>JANXHW010000009.1:27730000-28943411 GCA_026170595.1 Plestiodon gilberti rubricaudatus | reverse complement strand
AGAGAAGACTCCCCTGGGTTGGGCTGGCCTAGAGTTTGATAACTTCTGGGACCAGCCACAGCAGCCCAACAACAGGGAGCGTTTATGGAGAATGTGGGGAGACGGAGACGGGTCTCTGCTTCAGAGGGGCGAGGATGAGCCACCATATGGATCCACCTAAAAGACGTCAGTGTAGGATGCTTCCCCCAATTGGCAGATTTAATATTCTAAACATGGCGGGTTTGTAAAGGTGCAATCTGGCCCATGATTGAAATCAGCTGGGTTAAAAAAGCTAAAAACAAACTAATGATGGAATTTTTTGCACCCCCCTCAGCTTGGAACACCCTGCACCCAGGGGCCCATGGTCCCCCTAATGACGCCACTGAGGCAGTGGTGTCGCTAGCCCTAAATCTAAATCTTCGTCGCGCCACGACTGGCGGGGGGCGCCAAATCCGCATATTTATTATTTATTCCCCCCCTGGGTGCAGCAGAATCTCCCCTGGCGCCGCTTTTCCCGCATGGCACTTACCTTGTATTTGGCGCGCGCGGGGGTTACCAGCCTGGTGCCAGCGCAGCGAGACTGACTGGGAGGCGCCTCCTAGAGAGGCACACGTCACTTCCTCTTCCTCCTCTTCCATCCATCCGAGTCATCCAACCGAGGCTCCGAGCCCCAGCCGGAGTCGCAGCTGCCTGCTTTTGCTTCTTCGCCAAGTTCGCCACGCGCCTGGCCGGTAACCCCCCCCCCGCGCGCGGTAACCCACCCCCAAGGCAGCTGCTGCTGCTTTGCCCACTTTTCACCCTTTCAATGTCGCACGGAGCAGCTGCTGTGTGTGGCCACTGAAAGGGCAAAAAGGGGCGGGCAAAAATCCCGGACCAGTTTGGCTGGTGGCTGGCTGGCGCCCCCAAATAACTGTTGCCCGGGGGCCGCGCGGCCCCAGGGCCGCGTGGCCCCAGGGCCCCCTATGTTATGGCAATGCGGCACTGAGGTGGACAGAGACGGGTTACTGTTACAGGTTTGGCCAGGGGAGCTATCTACTGCCAATGCCCCACCCCTCTGCCAATACCCACGAACCAACGTAACCCCAATTTCGAAGCTGCCACCACCTGGAGTAGGCCACAATCTCCCGCCCCCAGGCGCAGGAGGTGTATCGGCAAAGATTAAAGAATATATATAGTCACCCTCTCTGGAGGGTATTTTGATACAGCTCTTTGATACAGTTGTTATAATGTCACAGAACGGCTCAGGTTGGATTCAGGCTACCCCAAATTCCCAATAAGACTCCAACAGTGGAGAAAGGAAATTTATTGAAAATAGCTTAAAGTCTCAATTACATCAATAAGAGACAATCAAAGAGAAGGCTTAGCATTTATCTGAATACACACAGGAAATAAAATGACAACCTAATCTCCTAGTCTAAACATTACTAACACTGATAAACAAGTCTACACAGACCTCTGGGCCTAGAAGTCGAGGGACTAAGCCAGACTCACCAACCCAACCGGGGGAGGCAGTCATCCACCATAGAAGTTCATCTCTGGATGAAAAACAGGATGCATTCAAGACAACAAACAAGGCAAGACAGAATCATCCCCTGGTTGTCAGCTTAAATAGACTTTTCTGGTATCTGTGATTGACAGACCCTTTAGTCCAATGAATGATGGAAAGCCTGACACCTTCCTACCAACCCCCTCCCACTAAGAAATACCCAGGTGGCCCTTGTTAGATGTTAATATGGCCTTAAAGTGCTAGTTATCTTATCTCATGCATAGAGCCGTATGACCAGCACCATTAGAAAGAAAAAGACTGGCACATAGGCCACGTAAGTTTTTACAAGAATCTGATAGTTATACTTCACAGTGACCCCCACCAATCTGCTGCCCGAGGCGACAGCTTCAGCTGGCTGCATGGATGGGCCGGCCCTGAGCTCCTCCCCCTTTCCAAGAGTAACTCAGCAGCCTCCCCTCCTCTCTGTCCTGCTCTTCCAGGTTAACTGTGCTGACCAATATCCCTGAAGATGAGCCTTGATCAAGGGAGTCGAGTGCCAATACAGGAAGCCCTTGGAAAACAGCCTGTGTTTTTTTTATTTATATAGTTTTCTCAGCATCTTTGGAAAACATCCTGTGCGTTGATAGAGTGTCCTCAGCATCTACAGCCCCTGATTGCCTCAAGCTTTAATTAGCTTACCACAAAAACAGCACTGGTGCATTTTTATTTTTTTTGGCTCAGATTTTCAGTAGCTTAAGACATTAATGAGACATTGAAATTAAGCTGCCATCGACGCCTTACATGAGAATCCTACACTGTCCTGCTCTCCACCCTCCTTTTCTTTGGTCTCAATGTTCTGCAGGGTCTTGGCCAAAGGAGGGAGGGAGGGAGGGCAGAACAACTAGTCAGTAGCTTTGCTGCTGCCAGCCCAGGCGCTAAAATAAATGGACTGATTCCCTGAGCTCAACCCTCCTCCTGTATTTTGTGATACAAAATACAGAGTAAGCAGATTCCCATCAATTCATACATCACTCCAGGCACAAACATATTTCTGTTTTATTAGAAACCCATAAAATTAGAAAAAGGAAGAGGGTTTCCCCAACATTAAGGTACAGATAAAAAACCTCTTCAAATCCTCATGCTACTGTAGATCTCACTTTGACTAGTCAACTAAATACAGCTTCTTTCTAAGCTGCACTCTCTAGGGTTATTCCTGTCTCCCCCCCCAACTGCCACCCCAGACAGAAAGCAAGAGTGTTGCTCTCCTTGAGGAATTTATCCTTCCCTTAATGAGGAGTCCTCCTGTTTCCAATTAACTGCAGTCTCTCTCTCCCATTTAAATTACCTCTGTCACCTACGTCCTGTAAAGATCTACTAACAAATTCTAGTACAACACCACCACCACAAACACATTCCTTGGAGAATGCTCTGCACAGTGCAGAGCGAAACGTCAGAAAGAGCAAGTTCATGTAGACCGTGGTCTAAAAGCCCCAAACTGCAGATGGAATTTCAGCATTCCGACCACGAAAGTCTTGATAATTACTTCCAGTTGCTTTTGCAAGACCTCCGTCATAGTCAGGGCTGGGAGACGACCCCAGTGCAGCAACTGGTTTGGAGGCAGAGGATGGGGCGGTGAGCCATTGCCTGGAGCATGAGAGCCAGTGTGTCATGACACCTTCAGTGGGGCAGACAAAACTTTGGTCTACAGCTAGTGACCACACAAGAAGAGTTGCACACTCAGGGTCATTGAAAACTAGCTTTGTTTTGCCCGAAGGGAAAAGGAGAAGTAAATTTGGAGCTGCCTGGTTAGGGAGGGAAAACACAACAGAGAACATTGAGGGACACAGAGGAATTGGCTTGAGTGTCCAAGCTTGGATCAGACACGTCAGGAATTGTGAAGGAAGCCAAAGCATGAATCCACGGACGAGTAATATTTTATAACGTGTGTCACGTTGCACATCTTAGTGCTGTTGCTACGGTGGTCTCCGTAGCCTCATTTATGTGCATGACGCTGTACACAGAATGGGAACGCAGGTCCCCCACCTTGTGGAGCCCATAGTCTAGATATATAGAAACCTTTATTGGCATAAACAGTGCATAGCCAAATGATAAACAATACAAATCTACAGTTAATCCACTCCATCCCACTACGGCACCCGACTCAAGCAGCACAATCCTATCCAACTTACACCATCTGTGTAACCTGAGGAGGAGGGCAGGACGGGAGGCTTTGGGGAGATTTAAATCCCTTTTGAATACCCGTTGGAGGGGATTTGAATCCCCTTTCGATTCTGGGGACTCCTGTTCTCGCTGCACCACTGGTTACACCGGTGGTGTAAGTTGGAAAGGATTGTGCTGAAAGTCACTTATAATCAGTGACCCTCCTCTTAACAATCTCCCTTAAAAAGGCTGCTGTTCGCTCCACTATGTCTACCTCCGCTGTAGATAAAACAAATCTAACTTTTTCCTGATCTGAAAGAATGAAGCAAGCCATGAGAGGTGTGGTGAGGAGCACCTTATCTACTCAGAGTAATCTCTTCCGTTCCATCCCCCGGGAGGCATTAAGCAGGATCCCTTCGGAAACAGGAGCTGGAGAGATGCAGGATACATGTGGACCCAAGGCTTAAAGACATTGCTTGGGAACTGAACTCTTGGAAAGGGGGAGACCGTTAACAGACCGTTAGGGAAGAGCAGTTTCAACGTGGAGCGTGACAGCCCAACTCTTTTTCCTTGACTAAACCAAGCAGGTCAACGGAACTCCTGGTTGCCAGATCAGAAGCAGCCCCAAAGGCGCTGAGAGATTAGAGGCTGCTGGGCCGATGACATCACAAGACCACCAAGCCTTGAACCTGGGGCAGGGGCACCAGGGACCAGGAGGATGGAAGGAGAGGAAGTGCAGGAGTTGCCCTCTCTCAGTTAAGGCAATAAACAGCTGGAGAAATGGGTTGGGCAAGTGGGCAGTTGATAATTCTAAAATGGGGAGTTGACGTCTCTTTCCTTGGGGGGCATTCAAAGATGCAATCCCACCCCTTTGAGCACATTGCCGAATGCCTCTTCTCTGCCTGCTTGATGCTTGTTGCTGTCCCCCAGCACAAGCCTAGGCATGTCTACTCAGAAGGAAGTCTCCTGGGATTCAATGGGATGCACTCCCAGGAAAGTGTGGATAGGGTTGCAGCCCCCCTCATTGAAGGCTCCGGCTCTGGGACCTGTAGGGTAGGCAGAGCCCAAGTTGTGGGTAAAAGCTCTGTGGGGCAGCTTGCATGCAGGGGAGAAGAATAATTTCTCAGTATTGCTAATAATTCATCAATCGTTTCCAATGACTAGGAGGATGAATTCAGCCCATCAAAGCTTAAGCAGGTTGAGAGAACAGGAAAGGGCTCAAGGTTGACTGAGTGTCTCCTGAACTCCTAACAACCCATTTCATCCAGTCGGTCCCTCCCACGTTTCACATGATGTCCACACAACTAATATGGGATGAGCTGGAGATAATACAGACATTGGTTTCACTGAGTATTATCCCCACATCTCCCCTACCCCCAAATCATGAATGACAGAGCAAAACAGTCTTTGGAACATTGGATTCAACCTTTATTGTTTGGTGGGTGGCCCAAACCACAAGAACAGGGGCATAGCAAATTAGGCTTCCAAAGGTGGCCTCCCTCTGGGCGCTTAGTGGTGGTGGACATGTCAACCCTGGATGTTCTCGTTGGGTTTCTTGAGTTGCCTTCTAATGTGATCTACGTAAAATGCAGCGGAAAATAAAACCATATCACCGTTCTTCTCCAGCTTTGGGAAGACCTGCTCAATCACCTGTTGAGCTCCTGTGGATGCTTCTGAAACCTGTGGTCAAACAGTAGGGAATTAGAATGAAGAACATTAGAGAGGTGAGGATGGGATCGAGATGCCAAGAATACCCTCAAACTGAGATGGAAATAACGACACCGTGGAATAATGTCATGACTCCTGCTCTGCCAGACAGGATATACATCAGACTCTATCACACCCCACCCAACCCAAAATGCCAGAAGCACACATTGCCCAATGCCTCTTCTCTGCCTGCTTGATGCTTGTCATTGTCCCCCAGCACAAGCCTAGGCATGTCTACTCAGAAGGAAGTCTCATGGGATTCAATAGGCTGCACTCCCAGGAAAGTGTGGATAGGTTTGCAGCCCCCCTCATTGAAGGCTCCGGCTCTGGGACCTGAAGGGTAGGAATCTAGAATGCCACCTCTCAAATAGAACAGAGCAGCGATATTGGTAAAGGTCTCCATCATGGGTTTTGAACCACTATGGGGCGTAGTGCTGGTGGGGGTGCCTGGGAACTCACAGGAGCAAAGGCAGCAAGGCTTCTAGTCGGTTTTGCAAGACCGCTGTCATAGTCACTGCTAGGAGACGACCCAGATCCTGCCGCTGGCATGGAGGCACTGGATGGAAGGGTGGAGGCCGGAGCACTGTCAGTCATTGTCTGGATGAGGCCTGGAGTCTGAAACAGACCATTAGGGAAGAGCAGTTTCAACGTGGAGCGTGACAGACCAACTCCTTTTCCTTGATTAAACCAAGCAGGTCAACGGAACTCCTGGTTGCCAGATCGGAAGCAGCCCCAAAAGCACTGAGAGATTGGAGACTGCTGGGCCGATGACATCACAAGACCAAGAAGCCTTGAACCTGGGGCAGGGGAATCTGGAACCAGGAGGATGGAAGGAGAGGAAGTGCAGGAGTTGCCCTCTCTCAGTTAAGGCAATAAACAGCTGGAGAAATGGGTTGGGCAAGTGGGCAGTTGATAATTCTAAAATGGGGAGTTGACGTCTCTTTCCTTGGGGGGCATTCAAAGATGCAATCCCACCCCTTTGAGCACATTGCCGAATGCCTCTTCTCTGCCTGCTTGATGCTTGTTGCTGTCCCCCAGCACAAGCCTAGGCATGTCTACTCGGAAGGAAGTCTCCTGGGATTCAAAGGGATGCACTCCCAGGAAAGTGTGGATAGGGTTGCAGCCCCCCTCATTGAAGGCTCCGGCTCTGGGACCTGAAGGGTGGGCAGACCCCAAGTTGTGGGTAAAAGCTCTGTGGGGCAGCTGCATGCAGGGGAGAAGAATAATTTCTCAGTATTGCTAATAATTCATCAATCGTTTCCAATTAATAGGAGGATGAATTCCTCCTTTTCTCCTCCTAGGCCGCTTTTCCCTTCAAGGCTTAAGGAGGCAGAGACAACAGGAAAGGGCTCAACATTGACCGAGTGTCCCCTGAACTCCTAACAACCCATTTCATCCAGCCGGTCAGTGGCGTCGCTCCGGTAGGTGCGGGGCCGGAAGTATCGCTCCATCGTAATCCCTTTACCGAGCGCGCAGGAGGCGGCCCCGCCCCCTCACTGTCGAAGCCATTCCCCTGCGGAGAACGCAGCAGGCAAGAGACCCTGCCTGCTGCTTTCTCTGCAGCGGAAAGGCTCTGACAGGGAGGGGGCGGGGCCGCCTCCTGCGCGCTCGGTAAATGGGACTAGGACGGAGCGATACTTCCGGCCCCGCACCTACCGGAGCGACGCCACTGCAGCCGGTCCCTCCCAAGTTCCACATGACCATCCAGGCAATTAACTGCAAACACGTCTTCCATCCAATGTTCTTGCCGCCCACCAGCCCCCTCCCCTCCCCTTAAAGGCCATGATGATGGAAGAACATCTTAATATAAAGATGAAGCCATCCTGCCTGTCTTTACCTTCAGCCCTTGTGGCAACATCTGGAACAGCTGCTTGTTCTCAACCTGGCTATCGAGACCAGTTACTCTAATGGTGAATTGTGGGAGAGTGCTGATGACGGCTTCTACCACCAGAGCTATGTCCATGTTGAGCTGGTTGGGATCCTACAAAGACAACAGACAAATCAATGGGTGGGGAAGGGGGGATTCTGCTCTAAAAGAACCTTCACATTTCCCGTTGTCAACGGGGTAAGCTCAAGGAATGGGGTTTATATTGGGAGACACCCCCACTTTATGTACAGTTCACTCCTCGCACTTGCCAGAGGAGAGGGGTTGATATGAGAATCTATTCCCCCAAGGGAGGGCAGCTCATATATATTGCCATAGAAAACCTATGTAGGAAAAGGATCCCTGTATATGGGCCCCATTTTGAGTTTTTCTATAGGAAAACGTGGTATTTACCAAGAAGCCCACTCCCTCCTCTCAATTGTGGCCATCTCAGGCATTTAGATGCATGTCTGCCTTTGCTCTTAACTACATATTCAGCACAGATGCAATCAAAAGCTTGTTTGGCAACATGGCCTGCAGTTACTTCGTTGGTCCACAAGGCAGCAGCACTATCTGTATCCTACTGTATATGAAAATGGTCCTTGTACATGGGCCCTGCCTTGAGTTTTTCTATAGAAAACATGCTATTTATTGGAAAGTCAGCTCCCTCCTCCCAATTCTACTCTAATTGGCACAAATACACACCCTCCTGTTGGTTCGCAAATGTTCCCTTGCCAGTTGATGATCACTCTACTGGCTATGTGACTTGCTGCCTCACAGGGATGTGGATCAAGTCTTTGCCCCCAAGTCCCGAGTCTTTGGTTGCGAGTTGCGAGTCCCTATCTATTTAATGGGGAAACAGGGTTTGGCCCCAAGGTCAGATTTTCCCAGAATTTCCAAATGTCAGTGTGTTCAACAAGTTTAAGGGACCCCCAAAGGGATATAACCACCTGCGTCCCAGGTGTTCCAGATACCTGTAGCAGAGGCATTGCATTCACCACTCATTTGGTTTTAAGGAATAACAAATTTGTCCATTCATTCCTATGTAAAGCATAGACCTGACAACACAAGATCTCAAACAAACATATATTTGTGTTTTACACACAACTTCTGTGCTTTAGGGTTGTGTAGGGCCATGTTTCAGCACAGTGTACCCCAAGTTTCAAGTCCCTTCCTCCCAGGGATTTTTTGGTATGACCCTTCAAATTTGTGAATTCAGCACAAAATGTTGCAGCTTTAGTTGTGAGTTCAGCACAAAAATGCACAAAAACATATTTGTGTTTTACATACAACTTCTGTGCTTTAGGGTTGTGTAGGGCCATGTTTCAGCACAGTGCACCCCAAGTTACAAGTTCCTGAGTACAAGAGTTTTGTTTTTATGACCCTTCAAACCCTGTAAGTGCTGCAGCTTTAGCAATATGATGAAAATGACTACATTAAGTCTATTCTGTTAACCATGCACTCCAGTGAGTGCTTTGAGCAACACCTGGTGTTGCTCCTGCTTACAGCTGTGTACAGCTGTTTTCTTTCAGGAGTTGCTCGAAACACTTATTGGAGCCAAATGGGGTTAAACCTGAATAAAAATTGACTTGTTGTAAAAGGCTCCTAGTCTCAAGTCAAGTCCCAAGTCTTTTGCAATCGCTGCAGTCTATTCCAAGTCGAGTCATTGACACAACTTTATTCCGACTTGAGTCCGAGTCAATAGACTCAAGTCAACATTATCGTTGCCTCATATTGTGTTACTCTCCCTCTGGTACTCCTATAGGGATGGGGACACCTCCCCCCCCCACACACGCACCCCACACTAGGAATTTTGCTAGTTAACAAGACTCCCAAGCATCCGTGGAAAGAGACCTGCATCAACAATCTCTTGAAGGCCCTGCAAGATCTCCATTCAGAAGATCTCACCTGTCCCAGCAAGGCAGGCTTACCTGTGTCTCCGCGGAATGGAAGGTGCGAGAAGAAGGCGATCGATGCTCTTGGAGGATCCCGGCGGAGTTTTTTTATATTGTTTCAGTGGTACCAGTGACAATCATGTGACTGAGGTTGTTAGTCCTTCCTTAGCTCAGCACTATTTTGACGTTGATGATAGAAATAATTACGTACATAGAGAGCCGGGACAAGCCCAGAATGTACCTGAGCTAATCCTCAGCCCCACAACCTAGATTAGAACAGCCTGTATTCCCCATAAAAGTTAATTGTTCTTTTTTTTTCCAATATATATTTATTTTTTATTACTAAACTACAAAACAAAACAAAACAAAACAATACAACATACTACGAAAGATTACAGCAAGCGCGAATCAGTAGATCCTACTTGTATACTATTATATATTTTCTACTTATAATATCTAACTAAGCCTATATCTCTAATATACTATTCATTAAATCCACATTACATCACTTCTTCTTCTTCTTCTCCTCTCTCTCTCTCTCTCTCTCTCTCTCTCTCAAAGAATCTATAAGTGGTATCCAAATATTCACAAAAAGATTAACTAACTTTTACTTTATCTAAAAATCTTAATTCCCGCTTCAGATATTTTAATATATAAAGCCACACCATTTTTCTCCAAATGTATTAAAATAAAAACCTTCCAAATTT
Source organism: Plestiodon gilberti rubricaudatus (assembly GCA_026170595.1). Lineage (NCBI taxonomy): Eukaryota > Metazoa > Chordata > Lepidosauria > Squamata > Scincidae > Plestiodon > Plestiodon gilberti. The sequence continues at coordinate 28,933,613 of JANXHW010000009.1, read as the reverse complement.
TTCTGTTTTTTTTAAATATTCTATATCCCCTTTTTACATAAAATTCTTGAAAACAAATCACATCTTCTTTAAGTCTTTTCAAATAATAAAACATTTTTTCTTTTATTCACAAAAGGGTTAACTAACTTTTCCTTTATCATCTAAAAATCTTAATTTCCACTCAAATATTTTAAATTTATTAAGTCAACCCATTTTTCGTCTTCAATTTTGTTAATTTCCATCATCAAAATTTTTCCATCATTCTTTATATGAGTTTCTTAAAAACAAGTCATATATTTTTTTTTTAATAATAAAACATTTTTTCTTTTTGTATAACTAACTCCAGTAATATTCCCCACATAAACATATAATCCCTTTTTAATTTTGACAGTTGCCCATTACACCTTCCATCCCTTCCCCTCCTCCTCCTTCCTCTTCCTCTTCCTCTTCCTTTCTTTCTCTTCTCTTCTTCTTCTTCTTCTTTCTCTTCTTCATCCTTAAATCTTCCCCGAAAGTCCCTTGCTTTTTGAATTGTATCCACTTTGCAATTTTTTTCCACAGGATCATTCACGTCTTCTAAAATCCTCCCCCGAAAGACAGACTTTTTCTTCAGCACCTCCACGAAAAATATATAACCAAGTCTTGATTTAACTCTTGGTACTTCCTCTGCTACAATCTCTTCCACTAAATCTTTCTCTTTATCATTATCTTTATCTTTCTGTATTTCCATTCTGAGTTAATTGTTCTGAGCGGCGCCCTGATGGGGGCAGTTCTGAAGGGCTTGGAGATGATTTCATCATCGTCGTCGTCATCGCCGAGCTCCATAGCTTCGAGAAGGAAGCTGTGCGGGGCTCTGATTCTGACTGCGCACCTCAGAGGGAACCCTGATAACCGCATGAAAGGTGGGCATCAGGCCCACACTTGCCCTCCTGCTACCTTTCCACTTTACTGTGGGGAGAGGTGGGACTGCATCACTCTCTTTGGCCCTCATTCCGCATATTTTGTCAAAGGCTCGCTGTGTGTCTTTATTCAGACTCTGCTTTCCTCAGTTCAGAATGTAGCCAAGAAGAGGCCGACTGCCATATATATTACATAGAATAAGATATTGGAATCGAGAGGATGCATTGGATGTAAGGAAAGCTTTCAATGTCTCTTCTGGGGGCAGCAGTTGGGCTCCAGTGAGAACGTTTCAAGGCACAACTGTGCCATCCTTGCTCATGGGTGAAATGTTTTGTTCAACCCAATTGCTTTGACGTTCCTGGGGTCAGGAAAACCCCCAGCTCCCCATGACAATTCTGGAAACAGCTAGAATATTCCAACCCTTGCAGGAAAAAAGGGGACCAACTGGTCAAGAGGCCAGGACCTATTTCAAGGTTTGCCAGTGTTGTTTGCCGAAAGGACGCAGCAAGCCATGGGAGGTGTGGTGAGGAACACCTTATCTACTCAGAGTAATCACTGCCGTTCCATCCCCCAGGAGGCATTAAGCAGGATCCCTTTGGAAACAGGAGTAGGAGAGAGGCAGGGTACATGTGGACCCAAGGCTTAAAGTCATTGCTTGGGAACTGATTCTCAGGAGGTGCCACCAGTGGCGTACCTAATGGGGTGCGGGAGGTGCGGACCACACTGGGCGATACCCTCAGGGGTTTCATGGTTTTTTGACATATAACTAGTTCTCTGTGCTGCTCCATGGATCTTCATCATGGTAGCCGTTTCCAGATTGTTCCCAATTCCACGTGCCTCCTCAGATTCCACCCAGACAGTCATTGTATCTGCCAGAAGAATATAGGGTGTTGCGACTCAAAGGAACGGACCAAGGAAAACTGGGGAGGATTGGTTCACAAAGGACCAGCACAGCTTGGGGTAAAGAGATGATAATTTCTAATAGTTGCCGCAGCCGAATGATCCTAGGGCCAAATGCATTAACATTTGCAGTTGTTTTTGCAAGACGGCCGTCCTAGTCACGGATGGGAAATGACCCAAATTCAGCAACTGCTCTGGAGGCAGAGGATGGGACGGTGTTCGCTTGAAAGCCGTGAGCCTTTTGCCTGGGTCCGGCTGAAGTCTGAAGAAGGACAGCAGGGAAGAAGAAGAGTTTTATCCCTGGAGCACGAGAGCCAGTAGGTCATTTATTTTTATTTATTTTTTATTTTTCACATTTTTATACCACCCTTCCTCCAAGGAGCTCAGAGTGGTGTACATATTTCCTCCCCTCCTTTTTGTCCTCACAACAACCCTGTGAGGTAGGTGGGGCTGAGAGATAGTGACTGGCGCAAGGTCACCCAGGAAGCTTCCTGGCTGAGCAGGGATTTGAACCTGGATCTTCCAGGTCTAAGTCCGACTCCCAAACCACCTTCAGTGGGGCAGAATTTTTTTTGGTCTACAGCTAGGGATATCTGGCTGGACCTTGTGACATCACAACACTGGCAAACCTTGAAATAGGTCCTGGCTTCTGACTCTTCACCAGTTGGTCCCCTTTCTTCCCGCAAGGGTTGGAATATTCTAGCTGTTTCCAGAATTGTCATGGGGAGGTGGGGGTGTTCCTGACCCCAGGAACGTCAAAGCAATTGGGTTTAACCCAACGTATCACCCATGAGAAAGGATGGAACAGTTGTGCTTCAAAATCTTCTCACTGGAGCTCGACTGCTGACCCCAGAAGAGACATTGAAAGCTTTCCTTACGCCCATTGCATCCTCTTGATTCTAATACCTTATTCTATGTAATATATATTGCTGTCGGCCTCTTCTTGATTACATTCTGAATGCAGGAAAGCAGAGCATTGGAGAAGCAGCGTCTGAATAAAGACACAGCAATTCTTTGGAAGAGTATCAGTAATGAGGGCCAGAAAGAGTGACGCAGTCCCACCTCTCCCCACAGTAAACTAGAAAAGCAGCAGGAGGGGAAATGTGGGCCTGATGCCCGTGTTTCATGTGGTTATCAGGGTTCCCTCTGAGGTGCACAGCCAGAATCAGAGCCCCGCACAGCTTCCTTCTCGATGCTACGGAGCTCGGCGATGATGATGACGATGACAAAATCATTTCCAACCCCTCCAGAACTGCCCCCGTCAGGGCGCCACTCAGAACAATTAACTTTTATGGGGGATACAGGCTGTTCTAATCTCAGTTGTGGGGCTGAGGATTGTTGTGGGGCTGCAGTGTTCTGGGCTTGTCCCGGCTCTCTATGTACGTAATTATTTGTATCATCAACGTCAAATTAGTGCTGAGCTAAGGAAGGACTAACAACCTCAGTCACATGATTGTCACTGGTACCACTGAAACAATATAAAAAACTCCGCCGGGATCCTCCAAGAGCATCGATCGCCTTCTTCTCGCACCTTCCGTTCCGCGGAGACACAGGTAAGCCTGCCTTGCCGGGACAGGTGAGATATTCTGAAAGGAGATCTTGCAGGGCCTTCAAGAGATTGTTGATGCAGGTGCATGCACCTGCCCCACAGAGTCCGTCCGAGTCCGAGTCGCCCAACTCGGACTCGTCGGCGCCCCCCCGAACCTGGCGGCGGGGGCCCTGTGTCACAGGGTTCCCCACCTAATGACGCTACTGGCAAGCACCAATTGAAAAAGTGCCTCTTGCCCAGTTAGCAGGGGTTGCCTCCTTCCTTATGAGGAAAGGCTACAACGTCTGGGGCTTTTCAGTCTAGAAAAAAGGCGCCTGAGGGGGGACATGATTGAGACGGGATTGCATGGGATAGAGAGAGTGGATAGAGGGAAATTCTTCTCCCTCTCACACAACACCAGAACCAGGGGACATGCACTAAACATGAGTGGACTGAGAGTTAGAACGGACAAAAGAAAATATGTATTTACCCAGCATGTAATTCATCTATGGAACTCCTTGCCACAGGATGTGGTGATGGCACCTGGCCTAGATGGCTTAAAAAGGGGTATGGACAGATTCATGGAGGAAATGACCATCACAGGTTACAAGCCATAAGCAACCTCCTGGCTTTAGAAGTAGGTTTTCTCTGTGCTAGGTGCAGGGGAGTGACAACAGGAATCTGCTTGGCTGTGTGCTCCCTGAGGCATCTGGTGGGGCCACTGTGTGATACAGGAAGCTGGACTAGATGGGCCTTTGGCCTGCTCCAGCAGGGCTCTTCTTATGTTCTTAAACTAATGTTTAAGACAGAAAAGAGCACAGAAACCGGAAGGGGGGTGGAAGTGAGGTTGTCAACCCTTCCTTTTCATTGGGTGCCAGCCTCAGCTCCTCCCACTTTCCAAGAGTCTCCCCTCCTCGTCCTCCCTGTCCCACTCTTCTTCTTCTGTCCAGGGAGTGGAAGGAACAGCGGAGGCAACTAGGTGGACAGAGAGGGGCGACCCCCACCAATCTGCTGCCTGAGGCGACAGCTTCAGTTGGCTGCATGGATGGGCCGGCCCTGAGCTCCTCCCCCTTTCTAAGAGTCTAACTCAGCAGCCTCCCCTCCTCTCTATCCTGCTCTTCCAGCTTAAGGGTGCTGACCAATATCCCTGGAGACCAGCCGAGATCAAGGGAGTCAAGTGCCAATACAGGAAGCCTTTGCAAAGCAGCCTGTGCTTTTATTATTTACATAGTTTCCTCAGCACTCTGGAAAACATCCTGTTCTTTGATAGAGTGTTTTCACTCTAATAAGCTTACCACAAAAATAGCATTGGTGCATTATTGGGGGCACAAAATTTCAGTAGCTTAAGACGTTAATGAGACAAGGACATTAAGCTGCCATCGACGCCTTACATGAGAATCCTACACTGTCCTGCTCTCCACCCTCCTTTTCCTTGGTCTCAATGTTCTGCAGGGTCTTGGCCGAGGGAGGGAGGGAGGGAGGGAGGGGGGAACAACTTGTCAGTAGCTTTGCTGCCGCCAACCCAGACGCTAAACTAAATGGACTGGTTCCCTGGGCTCAACCCTCCTCCTAGTGCAACGATATAAAATGCCGAGTAAGCAGATCACCTTCCCATCGCTTCATGCATAACTCCAGGCCCAAACATATGTCTGTTTTATCTGAAACCCATAAAATTACAAAAAGGTAGAGGGTTTCCCCAACATTAAGGTACATTCAGCACAGCTGACAAATAACATCTTCAAGTCCTCATGCTACCGTAGATCTCCCTTTGACTAGCCAACTAAATACAGCTTCCTTCTAAGCCGCACTTTCTAGGGTTATTCCTGTCTCCCACCAAGAACCACCCCAGACAGACAGCAAGATATTCGCTCTCCTTGAGGAATTTATGCTTCCCTTAATGAGGAGTCCTCCTGTTTCCAATTAACTGCAGTCTCTCTATCCCATTTAAATTACCTCTCTACCTCTGGCATTTTACACATGATGAGTCCTGCCACCTATGTGCTATAAAAATCTACTAACAAATTCTATTACAACAACAACAAACACACCCACAAAACCCAAGCCTACATAAACCAATAGTTCATGACATGGCCATAAGAAGGGGGTCCTTCTTGGCGCCTTTCCAGGTCCTACAGACTGGTTGTGGGCCTTGCAGTGGTTTCAGTGGGGCTTGCGTCTGAGTAGACATGCCTAGGATTGTGCTCTAAGGATTTCACAAGCGACACCTGCCCACAGTCCTTCTCCTAAAGGTCTAGCACTCTGTCCCGGTATGGATCTGGTAAGCCTATTCCTGACCCAGGAAATATCAAAGCATTTGGATTTTACCCAAAATTTCACCCACGAACAAGGATGGCACAGTTGTGCCTCGAAACTTTCTCACTCCCCCAGGAATCTCTGGGCAGCAGAAGAGACATTGAACGCTTTCCTTACGCCCACTGTATCCTCTCAATTCCAATATATCTTATTCTAAGTAATATCGTATATATTGCAGTCGGCCTCTTCTTGGCTACATCTGAACTGAGGAAAGCAGAGTCTGAATAAAGCACACAGTGATTCTTTGGAAAAAAATCAGAAAGGAGGGCCAGAGAGAGTGACGCAGTCCCACCTCTCCCCACAGTAAACTGGAAAGGTAGCAGGAGGGCAAGTGTGGGCCTCATGCCCATGTTTCATGCTGTTATCAGGTTTCCCTCTGAGATCTGCAGCCAGAATCAAAGCCCCGCACAGCTTCCTTCTCGAAGCTACGGAGCTCAGGGATGATGATGAAATCGTCTCCAAACCTTCCAGAAATGCCCCAATCAGGGGGCGCCGCTCAGAACAATTAACTTTTATGGGGAATACAGGCTGTTCTAATCTAGGCTGTGGGGCTGAGGATTAGCGCTGGTGCATTCCGGGCTTGTCCCAGCTCTCTATGTACGTAATTATTTGTATTAATAACTCCAGATCAGCGCTGAACTAAAGGAGAAGAACAAGAAAACAACCTCAGTCACATGATTGTCACTGGTACCACTGAAATGATATAAAAAGCTCCGCCGGGATCCTCCAAGAGCATCGAACGCCTTCTTCTCGCACCTTCTGTTCCGCGGAGACACAGGTAAGCCTGCCTTGCTGGGACAGGTCAGATCTACTGAATGGAGATATTGCAGGCATTCAAGAGATTTTTTGATGCAGGCCTCTTTCCACAGATGCTTAGGAGTCTTGCTAACTAGCAGAATGCCCAGTATGGTTGTGTGTGTGTGTGTGTGTGTGTGTGTGTGTGTGTGTGTGTGTGTGTGTGTGTGTGTAGGTGTCCCCTATAGGAACTCAAGGCAGGGCCCATATACAAGGACCGTTTTCATATACAGTACATACAGTAGAGGGATTCTATAAACAAGGGACATAGGGATATAGATAGTGCTGCCGCCTTGAGGGCCAAATAAGTAACTGCAGGCCATGTTGCCCAAAAGGCTTTTGATTGCATCTAGGTTGAATATAGGTAGTTAATAAGAGCAAAGGCAGACATACATCAAATTGCCTGAGATGTCCACATTTGAGAGGAGGGAGTGGGTTCCTTGGTAAATAGATTGTTTTCCTATAGAAAAACTGAAAATGGGGCCCATATACAGGGATTCGTTTCCTACATAGGTTTTCTGTGGCAATATAGATGTGCTGCCCTCATGTGGGGGAATAGATTCTCATATCAACCCCTCTCCTCCGGCAAGTGCAAGGAGTGAACTCTACATAAAGTGGGGGTGTCTCCCAATATAAACCCCTTTCCTTGAGCTTACCCCCTTGACAACGGGAAATGCAAAGCCTCTTTCAGAAGAGAATCCCCCCCTTCCCCACCCAGTGATCTGGCTGTTGTCTTTTTAGGCTCCCAAACAGCTCAACTCAACATGGATCTGACACAGGAAGTAGTAATTGATGTAACTCTGGCGCAGAAAGAACTCCTCAGCAGAATCCAACTAATATTAGTTGATAAGGGTTATGTTGATTTGCGCACCTGGATTGAGCCGAACCAGCTGTTCCAGATGTTGCCACAGGGGCTGAAGGTGAGGAGGGCTGGGATGTCTTCATCTCTATATAAAGATGGTCTTCCATCATCATGGCCTTTAAGGTGAGGGGAGGGGGCTGGTGGGCGGCAAGAACATTGGATGGAAGACGTATTTGCAGTTAATTGCGTGGACATTATGTCATGTGGAATGTCGGAGGGACCGGCTGGATGAAATGGGTTGTTAGAAGTTCAGGGGACACTTGGTCAACGTTGAGCCCTTTCCTGTTCTCTCAGCCTCCTTAAGCTTGGAAGGGAAAACCAGCCCAGGAGGAGAAAAGAGGGAGTTCATCCTCCTATTGATTGATAAATTATTAGCAAAACTGAGAAATTTTTCCTCTCCCCTGAATGCACCTGCCCCACAGAGCGTTTACCAACAACTTGAGCTCTGCCCACCCTTCAGGTCCCAGATCTGGAGCCTTCAATGGGGAGGGGGTCTGCAAGCCTGTCCACACTTTCCTGGGAGTACACCCCATTGAATCCTATGAGACTTACTTTTGGGTAGACATGACTAGGCTTGTGCTGGGGGACAACTGCAAGCATCAAGCAGGCAGAGAAGAGGCATTGGCAATGTGTGCTCAAAGGGGTGGGATGGCATCTTTGAATGCCCCCTCCCAAGAAAAGAGACGTCAACTCCCCATTTTAGAATTATCATCGGCCCATTTGTGCCTTTGGGGCTGCTTCTGATCTGGCAACCAGGAGTTCCGTTGACCTGCTCTGTTTAGTCAAGGAAAAGGAGTTGGGCCTTCACGCTCCACGTTGCAACTGCTCTTCCCTAACCCTAATGGTCTGTTTCAGAATTCGGGCCTCATCCAGACAATGACTGACAGTGCTCCGGCCTCCATCCTTCCATCCGGTGCCTCTAGGCCAGCGGCAGGACCTGGGTCATCTCCCAGCAGTGACTATGACGGCGGTCTTGCAAAACCAACTGGAAGCCTTGCTGCCTCTGCTCCTGTGAGTTCCCAGGGGGGCCCACCAGCCCTACGCCCCATGGTGGTTCCAATCCCCATGATGGGGAACTTTACTGTACCCAACGCTGGTCTGTTCCCTTTGAGAGGCAATACTCCAGATTCTGCTGGCAGTTCCAACTCTAGTCCGGGTGCAGGTGTGATCTAAAGAGGCGCAGGAAACTAGGAACAACCAGGAAACGGCAACCATGACGAAGATCTACAAATGGCCATCTAGCCATAGTTCCATATAGCCCCCTCCCCCCCAAAAATTGGGCCCAAGCTTTGGTTTTCACCCCCCACCTGGTCCCAAATGTATCCTAATCTCCCTCCCACATCCTGCATCTCTCCTAATCCTGTTTCTGAAGGGATCCTGCTTAATTGCTCCTTGGAGATGGAAGAAGTAGCCATCACTCTGAAGATCAGCCGCTTCTCGCCCCATCTGCCTTGCGCCCTGCTCTGTCCTCCTGGGGCTAAAGTTCAACTGTCCAGTCCCCTGCCCTTTCCTTTTCATTAAAGCTGATTCTGCATTGAATCATTGGCGTCATCCATATTACCATATTTGCCCTAGTATAAGACTCACTTTTATCCTCTAAGGCAAGTCTTTAAAGTAGGGGGTGCGCCCTACAATCAAAGCCTAGCGTTTCTGCCTAGTGTTTTATGCAAAGCGCTTTCAAACCAAGCCTCTCCCAGTCTCTTTTCAAAGGTAAAAAGCACTGTGTTTTCAAGCCTTTCCTTGCAGTTCATAATCACTTGCTAAATGGCTGAATACCATGAGAGATCATTATCTGTCAGCAGCCTCTGGAAGCATTTGAAAAAAATTAACCCTTAAGTTTCAACCCCAGGACTCTGTGGAAACTAAGATATTTATTGATCTTGCAGTTTAAAAGTTGAGAGTACAGTTTGAAAGTTGAGAGCAAGAGCTCTTGCATAGGCTTACCATATCCAAAGGGGGACAGAGTGCCAACCTTTAGGCTGCAATCCTATGCACCCTTTCCTGGGAGTAAGCCCCATTGAATGCAATGGGACTTACTTCTGAGTAGATACGCATAGGATCGTGCTGTTCATTGAAATTTGGGCAGGTGCAGCTCATCATCATGGAAGGGTGGAACAAGCTACACCTGCCCAAATTCCAAAGGTTAAAAGGTAGGCACTCTGTCCCCCTTTGGATCTGGGAAGGCTACTAATACTAGAGTGCCCAGATTCAATAAGAGACAGGGTGCCTATGCCTTTAACTGTACTAAAGCTGTACTGTTCTACTAATGTGTATATTTAAGTTAAAAAAAAGTTAAAAATGTATTCTTTAAAAAATAGCACCAAACTTTAAGGGTGCGACTTATAATCAGGAGTGTCCTATACTCGGGACAATACGGTATAATTGTGATTAATTATGATTAATAATAATATACTTCATTTCCCTCAAAGCCACAAAGTATTTGAATAAATGGTTTCCTTTTCCTAAGTGTTGACAGTTTAAAATGTTGCAATGACCAGGGAGGAAACACTGGAAAAAGACCATATCCCGGGTTGAAGGGGGACAGTTGCTCTCTCCTTGCAGAGCCCCCTCGGCAAGGTGCCTCTTTCGCCAGCTCAGTGGGTTCTGCCAGAGGCAAGGGGGACATGGCCAGACTGGACGATTCTCCTCCCCGAAATGGCGTTGACCCAAACAAATCTTTCCCTCCAGCGTTTCAGAGTCAACACCAGCGAGCTCTGTATTCACACGGCCCTGAAATTTCACACCACGGGAAATGAGAAGCCACTTTCTGGCTTCCTCCCTTGGAGAGAAGTCAGAGAAATTTCAAGGGATGTCAAACAGGTTTCTCGTAGTCATACCTTGGGTGCATGGGTGGGCTTGACCTCCCTAAATACCAGTGTGAACACTCTGGATCAGTGAGGAACAATCCCATTCTCCATTTTCAGGAGCAGGGCTGGGGTGGGGTGTGTGCTTTAGAGGAGTGGTTCTCAAACGTTTTAGCACCGGGGCCTACTTTTTTAAAATGATACTCTGTCGGGATCTAGGATGAATATATTTATTTACAAGTAACGGTTCATTTGCAAAAAACTCAATCCATTTCTCGTAATGAGGCAGCCCTAATTAATAGCCTCAAGGCTTGAGGGGCTTAGTTATGTGACCCAGCCTTTAGCTGCCCCCACTACCTGTCATTGACAGATTTGGGAGTAAAAATGCCAAAATAAAGATGTTCAAACATTTATCTACCTATATTTACACAAGCTTGCAAACTGCAGGAGCTCAGCTGTTTGCAAGGCAGTTATCAGCTAATTGATTTTTGAATAGCCTCAGGGCTGGAGGCAATTACTTATCTAATCTTTCCATCACCCACCAGAAATTGGGTCACAACCCATCTGGTCGCAACCCAGGTCGGTGAGGCTGGCTGGCAAGCCCCCAGGCTGGAATATGCAAAGACCCCCCAATTAGCCTGCCCTGTGGGCATCCACGCTGTTCCGCTGCCTCGACCCTTCGCGGTGGGCTGCGATAGGCTCCCTCGGTCACTGACCGAGGATGGCCTGGAGTCACGACGTGACACCCATTTAAGACACGTCATTTAGGGGAAGGCAGATGGTTAGGACAGTTTCCCTCAATGTTGGCAGGAGAGCCCTGAGCATGCATACAAATATAAACTAATGTTTAAAACCGGTAAGAGCGCAGAAACCGGGGGGGGGGGGGGAAGTGAGGTTGAAAAGAAACTAGCTCCCCCTGTCTTTTTTAGATGCCTAGAGAGGCCAGTTTCCTCAGGAGGGAGGAGGGAGTTTGTCCTGATAAAAAAGTTCTCCTTTAGTAGAAGACTCCAGGCAGAGCCTATATATACACTGTAACCATACAGTACTGTAGGGATTCTATTGCAATAGAGATATGCTTCCCTCTTGTGGTCAGAAAAAGGAACTGCAGGCCATGCTGCCTCAAAAAAAGCTTTTGTATTGCACCTGAGCTGAATAAATCGTAAAGAGCAAAGACAGACATGCACCCAGATGCCTGAGGTGGTTGGATGAGAGAGTGGAAGGAGCCGGCTTGGCTTCTGAATAAACAGCATGGGTAAACAGAGAAATGCTAAAGCAGGGCCCATAGAAAGGATTTGATTGCAATATCAATTAATTTGCTAGCACCTTGTGACAGAAAGACTGCCAGTCATGCTGCCGGGAAATGGCAACCATGATGAAGAAGATCCACAGGTGAGCATACAGCCCTCGTCCTATTAGCACCACCTGAAAAACCAGCCCCTAGATATTCCTTTTAGCCTTGGAGCCAAATCTGTATCCTATTCTCCCTTCTACACTCTCTGCATGTCTCTGAAGGGATCCTGCTGGTTGACTCCTTGGAGATGGAAGAAATGCATCTCAGGGGGAAGATCAGCTGTTCCCCTCCTTGCTTTGTCCTTGGGGGGCTGATGGATGATTGTCCAGGCCCCTGCCTTTCATTAAAGCTTAATATGCATTGAATTATTTGCATAGTCTATTACAGTCAGGTCTCTTTATCTGAGAATTCGCTATCTGCAAATGTGCTTATTTGCGATTATTTGTTGAGCGGCTCGGTGAAGTTGTCCGAAGCCTGGCTTAGAGAAATCCTTTTGGGAGCTGGAACAGCCTGCCTCAAATGACAGATGAGCCTTTGAAAGGACATCCTCGGCATTAATTTTCTCCCAGGCCTCAGGTGTACGCATTTAACTCCAGATGCATATATATATATATATATATATATATATATATATATATATATATATATATATACACACACACACACACACACACACACACACACACACACCCTTGGGTAAAAATGCCTTAGCTGAAGATGTCCTTCTGGCTTCCTTCCTTCCCCATTAATCCATGTCAACCCTCCCTTTTCATTGGGTGCCAGCCTCTGCTCCTCCCACTTTCCAAGAGTCTAGCTCAGCAGTCTCCCCTCCTCCTCCTCCTCTCTTTCCACTCTTCCTTTTCTGTCCAGGGAGTGGAAGGAGCTGGAGGAACAGCAGAGGCAACTAGGTGGAAAGAGAGGGGCGACCCCCACCAATCTGCTGCCGAGGCGACAGGTTCAGTTGGTCGCATGGATGGGCCGGCCTTGAGCTCCTCCCACTTTCCAAGAGTCTAGCTCAGCAGTCTCCCCTCCTCTCTATCCTGCTTTTCTAGCTTAACTGTGCTGACCAGTAACCCTGGAGACCAGCCGAGATCAAGGGAGTCCAGTGCCAATACGCTCCGATAGCGGTGTCGCTCCGGTAGCGGCGGGGCCATAAGTTTCGCTCCGTTTTAGTCCCGTTTACCAAGCGAGCAGGAGGCGGCCCTGCCCCCTCACTGTCGGAGCCATTCCTGTGCGGAGAAAGCCGCAGGCGTGGAAGCCCTTGGAAAACAGCCTGTGCTTTTATTTTAATATATGGTTTTCTCAGCATCTTTGGAAAACATCCTGTGCGTTGATAGAGTGTCCTCAGCATCTACAGCCCCTGATTGCCTCAAGCTTTAATTAGCTTACCACAAAAACAGCACTGGTGCATTTTTATTTTTTTTGGCTCAGATTTTCAGTAGCTTAAGACATTAATGAGACATTGAAATTAAGCTGCCATCGACGCCTTACATGAGAATCCTACACTATCCTGCTCTCCACCCTCCTTTTCCTTGGTCTCCATGTTCTGCAGGGTCTTGGCCAAGGGATGGATGGATGGAGGGAGGGAGGAACAACTTGTCAGTATCTTTGCTGCCACCAGCCCAGGCGCTAAAATAAATGGACTGGTTCCCTGGGCTCAACCCTCCTCCTATTGCAACGATATAAAATGCCGAGTAAGCAGATTCCCATCAATTCATGCATAACTCCAGGCACAAACATATGTCTGTTTTATCTAAAACCCATAAAATTACAAAAAGGTAGAGGGTTTCCCCAACATTAAGGTACATTCAGCACAGCTGACAAAAAACCTCTTCAAATCATCATGCTACCCCTAGATCTCCCTTTGACTAGTCAATGAAATACAGCTTCTTTCTAAGCCACACTCTCTAGGGTTATTCCTGTCTCCCCCCAACAGCTACACCAGATGGACAGCAAGAGATTCGCTCTCCTGGAGGTATTTATCCTTCCCATAATAAGGAGTCCTCCTGTTTCCAATTAACTGCACTCTCCGCTCCCATTTAAATTGCCTCTCTACCGCTGGCATTTTACACATGAGGAGTCCTGTCCCGTACGTCCTGTAAAGATCTACTAAGAAATTCTATTACAACAACAACAAACATACACCCACAAAACCCAAGCCTACATGAACCAATGGTTCATGACATATATGGCCATAAGAAGGGAGTCCCTGCACTGGTTGAGCTGTTGTTTCCAGGGTCCCCTCTCAATAACCCATTTTTTGCATCAAAATGGAAACCCACAATGGGTTATTGAGAGGGCACTGCACCCTAGAAATAGACTTACCAGATCTAAACTGGGTCTAGACCTTTAGGAGAAGGAATGTGGGCAGGCAGTGGCATCGCTCCCGTCAAGCGATGGGAGCGGGTCGCCATGGGGTGATGCGCACAAAAGGGTGACGCGTGCACCCCCACGCGCGTCACCTCCGTGACGCGCGTCGGCCTCCGGACGCTCCGAGGCTGGCCCGGGAGCTGGCCTCGGAGCGTCCAGCCTGGCCGGCGCTCCAGGGCCTTCTGAAAGATGCGGCAATACGGGACCAAACCGGTCTGCGCATGCGCAAAACAAGTAAAAGTACCCGTATTGCCACATTGGTCCGGAGCGTCCGGAGGCCGACGCAAAGGGGCGGGGGGGCACCCGGGGCAGGGTGCAGCCGGGTCCCCCCCCCAAATAGATGTTTCTGAAGGGATCCTGCTTAATTGCTCCTTGGAGATGGAAGACACAGATAAATGAGTAGATAAGCTGTTCCTGTCCATTCCTCTGTTGCCTTGCTTTATCCTTCAGGGGCTAAAGTTTAATTGATCAGTCCCCCTGTCTTTTCCTTTTCATTCAAGCTGGATATATGCATTGTATCGGTGTGGTCGTTCATTATTATTAATATTTCTAATTAATTATATAACACACTGTCTTACATATAATTGTAATTATAATGACGACACAGTAATTTTCCTATGCTTCTTGTCACCCCAACGGTCAGAAAGAAGTTGCCGGAGCCCAGGGAAATGTCTCCTCACCAAACACAGCACAGCTGTTGCCACAACTTCCTGTATATAGCAGTCAATGAAGGAATGAGAGTAAGCCCCCCCCCATTTTTGTATTGCATCTGTGCTGAAGATACACAGTAAAGAAGAGCAAAAGCAGACACATACATCCGAATGCCTGAGGTGGCTAGAACTGAGGAGAGGGAGCTTTGTGATAAACAACAGCATGGTTTATATTTCTGTAGAATAACTCAAGCAGGCAGAAATGACAGGCACCGTCCCGGCTGGTGAAACTGTCTGTAATATCTCTCTCTCTCTCTCTCTCTCTCTCTCTCTCTCTCTCTCTCTCTCTCTCTCTCTCTGTGTATGTTTGTAAAAAGAGAATCTGAATAAGGAACCACCCTCCTCTGCTTGACTCATTCACAGCTGATGAAGCACGTCGAAAAAGCATCCTTGGAAACATACATCAGTCAGATTATAACTGCAATGATGTAAAGATCGGCTTCCCCAGGTTACTCCACAGTCCGGAAATCACGATGCCGACCTCAAACTTGAGAAGAGAAAGCTTCTCTGTTCTATTTTGGTATCCGTGACACCATGGATACGGCCTCCTCCACACCAAAACCCGGTGGGGTTCATAACTTCCTCCTTCTAACCCGTTCACACCCTTGCCAATCCGCACTGCAGGAACGCCTCCCCGGGGAGAGAGCGTTCTTCGCTTTGTTCCAAGAGTTTGCTCTTTGCCACTATCCACCGCCCAGAGGAGAGGCAGCCCCAGGGTTTTCGAACGAAGAATTTGTTTCGAGAAGACACAGGTAGGTTCTCAATCATCTCACTCTGCCCTTGGTGACTTTCCCAGCTGGGGATTTGGTGTCAGGTGTCTGTGAGGTGTTCCGAGGTCGAATCCTTGCAAGAAATGTAGACAGCGCAAGAGGCAACAAGCAGGGAGAGCATAGGAATATGAGAGGAGCCTTGCTGGATCAGTCCCATCTAGTCTAAATCCCATCTAGTCCAGCACCCTGTTTTCTACAGTGGTCAACCAGAAGTCCATAATCCAGGCATGAAGATGCCCTCCTTCTTCCTTTGTGTGCCCCCTCCCCACAGAATCTAGTACTCAGAGGTAGACTGCCCCTACATATGGAGGCTCCGTCACTCACCACCATGGCTGGCCAGAGCATAAGAAGAGCCCCGCTGGATCAGATCAAAAGGTTCATCTTGCTATCACCAACCACATGCCTCTGGATAGTCCACCGGGTATCCAGGGTAAGAAGACAATACCAGCAGAGTAGGACCCTCAATCCACATATTGTGACCCACATCCCAGCAATGGCTATGCAGAAGTGCTTCTGGATCCAGTGGTTTCACATAGCCAGCGTGACTAGTGGTGATCGGCGATTGACCCGTCCTCCATGAATTAGTTGAATCCCCTTGTAAAACCATCTTGGCTAGTTGCCTTCGCTCCATCCAGTGGCCTTGAGTTCTGTATGCTAACTCTGTGCAGTGTGAAGAAGAATTTTCTGTTGCAAGGTTTGGGGGGGGGATGGTCCCTGGGGAATTTGGTGTTGTAGAGGCACTGGTAGCGGTTGTTGTTGATACTGTTGTCTTCTCCTGAACAAACCCTTGGTTTGGCAACAGATTCTCAGAAATCCTTTTCTAGTCTACAAATGAACATGAATATAGACGCGCAATGCAGTTAACAGGTATATGATATATACCTGAAGTCTCATGACTTATCTTCTATAGAAGTGAAAGAAAACTTGGGCTTTCTGTTTCTTCTTTGTAATAAATAACAACAACAACAACAACAACAACAACAATAAAACCAATAAACTAGTAATGCAGCTTTATTTATTTACTGCTTCTTTGTTAACATTCAAGAGGGTCTCTGGAAACCAGATAAAATCACTCTGAGGACTGGCCCAAAGTCTTCCAGTTGATCTCCCAGCTATTTAGTGCCCCTGAACATGGAGGTTCCACTGGATCATTGCAATTAATAACTGTCGCTGCTGGGTCTGTCTGGTGGAGGTCTGCCCCGATTCCAGCGTTTTCTCTCTCTCTGCAAGTTTGAAAGACGCTGAGGACAATGACAGCACTGCCGGTTTTAATCTGCGGCTATTTCGACCCCTTTTAGGTTGTCCTCACACGACCTGGGCTCATGGTGGACAGGAAGACGATGCTCAAGGCCGTGATTCTTCTCTTGGGCCTGTGTGCCATGTCACAAGGTGAATCCAAAAGCACATCCAACGTTGAAAGGAGAATGTGTTGCAACCGTGGCTGGCACAAGGCCTCTCGACGCAGCATGCCAAATGCTGCCCCCTTACCCGATGATGAGCCAACCTCTGCTCCTCCTGCTCTCCAATGTTCTTGCTCAGCACTCCCCTCCCCTCCACACTTCCTCTTTCTCTCTGCCCCCCCTTCCTTTTCCGATCCATGGAGTGGAAGGAGAATGAAGAGAAGTGGAGGCAAGT
Source organism: Plestiodon gilberti rubricaudatus (assembly GCA_026170595.1). Classification (NCBI taxonomy): domain Eukaryota; kingdom Metazoa; phylum Chordata; class Lepidosauria; order Squamata; family Scincidae; genus Plestiodon; species Plestiodon gilberti. The sequence goes on along the minus strand of JANXHW010000009.1, from coordinate 28,916,756 downwards.
GGGTGGACAGAGAGGGCCCCCCCACCAGTCTTCTGCCTTAGGCAACCGCCTCAGTTTGCTTCATGGATGGGCCAGCCCTGCACGCATGCCACAACACTGCAGCTGGAGGATGTGCATATAGCCATCACAGCTAGTAGCCACTGATCGCTTGTCCTCTCTGAATTGGCCTCAGCTTTGAAAACCTTCTAAGCTTGTGGCCATCGCTGCGTCGTGTGACAACACACAACGTGGACAGAGATGAGCATCTCCCACCATATTTTTGCCTGAGGTGACTGTCTTAGCTGACCTCATGGATGGGCCGGCCCTGCAACTGGAGCATCTGAGAAGGCATGGTAGGGAAGGGGCGTATCATGTGGTCCATTGTTCCTGTAAGTTTTAGCTATCCACACAGTGCTGGCACCAGCGGAAACTGTGGGACAGAGCCCTCTATCCTAGATTTGCCTTTAATACTCCTGCTTGCCTCTTGAGGATACATTAACATTGGGTAATAATACTGTAACGGGTACTGGCTTGAAATCAATGGTTGGGTTCCTGGATTCAAGACCATCGCTCGAAGCTGGCTAGATGCAGGTGCTTGCTCCAAAACCACAGTCAAGTGCTCAGACTTGAGGATCAAGTTCTGAAGTTGGGGTTTTATAAGACCTGGTGGCCTGGGATTGGTCCCCTGAGAGGTCAGGTGACAATGACTTGTCACTAAGAAATGGTATTGCAGCCTAGAGGGCACTCTTGAGACAGTCTGCACTGGAAACAGAGAACTGGGGTTATTATAGGAAGTAAGGAACAACCTGCCTTCTGGAAGTCCTGGTTCGAGTCCTCCCCAGCTCCTTAAGTCTTCCTCTTTTTTTACCCCCCCCCCTCAGCTACAGGGTGTTTCAACCTCATCACCCCCTCCAAGTGGGGGGCCCGTCCTGCCAACTGCTCGGAGCCTTTGCGGTACACCCTGCCCGAATACGTCATCATCATCCACACGGTGGGCAGTGAGTGCTTCACGCAGGCCGCCTGCAGCGTGGAAATGAAGAACATTCAAGATTACCATCAGAGCATCAAGGGGTGGTGCGACACCGCCTACAAGTAAGTTGAGCGCCACTTGTCCCGCCCGTGGCCACTTGGGTCTCTTGCGCTTCCGATAGAGGAGAGGGACAAACTTATAGCATCGGGAAGAGACTGCAACGGTAGACCTTTGATTTGAGCCAGGGGGGCTTTTCTTATGACCTCATTAGCCATGATAGTTAGCAATCAAGCCTCCACAGACAGAGGCAGTCTACCTCTCAGTACTAAATTCTAGGGGTTAGAAAAGGGGCCATGCGGTCTTCATGCCACTATCACGACACAAGGTTCAACTAAACAACTATGTGTGAGCGTATGTGGATAGACAGATCAATTATTGGAACAGGTGTGTGAGTTCTCTGATTGGATGTTTCCAAGCAGAGGCTGGACCAGCCACCTTGTCAGGGATGCCGTAGTGGTTGCCTGCGCTGAGCAGGGGGTTGGGCTAGATGACCTCTATGGACCCATCCAACATTCTGTGCTATAAAATATAGCACAAGCATTACAAGGAACAGGAATCTGAGCACACAGTATGCATAGGCCTTTTCAAGTAGCGTTGAGTCGGAGCTCAGCTACGTAGGTCCCGGAGTATTGTTAAGGAGCACTGACTCAATGGCGTCGTCTCAGTCAGATCTTATCACGGCTGCTGGTGAGCCGTCTGAGAAAAGGGAGGGGTGAGGTGTTCCTTCATGTTTCTCCACAGAGGAATGAGGGAGCCTCTTTCCACCCTGTCCACTGAGGACGCCTAGCTTAAACTGACACCAGAACTTCTGAGGATATGACATTAAACGATTCCTTCGCAACCTTCTTAAATTTCCAGAACTAAAGTGGATCTTTGCATCCTTTCCTGTTGACCTAAACCAGGTCTATTATTTGACCTCTGCGGGAGTTTGACATTCCCTCCATTATCCACCAGGAAAACACCTTTCTAGAATACAGGTGTCCCCCGTTTAATGACGGATCGCTTAACAACAATCCGGATATATGACGGAGGTCCCCAGTAAAAAAGAGCAAAGGATTAAAAAAATCTTAAGGTGAATCCAAGTAACAGGAGCAGGAGCTAAAGCGAGAGCTGAAAGCATTTATCATGATCAAGGCCATTTCCCCCCCCCCCCCATTATTTTTGCCCTGATCTGCTTGTTTCCATCTATTGAACTCTGCACACGGAAACAAGCAAATAAGGGCAAAAACGATGCAATAGTAATTTTTCTTGCTGTTCAAGTTAGCTATGTCCAGGGGATCTTTTGTATGCAGAAGAATCCAATCAATTCCCTGCACATAGAGATTAAGTGTCACGGAAGATCCTAGGCTAGAGCTCTTTTTCCTGATATGCTAACTTTCTATGTGCAGGTGTTTTGGAGATGTAGTGGTGAACCATTCCATGACACACAAATTGTCCACCCACAGGAAAAAACCCTAGGACACGTTCTCTTTCCTCTGTTTTTTTTTTAAGCTCTCATAAATATTATTTTCCCCTTTTTTCTCATTCCTCCCCCCCCCTTTCAGCTTCCTGATTGGAGAGGATGGAAATTTGTATGAAGGGAGGGGCTGGCGCAATGTAGGATCTCACACCTTCGGCTACAACGATTTGTCCCTAGGCATTGCTTTCATAGGAAATTTCATGGGTACGTTTGAGTGCTTCAAGTCTGTCCATCTGTTGACCTCTGGGGGTGGTGGTCTTCAGTCCGAGATGAAGTCCCTTTCTCCCACTGTTATGCCCTGAAACCGGTATTTTGCACTGGACTTAATCTGAACGTCCCACATCGCCATCGTGACGGGTTGCCAGGCTTGTCCCCCCGAATTGGTCGTCGCGTCGTCTTTGAAAGCCGCCTAAGCCAGTGGTCCTCATCGCCACATCTGGCGGTACCCGGTTCCATAGGCGAGAGATGGGTTGCCCCTCCCAAGTCCCTCATTCTGTCCATCCTGAATCTCCCACCAGCCAGGTTCGTTGGGTGTCCTCCAGCAGTTCCAATGTTGTGGAAGTGGAAGCAAGATGTCGTTATGTCGTGTATTATTTTGTAAGCTCGGTCATGTCCCCCGTCCCTGCAACCTTTTTCCTAAACGCTCCGGTCAGCACTCTGGTTGTCCTCTCGGACCTTTTTGGTTGTCCTCTCGGACGTTTTCCCAGCTCCACAATATCCTTTTTGAGATAGGGTGACCAAAAACGAGGCTGACATGCGCTCAATGTTCTTCTCCAAGTAGTGGCCCTCACACTTCGAGTTGGCTACAGCTCATTTCCTATCCCAGTGGCTCTTCCCTAAAAACGTAAGGAGGAGAGGAATGCGTCTGATAACCTCTTCGCTGAAAGGAGTTTCCCTGAGTCTCTCCTTCAGAAACGTCCACACTGTCACAACCGAGAAAGCCGGGCCTTTGGAATGATGTCCTTGGCCTTTGCCTCATGTCGTTTGCAAGGGCTGGTGCATTGGGCTGCCAAAAGCAGATGCCAACATTGGGAAGTTCTCAATGGGACAGTGTGGGTTGTGCCAAAGGGCTGGGTGTTGCTCCTCCACAGGTAATTCTCCAGGACATTCCCAAAGAGGACCTTTGGAAAACACTACGGAGTGAGCTTGCAAACAGAAAAATAACTCTGAAGTTATTATAACCCAGGAGGACACCTCTTCTAGGGTTTGTTTCACTGATGTACATAAGCACAAGTACTGCCCGAGGTCGGGGTTACCTCATTCCCCCCCCCCCCGACACCAGGCCATCTACTGTGGAGCCCTTCTGTACTGTTGGAGAAGGTTCCGGAATGTCCCAAGATGCACAGCTCCTCTGGAATGCTGTCCAGCTTGATGTGGTTTCAGGTTGTGCTAGCTTGCGACCAACATTCTTCTGCAGTTGTGGACTGAAGAAGAACAACGTAAGGAAACCCCCCCCCCGCTGGATCAGACCAGGGGTTCCAGCAGGGGCGCACCAGTTGGCACTGGGAAGCCCGCAGCACGACATGAAGGCCGCAGCCTGGCCCTGTTGTTGCTGTTTTCCTAAGCTATTATGTGGCCACTGGTTCCATGATTTACGTCTCTGAGCCAAGTGGCCTCTAGCCAGGCTACATAGTGGCCTAGCTACATCTCTTCCATGGGGTGGTGGTCTTGGAGTAACCATAGGTGCAAAGAGTGTTCCACCAAACAGGGTGGATTTGATGGAGTTGGGGGTCAAGCCCCAGCCACAGTTATCCTGATCTCATTGGAGAACCTCAAAATAGATCCAGTGGCGTTCTTATATGGGGGGAGCAGGTGTGCTCCCCCCCAGGTGCTGAGTGGGCGAGGGGCGCGGCAGCCGGGCTCGGGGCTGTGCAGAGCGGCGCGGCACCAGAGCCCGGCTGGCGCGCCCCTCCGAAGCAGCGCGCCCACTCCGCGTGTCCCTGGCCTCCGGAGGCTGCGCTCCGAAGGCTGGGGATAAGCCCTCCTTAAAACGACCGCCCCGTTCGGCGGTCGAGAGCTTTATGAAGAAGCCGAATGCGTCGCTGGGGGTTTGCACATGCGCAAACCCTATAAAAGCCAGCGACGCGTTTGGCTTCGCGTCGCTGGGGGTTTGCGTATGCGCAAACCCTATAAAAGCCAGCAACGCGTTCGGCTTCTTCATAAAGCTCTCGACCGCCGAACTGAATAGATCTCAGGAGGCCACACAAAATTAATTGTCCTGTAGAAAATTGAGTCTCAAAGCCTGACTTTTCCCTCTTTTCCAGATAAGTCTCCCAATGAAGCCGCATGGGATGCCCTGAAATGCCTGCTTGATTTCGCCGTAAAGATGGGCTACCTGGCCTCCGACTACCTGCTACTGGCGCACAGCGACGTCAGTAACCTCATTTCGCCTGGAGAGCCCATCCGTCGGGAGATTTCCAAGTGGCCACACTACAAGCACCAGAACCACTGAAAATTTGTCCCGTCTCCCTCATTCATCTCCCTCAACTGTGGCTTCTCCTGTCTGGCTAGAACTTATCGCTTTCGCTTCAGATATTAACTCAGGGGGAGAACCTTTCTGAACAGGCCGGATCTCCCCCACCCCCAACAGTGCATCTGCCAGATGCACTGTGTGTGTGTGTGTGTGGGGGGGGAAGATGTGCATTGATGTAATTACACAGGATATCCACAAGGAGGGGCTGAGAACTCAAAACTAAATAAAAAAACCTTGTAAATAAAAGCATATGTGTGTTGGGATCTGGGGCAGCTTCAATCTGCAGTTGCACAGAAATGCAAATGAAAATACTGACCCTTGAATTGGTGGCACCTTCTTAGTCTATCGAAACACTCTTAAATGAATGGGTCTAACCAATTTGTTGGTCAGTTGTAGCAGCTCTCTTTAGGAGGAGAAATGCCTTTGGAGAAACTCCTTGCATTGCAAAGCAAAAAAAGAATTGCTGTTCAGAACAATGCAAGGATTATTGACGGTGTTGAGTTCACTCCCTTTAGCTTCCTTTCTTTGGAGTGCATTTGGCCTCACTTGTTGACAACAGACCAACTGGTTTGTGACTCTCTCTCCCCCGCACGGGCGAACACCTTCCTGACATATGATTATCTGGGAGGGTTGGGCTGGAACGCCACTGAACATGAAGCAAGGGCCAAAACAGAAACAGGGAAGCCGGTTGAACCAGAAGGAACCCTCCTGATCTACATCACCCACCTTCTCCACCTGCTTGGCAGAAGGGAGACTGACTGCGTTTGGTGTGTTCCTTTGCAACACTGTATCTGTTTGGTCGGTTTCCTCGCCAATTCACTGCTTGTGTCTGCTGATCGGGGCCAAGGTAAGTCTTGGGCTTGTCTTGATTTGAGAAGCGGAGAGTCAGAGGGGACCCAAAAGGTCATGCAGTCCAACCCACTGTGGTGAGGTTGGAGCCGCTGCCTCTAGCTTTGGCAATGAATGCTGAGGATCCATCTCACAAAATTTGGGCATTTGCTTTCGGCATAGGAAAAGGCAGGGTATAAAATTTTCTAAATAAATAAATAAATGAATGAATAAAATAGGAGAGCCAGAAAAATATATAATAATGCATGCTTATACAAGACATGGAGAATAATAATAATAATAATAATAATAATAATAATAATAATAATAATAATAATAATGATGATGATGATGATGATGATGACGATGGAGGAACTGGGTGCAGGATATATGTAAGAAGAAACAGAGATAGGCTGCAATCCTATGAACATTTACTTAGGAGTAAGTCCTATTGAATACAGTGGGACTTAGTTCTGAGTCAATATGCACAGGATTATACTGTAAAGATCCAGCTTCCTATATTCAGCAGATTCCTTTGCAGAAGCCCACAAACAAGACATGAAAGCGATGACCTACTTTTTTGGTCATGTTCTTATAGTATCTGGTCCTCAGAGGTAAACTGCCCCTGAACATGGATGCTCCATACTATCATGAGCATAAATCTGGGAGGGGGCTATTGACTTCCTGTTCCCCTTGTGGACTCCCCAGAGACATCTGGTCGACCCCAAATGTGGGATGCTGGAGAAGAAGAACTTGCGTTTATTGGTATGATAGTTAGAAATGGAACCTCCATGTTCAGAATAGTCTATCCCTGGACACCGGGGTGCTGCGAGCAAATGGTAGAAGGCAGCAACCATCTTCATGTCTTACTTGTGAGCTTCCCGAGATCTGGTTTTGTCCACTGCAGGAAGGATGAGGAATTAGCTAGAACTTTGATGCGATGCAGAAGTGCTCAACGAACTTTGGAAAAATAATCTTGTCACCGTCCATACACCAATCCTGTGAGGTAGGCCAGTTGTATTATTGATGTCATTCATTGACAGGATTTGGACTCCGCTTTTCATAAAATTACTAATGTGGTTTACGCAAACAGCAGCGCAAACCAGAAAATGACAATTGAAACAAACACTGTGCAATTCGCACCTTTAGCAAAATCAACATGAAAGAGAGCTGCAAGCTTCAGGCAGGGTTTTAGCCTATGCTGAGGAGCCAGTCTCATATCTGTTGGGAGATTGTTCCACATATTGGCACCACTGTGGAGAAGGCCCTGCTTCTGGACAGAGCGCACCAAATTTCTGTTGGGAGTGGGCCAAAAGAAAAGGGGCTTTTGTGGAAGATTTTTAAGAACAGGCAGGTCCATTTAGCAGTGATTTGCCCTTAAGGTAACCTGGTCCCAGGTTCGAATTTGGGGCTTTTGAAGGCTTAAAGCCAGTGCTTTGAACCGGACTAGGAAGCCACTAGAAGAGTCAAGGGGTAGCTGGGGAGGATGCTGGCTGGGGGTGCATGCCCACCAGAAGGCTCACCAGGCTGGGCTGACCCTGAACCCTCCATTCCAGTGATAATGGTAATGCGCAATGTGCCATCAAAAGAGTGGTGGGGTGCCACGGAAGGGCAGCGCAAGGAGGGCTCTGCCAGTGTTAATGCTGGAAATGTATGGATAGCTAAAAGGTGTTGGCACAGAATGGGAGCTTCGGAAACAGCACATGAACTGAAGCTTTGGAATCAGCACATGGAAAGTGCATGGCAGTAACCCAAACTTGATGTCACTAATGCAGGGAGCACTGAAGCTAGGGAATCAACTTCTTTCCGAGGCCACTACTGTTAATCCAGCTGAGCCATCCCTGGGTGGCAAATGATAAGCCAGTGTTTCCCAAACTTTTTCGACCTGTGGCTCCCTTGACCATTGGCTGCGGTTCCCCATTACATTATGTTGATGCCTGCCAATTGGCATTGCACTGTTTTCTGAGAGGATTCCGTGGCACTCTGCGGCTCCCCTGGCTGATATCCGCGGTTCCCCTGGCTGATATCCGCGGCTCCCAATTTGAGAACCACTGGGGTACATTGAGCCAGAGTAGCTCCAAGGTGAGGTGAGATTAGAACCGGGGTGGGGGGGTGGGTGCTTCCCTGTTGACATCTCATAAGCAGGGCAGCACATCAGCTCACGGTGTAAAGAAGGTGCCTGCTGCTCTCTTGGGATCAATCCCACATCGATCCCCAATGGATAACATCCGCTTTTGTGTTGGCCAGTACCCATGGGATGGGCGAGCATGTGTGGGAGCATCTCTGAGTTGCTTCGGGATTATGTCACAGCATAACCTGGCTCCTCCCCTTTTTCCCCCAATGGCATCAACAGAACCAGTGGAGTAAGGAAACTCTCTCCTGTTCAGGCTTCCTGTGTCCATTATTGGCTTGTCTGTCCAAGGCATTCTTCCAGTCTTCTCTTTGTCTCTCGGTCTCTGTAGGAGCTGTTTGGGCATCCGAAGATGTCGAAGCTGCTCAAAGCCTTCACGGACATGATCGAGGGCAACTCCAGGAACCACCATAAGAAGGTGAACGAGCCAGAGAAGATCAAGAGAAGTGAGTTTAAGAAGCTAATTCAACAGGAGCTGTCGCCGGTTAAGGTAAGCTTCCGGGAGGGCACGGGAAATCTCTGGAGGAGTGCCAACGTCTTCTCCCAACATTGTGTGGAAATCTGGGCTTCAGAATTAAAACCTCAGGTTTCAGAATCTAAAAATGTGATAACCAAAGTCAGCGTTCTGAGTCTTGGGACACCGTTAAGGACCCTTAAAGATAGGTAGCAAGAGCTTGTGTAGGCAAGAGCCTGCATTATTGACTATCTGCTCCAATCAGATAGTCACCTCAGACCTATTTGCATGCCCAGCAACCACCCTCAGGGGTAAGCATAAACACACACACAGACACACATTATTTTGGAGCCTTGTTCATTTTTGGAGTTAGGACATTGGAGAGCAGGAGGACCAGAGCTGGCACATCATTGGGTAACGGGGGGGGGGGGCGTATTTGGCATGACGCCTTAGTCCTGGCCACCCCAAACACATGCTCACCTTTTAGTGGGATGTCACCAGTCAATCACAGAAAACCAGAAATCCCATATTGGTGTAGTGTAGTGTTTTGGGAGTGTAGTGTAGTGTAGTGTTTTGGGAGTCGGACTTAGACCTAGAAGATCCAGGTTCAAATCCCCACTCAGCCACGAAGCTTCCTGGGTGACCTTGGGCCAGTCACTATCTCTCAGCCCCACCTACCTCACAGGGTTGTTGTGAGGACAAAAAGGAGGGGAGGAAATATGTACACCACTCTGAGCTCCTTGGAGAAAGGGCGGTATAAAAATGTGAAAAATAAATAAAATAAATATTAAAAACCAGGAGATGCAAAAGCTTTATTTGCCATGCGATGGGATCCCATCACTATTTTCTTTTTAAATTCAAAGCAAGGACCCTTAATTAAACTAGTCCTTTACTTTCTCCACAACGTTCCTGTAGAGAACCAGCAGCAATAAATATAAACACATGAAGAACCTCCCTGACTCGGACGTGGAACTGATGAATGACAAAGAGATAGTGCCCTGCGTTTATTGAAGAGGATCCCATGAATCGCGGTCTGGCTGCCATAAATGTGAAAGAAGGTACAGTAACATGTTGTACTGTATATGCCCGACTACGAGGATCTTCGGCAGACCAATCTTTACCCGTATTTACCAATGTATTTGCCAAGTTCGAACGATGATAGGATCCGGCTATTATGAGCCTCACAACAGCAGGATTTGGTTAGGCAGATTGCTACCTATCTTTTGATGGTAATTCAACGGCGCTATACAGTATCTACTTTTGTCCCTAAACTCTAAAAGTTTTCTATTTTGGCATTAGTTATTAAAGAAGCTGAGGCTGAATGTTTAACTATGTAAATATTTATGTTTTTGTTGTCGTTTTTTGGAACAACTATCTTTTATTGTTATTGTTTTGTTCGCTGTTTGTTGACTGTTTGACAATGCCAATAAAGGTTATTGATTTGATTTGATATGCGGTTCAGTGGTGTGTAGAGGCGTGCTAAGGGGTGTGCCATTTTCACAGGCAGTAATTTCTTTCATGGCTTCCCGTTGTCCCAGGGACACCAAGGGCAGTCACTACAGGGGCAGTCTTTTTGTAAGGAGAGAGCATGGCTTTTTTGTAATATCTACAAAATATTACAAACATATAATTGCAATATCTACAAATATACAAGCTGAATCGAGAGGGGCAAGCAAGGAGCCAGACTTACTTTTAAGGTCAGTCCCCCGAAAGCAAAGTAGATGCCCTTGGAGGCACACGTAGGAGTTCAGGCCACATGAAGTGACACAATCCAGTCAATTAACTCGAGGCCACGAAGGAAGACTGGTATAACTGGAATAAGAACATAAGAAGAGCCCTGCTGGATCAGGCCAGAATCAGAAATCTATTCAGTTTCTGAATAGATGGGCAAACCTAGGGATGCAATTTGATTTCAAGCAGTGCTCAACTAAACCAGGGGGCCAAGTTTTGACCCTCAAAAAAATGCCACTCCTTTCTTCAAATGTGCATTTCATGTGCTCATTGCTGGCTTTTTTTAAAAGTATTTTAATGTGCATTGGCATGTACTGTACATAACATCAGCTGTTAACAGGGACATATTGACAAATGCTAAAAGGTGGCAAGTTTTTTCTGGGCCTTTGTACTGGTTTCCGGAAAGGGCCGGCCCATACAGGAGGCCAACTGAAGCTGTCGCCTCAGGCAGCAGATTGGTCAGGGGCGTTCTCTGTCCACCTTCTTGCCTCCACTGCTCCTCCTTCTCCTACCACTCCCTGAATTGGAAAAGGAAGAGGGAGATAGGGAGGAAGAGGAAATGTGAAGGGGAGGAGAATGCTGAGCTGGAACATTGGCGAGTGGGAGGAGCAGAGGCTGGCACATCAACGAGTAAGGGGGGGCAACATTTGGCATGCCACCTTAGACATCAGGAGGCTTTGGGCCAGACTTGTTTTTAGATGACAGTTTTTGTATCGAGAACCAAACTGCAGACATTTCCGCTCAGCCCCAAAATGGAGCCAGGTTGTATACAACATTCTCTCTTGTTTTTTCAGGATTCCAAGGCCCTCGGAGAACATACTGGACAAAGCCAGCAACACAAAGTCAACGGGACATGCTGAGATTGTGCACCGGTTCCTTTTGGGGAGGTGGGGCATTTCTAGAGGAAGGAATTTGGGGCGATACTTTCAGCGGGGAGAGCCCAAGTGCAATCTAGTAGCCTCGTGTAGCTACTCCTCATCCCCTGAAAATCAATGTTGTGTCTTTGTACAGGTGCTGTTTTTATGTAAGAATTGTGTAGGTGGAGGATGATTTCTTTTGTCAAAATATGGGCTTGCCTGAGGTTGGGAGTAGGTGGCAATATTGGTGGAACCTGGGGTTAGCTGGTTTGGGCAGAAGCCAATGCCCAAATGCCTGTTTACGGCAGCAACGAACAGCCACTACTAGGGTTCAGTACTAGGGTTGCCAACCCTCCAAAGCTGACCTGGAATCAGCCTCCAACCACTGGTTGGAGGCCCATTGGCCATGACCACCCCCCTGTTCCAAGGGAGAGTTTGCTCTAGCTAATGGAGCATGCGCTGCTTTTGATGCAACCTAGCACATGCACAAAAGCATCTTCCACCCTTCCACTACTCCCCAGGTGGGCCTAACCTTTCCCCACACACAACCAAGACAGGCTCTAAACCACGTTGCTTTCTATAACTGGGAGAGACGAGCAGGAGAAACCACCAGCTGGAGTTCCCAGTGCCTCTGTTTGGGTTTTTCAGTTGGCATAGGGTTGCCACCCCTCCCGAACTGGCCTCCATCTCTAGGGGATGCCCAAAAACCATCTAGGAGATTTCAACTGGGCCCTCCAGGAATTTCCAACATTTCCAACAGCACTATTATTAATAAAAATATTTAGATATACTGCTTCTCAACAAGAGAGTAGGTCAACAAAATGGTTTACACAACAAAATAAATCAATTCAGGTTGTCTTTCATGTGTCGTTCTGGGTGTTTTAACCAGGGTTGCCACAGAGTAACTCCTCGTGGAAGACCACCTTGCTGGGAGAAATCCTGGTCCTCTAATCGATATGCCAACCCATGATGGCCTTGAGGCAATTCCATTATGAAAGAAAAGGGATACGGGAACATGGAACAGAGGGAAGCATAATTCAGTGATAGACAGTCACAAGAACCTAAGAAGAGCCCTGCTGGATCAGGCCAACAGTCTACACAGTCCAGCTTCCTGTATCTCACAGTGTCCCACCAGATGCCTCAGGGAACACATAACAAGATACATGTCTCCGGTTGTCGCTCACTTGCATCTGGAATTCAGAGACAGCTTACTTCTAAAACCAGGAGGTTGCTTATACCCATCATGGCTTGTAATTCGTAATGGACTTTTCCTGCATCCATCTGTCGAATCCCCTTTTTAAAGGCAGCTAGGCCAGGTGCCATCGTCACATCTGCACCAGGAATGAAGGCTTAGAATCCTTGAAATAATTCCCTTACTGTGTGAAGCCTGCACAAGGGGATGGTGTGTGCAGTAGGATCTTACGTATTCCTCTGCCAAAAGTTGTAGAGCTGTCCCTCTGCCTCTGTCCTTGAGAAACCTGTGTGTTGTTGACATATCCATCTTCTTCGTGAGTTCCCAGGCAAAACACGAGGGGGAGCTATAAGACTTTCCATCACCTGCTACCATATCTGAATTGTTTTTAATGTTTCCCTGTATCCTGATTTTTGTGGGTGGTGGGGTGGAGGCAGGGTTAAACTTTTTAAAGAAAATGTTAATTTTTACATTTTTAAATTTTGTTTATTGTATTTTATTTTAAAGCTGGGAGCTGCCTGGGACATAGTGGTGGAAAGATGGAATAGAAATTTTGTTCTAACAAAAATACATTTCCCAGATGTTCTGCAGTTTTTGGCAGATGTTCATCTATATGTATTCTCTCTCTCTCTCTCTCTCTCTCTCTCTCTCTCTCTCTCACACACACACACACACACACACACACACACACACACACACAGAGGTGGATATGGAGATATAATACACTGCTCAAAAAAAATAAAGGGAACACTGAAACAACACAATGGAAGTCCAAGTCAATCACACTTCTGTGAAATCCACTTAGGTAGCAACACTGATTGACAATCAATTTCACAAGCTGTTGTGCACATGGAATAGACAACAGGCGGAAAGCATAGGCAGTTAGCAAGACCTCCCCAATACAGGAGTGGATCTGCAGGTGGTGACCACAGACCACTGCTCAGTTCCTTTGCCTTCTGGCTGATGGTTTGGTCACTTTTGAATGCTGGTGGTGCTTCCACTCTAGTGGTAGCATGAGACGGAGTCTACAACCCACACAAGTGGCTCAGGTAGTGCAGCTCATCCAGGATGGCACATCAATGCGAGCTGTGGCAAGAATGTTTGCTGTGTCTGTCACCGTAGTGTCCAGAGCATGGAGGCGCTACCAGGAGACAGGTAGGTACATCAGGAGATGTGGAGGAGGCCGTAGGAAGGCAACAACCCAGCATCAGGACCGCTACCTCCGCCTTTGTGCAAGGAGGGACAGGAGGAGCACTGCCAGAGCCCTGCAAAATGACCTCCAGCAGGCCACAAATGTGCATGTGTCTGCTCAAACGGTCAGAAACAGACTCCATGAGGGTGGTATGAGGGCCCGACGTCCACAGGTGGGGGTTGTGCTTACAGCCCAACACCGTGCAGGACGTTTGGCATTTGCCAGAGAACACCAAAATTGGCAACTTTGCCACTGGCGCCCTGTGCTCTTCACAGATGAAAGCAGGTTCACACTGAGCACATGTGACAGATGTGACAGGGTCTGGAGATGCCGTGGAGAACGTTCTGCTGCCTGCAACATCCTCCAGCATGACCGGTTTGGCAGTGGGTCAGTAATGGTGTGGGGTGGTATTTCTTTAGGGGGCCGCACAGCCCTCCATGTGCTCGCCAGAGGTAGCCTGACTGCCATTAGGTACCGAGATGAGATCCTCAGACCCCTTGTGAGACCATATGCTGGTGCGGTTGGCCCTGGGTTCCTCCTAATGCAAGACAATGCTAGACCTCATGTGGCTGGAGTGTGTCAGCAGTTCCTGCAAGACGAAGGCACTGATGCTATGGACTGGCCCGCCCGTTCCCCAGACCTGAATCCAATTGAGCACATCTGGGACATCATGTCTCGCTCCATCCACCAACGCCACGTTGCACCACAGACTGTCCAGGAGTTGGGGGATGCTTTAGTCCAGGTGTGGGAGGAGATCCCTCAGGAGACCATCCGCCACCACATCAGGAGCATGCCCAGGCGTTGTAGGGAGGTCATACAGGCATGTGGAGACCACACACACTACTGAGCCTCATTTTGACTTGTTTTAAGGACATTACATCAATGTTGGATCAACCTGTAGTTTTTTTTTCCACTTTAATTTTGAGTGTAACTCCAAATCCAGACCTCCGGGGTTTGCTACATTTGATTTCCATTGCTAATTTTTGTGTGATTTTGTTGTCAGCACATTCAACTATGTAATGAACAAAGTAGTTAATACGAATATTTACTTCATTCAGATCTAGGATGTCTTCTTTCAGTGTTCCCTTTATTTTTTTGAGCAGTGTATAAAAGTTTTACCATCTTTCTACTAAAAGAACTCAAGACAGTGATTGACCAACAAAATCAAAAGACACTCCCATCATTTGAATGCAGCCATTCACAGGCTGCAATTCTATACACACTTAAGGCTGATTCACACCAGCCCTTTCCGTGCGCGTTTTGGCTTCTTTTCGTGCGTTTTTCATGCTTGCGTCTGACGCAGCATGAGCTTACGACGCAGCCAGGAGAGACGGTTTCGTTTTATCTTTTTTCTGCGCTCGTGTTTAAGCTAGCGTTTATGCTCCCGGTGCTAGGCAGCTCACCAATCAGAGAAGCGCATTTCTCTTCACCAAATCACAGCTGCGCTTTCTTCAAGAAGGCGGGCAAACGTTCAGAGAACTGCTAGACGCACGTACAGACGCTAGAGTAGAGCAAACGTGCACGGAAAGGCTAGTGTGAATCAGCCTTTACTCAATGGGGCTTACTTCTGAGTAGACATGCCTGGGAATGTTCTGCAAAATTAGCCAATGGAGCAACAGAGAGGAAAATCACCGGGGGGGGGGGGGATCGCATAACCAGGAAGTGCCTCCTGGAGGGCAATTTCGCCTTGTAAAAGTAAGAAAACACAGTGGTTTGGCACGCGAAGGCGCCCAAAAGTAAAAATAAAAAATAAAAACTTTTTTAAAAAACTTCCTATCGCCCCCTGGTGACTCGAACTGAGACTCGGCTGAAAAGGGGCCAAGTCGCGAGTCGAGTCCGAGTCAGTAGCTCGTGAGACCGAGTCAAATTACAGCAGCGACTTAAGTCGGACTTGAGAAGAGTTCCGCGGCTTGAGTCCTCAACCCTGAATATTTCCCAACAAAATACCAAGCCAAGAAAAAAAATGCCATAAAACATTCATGGTTACATGTCCATTTTAATAATATCTTGCATGCATATATCAGAGAAGAGCCCATGCATCAGAGAAACACGTTTGCTGGAGACCTGCTTGTTGAAAGCGACGGGTGGCGAACTGGACAATGCATCCTCGAAGAGAAGTTGAGTCATGTGTTTGCCAAGAATGGTGCATGTTCAAATATAACTTCTATAGAGTACATATTATCAAGGATGATGGACACAGATTCACTGGCCCAGTGACAGCAATGAGGTAGCAATGCCTGAATTTCACGGCTTGGCAATGTGGTCAGAGTTTTATTTGTGATGCCAAAGGAACAAAACAGATGGCCGAGCTATGTGCCCCAAGATGGCCAAGCTATGCGCCCCAAGCCCACCTTAACTTCCAGATTTTCTTTACAACGTACATTATTAAAAGGCAGAAAGAACATCATTATTATAACCATGCCCAAGATGGAAGCCAACCATGCTGGCTCATATACGTGGCATCGACGTCCGTGTCCAGTCCTTCCCCCCGATCCTCCCCCGATCCTTCCCCCCAATCCTTCCCCCCGATCCTCCTCCGCGCAGACTCCACGTTGGCTCCTCGTTTCTGATGGTTTCTTAAAAGCCTTTTGGATCCTTGGTCTTTTGTGGGAGGCCTACACCTTGCTTACAAGGTGGGCAGGACTTTTGGGGCGCTGGGCAGCATTTCTGAGGAGGGGGAGAGAACTTCTGCGCAGGAGGAGAGAACTTCTGAGGAGGGGGAGTGGATTTCTGAGGAGGGGGCTGGCATGGTTGCTTACACTGCTGATCCATGTTACGAGGTTTTAGAGAAGCCTGCAAGAGAGAGAAGAGAACCTTCAAACAAAACTGGACAGAACTTTGGATTTACTTTTTTCATAACAGAAGAGACCCGGACAGGAAATGGGAGAGCAGAGGTCTTTGGAGAGGTGGAGTTGAAAAAGCATGAGGGACGTCGGTGTGAAGCAGTTGGAGTTCCTTGTTTGTCACACATGGTAGAGTTAGAGAGAGCATTATTGTAAGAGCAGGGGGGTTCGTAGTGATGTGTAGAACCCGCCTGAGAAATTTTACTCAATTTAAAGAACCTGGTTTGGTTTTCCTGGAACCTTCTCAGATGTTTCTTCTTAGAAGGAACCCCGAAATTCAATTTGAATTACACTTATTAAAATTTTTTTTCTGCCAACACTAATTTTGAACTTGCACATGACTGCTATCTTATGTATGCTTTATCTATGGGAGAAACCCCTTAAATTCAATGGGACTTACTTCTGAGTTAAGATATAAGGCAGCAATCCTATGGATCAGGCCCAGGGTCCATCTAGTCCAGCTTCCTGTATCTCACAGTGGCCCATCAGATGCTTCTGGGAGCACCAAGACAACAAGATACCTGTTGCCACTTCCTTGCACCTGACATTCAGAGATGGGCTACCTCTAAAACTCAGAGGTGGCATCCGGTCTTCATGACTTGTATCCTGTGATGGACTTTTCCTCCATCAATCTGTCCAATCGCCTTTGAAAGGCATCTAGGCCAGGTGCCATCACCACATCCTGTAGCAAGGAGTTCCACAGATTAATTACAAGCTAGGTAATCTTTTGTGCAAAGATGGGCATGATAAAGGACAAAAAAGGCAGAGACCTAACAGAAGCAGAAGAGATTAAGAAGAGATGGCAAGCATACACAGAAGAACTATACAAGAAAGATCTTAATGTTCCTGATGATCACGCTGGTGTGGTCACTGACCCAGAGCCGGACATCCTAGAGAGTGAAGTCAAGTGGGCCTTAGGTAGCATCACTAACAACAAAGCTAGTGGAGATGATAATATCCCAGCTGAGCTACTTAAAATCCTAAATGATGATGCTGTGAAAGTGCTGCACTCAATATACCAACAAATTTGGAAAACTCAGCAGTGGCCAAAGGATTGGAAAAGGTCAGTTTACGTTCCAATTCCAAAGAAGGGCAGTGCCAAAGAGTGCTCAAACTATCGCACAATTGCACTCATTTCACATGCTAGCAAGGTTATGCTCAAAATCCTACAAGCTAGGCTTCAGCAGTACGTGGACCGAGAACTACCAGATGTACAAGCTGGGTTTCGAAGAGGCAGAGGAACTAGAGATCAAATTGCCAACATGCGCTGGATCATGGAGAAAGCCCGAGAGTTCCAAAAAACCACCTACTTCTGCTTCATTGACTACACAAAAGCCTTTGATTGTGTGGATCACAACAAACTGTGGCAAATTCTTAAAGAGATGGGGGTACCAGACCACCTTACCTGTCTCCTGAGAAACCTGTATGCGGGTTAAGAAGCAACAGTTCGAACCGGCCATGGAACAACTGACTGGTTCAAAATTGGGAAGGGAGTACGGCAAGGCTGTATATTGTCACCCTGCTTATTTAACTTATATGTAGAGTACATTATGAGAAATGCAGGGCTGAATGAATCGCAAGCCAGAATCAAGATTGCCGGGAGAAATATCAACAACCTCAGATATGCAGACGATACCACCCTAATGGCAGAAAGTGAAGAAGAACTCAAGAGCCTCTTGATGAGGGTGAAAGAGGAGAGTGCAAGAGTTGGCTTGAAACTCAACATTAATAAAACTAAGATCATGGCATCTGGGCCCATCAATTCCTGGCAAATAGAAGGGACAGAAATGGAAGCAGTAACAGATTTTACTTTTCTGGGCTCCAAGATCACTGCAGACAGAGACAGCAGCCATGAAATTAAAAGACGCTTACTCCTTGGAAGGAAAGCTATGGCAAACTTAGACAGCATAATAAAAAGCAGAGATATCACCATGCCAACAAAAGTTCGCATAGTCAGGGCAATGGTGTTCCCAGTAGCAATGTATGGTTGCGAGAGTTGGACCATAAGGAAGGCTGAGCGCCGAAGAATAGATGCTTTTGAACTGTGGTGCTGGAGAAGACTCCTGAGAGTCCCTTGGACTGCTAGGAGATCAAATCAGTCAATCCTAAATGAAATCAACCCTGACAGTTCCCTGGAAGGACAGATACTAAGGCTGAAACTCAAATATTTTGGCCACCTAATGCGAAGAGAGAACTCTCTGGAGAAGACTCTGATGCTGGGAAAGATTGAAGGCAAAAGGAGAAGGGGAAGGCAAAGGATGAGATGGTTAGACAGCATCACCGATGCAACGAACATGAAAATGAGCGAACTCAGGAAGATAGTGGAGGACAGGAAGGCCTGGCGGGATATGGTTCATGGGATCACGAAGGGTCGGACATGACTTAACGACTGAACAACAACAGGTTAATAAATATTTCCTTTTCTTGGTTCTAACTCTCCTGCCGGTCAATTTTAGTGGATGTCCCCTGGTTCTGGTGTTGTGCAAGAGAGAAAAGAACCTCCCTTGATCCACTCTCTCCATCCCATGCATCATTCTATATGTCTCAATCATGACCCTCCTCAGATGCTTTCTTTCTAGACTGAAGAGCCCCATTTAGCTGTGAATAAGCCTCATTGAATCCAGTGGAACTTGCTTCTCAGTAATCATGTATAGGATTGCACTGTTAGGCTCACACAATTCTGTGTTGGACATCAGATTAAGATGACCCAGGATATCAGGAGGGAGAAAGAAAGAAAGAAAGAAACTGTTCAATCAAAATGATGAAATATACAACATAATTAGGAATTATGTCTTTTGTCATCCAGTACAATTATGTCTTTTGTCATCTAGTACAATACAATTAGGGTCTTTTGTCATCCAGTACAAAATAAATTGTATCCTGGACTGGACTTTTCCTGTCTTTTTTTCCCTTCGTTTTTGAGTCTGAAATTGGTTAAGCTGAAATTGGTGAGGCAAGCTATAAACATAAAGGTCCAGGACATCGGCTGGTCCATTTGAATCTCTCCGTCCCTCTCAGCTAAGGGCCAGGCACCGTCAGAAGGTTCCATTTGGAAGAGGTGGAAACTCCAACAACCTGGAAAACTATAACATGTGAATCGGATATCACTGTCAAGGCAACGTGTGTTGGCTTCATGGTCTTTTAGACAACTCAAGAAGATCCAATCATTGACCACCACCACCACCACCACCACCCAAACCCCCCCCCCCCATATTTCCTTCATGGAAGAAAGAGCAACATTTTAGAAGGCAATATTCAACTCTATCTTGGGATCATCCAAGATGACAACATCTCAGATAAAGGCGTGTTGTTCTAAGGGATGGGTGATCGGCAGCAACCCTTTGCAAACCTGACCCTCGCCAAGAACAGAAGAACTCCTACTTACCCGATTCAAGGCACGACGAAGACTCTGGCAAAGTTAGGGTAGCAAGGCAGATTGAGGAACCTGAGGAGACGGTGGATTTATTTATACGCCTCTCTCGAGTTCCTGTTTGCATACAAAGAGCTGCTTCTCATTCACATGAGCCACGGACAGAAACACCCACTTGAGTGGATTGAATTGAGGCATTTGCAATTCAGTTCTGCTTGCGGGTGGCATCGTTGGGGAGTCACGGGACAGGACCACACCGCCTTTGGGGAAGAATTCATTTTGGGGCCTGAACGTCGTCCTGATGGAACATAGCTCCACCGAATTATTCCTTGGACGATAATCTCGTTGCTATTGTCTCTCGGTTCTGTCTCTTTTCTTCTCTAACCTACACATAGTTTTCCCAAAAAGGAGGCGGCACTCACTCAATGTAGATTATTGGACTTGCCGAGCATGATCCTGAACCAAAAAATCTGCTAGTCCAGATCAAAAAACCAGCCAACACCATGAAACCAGTGCAGATCATAGGAATGTCAATGGAAAATAAATAATTACTTGGAGGAAAACAATTAAGTGCTAATGATCAGATCCTTGTCTTCTCCTGCATGTTATGTTTACATCAGATGCTGTAGGAAGTATTCCTTTGTTATTCTCTGCCTACGGGCTGCCTATAAAGGTAAAGGTATCCCCTGGTTTTAATTTGGTGGAGAAAACAACAGAAGATAGTGGCAGCATCTTTATGCTCCTAAAAAGGAGTCTCGGGGAGCCCCAGAGCATGTGCAGAGTGGTGCAGTGGCAAGCCCAGCACTGAGTACTTGTGAAAAACCGGACAGGAGAGGAATGAAATCCATGAACAGGGGAGGCAGGAAGGATGGACAAACAAACCAGGCAGGGGACAGATGGTGGTCACTTATAGTGTGCTTGTAGAGCCCCAGGGCTCCTAGGAGCATGCTTTGAAAAATACTGGACTAGATAGACCATGGTCACATGTAACCTATGTTCATCTCTTAGCCTGTTTGAAAATTTGTCCAGTGTCGCATTGCTGGAAGGCCTGGTGGTTGGAGATGGTGGGTGATGGGTAGCAGCTGAACCACAGGCAGGTTGTCCCACCACGATGGTGGTGGTGGGGATCTGCAGCAAGGGACTGATACTGGGGGGGGCGGTCTAGCCAAGTGGACTCTTGGATGGACACGAACCCTCAGCCAATGTTAATTCTGGTCAATTCTGGTCAACCTGGTCAATTCTGGTCAACCCTGCATTATTTCTGTCCATTCCAAAAGCCTTTGGAAATCCAGTCCCTGCATTATTTTTTTCCATTTTAATGACCATGACAAAATCCCCTGTTCAAAGAGCCGCATGACTGTGGCACAAGACAGGCTATATTCCCGTCATTTATTCACTGGTTTATGTATAAGGTGTATGTGGACGTCCTACCAGCTCGAGAGAAGCGGAAATGAGAATGAATGCAATGAGATTTCATCACCGTAAGTAGTTGAGTCTTCGATCAAGTTTCTGGCAGCCTTATTCACCTGTGATGCTCAGCCCCATCCAGCCATGTGGGCGAAATGTCTGAGATTTGCACTCATTGACACAATGTTGATGATCTCAGTCTTCAAAATTACCATCGTCTTTGTGGTTGGGTGTGGAAAGAAAGAAGGTGGTTAACCTGATCTGGGTTGACCAGTCTGTCCAGAGAGCCAATGAACATCCTATGCATGCCTACTCAGAAGTCAGTCCCGTTGTGTTCCATGGGGCTTACGTACTCTCAAGACAATGTGGGTAGAATTTCAGTCCAAAGTTGACTATCCAAGGTAAAGGTAAAGGTGACCCCTGACAATTAAGTCCAGTCGTGTCCGACTCTGGGGTGCGGTGCTCATCCCAATTTCCGGCCAAAGAGCCAGCGCTGTCCGAAGACGCTTCCGTGGTCATGTGGCCGGCGTGACTAATGGAACGCTGTTACCTTCCCGCCACAGCGGTACCTATTTATCTACTTGCAATTTCTTGCTTTCGAATTCCTAGGTTGGCAGGAGCTGGGACAGGAGACGGGAGCTCACTCCGTCACACGGCACTCGGGTCTTGAACTGCTGTCCTAACGACCTTCCGGTCTGCAGTTCAGCGCCTTAACCACTAAGCCACCGCAGCTCACTCCTATTCTATCCAATTTAGAGCCAAAATGAAGTGTCAGGAAAAAGTGGGAAGTCTCCTGTTCTCCCCCGTTGCACAATGCACATTTTTTAGAACATGCCGGACCGCGTCTTGAACTTGAACACAAAAGCGATTTCTGGAGGAACAATGATTTCGTCCTGAATCTGCAGTTATTGACTATGTAGCATTGCAAAAATAGCACCTGATCATTTTGCATTTGGGGACTCAAGTGGCGAGTTTCGTCTGTATTTTTTGTTGCAACTGTCATGGGGTTAATTTGTGTGGTCTTTCTTGCGAGCTGCTTCAAGTTCATGTTACAATTAGAAAGATGGAAGATAGACTTTTGTAAATAAAAGTGAAAAAAAAAAACACCCACCAACCCTTGATCTGTATCAGCGACAGATTTGCAAAGGAAATATCCAGTTACTGCCCTGGCATTTCCCTTCATCTCTAAGTGTTTTCTGCTTTCTGGAAAAGCAAAATCTGGAGGAAGGGAAAGAGGAAGACTTGAGAAATACTGGAAAACTGATTCTCTTGCAAATTAATTCAGGTGGGGTTTCTGTTGGGACAATATCTCCAGGCTCCAGAAATGAAATATTTTCCACAAAAGGTAACACTACATTGTGCTACAACATTCCCGACAATGCTGCACAAACAGGTTTCGATTGCAAAAGCCTCAGTTACTCAAACAGAGCTCATGAGGAGGAAAAGCGGCTCAGTGCAAATCAGAAGAGGAGTCAATCCCGTATAAATGGTTCACTACGTCCTGGGGTCCCTCACTCCACTACTGATCTTCTCGACTCAGAACTGAACCTCTTGGGTAAGTAATAGCAGCCCGTCTCATTTGCTTCTGATAGGGCCCTATTTGTCATGAAGGGAGAAATGGCAAGCATTTGACCAGGGGAGCTCAATACACTGAAGCTCCTGTGCCAATATGTATTAGCAGAATCAAGGCAGCAGGGCTGCCCCATACGGTTGGCGCCGCCACATCAAAGGGGAGGATGGCGGAATGTTACTTCCAGCGGGGAGGAAGGGGTACCTTTTTCTATGGTGCACAAATGCACCATTTGGGTTAAGGGCAGCCCTGCAAGCCAGACTCAGAGAAGGGTGAACCTTTGCGAGCTCGTTAACCGCTCATAAAAGGTTCTCCCCCCCATCCGAACCTGTGTGAGCGATGGGTGCGTTTGTGCAAGCGAGAGAATGGATCAACTTGATTCGGACTGGAATGCTTGTGCATACGTAGTCATGAAGATGGCTGTTTTGGACTAACAGAAATGGTTGGAAAGAATGAGGGTTAGCCCAATGGAAAAGCTCCGCCATCTTTGATGGCTAGGATAGCCTCAACGTGGCCTTCTAGAGCTTGGTAGATGCTTCAAAACACAACAAAGAGTCTCATAGCACCTTAAAACCCAACACATTCATTGGGATATTAGCTTTTCATGGACATTGTCCATCTCAACTTTTCCCATAATGCCTTTGCTCATCTTGGAGGTATCACCCAACCCTTTTTTGTGGCATAAGTTACTAAGATGGCTACCTCTAAGTGGTTCTTTCGGTAGGAAGTCTTTGTGTGTCGATCCTTGTCTGATCCTCAGGTGCCAACTCACATTGACCTGGAGCTCATATTATCAACTCATGTTACCAACTATATGTATTGGAGCTTGTTTTTGGAATCCTGCCCCCCCCCCAATGGAGTCACTCTCCCCCTTCCACTACGATCTAGCACAACCCAGGAGGGAAGGAGATGTTTGCAGAGATCAGATTAACACATAGCTAACGCAGATAACGAACAGTGCAGTCCTATGCAGGTCTACTCAGAAGTAAGCTTCCAATAGGGCTTACTCACAGTAAAGTGTGCATAGGCTGGCAGCCTTATGATCCAAGTAACTAGTTTCAACAGGTTTGGAAACAGAAGAGGAAAGGACAGATACTGTACATCATGATGAAATTGGAGAACGCTTAATTTGATTTTGGATACCAACCAAGATTCCGTGCCTTGATTTCATTCCTTTTTGCACCTTTGGAACAAATCTGTGCAGTTTTCCACCGAGTTCCGTTGTTCTTCTTGTTCCCTCTTCTTCCTCATCCTCCTCTTCTTATTTCGACTACTCTCCTGCCCTAATCTTGTTTACTTGAAGTGGCATTTTATGGAGTCGCAGGGAGCTTCTTCTCAATCAAATATAAATAGAACAGCCTTAGGCATATGCAATACCTGTTTATAATAAGAATAAAAAAATGATTGACTAATTCTATCTCATGCTTATAATAAGCGAGCTCTTTTCAAAACTTCAGTGAACTGTGGTGTTTTCCAACTTTTATCTCCAGAGATATGTCCAATTATTGTCTTTGTCAGCCTCTTCCCTGTTGGCCAACCATCTCAAAAACCAAAGGAATGATGGGATAGAAAATGGCAGCTTTGTTCTCTCTAATGTTCCATTTGCTCTGAACATATGGAGCTGCCCAAGACCTTGGCAAACTCATACGGGTTGGGGTAGATAACATAAAGCTAGGTGGACAATGGTTTGACTTGGTAGAAGGACATTTCCTGTTATCCTTAGCATGTTTGCTTGGAAATATTGAGCTCCTTTGAGCTCCATAGGATTTACTTGTGGATATCGAATTGGTTTGCCACCTGCAAGCCACGAGTCCTTTGAAGTAAGCCTTACAAACCCAGCATTGCGAGAGTAACATTTTTAGACATGTTTCATACCTGTTGACTGGTATCACTATGGTTTATTTCTTAATATTCTCTGTTTGGTCTTTCCAACACCCTACGTATGTAACAGCAATGGACTTTGACCTCTCAGGCGTTCAGAGATATCTCCACTTATTCCCATGAATGTTGAATCCCCACCTCCTTGGCCAAACCTCTGGCCAAACCTCTCCCCAAACCAACAGAACGATGGGATTAAAAAAATAACAGTCGCTTTGCTTTCTTCTAGGTCCCAAAAAACAAAAACAGATCAAGATGTCCTCCAAGCAACAGCAGTGCAAGCAACCTTGCCAGCCCCCTCCCCCTCAGTGCCCAAAGGCATGCCCGCCTCCGCAGCAGGTCTGCCCACCTCCGCAGCAGGTCTGCCCACCAGTCTGCCTGCCTCCTCAACAAGTCTGCCCACCTCCGCAGCAGGTCTGCCCACCTCCCAAGCAAGGTTACCCTCCTCAACAGACCCAGGATCCAAAGTGTTGTTGAGAAACCACTGAAAGAATAGGCCATGACCAAAACCCAGGACAGACAAAGGACGGGAGGCAGAAGACGTCAGCAACGTCTATTATTCATCTGGTTTGACCTCCATCTTGCTGGGGATCTGGTTTTGACAACACCTCGTGGGGCGTCCAGGTCTTCATCCTTCCTCTGTTTCTTCCTAGAAACACCGGTAGAAAATTAACTGGTGCTTTTTAATGTATCATCTTAAGGCTCAACTCTTCACCTAAGCAATTATTTCTGTGGATCTTGCCTCCGGTAGCCTTGCCGGCAGTCGGCCATGCTGAGGAAATGTTCAGAATGAGAGACGCTCTGTGTCATGTTATTTTCCAACATAGATTGGATGAAGTGCTTTGTACCCACCACTTCTCCAACATTATTAATCTTGGAATGTCTTGCTCTGGTCTGGTCTCCAACACGGTGTCTGGGAGATCTCAGGAAAAATGACAAATAAAAATGTCGTTCTGAATAAACGTTTTGGCTTTTGTTATTCACTCGCTCACTTATTCACAACACACAGAATTCGCACTGAAATGTCAAAGAAGTCAAATGCACAGCAAAATATCGGGGTTTCGACCAAAACATCTGAGAACGTTCAAGAGAGGCTAAACATGTTTCTGGAGGGACGAGTGACATTTCTGAGAGTGCTTCCGAGTACGCATTTCAGGGGCTCAACTCAGAATACAACAGAATATTCAAAGATGGGTTTCGAGCTTTTTTTCCCCAATCCCCATCAACCCTTGAAGACCCCCCCATCCCCTCATAGCTCAGTGCAAAACCTACCTATTCTCCATAATTCCATAAAATATCTTGAGCCCCGGCTCCCCACACACTCACAAAAGGGATCGGGGCTATGGCACACAGTGGTTGAGCACATATCAAAATGTTTGGGATCCCCCCCCTTCTCCCATACATTCCGGCCCGCTCTCTTAGGTCATCTGAGGGGGCTCTCCTGCGTGTACCACCTCTATCGCAAGTTAGGGGAGTGGCAACACGTGGGCGAGCCTTCTCTGCTGTGGCGCCACAACTGTGGAACTCCCTGCCAGGGGATCTGAGAACCACCCCCTCCCTCATGACTTTTCGGCGAGGGCTCAAAACATTTTTGTTTCGTCTCGCGTTTGGGTGATGGGTTGTAGCCTGCCTCCTGTGTCTCAAGATGCTCTGCCGTGCTGCTTTTGTGCTCCCTACTGTTCCCCCCCCAGTGTTTTTATTGATATTATTGTTTTTATTGTTTTTAAATTATGTATTTAAACTTTCTGTATTTTAAACTGTTTTTAATTTTTGTTGTAAGCTGCCTTGGGCATTTGCCTCGGCATGGGATAAGGCGGGATATAAATTTTTTAAAATAAATAAATAAATAAATAAAATATCACATTTAATTCTTAGCATCTTTAGGTACAGTGGAGGAAGGACCCCTGTAAACCCTGGGCCTGGAGAGAGGTTGCCAGCAGGTCCCATGAGAGGGGGGTAAAAGGGGGTAAACTGTACCCAGGCCCAGGGTGAAAAGGGGGCCCCAGGAGCCAAAGGAAAGACCCCAAAAATTTCCTGGGACCTCACCAAGCCTCATAGAGATTGAAAGATGAAGGCGGGGGGGGGGGGGGCAACCAGGAGGCCAGGTCTACCAGGTAGGTAGACCTGGGTGCTGCATCGGTAAGCCTGGTAGATCTGGGCTCCGGAGACTTTTTTTACCATTGCTGCCCTCCCCCTGCCTTGTTTTGCCCCTCCCCCTTTGAGAAGGGGCCGATAAGAAACTTTGTACCCTGATAAAATTCCTCACAGAGGCCCTGGCTGCCAGGTCAGTGTTGTAGACAATACCGAGCTCAACAGACAGGTCATAGAAAGCGCCGCGTCTTCAGAAACAATTCCTCACTCGGGATAGTGTTTTGGTGCACCACGCAGTTTATGCGCATACATTTTGGGCCGGATTACTTAGGGAAATGAGATGGCCTGACTCCTCTCTTTTTTTTTTTTGCATATGGAGAGGGCCTAAAACTGGGCTTTGATTCCTTTGGTGCCACCCATGATCACACCAGGAAACGGAGGCAACACTGGCAATTTTCCATGGAGAGCCTCAGGCATGTCAGTGGAATCTGTGAAAAATGATGACTTGCTTAAGTACCAGGTTCAGTAAGCCTCACATCTCCTGGGCAATTTAGTCATTATCCAGTCAACTGGGACACTGTCACCCCTGGCCTGTCTGTGATGGTGGGAGGAATTATTCCCTTGGCGTGCGTCACTTTGCATCTGCTATCATTGAAACCCAGCTGCCGTTCCATAACCCAGTTGAAAAAAGATATTTCAGAACAGGGGATCCCAAACATTTTAGCACCAGGACCTACTTTTTAAAGCGACACTCTTATCAGGACCCACCTAGCTTCACGAGACTTAAAAAAAAGAGATCTTGAAAGAAATTTTATGTACAAGTAATATTTGTATTTATTTGAAAACAAACAAACAAACAAAAACCTCTATCCATTTCTCGTAATGAGACAGCCCTAATAGCCTGAAAACTCGGAGGTTGGAAGCAGTCATTATGACTTGTATCCTGCGATGGACTTTTCCTCTATCAATCTGTCCAATCCCCTTTGAAAAGGCATCTAGGCCAGGCGCCATTACCACAACCTGTGGCAAGGAGTTCCACAGATTAATTACGCGCTGGGTAAAGAAATATTTCCTTCTGTCTGTCCTGACTCTCCTGACAGTCCATTTTAGTGGCTGTCCCCTGGTACCGGTGTTGTGTGAGAGGGAAAAGAACTTCCTTCTACCCACTCTCTCCATCCCATGAACAACCAATTAGGGGCTGTCCCACAAACTATCTCACAGTTGAAAGAGAAGATGAAAACACCCACCATGTCCTCGACCTTGCCTCTCACTTGGGGAGAGATCAGAGGAAATAATATGGATTGTTTTCATTTTCAGCCTCTTGTGGGGCAATATTTCTCTGGCTCTTTCAAGACTCTCCACCCTCGACTTCTGTAATGGATGAGCAAACGGCTGGGCTTACGCAATCGCAAAGCCATTTCGTTCACAAATTATTTTTTCCCCCAAGCATAACTACTTGAGAAGTTGGTGCTTATCCACCACACCTACGGTCTGTCTGGAAATGCAAAAACAAACAGCATTCTGGATGAGTGTATCAACACAGGCCTATTTTGCTGCGCCTTGCCTGGCCTAGGATATTTTTTCCCCAACCGGAACGAGTGGGAAGGAAAGAGATAAATAGCGGTCATTTCTTTTTTATGGTAGTGGCCATTGTTTGTTTTGAATTGGGGAAACTCCCTTCCCACTCTCCAGCTCAGCACTCCCCTCCCCTCCACATTTCCTCTTCTCTGTCCCCCTCTTCCTTTTCCCATCCAGGGAATGGAAGGAGGGGCAGTGGAGGCAAGGAGGACGACAGAGATGAAAGCCTTTCATGAATCTGCTCTCTGAGGCAACCTCCTCAGTTGGCCTCATGGATGGGCCGACCGAGTTAAACATTCCAGTTAAATGCTCAGGCCATCTCCCAAACTGTGAATTTTGCATGTTGCATTCAACATGCGGAAAGTGTTCAACATCTTCCCGATTTTTAGCACATGATGTTCGAAGCTGCCTCCAACCGAGTCCGTCTGTCTAGCTCAGCAGTACCCACGCTGACTTGCAATAGCCCTTCCAGACTTCAGAAAGGATTATTCCTGAGCTCGACTTGGAAATTAATCAAAATTTGAACTAGAGCCTTGGACAAGAAAATCAGGTGCTCTGACTTCAGCCTCATGCTCAAAGTAATTTCATAAGATTGAGTCCGATTCCTCCTAGATGAAGAACTAGCCTGAAAAATACAAGCTTTAACCGAGAGGCACTCCAAAATATAATTATATATCTAAATATATAATTATTGCTGTTCTAATGTGTGCTGTACTTCATGCCCATTTCAGGGCAATAGCCACTGGTCCTCCAGATTCCTAGAAGGGTGTCCAACATGTTCCAGGCTATCGAAATGATACATAGGAACCTGTCGGCACGTTTGCATATTCATGCATTTCAATGGATTCAATGTGCCAATCCAATCATGTTCTCCTAATGTCTTTCTTTTCATCTTCCCCCATTGAATCTTGATGAGAACAGCCACACCTTGCTACAGGGGCACAACGGCCACATTTACACTTCAAAGTGGTGCATCCATTGCTGGGGCGTGACTCGTTGGGAGTTTAGCCGAGGAAGGAGCTGCAGGGTGGGGAATTGTTTGAGAACGTCCAACGTGTGGAAAATGAAAGTAGCCAAATTTGTCGAGGAGGGCTCTTTTTCAGGGACTGTTGCCCATGGCAGCTCAGCGATTTCTGCAAGGTCAGAGAATGGAACCTCCACATTCAGCAGCAGTCTACCTTTGAATACCAGCTGTTAGGGGACAAATGGCAAAAGAGGGCTGTTGTCCAAGCCGTGTTGGTGGACTTCCCAGAACCATCTGGTTGGCCGCTGTTAGAAACAGGGTTTTGGGGTAGAGATGGACCTTGACCAGATCCAATTTGAATCACCCTATGTTCTTCACTGACAGCTAGAGAGGGGTTGTTGGGTGTGTGATTGGTAGAGGTGTTTGTTTTTGTTGAATATCATAGGATTGCAGCCCAAATCTTACTGAATGCAATGGGCTTACTTCTGCGTAAAATAAGTAACACCATTTTCAAACACCTCTAGTGGTTGGACATTCTCCGATGTCATAGACCTCACCAGATCTCCATGCAAATTGCGCACCCTGCCTAGAACATTTCTCATGCTTTTCAGCATTGCACAAAGTGTTCTCCTCAGACACATGGGGGTGGATAACCTTCATACACACAGGGTTATAAAAATACAGGTTATGAAATACAGGGGTGTAAGAGAACTTACACCAGGATGGTGTAGTGGTTTGGGAGTCGGACTTAGACCTGGAACATCCAGGTTCAAATCCCCGCTCAGCCACGAAGCTTCCTGGGTGACCTTGGGCCAGTCACTATCTCTCAGCCCCACCTACCTCACAGGGTTGTTGTGAGGACAAAAAGGAGAGGAGGAAATATGTACACCACTCTGAGCTCCTTGGAGGAAGGGCGGTATAAAAATGTGAAAAATAAATAAATAAATAAATAAATAAATAAATAAATTTCCACCTCTGGAACAAACCCTGGAAGATGTGATCTTCTGTCTCATGTTTGTCCATTAATGTGTACCAAGATCTCGTTTTGGAATGTGCTATAAAAATGACCTTGAACAACCGTCCGAGGGTGAACTGCGGTGAACTGTGAAGATTGGAAGTGCAGAGCACAAGCCAGAAGGATGGGCTTGCGCTCCGATGGGAAACATCTTGAGCATGGAAGGTTCTATATATGAATAGAACAATACTGTAAAGACCCTTATTGGGTCTAGGATAGCCTGCCTGTGTAAACCGCCTTGAATAAGTCTGATGAGAAATCGGATGAGGAGGAAGGCGGTATATAAATACAGAAAATAAATAAATAAATAAATAAATAAATAAATACACTTCAGGAAGGCCACCACCACCCACTCTTACAACACAACCCAAGTGTAGCAGGGCTCTTCTTAGGATGCCTCCAAGAAACCCTCAACGACAATATGAAGGGAATACGCCTTCACTTTCATTGTCCCCTCTGCTATCTGGAATTCAGAGGAATAGTGGGTTTAACCTGTAATTTCTAGTCTCCTTCACTGGAGATCTTCAAGCAGAGGCTTGACAGGTACCTGCTGGAGATGCTTTAGGAGGATATCCTGCTACAGGCAGGGGGTTGGGCTAGATGATCTTGTAGGGTACTTCCAGCTCTTTGATTCTATTGGTTTGACATTTGGTGAGTCTGATCCTCTTGCAAGGGTCCTAGAAATACCTGCAACAAAGGATATGGCTGTTGGTTGGAACACTGCATTAAAAATCAATGGGGAATGAAAATGGACAGACATATGTACGTGGGAACCATTTGCAACGAAACAAATTCAGTTGCAATGAATGAATGGGGCCAACAAATAAAAGGGCTGATGAAAATAACTGGAGACGTGAAAGATTATTCTTTCTATCTTGCACATACTCTCAGTAACTCCCATTCTTCCAGGCTCCTACTCTGCCAGATTGGCCCACGGCTTACGCTCTATAAGCACCAGCATGTGCTTCGATTCTGCCTGTTCTGGGCAGCTAGGTGAACTTTGGAGATGGGATGGGGTGGGGGAAATATAGGGCCTCTCTCACTGCTATGCTTTGAGTTGATCCACTGGCCCATCTAGTTGACGAACTCTGAAAAGCGTCCACTGATTGAAGCTCTTCAGCCCTCTTGTGGCAACATCAGAAACTGCAGGGCGTTTGGCAAAAAAAGCTTTTGTACGGCATCTGTCACATGCTAGTAAGGTTATGCTCAAAATCCTACAAGCTAGGCTTCAGCAGTGCGTGAACTGAGAACTACCGGAAGTAAAAGCTGGGTTTTGAAGAGCAGAGGAACTAGAGATCAAATTGCCAACATGCGCTGGATCATGGAGAAAGCACGAGAGTTCCAAAAAACCACCTACTTCTGCTTCATTGACTACGCAAAAGCCTTTGATTGTGTGGATCACAACAAACTGTGGCAAATTCTTAAAGAGATGGGGGTACCAGACCACCTTACCTGTCTCCTGAGAAACCTCTATGCGGGTCAAGAAGCAACAGTTCGAACCGGCCATGGAACAACTGACTGGTTCAAAATTGGGAAGGGAGTACGGCAAGGCTGTATATTGTCACCCTGCCTATTTAACTTATATGTAGAGTACATTATGAGAAATGCAGGGCTGAATGAATCGCAAGCCGGAATCAAGATTGCCGGGAGAAATATCAACAACCTCAGATATGCAGATGATACCACCCTAATGGCAGAAAGTGAAGAAGAACTAAAGAGCCTCTTGATGAGAGTGAAAGAGGAGAGTGCCAAAGTTGGCTTGAAACTCAACATTAATAAATCTAAGATCATGGCATCTGGTCCCATCAATTCCTGGCAAATAGAAGGGGCAGAAATGGAAGCAGTAACAGATTTTACTTTTTTGGGCTCCAAGATCACTGCATACGAAGACAGAAGCCATGAAATTAAAAGACGCTTACTCCTTGGAAGGAAAACTATGGCAAACATTAAACAGCATAATAAAAAGCAGAGATATCACCATGCCAACAAAAGTTTGCATAGTCAGGGCAATGGTGTTCCCAGTAGCAATGTATGGTTGCGAGAGTTGGACCATAAGGAAGGCTGAGCGCCGAAGAATAGATGCTTTCGAACTGTGGTGCTGGAGAAGACTCCTTAGAGTCCCTTGGACTGCTAGGAGATCAAATCAGTCAATCCTAAATGAAATCAACCCTGACTGTTCCCTGGAAGGACAGGTACTGAGGCTGAAGCTCAAATATTTTGGCCACCTAATGCGAAGAGAGGACTCTCTGGAGAAGACTCTGATGCTGGGAAAGATTGAAGGCAAAAGGAGAAGGGGAAGGCAAAGGATGAGATGGTTAGACAGCATCACCGATGTAACGAACATGAAAATGAGCGAACTCAGGAAGATAGTGGAGGACAGGAAGGCCTGGCGGGATGTGGTTCATGGGATCACGAAGTGTTGGACAGGACTTAACGACTGAACAACAACAACAACAATGGCATCTGAGCTGAAGCTCTTCAGCCCTCTTGTGGCAACATCAGAAACTGCAGGGTGTTTGGCCAAAAAAGCTTTTGTATGGTATCAGAGGTGAATACAATACAGGTAAAGAAGAACAAATGCAGATGTGCATCTAGACGCCTGAAGTATCAAGGTTTGAGAGGAGGGATCAGGCTTCTTGATAAATAGCATGTTTTCCTATTAAGAAAACACACCCTCAAACAGGGCCGATATACCCAGGGATTTTTCCTACACAGGTTTTCTATGGCAATACTGTATATATGTACTGCCCTCTTGTGGACGAAAGTAGTAACAGCAGGACACGCTGCCCAAAATGTGCATGTATTGCAACTGTACTGAATACATAGTAAAGAAAAGCAAAAGCAGACATGCCTCTAGATGCCTGAGGTGGTCAAATTTGAGAGGATGGAGTAGGTTTCTTGATAATTAGCATATATTTTGCTATAGTCAGAACAACTCAAAGCAGGGCCAAGATTCAGGGATTCTATAGGAATATAGATTTGCTGCCACCTTGTTGCCAAAACAGCAAAGTGCATGCCGTGCTGCAAAAAAGAAAAAAGAAAAAAAAGAAGCTTTTGGAGTGCATCTACACTGAATATGCAATAAAGAAAATAAAACATAAGATACACATCTGGATACCTGAGGTCACTGGATTAGGCTTCTTTCTTGATAAATAGCATGTGTTCCAACAGGAAAACTGGAAACAGCTCAGAGAGAGGGATTCTACTAAAGCAGAGCTTTTCTGGCCCCCATGTGGCAAGAAAAAGAACTGCAGGCCCTTTACATAAAGCTTTATTCTCTAGGCTTCTCATCTTATTAGCAAAAGGCAATGGAAGCAAGTGCTTCCACTCTCCCTATTGGCAAAAGAGGTGACCAGTATTCAGGGGGTGGTTTAGGAGGCAGCCCAACCAGGTAGGCCCGGCCTATTCATGGGGCCAACTGATGCAATCGCCTCAGGCAGCAGATTGGTGGGGGGGGGGGATCTCTGTCCGCCTACTTGTCTCCATGGCTGCTCTTTCTCCACCCACTCTGTTTCTTGGTTTGTGTCTATAGGGCTGTTTACACATTAAACAGAACTTGGCTCAGGGCCGGCCCATCCATGAGGCCTACTGAGGCAGTTGCCTCAGGCAGCAGATTGAGGAAGGGTGCCCATCTCTGTCCACCAACGTTTCTCCACTGCTCCTCCACCTTCCACTCCCTGTATTTGGGAAGGAAGAGGGGGACAGAGAGGAAGAGCAAATGTGGAAGGGAGGAGAGTGCCGAGCTAGAGCATTGGAGAGTGGGAGGAGCTGGGGCTGGCACATCGAGTAAGGGGGGGCAGCATTTGCCATGCTGACTCAGGGTCTTGTGCTGGCCCTGGTGTAGATCAGTCCACACTGAGCATTTGTCTGACTTTGGGCATCTATAGAAGAAACTGCCTTATGACCAGTCCGGAGTGGAAGAGTAATCAAACTTGGGACTCCTCTAGGTAGTGTTATAACTTGGCAAGTGTCCTTGTCATAGAGGTCCACCCTCTCTAGCTTCAGTGCCGGCACAATCCAAGGCCAGGCCACCTAGGCCAGAGACGATTTGCTCTCTAATCGGTTGGTTGTTCACTCCTAGCCAAGGAGAAGAAGGCACCCCTGAGCCACAGGGGGGTAAAAGCAACTAACCCCTGACCAAGGGGATAGTACAGGTAGACTGCCACCAGCACTGGGTGCCTCCTAGCCCTTCCTGTCCCAGGCTACTGGGAAGGGTTACAGAGTGAACCGTTGGTCCCAGGTCTGGCTGACCAAGCCAGACAGGGATACAACGTGCAACACAGGTAGTACGTGACTAAGCAACAAGGCTTCCAGGACTTAGTTTCCAGGGTTCCAAAGAAACACTCTCTGGTAAAATAGATAGGTGTTTATTAAGTTTAGGCTACGCAAACCAAGCATAGTGATACAAGTAAAAAGGTACAGGCAACTAGGTTGCTGCAAAAAGGCATAACTTTCAAATACTAGAATACAGCATAAAAATGACAAAGAACTAACTCCTCAGCTAACACGCTTGTCCCTACACACTCACCATGATGAGAAAAGAGAATAGCCATCCCAGCAGGATGGTGCAGGGCTGACCTGCCCCAGGCAGAGGGCTAAGTCAAGCCATAGGAGTAACAGCAGATAGGGAGGACTGTCTCCAACAAAGACCAGTTAGAGAAAGAATAACGAGAGCGAAAATGGATGCCAGAATAATAGCTTAAGTAGACTTTTTAGGGTAAGATGATTGACAGGGGGGAGCAGACCAATGAAAGGGCGACACGCAGGGGAAAGTTCCCGAAGATGAGCTCACTCCTCGCTCCCCCTCCCAAGTCTGAGAAGCTCGTGATGTCCAGCACAGGTGCAGCTAGTTAATTGGGAGAAGTTGTGGTATCAGGGTTCCCATGCGGATAAGGAATAACAAGGCAGCTTGAAGCACAGCTCCCAAGGCCTCTGGCCAAGTGCCAATCACTGGGGCTACAGAAGCAGGCAGGCAGAAAAACCAAGACAGGAAACTCAAAATGGAGACAGACCAAGGATTTTAGACAGAACTGCATTACAGTCCTCCTAGGCAAATTGTGTGCCTCTACCACCAATATTCCCTCCTTTGGGGGCTACGCCACAGCTCCTCAAAATTTCCAGATTATCGCTGGACGTCCGGGAATGCCGAGCTGCGAGCTTTCTTAAGAAAGAAGCATGAATGTATAATATACCATTATTTTAATTTCTAAATCTAGTGTGGGGCAGAGTTCAGTCCCTCATAAAATCGCCTTGCATCTTCTCTGCCCCCCCCCACGGCCACCGAGGCCCCCCTCCGGTTTCAGTGCCGATCTGCATTCCCTCCTATACACAACTGATTGTGTAGACTTTGGCCCTGCGGATGTTGGCTTGAATCTTCTGGCTTTACTCCAGTCTCATAGAGTCACAGTATAGACAGAACCCCGAACATGACTTTCATACAGGCAATGGAGAAAAAAAAACACACCTCGTTTTACACAAAAAATCAGCAAGGTTTCATTTCCTGCTACAGGCAAGGGGTTGGACTAGATGACCTCATGTGTACTTCCCAACTCTAGGATTTCAAAAATGTGCTACTTGTTTTCAACTCTAGGGAGTTTTCTGACAAGTTATTTGGAAAAGCAAGCTCAGACCTTCCTCGAGGCACCTGGCAGAACCCCCCTCCCCCGAAAACTGTGGACAAGGAAAAACAAAATAAAGCAGGTCCTCTAAACCTCATACAGTTGCATTTGCTTCAGTTGCCAGCAGAGGGTGCTGTGGCCTTCAAATGATTGAGTGTGGGAGAGCAACAGCCTCTTTTGCTGATTAGTGGAACCTCCATGAACAGTGGCAGCCTGACTCTGAACTCCAGAGGCTAGAGGCAAACAGAAGGGAAATGTGGCTCTCAAGTCCTGCTTGTCAGCTTCTATTCTACAATTGTTAAGTTTGTTTTAAGTTGTTTAATGTTAAGTAGAGCTTCCATGCAGAGAAGCAGTCTATCTTTGAACCCTGGATGCCAGGAACAAACAGTGCTGGAGGGAGGTTGCTTTCAAGCCCTGCTTGTTAGTTTGATCTCCGAGTCATTCAGTTGGCTGCTGTTAGGAACAGGTTGCTGGACGAGATGGAACATGCTCTGATCGCAGGAGATGGAACACGCTCTGTCTGCTTCCTGTGTTTATCCACTCAGTCGTAACGAGGAGCTCTTTCCTCTCGATCTGCTGGACGAATACTGGCTCTGGATTTGCAATTGTAGGCCTTTACAGTGGATATGAAAATGCAAGCGCAATTGTGGAGTTTCTCCCACGGCTGTTCTGGGATAAAGCTTCACAACGGAAGAACAAAAGACGTATCCTTGATTCAGGACAGTGTGAGAAGACACCTGTTGTTTGCAATGGGGTCAACATTTGTGCCTTGTTCATACTTCAAGAACCCAGAAGCTCTCCGATGGACCAGTCCAACAAAATAGCCAGCCTTATGCAGAACCTCCCTGAGCAGGGGTGTAATTGTGGGGGGAATGGGGTAGCTCCGAGAGGAGCTCCAAGACTTCTCCAACATCAGGAATGGTGGTGGCATCAAAGCTAAGAAGGAGCACCAAGCTCAGGAGGAGGCAGAGCAAGGAATTGATGTCCTCCTAAACACGTTAAGTGCTACAGCCAATCAGAGCAGAGAACACTGGCTCGGTGGACCAATGAGACGACTCTCGAAGACAATGCCCAAGTGCTACAGCCAATCAGAGCAGAGGATACTGGCTCGGTGGACCAATGAGGCAACTCTCGAAGACAACACCATCTTTTCAAATTGCACGTGTCAATGACATCGTTGTTTGACTGTTTCCAATGACAGATGAAGCAGACTCATGACCTAACTAAGGCAATGACTGGAAGGCCGGTAACGTCGCCATAGATTCTTCTCTCTCCCACACATGCAATTCATCCCATCAATAATTTCATCACCTTAGATGGATCTTGCAGTGTCGGCCAAACCTTCTGGGCGTGATGGAGAGGCTGGGCTGTCTGCTCCTAAATAACGAATGCCCTGACCCAGCTGTAGCCGTAATGACAGCTCTCCGGAGGTGGACGCAGTTGTGATTCACCTTTAGAAATTCTCATGGCCTGAACAACACACACGATAGTGGTTTAACTTTAATTAGGCCTTTCAGAAATGATTGATAGCGACATACTAGGCTGTTCCATTACTGGGCTGCTCAGAAATGATTGATAGCATACTGGGTGATTTCTTTCCTGGCACCCAAGATGAGCACCCTTGGAGACTGAATCCGGTGTGAGCGCCTTCACCCTCAGAGAATGTGCTACATTTTTGGCACATTAGATGCTCCTTTCATAACTTCCAAGAGGAGTGCTCACTCATTGAATATCATTCTAGATTGAGAGTCTGATGACTCTGAATTTGTACAGTAGGTGTCCCCAGGTGAACATCCCTTTCCTCATCTGCTGAACCCAGAGCCACCAGGGACAGGGTAGGGGGAACGGCTTCCATTCCACTTACACCTACGTTCAGCGTAGATATAAGGCCAATGTTGTTTTAATAAATATGGTTTTGGGTGTACAAATCCCAGCGGCAATCCTCTACATATTTAACTGGGAGTAAGTCCCACAGAACTGGAACTACTTCTGAGTAGACTTGCATAGGATCGTACTGTTAAAGCATTTCCAAGTATTCTATAAGTATTCAGCAATATCAGTCTACGTCGCAGCTTTCATGGCCCATCCACAGCACAACGTTTGTGAATTGGAGGCCGTTTCTTGGAATTCTGCGGTTGCGACTCCCACTTCCGAGAAGAAGCCACCCGATGCGGCCACCTGCAATGACGTTTTTCGATTTTGCTTTTTGTCTCTCCTGACCCGCCACACCGCCCAAGGTGGCACATGGGCTACAATTTCCTGCCCTACTACCAATCACACAGTGATGCTCAACTATGAACCTTTAAAAGAATGGAGAATCAACGATCGCAATGCTGCCCTCGGGCATAGTAGCCCACTCTGTATTTAGGGTTTGCCGGCCTGCCAAAATGTAAAATGGTGGCTCTGATTTTGTTCGGCTTTGTTTTTAACATTACTACAATTAGGTAGTTTGTTTGTTTGTTTTGCAACGGATTAACATGGGGCCTACTATGGAATTCTTCAATATGAACTCTGTACTCATGAATTTCTTATACTTTGGCAATGATGAGGCCCATGCCTGAGAATATTTTTATTTATATATTTTTCACATTTTTATACCACTCTTCCTCCAAGGAGCTCAGAGTGGTGTACATATTTCCTCCCGCGCAAGCCCATCCTTCTGGCTTGTGCTCTGCACTTCCAATCTTCACAGTTCACCGCAGTTCACCCTCGGACAGTTGTTCAAGGTCATTTTTATAGCACATTCCAAAACGAGATTTTGGTACACATTAATGGACAAACATGAGACAGAAGATCACATCTTCCAGGGTTTGTTCCAGAGGTGGAAATATATTTATTTATTTATTCACATTTTTATACCGCCCTTCCTCCAAGGAGCTCAGAGTGGTGTAGATATTTCCTCCCCTCCTTTTTGTCCTCACAACAACCCTGTGAGGTAGGTGGGGCTGAGAGATAGTGACTGGCCCAAGGTCACCCAGGAAGCTTCGTGGCTGAGCGGGGATTTGAACCTGGATCTTCCAGGTCTAAGTCTGACTCCCAAACCACTACACCATCCCACAGCCCACAGCTTTTGCATCCATCCCCAGCTTTTTCCCTTCAACCTCCTGCTCTCCCTTCGACCGGCCCTCTGCCTCCTCTCGCAACCAACCCTTGCTCTATCCTCCAGGTGATGAGACAACAATGAGGAGAACAAGGAATCCAAACAAATCTTGCATCCCCATGGAGAGAAACCGGCTTTTCAACACCCGCCATGAGCTTCCCTGTGCATGCCTGCCTTGGCACAAAAAAGCCATTTGCCGCAGGCACAGAGCAATTTTTTTTGAACCCGCTAGATGGCTCACAACACAACACTACACACACACCGACAACGAGGAGAACAACAAGTGCAGCTCTTCCAAAAGGGATTCCTTGCTGGTCAAGACTTTTCTAAGGGTCGAGAAGAATCTGCCCAAATGGACCACCTCTCTCTGTAGGACATCCAATGCCCTGAACCACTGTCAGTCCAACCTTCTGGTTGTCTCAGTGTGTGAACTTTCCTGACTCAGATCGAGCTATCGCTCTGGTGGTTTAGCTTTGTCTGTTAGGTCCTCTTCAGATCCATTGTTGCGAGCAACCAGAAGACAGCATGAAGGCAATGGTCCATTCAGTGAGGCAAAGGCTCATTCAGACCATTGCTTTGTCCCAACATGGCCAGTTAGATGCCTTCAGGAAGCCCAGAAGGCAGTCACGTCCCCCCCTGATGTTCTTCAGCTGCTTGCATTCAGAGATCCTGACTCCGAAGCAATTTTTAATTATTTAATTAATTAATTCCCCTTCATGGATCATTGCCTTGTCGTGGCGAAGGGGCTTGCGTAACTCAATGAAGCCATGAGCTATGCCGTGCAGGGACACCCAAGACGGACAGGTCGTAGCAGAGAGTTCTGACTAAAAGTGATCCACTGGAGAAGGAAATGGCAACCCACTCCAGTAACCTTGCCAAGAAAATCCCATGAACAGTTCCAAAAGGCTACAAGATATGACGCCGGAAGATGAGCCCCTCAGGTCGGAAGGTGTCCAATATGCTACTGAGGAAGAGCGGAGGACTATTCCAAGTAGACCCAGAAAGAGTGAAGCGGCTGGGCCAAAGCCAATAGGACGTCCAGCTGTGGATGTGTCTGAGGTTGAAAGGAAAATCCAATGCTGCAAGGAGCAATATTGCTTAGGAACATGGAATGTGAGGTCTATGAGTCAAGGCAAGCTGGATGTGGTCAAAGATGAGATGATAAGATTGAACATTGACATCTTGGGAATCAGCGAACTAAAATGGACGGGCATGGGCGAATTTAATTCAGGTGACCATCATATCTACTACTGTGGGCATGAATCCCTTAGAAGAAATGGAGTAGCCCTCATAGTCAATAAAAGAGTGGGAAAGGCAGTACTGGGGTGCAACCTCAAAAACGACAGAATGATTTCAGTTCGAATCCAAGGCAAACCATTCAACATTACAGTAATCCAAGTGTATGCCCCAACCACTGATGCCGAAGAAGATGAAGTTGACCGGTTCTATGAAGACCTACAACACCTTCTAGAACTAGCACCCAAAAAAGATGTCCTTTACATCATAGGAGACTGGAATGCTAAAGTAGGAAATCAAGAAATAAACGGAACAACAGGCAAGTTTGGCCTTG
This sequence comes from Plestiodon gilberti rubricaudatus, assembly GCA_026170595.1. Classification (NCBI taxonomy): domain Eukaryota; kingdom Metazoa; phylum Chordata; class Lepidosauria; order Squamata; family Scincidae; genus Plestiodon; species Plestiodon gilberti. The sequence continues at coordinate 28,876,426 of JANXHW010000009.1, read as the reverse complement.
GAGCGCAAAATGAAGCAGGGCAAAGGCTAACGGAGTTCTGTCAAGAGAACACGCTGGTCATAGCAAACACTCTTTTCCAACAACACAAGAGGCAACTCTACACATGGACATCACCAGATGGTCAATACCGAAACCAGATAGATTATGTGCTTTGCAGCCAAAGATGGAGAAGCTCTATACAATCAGTAAAAACAAGACCTGGAGCTGACTGTGGCTCAGATCATGAGCTTCTTATTGCAACATTCAGGCTTAAATTGAAGAATGTAGGGAACACCACTAGACCAGTCAGATATGACCTAAACCATATCCCTTATGAGTATACAGTGGAGGTGAAGAATAGGTTTAGGGCACTAGACCTGGTAGACAGAGTGCCTGAAGAACTATGGACGGAAGTTCGTAACATTGTACAGGAGGCAGCAACTAAAACCATCCCAAAGAAAAAGAAATGCAAGAAAGCAAAGTGGCTGTCAGATGAGGCTTTACAAATAGCTGTGGAAAGAAGGAATGCGAAAAGCAAAGGTGAAAGGGAAAGATATAAACAACTGAATGCAGATTTCCAGAGAATAGCAAGGAGAGATAAGAAGGCCTTCTTAAATGAACAATGCAAGGAAATCGAGGAAAACAACAGAATGGGGAGGACTAGAGATCTCTTCAAGAAAATTGGAGATATCAAGGGAACATTTTGTGCAAAGATGGGCATGATAAAGGATAAAAAAGGCAGAGACCTGACAGAAGCAGAAGAGATTAAGAAGAGATGGCAAGAATACACAGAAGAACTATACAAGAAAGAGCTTAATGTTCCTGATGACCACGCTGGTGTGGTCACTGACCCAGAGCCAGACATCCTAGAGAGCGAAGTCAAGTGGGCCTTAGATAGCATTACTAACAACAAAGCTAGCGGAGATGATAATATCCCAGCTGAGCTACTTAAAATCCTAAATGATGATGCTGTGAAAGTGCTGCACTCAATATGCCAACAAATTTGGAAAACTCAGCAGTGGCCAAAGGATTGGAAAAGGTCAGTTTACGTTCCAATTCCAAAGAAGGGCAGTGCCAAAGAGTGTTCAAACTATCGCACAATTGCACTCATTTCACATGCTAGCAAGGTTATGCTCAAAATTCTACAAGCTAGGCTTCAGCAGTACGTGGACCGAGAACTACCGGATGTACAAGCTGGGTTTCGAAGAGGCAGAGGAACTAGAGATCAAATTGCCAACATGCGCTGGATCATGGAGAAAGCACGAGAGTTCCAAAAAAACACCTACTTCTGCTTCATTGACTACGCAAAAGCCTTTGATTGTGTGGATCACAACAAGCTGTGGCAAGTTCTTAAAGAGATGGGGATACCAGACCACCTTACCTGTCTCCTGAGAAACCTGTATGCGGGTCAAGAAGCAACAGTTCGAACCGGCCATGGAACAACTGATTGGTTCAAAATTGGGAAGGGAGTACGGCAAGGCTGTATATTGTCACCCTGCCTATTTAACTTATATGCAGAGTACATTATGAGAAATGCAGGGCTGAATGAATCGCAAGCCGGAATCAAGATTGCCGGGAGAAACATCAACAACCTCAGATATGCAGACGATACCACTCTAATGGCAGAAAGTGAAGAAGAACTAAAGAGCCTCTTGATGAGAGTGAAAGAGGAGAGTGCAAAAGTTGGCTTGAAACTCAACATTAATAAAACTAAGATCATGGCATCTGGTCCCATCAATTCCTGGCAAATAGAAGGGGCAGAAATGGAAGCAGTAACAGATTTTACTTTTTTGGGTTCCAAGATCACTGCAGACGGAGACAGCAGCCATGAAATTAAAAGACGCTTACTCCTTGGAAGGAAAGCTATGGCAAATTTAGATAGCATAATAAAAAGCAGAGATATCACCATACCAACAAAAGTTCGTATAGTCAGGGCGATGGTGTTCCCAGTAGCAATGTATGGTTGCGAGAGCTGGACCATAAGGAAGGCTGAGCGCCGAAGAATAGATGCTTTTGAACTGTGGTGCTGGAGAAGACTCCTGAGAGTCCCTTGGACTGCTAGGAGATCAAATCAGTCAATCCTAAATGAAATCAACCCTGACTGTTCCCTGGAAGGACAGGTACTAAGGCTGAAACTCAAATATTTTGGCCACCTAATGCGAAGAGAGGACTCTCTGGAGAAGACTCTGATGCTGGGAAAGACTGAAGGCAAAAGGAGAAGGGGAAGGCCAAGGATGAGATGGTTAGACAGCATCACCGATGCAACGAACATGAAAATGAGCGAACTCAGGAAGATAGTGGAGGATAGGAAGGCCTGGCGGGATATGGTTCATGGGATCACGAAGGGTCGGACACGACTTAACGACTGAACAACAACAATTAATTAATTGTTGGGGGGGGGTTGTTGTCTCTCCGGGGTGTGTGTGTGTGTGTGTCCTGGTTGAGGTTGGGGGAAATATGGGAAGCCTAAGTAAGCTATATAAGAACTATCTGGTTCAGCTTTTATCTAAACTACTATTTTCACCCAAGCTAAACCTAGAGGCAGAGACATGAAAGCCATACCTCTGTACTGGCTTTAAATAATGAGAAAGGAAGAAGCTGATTGGTCATCTGCTGAAGGTGACTAAAACACCCCTGGGTAGTACATTTCTTCATTATAGTTGGCAGAGGTGAAACTAGACTGGAGCGGAGGCAAGTAGTTCTGCAAGACTCCGTTACACCGAAGTCAGCGGCCCCTCCCCTTTGCTGTTGGAGCCATTCCGGCAGCGACAGGGGAGTGTCCTGTGTGTTGCCATTGCTGCCAGAATGGCTCCAACAGCAAGGGGGAGGGGCCATTGACTCCGGTGTAACGGAGTCTTGCAGAACTACTTGCCTCCGCTCCAGTCTAGCTACGCCAGTGATAGTTGGTAGGGCTTTGGTTTCATAAGTAGCTGGCGCTTACAACACAAGCTTAGGCATGTCTACTCAAGGAGTAAGTCCCACTGTATTCAGTGGGGCTTGCTCCCAGGAAAGCACACAGAGGATCACAGCCTTGATGTGGTTTCATGGTTAGAGAGCTGGGTTCAAATCCTGCCCTCCTGGCTATACAACTCACTGGGGTGACCTTCACAGGCAGATCTCTCTCAGGCTGCAATCCTATCCACACTTTCCTGGGAGTAAACCCCATTGAGCACAATGGGACTTACTTCTGAGTAGACATGCATAGTCTGGCATCTGCCAGGAGACTGAGTGGCTCAGGAATTAATGAGTGATTCAAGAGCCTCTCAGCTCCTTAGAGGAATGATGGACGCAAAATATGGCTGCTGTGCCTGTGATAGCAGGTGGTCAATTTTCACTCCATGCCATGAAAGTGTCAGTGGCTGAATCCAGCAACTAAAATCTCTCTGAAAGGCACAAGAGTAGAGCTGGGGCTTGTTTGACTGGTCAGTTGGCAACCTGAGCTTGGAAGGGTTCTCGCTCAGGCTGCGATCCTATAACGCTTTACCTGGGAGTGGGGCCCTCTGAACTGAATAAGACTTACTTCTGAGAAGATATGCATAGGGATTTATTTATTTATTTATTGTTACTCTTTCAGATATTCCAGGACCTAAATGCTCTACAGTAGTAGAGATCGTTCGGCCTCGTAGAACTGAAGCTTTGATCTTCCCACCGTGGGAAAAAAAAAATCACCTCTTGAAACCCTGCCTGCAATTATTAAAGGCTAAGGAGGAGCCCTGTCTGAAAAGAGGGTGGCAACCTTTTAAGGAGGCAACTAAGCTGTGTTAATTAACCTACTTATGAAAGTTGGCTAAATGGGCCTTTGGCCTGATCCAGCAAGGCTCTTCTCATGTTCTTAGGATGACAGATTAAATAAAAAATGGACTTGCTCAATTCTGCAGCTCAGACCTTCAGTAAAGGCATAGTAGCACATTTTTCTATAGATATTTTTTTCCAATAGCACAATTTCCTAGTATAGTACATACAGTAGATATTTTTCTAATCATTGGGCAAGCCTAGGAGCTGATGTCAACAGGGAAAATCACATTTTCTATCAAACTTATGTGTCACTCATCAAGCATGGAACCAAAAACCAAGGTTCTGATGACCTGCCTTAAGACCTCCCATTTCCTACGGCGAAAGCCTATTTGTGCTACTCATAAGGAAGCCCCATTCAGTTCAATTGGACGTACTATCAAGTATAGGATCATGGCCTAAGCCACTGACTAAGCTATAGCAGCTGTCTAAATCACCAGCCTTTGTGTTGTGTTCATGGGATGGGATAACCAGCAGCGTCACTGCAGCGGAGGGGGGGCGGAGCTCCACGTTCTGTCGGGCTCTGACCCTCCGTTACATGACGGGAGAAAGCGGCCCCGCCCCCTCGCCTTTGGAGCCATTCTGGCCGACGAAGGCACTTGCTTTCGTTGGCCGGAATGGCTCCAAAGACGGGGGCCGGGGCCGCTTTCTCCCGTTGTGTAACGGAGGGTCAGAGCCCGACAGAACGTGGAGCTCCGCCTCCCCCTGCTGCAATGACGCTGCTGGGGGTAACCAGGATGGGATGGGAGGAAAAGATTCCTTATGGCCAAAGAATTTGGGATGGCTTCCTCTCACACCCCTCCAGTGATGTAGACTTGAGTCTATTGACTCAGACTCGAGTCAGACTCAAGTTGCGTCAATGACTCGACTCAGACTTGACTCGGCAATTGTAAAAGACTTGACTCGAGACTTGGAGCCTTTTATGACAAGTCCAATTTTATTTAGGTTTAAACTCATTTTCCCCATTAAATAGATAGGGACTCACAACTCGCAACCAAAGACCCGGGACTTGGGGGCAAAGACTTTTAGACTTGGACCCAGAGATGTGATCCATACCCCTGCACCACTCTCCCCTTTGTATGGGTTTGGGCATAAAAACAACAACAACACACTGGCAAACTCTACCTCCAAGTGATGGTATTCAGTGTATGTGTCAGTAGAGAAAGTTAGGAAACAGCACAACATAGACTGGACTGCATATAATAGCCTTTTATTGCCTTCATGAGAACATCAAAGCAGAAACCTAGAAGGTTACAGTTTCCAAAACAAGGACTCTGTATTGTGATCCAGAGAGATCAGGCAAGGTTTCTTGGCAAAAAGAGAAGGAATTTGAAATGAATGCTGGTCGGAGGATGTCACGGAGGTTCGATGCTTCTTGAAGGCATCTACTTCAGCTTCTGGGGGTAGACCTTCTGCTGCCTCTGCTGAGAAGACCCGCCACAGCAGCCGCCACTGCTGCCCCCGCAGCACCCGCCGCCGCTCCTTCCGCCACAGCAGCCACCGCCGCTGCTGCCGCCACAACAGCCGCCACTGCTCTGGCTTTGCTGAGATCCTCCTCTGCTGCAGCAGCCGCCACCGCTGCTCCTTCCCCCGCAGCAGCCACCGCCGCTGCCTCCTCTCCCGCAGCAGCTGCAGCCACGACCGCCACAGCAGCAGCAGCTTCCACTCTGTTGTTGTTGTTGGCTCATCTTTCCTGTGGTTTGGATAAGCTTCAAGGAGGAGACAGAGAGAAGCATCATGTTATGACTGCCTTGTCAGAGGGATTTCTGCTCCGGAGCAACCGCCAAGAAAGACACAGCGTCTTCCTGTGGCCACAATTAAGAGTCACAATCTCACAAGGTGTATCTAAACATTTTGAGCAACTTCAGCCAACCAGTTCGTCTTGGGAGTCATGTGTTCCAATGAACACAGGAACATCCTTTCAACTGGTGGTGATCTTCCCCCAAAGCTGGGCAACCAACTTCAAGAACAGACACAAGAACCACATTGCTTCCCCTGTGAGATAGGCCCTCATGCCCCTTCATCTCAGGTAAACTGAGGGATGGTTGCTTTTTAGATATGTGACCCCAAGACCTTCCCTAAAGTGTGGCTTTCACTTGTCACACAAAACCGCATGAAAGATAGATCCTGGATTGGCTTCTTGAGAAAGGGTTGATGAGGTGTAGGCCAATGAGGCTCATCTGTGAGGATCAAGAACCTCACCTTTCATTTAAGCTACTAGTCCTCATGTAGCTACTAGATCAGAAAGAGATTTTTTTCCCAAAACACAAAGAAGGAAAAAGTTAAGAAAGCAGAAAGAACAACAATCAAATTTAATTCTCAGATGATCAGATTTCTACGATAAAATGCTCCATGACAAAATCTGCAGATTTTTTTCTAAACAGAGGAATTCACAAGTATCTAACCAAACACTTGCATATCGAGGCATCATATGCAACAAGATATCAACCCAATGCAGCTTCTAAAACCATACAAAGATGGAACTTTATCCATGCCATGGAAGTCCATCAGTTGACAGTTGAAGAGGGTTGCCTGGCTGTAAGTCAAATACTGTACATATAACTTTGTACGCAGAAGGTTTCAGGTCCTAATCCTTGGATCTCCAGAGATGGGCCTCGCCAAAAGTGTCTTTCTGCATCAGATGGATCTATTCATAGCCAAGAGAAGAGAGGTCCTCATACTCACCAGTGGATCACCAAGTTGAGGTTGTCTAGGCAAGTATCGTTGGATGAATGAGAAACCTCCAAGGAGATGGACCTTTTATACCATCTTCCAACAGTTCAGAAATGTTCAGAGACAGCCCATTGACCCAAGAGGCACCTAATGCCTGTCCTTGACCTCCCGTTGTTTTGCATGCATCAGATTTGACTCATCCATCCACCAGATGGTTATCTTTGGTTACGCTGGAGTATGTGTGTGTTGGAGAATGTGGGTGTCTTCAGTCACCTGACAACAATGTAATTGCTGGCTTTGGCACGTGGATTGATCAGTGTCTTTCCTAAGAACTTTGGCAGGGGCCACATCTTCAGCAGGAGCTGGAGCTTGGTGGGAGACCATCTGCTTTCTACGCAAGAGGTCCTTCATTCACTTCTCCTGGTTATGTCTAGTTAAGAATCCTTGGAGAGCCTCTGTCAGTTGTCAACAAAACAGAGCTAAAGAAACGAATGACTTGAATCAGTAAAACCCAACGATGTGCTTGTTCTTTATTCAAAGGATCAAGAACTTTTTGGTGTGTGCAGTTGTGTCACAAGGATACGCGTCACCGCGGAGCAGGGCGCGCACGTCACCTTTAATGACGCAGCCCCGCCCCTGCGCGTGACATCACACGCAGGCCCAGAGCACCCCCCTGCGCCATTTTTGGCTCATTTTGGAGCCAAACAGGCACTAGGGCAGGTGGGCGGGCCCAGCTCCAGCGCCAAACTGTAAGTGCGGCGGGGTTGCGCGTCACCCTTGTGCGCGCGACACCCCCTGGCGGCCTGCCCCGCGCGCTTCTCTTTGTTGCCGCCCCTGGGTGTGTGGCCCAACTGGCCTGTTCCCTCACATATTTTTTTTGAGTATACAGGAAATCCTCAAGTAATGTCGCAGATAGGTTCCTTGAAATTGCGACGTTAAGGGAAAACAACAGATAATAAAACTTGCTTGCTTGCACCATGATGCTCGGGGGGGGGGGGTATGGAGGGCTGCAAGGCATTCTGGGGTGAGAATAAGACCAGAAAGTGGGTCGTGACCCAGAAGAAGCTTCAGCTTCAGCTTCAGCGATGATGTAAAATGAAACAACTCTCCGTGAGGACACCCAGCATTTCTATCACACCTCTCCGTTTCAAAACCACTTGAAAGGCAGTGGACAACAATCAGACCCAACAAGAAAAACAACAACTAAAATGGAATAACAGGTCACAAAAGGAAAACCCCAGCAGCACATACAGCAGTGTATTGGTTGAGAGGATGGCTTGCTCCCCACACAATCACCTCAGGACTAAAGAAGAAGAAAGAAGAAAATCAAAACTAAACTGAGAAAAGACAGCGGTAATACACTTGAGACGCAACCCTGATGTTCCGAATTCACATCAATTCACACTGATGTTGTTTAACTATGTGTTTTAGAGTCACCAGGAAGGAAGGAAGGAAGGAAGGAAGGAAGGAAGGAAGGAAGGAAGGAAGGAAGGAAGGAAGGAGTAATTCAATGGAGGGTAAACTCCCCCTAATTGACCAGTTCTGACCCTCACTATTGGCAAGTGGCTGATGATGATCCATAGACAAATATGAAGGGGGGAAGGTATGGGGTGGAAGAGGAAAAGAAGTCAAGTATCAAAACTTTCAGATACGTCATGACCAGAAGACAGTTCTGGGTGGGGTGGAACCAAAAGCCAGTGGACCGCAGTCAAGCCAGAGGAGTGGGCTCTGACCTCTGACCTCTCCAGCAGACCCAGCCAGAAGAAAGGGCAGATAGGAGGAGAGTTCTGGGAGGGGCTGGCAGAGGGGACCTTGCGATCGTGCTTCCTGACTACTGAGAATGTCCCAAACCGCAAGAGACACACTATTGATCCGAGGAGAGTTCTGGGAGGGGCTGGCAGAGGGGTCCTTGCGATCGTGCTTCCTGACTACTGGGAATGTCCCAAACCGCAAGAGACACACTATTGATCCTTGACAGTCTCTTGAATGTGAGAAGATCCGCACATTCCTTGGGGAGCATCAGAACTCACTGGGAAATGTTGATGCTCCCAACGTTTGGGGCAATTGGTGTCAGGTATGTCGCTCGTGAAGCAGACTTGTCATCCCTCCGACAGGTTTGCAACACCGACTGGCTTTGATAGCAGGCAGGGAAGTTAAGTTTGGTGGGAAAACAGGAAGAGCAGCAGGAAAATAATAAGAAAAGTGATTCACTGTGGTTTTGCCCTGCCCGGCCTGAAAGATGGGGAATGGTCAGAAACATAATCCAAGCGGTCTGTCTAGCACAGTATTGGTGAGAGCATCTATCTCATATTTCTGAGAGGGCTTTTTCTCTGCCCTCTGTGAGGATGAACTAAGTTCATAGCTACTGAGCTACGTTCCCTCTCTGAGCTGTGGGACCTGACAAGGATCATAAGAAAGACACCGTTCAATCCACATGTCAAAGTCAGGAATTGCATTGTTCTGGGGTGACTGAAGGCGCCCACATTCTCCAACAGATACACACACATACTCCAGCGTCACCAAAGATTATCATCTCATGGCTGGATGAGTCAAATCTGATGCATGCAAAACCAGGGATGTCGAGGGCAGGCATTGGGTACCTATTGGGTCAATGGGCTGTCTCTGAACATTTCTGAACTGTTGGAAGATGGTATAAACGGTCCATCTCCTTGGAGGTTTCTCATTCATCCAACGATACTTGTCTAGACAACCTCATCTCAGTGGTCAGCTGGTAAGTATCAGGACCTCTCTTCTCTTGGCTAGCAATGGATCCATCTGATCCACAAAGAGGCATTCGACAAGGGCCAACTCTGGGATTGTCAGGATCAGAGCTTGAAACCTTCTGTGTGTAAAGTCACATGTATGTGACTTACAGCCAGGCAACACTCTTCAACCGTCAACTGATCATGGATAAGCTTCCATCTTTGTATGGTGGTAGAAGCTGCATTTGGTCGATACCTTGTTGCGTATGATGCCTCGATATGCAAGGTTTTGGTTAGATGCTTGTGGATTCCATTGTTTTGAAAAAAATCTGCAGATTTTGTCATGGAGCATTTTATCTTAGAAATCTGATCATCTGAGAATTAACTTGGATTTCCATCTTTGCGTTTTGGGAAAAAATATTCCTTTTTGATCTAGTATCCTACTTGAGGACTAGAAGCTTAAATGAAAGGTGAGGTTCCTGAGCCTCACAGATGACACTGATGGGCCTCATTGGCCTACACATCATCAACCCTTTCTCAAGAAGCCAATCCAGGATCTTTGTTTCATGGGGTTTTGAGTGACAAGTGAAAGCCACACTTTAGGGAAGGTCTTGGGGTCACATCTCTGAAAAGCAACCATTCCTCAGTTTACCTGAGCTGAAGGGGCATGAGGGCCTATCTCACAGGGGAAGCAATGTGGTTTGTGTCTGTTCTTGAAGTTGGTCGCCCAGCTTGGGGGAAGATCATCACCAGTTGAAAGAATGTTCCCGTGTTCATTGGAGCACATGACTCCCAAGACGAATTGGTTGGTTGAAGTTGCTCAAAATGTTTAGATACACCTTGTGAGATTGTGACTCTTAATTGTGGCCACAGGAAGACGTCGTGTCTTTCTTGGTGGTTGTTCTGGAGCAGAAATCCCTCTGACCAGGCAGTCATAACATGATGCTTCTCTCTGTCTTCTCCTTGAAGCTTATCCAAACCACAGGAAAGATGAGCCAACAACAACAGAGTGGAAGCTGCTGCTGCTGTGGCGGTCGTGGCTGCAGCTGCTGCGGGAGAGGAGGCAGCGGCGGTGGCTGCTGCGGGGGAAGGAGCAGCGGTGGCGGCTGCTGCAGCAGAGGAGGATCTCAGCAAAGCCAGAGCAGTGGCGGCTGTTGTGGCGGCAGCAGCGGCGGTGGCTGCTGTGGCGGAAGGAGTGGCGGCGGGTGCTGCGGGGGCAGCAGTGGTGGCTGCTGTGGCGGGTCTTCTCAGCAGAGGCAGCAGAAGGTCTACCCCCAGAAGCTGAAGTAGATGCCTTCAAGAAGCATCGAACCTCCGTGACGTCCTCCGACCAGCATTCATTTCAAATTCCTTCTCTTCTTGCCAAGAAATCTTGGCTGATCTCTCTGGATCACAATACAGAGTCCTTGTTTTGGAAACTGTAACCTTCTAGCTTTCTGCTTTGATGTTCTCATGAAGGCAATAAAAGGTTATTGCAGTTGAGTCAATATTGTGGTGTTTCCTTCCGTTCTCCATTGACATGAGCGCTGAATGCCACCCCATGGGGGTCGAGTTTATCTATCTTTTGTTGCACAAAGTTGTACAAACAGGGGAGGGATGTGAGCTGGAGCCACCCAGAACTCCTTGGCCATAAAGGTCCCTCTCCCGCTACATCAACCCAGGCCATGATGACACATTAAGTAGCTGTTGTAGCTCCAGAGTCCTATATACCGTACATTTAGCTGGGAGGAATCCCTAGGGAGCACAAAGGGACTTACTTCTGAGTAAATATGCATTGCACTATAAGGGCCTATGTTACACTTCAGAATTTTCTCTCATTCATGTTTCAGCAGAGGCGTCGCTCCGGTAGGGGCAGTACTGTAAGTTGCACCCGGTCCTAGTCCCGTTTACCAAGCCGGCAGGAGGCGGCCTCGCCCCCTCGCCGTTGGAGCCATTCCGTGCGGAGAATGCAGCGGTCAAGAGACTCCCTGCCTGTTGCTTTCTCCGCACGGGAATGGCTCCGACGGCGAGGAGGGGTGGCCGCCTCCTGCCGGCTTGGTAAACGAGACTAGGACCAGGCACAACTTATGGTACTGCCCCTACCGGAGCGACACCGGAGCGACGCCTCTGTGTTTCAGCTCTGCTACAAGCTCTCTGTGTAGTCTTGGGCAAACCAATTCACTTGGCCTCAGACAATACGGAATCAGTACAGTCTGACATGGTGGTGGTTGTGTGGATTACAACCAAGACAATGTTCTGGGTGTTGATTCTTCAACTGGGTTTTTCTTGTCATAATTATATACCCTGCTTATGTCTTTTCTCTTTGCTTCAAGGAATCATTCGTAATGACGCACAATAGGTTTGTTTCTAGGATCTCAACATTCTCCATCCTTACCTCTTTCATAAGCCTTGAGATTGGGCTTTGGGGTCCTGGTCTGTACCTTGTTGCTGTGAGAGACATGGCAGACTATTATAAGAGACACAGGGCCTTTTCTGTGGTGACACCTTAACTGTGGAGCGCCCTCTCAGAGCAGACCCGCCAGACACCTTCACTTCTTGCAACAAAATGGAGACTTGAGACTAAGAACGTTGAGAACCCCCTAGAAAAGTGTCATTTCTCTTGTACCTACTTCTCAAGCGTCCCTTGAACCTCATCACGTATTTACTTAATCTGCCAAACGTGGTTGAATCTAGCTCGGTTTTGTCCTTCGAAGCCACCACTCCTTTTCCAGACCAGACTTCTCCTTCGCTTTTCAAAGTTTGCAGGCAGAATTTAAGCAGGCGATGCCTTCCCTATTGGGAAGACTGTGCCAAGGAAATCTGGTCAACATTTTGGCCCAAGACCAGGGTTGGCAAACCTATGGCACATGGAAATTGTTGTTGGCACATGGATTGTAGGGCTCCCCCCCCCAATTCTCCCTAGGATCTCCTTCCTAGGTCCCAACAGCATTGGTTAATCTTTTTCTGTTATTACCCCAGCCAAGGGGTATTAATAATATTAATAATATTAACTGCAGCCAAGGAGAATCGACCCTCATTGTGACCACGGATCTGTTTATTCTCCTCCCCCACCCCAGATATCAGCTGAGTAGCAACGTCTCCCTCTACAGGCTGCTCCAGCGCCTTCCTGTGTGTTCATTCCCGATTCCCAAAAGGTCTACTCCCCGGGTCTACTCCGTAGGCATAGTGCTAACAAAAAAAAAGCTCCCTCCGAATGTGTAGCCTTTCCGTCGCTGAGAATTTTGTGGCCACCCCTAGAAATTAGTGGACAAAAGAGGCAAGATTCATAGTAACGTTGGTTTAAGAAAGTGGTTTAAAACTTGAGATTTTGAAAAAGAGCATCTGCCTGGGGTGGCCTTTTCTAGGACATAAACGGTCCAATTTGAGAATAAGTAAAGGTAAAGGTGACCCCTGACAATTAAGTCTAGTCGTGTCCGACTCTAGGGTGTGGTGCTCATCCCCATTTCAAAGCCGAAGAGCCAGCGTTGTCCGAAGATGCCTCCGTGGTCATGTGGCCGGCATGACTCTCCTTGCCGCAGCGCGTAGCATGCGGCTGGAACACGGAGTGCTGTTTACCTTCCCGCAAGCGGTACTTATTTATCTACTCGCATTGACATGCTTTGGAACTGCTAGGTTGGCAGGAGCTGGCCAAGCAACGAGCGCTCACCCCGTCGCGGGAATCGAACTGCCAACCTTTCGATCGACAGCTTATGGTTCAGCGGTTTAACCCGCTGCACCACCCGCTGGCCCTAAGTTGAGAATACTGTAATATAAAGGATGCATACCCAAAGTAGCTTTCATGATGGATGCAATCTCCCTTACAGCGCAATCCTATGTATGTCTACTCATCCTGTACAAACCTAATAATAAATGATAACGTGCTGCTCAAAACTACCATGGGCTTGCAAAATAATTTTTTAGAAGATTATTGCCATTTTGGGCACAATCTCTCTGAAAGGTTCATCATTCCTACCCTAGACCATCTGAAGGGGGGGGGGGGAAGAGGGCACTTCCAAGCTCAAGTTGCCAACTGACCAATGAAACAACACCCACGCCTACCCTGTGCCTTTCAGTGACATTTTACTTGCAGAAATCAGCTGCTGAAGCTTTCGTGGCACAGGGGGAAAATAAATTGGTTGCTAACTGAAGAGCGAGAGCTCAGGCACAGCTACAAGGACTGCCTCAAGCCTTAGCCGTGCTACTTCAAGCATGTACAAAGTGCTTTTCTTTCACCAGTCTGAGCGTTGCCCACATCCTGAGGGATTGGGGTGACCAACACTAGCAGTCATATGAGGAATATTGGCGGAAAGTGTCACCTGTTGAATTTCTGACTGCTAAAGCCATCCTTTGAGCAGGGCACCTGTCTCTGCTTCAGTAATGTTTTCTGCAACTAACTTCCCTCCTTAGTTTTTTTTTTTTAAATCTGCTGCTAAAGCAAATCATCTACACATGTTTCCTGATACATGTTTCCAGGGTATTTGAGGGACCGCCTCCTTCCTCATAACCCGACCCATACTCTGAGGTCATCGGGGGCCCCCGGTTAACCGTGCCACCATTGATGGAGGTGAGGGGGACGGTGGCGAGGATTAGGGCCTTCTCGGCGGTGGCACCCCAACTATGGAATTCCCTCCCCCCTGGAATTAAGAACGCCTCCCTCCTTAGAGACCAATCGGCGGGGCCTCAAGACATTTTTATTCAGGTTGGCGTTTGATGGCTGACATGGTGGGCTGGCTTTTTTAATAAATGCAATAAGGTGACCCACTGGGTTTGTTTGTTTTAATTGTTTTAAATACCTGTTTCAATTGTTTTTATTATATTTTATTTTATTATGTATCTTAACATGTTTTAATTGTAAGCCGCCTTGATTGCCCTTATGCGGAGAAAGGCGGGGTAAAAAATATTTAAATAAAAAATAATAATAAATGCCTGAGTTGGCATTGCCAAATGCTGCCCCCCTTACCCAATGATGTGCCAGTCTATGCTACTCGCACTCTTCAAAGTCCCAGCTCAGCACTCTACTCCCCTCCACTTTTTCTTTCCTCTCTGTCCCCCTCTACCCTTTCCAATCCAGATAGTGAAGGAGGAGCAGCGGAGGCAGGTAGGTGGGCAGAGATGGACGACCCCAACACTCTGCTGCCTGAGGCAACTGCTTCAGTTGGCCTCATGGATGGGCCGGCCGGGCACATACTTCTCACTGTTTCGCAGAGGAACATAAGAGTGTTGTCTTTTTTTTGTGTGTAGCGTCATTGATGTGTATGGTGCTTGACCAAGAATGAGAAATTAGGTCTTTGCCCCAAGGTAGTTACAATCCAAACTGTCATTCTCTTTTTCTGACTCTTTAAAACTGGAAATCATATTTTTCTGCATTTTGGAGAGTTCAAAGTGTTTCCCATGATATTGCCAGTTTTTAATCCTGACATAAATCTCTTATGGAAGTCATCCCTGTATTGCAGCGGGGGGAGGATCGGTGGGAGTGGCTTGCCTGAGGCGACCTGGTGAAATATGAGCCAGGGAAGACCTGACTTGAAGGTCAGGATCCTGCAGCAGCTCTCTAAATCACAAGCTAAAGTGTCATGGATGTGGGGTGAGGAAGGAGGGGAGGATTCCTTCTAACCAAGGGATGATGGGTGGCTGTACCCCAACTCCTTTCCTGCACACACAGCAAAAATTGGCAGAAGCTACCCCCCTGTAAAGGCCAGCGGGTGGCGCAGCGGGTTAAACCGCTGAACCATAAGCTGTTGATCGAAAGGTTGGCAGTTCGATTCCAGCGACGGGGTGAGCGCTCGTTGCTTGGCCAGCTCCTGCCAACCTAGCAGTTCCAAAGCATGTCAATGCGAGTAGATAAATAGGTACCGCTTGCAGGAAGGTAAACAGCGCTTCATGTTCCAGCTGCATGCTACGCGCTGCGGCAAGGAGAGTCATGCCGGCCACATGACCATGGAGGCGTCTTTGGACAACGCTGGCAATTCGGCTTTCAAATGGAGATGAGCACCAGAGTCGGACATGACTGGACTTAATTGTCAGGGGATACCTTTACCTTTTTACCCCCCTGTAAGGCTGCTCTCTGTGGAGTGAAGAAGTTGCATTTGCTATACAAGTGTTGCAAATGTGCAGACATTTATTGTGTATGTCGAGAGAGACAGGAAGAAAACACCACAAAATTCACTGGGTTGCATGCAATAGCCTTTTATTGCCTTTGTGAGAACGTCAAAGCAGAAAACCGGAAGTTTACATTTTCCAAAAGACAAAGTCTGTGTTATGATCTGTTCATATCAGCGAAGATTTCTTTGCAAGAAGAGAAGGAATTTGAAATGAATGCTGGTCGGAGGATGTCACGGAGGTTCGATGCTTCTTGAAGGCATCTACTTCAGCTTCTGGGGGTAGACCTTCTGCTGCCTCTGCTGAGAAGACCCGCCACAGCAGCCGCCACTGCTGCCCCCGCAGCACCCGCCGCCGCTCCTTCCGCCGCAGCAGCCACCGCCGCTGCTGCCGCCACAACAGCCACCACTGCTCTGGCTTTGCTGAGATCCTCCTCTGCTGCAGCAGCCGCCACCGCTGCTCCTTCCCCCGCAGCCGCCACCGCCGCTGCCTCCTCTCCCGCAGCAGCTGCAGCCACGACCGCCACAGCAGCAGCAGCTTCCACTCTGTTGTTGTTGTTGGCTCATCTTTCCTGTGGTTTGGATAAGCTTCAAGGAGGAGACAGAGAGAAGCATCATGTTATGACTGCCTTGTCAGAGGGTTTTCTGCTCCGGAACAACCACCAAGAAAGACACAGCGTCTTCCTGTGGCCACAATTAAGAGTCACAATCTCACAAGGTGTATCTAAGCAAGAGCAACCCAACTTTTGGCTTGGGAGCCATGTGCTCCAAAGAACACAGGAACATCTTTTTAACTGGTGGTGATGTTCCTCCAAAGGTGGAAGATCGATGACCAACTTCAAGAACAGACACAAACCGAGTTGCTGTCTCTGTGACATTTGACCTCACACCCCATCAGCTTGGTTTACTGAGGGATTTTCAGAGAAATGACCCCAAGCCCTGTTGTAGCACGTGACTTTGTCTTGTAACTCAAAACCCCATGAAAGAAAGAACTTCTTTTTTTCTTCTAGAGAAAGAGTTGAATAGGCTAATGGTGAGGTCCATCAGCATCTCCATTGCCCTGGGACCTGTGAGGCTCTCTCAGAATCTCAGTTTTCATTTATGCTACTAGTCCTCATGATCAGAAAGAGAGAATTGTTTCCCAAAATCCTAAGAGGGAAGCGAAGAAGGAATAAGGAAGGAGAAGAAGCAGGAAAAATAACAAGCTAAGATAATTCTTAGCTGATAAAATCTCTTCAGATAAAGTGTGCCAACAAAATGTTGTTTTCCACACTTAATACTGCCACACTTTTTCAAACAAGATGTGATATGTAGACCTTATTTCTAAGCTGTCAGTTAGAGAGAATATTACCAACATTGTTCTCTGGCTCTTCTGAGTGCCTATTTCTCTCTGTTTTAGTGACTGTAAGAATATGGAGAAACAACACAACCTGAACCTGAAGTGAAACAATTGAACCTGAAGAACCTGAAGACAATATGGAGAAACAATACAACCTAAAGTTTTTGCAAGAACCGACAGACCATGTTCCTTCCACAGCAGAGACCTATGTAGCAACTGAGTTTTCCAGGACATTCAACTCCTGAGCACTTTTTCACAGTCCCACTTCTGGCATTTGCTTTCTAACAGAAAATGGCTGCAGAATTCTTGAACTAAATGGAGGAATCCGCAGGCATCCTTCGAGATATCTAACCAAGTACTTGCATATACAGTAAATCCTCACTTAAAGTCATTTCGTTTTTAAAATTGATGGGAAAATGCCATAGGAACGTTTACTTTTACCAATGAAAAGTAAGCCTACATTTAGCCTTCCGCCCCACCTCCAGCGACGCCAGTGGTAAAATTGGTTTCATTATAAGTCGTTTCGCTTAAAGTCGCACTTTCCAAGAAAAATCTATTGACAACCTTAAGTGAGGACTTGCTGTACAGGCAAGTAAAACCCTTAAGATATCAACCCAATGCAGCTTCTACCACCATACAAAGATGGAACCTTATCCATGCATCAGAAATCCATCAGTTGACGGTTGAAGAGTGTTGCCTGGCTGTAAGTCACATACATGTGACTTTACATACAGAAGGTTTCAAGCTCTGATCCTGACAATCCCAGAGTTGGCCCTTGTTGAATGGCTCTTTGTGGATCAGATGGATCCATTGCTAGCCAAGAGAAGGGAGGTCCTGATACTTACCAGCTGATTACCGAGACAAGTATCGTTGGATGAATGAGAAATCTCTGGAGAGGTGGACCTTTTATACCATCTTCCAACAGTTCAGAAATGTTCAGAGACAGCCCATTGACCCAAGAGGTACCCAATGCCTGCCCTCGACATCCCTGGTTTTGCATGCATCAGATTTGACTCATCCAGCCATGAGATGATAATCTTTGGTGACACTGGAGTATGTGTGTGTATCTGTGGGAGAATGTGGGCGCCTTCAGTCACCCCAGAACAATGCAATTCCTGACTTTGACGTGTGGATTGAACGGTGTCTTTCTTATGATCCTTGTCAGGTCCCACAGCTCAGAGAGGGAACGTAGCTCAGTAGCTATGAACTTAGTTCATCCTCACAGAGGGCAGAGAAAAAGCCCTCTCAGAAATCTGAGATAGATGCTCTCACCAATACTGAGCTAGACAGACCGCTTGGATTATGTTTCTGACCATTCCCCATCTTTCAGGCCAGGCAGGGCAGGGCAAAACCACAGTGAATCACTTTTCTTATTATTTTCCTGCTGCTCTTCCTGTTTTCCCACCAAACTTAACTTCCCTGCCTGCTATCAGAGCCAGTCGGTGTTGCAAACCTGTCGGAGGGATGACAAGTCTGTTTCACGAGCGACATACCTGACACCAATTGCCCCAAACGTTGGGAGCATCGACATTTCCCAGTGAGTTCTGATGCTCCCCAAGGAATGTGCGGATCTTCTCACATTCAAGAGACTGTCAAGGATCAATAGTGTGTCTCTTGCGGTTTGGGACATTCCCAGTAGTCAGGAAGCACGATCGCAAGGACCCCTCTGCCAGCCCCTCCCAGAACTCTCCTCCTAGCTGCCCTTTCTTCTGGCTGGGTCTGCTGGAGAGGTCAGAGGTCAGAGCCCACTCCTCTTCCTTCCTTCCTTCCTTCCTTCCTTCCTTCCTTCCTTCCTTCCTTCCTTCCAGCACAAACGTTTGGGCATTTACTGTTCAGATTTGTGTAGTTTACCCTCCACCACTCCACTCCACTCCACTCCACTCCACTCCACTCCACTCCACTCCACTCCACACACCCATTAGGACACTCATTCATTCATTCATTCATTCATTCATCCATTCATTCTTTGCAACACAATTGTCAAACTCTCATCCCACAGAGATATCAACCCATGGCTACCCTAGCGACGTTAAAACAGGCAGGAAAAATACATCAGTGTCCCTTCTGAACATGGCATTACCACTGTCTCTCTTTTCTCATTTTGCTTTTCTGATGTATTCATTTTAAGCAGTTATTTTTGTTGTTGGGTGTTTACTGCTGTCTGCTTCGTTTTAACTGGTTTTTAATTGGAGAGGTGGGGTAGAAATATCTGACAGGAATAAAAGAAATATCAGCCGTCTCAAGAGCGAGGGAAATGGGCCAGATGGACAGAATGGGCCAAGGAGGGTTTGATCTTGTGAATGAGGAACAAGCACATAGGAAGTTTTGATTTATGTCATGGGTTTATCATCGGTTTATGTGTTGATGTTTTGTTGACATCAACAGAGGTTCTCCAACAATTTTGAGAGGACTTCTCTGTCTTAGCTGGAAATAACAAGGATTGAATGACGGATGTCCTACATGGAAAGCAGATGGACTCCCACCAAACTCCAGCTCCTCTTCAAGCTCCCTGCTGAAGCTCTTAGGAAAGACACCGATCAATCCACGTGCCAAAGCCAGCAATTACATTGTTGTCAGTTGACTGAAGGCAGCCACATTCTCCAACAGATACACACAGCGTAACCAAAGATAACCATCTGGTGAATGGATGAGTCAAATCTGATGCATGCAAAACAATGGGAGGTTAAGGACAGGCATTGGGTACCTCTTGGGTCAATGGGCTGTCTCTGAACATTTCTGAACTGTTGGAAGATGGTATAAAAGGTCCACCTTCTTGTAGGTTTCTCATTCATCCAACGATACTTGCCTAGACAACCTCAACTTGGTGATCAACTGGTGAGTATGAGGACCTCTCTTCTCTTGGCTATGAATAGATCCATCTGATGCAGAAAGAGATTTTTGGCAGGGCCCATCTCTGGAGATGCAAGGATTAGGACCTGAAACCTTCTGTGTGTAAAGTCACATGTATGTGACTTACAGCAGGCCATATTCTTCAACCTCCAACTGACGGACTTCCATGGCATGGATACGATTCCATTCTTGTATGGTTTTGGAACTGGGTTGAGCTGAAACCTTAAAGGTGGTGTTTTTTTTTGTGTGTTTTGCATACGTTGCCTAGGTATGCAAATGCTTGGTTAGGAACTGCAACTCTAAGGATGCTTGTGAATTCCTCCACTTAGTAAAAAGAATCAACTGCTGTTTTCTTTTACAAAATAAATTCCAGAAGAGGGATGGTGTGAACTGATCAGGAGTTGAATGTCCAGGAAAACTCAGTCGTTTCATACTGAGGCTGGTCACCCATCCTTGGGTAAAGATCACAACTTATTGAATGATGTGGAGCACACGGCTCCGAAGCCAAAGGTTGGCTGAAGTTGCTCAAAATGTTTAAATACACCTTGTGAGATTGTGACTCTTAATTGTGGCCACAGGAAGATGCTGTGTCTTTCTTGGCGGTTGCTCCGGAGCAGAAATCCCTCTGACAAGGCAGTCATAACATGATGCTTCTCTCTGTCTCCTCCTTGAAGCTTATCCAAACCACAGGAAAGATGAGCCAACAACAACAACAGAGTGGAAGCTGCTGCTGCTGTGGCGGTCGTGGCTGCAGCTGCTGCGGGAGAGGAGGCAGCGGCGGTGGCTGCTGCGGGGGAAGGAGCAGCGGCGGCGGCTGCTGCAGCAGAGGAGGATCTCAGCAAAGCCAGAGCAGTGGCGGCTGTTGTGGCGGCAGCAGCGGCGGTGGCTGCTGTGGCGGAAGGAGCGGCGGCGGGTGCTGCGGGGGCAGCAGTGGCGGCTGCTGTGGCGGGTCTTCTCAGCAGAGGCAGCAGAAGGTCTACCCCCAGAAGCTGAAGTAGATGCCTTCAAGAAGCATCGAACCTCCGTGACATCCTCCGACCAGCATTCATTTCAAATTCCTTCTCTTCTTGCAAAGAAATCTTGGCTGATCTCTCTGGATCACAATACAGAGTCCTTGTTTTGGAAACTGTAACCTTCTAGCTTTCTGCTTTGACGTTCTCATGAAGGCAATAAAAGGCTATTATATGCAGTCCAGTCTATGTTGTGCTGTTTCTTTCCTGTCTCTTTCGACATACACAATAAATTTCTGCACACTTTCAACACTGTTATAGCAACTGCTGTCTCCTCTGTCTACAGAGAGCAGTTTCCAAGGGAATAGCTTCTGCCAATTTTTTTTTGCTGTGTGTGCAGGAAAGGAGTTGGGATACAGCCACCCATCATCCCTTGGTTAGAAGGAATCCTCCCCTCCTTCCTCACCCCACATCCATGACACTTTAGCTTGTGATTTAGAGAGCTGCTGCAGGATCCTGACCTTCAAGTCAGGCCTTCCCTGGCTCATATTTCACCAGGTCGCCTCAGGCAAGCCACTCCCACCGATCCTCCCCCTCTGCAATACGAGGGTAAGATTTGCATAAGGGATTTATGTCAGGATTACAAACTGGGAATTCCACGGGAAACACTTTCAATGATGAACAGTATTTATATATTGCTTTTCAACAAAAAGTTCACAAAGCGGTTTACAGACAAAATCAAAAGATTCAATCGCTCACTGTCCCACAATCTAAAAAAGATGCAGATCACCACCAGCAAACAGTCACCAGAAAAGACACTGTGCTGGGGTGAAAGGGGGGCAGTTACTCTACCCCTGCTAAATATAAGAGGAGCACCCATTGAAAAAGTGCCTCCAAAACTTTCAACCCTCCACCAAAAGAGTTATAGAAAAGGAGAACATTGTGATTTTGGGTTTTAGACAGAGGCCGAAAAAGAGAATGACAATTTAGATTGTGACTTCCTTGGGGCAAAGACCTAATTTCTCGATATATGAACATAAGAACATAAGAAGAGCCTGATGATGTAATTGTCAGATTTTTTTTTTTTTGCATTTTTGGAGCCAGAAAATGCAGGTAGGAAGGTAAGGGTGGGTGGACGATATTTCTTAGCCCTCCCGAGAGGCTCCTCGAAAGGCAGGAACCTCTCGGGAGCTAAAACAAGGCTGAAAACGCCACGTCGGAGCAGGGTTCCGGTGGTCCACATACCACCTCAAGTTGCACGGTGTACTACTGGTCTAGGGAAGGGGTGGTGAACCTTTTTGAAAACTCGTGGCCAACTTGTCGATAATCTTGTATCAACACGGTCGTTTTGAGCAGCCGATTGTCATTTGCTATTATTATCGTATTTGAATTTTACAATTGTTTTAATGGAGAAAATGAACAAAACACTTGAACGAACAAACAGAACCAGGCAATATTCAAAGAGATCGGGTATATAGGTTCAGAAGCCATGTAAAATGTATTGAAGAAGAAATAAAAGCTTTAAAATGCACAGAGTGGTTCAAAAATTCTTTAAAAGTATACAATTTAAAGGTATCAAACCAATAGGCACAAAAACTTTTAATCCCTTGCTGACGTTTCCTCCCTCTCATGGGACATTATCAAAGCAAATGCAGCATGACTGAGCACGCTGCAGGTCATGCTCCTCATAAGTCAACTCAAGAGAGTGGGGGGGCGGGGAAGGTAGCCTGCAAATTATTGTGCATCATTATGATCGATTCCTTGAAGCAAAGAGAAAAGAACTGATTGGGTTATATCAGTGTTACTCAAACTCTGGGTCGGGATCCACTTGGTGGGTCATGACCTGATTTCTGGTGGGTCCCACAGAGCCTCCAATGAAAACCGGGGTGATGGAAAGATCAGATAACTGCCTCCAGCCCTGAGGCTATTCAAAAATCAGATAGCTGCTCATTGCCCTGCAAACAGCTGAGCTCCTGCAGTTTGCAAACTTGTGTAAATATATGGAGATAAATGTTTGAGTGTCTGCCAATGACAGGTAGCGGGGGCAGGTGAAGGCTGGGTCACATAACTAAGCCCCTCAAGCCTTGAGGCTATTCATTAGGGCTGCCTCATTACGAGAAATGGATTGAGGTTTTTTTTGTTTATTTGCAAATAAATAAAATATTACTTGTAAATAAATAAAAAAAATTAGTTCACTTTTAAAAAAATGTCTTGTAAAGCTATGTGGGTCCTGAGTGTCATTTTAAAAAGCGGGTCCCGGTGATAAAAGGTTTTGGAACCACTGGGACATATAAATGACTGGAAATACCAAATTGAAGAATCAATACCCAGAACGTTGACCAACCAATGTCTAAGTGGGTATGAACTTACTCCATGCCACAGGATGTGATGATCGCACCTGGTTTAGATGCCTTGAAAAGGGGATTGGACAGATTGATGGAGGAAACGTCCATCACAGATTAGAAGCCGTGATGGGGATAAGCAACCTCCTGGTTGTAGGAGTAGGCTCTCTTTGAATGCCAGATGCAAGGGAGTGGCGACAGGGTACAGGTATCTTGTTGTCTTGAGTGCTCCCTCAGGCATCTGGTGGGGACACTGTGACCAGCAGCGCCACTGCAGGGGGGGCGGAGCTCCAAGTTCCGTCGGGCTCTGCCCCTTCATTACACGACGGGAGAAAGCGGCCCTGCCCCCTCGCCTTTGGAGCCATTCTGGCCGACGAAAGCACTTGCTGTCGGCCGGAATGGCTCCAAAGGCGAGGGGGCGGGGCCACTTTCTCCCATCGTGTAACAGAGGGTCAGAGCCTGACGGAACTTGGAGCTCCGCCCCCCCTGCAGTGGCGCTGCTGACTGTGACATGCAGGAAGCTGGACTAGATGGGCCTGTGGCCTGATCCATCAAGATTTTTCTTCTGCTCTTAACTCTGTATTGCAGATGCCTGAGGTCATATTGCCTAAGGCCGAGTGGACTGGGTTGCGCAAGACTACTCAGAGGGAATCCGGCATATAGCTGAAACATGAATGGGAGAAGTTCTGAAGTGCAACATAGGCCCTTATAGGGGGTCTGGCAGGGGAGTCTGGCTCAGGGCAGGGATATGGCTCAGGTGATAGAGCAGCCGCCTCATATGCCTAAAGATCTGAGGACAGTAGTTCAAGACCATTCGACACACCGCTGAAAAGCTGTAGAAGTCTCAGGGGAGAGAGAATTCTGCAGCTGGCATGCTAAGTGGGAGTCAAGTCGATGTGTGTGGGAGACGAATGCCAGAGAGAGGCCAGACTGTGAAGGAAACCACCTGGAAGGAGCGTTCTAGGCAAGATTAGAACATTTGTAATGTGTAAAAACCACTTCGGTTTAGATAGCCTGCCTGGGTAAACCGCCTTGATTTAAAGTCGGAGGAGAAATTCGATGACCAGAGAAAGGCGGTATGTAAATACTGGTATTATTATTATTACAGTGCATATCTACTCAGAAGTAAGTCTCTTTGTGTTCCCTGGGACTTACTCCAAGGTACATGTGTATAGGGCTGGAGCTACAGCAGCTACTTAATGTGTCATGGTCTGTGTTGATGTAGTGGGAGAGGGATCTTTATGGCCAAGGAGTTCTGGGTGGCTTCACCTCACACCCCGCCTCCCCTGTTTGTACAGCTTTGTGCAACAACACATAGGCAAACTCTACTCCATGGGATGGCATTCAGCATTCGTATCAATGCAGAATGGAAGGAAACACCACAAAATTCACTTAACTGCATGCAATAAATTTTTATTGCTTTCACAGGAATGTCAAAGCAGAAAGCCGTAAGTTTACATGTTCTAAAAGAGGAAGTCCGTGTTATAATCCGTGCATATCAGCCAAGGTTTCTTGGCAAGAAGAGAAGGAATCTGCATTGGATGGTGGTCAGAGGACGTCACGGAGGTTCGATGCTTCTTGAAGGCATCTACTTCAGCTTCTGGGGGAAGACCTTCTGCTGCCTCTGCTGAGAAGACCCGCCACAGCAGCCGCCACTGCTGCCCCCACAGCACCCGCCGCCGCTCCTTCCGCCACAGCAGCCACCGCCGCTGCTGCCGCCACAACAGCCGCCACTGCTCTGGCTTTGCTGAGATCCTCCTCTACTGCAGCAGCCGCCACTGCTGCCACCGCTGCTGCCGCCACAACAGCCGCCACCGCCGCTGCCTCCTCTCCCGCAGCAGCTGCAGCCACGACCACCACAGCAGCAGCAGCAGCTTCCGCTCTGTTGTTGTTGTTGGCTCATCTTTGCTGTGACTTGGAATACCTTCAAGGAGAAGACAGAGAGAAGCATCATGTTATGGCTGCCTTGTCAGAGGGAACTCTGCTCCGGAGCAACCACCAAGAAAGACACAGCGTCTTCCTTTGACCACAATCTCACAAGGTGTATCTAAACGTTTTGAGCAACTTCATCCAACCCTGGACTTGGGAGCCGTGTGCTCCCAAAAATACAGGGACATTCTTTAGATTGGTGATCTTCCTCCAATGGTGGACAACTAACCTCAAGAAAGATCTTGGATTGGCTTCTAGAGAAGGTTTTGATGATGTGTAGGCCAATTATATAACCAATCTTTACTGTGTAATGTGTTTGGATCCCTAGGAATCTCAGCTTTGATTTAAGCTACTAGTCCTCATGATCAGAGAGAGGTTTTTTTCCCCCCAGATTAAGACCTTTAAAAAGGAAACTATAAAGAAAAAACAGGAAGAATAACAGTAATCCAACCTAATTTGTAGCTGATATGATTTCTAAGTTCAAAAGCTCCAAGGCAAAATATTGTCTTCCACAAGACAAAAACATTTTCTTCACGACTGGCACACTTTTTTAAAAAAATGTCTACTCTAGGCCTTATTTCTAAGCTTTTGGTTAGAGAGAATATTACCATCATTCCTCTATAATGGGAGTCTTTCAAAGCTCAATCCTATGCATGTGTACTCAAAAGCAAGTCCCACTATCCTTCAGTAGGGCTTACTCCCAGGAAAATGTGTCTAGGATTGCAGCCTTTGTCTCTCTTACAGTGCAGTCATATGCATGTCTACTCAGAAGTAAGCTCCACTGTGTGTAATGGAACTTACTCTCAGGTACGTATGCCTAGGATTGCAGCCTTAAAGAGGAAGATTGCTTCCTAGATAGGAACCACCCCTCTATGACTGCCAGTTGTAGGGGTGCAATATCATGTGAGCAATTTTGCAAAATACCATCTTCCTAGAAGAACAGAGAACTGAATTTGTCTGACACCTGATCTATTTTGCAATGCTATTTTTCTGCTGGTTGTTTTCCTTAAATAAATGGCGGCAGATAATTTGTTCTTGATGGAGGGATCTCCAAGCATCCTTCTAGCTCTCGAAGCAAAGACTTGCAGATCTTCGCAAGCCATGTATGGAGGTTACCTTGTCACCCCCGATCCAGCGTCTACAACCATACAAAGACAGACCCTTCTCTATGCCATGTAAATCTATAGTCGATGATGGAAGAGTTTCGCTCCCAACGAGTTGCATGCAGAAAGCTCCAGGTTCGAATCCCAGAAGCTCCAGTTTAATGCCTCTCAAGTAGCAGGGCTCAGAAGGACCTTTGCCTGAGATCTGAGAGAGCCACCGGTTGGAGAAGACAATACTGGGATAAGGTAGACTTCCTAGTCTCACATAAACCCAATAAGTCAGCCTCCTATGTCCCATAGCTCTGAGCATATGCTGCACATGCCACAGGTTCCAATCCTGACATCTCCAGAGTTGAGCCTTGCCCAATGCCTCTTTTCTAGATAGATCCATCCATCGTCAAGAGAAGTGAGGTCCTCATACTTACCAATTGATCACCGAGAAGACGTTGTCTAGGCAAGTATTGCTGAACGAATGAGCCACCTCTGAGAAAAAGGAACATTTATACCATCTTCTCCACATGTCAGAAATGTTCAGAGACAGCCCAATCCATGTTCAGTGACAGCCCAATCCAGAGGCACCCAATCACTGTCCTCAGCTTCCCACAGCTCTGCATGCATCAGTTTTGACTCATTCGGGCATGAGATGGTTATCTTTGGTCGCACACTGAATCTCGGCATGTACGTTGTGTACGTTTTGGTAGCTTTGGGTGCCTTCAGTCACCCCAGAACAATGTAGGTGCTGGCTTTGACATATGTGTTGATTGATGTCTATCTCCAGTTCTTCAGAAGGGGACACAGTTTCCTCAAGGGGAGTGTGTTTCACGTGCAAACGTCTCCACATCGGGCAGAGAAAGAATTCTAACTGACACCTTGGAGAACTATTTCCTGTCGCTGCCAAGAATACCGTTTGCTCTTGTTCTTAGTCACTCAAAGCATCAAATCCTCCTTCGGAGTCGCACTGTGGTCTACCTCACCCATGTCTCTCACCCTTGACATTTGTTGTATTCCTTTAAATTGTTTCTGTCCCACCTTTCCAATTTAAAAATAAATAAAAGAAACCATGGTGGAGAACAACAATAACACCCAACAATAAAACAACAACAACATATAACTAGGGGTGTTTGCGTTTTTTGATAACTACATAAAAACACAAAACACTATGTTTTCAAACCGAATCAAAACACAAAACATCACCTTTTCAAACCGAATTGGAACCAAATAAGACCAACTCTCTGCTGGTTATGAAATGGATCTGGTTATAAACAGATGACTTTTACAGTTAGAAACAATTGAAGAATTTGTTGTTTTTGCATTGAAGACAATGCCAGGATGGTGTAGTGGTTTGGGAGTCGGACTTAGACCTGGATGATACAGGTTCAAATCCCCGCTCAGCCACGAAGCTTCCTGGGTGACCTTGGGTCAGTCACTATCTCTCAGCCCCACCTACGTCACAGGGTTGTTGTGAAGACAAAAAGGAGGGGAGGAAATATGTACACCACTCTGAGCTCCTTGGAGGAAGGGCGGTATTAAAATGTGAAAAATAATAAATAAATAAATAAATAAATAAATAAGACGGCCAATGGAATGATATTGAACCCGATATTGATGCTTTTAAGAACTCGCACCCATGAATAAAAACACAAAACACCACGTTTTTGCATTTAAATTCAACACATTTTTTTTTAAAAAAAACAACAACACCATTTTAAAATATGTATATGACACATTAGAAAGAACATTGAAAGGGTAAGAGGATCGGTGGTCTGATCATGTTGATGGGTTGCAGCTGCAATCCTATACACACTTTCCTGGGAGTAAGCCCCACTGGGCACAATGGGACTTACTTCTGAGTAGACATGCCTAGGCGTGTGCTCTGTGACTGTTTAAATTTGTTCCATGCAGGTCTATTTATGTCAATGTAAATACGAGCAATATATTTATTGCTAGCTTGTTCGGGAGAAGGGCAGCAGGGCAATTTGTCTAACTGAATCTCTTTCAACCACATTTTCTGTTGGGCCTTTTTCGTTATCATGTTACATAAGAACTTAGTCCCATTTGTACTCATTGCGGTTAGAGGGCTCTACTGGATATAGCTGTTTGCTGTAGGCAAGAGTTTGGCACATGGTGTTCGTGGAAGAACGCTGTGTTCCACCCACAGGATGAGCTGAACCAGGCAATTCCACCCACCCCAGCCCAATGTATTTATTACTTTTATTAACAATAGATCAACCCAAGACCTCCTGGCTCCTGAGCTGGCATGCCAAATGCCACCCCACCCCACGGTGCTTCCAGGGCTCCTCTACTCCTTGGATTCAAAAAGGAACAAGTGAATGAAGCCAAAAAACAAGAGTGCGGGAGAGTGGTGGGCTAGAGTGTCTCCACTTCCTTTCCCCATCCCTCTCCTCTCCTCCACATTTCCTCTTCCTCTCCACATTTCTTCTTCCTCTTCCTTCCTTTGCCAATCCAGGGGGGGGAGGGGGAGGAGGAGGAGGAGTAGAGGCAGAGATGACCCCCCCTCCACAATCTGCTTCCTGAGGTGCGCCCCCCCACCAATCCGCTTCCTGAGGCAACCGCTTCAGTTGGCCTCATGAATGAGCCAGCCCTGATTGCAGCCTTAATCCCATTATATGTATTATTCCTTCCCCATTATCCAAATAAATAAAATCAGCCCAGTATGAGTTGTTCCCACCCACGTCGCTAGAGGGTGGTGGTGGGGCGGACCACCGGGGGGTGACGCACGCATCGCCCTCCAGAGGCTCCGAGGCCGGGAGAAGGCCTCGGAGCGTCCTCCCGGGCCGGTGCTCCAGGGCCTTCTGACAAAGGCCCACTGTGTCAAAACGTAATTTATAACGTTTTTCGCACATGCTCAGACTGTTTCTGAGGGAAAAGGGCAGCCCTTGGCCCTCAGAAACGTTCTGCGCATGCGCGAAAACGTTATAAATTACGTTTTGACGCAGTGGGCCTCGTCAGAAGGCCCAGGACAGCCGGCCGGGGAAGACGTCCCTGAAGCCGTCTGCAACGAGGAGGCACAGGTGCGGGAGGGGGGCAGAGTTGGGGGGCACCCGGGGCAGCATCCCGTCGAGGAGTCGCCCCCCTGAAACGCGGACTGGCCTAGTGGCCGCGACAAACTTTCATTTCGGCACTGTGTGTGTGTGGATCATTAGGGTGACGCATGCCCCCGCCCTGGGGCTGCGCACGCCCTAGTGACACCACTTTGAAAGGGACCACTATGATACCCAGGGAAGGGA
The DNA here is from genome assembly GCA_026170595.1 of Plestiodon gilberti rubricaudatus. NCBI lineage: Eukaryota > Metazoa > Chordata > Lepidosauria > Squamata > Scincidae > Plestiodon > Plestiodon gilberti. Next base: position 28,847,442 of record JANXHW010000009.1, on the reverse strand, counting down.
TACCCAGACGACGTGGAGATGGACGCAATGGTGTTCATGACAGTTTTCCATTTTGTTCTTGTGGGGTCAGTTATATTGCACGATGACCACCCAGTCAGCTTCAGAAGTGAGCGAGGATTACAAACCCAGCTCTCCCTGCTCCACGCCTTGCGTCACCTGGTTGAATCTCTACCCATTGAATGACAATCAAGGGCTGTGTTGATGGATTGCCACTTATTAAGCCCACAGGATTCTTCAAGCGGCAGGTTTTGCAAGGATGACAACATCACCCCGGGAGGATGTGTAGGCTCGCTAATTGCCTAGGATGTTGACTTCGGAGGTAGGTCTGAGATAGACTCATTCTCCAGCTGGTATTGGAGACAGCTTGACCATGCCTTTCCAATCCGGAGGACTCCAGCTGGGAGACATTCAATGGCTGTGTGTCTCATTCAATGACCAAAAAAATGATTCACTGGGTCTATGATCTAGGAGGGGAAGTTAAGCTTTCTTGCCTCCTTCTTCATGGCCAGCATGGCACATGGCCATCCTGTTGCCTTGCCACTAAGTATTTTGGATCAGGGTTTGAGGTAATGTGGTATGCTGGACAGTGGTGAATTGTTTATTAAACAATCAAGACAGTCCTTAATGTAAGAAGATCCTTGCTGGATCAGACCAAAGACCCATCTGTCTTCCTCAGCAGCTCACCAGTTGCTTCTGGGTAGCCCAAAACAGTGGTGTAACTAGAGTGGAGCGGAGGCAAGTAGTTCTGCAAGACTCCGTTACACCGGAGTCAACGGCCCCTCCCTCTTGCTGTTGGAGCCATTCTGGCAGCAACAGCAACATGCAGGACACTCCCCTGTCGCTGCTGGAATGGCTCCAACAGCAAAGGGGAGGGGCCATTGACTCCGGTGTAACGGAGTCTTGCAGAACTACTTGCCTCCGCTCCACTCTAGTTACACCACTGGCCCAAAAGCAGGAGGAGCGCGCCCCTCTTCCTGTATTGCTTCCTGGAAACTGGTACTCAGAGGTAAACCACCTCCGAGGCCAAAGATGGCATATGGCCATCGTGGCTAGTAGCCAGTAATCAACCTGCCCTCTGTGAATTTGTCTAATTCCCTTTTAAAGTCAACTAAGTTCACGGTCGTCACTGCAACAGTGAATGTCGTTCCTTATTTCCATGGGGCACGAAGCCAGACTTCCCTTTGTCCATCCGATTTTCCGCCGTAGGCCGTTGAACAAGACACCCGTGTGAAATCCGGATGTCTTCATACCCCAAAAAGAAAGTGGCCGTCGTGAATCACCATCCCGTCATAATGCTACACCCGTTTTTGCAGGCACCTCACTCCCCAAAAACGTGCTTTGGCTGGCATGGCTTAGCTTGCATCATCTTCTCTAGAGACAGAGGGTGTTTCCAGATGCCACTGAAAATAAAGAAGTGATTCACTTTGTAGGATGCCACTTCCTATCTGAGTCAGTGGCTCGCCAGGGTTCCAGAAAAAGGTTCTCCCAGTTCCCCCCCCCCAGATTTTCCCAGTTCTACAAGGAATAGTTCTATCAAGGACTAGAACCTTCTGCACTATTCTAGCACCGAGCTACAATCCCTCTCAGAAAGAGACAATGAACTTTTGGGCAGGACATCTGGCTCAGTTGGTAGAGCAATCGTCTCACAAATGCCTGAAGATCTGCAGAACAGCAGTTCAAGACGGCCGGAGAGCTGCTGGCACGCCGAGCTGATAAGCTGCAGAGCCTCTGTGGGGGAGTGGAGCTGCAAGTTACAGCACTTGAGTGGCAGTCAAGGTTGCCTGTGTCAGCTGAAGCGTGTTGAGGCGAACGCCAGAGAGAGAGAGAGAGAGAGAGAGAGAGAGAGAGAGAGAGAGAGAGAGAGAGAGAGAGAGAGAGCTGGACTGTGAAAGCAACATCTCGAATGAAGGGTTCTACGAAAGATTAGAACATTATTATATTGTAAAAACCGCTTGAGGTTTAGAATAGCCTGCCCATGTACATCGCCTTGAATTAAAGTCGGAGGAGAAATCCAATGACCAGAAAGGCGTTATATGAATACTGTATATTATAATATATATTATATTATCCTGATGCCAGGTTAGGCGGGGCCTTACTCGGTGAGACTGCTCCTTGGCAGGGCTCAGAGAGGGGTCCCGACCAATAGGTGCTCCTCCACGTTTGTCCCCTGGCAAGGAAGGGCAGGAGCTTTCAAGGGCCTCGGATGATAACGTGGGAAGAGGGTTACTCCACCCATCATCCTTCTCCACTGGCCAAGGGTGGCTCTTTCATTGGGTGGGCTGGGTTTGGACCTGTGCCATCAGAGGTTGCCTTCAAGCAAGGCCCTCCAGTATCTGCTCCATTGGGCCCTAATCATCACAGGCCCTGGTGGGGTTTACATAATCTTCCTAGGTGGTCCCATCCCTCCCTGGCAGAACCCGCTTGGTCCCTCCCCCAGTAGTCCATAAGCCCCTCCCACTCTTCTCCTCCATGATTGCCTTCTCCTGATGGGCCAAGCATTCTCATTCTCTGCCACTGTCTTCTCTGAGCATTCTGCTCAGTCCTTGGGCTGGCCGACCCCGTCTCCCCTCTCGACCTGGAAGTCAGGCAGATGCAGGCCGTGAGGGCTCAGGTGCCTCCTCACGAGAGAGGGAGGCATGTTTGCTGCTGGAGCCAGAAGGAGACATCCACCCCAGAGTTGCTCAGTGTCTTTGGGCTGAAGCCACATCTGGACAGCCAATGTGTCCAAGCCTGAACACCTGAACCCCTCTATTAGGACCATGTAGTTTGTAATTATCAACCCCACTATCTGGGAGCAGCTTTCTAAGGTTTCTGGGAGATGCTCACATTCAAACCTGGGGCCTTCAATATATAGGTGATCTGCCACTGATCTTTGGCCCTTTCCCCTATCGTTTATTTATTTATTTCCCCACAGTTTTCTACCGCCCTTCCTCCAAGGAGCTCAGGCTGGTGTACATAGTTCTTCCCCTCCTTTTGTCCTCACAACGACCCTGCGAGGCAGATGAGGCTGAGAGACAGTGACTGGCCCAAGCTCATTCAGGAAGCTTCATGGCTGAGCGGGGATTTGAACCTGGAGCTTCTAGGTCTAAGTCCAACTCCGGAACCACTATACCATCCTGGCTCTCCCTAGTAAAATTCCCTTATACTGTACTAAAGCTGCGCGGGGGGGGGGGGATGATTTTGTGCTTCATCTACTATTACAGTATTTATCTTCACTGGTACTGCTTAATTCCACATTCTTCCCTCGTTTACCCCGGTTCCACTCAACGTCTCTACCTCTGCTGTCTCAGTATGTATTCCAGAACACCCGCAAATTACCTTCCAATTAACCAACTCGATTGCACCCCATTAAAATCCACATAGCACTAAATTAGCTGAGAGCATTCCATAAATTCAATTAGCTCAGAACATGCCGTAAAATGCTCGTCACCACCCCACTGTGTAAATTGTCTTTATTGTAATAATTGAGTCAGCGTTGCAACTCTCGCCGTCTTAAATTTTCCCCTCCCCGCAGCATATCACGCATGCTAAGTGGATACAGTGTGTGGCAGGGTAAGCACTTATTTCCCTGCCTTGTTGCTATGATCCAATTTAAAAAAATTAATTCCGCATCTGATGCAATGACTCAGTAGCCTGTTTGTGGCTAAATTGCTTTAAGTATCCCAAGATTATTCACATGGGGTCTAACGGTGCAGGCAGTGCCTGTTATTTACACACACACACACACACACACACACACACACACACACACACACACACACACACACTTTCTCATCGCCGTTCTCATCATCAGATTTCTCATCAGATTTATTCAAGGCGGTTTACATAGGCAGGCTATCTTTACACCTAGTAAAGGTCTTTACAATACAGGTGTACCCCGCTTAACGACAGGGATACGTTCTGGAAAACCCATCATATAGTGAAACGGTCATTAAGTGAGTCCTCATAGGGAATGAATGGCAGTATACATTATGAGACAAGCACAAAGCACAACAAGATTTCTACCTGTCAATGGAGGTAGAAACACACACACACACAAACACAAAGTGTTAAAGACGACTTTTTTTTTTTTTTTTTTGCATACAGTACTGTAGCTTTAATTCTTTCTTTACACTTTGGAAACCTCCGTTGTATATACGGATCATCATTAAGCGATCCGTTGTTAAGGGGAGGGGGACACCTGTATTGTTCTATTCATATATAGAACCTTCCATGCTTGAGATGTTTCCCTTCCAAGTGCAGCCCTCCTTCTGGCTTTATAAAGGTCAGGGGTTCTCAGCGCCTTCCCGGCCGAGTACCACCTCCGGCGCTACTCTCTTTGAGAAGTGCTCAAAACCAGCAAAAGCTCTTAAACACTGCAGGTGGGGATGTTAATCTGGGTTCACTGTCATGCAGAGGAAATTGTGGGATAAATATTTATATCTCAAGAAGCATTACAAATAGTATTTCCATTAGACTCATGTGAACTTGGCCACTGGGGAAGGAGAATGATTGGGCTGGTGGACCCCACTGTCCCTTCCAAACGAACACCTGGTTCCGTGAATTAAACAAATATCCATGCAGATGCCAAACTTCTTGAGAAAGAGTTGGTGACACCCACGTGTTGCAGAGAGCACAACAGCGTTCTTCTGGGGTGAGGGAAGGCCCTCCCACCCACAAATAGATTTGGGAGCAGCAGAGTACAGTAGAACGGAGGATAAGAATCTTATGGATCAAATGAGTCAAAACTCATGAACGCAAGGCAGTGGGGCATTCAGGGCAGGTATCGGATGCTTGGAGAGCCGAGTGGTATTTTCGGAACCCGCCTCGTTTTGGAAACGGGGGACGGTATATAAGATCCTTCATCCCCAGGTGTTCCTCATTCGCTTGACGACACTTGCCGTGACAGCTGTTCGCCAGTGGTCCATAAGGTGAGTATAAGGACTGGTCTTCCTGCGGTTAGTTATGGATCTATCCAGAAATAGGAAGATGCTTTCTGAAAACTCTAGGTCATTGGGGCTAGTTGCTTTCCAGATTTGCTACCGGAGATACTTTAATCTAAAGGCATCGAGGATGGGAATTCTGCTTGCAAGATGTGTGAGCTTTTATTGCATTGTGGCAAGTCCCCGAGAGCTCAAGAAGGTCCTTCTGTCCTGTATGGACCACTAGTGGTCCTCCATGGCTATCAGGAAGTCCTTCCGTAGGAGAACCATTTAACTGTAGATGGCAAGGAGTGAATCTAGAATGTTCTGCAAGCAAATCATGTCTTTTATTGTTGAGCCTTGGATCTTGTCCGTGGGCACAAGGTCTTCCATGGCATAGATATGGCTGTTTTGACAGCTGCCTTTGCATGGCCGTAGAAGCAAATTTGGTGAAGACAGTTTTTTTTTTAAGCTAGCAATGAGGATGCCTCTGGAATTCTCAAAGGAAAATATACAGAACAGAAGCTGTGTTAGAATGGACAGAGGTGCTAGAGTAACCATGGTGACGTTCCCTCATAAACAAACAGTTAGGAAAGGAGGGTTATTACACAACCCTTCAAAGAGATGTGCCAGACTTGCGTGTCGAAAACACGATGAAGTCATTGTGAGATTTTATCTTGGAGATCACATCAGCTGGAAATTCAGCAGGACAACTAATTGAATGGAGTCTTATTGTAGGTTTCCATTTCAGTCACATGTGTGGTGTATATCTGAGCTGGGGAGGTTTTGGAAAGAGAGGATAAGATCCGGAGGGTGTGACTGCCTCCGGATCCACCCCTCCCTCCCCAACGTGCCCCCGGTTCCTCCCCCAACATGCCCCACTTTCCCTCCCTGCCCACAAACCGGCTCCAGCTCTGGCTTACCCACATGGGGCAGGTCGCCAACCATGGCAGTGAGACACCGATGTTGCTGTGCCTTTGCAGCGGCAGCTCAAAAATGGTCCCCAGCGGTGCACTCCGCGTGTCGTCGGCAGCCGATTCACGACCTTGTCCTGTTGCCGTAAATCCACCAATAGGGTTGGGCCGTAATATTTGTAACCACAGTCATGGGAAGTGCTTGTAATACTCTGTTCCCCAGCCACATTTTGATGCCCCCCTCTCTCTTACCCCCTCAAGGTTTACGCAAGATGAGCCAACAACAACAGAGCGGAGGGAGCTGTTGCGGTGGTTCAAGCGGTGGCGGTGGCGGCGCCGGTGGCTGCTGTGGAGGCAGCAGTGGTGGCAGATTTTCTCAACAAAGCCAGAGGAGTGGCGGGTGCTGTGGAGGCAGTGGTGGAGGCAACGGCGGGTGCGGCGGTGGCGGCGGTGGCGGCGGTGGGTGTGGCGGAGGCAGCCAAGGAGGCAGTGGCGGGTGCGGCGGAGGCGGCGGCAGCAGCAGTGGGTGTTGTGGCGGCAACCAATCTCAGCAAAAGCAGCAGAAGATATTTCCCCAGAAGCTGAAGTAGATAGATGCCTTCAAGGGAAATCGGAGCTCCATCACGCAATGTCCGCCACCCATTGGAGATGTGCTACCAACTAACCTTGGCTGAGATCTGTGGATACCCATTTTAATTTCCTGCCTGGGACAACGCAGTCTTCCGCTTTCCTGTTGTGACACCCCTGGAATGGCATTAAAGCTTCTTGCATGCAATCAAAATCGAGGGCACGGTGTTTTATTTCCTATTTCTGTTGATCTTTGTGCACATACCTGGTTCATATACGCACCACATTCTCCCAGCCCTTGACTTCCTTCCAGCTCTTGAAGCCCTTCCAGCACTTGACTTCCTTCCCTTCCTATATTTATATTCCATCTTCAGTCATTTATATTCACATCAGACAAACACCCTGATTCAACATACTTTGTGAACCTCAAAAATCAAATCGCCATCAACCTTGCAAAACAGCGTTAGAGGCAAAGCCATGTGTCTGCTATAAATCATCGCAATATTCATTATTAGTCAAAAGACTCCTGAAACAGATGGATCTTTTAAATAGAGTTAGCACCCACATTTTGGAAGAGAGAAATTGGAAGTGAATTTCTGGGTTCCCACCAAGGAGAAGTATCTCATGATGCTCAAGGGAAGCCTTAGGAGGACGTACAACACAAGTGACACGTTTCAGGGGGCATCCGCCCATTCCTAGTCTCAAGTGTCCATTTTGTTGCAAGAAATGAAGGTGGGTCTCTTCTGGGATGGTGCTCCTTAGTTAAGGTGCCACTACAAAAAAGGTCCTGTGTCTCATAATGGCTTTCCTTATCTGTTGCGACAACATGATACAGACCAGGGCTTTTAAAGGAGTTTAAGGTGGAGAATGTTGAGGTTCTAGGATCTAGCTTATTTTAAATCATTATGAATGAATGTTCTCCATGCACAAAGGCTTAGCTGTGAGACGGCAACACAGATCTGGGCCGTACAGCTTCAGATGACAGATGAGGGCTCACAAGATTGATTGCTCTTCCAATACAGAAAACATTCCCTGCACATAGAAAACTAGCAGATCACAGACAAGGCTGTGCTGGAAGCCTTCTCCTGGGCAGGTCTGGTTTCACATGAAGGAGAAGACAACACCAACAGAGCTATCAAGGCTATTCGTTTTGGCCTCCTGAGACTATCCGAGAAAAGAAAGTTGCAAAATTCCTCACCAAACTAACTAAACCTGCTCCATCTAGTAACTATCAAAGGAGGAATTAGTCAGAAAGTCTGACTTAAAATGAACGCTTGATCATCTTCCTGGGGTTGGGTCCATCTGGGTGGCCAACACGGTGATGTAGGAAGGGTTTCCAGTGATACATTTTTTTTAAGAGGGAGGTATAGAGATATGTTTCACCACTTGAACTGTGTTGGGTTAGTTGCCTTCAAACAGTGACCTTCTCAAATCCATCCATGTCCAAAACATTGTACCTTAGAGGCCACCTGTCATGGCTAAGGCTGTGTGTGTGATTCTCTAATATAAAGGTACATATTAGCAGGTAAAGATATACTAAAAGCTTTATTAAAACAGTTGATAAAAACTCTCTAAAATACTACAAACTCTTTACTAACTCTACGACCTCTGTGACTAGTCAAATATCCTCATTCCTTTTAATAACCCACACTCCCCCAAGGGCTATTCCTGTCTCTCCTACAGCACCCAAAGGAAAGAGAACCAGGTTCCACTTCTCTTGAGGACTTCTTATATAACGAGGAGTCCTTCTGTTTCCAATTAGCAGCATTTCCTCTCCAATTTAGATTGCCCCTCTACCTCTGACATTTTACAGATGAGGAGTCCTACAAAGGTCTGCTGAAAACTGTTACAAACAAGCAGCGATGTAGACTGGAGTCTATTGACTCGGACTCGAGTCGCATCAAAGACCCAACTCGCCGATTGTAAAAGACTCGAAAGACTCAACCCAAGACTTGGAGCCTTTTAGGACAAGTCGAATTGTATTCAGGTTTTAAACCCATTTTCCCCATTAAATAGATAGGGACTCACAACCAAAGACTCGGGACTTGGGGGCAAAGACTTGGGACTTGACTTGAGCTTTGGACCCAGAGACTTGGGACTTGACATTGAGACTTGGAGTCAGAGACTTGATCTACATCCCTGCAAACAAGGGGGGGGGGGGGAGGGAAACCTCACATGAACATAAGAACATAAAAACATAAGAACATAAGAAGAGCCCTGCTGGATCAGGCCAAAGGCCCATCTAGTCCAGCTTCCTGTATCACACAGTGGCCCCACCAGATGCCTCAGGGAGCACAAGACAACAAGATACTTGTATCCTGTCGCCACTCCCTTGCACCTGGCACAAAGAAAACCTACTCCTACAACCAGGAGGTTGCTTATCCCCATCATGGCTTGTAAGCTGTGATGGACTTTTCCTCCATAAATCTGTCCAATCCCCTTTTAAAGGCATCCAGGTCAGGTGCCATCACCACCTCCTGTGGCAAGGAGTTCCACAAACCAATTACATGCTGGGTAAAGAAATATTTTCTTTTGTCTGTTTTAATATACATGCAAGTTTTCATGGCTTGTTATTATACTCAAAGACACAATATTTATGGGATTTCCAGCCATGTAATTTCAGCTCTTAGAATGAAGAAGTAAAGATTAATCTTACGCTTGTCAGTTGAAATTCCTCAGTTCTACCGCGATGCAGAGTTGAGGCAGAGCAGGCAAAAGGATTATCCAAAGCTGTAGGCTTTCCTCATAAAGTAGATGTCCCAGCCCACTAATCATTCTGGTCACTCTCTTCTGCACCTTTTCCAGTTCCACTATATCCTTTTTGAGATGCGGTGACCAGAACTGGACGCAATACTCCAGATGCGGCCTTACCATCGATTTGTACAATGGCATAAGTTCATAACACCACCCCCCTAAGACATTTCCCAGTTTTCCAGTAGTGGTTTGTCTCACTCTCTGGATCAACCCTATTGAAGAAGTCCTTTGGTATTGGCTTTGCCCTGCAATGCCTGAATTGGACATCGTCAGCAGATATGATGATGGTCTAAGCTGGAAATGGAGAACAAGGCTGGCTGACCCCACAATGTGGCCAAGGAGCAGGACCACCTTTCAGTATTGACACATTAAGGAAAGATGCAACTAGCAAGAGAGGTGCAAGAGAAGTGCAAAAGGGAGGAGCAAGGAAGATGGAGAGACGTACCAGGTAGTGACCTCTCCCCAGTGCCCTGTTCAAATTGCTGGACTCCAACTAAAGCAATGAGCATCTGGACAAGGAAGAGTTGGACTCTCTGTGCAGGGTCGGCCAACCCATGAGGCCCACTGAGGCAGTCACCTCAGGCAGAAGATCATCTTCTCTCGAGATCATCTTCTCTCTTTCTACCTACTTCTCCTTCCACTCCCTAGTTTGGAAAAGGAAGTGGGGGGGGGTAGAGAGGAAGAGGAAATGTGGAGGGGAGGAAAGTGCTGACCTAGAGCATTGGAGAGTGGGAGGAGCAGAGGCTGGCACATCACTGGGTAAGGGGGCAACATTTGGTGTGCCCCACAGGTATCAGGAGGTCTTGGACCAGCCCTGCCTCTGAAGCCGCAAGGACGGTCTCTTCAGCGCCATCTAGTGTAAAAGGGTGAGTATAATCATAAGGGGCTTGTCTTGCCTCTCGATGAAGTGGAGAGTTGAAATTTTTATTCTAAGACTTGAGGAAGCGATTAAGAGAAATGCATGGCCTTTTGCACCTAGATGGTAGAGGGACATCCTGTGTGTGTGTGTGTGTGTGTGTGTGTGTGTGTGTGTGTGTGTGTGTGTGTGTGTGTACATGCACAAAATCCCCTATGTGTACACCAAACCCATTCACAAGAACAGCTAGCATGAGGATGTGTCCCAGCCAGTTATTAACTTTCCCCAATAAAATTCAGTAGTTTGTTAGGCTTCCATAAACAGGTTTTTACACGGAGGGCATGCATGAAGTTAGAGACTGCTACCATAGATAACAGAACTGGAAGGAACAATCTTTGGAGGAGTTATCTAGATGTGGAGAATTAAAAAGAAAAATTCAGAACGCTTCATTCGCATTTTGGGGTTTTCTTTTAATGGATTCATTTCTGCAAGTGGACAGACGCTGTCGGATCAGCGTTTGAAACAAAGGAACATTTCGGCGTCTTGCTCCGGGTGCCAGAAGTACGTGGCCCTTGTGGAAGAGAAACGACATCGCTGGAAATTTGCCGGAGAAAGGAGTCGGGCGATTCTGTCTCGAATTTGCAGCTGGGGAGCCTGCCAGATGTTTTCAAGGAGGCTCAAGTGTAAGGGGAGAGGCGACAATGGGGAAGTGGCGCCATGCACATCTTCTGGCAAGGTGTCCTTCCAAGACGTCTTCATGCCATTACTTCAGGTTCTGGGGTGGCACCTGAGTGACCTTTTTCTGCTGTTGCTGCTGCTGCTGCTGCTGAGAATCCCCATGACAACCAGAAGAGCAGCCAGAGGAGCCTCGGTTGCTGTGGCAACCTCCACTATTTTGCCGCCCCAGGCAGCAAGAACCCCGGTTCTCATTGCAAGATGGCCGCCGGTTGCCACAGGACGAGCTCTCTTCCTTCTCCGGCCTGTAGCACTGATCTTTGTCCTGACGGGAACACATATTTTGTTGGCGGAAAGGCAGATCTGGAAGCAAGGGAAGAAACATTTGGGGTTAATTTGAGACCAGGCTCATTCATCTCTCACTGTTCCTCCAAAGAATAGCTTGCTCGCTTGCTCGTTCGCTTGCTCGCTCGCTTGCTCCATCGTATTTTTATTCTGCTATTCCTCCAAGGAGCTCAGGGTGGTGTACACTGGTGTCACTGCAGGGGGGGCAGAGCTCTAAGTTCTGCTGCGGTCAGACCCTCCGTTACACGGGAGCACGTAGTGCCCCCGCCACCTCGCCTTCGGAGCATTCAAGTTGGTGAAAGCACCGACTTGAATGGCTCCAAAGACAAGGGGGAGGGGGCGCTTCATGCTCCCGTGTAATGGAGGGTCTGACCGCGGCGGAACTTAGAGCTCTGCCCCCCCTGCAGTGACGCCAGTGGTGGTGTACATAGTTCGTTCCCTCCTTTTGTCCTCAAACCAACCCTGTGAGGTAGGTGAAGCTGAGAGAGAGAGAGAGAGAGAGAGAGAGAGAGAGAGAGAGAGAGAGAGAGAGAGAGAGAGAGAGAGACTGGCCCAAGGTCACCTAGGAAGCCTTGTGGCTTAGAGGGGATTTGAACCTGGATCTTCCAGGTTGAAGTCCAACTCCAGAACCACTACACCATCCTGGCTCTTATGAGGTTATCCTATTTTATTTTCCCAACAGCCCTGGAAGGTAGGATGGACTAAGGAAGAAGGATTTGCTGAAAGCTGTTCCACTGCTGAGCAGGAGTTTGTCCAGTATTGCAATCATGTCAGGAATCACAAAAAAAAATCTGATGGCGAAAATAAATTCACTGACAAGGGAAAGAAATTTGTGGGAGAACTTCTCAAGCAAATCCTCCTCCTTAGAAAACAAACTTGCAAAAAGGCTAAGGGAAGATCGGCTTTAGAGAGTGGGAGGAGGCTGGTACATCTTCAGACAAGGGGGGCAGCATTAGGAGGTCGTGGGTCCAGGGCCATTCAGAGGAATTTTATCAGGGGGTACAACAAAGTTTCTTTTGGGCCCCTTCCCTTCATATGAATTTGGCTCCTGGGGCCCCCTTTTTGCTCCTGGGCCCAGGTACGATTGTACCCCCTTAACCCCCCCCCCCCCGAGGCCCTGAGTGGTCCATCCCTGGAGGTAGTCTAAGCTCCAGAGGAAAAGATGACAAAGATGAAGATGGAGATAAAGAAGAACACAACCTCAAGCTCATCCAGAGGGTTTGCCAAAGAGATCCCCTTACCTGTCTCACCAAGAAGTCTGGAAGTGAAGCGAAGCTGTTGTGATGCTAAGCTGCTATCCAGGAGCCCTTTATATACAGTTTCTTGGCCAATCTTCCTAGACAATGAGACATGACTATTTGTTTATTTTTCCTGTGGATTTCGTATGAATCTCATTCTAATGAGCCCAGGATTTGCAAGCTTGGTTTTTACTCACTGGATTGCCAAAGCATCATTATCAATCACTCCGTGTCTCCCCTTGCTGTCTGGTTCATGTTGTTCTTGCGACAAACTTGGCATAATTGCCCGACACACCTCAGATGACTGGCCAGAACAGATGCAAGAGGTGGGGGGGGGGGGAGAGAGAGAGAGAGAGAGAGAGAAAGAGAGAGAGAGAACCTGCAGGTGGTTTTCCTCATAAGGTTGCTGGCTACATTCAGTTTATTGCTATTCTTGACATTGCTCGGAAAGGCAGGCAAGTCCCCCATAATTGAAACATTGGTTTCCCCAAATGTTCCTTGAATTTTTGAGGGTCGACCCCAAATCCCTCCTCCCCAATTTCTTGGGCAACGAGCGTTTCCTCTGCTCTTAAGTTCGGTTTCTTTTATCCCGTTGACTGGGGTGTCGTTTTTGTTTGCGTCTTTGTGAGGTTTCATGATTGTATCGCTTTCAAATAGTGTAAACCACGCTGGGGCCCTCTTTGGCGGGAAAAGGCAGAATATGGATGCCTGGATTAAAAATAAGGGCGTAGTCCTATTGGCACCAAGCGCTGCCGGAACAAATGTTCCAGTGGCACTAGGCGGTTTCCGACTGTCGCAAAAGGCGACATGGTCGAGTGCGCAGGTGGCCACGGCTGCAAGCGACGAGTTGCCAGCTCTGTGAGCCAGCAGGCACGGGACGCCCACTGAGCCAGGTAAGATCCTGTAGGGGATGGGAGGGATGTGGGGGGGGGGAGATGTGGTGGCGACGGGGAGGGAAGAGGGCGGATCAGGACAGGGTAGGGGGTGGATTCAGCAGAAGCGGTGTCTGTCGAATCTAAGCCCCCTTCCCAGGCTCAATCCGCCTACATGGATCCATGCAGACTGGCACCAGCAATCTTGCTGGCTCAGGACTGAGTAGACCCACCAGGCTGTCAGGGGCCAAACCTCCCCCAATGGATGCAGCAGACGCCAAGTTGGCATTGCTGCATTGCTGCGTGAGGAGTTACAGTGGACTGGGCTGCCCATAAATTCATCTCTGTGCGGGAACCTTGTCTCGCTTCTACAAACATGGAAAAGGGGGGCAGCGTTAGGGGTTGACCCAGTAGGACACCAGTCCAGGGTCTGCACCCATAAGAGGATCTACCTGGCTAGGCCATTGCCCAGAAGAGAAGGTAAGGTAAGAGAAGGCAGAGGCGTAACTGCCCCCGTTGGCGCCTGGAGCAACAGGGGGGGTGGCACCCCTATAACTGAATAACAGTATGGGAAGTGCTCCGCAGGGGGCGGCAGCGCTCTCCGGGAGGAGGAGGCGGCGCGCTTCGGGAGGCGGCGACCCCCCCACCCCAATCGGGAGAGCCGGCTGGGGACATCTTCCCCGGCCGGCTGCCCGGGGCCTTCTGAGGAAGGCCCGGTGCGAGAACGGTATTTACCGTTTTTGCGCATGCTCAGGCGCATGCTCAGACTGTTACTGAGGGAAAAAGGGCAGCCTTTTTCCCTCAGTAACAGTCTGAGCATGCGCAAAAAGAACGGTATAAATACCGTTCTTGCGCGGGCCTTCCAGAAGGCCCCGGGCAGCCGGCCGGGGAAGACGTCCCCGAGCCGGCTCTCCCGATTGAGGGTCGCGGGGTCGGGGCGCTGGGCGCCCGGAGCCGGTGCTCCGCTTGCTCTGCCCTAGTTTCGCCTCTGAGAGAAGGGTAAGAGAAGCCATTGTCACTGTTCATTGCGAGGGGTAATGTTGGACTTTGCCGGAGAGCCTCTGGCAATTTGGTGACAGCACCGATGCAAACGTATGCTCATGCACACTAAGGCAGCAAGCAGCGCAGAGCCTCTCTTGAACCACCGACAACATATTGCGTACAAATTATTTTGTTTACCCATCGGATTTCCAGAACTCAAAGACATCATAACATCCTGAGTTCTAAACGCACAGAGGACACAAGTACAGCTTTTTAAAAACGTGATGGGTCTGTCTCAGATGCTCGATCATCTCATTGGAAAATGAAACTTTCAATCGTGCATTTGAACATTGAACATTTTGTTGCTATCGTTGGAAAGACCAAAGAAGATTTGTTGGGCTCTTTTTGACGTGTACGAGCGTGATCGGCCTGTTGGTTCTTGTATGTATTGGATGGGGCTGGTTCATCCATGATGAGGTGACCTGAGGTTGTCACCTCCATCACCAGATTAGCAAGGACATTGTCTCCGTCCACCTCAATCTGGCTGGTCATTGTCTTCTACTTCTGGAATCCACATCAAATTCCTGGATATAATAAAAGAGGACAGGAACAGAGTGGGAGAGGAAGTGGGAGGCAGAGGCGTAGCCAGGCGCCCCTGCTACTAGGGCGGAAAAGCCCGCCGCCCCATTATGCAAATTAAATAATTAATTTGCATAATGAGTTTCGGGTTTTTTTTAAAGGTTTTTTTAAAGGTTTTTAACGCTAACGGGGCTTCTAAAAGGGTATGTGTGCTTTGCGCAAACTTATCTGTAGTTCTAGGACCCTCCAGCGACGATCAGGGGCGCAGATCGTCCCTCTGCAGCTCTACTCCCGGGCATGAACTCTGCAAAGCGCCCAGGAGCACTCTGCGGAGTTAACGCATGCGCAGAGCGACGATTGGAAACATCGTTGCTCTGCGCATGCGTTAACTCTGCAGCGCGCTCCTGGACGCTTTGCAGAGTTCGCGTCCGGGAGCAGAGGGACGATCTGCGCCCCTGATCGTCGCTGGAGAGTCCTAGAACTACAGATAAGTTTGCGCAAAGCACACATACCCTTTTAGAAGCCCCGTTAGCGTTAAAAACCTTTAAAAAAACCTTTTAAAAACCCGAAAAAGGGGAAAAAAACAAAAGTTAAGGAGGCTCCCGCCCCCCACGGAGCCTTTCCGCCCCAACGCCCTGGGGCCCACCGCACCACCGCCCCATATCAGATGACGCCCCTGGTGGGAGGAGAGTGAGGAGATGTCCTAGACAGTCTCTGGAAAGATGCTCTAGGTCAGCATCCTCCTCTCTGGCCCACTCTCTCTTAGGCTCTGACCTCTTTATTTAGGAGGAACAGGTGTGAGGTGAGAGTTTGTTTGTGCACTGCTTCAAAGGTGGTTGAAAAGCAGAGGAGGAACGTGGTAGGTGGGGAAACATTTGCCTCCTCCTTGCAGGCCCTCAAAAATCTTGGGGTGCCACTGGTAATAGAGGTTCCAGATTTTTTTTTTAATTTGCTTTTGGTTTATGATGACCTTTGACTGTGAGTAAGGTGATTTAGATGAAATGAACACAGCATACAGACAGATAAAGTAGATTCTTCAGCCATGCATGATGGAAGTGAAGTTTGGGCCATGACCTCTGCTCTGAGGATAGAGGACTTTCCAGTACATAAGACCATCACTACATAAGAACATAAGAAGAGCCCTGCTGGATCAGGCCAAAGGCCCATCTAGTCCAGCTTCCTGTATCTCACAGTGGCCCCACCAGATGCACAAGACAACAAGATACCTGTATCGTGTTGCCGCTCCCTTGCACCTGACATTCAGAGAGAGGCGACCTCTCAAACCCGGAGGTTACATCCAGTCCTCATGATTTGGAACCTGGGATGGACTTTTTCTCCCTCAATCTATCCAATCCCCTTTGAAAGGCATCTAGGCCAGGTGCCATCCCCACGTCCTGTGGCAAGGAGTTCCACCACCTCCTGTGGCAAGGTGTTCTACAATCAGGATGCTCAGAACGCCT
The DNA here is from genome assembly GCA_026170595.1 of Plestiodon gilberti rubricaudatus. Lineage (NCBI taxonomy): Eukaryota > Metazoa > Chordata > Lepidosauria > Squamata > Scincidae > Plestiodon > Plestiodon gilberti. The sequence continues at coordinate 28,831,300 of JANXHW010000009.1, read as the reverse complement.
CCCCACCTCCCCCCAGAATTTCACTGGATTATTTTGCTTGAACACATTTTTATCCCCTCCCAGAAGGAAAAGGACCTAGCTTTTTTATACTTCCCTGGATCATTCTCAGATGTTTCTCCTTGAAAGAAGTCCTGACATTTACTTTGAATTTCACTTTTGTGACATTTCAGGGTCAGCCCCAGGCCCCCCCCCAAAAGATGCTTAGAGATCTGTCGTATAATTTCTCATAATTTGTACCCTAATTTGGAAATTAGTCTCCGTGACACATCTCGCCGTGCTTATTGCAGCAGTATGGGAAGAGGAGGACAGGAGTCAGGGCTGGGAAAACGGGCTAGTCGCCCCAGTGCTACGCAAAAACACAATCCATTGTACTCCTGGGTGACAGATGTGAAGTTTAGCAAAGTCCTCTGGGCTGGCCTGTTTCGACACTATGGATCAAGATGCAGAATCGCTTGCTTCGTAAAGGGATGTTGTTCTCTAGCACAGATAGGTGGTAATGAAAATGTCCTAAAAAGGGGCTTGTTCCATCAGGAGCAGAGGCTGCAAGCCTATCCACACTGACCTGGGAGTAAGCCCCATTGACTATAATGGAACTTGCTTCTAAGTAGACATGCCTAGGACTGGACTCATCTTTGACTTTACAAGCCATACAGACAGATGTGGTTATAATAATAATAATAATAATAATAATAATAATAATAATAATAATAATAATAATAATAATAATAATGCTTTTCAACCAAAAAAAGTCCACAAAGCGGTTTACCGAGAAAATCAAATAACTAAATGGCTCCCTGTCCCCAAAGGGCTCACAATCTACAAAAAAAAAAAAAAAATGCAGAGCACCAGCAAACAGTCACTAGAAAAGACACTGTGGTTTTTATTCATGTTGTAGCGGACGGAACGTTTGTTTTAAGAGAATTGTTCAGTTCTTATTGCCTTATTTGGGCATCAGGTTTGGTTCATGTGTAGCCCCATAGTGTCAACCTGGGCTGACTCCAGGTTTGAGTGGGGCTCAGCAAACAACATCCCCCCTCCCAGTAGGCCTATATTGGTCAGCCAACATTTCGCATAATACCCCTTATGGTAGCATAGACCCGGCAGGCTGCTCCAGATTCTGGACCTGTTAAAAATCAGCATTGTGGTCTCGTTCTAATGCTCCAAACCCACATTCAGCTTAACCAACTGCTATGTCTTCCTTCTTCCTCATCCTCTACATCAACCACGTATGTGGTCCGTAAGAAGAGTGGGAAGACAGGGCTGTGCCCCGAAGGGCTTACAATCGAGCGGTCCACGCCAAGGAAACAACAGAACAGAACAACAGAGGGGAGCACTGTTCCCCCTACAGTGCGTGGCTGCGCACCTTACGACCAAGCTCCATGCATCTCAGAACTCAGCTACCTGGAAGGTTTGCGTTGACATGTGACATCGTTGCTAAACATCTGGAGGCCCCGCCCCACTGCCATGCAGTCATGGAAGGGCTCCGCATTGCAGCAGGGATTCTTACAGGGAATGCTGGAGGAGAGGGGGAAAAAAGTGTCAATGAACTGGACTAATGGAAAACCAAGGGCTATGAGCAAGGAAGGGGAGGAGGAATTGGGCAGTATCCATGCCACCATTTTCTTGATTCAACAAAGCGCAAACAAAGGGTGCTTCTTCCGGGGTGCTGAAATTCCAAATCCACTGGTGTTGTTTTCAAAACAACAGTGATGCTTTGGGCGTCCCCCGGAGTTTCCATTTTTAAAAATTCGACTTCCTCATTGCTTGCCAAGCAAGCACCCCATCTTCACTTCCGTTCTGCCTTTCCGTTTGTCGATATCGAAGAAGCAGCAAATGTGCCTTGGGAAAAAAATAAAACAAACGATGGGGCCGTGCCAAGACTGTGTTTGTTATCAAGATTGTTTCTTGTGTGGCATTTTGCTAAGGCATATATGTGGCAAGGCAAGAGGAGAGCATAGTTGCCAAGGAGCTGAAGTACATGTTCTTTTGTCTGGAATTCGGGTGGAATCTTGGACATGTGGAAGTGCGCCGGTGGAACAATGAACCTCACTGGGGAGATCCAATCATCTTGACGTTCTGCTGAGCGACATTCTCAATGGACCCAGGGAAAAAAAAAATCAGCTGCTCCTGCAGTCCAGGTGCCAATTTCCTGGTCAACATTCCATACTGATGAACAGGAAATTACACAGGGAGAGAAGATTAAGAATGTAGGTGTTCACCCAATGGCAAATAGGTGTGAGAGGCCCTGGTGACTATCTTGTCCCAGGGATGGAGATTAACGCAACCAATGTGGGAGGCTGTTGACAGAACCCGAAGTTGGCAAATTTGGGCCAGCCCGAGCTCAAATAAGCCTAGAATATTTATTCGCTGGCCTTATGTTCCACTCCGATTCAGGCCAAAATTGAAATATTTCTGCATCAGACACAGTCGTCTTCAGAAGAAGACCTCCCTGCTGGACATGAGGGAGCTTTAGTCTGATCCAGCAGGGCTCTCATTAGCAGTGCCAGTTAGGGATAGAACCTCCATGAATAGAGGCAGTATACCTCTGAGAACCAGATAGTGGGGGTGTACAGAGGAGGGGGGTTGCATTCATGTCCTGCTGATATACTTCCTGGAGGCATCTAGCTAACCACTGGTGGACAAGATAGATCCCCTGATGTCATACAGATGGGTACTTAAGAACATAAGAACATAAGAACAGCCCTGCTGGATCAGGCCAAAAGCCCATCTAGTCCAGCTTCCTGTATCACACAGTGGCCCCACCAGATGCCTCAGGGAGCACAAGACAACAAGACAACAAGGGTACTTCTTGTGTGCTTATATCAGTGGACATGATAGTGAGGAATGGAACCTTCATGTATCGAAGCAGTCTACCTTCGAATGTCAGGTGCTGGGGAGCAATGGTGGGGCAGGGGTATTTGTCTTCATCTCTTGACTGAAGAGACATCAGATGGGCCTTGGTGGGATCCACTGGGTCTCCTTCTGTCCAGCAACATATCTGTATATGAGTTGCATCCTTTCCGGATATTATATTAATGTTTTGTTCCTGTTTCATCTTAACTTCTAAAAGTGTCACACATAAAATCAAATTAAAAACTCATTGTCATTCTTTCAGTTTGATTAGTTTTTCCCCCATGAATTTTATGATTGTATTAATATGATAAAACTAATGATAGTATGTTTTTACCGACAACCCCAACTGTTTTTACTAATTTGTTTTATTTATTGCAAGCCTCATTGCTATTTTTTCTGAAACTTGTAAGCTGCTTTACTTTTTTGTATTTATAAGTGCTATTTATAATAAATATATAATACACCCCCCCAATTCAATAGTTTTTTTTTAAAACGATCATAAACATGAAATGAAATATGATCATGAAAATATGAAATGTTATATTTAGGATTAATTAACTTCCAATTGTTGACATTCAACCAACCTATAACCTATATAATCATAACTTTGCATTTGTATAAGATTGCACTTACGCTGCAATTTTTATACAAATTACTTTTGTGTACACATGCATAGGATTGAACTGTTAGAGTCTGCACATCCTGGTTTTTATGTATTACCGGTATATCTCATTCCTGAACATCCACATCCCTGTTATGTATTATAATAAAATAAAAAAAATATTTCTGAAGTACCATGTCATATTTTAAAGCCTTTTTAAAGGGGATATATAATTCTTTCCACTAGAGGTCATCTTTCAAAAGAGGGAAGCTATTATCCCACTCCTGAAAACATCTAAGGAATGTGGGGAAGATTTGCAAACAGATTACACAATTCTAATTTCTGGTGTGAGTTAACAGCTCAGGTTTGCATCTCCAACCAGAGGCAAGAACCACGTGGACAAACTGGTAATGGTGATGGGCTGATTTTCAAGCGGCTGTAATTATAGATGACAGCTCTCCGAGGATGACGGATACGCTTGTCATTTTCCCAAAACACGTGGGTTCGGCTGAACTGGTTGAAACACAACAGCTAGGTTTATGCTTAGTTTATTGTCGAGGAAGACAATATAATATATAGTTCTCGATTTACAGGAGAGAAGCATCATATTTCAAAAGGTGTCCACGTATTGCTTTTCACGCAGGCGTAGCGGAAGAGAAACTGGTTTTGATTTACATAAGGGAAACTGGACTCTGAATAGGAGTTCAGTCAAATAATTAGGGCGTGAAACAAGAATTCATTCACCTCGACAAGAGACCGGTTAATACAGTACAGCATATATGGATTTAACGTGACATTCCAGGAGTTTTGTTCGTTGGCTTCTTTCGCCCCCAGGCAATGTTTGACCCTGATATTATTATTATTATTATTATTATTATTATTATTATTAATTGAATGTATATCCTGCTTCCTCTGCATGGGGGGGACCCAAAGCGGCTTACAACAAAACAATAATCAAAATACATATAAATCATAACAGTAAATATAAAAAACTTCTAAACACATTAATACAATCTAAAAGGACAGAACAAGGTACAAAAAACTGTAATAAAAGCTCTTATAAAAAGGGCTGGACCACTAAAATAGTCGGGCTGGGTGGTAACTCAGAGGGCTTGTTTAAAAAGAAATGATTTCAGGCCCTGCCTTTGGGAAGGACACAACATAGTATCTAGGTTAACATGGGCAGGAGCCTCGTTGATTGGAAGATAACCGAGTCATTTGTTCAAATATGGTTTCCAAATAGCAGGTCTCTCATTATACACTTGTTGATCTGGCCCAGATTCTTCTCACTAGGTCAACCTCGATTCTGGTGTGTGTGTGTGTGTGTGTGTGTGTGTGTGTGTGTGTGTGTGCGTGTGTGTGCGCGTGCGTGTGTGTGCGTGCGTGTGCATTTGTGTGTCAGCATCTTGACCCCATTCGTGGTTTTCTTGGCGTGTACCGTTGTTGCAGTGTGGGAGTTAACTGGGGTCAGGGTGACACCAACTGAGCAACTTCTTGCTTCCTAGTTCTGGAGGGCAGATGAATGAAGATGCCAAAGGCCTCTGAGGATGTGCAGATTGCCCCCACCCTTCCACAAGGAGAAGAAATCCCTCCCCATTGCTTCTCTCTTATCAGAGGTGGACTGATGTTGAACCTGAAGGAAGCACTGACTTCTCCGTATACACCTGTCCTCCTAGGTAAGGTGTGTGTGTGTGTGTGCGTGTGTGAGAGAGACAGCATGTGGTGTGATGCTTCAGGTGCCACGAGGTCTTGCACCAATTCTGCTGGGATCACCCTTGTCTGAAATCCCAGAGAGTTCAGACAATACTCGGCTCGGTGGAACAATGGATTTGCTCAGTATAAAGTTATTTGCGTATGTTCCGGATGCCCCTCAGGCTCCACCCTCAGGCTTCATCAAGCGCTAGCAGGCACCTCTTGCGACACACCAGGTGTCCTTCAGCTCTGCGCCACTGGTTTCAACACCCTGATTTGCAGGCACCCGTTCCTTCAGTCCCAAGCTCCAGCCCCTCTCATGATCTTGGGAGATCTCACAACCTCACCTTGAAGGGTTTCATCCCTCAGGGGTACTTGGTACATTCCAAAATTTCACAGCTCAGAATATTGCTCGACACCTACACAGGTAATGCGTGAATGCAAACCCAACCTGTGTTTGGTAACCAAAGATGTGTAACCAAACAGCTTCCCGATCGCTATTCGTTGTCGTTCCCTGACTCCATGATCAATGCACATTTGCTTCTGTGTTCATGTGTGGATTTACTCAAACACCCTCCAACCTAGAGCGGTGCGTTCAACTGAGATCTTCAAACTTATTTTTGTCCTTGTGAAAGAAGCTCACAGGGCAAAATAGGAGGCTGTCCTACACCGGCACAGCCTACAGGTGGCAGTATTCAATAGGCTAACTCAGCATCCTCAACCATCACCTCCATCCAGGAGGCAGGGACTCCAATCTAGGGAGTGGAAGGAGAAGGGGGAGTAGTGGAGGCAAGTAGGCAGAGAAAGATGACTGCCCCCCCAATCAGCTGCCTGAGGCAACCTCTTCAGTTGGCTTCATGGATGGGCCGGCCCTGTCCTCGCTTCCAGGATCAGAGGGAATTCAAGCTGAGAAGCCAGGAGACCTGCTGAAACCCATGAGCCACCATCACACCCATGAATAGGGAGAGCTATACAGAGCATGAAACATTTCTGTGCTTAAGCGGTCCTCAGTGAGTCAGCTCCTATCTCTTCCAAACCTTTCTGTGCTTCAGCTCCTATCTCTTCCAAACCATGGCGGAAAGAAAGTTTTCTCAGCTACTTAGGGGGGAGGCATTTACCCTCACCCCCTTTCTGAAACCACTGGTGTTTGACTTGCCAGCCCATAAATAAGGCCCAATAGCTAGGGGTTCAGGACATAGGAGCCTGAGCAAGTCTCAGTTGCTATATAAAATACAGGAAACCGATTGCAGGTGTCCACTCTGCTGTCGCAAACACAGCCAAGACTTCTGTGGCACCTTGAAGCCCACCACATTCCCAGTTGCATCAGCTATCAGTAGGCTTACCAGATCTCCAACCGGGACAAAGTGCTAGACTTTTAGGAGAAGGAATGTGGGCAGGTGTAGCTTGTTAAACCTTAGAGCACAATCCTAGGCTTGTTAAAAATTAGAGCACAATCCTGAACACAATGGGGCTTGCTTCTGAGTAGACATGCCTAGGATTGTGCTCTAAGGGTTTAACAAGCTATACCTGCCCACATTCCTTCTCCTAAAGGTCTAGCACTCTGTCCCGGTTGGAGATCTGGTAAGCCTAGCTTTCAGGGACGGCATCCCATTTTGCCCAGCGAAAAGGCTCCCAAGCTCACAAAGCTGCAAACAATGTAAGAAAAACTAGCTACACAATCAACACTCTGGCCACAAGGTGGCACCTGTTCCCTACTAGTACTGTACACTACAGCTTCTGGTTAATTCAGGTTAAGTCCCATAGATGACCTGTTGTGATGAATATTTCATCACCTGTTGTGATGAATATCACCCTATTGTCTGAATGGCAGGGGGCTAAGCTGGAGAAGGAGGACAGCTCCATGCTTTGCCCCACCTCCCCATCATGGGATTCAAATATAGACCCCTTTCCTGTCCTATCCATTGAGTCTACTCAACCTAGGCAGCTTCTTGCCCTCACAAAACACAGCTTCCCATCTCCCCCTTCCAGCTTTCCTCAGCCTTTGACCTGGAAGCTTTTATCAGGGTCAAGCACAACACCACATGATGGCCAAAGGGCCTGAAGACCTGGTGTGAATGTTTTCCTCTGGAGTAGGGCTATTCAGCTGATGCTGGGTGTGGTGGCTCACAGGATGAATCCCCACCTCGGCTGAGGCGGGTCATGAATTCAAGTCCTGCTTGAGTCAGAATGCAGCAAGCTCATGGGCTCCAGTTTATCAAAGGTTGTCCTCATTTCGGCTTTTGTGGACAGTTCTTGATAAATGCTTTCACAAGACGTCCTAGTGCTGTCCTGCTTTTAAGATGGAGTTCTCTCTTTTGAATTATGTGCCTATTTCGTTGCGAATGAACCACAGGCCAGCAGAAATGGACTTGATGTGTCCTTATTGTAGCTCAGTGGTGGCCAACCTTTCAACATGAATGCTGGCCCTTTAAATGGATGCATAGGTGAGAGGGCATTTCATCAGGTGCAGCTGCTTTAGCAGCACCATCAGTACCTGCAGCTGCCAAGATTCTGTCTTCTACACAACTCTAAAGAACACAGTAGCCCTAATGGTGGAAGGTTGGCCACCCCTGTTGTAGCTAAAAGACATACCTTGAACTACTGGAAGGATATGTCTACCCACCATTACTCAAGGGATTGAGGACCTCTTAACTCTACCAACGTTGGAACGCATGGTTTACAGGCGACAACTATACATGGGCAGAGCATGGAAAGGCTAGGCTTTCCCTGTTGTTTATCTCCAGCATCTGGTTCTTGGAGGTAGACTGCTCCTGGACATGGAGGCTATACTTAGTTCATGTCCCTGTTTTAACAGACCTCCTGCCTTGATTTGTCCCTTGTTGCCTGTTGTGCCTGGAACACTCTCTCTCTCTCTCTCTCTCTCTCTCTCTCTCTCTCTCTCTCTCTCTCTCTCTCTCTGATCACTTGTGGGATGCTTCTTCACTCACTCCCTGCAAAAAGCCTACCTTTTTGGTGAAGTCTTTGAGCAATGTCGTAAACTGAACTCCTACATGCTCCTTCCCTGAGAGTAAGTCCCATTGAACATAATGGGACTGTCTTTGGAGTAGCCATGCACTGCTAGTTCACTTTCAAGGTCTGGCCCAAGCCAAAGCGGCACAGAAAGCAGGGTCCAAATTTGGGAGGGGACACCCCAGTGCCTCTGCCTCCTCTTCAACTCTCATTGCAGGGTGGAGTGACCAGAAAGGCCGGCCCATCCATGAGGCCAACTGCAGCTATTGCCTCAGGCAGCAGAGTGGTTGTGTGTGTGTGTGTGGGGGTGCCTATCTCTGTCTGTTTCCAATAAATACGCTCGTAGGTTGTCACGATGTGACCAAATTTCCGAATTAAAAATCCGCATATTGCCGGGCAAACTCCGTTGTTAAAAAAACTGATTATTTAGATAAACAAGATGTTATAACAAACTTTACGTTTCACCCCAAACATCTGGGGCATCCTCAGAAGATGCCCCAGATGTTTGAGGTGAAATGTAAAGTTTGTTATAACATCTTGTTTATCTAAATAAAAAGTTTTTTTTTAACGACGGAGTTTGCCCGGCAATATGTGGATTTTTAATTCAGAAATCTGTCTGCTTCATTCCCTCTCCTGCTCCTTCCACTCTTTGGATTGAAAAGGAAGATGGGAGGAGCAAAGGATGGCCCATCATCGGGCAAGGGGGGCAGCATTTGGCATGGTGCCTTAGGCATCAGGAGATCTTAGGCCAGCCCTGGTGAGCAGGCAGGTGGGTGGGTAGGCATGGAGCACCCCTTACCAATTCACTGTTCCCCCCAATTCTAGAAGCACCTTCTTCACCCCACCTCACGTGTGGGCTGGCACTGCCTCTTTCCCTATGGTAAGTACGCTTAATCTCATGTAAGAGAACCAATAGTGTATTTCCCCCCCTCCCTTACCCCCTCACCTCACAATCTGTTATCTCCCTTGTGCCAATATATGAACTGTAAGCCTCTCGGGGCAAAGATCTATTTTATTTGTTTATTTAATGGGCACCCAAGGCAGCTTACAACCATTCAAACACTAAAATCTACCCTCTGATATGGAAATGGTCATCTCTTTTCCACCCCTCTTCACCCCGCCGGCCTCGATTCCCCTCCCCGTTCTCTGCTGTCTTCTTTAGGACAAGATCTAGCTGGCAAGCAGGGACTGGTTTTCTCAGCCATGCGCAGCAATGGGGCTGTATAAACCGAGCAAAACAAAAGCAAACAAGCTCGACCTGTTGGTGCAAGCATTTTTTTTTTACTTTGTTCCCACTTTCCCTCCCTTCCAGGGTGGCAGATTTCCTATCTCCCATTTCCTGGCATGCTTTTACAAACAACTTTTAAGGAGTCGTTGGACGAGAATACAGCTCAAGAGAAGCACCCGGCCCGGCCCTCTCTGCCGGGGCAAATTCCACTCCACCCAAATAGTTGGAGACTGATATGCATCTTGTTCTCCCTCCTTGGCAATTAATGCGAAGCTTTAACCTTTTTCTGCAGCCCTGCCCAGGTGGAGCTGCTTTCCTTTGTGCCCATTTCAAAGAACATGTTTACTCCGGCAGTCTAGTTTATCTGCAACAGTGCCATATCTATAAAAGCTGGAGAAGGTGCGCATGGGGGGGGGGGAGTGAGAGACAAGTGTCGAAACATGGTGAACAAGCATTCAGGCAACGAACAGGAATGAAGCTCAAAAGAGCAAGCGAGTTCCTCAGCTGTCCTACTCAGGCAGCCGCAGACAGGCAGCTGCTGAGAGATGAATCGAGTTCGAATTTCACCTTTGCCATGAACTCACTAGGTGTCCTTAGGCAAGCAGCTCCCTCTCAGCCTCAGTCATCCCCATCTGCAAAATGGGAATAATAATATTCACTTATATGGTTCTTGGTGGAATCCATCAAGATCATACATATGTATGCTCCTCAAGGCAGAGTCCTAACCAATCATGAATACTCCTGTATGTGAAATCACAAGGAAGCGTCAACTTCTGGGTTTCTTGGATGTAAAAAGGGACTTGAGGCACAGGTGGCGTTGGATGGATCTCTCTGTTTCTGTCCTGCATGGACCTGGCTCGGCTTCCTTTTGGGGAGGAGTCGAGGAGAGTGAAACAGGAGGTGCAATTCAAAATGGATTCAATAAATAGATGCAAAAGCAGCCAAGCAAAGACTGGTGTGAATCTTGCTCAGAGAAGGGAAAAATGACAGATGTGTTTCCCAATGATGCTCCAGCCTGTAAAAGAGTAAAGGTGACCCCTGACAATTAAGTCCAGTCGTGTCCGACTCTAGGGTGTGGTGCTCATCTCCATTTCAAAGCCGAAGAGCCAGCGTTGTCCGAAGGTGCCTCCGTGGTCATGTGGCCGGCATGACTCTCCTTGCCGCAGCGCGTAGCATGCAGCTGGAACACGGAGCACTGTTTACCTTCCCGCAAGCGGTACCTATTTATCTACTCACATTAACATGCTTTGGAACTGCTAGGTTGGCAGGAGCTGGCCAAGCAACGAGCGCTCACCCCGTCGCGGGAATCGAACTGCCGACCTTTCAATCGACAGCTTATGCTCCAGCGGTTTAACCCGCTGTGCCACCCGCTGGCCTTCCGTAAAAGAGTAGAACTACCTATATACTATCCAAGAAAGGAGTTATCCCAGCAGGCCAGCAATTGCATCACCATGATGCCATGCTGGCCTCTCCCTTAAACCCTTCTAAATCACAGCTCACCAGGACCAATGACATAGAATTGATCGTAGTGTCCTTTAGCAGAATGCCTTAAATGGAATAGATTGCTAGTCATGCAAATAGATGTGAGAAGCAAAGGAGGATTGGAGTAAAGGCTGTTGATGTCAGATAGGCATTGATTAAACCCCTAAAGCGGGAGGGGGGGAACTAATAGCACCAAGTAAACAAAACAGCATCATCTTTCTTGATCAGCAAAATTTTATTGTTGCAGAGACTGAGCAAAAGTGACATAAATAATATTGCAAGTCATGTGACTGCAAAGCCTCAAGGATGGCTTGGATCTGGACCAAGGAGAAACGTTCACACTTCATGAGTGGGCAAAATCTTCAGGTTTTCAGGACTATGATGAATTGCACTAGCCAGCTTGGGGGCGGGTGGGGGGAGAAACAGTACATTGTTTTCAGGACCGCACAGGACGAGGAGGATTGGTGATCAACGAGAAGCTAAGTCATTGGAAGGGATACTTCTGCATCGTGTGTTGGCTTCTTGACTTCTGAGTCCACGTGGTCCTCTTTCTGCTGTCCTCCTCGAGAAGGAAGAGAGCCTGAACTATACCACCAACTTCAGGGAGCAGAACGCTCCACAGATCAACCTTGGTGGGTTGCATTGTGGCCATCCGCCAGTTCTTGGGTCCCTCTGCAGCCCCTTCTCTAGGAAGCGAAGCATCCCGGCTAGAGGAGATGGTCCCAAACAAGCACTTACTCCTTGTGGAGTTCCAGCGAGGTGTCTATTGCACGTTTCCGTGAGAGCAAACCTCGGCTGAGATGAAGGATCTTAAATATAAAGGCAATAAATACTAATACCACCCCAAACCAATAAATAAATAAATACACAGGTCAATTGCATTCATGAACACAGTTTAAGTTTCCAGTTCTGTTTCCTCATCCTGAATGTAGTGGAGCAGTTGGAAGGTAGCATTGATGTAGCCGTGTTGGTTCAGATCAGCTGCAGTGCGTTGTTCGGGAACCCCAGCATGGCTTGGTCTGAATTAATCTCCCTCAGCATCCTCTGTTACACCCTGGTTCACCCCAGACTCTTCTCCCATACGACCGGCACCCTCTTACAGATCCACCATATCCTGGCTCGGAACAGACCCCTCTTCCTCCACCACATCCTCCAGAAGTTGAGCCGCATGTTGATCCTTGCAAACTTCTTGAAGACCTGGCACATGTTGGCTCGGAACAGACCCCTCTTCCTCCACCGCATCCACCGGACGTCGTAGCCGAAGGCTCGGAACAGGCCCCTCCTCCTCCACTGTATCCTCCGAACATCCTAGCACAAGGCTCGGAACAGACCCCTCTTCTTCTACCGCATCCACCGGACGTCGTAGCAACAGGCTCGGAACAGACTCCTCCTCCTCCTCCACCGCACCCTCCAGATGAACCACCGGACGTCGTAGCAACAGGCTCGGAACAGGCCCCTCCTCCTCCACTGTATCCTCCGAACATCCTAGCACAAGGCTCGGAACAGACCCCTCTTCTTCTACCGCATCCACCGGACGTCGTAGCAACAGGCTCGGAACAGACTCCTCCTCCTCCTCCACCGCACCCTCCAGATGAACCACCGGACGTCGTAGCAACAGGCTCGGAACAGACTCCTCCTCCTCCTCCTCCACCGCACCCTCCAGATGAACCCGATGGCTGAGCGCAGCCGTTTCCTCCTCCACAGCAGACCGACTCTTCATTGGAATAAGTTCCCCCTGTACACCCATTGCAAGCATCACCGATTGGTCGTCCCCAGTAGTCCCGGGGACCTCCCGAGGGATTGTGGACACAACAGGTTGTCCCTCGACGGTTACCCCCTGATCTACAGGTGGAGCGGCGGTAGCCATAGCATCGGTAATCGTGGCCTCCTCTTCTTGGAATGTCACAGTTGCTGTTGCGGTTGCACACACAGGATGTGTTTACCACATAGCGGAATGGCTTGCGACGGTTGTCCAGCCAGGATCCTGCAGGGTCGTACCACGTTGAGTTCAAGTTGTAGTAGGGTTCTCTCCCGGAAGAGTAGATGCAGCAACTTTCTTCTGGCATGGTTGATGGATCTGAAAGTGATGGACACAAACAGATGAGAAAGGTTTTGTTTTGTTTTGTTTTGATACTGTATTAATATAATTCTTCTCCCTCCACTGGTTCTTAGGAACTGAAATTAAACTCATGATTTATGAACACCCATTGCAACATTATGGACTAGGAACCTTTGTAGGCTTAGCTGTTCTGTCATCTCATCTCTCTCATTCCCAAAGACTGGCCCCTCTGCTTTCCCACCAACACTCAGCCTGCTTTATGAAACGACCCTTCATCCAGTCCAAGTGGCTTTCTCTATCCCTCATTGGAGCCACACTTCCAGTATTTCACGGCTGCCGCAACTCACAGAAGTTGGAATATTTGAAAACATTCTGTGACGCCATAGCGGCTTGGGAAACAGTTGATGGTCGGATCCCAAATGGCAGGTGTTGGGCTGTGTAGGGAACCTGCAAGTCTAAAACAGACTAGGCACATATGAACCATGGCTCTCAAGTTCCAGATTGAACATCAAACTTGGAGTGGAGAAGTTAGCTCTGGGATGCTATGGCTGCATGCCCTCGATTCTTAGTTCCCAGAAGCCTTTACTTATCAAAACCATCCCAACCCTTTCAGCTCATAAGAGTTGAGAATGCAGCCTCCTAAACATGCTCATCTCCCCTCTTTGAGATTCAAAGCTTTCTTAGACATAAGAGCATAAGTAGAGCCCTGCTGGATCAGGCCAAAGGCCCATCTAGTCCAGCTTTCTGTATCTCACAGTGGTCCACCAGATGCCTCAGGGAGCACACAACTAGAGACCTGTATCCTGTCGCCACTCCCTCGCATCTGGCATTAAGAGATAGCCTACTACTAAAACCAGGAGGTTGCTTATCCCCATCGTGGCTTGTAACCTGTGATGGACATTTCCTCCCTCAATCTGTCCAATCCCCTTTTCAAGGCATCCAGGCCAGGTGCCATCACCACATCCTGTGGCAAGGAGTTCCAGAGATTAAGACCTTCAGTTGGCATCTTGGATGGGCTCACACAAGGCAACATGAAGACCTAACATTGGCATTCCCAGTTAGCTGATCTGTGGAGCCTGGCTTACCTTGCTGAGTGGACGAGACAGCTGAGGAAAGATACAGTCCAGTGAATGAGGAGTCTTGGAAAGAGAACCCTTTATATATGGTTCCTTTTTGAGATGATGCAGGGCCTTGGAACCAGCAGGTCAATCCCAAACCATGGACCACACACATGGCACATTATGTAACCAGCATTCTATGGATACATGGATATCTAACGAGCAGGTCACACCAGCTGTGATGACTCAGGTGATAAAGGCTAATGAGCCTTCTCTCCAGATCAAAGGCCAGTGGCATTTCCAATAGATGCTGGTGGTTAAACACGGGGATCGGATCCCAATGAATCAGGAGTGCAGGTGCTAGACAGTTGTCACTACATCACCACCAGTCACACCCCGTGCTGGCCACTTGCCCAAACCAATTTGCAATACACCATGCATTATGATAAGGGAATTACTATTCGTTCCAGGTCATATGGCTTTCGAGAGCAGCACAATCCAAAGGGATGACAAGTATGCATTTGCAGTGGCTTGTTGCACAAAGGGCTACTTGATTCTCCAGGCAGTGGTCTGGAAACTAGAGGGGTATTCTAGGTTACCCTAGAGGGGTATTCATATGGCTGTTGACCGGTCCTTCTTTTGTTGGGTAGATTGCAGCTTAATAGTGCATTAGGGATTGCAGTTTAATAGTGCATCGGGGTTTCATCAACGGGAGCTTCTAGTCTCCTGATAGCTGGGGGTCTCTTTGTATTTGTGAATGAGATACCCATCAGAGCATGGAGGAAAGGCTCCCCTCTGTAGGGAGGGTACTGAGAGCCAGCAGTAAGTCCTCACTTAAAGTTGTTGATAGGTTCTTGGAAACTGCAACTTTAAGCGAAACAACTTCTAACAAAACCAATTTTACCGTAGGCCAATTGATATACGTAAACAAGAGATTATGGCATATTTCTGGTCACAAAAACATCACCAAACATCTTAATAGAGACCCAATACACTTCTAATATTAAACACTGAAATAAATGTGAGCTTTCCGGGTCAGAGAAAACCCACGCAGGCAGAGGCATCGCTACACGCCCCCCCCCCCAGTGACGTCACTGCCGGAAGTGATGTCAATGCCACTAAACCTCCTTCAGAGGTGCAGGGCAGGTGGGATAGCCAAAATAGTTGCCGTCTCTGCCACTACCGCCCACTCTTCGCACCGCCAAAACGGCACGATTGACCCCTTTGTTGGCCCCTGCATGCTGCCCGGGGGGGCACCACCCCCACCCTCTCCAGACACCGCTTCTGCATGCAGCCATGGGGAGAACGTTCAAATTCTACACAGACAGTGGCACCGGCCAGGGATCGATTTTTTTCCCCACTGTACTGGAAATTCTCCAGCATTAGGAGTGTGTTTTATTGCCGGGGTCCTTAGCCGTGTATTCAGGCTGAAATCCTTTGCATACTTTCTTGGGAGTAAACTCCATTCAACACAGTGGGACTTATGCTGAGTAATCATGTGCAGGATTGCACTGTCAGCGTTTCATTTTTGGCCTACTTTCCTTCCATGATGGAATTCAAGGAGACGCCCTTGTGGGTCTCAGGTAGTCTTCCAGGCCAAGCACATACCAGGAGTAGACCTACTGAACTTCAGCAAGGGGGATGCATCTGATCTATGATCTCTACCAGGGGTTCTCAACCCCTTCCTGGCCGAGTACCACCTCCGGCAACACTACCCTGCTGCGTACCACCGGAAGTGACTGGCGATGACACCATCACCAGTTGCTTCCGTTTTTTTCAGGTTTTGGGAGGCCAGAAAACGCAGGTAGGAGTCTCTGGATGGTTGGGAGGGCCCTTCCCAGCATTCCCAAGAGGCTTGGCCGAAGGCAGGAGCCTCTCGGGAGCGAAAACACACCGACAAAAGTGTTGCGTTGAAGCAAGGTTCTGGTGGTCCGGCGGTCCGAGTACCACCAGCAGTCAGCAAAAGTACCACTGGTGGTACTAATGCCATTGGTTGAGAACCCTTGATCTATACCCATAATCCTTCCCTTCTATGTTGTTCTGGCCATCCCAGAAACATACCCAAACCAGGAGGTCCACCAAGGGACCATTGGATGGCCAGTCATGGCCGATGAGTTGCGTATATGGCTTGTTGGATCAGCGTTTTCCCTGCCCTGTCATAGACCTGCTCGCTGAGTCATGGGGAGAAGCACATGCCGAACATGTACCAACAATTACCGGTTGCACAAGCGGCGACCTTTGGAAATGACGGGTCACAAATATCTAGGCAGCATCAAAGCAATTAGTGGTAGAGATAAAGCTAACTGATTGGACACTCTCTAGAGAATGAGACACGCACAACACATACGGAGGCGGGGTCAGCAATCTCGTGGCCATGAGCCACACTTGTGTGATGTCGCTCAGGTGAAACGGTCATTGCTGATTCACATACAGCAGCTTCTCTCTCCCCCCCCCGCCCCTTCTTTTTGCACTTCCATTGTTGGCTTGCCAATACTCTTATGAATAAGAATTAATTAGTCAAATGACATAAGGCTTGGATCGTATTCATTTAATAAATAAATAAGATCCAATCCTTATGTCATTCGACTAATTATTTATTTATATACCGCCTTTCTTATCCTCAGATTGCTCTTCAGATGTTACTCAAGGCGGTTTACAGTACATAGGCAAGCTGTCTAGACCCGATAAGGGTCTTTACAATTTTGTTCCATATAGAACCCTGCAACTCCAGGTGGTTTCCTTCTATGGTGTAGTCCTCTTCACTTAGCTGAAGAACACAAGCCTCCAGGTTTTCCGCAGGGAGCCACAGATCCTGTCAACAGGGAATCCCCCAGTTGTAATCGCTCTGTCACTGACGTTCTCAGTATTCCAGTCACCACAGCACGCAACAGTGACTCCTCTCTGCCACCAAGGGTCATCACAGCTTATCAGTGACTTCCAGTCCCCTTCCAGCACGAAACAGGGCTGCTCCTGCTTAGCTTCCGACAGTCTTCAGGCAGTTCAACCTCAGGACCACACTTCTTGTTTAGAATGAGAGCCCTGTAGGGACAGGGAGCCATTTATTTATTTGTTTGGCTATGCAATGGCCCTGCGCTGCCAATCGTGGCGCGGGGATTTTATCCTGCCCTCCCGAGGGAGGCAGGAGAGATGAGCCACAGCAGGCCCGGCCTGTGATTGGCCGGGCCAGGTCACATGGGCTGGGCGTTGACTGATGAGACGCCGCAGCATTGCTCGGCCTCAGTCGTTGCCCGGAAAGTGAAGCCCCATCCCGCCCTCCCTTGGCATAGTCTGGGATTAGCCGGTTGCCCTTTGGGGGCCAGGTAGGAATTTTTGGCTTCCAATAAATTGGCACTCATTGGAGTTTTTTTCGCCTACCTCAGACTGTGTTCATAGGGATGAGGCTGTTAGCCAGTGGGTCACCTGGCAGGTGGCATGCGGGCATGGGTAGGTAAGGCTTGATAGGGATCGGCATGCACCTTGAGCTCGGCAAGGTCAGGAGGTGAGCCAAGACCGCTCATTACGACACTTAACCCGGGTCGGTGAGGCTGAGTTGGCAAGCATCCTGGCTGGAGCAGGTGAGGCCCATCAATGGCTTGGCTAGTATGGGTCTCAAAACCTGCTGCGCTGTCTCAACCCTTCAGGGTTGGCGAGGCCCATCAATGGCTTTGCTAGTATGGGCCTCAAAACCTGCTCCGCTGTCTCAGCCCTTCGGGGTTGGCTGTGATAGGCTCCCCTGGGCTGTGTCCGGGGGGCCCTGGAGTCGGGGTGTTTGATGCCAAAACAAGCAGGGGGAGGAAGATGGCTAGGCCCATTTCCCTCGACCAGTGCCCGCACGCCGTTTGGGGTAGGTTAGTTTACCTCCAGTGTTTGCCTCTGCAGGTTTCTGTGATAAGCATAAATAAAGTGACTATATCTCCATAAGTGGCGTGTCTCATGTCTTCATTGGGGGGTGTAAGGATAAAATGCTTTGCGACCTACGTTTTGTTGGAAAGTGGTATATAAATTTTGTCTTCGTCTTCATAATGATGATGATGATGATGATGATGATGATGATGATGATGATATAATAATATACAGTATTTATATACCGCCTTTCTTGGTCATTGGATTTCTCCTCCGACTTTAATCCAAGGTGGTGTTCATGGGCAGGCTGATCTAAACCCCTTGGGGTTTTTACAATATATAAATGTCCAATCTTTCATGAACGGCTACTTTCCAGGTGGTATCCTTGACAGTTCTGAGGATGATGATGATGATGGTGATGATGATGATGATGATGACGACGACAACAGCAACTCAAAAACCCGAGTCCAAACATCCGGTGGGCTATGACACCAATGATTATGATAATCTTTAGTTCGGCTTGTCTGCTACAGTACTTACTTCTGAGTAAGCCTGTATAGCAGTGGTTCCCAAACTTTTTTGACTTGCGGCTCCCTTGACCTCCCTCGCTGTTAGCCATGACTCCCCATTACAGTGCATGGAAGAAACAGGCACTCTTTACATGCTCATAGGCACCCTTTCTTATATGTATGTGTATATGTATGTGTATATTCCCAAAACGAGCCCTAAAGTGGATTTTCCATGCTTATGCTGAGCAGCACCTAAGCCAGGAGTGTGCAGGGTAGGGTTGGGATGCTGCCCTCCCTCCATTGGCAGGCCTGGGTAGAGGGCACTGATGTCATCTGTGTTAGTCCTATTCCTGGCAAGAGAAACATCAAAGCATGGGAGGGAAGCTCCAGTTGCACAAGAGAGAAAGAGAGAGAAAGCTAGCTCCTTTTGGTAGCATCTTTGCAAGATGAAAAACAGATTCTTATACTGCCTGGCAGTTTTTTTTTTGGGGGGGGGGTTGTCCCAGCAAATAGAGTGGGGAACAAACTTAGAGGTGGGTCAGAAAGGAAGAAGGAGAGAAATCCTAATAATTAATCAACCAAACTAAACATAGAAATCAAAGACTGTATGTAAAGCAGAACCTGCTCTGCACCATTTTCAATTGCAGTTCTTGCATTGGTCTTGTGTTTGCTTTATTAAAACATTCAACAGAAAGAAAATACTTTACTTGCAAACCTGCAATGTCTCAGGATTTGGAGAGAAAGGAGATGCTGTCTTTGCAGCTCCAGCTCCAAAGTACCAGTACTCAGCTTATCAATAGAGTTGATAATCGTTCTTTAACATAAGATAAGCAAGGGCTTCGCTCACGCTGTGGTTAAAAACAAGACGTGGAAACTGCCTACAAACCTGAAGTGTTTTGAAATTAACTTTGAGTGACCCGATGTGAAGAGGCAACTTTTCCCGATCTTTCTTTTTGCTCTCTCTCTCTCTCTCTTGCAAGCAAGAATATGTGTTAATTAAAAGATGAATGCAACTCCCCTGGCTGCTTTTGATGACGCACTTGGGAGACGTGCCTCACACTTAGAGAACCTCTGCGTATAGGATTGTACTGTAAGCCCCCTGCTTTGCATATTTAATATCTTTTTTTCCCTGTTCCACAAACTTTTTTAAAAAAATATTTTAATCAGTGAAGAGATGTGTTTTTAATTTATTGATTGAAATAATATGTTGTCGGTCGGCATTTCTGTGTAGTCGTCGTCATCATCATCATCATCATCATCATCATCATCATCATTTTTTATATAACACCAGCCATGTGTATTTATTTATTGTATTTATTTAATGCATTTATATACTGCCTTTCCTTCACATATTGAATGCTGTATGGTGTATTACAGGACTTGCAGATAGAAAGACTCTGCCCCGAGGAGCTTACCATCTAGAAACAGACCCAAGGTAGACAACAGAAGAAGAGGATGGGGGAGAGAGAGAGAGAGAGAGAGAGAGAGAGAGAGAGAGAGAGAGAGAGAGAGAGAGAGAGAGTTCACCCTTAGTTGCTATTGGAACTGCTTCGTGCTGCTTTTGTACTTGGGAAAGGCAGTAATTTCAGATGGAATATAATTTCAGATGTAAAATAATTTCAGATGTAAAATATGTGCATTGATAAAGCACTGCAGAAAAGCAATCCTAATGGGATTGTCCATGCTTGCATGAAGTTTCTTTTTTATGCAATATTCATGCATCCCCACATATTGATTAAACACTGCACCAAAAGAATCTTGTGTGTGTGTGTGTGTGTGTGTGTGTGTGTGTGTGTGTGTGTGTGTGTGTGTGTGTAAAAAGAAAGAGTGTTCTCTTATATTTAGCAGGGGGAGATCAACTGTTCCTCTTCACCCCCAGCATTGTGTCTTTTTCAGTGGCTGTTGCTGGTGTCTCTTAGGCAGTATCGTAACTAGGGGGCGTGTCACCCTGGAGCGGGTGACACTTACCCCCTGCTGCTGCTGGCTCTAACAGCGACCGCCCTGTCCGGCGGTCCAGGGCCTTCTGAGAAGGCCCAATGCGTCGATGGGTCATTTATTATCTTTTTCACACATGCGCAGACCGTTTCTGAGGGCAAGGGCTGCCCTTTTGCCCTCAGAAACGGTCTGTGCATGCGCAGAAAGCTAATAAATGACGCGTCGACGCATTGAGCCTTCTCAGAAGGCCCCAGACCGCTGGACAGGGCGGATGCTCCAAGGCCTCCTTCCGGCCTCTGAGCCTCCGCGCGGACGGGGGCGACGCACGTGTCACCTTTGCGCACATCAACACCCCCCCCCCCCGGGGCCACGCTACAGTGATGTGCATTCTCTTAGGTATTTTTCCCCCTTACTGTGAGCCCTTTGGGGACAGGGAACCATTTATGGATTTATTTAACTATGTAACCTGCTTTGTGAACTACTCTTGTTGAAAAGCTGTATATATTCTTCGATCCCATAGGGTGGGGAGGGATGTGAAAAATGAATGGAAGGAACGGAACGACGAGTCCAAGCTGCACAACCCTTCCCGAATGAATGATAGCGGTTCTCCCAGTTCAACTGGCATTCAGGACGAGTGGAAAAAAAGCCACACAGATCAGGGAAATGATGATGGGCCAGAATGAGAGAAGTGCTCCTTTCCTGGGAATGCATTGATGGGGCGTACATGCAGTGGTAGACCGTGTAATCCACCCCTGGTGGTGTGAGCTCTCGAGACTGGTGAGTGAACCATTCCTAAGCCATGGAGGAACTGACCTGACATGAGGGAAACCATCATGACTGCACATATGGTTTCAATAATGCTGTATCACAGTGTTCCTCAAACTGTGGGTCGGGACCCACTTGGTGGGTCGCGACCTGATTTCTGGTGAGTCCCAGGTGATGGAAAGATCAGATAAGTAATTGCCACAAGCCCTGAGGCTATTCAAAAATCAGATAGCTGCTAATTGCCCTTCAAAGAGCTGAGCTCCTACAGTTGGCAAGCTTGTGTAAATATAGGGAGATAAATGTTTGAGCATCTCGTAAAGTTAGGTGGGTCCCGATAGACTAGAGTGTCATTTTAAAAAGTGGGTCCTGGTGCTAAAAGGTGTGAGAACCACTGCTGTATCGAATATGGGGATCACCCTTTCCAAAATGTGTACAGTATATTTATTATGTTATTACTAAAGAAAGCTGGTGAAGCATAGGACTAACTGTGTGATAAGTTACACATGTCTACTCAAAAGTAAGCCCTATTGAGTTGAATGGAACATACTCCCAGATAAGTGTGTATGGGATCGCAGCCTCAGAGACTAAGCTGTGAAGTGACTTTTCCCAGTTGAACTCTCTGCCCATTCAAGCACTCACACTGCAATCTTAGCCACGTCTACTCTGAAGTAAGTCCTATTAAATTCAGTAGGGTTTACTCCCAAGTAAGTGGGTTTAGGATTGCCACCTCAGTGGACTTTGGCAGGCCACTCACTCTTGGCCTTAGTCTTCCCCGTCTGCAAAATGGGGATAATAATATTTACTGAACTCACAGGTTGGTTATTATTTACTGAACCTGAAATAATATTTATTGAGCCTACAGAGAACATCGAGATAATGCATGTGAAGCACTTGGCACACTCTGAAATACCAATGCTAATTACGATTATTAATAAGCGACACAGAGGAGCTGGGAAAGGTGGAGTTTTAGACAGCTTTATTGTTATTGCATGCATATGTCTTCAAAGGATAATGAACATAAGAATAATGGCAAGGATAAATAATGATGGCTTGGATCCTAAGAATTCATGGATGGAAGGAGAAACAGGCTTATTGTGGAGCTTGTGCAAAAGCTCATGGAAGACCTTGTGCCCTATGGAGCTTTGGGCATTGCGATATAGTATGAGAAACATACTCATACGTGAAGATATAACCCATTGAATATTGCCCTAGTGGGCCATGAAAAGATCTTGAGAAAGAGCTGGTGCAAATGGAGGAAGGGAAACAGCCCTTCAATTAGTGGAAGAGCACCATCGAATTCAAGCCGACCACAATGACAAAATATGCTGATAGATAAAGATATTTAATAAATAGCAGATTAAAATAAATAAACACACCAAGAGCTTAAACAATGCTCCAACAGTACCATACGTGATAGCTATGGATCCCCTAGTGCAGGGGTTCTTAAGCCCTTCTCGGTCGAGTACCACCTCCGGGCCCCCTCTCCTGCTGTGTACCACCGGAAGTGACTGGCAATGTTATAATCGCCAGTTACTTTCAGGTTTTCAGAGTCCAGAAAACACAAGTAGGAGGCTCTGGGGGTGGGAGGGCCCCTTCTCAGTGTTCTCGAGAGGCTTGGCCAAAGGCAGGAACCTCTCGGGTGCGAAAACTTGCCACCAAAAGCACCACGTTGGAGCGGGGTTCCGATGATCCAGCAGTCCGAGTACCACCAGCAGTCGGCCAAAGTACCACTGGTGGTACTAGTACCACTGGTTGAGAACCCCTGCCCTAGTGTTGTGGTTCCGGTAGACTAAAGCCAACTTTCTGGGATAGTGGAAACGAGGG
The DNA here is from genome assembly GCA_026170595.1 of Plestiodon gilberti rubricaudatus. NCBI lineage: Eukaryota > Metazoa > Chordata > Lepidosauria > Squamata > Scincidae > Plestiodon > Plestiodon gilberti. Next base: position 28,808,481 of record JANXHW010000009.1, on the reverse strand, counting down.
TTTCCAATATCCCGGAAAGAAAGTTGGAGATCGAAATATGGTAGGTTTCCAAGAAGATGGAGTTGAACAGTTGGTGGGAGGGCTAAACAGAACATCTCCCTAGATGATCTTAGGTGAGTAGAAAGCATTAAGGAGAGACTTGGAAGTTGCAGAATGTGTACAATGGATGAATCATCATCACTCGGAGCATGTCACACTTAAAACCTAAAACCACAAGGAATTAAGCAGGTAGCTTCTGTAACTGATGGCAGATTAACGGGACGCAGACATTGCGGTGTCTTTCCAGAGAAAACAGCATGAGGGAGGTTTCTCGAGAGGTTAACATGGTTCCATCTGTATTGTTTGTTTCTAGTCTCAGTAGTAACTTCTTAAGCAGTAGTTACTTCTTAAGATACCCTGGGGCTTGACACACTTGTTTTATCTGGCAGATCTCAGGCTCTCCAATAGTTGAGCAGGTTTGCTGGACTGGAGAGCAGCACTGTTGGATGGGAGGGCAATATTTCTGCTTCGGGAGGCATGGCGGACAATATTGTTGGACTGGAGAACAGCACTGTTGGACGGGAGGACAATATTTCTGCTTCGGGAGGCACGGCGGACAGTATTGTTGGACTGGAGGACAATATTTCTGCTTTGGGAGGCATGGCGGACAGTATTGTTGGACTGGAGGACAATATTTCTGCTTCGGGAGGCACGGCGGACAGTATTGTTGGACCGGAGGGCAACACTGTTGGACGGGAGGACAATATTTCTGCTTCGGGAGGCACGGCGGACAGTATTGTTGGACTGGAGGACAATATTTCTGCTTCGGGAGGCACGGCGGACAGTATTGTTGGACTGGAGGACAATATTTCTGCTTCGGGAGGCACGGCGGACAGTACTGTTGGACTGGAGGACAATATTTCTGCTTTGGGAGGCACGGCGGGCAGTATTGTTGGACCGGAGGGCAGCATTTTTGGACTGGAGGACAATACTTCTGCTTGGGTGGGAGGCAAGGAGGACAATACTGTTGAACTGGAGGACAATATTTTTGTACTGGTGGACAATATTTTTGGACCGGAGGGCAGTATTTCTGCTTTGGTGGGCAACAGACTGGGGGACAGCACTGCTGTGGTGAGGAGCTGCAGCAGTCGACCTCACGTCTTGCCTTCACAGAATGGCAGGGAGCCATTGATGACGAGGAGCTGTACGTTGGTTCGCAACAGCCTGACGACTGTCCAGAATATCCTTCGCACGGCTCAGCACAAACGGATCCTCCATAATCATAGCAGGGGTCTTGTCCAAGATCACATTTGGAAGAGTACATCTTTGGGGGGGGGGGAGAGTAGATTGTGCCTGCACCTGTGAACCCAAAAAAAATAAATGTGCAAGGGTGAGTGGAGGGATGAGATTTGAAAGGTATGTGGCTTTTATGGGGATTGAAGGTCTAGAAATGTCTTTGGTTGACTGATTGATTGGCCAGTTTGATTTTCTGGTTGGAGTGTTCAGATGTCACCACAAGAAAGAAGTGGGGGGGGCAATTCTCTGGGAGGCAATTCGCTGAGGCAAAGTGATCTCACAGGAACTTGGAACCACATAATTTTACAATAATAGGAGCATAGAATCCCAACTGGATAGGGTCCATTTGGTTCAGCTTCCATTCATTCCGAAATTACTCTGAATGGGTATGGAAGGGATACATTTTCAGAGAGCCTCATTTAGTAGGAACTTGATTTTTGCCACCATCTGTATTAGTGATGGCAAGAGGTTCAATCTGCACCCACTTACTGGTGGGCACCACCTTGAATGCCCATAGCTGTTTTGAGGCACAGCATTGTCCTGGGGCACTGTGGGTAAGAATGGCTGCCATCATGACAACATGGCAGCTGCCAATGTACTGGTGGTGAAAATCAGCATCACACAAGCCATGCTCCTACTTAAGAAAATGAATGGAGCACAAATGCTCCAAACACTTCCCAAAACAAACAGGATATGGTCTGCATGGACCACAAATGAACAGAAGTCCCCCAAATGAACAGGTCTCCCAAAGAACATGTTTAGATGCAGACCCTTAGCTACAAGCCAGTCAACATGTTCCTGGTTAAGCCATGTTCTGTCCGGTAATGAGTACTGGGATCTGAAAATCCAGAATATAATCTAAATTCTGCCAGACATGACCTATTAGCTCTGACTTTAGCTCCACTGATGGGTCAGATTTTGCCCAGGTTCTGTTCTTGATTGGCCAAAGTCCAACCTTGCTCCAACCTAATCACCCGGTTCCGTCTTCTGGCCCTGCCCATTACGGTGGTATGTTTGGAACCAAAGCTTTTCATTGGACACCCATGTAAATAAGCCTGGTATCAACGTTCAGCACAGCTGCTCCTCAATTCTTCACTCTGTCCAGGAAACAATCCATTTGGCATGTCTGAGACAGGGTTGGGCACACACACAATTAAGTGTCTAAAATTACATAGTTTTCCGTACAGCATGTCAGTAATATAGTCCGTAATTATAATGGGGCACTAGCAAACAGCAGGAAGGGTCGGTAAAGCCTATAATAGACAGTAAAGTCTGTAATGTCCTCAAATAACGTATCTTCCCAAGTGAGGTCACATACCCTTCAGGAGAAGACCACCATCATGAGAATGTCTCCAGGAAATTGGAAAACTCCAGGAATGTCTCCAGGTAACTCAAGTGGTCAACTGGGGCAACTGGTTGTGCACCACTGCTGTGGCAAGGTTATTAATTCATGGAAGTCTTCCCTCTTCACCAAGTCTTCCAAATTCTTCTAACCCCTTGTTCCTGTACCTGGGTGAAGGGCTGGGTGTCAGAGGTTGGCCAAGGTGGGCACTAGCTGGTGGTCCATGCCTAATAACAGAAGGTCCACTTGACCTGAACCCTCAGTGGAAATGCTTAATGCACCTTCAGAGGGTGGAGGGGGAGCCACAGGTGACCTAGTGCAAGACTTTGCCCCAACAACCTGATACCAGCATTCCTTGGGGGGTTGGGGGGTTGGGTTGCCAACTTATGAAGTCAGCACATCCACCTAGCAAGCTCATTATTATCTACCTCTACCAGGGATGTGTGGTGTGGCTGGGCGTGGCAGGTGAGCGATCCCCGCCCCATCGTAGTCCTTGGAACGAAGCTGCAGCCAAACCTGGAGATTGTACGCACTACACATTTGGATGCAAGTCAAGGTGAAACCTCTAGGTTTCAGGTAGGGTCCCAGGAAATACCAGGTCAGGTATTCACCTGAACCCTTCTGCATGCAAAACTACCCATGAGCTACTAAACCCACTCCACGGGAGCCTGAAACTGGAGTCTATCACAATTAGGTTACATCATTAGCCCTTCCTCTTGACTTCATTTGATTCACACCTTGACAAACCCTTCCCCATTCACTTATTGCTTGCGGACCACAAACCAACAAGGACAACCGATCGATCAGTTGATCCATCAATTATTATGATTGTTCGCGTAGCTGAAGGCAATGACCAGGATCAATTGAGACAACCATGATCATCACCATGATAAGGATAATCAGGACAAGAATCTGCATCACCCATGCTTGTTGCTGTTTGTTGTTGAGTTACTCCCCACCCACACCCAAGGCAATTAGTCTCTGCTTACCTGATTGCTGGTCTGTATAGCTGGACGTCTGGACTTAAGATAGTGGGAAGTGCAGAGACGAAGGCCTTTTATAGGATTCTGAGCCATGCCTTCTGATTGGCCAGCTTCATTTCTCACGTTCAGGCCTCATGTATTATAATTTTTTTTAATGCCCCATCACTCTTCAGCCGAGTTGACGTCGTGATTTGTCACTTGGAGGTAACGAGCTAAGCTCTCGTTAGCATGTTCCTTTGCATATCCAGAGAGGATGATTCAAATGTTCAGCACAATTAGGCTGCCCGCCCACATGCCTTGGGAGCCTACCAATGAGAGGGAGACAAAGAGGTGATGTCAGCATCATGCCCAGGGCTACAGAACTCTATCAGTGGCAAAGAGTCATGATTAGGGACGATAAATTCTCCTGGTTCTTAGCCTCATGTTTCAACGGCCATGATGATGCAAGCAGGGAGGCAGGTTGCTGTGGAAAGCGACCAGGTATGCACAAGCTGGATGGCCGGGGTTAATTTGCACACGTCAGCTGCATGCCATGGACTTGATTGCGCGCATTGCCGTTTTCACGAGGGTGACACGTGCCCAGTGGCACACGACAGAGAGAAAGATTGTGTGACAAAGCAATCAAGTCACGAGTGTGAAAATCTCAGGTTCACAATCTGTATCAGAAAGAGTTGTAATGACTGATGACCAAAGTGGAATCTTTTCACCATGTCCTGGATGATGGGATACAGGATAGGATTCAATCACTTTTATTTTTTTTAATTAAAAGCAATGTACAGATATTATTTAAAGCAGTCATATTTGGTGGATGGATGCGGTAGCTGCATGCACAGAACTGCGATTCCGGATGTTGAAATGTTGCAAATAATTTAAAAGATGATGAAGATATTCTAATCTACACCAAAACTGCTCATCTCATGAGGCACCTTGTTTTCCAGTCTGAGATCAGGGGCTGGGAAGTGTATTTGGCACCCGTTCTAAAACCATCAAGTGGATTCCACCTTTAACTAAAGGCCTCCCAGCGATCAATAATAATTTTGACCTCATTTTATCCTGACATTTCGCCAGTGTTCTGGCTTCACAGAGAGCCGCAACACCAACACTCCGCAACACCACCGCAGACATTCACAACCAGGCAGATGACTACACACTTCCTCTTATGTTTTCTGCTCTCTCTTTTATTAACAGCTCCACCTGTCCCTCAGCCTCAAGGGTCGAACAGTTGAATGTTCCTTAACATTCCATAACGCCGCGGCAACTGAGCCAATGACTTGGAGGGGAGGGCTCGCTGCCTTCAGCTGAGGACAGAGCCCTCGCTGCCAGAAGCTCCCGAGGGTTCGAACAACACCTGTGTTTAACTCAAGTGGTTTGTTTTTCCTTTGCCAAGTTTTTCTGGATTTTTTTTTTTTTGGCAGATGGGCAAACTCTTATTTTTCTTTCCCTATTCTTCAAGTCGAACCACATTCTGTGCTTGAAATGGAAATCTGACAGTCCTCTTGCTGATTATCCCAAATTGGAGTGTTTCTTTGTGTGCATAAGTAAGTGATGACAAAACCGAGATAAATGAAAACTTCTACGCATTTCCGCCTTCTTCAGTGATTGGTTATCCCGGACTGGAATTGATAGCAACATCGATATAGAGATATATCTCTTATTCCTGCCTGACATGGATCTAAGGGACTGTTTATTCAAAAACAGTAAAAGAGGGAGACAGGCCCGTCAATAGCTATTAGACACAGTGGTGATTCAGAACCTCCATCTTCACAGGCAGTCTACCTTGGAATACCAGGGAGACAAACCCTGCTTCCGGTTTCCCAGAGACAGCAATTTGACCCCCGTGGGACACAGGGTGTTCGACTAGATGGACCTTTTGCCTGATCTTGGACTGCGCTTCGTGTTTCCGTACGATCATGAATCAGCCCTGATCATATTGTCCTGGGTGAAGCTATACCACATTTCAAAGAAGACGGTAAGGTCGGGTTTCTCAATCGAAACACGAGGTTAAAACTTAATGATGGCACCTCAGGCTGCCGGTATCATGACAAAGTCTTTAATTAGCCGATAAGCTGTTGTTGTGCCTAGCCAATTTCATTTTACGATGAATTTTTTGAAAAGCATCCTCTGATTCACTATTAAATGGGGCTCTGATGGGGGGGGGGGATTCGGGTGGTAGTGAGACACTGGTGAGAAATGTATGGCCATTTCTTTTTTCTCTTCTGAAACGTCCAATGTCTACATCTCCCTTTGGAAAATGAGAAAATGGCAATGCTGGAGGAATATTTTGGATGCAGAGGCTTGGTTACAGTTCATACCTGTCCTTAGGCACAGGGCAGATAACACCATGTCTTTTAATAACACCATGGCTCAAGCAGGTCGGATAAAAAACAGGGACGTGCCCTGCTCCAGTTTCGCTTCTGCCTTTAAGTCCCAAGAGGCCTTAGGCAAGCTACTCACTCTGCACTAGGAACTTCTGAATGTTTACCCAAAATAAAGAGTTACAGTTCTACCTTGCAGGGCTGTTGTGCAAGGTCACCTGTACAACTTCTGAGGCAGTCTCGAGGCTCCTTAAACATTCTAAAACGATCATCTCCTTGCTAGAACATCTAGGAGGTGTCTCTTTCGTCTTCCTTCAAATCAATCCACAGAACCCAACCCTCCTGCAAAATGGCTGGCTTGAACCCTCAGCCCTTACCACCCCCTCCCCAAGAATAACCTCAAGATACATGGAAGCTACATGGAATGACAGTTGCTTGCATTCGTCTCTTGTTAACTTTTCTGGTCCCTTGTTTGTCCCTTGCCTCTTATTTATTTACTGTATTGTCCCGAGTATAAGATGCACCTGATTATAAGACGCACCCTTAAAGTTTGGTGCTATTAAAAAAAATTAATTAAATCACTGGCATTAAATTGCAACAGCCTGATTATAAGACGCACCCCTAGTTAAAAAACTTAAATTAGGAGAAAAAAGTGAGTCTTATACTCAGACCAATACGGTATTTATTTTTCACATTTTTATACCACCCTTCCTCCAAGGAGCTCAGAGTGGTGTACATATTTCCTCCCCTCCTTTTTGTCCTCACAACAACCCTGTGAGGTAGGTGGGGCTGAGAGTGACTGGCCCAAGGTCACCCAGGAAGCTTCGCGGCTGCGCGGGGATTTGAACCTGGATCTTCCAGGTCTAAGTCCGACTCCCAAACCACTACACCTTCCTGGTCCCTGTTTAAATCGTGATTGGAAGCTTCTTGGGGCACAGAACAGTCTCCTTTTGTTCTTTGGTGAAGGCCTGTGTATACTGATTCAGCTCTTATCGAGAATGTTGTACTTCTGCCCCAAATAATTATTATCGCTAATACACTGGCGTCACTAGACGCGCGTCACCCCCCCCTAGGGGCGCGACATATAGGCGCGGGGGGAGGGGGCGATCCGGCTCCCCCCCGCATCGCGTCGCCCCCCTCCGGACGCTCCGAGGCCGGCGTCCGACCCCGTCGGCGCTCCAGGGCCTTCTGAACAAAGGCCCAGGCAGCGCGTCAATCCGGGTATTTTCCGGATTTTCGCGCATGCGCAGACCCGTTTTGAGGGCTTTTTGCCCTCAAAACGGGTCTGGGCATGCACGAAAATCCGGGAAATACCCGGATTGACGCGCTGCCTGGGCCTTCGTTCAGAAGGCCCTGGAGCGCCGACGGGGTCGGACGCTCCAAGGCTGGCTCCCGGGCCGGCCTCGGAGCGTCCGGAGGGCGACGCGCGTCACGGAGGTGACGCGCGAGGGGGTGCGCGCGTCACCCCATGATGCGCGTCACCCCCTGGCAGCCCGCCCCCCGCCACGCCCCAGTGACGCCCGTGACTCCGTAGAGGAGATATTGTGGTGTCGGAAGAAGGTTCTCAGTTCAATATCCCTGGCAGCATCTTCTGGGAGTGCTGGGAAAAGCCCCCTGCCTGAATTCCTGAATTGATGCTGCCAGCCTGTGTTGGCAGCTGTGACTTAGTCGAACCAAGGGGCTGACTAAGCAGATGGCAGCTTCACATATGGATTGGCTGAGTTTGGAGCAACGGAAACAGTTTGCTGATGTGAGGAGGTGTGGTTCTTCCCAGGGAAGGATTTAGCAGGCATTGGGGGAAAAGAAGAAAGGATTTGCCAAGACCGCAGAAGAAATGGGAAGCGCTAGGAGGCGTGATTTCAAGGGCTGCGGCTGGCCTTGTGGCCTGACAGGCTGAGTCATACTTGTTGGAGTTTGATTACGCAGCTCTTTAGGAAGCTGCTTGAGTATGCAAAAATTGTCGGGTGGAATTGCATGGTGAAAGAATGCTTTCCCTGGTTCTGTGAGCACAGGGCATGGCTGCATGTGTGTGCCAGGGTTCTGCAGGTGAGCAGGAGGGAAAAAAATGTAGAATGTGGTAAGAAAAGAAAAAGGAGCCCAGCTGGGTAAGAACACCAAAGGCTTATCGAGGCCGGCATCTTGTTTTCCCCAGGTGCCTTCAAGAAGCCCACAAGCAAGGCAAAAGACTGATAGTCTTCCCCCATAGTTTGTCCCACCACTTGGTACTCAGAGGTAGAATGCCTCTGTATGTGGAGGTTCCATTCCCGACGACCATGGCTAATGGAAGCACCTTGTCAGTGGGCGCTCTTTTCTAAAGGAGTTTTTAACTGGGGGGACGGGACACCTTCCAATTTTTGACTAGAAAGGCGGGGTATACATTCATAAACAAAGGATCCGAAAATATGTGGACACAACCTTTGTGTTGACTGAACTTTGCAGCTAAACAGATGCTACTGGAAAACGGGGCATTCAGTCACCCGCTCTTCTCCTAGGTATATCACCAGCATCCTGGGCTCCGAGCTAGACTGTCACTGTACATGCAGGTTCTACTGCTCCCTTCTGTGGCTAGTACGAGGATGTCAGGAGTATCCACCTGGAACAGGCCAAAATGGCATCAAGGAGGTGCCATTTCTAACTGTCCGAATGCATAAAATTAGCCCTCTCCCTGTCGTAGTCCCCCTGCACAGCACAGCAGGTCCTCTTGCTAATGTGAGAATCGAAACTCACAGTTGATCTGCTAAGAAAGCATGAGGGGGCCTGCAGATTTAATCTTATTGGGCCTCTGCATCACCAGAATGTGCATTCTGGTGGCGCAGTGTGTTTTACTGTGGTCCCAAAATGTGACCCTTATTACTCATAGCTGGGTTGCCACTGGTTGGCCCTATTCTCAATGAAACCACCTATTTATAGCTGGTGCTAGGTAACTTTCATCCTAAACCAAGCAAAGACAGCTCTGGTAACAAGATGAATCATCATCCTTATGCGCGATTAAATTTAATTCACATTCTACTTGTGGTGAGTGAGTCTCTCACTCCTTCCCCATACAATAACCCCACAAAGTAGGTCATTAATATCCCATTTTGCAGATGGGCTCACTGACATGGACAGTGAACATCTGGCCTGAGGATAGACAACCAAATGAGAAATTAAATGTTTAATTGCTTTTGTTTTAAATGTTTAATTGTACATTTGTACTATTTGAATATGTTTTAATTGTAAGCCGCCTTGGTTGCCCTGTTGGGAGAAAGGCGGGGGTATAAATTCTTTAAATAAATAAATGCATAAATAAATGTATAAATGCATAAATAAATAAATAATAAATGCATGAATGAATGAATGAATTCTCGTATGGTGAGATTCAGTCTGAATTCTGATTAGGATTAATAACAGAACACTGCTGTAGACGTGTTCGCATGTTAGGTTCAACAATTTAAGACAACATGCAGCAGTTTCGTAAGAATAATAATGGTTGCTGGGGTGGTGAGACCTGGAGATCTGTTTGTGGACCTTCTGGAAACATCTGGTTGTTCATAATGGGAAACAGGACGCTGGACTAGATGGGCCTTTGGCCTGATCCAGAATATTCCTCCTTGTGTTCTTATGAATGGAGTGGGCACCTAACTCTGGCAGTGGAAGAACCCCAGTTTTGCATGCAAAAGGCCCCAGTTTCCATCCCTAGCAGCATCACCCGAGAGCTGAAACAAACCCTTGCTTGCGACTCTGGAGAGCTGGTGTCATTCAGATGATCTTCAGCCAGGTGGACCAATGGTTTGACTTGAAATGAATCAGGTTTATATGTTCAGAAGAGCAGTAGTGATGGACATCCTAACTCAAGGGTGTCAAAACGTAAGGCCCGCAGGCCTGATACGGCCCGTGGAAGCTCCTTATCTGGTTAGTCGAGGGAAGATCGGAGAATGTGGGTGGTATGGTCATTATAGTTATGTGGGTGGTATGGTCATCATAAGAAGTCAGACTAGCCATTGCCCTTTTAAAGATTACAGTGGTTCTGTACTGCTCAGGTCATTAACTGCTCCGCATGGTAGGAAAAAAAAATTAAAGGGAATACTGCTCGGCAGAAGCGGCGCTGCTGAAAGGGCGGCCCACATGAAAATTGGGCTCTCCCGTATTTTGAAAATATGAAAAATGATCAAGATTTGCATATTTTCTCTTCTGTTGTTTGCAGCTAATGAGTTCCTAGGTGAGAACCAAGAGCTTATTTCTGGTCATCACCCGCTTCATGACATCACTTCCTGCTTCATGACATCACTTCCGGTCCTCAGCAGGCGCCATGGATGCTAACTCTGGCCTGCAGTATGAAACGGGTTTGACACCCCTGCCATATAACTCATCCACCATAACCGACTTTTGGCAAGCTTCTGGGGGATGCCAGTTTGGAAACAAAACAAAAACTAGTCAACTCATTTCCATCCATATTTTTATTTGTTGGCATCCACAGCCTGCCCCGTTCTTCAATCCATACCATCAGCAGACTCCAAACATCAACTCATTTCATTCAAAGGAAAAGGCAAACTAATACACCCTAAGAAAGTCAGACATCCCTTAGCCCAAATGAACATATTCCCTGCTCCCTCCAACCCAAGCAATATATCAGGAGGCCACATTTAGACCAAAGCGACTTAGAGAGCAGCAGATGTAAAGGGAAAGGATAGAATGCAAGTCATCGTGAGAGGAAGGAAACCGGTTAAAGGCTTCTGCAGGAATGAGACTTCAAGCGGTTCAATGCCAATTCATAGGTTTTTATGCCTTCATGCTCTTCTGGTGAGGGGTCACTTCAGCGGGAGAGAGGGCACAACGGTGACCTGCTTGCATTGTGTTGAGGCCGGGACACAACAAGGGGTTGAGCAACAAGGTGCTGGGCAACAAGGTGCTGGGCAACAGGGGACGCAGCTTGGCTGGATCGGGACATAGCAGGGTCGCATTGGTGGACAAGGGGAGGGCATTTGATAGTAGACAATGATCGGTTTGCTGCTTCCTCCACAGCAACCGCAGCAGCTGCTATCACCGCAACAACAACACATCCTTCCGAGTCTTGCGAAGCTGAAATGCAAAGAAATGAAATAAAAATAGTGTTGTGCATGGGCTTTCCGGGCTTAGTCACGACATTCAGTTTGCTCCAAAGAAGAGGCGAAACTTGATGGGAGAGGCGCTGAGGCGCTTGGAGGAACCCTGTCCCTCCCAAACATCGGAACCGAGTGGGTGCGCGCTCAAATCTCTCCCAGAACCCCCTGCAAAACACTGAGGATTGGTGGCAGACTATTATACTAGACTTCATCACAGCCTATGCTGGGTTGGTTATAGTCTTCAATTTGGGATCCAGCCAAGATCCTGGGAATCGCAGAGATATCGTCGTAGGATTCTTGCTCTTCCAAGCAACGTGGTTTTCTGGAGCTGAGCTGGTGTAATTTGCTCAAGGCCAAGTATGTCAAGGTGTTTCTTCAGACTTCTAGGCACGGCTCCAAGGGACTCCAATAACAATTGGCACAATATTGACCTTCTTCTCCCAGAGACACCCATGTTCTACTCGCAGGTCTTTATTATTATTATTATTATTATTATTATTATTATTATTATTACACCCCTTCTCAACAACAGCAGTTCACAAAACAGTTTAGGTAGTAAAACAAATCAATAAATGGTTCCCCGTCCCCAAAGGGCTCACAATCTAAAAATAAAAAAATAAAAAAATACAGCCACTGGAAAAGACATTATGCTGAGGGTGAAAAGGGACAGTTGCTCTTCCCCTGCTAAACAGAAGAGGACACCACTTGAAAAGGCGCCTCTTGGCCCAGTTAGCAGAGGTGCAATGGACGAAGAAATTTGTGCTTCCACGAAGTTGTCTTGTGACCAAGGTGCCATGGGGGGGGGCAGGACCTCCAACAAGTATTGCAACCCTTCCCCTCCTTAATGTTCGAGATACTGCCTCCTCCCAGATGATTCTTCCTGTTCTCTCAGACATTCAAAGAAGGACCTTCTCCATATCCCACCATCAGCTAATGTGCTATGGGTGGATATCTGGACAGGGCCTTCTTTGTGGTATCACCCAAGCTCAGAAGATCCTTGTTCCTGGAGGCCCAGAGGCTCCCTTCTTTGATAGCATGGGCAAAATGAAACCGTAAGATAATTTTCCTTACCTGGTTCACTGGAGATCAGGAGAGCACAAGCAAAAGCGAGGGAGTAAAGCTTTTCTACTCCAGGAAACCTTTTTATACAGATCTGATTGCAATTCTCCGGAAGTGAGACGGCCCTTCTAAGAACGTTGATTGATGAACCCAATTCCATTCCTGCCTCCTTCATTGCCTCCTGGGGTTTTCTCCGGTGACTCCCAGTGACAGATTCTGCACTCTTGGGACACTTTTTTGCAAACCAACCCAGAGGAATACATTACAGTTTGTCACAAACAACCCGAGGAGGTGAGAAAACAGGTATTCTCTAATTATGATCGTTAAATGGTGGAAAATTAAGTACAGAGGTTTTAATTGGTTGGAGAATCCCACACACACAGGCTTGCCCTGGGTCTCTTGGAATCCGGTGAGGAGGAACAATCTTCTGTCTTGGGACATCCGACATCCGATCATGTGTGTGGGCCCCATAAGACATGAAGATCTACTGGAATGATGTGTTCATAACTTCAAAGGAAGTCAAAGGAAGTCTGGTCTTCCTACTATTCATTGAGCGTAGGGTTGAGAATGAAAGAGGTACCACGTGGGTTCCCCAGAAACAAAGTTTTAATTTGTATCATCTCCCCCCCCCCCAGTAGACTATATCCATGGTCGAACACCCATTGTTGGTTGATGGATAGCAAGCGACAATGCAAGGCCCTATCTGAACGTTATCCAAAACATTGTAACCCTATGAAGTTGTGATGTGGCCATAGTGGACCACCTCATCACAGGAGGTTAGTATTTTGGAACATCATCTGTGCCCCCCCCCAATGTTTTCAGGAAAGCAAGCTCAGACAGTGAGTGATGCTCTCAAGGAATGGGTTTATTCACAAAGAAGCTTCTCTCACACACGTCTTATAGTCTGGTTCGGCTGAATCTAGTCCCAATAGAACTCTGTTGCCATGGGCAATCTGACCACCTCTGTTGCCATGGGCAATCTGACCACTCTAGCCCTGAGTTGGTCGCTTCCCTTGCCTCTCCCAGTAGGGGTCCATTCAAGGACTCCCTCTGCTAGAGGGGGCACCTTCGGTGTTATAGTAGGGGCTGCTTCTCCTCTTCCCAACAGGGGGCCACCTCCCTGAGGGCCCAGCCAATTCCAACAAAGCGCCAATCTTCCCTTGTCCTCAGCTCTTCCTGAATCCCCAATCAGTTTCATTGAATGAGTTATGGTTCCAGCAGCAGTGCCAGTCCAAAATCCTCTGATGCCGGAGGTGTCATGCCAAGACAAACGCTGCCCCTCTTTTACCCAGTGATGTGGCAGGCTCTGCTTCTCCCATGCTCCAATGTTCTAGCTGTGCACTCTTCTCATCTCCACATCTCCTCTTCCTCTCTGTCCCCCACTTCTTTTTCCAATTCAGGAAGTAGCAGGAGAAGTAGGGGCAGTGGAGGCAAGTAGGAGGACAAAGATACATGTCCCAACATCACCTTGCTGCCTGAGGCATCTGCTTCAGTTGGCCTCATAGATGGGCCGGCCCTGTCATGAGAGCGGGAGAAGAACATCCGCCTATCGGTTTTCTCCACATCATGCCTAATTTGATGCATCTTTCTCTTTTGTTTAAAAGATTTACGTCCTCCTTTTCCAGTAGCTCAGAGCGGCACACAACATCATAAAAACAATATACAATAGCTGAAAACGATAGATAAAAAAAAAATACAAGAAGATATTGTAAGGAAGGTGGCCCAATCCTCTGGTCTGAATGTGGGTTGCCCTCTTCCGAGCTTTGTCTAACTCTACAATGACCTATTTGGAAATGTAGTGACCAGAACTAAACACAGTGTTTTGAAATGTGGGCACACCATAGATTTGTGGAGAGGCATTGCCACGGGTCCTAGGGAATGAGAGACCTGTGTGTGGTTGTCCATTTCCTAGGTCTTAAGAAGAATGTGACCAAGGCCGCCTTTAGGGCGATTGGACCAATTCAGTCCAATTGGACCCCGTGTGTCTGGGCCCCCCCTCACTTATCGGATCCTAAAGCGAGCGGAGCTCCAGGTGTGCTTCACATCGTTGGCGCTGGAAGGCCCCTCCCTTGTGTTCACGTCACTGCCCACCCTCCCTTGCGTCTGATTGGCCTGAAATCGGGGCAATCTGGAAGCAATTGGTGAGGATGCGATGACATTACGATGTCATCAAGTCACTGCCAAAACACTTCCAGGTGCATCCAATCAGGCCCCGCAGCTCCCCAGGCCGGCCCGGAATGTAACATTCAAGTGTGAGAAGATTTTGATGTGGAGCTACGGTGTCTGCCACCGATTGTTACTCGGGGACCAGAACTGGAAGTAACTCATTCCTTCCCTTGTCTCAGGAATGCCAACACTGTATGCCTTTAAGCAAATCCAACACGTTTTGCCTATCGCCATCATCATGACATACCTATATTCACACACGCTTCAAATACTTTACAATTGCTCTTCATTGCATATATTATTTTATTTTTTATAGCGTGACAAATTATGAGATTTGGAGGTGGCAGCAGAAACAGTTGACAGGCCAGTTGGGTTGAGACCCAAGGCTGGGTGTCGCAAATCCTCGATCCTAATAATTATCCTTGAGCTAGATGCAAAATGAGCAATGCCCCTGCCCTCTTGCACGTGTCTCCAGATAGCTGCAAAAATGGCCTCCAGGCCCCACTCCCAGCACCAATACAGGATTTGTGGCATTGTTATTCACAAAATAATTCTCCTCGCACTCAGGGCCGGGCAGGCATAGTCATAAAAATATTTGGATGGCACGATTGACTCAAGGAATAGCGACCGGAAGGTGGCAAACGGGCAGAAATGCCCTCAGTTGGCAAAGGAGACATTCTCCATTCCCCGTTCATGTCTCATTTCCCGAGGAGGCAGCGCATGGAGCTGTATAAAAAGAACTTGGCCAGCCCAAGGTTCTTCATCCTCTTGAGTCCTCCACTTCGTTGGGTCTCCTCTTTGTGATCGGAGTAAGTCCAAATGTTCTTGTCTTTATGTTGATGTTGGAGTTTCATTTTAAGGGGGATTTCAGCTAAGTCAATACGGCGAACCCTTGGTTTAACACAGGGGTGGCCACCCTTTCAACATGAATGCTCCTGGACCTTTCATGGTTGCATAGGTGAGGGCATTTCATCAGGCGCGGCTGCTTTAGCAGCACCATCAGCAATTGCAGCTGCCAAGGTTCTACACAACTCTTAAGAACGCAGAGGCCCTAATGGTGGAAGGTTGGCCACCCCTGGTCTAACAGAACATTCTTTAGGTGATCTAATGTTCTTTAAATGTTGATTTTCAAGACTCAACAGAACTTGAACGAAACGTCGGTATTGCATTCCTTGGATTTTAATGATTTCTGTCCGTGCGTGGCTGCCTATAAGGGAAACCCGCGATACGGTATTTGAAGGTGATTTAAACTTCAAGAGAATTTTACTACATGGCATCTATTCCCATATGTCTGAAACATTGTAAACTCAACAGAACTGGATTTAACATTCTTTGTCCACTTCTTTAAAACTAGTCATATATGTTTTGCGCATATGCAGACATGCGGTATGTGCGCTGTTTGAATTTACTTTTGGCATTAACGGATACCCCTTCCTCCCTTTAGTCCATTAAGTCAAGGGTTCGCTGTGCAGTGATTTGAAACACATTCCTATGTGTGTTGACTTGGAAGTAAGTCCCATTGAGTTGAATGGCGCTTACTCCCAGGTATGTGTGCATAGATTCGAAGGTTAGCAATGCAACTCTACGCATGTTCTTACTTTTTGGTGAGAATAACGGATAATGTGGTCACTCTCCGAGGATTCATTTCTGCATTCCAATTTCCCACCTATATGGGCTCCCTTTCTATGAAAATCATCTGGGAAATTAATCCTTAACTCAGGTAGTCTCCTGTAGGCTGCACAGTGGCTGCACCACTTAACTTGTGTCTGGGCTGTACCACTTCATAACACATGTGGGAGTTCACAGCATTGGCTGCTCCTCCACGCAAAAAAAAAACCCACAACATCCTTCCACTCAGAGATTCCATAGGGCAAGTGGAATGTCTCCGGGATTCTCAGTGCATCCTTCTGCTGAAGTCGTTCTGGCTAAAAATTGGTGGACTACCAGAACAGGAACGTGTCTTGGAATTGCTGCCTGTCATTGATTTGCTAACCCCTCCCGCAAACTTCTGCAAAGCATCTCCCAGCCTCCTAAAAACCTTCTCCTTCATGTGTTTTTTTCAGTTTCACCTCCGCTCTCCTCCAAGTCAAGATGGGTTCCGAGAGCTCTTGTTGTGCAGATTGCTCATGTTGTTCTGGCGGCCGCCAGCAGGTCGTGTGCATTGACGGGAAAACCTTTACCACCTCCTTGGGATCTTCTTGCTGTGGCTCCTGCTGTGGTTCTTCCTGTGGCTCCTCCTGTGGTTCCTGCTGCAGCTCCAGCTCCTGCTGCGGGCCCAGCAAGCCCTCCTGCAACATCATTTATGTCCGACCCATCCAATGCGGATATGGTTGCATGCCGATGATGGGCTGCTGTGCGCCACCGCAATATTCTCAGAGCTGCTGCGTTCCCAATAAGAACTGCTGCTGATGACCCACCCAGCAGGTTCTCCACTGGTAAAACCCAGCAGGTTCTCCACCGACCCAACAGGTTCTCCACTGACCAAACCCAACAACCGAAGTTCCCTCTGGAATTTGAAGGAGATCCTGTTGGTTGGCTTTTATCCTGCTGAGTTGACTGCTGAAAGCCGGCTCCCCATCTTCCTACACAGCTTCTTTTCCACCTTCCCACCCAGAGCTTCCACTCAGGTCATCATCATCCCCGGGGAGAAAGAAGGTGCCAACGTTTCCACCCACAACATGATGTTGGTGTGCCCTTTCCAAGTATTACCATATTGGTCTGAGTATAAGACTCACTTTTTTCTCCTAATGTAAGTTTTTAAACTAGGGGTGCGTCTTATAATCAGGCTGTTGCAATTTAATGCCAGTGATTTAATTAAATTTTTTTAATAGCACCAAACTTTAAGGGTGCGTCTTATAATCAGGTGCGTCTTATACTCGGGACAATATGGTATTAGATTACCGATGCATTTAATGTACTGGTGTCTCTTATTCGTCAACTGCTGTTCCGACTCTACTGGCCTTCGCTCCAGTATCCTACTGGTGAGAATAAATGATGAAAGCATGAAATGTTTCTCTGTTCTAGCGCTCATTTGTCCGTTGCATGGAACAAAAAAGTCTCTCCCGTTTCTAGTTAGCTATGTGTCCCCGGGTTGCAAAGGGGACAGTGAACATAAGAAAACGTAAGGTGACTTCTGCAGAATGAGACCAACATCAGTTCAGAAAAGCAGAGAAAGGCAAGGTAATATGCAGGCGAGGGCCATTCCCATGCGCTTACAGCCCATATGCTCGAGCTCTGCGGCTCAGCAGAGCTCGAAGCGCTGCTTTTTGGGCTTGGTTGCGGCGCCGCGCAGCCAAGATGGTAGTTTCCATCTTGGCCACCGGCAGCCCACATACCATCAGCCTGTGATCCGCCTACCACTAGTGGTCCGTGTACTACAGGTTGGGAACCTCTGGTATAAGTCAATGTTTAAGTACCCCTTTTTTTTTTTTTTACATAAGCATGCTCAACTTGCATGTTCAGAACCTTCTCACCTACTACCCAGCTAAAACTACTTTAATGCATCAATCAATGGCCTACAGAGGCGTTGCTGGAGCGTGGCGGGAAGGGCGGACCGCCTGGGGGCGACGCGCGCAATGGGTGACACGCGGTCGCACGCGTGCACCCGCGCGTCGCACGCAGGCTGTCCTCCCTTCCCGCTGCGCTCCAGTGACGCCTCGGAGGAGGCCTCGGAGTGTCCGCCCTTGGCGGAGCTCCAAGGCCTTCTGAGGGAACCCCGATGCGCGACGTCATATTTACAAGGTTTAGCGCATGCGCAGAACGTTTGAGGGCAAATGTGCCCTCAGGAACGTACTGCGCATGCGCGAAACCTTATAAATATGACGTCACACATCGGGCCTCCCTCAGAAGGCCTTGGAGCTCCGCCGAGGGTGGACGCTCTGGGGCCTCCTCCTGCCCAAGACAGCCGGCCGGAGAGGATGTCTCCGGAGCCGGCAGCAGCGGAGGCTCCGCTGCTGTCGGCTCAGGAGACATCCTCGCTGGCCGGCTGTCGGGCGGCACGGGGGTCATTAGGGCGGCGCACGCGCCCTCGCACAGGGCGGCGCGCACCCTAGTGACTCCGCTGATGGCCTACAGTCCATCCTCGACAACAACACTCACACGCCTTGAGAGGTAGGCCTGTCCTTGCTCACAAACAGCCCCCTAATCTCAAAAGCAACAACTAACTGACACAAACACAGGAACCAGACCCTAGCGCAAATCTCAATGCAAATTATTACCTAGGCAACACCATTATAGCCTACAATAATGTCAGCTATACTATCAGGGGCTTTCACTTGCTCATCCTCCAATGTGATCTATGCTATTATCTGCCCACAGTGCCCTTCTGCTGTCTACACAGGACAAACAGATCGGTCTCTACACAAAAGAATAAATGGACAAAAAAATGACATCTGCAACGGCAGTAATCAGAAACCAGTAAGAGAACATTTTAACATACTTGGACACTCTGCTGCAGATCTTAAGGTCATAATTCTTCAACAGAAAAGCTTCCAAGGGAGACTTACAGCCCGGTCCAGCCCAAGGCAACTGCGGTACAATTCAGGCACAATTGCAGCCCAAGTGCTTTAGGCCCGAGTTGTGCCTGAATTGTGCCTGAGTTGGGCTGCAATTGTGACTGAATTGGGTTCAGGCACAATTCAGGCACAACTGCACAATTCAGGCACAATTGCAGCCTAAAAGTGGGCGTGTCGGGGGCGTGTCGGGGGTGTGACGGGGGCGGTTACGAAATTTGGTCCGGTTCCAGACACTGGAGAGCCCCTGACACGCCCCCTCGAGCCCAACTCAGGCCCAAAATTTGGGCCAGCAAAAAGGGTGGACCCAAATGTGAGGAGACCCATAGGAGCCATTTTACCTTACCCACACCAGCCCTCTCCTGAAAAGTTCTAACACCCTGGGCCCGAGTTGTGCCTGAGTTAGGACCGAACAGTTGTGGCCTAACTCTGGACACGGACCCAAATAGTTACCCTATCAGCACCCAGCCCCACCCAGCCTCTTTCCCACAAAAGCCCAGCCCCAGCCCTCCACTCACTCTCTCTCTCTCTCTCTGAGCACGTGGCGTGGGGTTCTGTCCCCCAGCAGCCACAAAGTGGGACTTTGAAAACTTTTCTAACACCCCACTTCTCTCTTCTCTTCTCTTCTCCTCTCTCCTCTCTGCCCACCTCTACGGCAGAGAGGGCTGTTCTGCCTGTGGCCAAACTGTGTACTCCTGTGCCTGGGCAGCTGTCTCCATGCAAGTGTTTGCTAACCCATGTCTTTCTCCCAGCCCCTCTCCCCCCCCCACAGGCAACAACACCAGCAGGTAAGTGCAGGTAAGTGCAGGGTTCATGCTGACATGTGGTCTGACATCTGCCTCTTTGCATAGAGAAATATAGGTAGGATACATGCCTCTATACCAATGTCTTGTCTCATAGCTGCCTGCAATGCCTGCCATGATATGCCTCTTTACCAATGTCTTGTCTCATTGCTGCCTGCAATGCCTACCATGATATGCCTCTATACCAATGTCTTGTCTCATAGCTGCCTGCAATGCCTGCCATGATATGCCTCTTTACCAATGTCTTGTCTCATTGCTGCCTGCAATGCCTGCCATGATATGCCTCTTTACCAATGTCTTGTCTCATAGCTGCCTGCAATGCCTGCCATGATATGCCTCTATACCAATGTCTTGTCTCATAGCTGCCTGCAATGCCTGCCATGATATGCCTCTATACCAATGTCTTGTCTCATAGCTGCCTGCGTAGCCTGCCATGATATGCCTCTATACCAATGTCTTGTCTCATAGCTGCCTGTATGAATGTGAGCACACAATGCCATGAGTGTGGAACTGTAACCCATATGTAGACACCAGCTGTCCCCCCCCCCTCTTTTCTCCACAGGGTCTACTGACAGGTCAGTATTGCTAGGATTGCCATGGTTGTGACCCCCAAGTTGTGTTGTTGTCTCTCTCTTTGACCCCTTTCCCTTACAGGATCATGCTCACCTTACACCCAGGGAAGGAGCGCAGACCAGGCTATGTGTGTCACACCACTCAGCTGTGTTTGATTTCTCTCCCTGCAGGCCTTTGCAACCGGCACACTGGCATTTCTTCAATGGGGATTGCTACCACACAGCAGCTGCCATGGAACACCCCTGTGATTTATGTCTCCCCAGGAATGTCCACCACCACCTACCTTCTGGGGAGCACCCCTGGGCCCGCAGTCTGGTTGCCCCATGGTCGTCTGCCTCGATGCTGCCAGAGGTCTGGGAGCCTGCCCTGCAACCCTCCTCAGCTGCTGCTGCTACATTCTGAGTGGCTGCTGTGCCTACCCCTGGCAGCCTCGCCTGGCCATCCCTGCCAATGTTCCAGAACAATAAAGATGCCCCTTGGGCAAAGGCCCCTTGAACACCATGACCCCAATGTTACACAAGCACTGCCCCACACACAGAGAGACAGTGCCCACCACACAAGGCCCTGCATGAATCCCAGCCAGGGCCTGCCACAGCCAGCCCAGGGAGAACACAGCAGGGGGGCTGCCAGACCCTCAGGGCTCAGAGGGGAGGGGGGAGTTGGGGGGCCTCTCAGGCAGGCAAACAGTGACAGGTGACATGGCGCACGTCCCCCACGTCCGTGAAGAGCCCTTTCAGCAACCAGGGCTCTCACCCACCCTCAGTCCGCCCGTCAACGGCGTCCGTGTCCGCCCGTCAACGGTGTGCGTTTCCGCCCTCAGTCCGCCCGTCAACGGCGTCCGTTTCCATCCTCAGTCTGCCCGTCAACAGCGTCCGTTTCCACCCTCGGTCCGTCTGCATGAGAGGCGCCCGTTCCTGCATTGCCTCCATCTGCGAAGTGACCCCTGTGTCCCTATTGGTCTCTGCAGACCCCTCTCCCTGTATTCCTCTCCCACCAGCCTTGTTGTCTGTCTGTTTCTGACCCACCCGTGTCCCTCCCCAGCACCCCCTGTCCGCCTGCCTGTGTGCCTGCCTCCCCTCCCACTCCCTGATGATGGACGCTGGCACCCCCCACCCCGCCAGAGCGCCTGCCGCGAGGCGCCTACGTTGCCCCATCTGGGGAGTGATGAGCTGCGTGAGCCCTTCCCGCTCACAGCAGACAAGCCCAAGGCATCTCTCGGTCTTGGCCGGGGCACGGAGCAGAAGGCATACCGGGATGCCTTCTTTGTGGGCATAGCCACGGCCCTGGTGGTCCAGGGCTTCAGGCAGCGCACGGGCATGTCATGGCGGAGGCGGTTCCAGACCTCATGAGACCCCCCTTGTGCGTGCCGTTCCCACCCCCTCCTTCCCTTCTCTCCCCTGCTCACCCCCCCATGACTCCCACGTGCAGCCTCACCGTGGCTTGGGGGTGGCATCGCAGTCTGCAGGAGGGAGGGCAGTGGCACTCCCCCCTGCGGCAGGTGGCTAATGCCCAGGGTGCCCTGGGGCAGCTGGCACTGGCACAACCTCTGCCCTTCAGCTGACTGTCGCACGCCCAGTGCCTGCAGGCCCACCTGTGGCTGCCCATCTGCTGCGACCGCTGCAGCAGCTGTGGTAGGTGCACGCCGACGGGCTGAGGAGGGGGCTCTTCGCTTCCACAAGACTGACAGCTCCCCACAGGGGCCTGCCTGCCTCTGCGGTAAGTTTTGCCTCGATCCTGGCCCACTGCTCTTACCTCCTGCCTAAATCAGGCACAGTTGCAGCCTAACTCGGTCCTATTTTGGGCCCCAATTGTGCCACAATTGGGCCTCAACTGTGCCTGAGTTGGGCTGGACTGAGGCCTTAGACAATGATCAGCTGAACTAGAGCTTATAACAACACTTGGCACAAGCTCCACAGGCCCCAATTGGGACAATGGATTTAATCTCATTACAGAGATAATTAACTTAACATTGCTAGGAGGTTGTTAGCAGCAATTCTGAATTGTCACTATGTGTATCTTGTATACTTTCAAGTTTATGAGACCAGCCTTGTTCCTTGAAATTGACTCTGCTGTTTTCATTTTTTTTCTTTACACACGCACACGCACGCACGCACGCACGCACGCACACACACCACTTCATGCGTCTGATGAAGAGGACTGTAGTCCATGAAAACGTATGCTATATAAAAAAGAAGCGAGTCATTAAAGTACCACAAGACTGTTGTTTTTGCAGAATTAGGCATCCTTTGGCAAGGAATGCTTGTAATGATAGGAGGGGACAGCAAGGTAATTCACAGGCAGTCATTTGCTATACAATTAGATACTTAACTACATGAAAATATATAGGCTGTAGTGGTAGTTCCAACCCTCGAATAACAGAAGCCTACATAGTTTCTGCTTGCCCTTGTTCACACCAACCGCCCACGTAACTATGATAGCTACAAATTTGTATTTCTGAATAAAGGACTGGTCCAAAATATGAGCCAGATACCCAATTATGCACTGAACTGAAATTGTAGTGAAGAAAACGAGCCCTTGTCATATTTAGCCAGGCCTTGATATATCTGCGTTGAATCAACTTTACTAACATAACCACAACTGACACAGTTGAAAAAGGTTAAACTTCCTCTGCTGACTGGGACAAATGGAAGGCCTCTTCTTGTGCAATCTAGTCAAAGGCATGCAAACTGAGGAAAGCAGTGTGGGCCAGGAGCAAACCAGAGCCAGGATGGTGTAGTGGTTTGGGAGTTGGACTTAGACCTGGAAGATCCAGGTTCAAATCCCCGCTCAGCCACGAAGCTTCCTGGGTGACCTTGGGCCAGTCACTATCTCTCAGCCCCACCTACCTCACAGGGTTGTTGTGAGGACAAAAAGGAGGGGAGGAAATATGTACACCACTCTGAGCTCCTTGGAGGAAGGGCGGTATAAAAAATGTGAAAATAAAATAAACCTGTCAAGGCTGTTGGAGAATTTGCTGCTCTGTTGGGCACATCAAGGGGCTCTGACATCAACTCTAACATCTGGTTTTACAATGCATTAAGAGGCTCACGTCAAAATAAGATATGCAGAGCCCAATCTTGTGTAACTCTTGCACCAGTGTAACAGTAGATCCCCCGGTGTAAGGCGTTCGTTCCACGTCCGAACTGCACACGTGAGGTGTCTGAGGGGGATTGCACCGATTGCTCCTCGGATCTATGCCAGCTATTCTGTTGCCCCAAGTCTAAGGTGAGTGTAGGAGAGGGAAGGGGAAAGGAAACAGGGATAGGATTGTGGTGCAAGTTACTGCTGTCGGGGTCCACCTCCTCTCTCCCTCATTCTGCTTTTTAAAAAACATCTCGTAAAGCTAGGTGAGTCTCGATAGCGTGTCGTTTTAAAAAGTGGTAAAAAAGTTTGGGAAACACTGGTTTAAAGCATCTGGAGAATTCAACGTCTGCATTCAATGAGAGTAAGAAATGCCTTCGAAGTATCAGAGCCCACTCATATGGCAGCTTGCTTTCTTGCATCCGGGAGAAGACAAATGCTGTTTATTAAAGGCTGTTCCCCTTTCATTCCCCCCACCCAAATGATGTTCCATTCCCTGAAGCGTCTCCAGCCAGCACAATCCCTGTCTCAAAGGGTCTTCCTCTGGGGCAGCAGTAGGTTTTTGTCCTTTGAGGGAAGGGAACTTTTGTTCCTTTCTCCCGGTGTAAGCCTCAGCCACCCAAACAGGTCTCCTCAGATGTGCGCCAGCTATTCTGCTGGGGCAAAACCGGGAGGTCCATGTAACAATGGCCAGTAGCGTCACTAGGACGCACATCACCCTGGGGCAGGGGGCGCGCGTCACCCTAGTGACGCTCTGACATCGCGGCGCGGGGGGATGACCTGGCTCCCCCCCGCGTCGCCCTCCGGACGCTCCGAGGCTGGCCCGGGAGCCAGCCTCGGAGCGTCCGACCCCGTCGGCGCTCCAGGGCCTTCTGAAAGAAGGCCCATGCAGCGCGTTCATCTGGGTATTTTTCTAATTTTCGCGCATGCGCAGACCGTTTTGAGGGCAAAATGCAGAAGGCCCTTGAGCGCCGACGGGGTCGGAGCGTCCGGAGGGCGACGCGCATCACAGAGGTGACGGGCGACCCGGGCGACCCGCCCCCCGTCTCGCTCCAGTGACGCCAGCGACAATGGCCAAACCTGGGAAGGGGGATAGGATTTAGAAGAGGAGGCCTCTGACAATCCTACTCCGTTCCCGGGCCTGGCCGGCTAATCCTACTCCCCCCCCCAGAATGCCCCGTTCCACCTTCCCCATGCCCCTCCCCTTCCATGCCCCTCCGTTGCCCAGTGGGAACTCACCTTCTCCAGCAGCCGCAGCTCTAGATCTGGGTTGCAGAGTGCGGTGCCAGCTCTGCCTACTCGCCGGGTGCCTTTACGGCACGTTTGTGACACCCTAGACCAGCAGTGCGGTGCTTTGCCAGTCTAAAGGACAGGATTGGACTGCCCATCTCCGTAACATGATATGGAAGTGGCACTTATGAAACCTAAAGGCAGAATGAGTTTTCCCAAAGGGACTTCAAATGATTTTAACTTTGTTTGAAAATTTGAATCTTGGGTTCTCAGAACTGGTTTCCCCCCACAAGTCATGGTGAACATGATCACAGGTGGGTAGGGAGCCTGTGAAGATGATTTGTCTCTAAGGTTGGGTGAACTGTTCATTCTCTGCCCACCTTGCTGCCACGATGACATCATATGCTAGTATTCTTCTTGCCCCCGCATCACAATCTTTAGAGTTACCATAGGGACAGCTATAAACAAATGTGCCACTCTTTACTGGTCGATCAGTTAAGAGCACTGGTGAACTCTCTCTCTCTCTCTCTCCAGAGATTAGTGAACTATTTTCTTGACTTGTCTTATCTGGACATCTTCTTTAACAATGGCAGGTAGGAAACTGTGCCATCTATATGATCAGAAGTAACCCTTATTTTCCCAGTGAAGCCACACATGAGGTTATGGAATCATAGTTGGGGAAGGGATAAAGTCTTTGGAGAGAAGGAAAAGCAAATTGAAGTGGAAGCTGTGCAGTAGGGGAGCAAGAAAAACACAACTTGAAAGACACAGGGCATAGTCCAGCAAAAGTAGTCATGACTTAAGTCCCCAATAATTTCAAAAGGATTTAGGTGAACTGGGATTATGTCAAGGCTTTCCATGCGATATACAGCAGCTTGACAATCCCAGGCATGTCTACTGAAATGTAAGACCCACTGAGCTCAATGGGACTTACTCCCATGTGTGTGTAGAATTACAGTGTTGTGACTAATCTTGGTAGATTGTGTCCTCTGTCTTCTGAGTGATATGTTTTCTGCTCCCCTCCTCTGACTTCCCACTATAACCTTCTGTCCAAAGACTTTATCTTTTTCGCTGGAGTATTAGATAGTTATTTCTGTGGAGCTAGCAGAAGCGAAAGAAGCAGATTACAATTACAATCTAAATATTGCCAGTAGTTGTGACAGTACTGAAAGGGGAGGGAAGGAAGAAGCATGAGAAGGAATATGCAGAAATGTCATCGTATGCCTCACGTAACTAACCAGCCCCACACGGTCATTCCTTGCCCATATGGCTGCCGGTCTTTCAACCAGTATCCTTGAATGAATCTGGAAAAGTACTTTCCACGGTGCTCATCTAAAATGTATATTGCAGGGGTTAAGCTTAATGGCTTCAATAGACAAGATGGTGTTGAGTAGGTGTTGGGAAAAAGAGAGGGAGAGATGAAAAGGTCCCACAGGTTCTGAAAGTGCATTTCACATAGGAAGGCGCAGCAAAGGTCCATGATTGGAGCAGCCTAAGAAGGCAGGGGACTTTAGGATGGCTGTCAGTGGTCGAGCTGGGGGGGGTATGTGTGCAAAGGAGCCCTCCATGATTGCATTTTCCCTTCTGCAAACTCAAGTGGGTTTGTAAATGAGAAACCCAATGACTGTAGCTACAAATTGGCACTGGAGATTTGGAGTAGCGATGGGGGCAAAGGAAATTGGTAATTCTGTATTAATGAATCCAAAGCAAAAGGCCAACCTTGGCAAAAAAAGAAGCAAATAATTGTGTGAAAAGAATGCACTCTTATAATGGATTGCATTTCTTGTATTATAGTACTCAGCGAATTTAACAAGTATTAATTTTAACAAGTGCCCATGGCTGAACTGAGAATCTAAATTAATCTGTTTGCATTTGGGAGATGCCTCCTGTAGGTAGAATATATGCATCTACTTGTTTCTGAACTTGTTATGATTTGATTTACTCCCCAGCAAACCTAACGGACTCCTGCCTTCAGCTCAGGGCCAACTGCCCTTGGGATTCCGTTTTGCATATTAACGTTCTCAGGCCTCCTAGAACCTTGGGGGTTACCGTGGAGATAGGAGTAAACAATTTGATATGATCACAGTTCTGTTGGCTCCCAGTTCGCTCTGTTGGCTTTAGTGGATGCTAACACGGGTTGAACCCCTCAGAGCTGGTTTCTCGGAGGACCAGTGATAACTTAAGGCCGTTGCTGGCACAAGTCTGCATTGACCTGGGAAGGTGGATCAGGTCTGGAAAGGGGTTTGGGATTCGGCGTGCGCCACTGCTGATCCCACCCCCTCCCAGGCCAGATCTACCCCCTTCCCCGCCCCATCACCGCCCACCGCCCTCCCCCATTCCGCCCACCCCGCCCCATTCAACCCCCTTCCCACCTCCCTCCAACCCCCTGCATAGGCTTACCTGCTCTGGAAGGACTCCATGAGTCTGCCAGTGCACAGGAAGCTGCTCCGTCTACCCCACTGCAGGACCACTGCATGTGTCAGTGGAGGCTGTTTTGCGACTGCTGTAAAGCAGCCTCTGCCGCTGCAACGCTAGTTACGCCAGAGGGGAAAGGAGATCAGATTGGGCCGTAAGGCTGCAGTCTTATGCACACTTATCTGGGAGTAAGTTTCACTCAAATTACTGGGACTTAATTCTGAGCAGACACTTGTGAACACTTGAAACTTGCTTCCTTGCCTTGCTCTAAATGACTACCAATTCATGATGTTTTAATGCCATCAAAAATAATTTTAAAAAAACACCCTTTATTGGCATAACTTTAATGCCATCACTTAACTGGGTCACAAAATGACCAATCTTTTCCCAGAGTTAACCTAACAATCCTGACAGGATTCATGGTCCTACAAAAAGATGCCAAAGAGATGCAACAACCACTCCAGAATGCCTTCAGGATTGAGATGCCAGTGAGGGGGAAGGGATCTTCTGAGTTTAAAGCAGGACAATCTCCTTTCAGTTCCTGCCTCATCTAAGGCCCATCCCTGGATGGCTTTGGATGCTGCTGTTTCTCAGCCTCAGGGGTGTGTGACTTTCTCACTTTAGAAGTGCTGTCATATTACACGGTACTCAAAACACCCTAGCAGAAAGGCGGTTCACATAGATTTAAACCTGACTTCAGCTATGAGCTCATTGCAAGCCACTTCTTCTCTGAGTTTCAGCCCCCAGCCCCCCAAGTGGTAACACTGACCTACTATGCAGAGCTGTTGTAAGGATTACTAACAGCCCATTCCAACCCAAGTGCTAAGCAGCCCAAGTCAGACCTAAAGTCAGCCTAAGTCGTTTAGGTCAAAGTTAGGTCTGGAACGCAACCATTTAGGGTGAAGTTAGGTCAAAGTTAGGTCGAAGTTACAACCGATGGACTAAGAACAGCCCATTCCAACCCAAGGGCTAAGCAGCACAAGTCAGACCTAAAGTTGACCTAAAAGTGGGCAGAACATGGGCGGACCGTGGGTGTAACGGGGGCGGCAACCAATTAACATTGGATTCCAGACCCTGGCAAGCACAGACACGCCCCCTCCAACACAAATGCTGACACAAAATTTAGGTCGACCAAAAAGGTGGACCCAAATTCGAGGAGACCCATAGGAACCATTTTACCTTACCCAAGCTCCTGAAAATTTCTAACACCCTACTCCTGAGTTAGGTCACAGTTAGGACAGAGTTGGGCCTGCTAGGTCTGGAAACCGACAGAGTTATGCCTAAGATAGGGAGCCTATCAGCACCCAGCCCCACCCAGCCTCATTCCCACAAAAGCCCAGCCCCAGACCTCCAGTCACACTCACTCACTCTGTGAGAGCACGTGGTGTGGGGTTCTGTTCCCCACAGCCACAAAGTGGGACTTTGTCGGTGGAGGGCAAAATTCACAAACACCCCACTTCTCTCTTCTCCTCTCTGCCTCCCTCTAGGGCAGAGAGGGCTGTTCTGGCTGTGGCCAACCTGTTTACAGCTGTGCCTGGGCAGCTGCCTCCATGCAAGTGTTTGCTAACCCATGTCTTTCTCCCAGCCCCTCTTTCTCCCCCCCCCCCCCACAGGCAACAACACCAGCAGGTAAGAGCAGGGTTTGTGCTGACATGTGGTCTGACTGCTGCCTCTTTGCATTTAGAAATATAGGAAGGTATACATGCAGGTTTTCATGGCCAGTTGTTATGCTCAAAGTTACAATATTTAAGGGATTTTCAGCCATGTGATTTCAGTTCTTAAAATTGAAGAAATAAAGATCGATCTTACGATTGTCAGTTGAAATTCCAAATCCTGGTTCTACCGCGACGTGGATATAGATATGCTACTATATCTGCAGAGACTTCTAGGGCAAGGTTATAGACACCTTCCAGCTTGCAGCTGGGTTCTCTTTTCGCTTTCGAAGAAGCCCCTAATGCCTGGGGAGAAACGTCAAGCACAGAAGACCTTAAAGATTTCAACTTTGTCAGCTTTGGATAATCCATCCTGCTTGCCCGCTCCACGTCGCGGTAGAACCAGGATTTGGAATTTCAACTGACAATCGTAAGATCGATCTTTATTTCTTCAATTTTAAGAACTGAAATCACATGGCTGAAAATCCCTTAAATATTGTAACTTTGAGCAATATAGGAAGGATACATGCCTCTTTACCAATGTGTTGTCTCATAGCTGTCTGCATAGCCTGCCATGACATGCCTCTCTACCAATGTGTTGTGTCTCATAGCTGTCTGCATAGCCTGCCATGACATGCCTCTCTACCAATGTCTTGTCTCATAGCTGCCTGCATAGCCTGCTATGACATGCCTCTCTACCAATGTGTTGTCTCATAGCTGCCTGCTTTGCCTGCTATGATATATAGGATACATGTCTCTTTACCACTGTTGTGTCTGATTGCTGCCTGTAGTCATGTGAGCAGACAATGCCACAAGTGTGGAACTGTTAGCCTTATGTAGACACCAGCTGTCCCCCCCCCCCTGTAGACACCAGCTGTCCCCCCCTTTTCTCCACAGGGTCTACTGACAGGTCAGTATTGCTAGGTTTGCCATGGTTGTGACCCCCCAAGTTGTGGTGTTGTCTCTCTCTTTGACCCTTTCCCCTTACAGGATCATGCTCTCCTTATACCCAGGTAAGCAGCTCAGACCATGCTATGTGTGTCACACCTCTCAGCTGTGTTTTATTTCTCTCCCTGCAGGCTTTTGCAACCGACACACTGGCTTGTCGTCAATGGTGACTGCTTCCATATACCAGCTGACATGTAACTCCCCCTTGTTTTTTGTCTCCCCAGGAACGTCCACTACCACCTACCTTCCTGGGAGCACCCCTGGCCCTGCAGTGTGGTTGCTCCACTGTCGTCTGCCTCGATGCTGCCAGGGGTCAGAGAGCCAGCCCTGCAACCCTCCTCAGCTGCAGGCGCTTCCGTCGAAGGTCCGCGCGTAATGAAGGCGCTTCCGTCGAAGGTCTGCGCGTAATGCAGCCACTTCCGCCCAAAGTCTGCCTGCATAAGAGGCGCCTGTTTATGCATCACCTTCATCTGCAGAGCGCCCCCTGTGTCCCTATCGGTCTCTGCAGACCCCTCTCTTGGAATCTGTCTCCCACCAGCCTTGTTGTCTGTCTGTCTGTCTCTGACCCACCCATGCCCCTCCCCAGCACCCCCTGTCTGCCTGCCTGTGTGTCTGCCTCCCCTCCCACTCCCTGATGATGGCTGCTGGCCACCCCCCACCCTGCCCGAGCGCCTGCCGCGAGGCGCCGTCGTCGCCCCATCTGGGGGTGTGATGCGCTGTGTGAGCCCTTCACGCTCGCAGCAGACAAGCCCAAGGCATCTCTCGGTCTTGGCCGGGGCACAGAGCAGCAGGCACGCCGGGATGCCTTCTTTGTGGGCATAGCCACGGCCTTGGAGGCCCAGGGCTTCAGGCAGCGCACGGGAGAGTCATGTCAGAGGCAGTTCCAGTCATCATGAGACCCCCCTTGTGTGTGACGTTCCCACCCCCTCCCCTTCCCTCCCCCGCTCACCCCCCAGTACAGCCTCAACATGGCTTGGGGGTGGCATCGCCTTCTGCAGGAGGGAGGGGACAGCCACTCTCCCCTGCAGCAGGTGGCTGATGCACAGGGTGCCCTGTGGCGGCTGGGCTCAGGCACCTCGCTCACCTGTCACCTGCCCTGCGCCCACCACATGACTGGCACAACCCCCCTGCCTGCGGTCAGCCCCTTTGCGACCGGGCTGCGACAGACCCTGCGGCAGCTGCCATGGATGGACGCTGACACATGCAGACAGAGGCCTGCACATGCCTGAGCCAGACATGGAGCCTGGAGAAGAGCCTGCCTGCCTGGGAGGTAAGTGTTGCCTGGATCCTGGGGTGGTGCTGGGCCACAGAAACTGCAGCCTGCCTAACTCAGGCATAACTCTGACCTACCTCAGGCATAACTTCTGCCTAACTTAGGCTGCACTTAGGCCACACTTATGCCTGACTTGGAGAGGAGTTGGGTTGGAATGGGCTGTAAGAAGATCATCTATGTGATGAACACTTAAAACTTGCTTCCTTGCCTGTTCCTCTGTTCCAGATGAAGCCCCGGACAAACAGGCACCGGAAGGCTCAGACGTTCCACCTCTGAAGATCAAGGTGCTGTTCAGCAGGTTTCCTAAATGTTCCACCTCTGAAACATCCACAGCATCTTTCAGCTCTGGGCTTCAGCCTGTAGCCCCTCCGCTGCCAGTCAAATTGGAAAGACGCAGAGGGGTCAAGGACTACAAATATCTAGTCCCACCAGGTGTCCACTTGGGAAAACCGAGCCCAAAGTGTCCACCTGGGAACACCGAGCAGCAGCATCCAGGAGCAGCATCCAGCTCTGTGGCTCCTTGTCCTCCCATCCGTGTCGGCATCAACACAAACCGTCCTCCTCCTGTGTCCTGCTTTGGGCCAAAGTATACATACAGAAATGCACCCAGCACCATGGAGCAGCTGTGCAGGCACCCCCACCTCCAGCCAGTGCCCAACCTTCAACTGCTACACATGCAGCCTCCTGGGCAAAGACAGACGGGTCAAATTGTGCAGCCAGGCAGGGCTGTCCCAGTGCCATCGGCTCCATCTGTCAAAAAGCCAGAACACCAACGAATTGTGAAAATCAGTAAGTATTATTGAGCCCAACCAAAATCCAGGAATGTGAAATCCATAAGTGCAGAAGCATGAAAGGATGTGTGCTGCTGATCTTTGCAAAGGGGACATTCTGTCTTTAATCTACCCATTGATCAGTGGTTTAGATGAACTCCATCATCATTTCATCTCCTCTCAGGGCCATGGTTTTCAGGATACATCCTGGGAAATGCTTCCTCAAATGCTTATCTGGGGCTCCTCAATGAGAAGATCAGAAATGGCAGATAAATAACCCTTCAAGCCAGCTTGCCCACCACTGCCACTCTTCTCCCTTGCAGTAGCTGACGGTTGGGTGTATTCACACAGTCAACCCATAGCTCATGTGGGGTGAAGAGACCCCAAGAATCCTGGCCAGCGTGCCAGGTGAATGGATCATGCCTGTAAAATTTGCCCCCTTAATCCCCAGGGCAAATCCCCTGCAAACAAGTCAGTGTGAAAAGGCTCCATCTTCTAGTGAAGGCTTCTGCTCCCTAAGGGGTGCCTGGAAAGCACTGCAGGGAAGGCCTTTAGGAGGGAGCTGCCTTGGCTCTTTGATTGGCTAAATAGTAGGTTTTGTTTTATGTTTTGGCCATTCTGATGGATTCTGACTCTAATTCCTTTTGTGGGACAGAGTTGTTTGTGTGATGGTGCACTGATTTTATGGTCCTTAGGCACTGAACGAATGAATGAAGAATTTACTAAGGGGACTGAGCAATGGAAACTTGACTTTAGGCATTATCTACATGTCCTGGCCCCATGTCACACTGAGTGGGATTATTATAAAGGATGATGGTCTTTGACCGGAAATGTTTTTGTGAGCCCCAACCAGTCACAATACACAGCATCAGTTCTGGTTCTTGAAATGCTTTTCAGTACCATCACTGGAATGATGCAACAGTTGATAACCTTTTCATCCTGAAAAATACTGCCATCCCAATGGATCTCTTGGGTTGGTTTGAATAGTTGGGGCCGCCCCAAACAGAAATGTTTGTCACTCAATTTCCCTAGCTATTAACCGGATATGACAAACTAGAGAAGGTTTCATGATGACCAATTATTTGCAGCTCTTTTCTCTCAGGGACAAATGTGGCACACATAGGCCAATAGTTGTCTACCACATTCCAGAAACTGCTGCTGATGAAGAAGAGTGCCAGAGCAATGCCTGGCATTTGGCTAGAGATGAAGTGAGGCCTTAACAAAAGCTAGAGATGAAGTGAGGCCTTAAATTCATCTAGGTTCAGATGACAACTCCCAGGCACCACTTCCCTGCCTGAGAGTGGAGATTGTAAAAGAGGAGGTGAGGGGACCATTAAGATGTTGCCTCACTCTCCTTCTCTCTGTCAAATCATGCCAGGCCTTTTGACGGTGCTGGTGGTCAGAGGCGTCGCTCCGGTAGGGGCGGGGCTGTAAGTTTTGCTCGGTCGGAGTCCCGTTTACCGAACGAGCAGGAGGCGGCCCCGCCCCCTCACTGTCAGAGCCATTCCCCTGCGGAGAAAGCAGCAGGCCTGCTGCTTTCTCCGCAGGGGAATGGCTCTGACAGTGAGGGGGCGGGGCCGCCTCCTGCTCGTTCGGTAAACGGGACTCCGACCGAGCAAAACTTACAGCCCCGCCCCTACCGGAACGACGCCTCTGCTGGTGGTCCAGGCACTGTGTGTGTGTCCTGAGATTGGAGGAGGTAGTTTTGAGGGGTCCTATCTTTTCCAAGTCCTATTCTGGGTTTCTTCAGCCTCTAGCCCACTGTTGCGGCCTGGACTGAGTCCAGTCTGATCCATCTGATTTTGTTGGTTGTACCCAGGGCCGGCCCATCCATGAGGCCAACTGAGGCGGTCGCCTCAGGCAGCAGGTTGGTGGTGATGGGAGTACTCTGTCCACCCAATTGCCTCCACTTCCTCCTCCTCCTCCTTCCACTCCCTGGATTGGAAAAGGAAGAGGGGGACAGAGAGTCTGAGAAAATGTGGAGGGGAGTGCTGAGTTACAACATTGGAGAGTGGGAGGAGCAGTGGGGCTGGCAACATCATCAGGCAATGTCCGATTTCACCATTGGCCACTTTTCCAGAAATGAACATTAATATAAACTGCTGCTACTGATTATAATTCCAGTTCATGCTGTTGCCCCATTGCTTTTGTTGGTTTAACAGTGCCTTCTTGGATTAAGAAACCCCTTTCAAATCACGTTGAAAAGGTTCAAATCCTCGCTCAACCACGAAACTTTCAAATCCAGGTTCAAATCCTCGCTCAACCACGAAACTTTCTGGGTGACCTTGGGCTGGCCACTATCTCTCAGCTGCACCTACCTCACAGGGTTGTTGTGAGGACAAAAAGAGGGAAGGAGCCATGTACACCACCCTGAGCTAACTGGAAGAAAAGGGTGGCATAGAAGTGTGTGTGTGTGTGTGTGTGTGTGTGTGTGTGTGTGTTTTCTTCCAATGAAAAATAGACACCTACCTTATAGATTATAAGGTCCCAAAATTCCTGTGCCGTCTTTACCTGTAATTCCTGCAGGTTGGAATTAGACTGAAAAAGGAGGAGGAAAACAAACAAGAGACTTCCCATCATGGCAAACTCAGAGGGCAGAAGACTCAACGTGGGAGGGAGTCACCCTCCTTCCTAATTGCCGTTTTTAAGCACTGTAGTGCCAGAGGCAAGCCACATCATGTGCTTTGCCCTGCGACGTTTCAGGGTGAGAAAAACAGATTATAAATGCCTCCTACCTAGGCCATTTTGGCAATTGCTGTGTTGTTATTGGATCAAACATAGACACTTTTTTGATGTTGTTTTTTAAAGAGACAGGGATGTACAAATGTAAAACTGCTGTACAGTACTCCCCCCCCATATCCGCTGGGGATATGTTCCAGGCCCCTCCGTGGATACTTGAAACCGTGGATAGGAGTGAACACCCCCTCCATGGTTTCCTGAGGACCCCCTGCCCTGCCTCCCCTGCGGGCAGGCATGCGCCCCCCCAGCTCTAATTTTTCTTTCAACAAGCTTTGTTTCTTCCTTAAAACAAACAGAGAAGCAGCCTCCATTTCAGGCAAGTAGAACGAGACTAAGTCCTAGAGAGGCTCTGCAAGGTTTCTGTTAATCTTGCAGAGCCTCTCTAGGACTTAGTCTCGTTCTACTTGCCTGCAATAAGCAGCCAAAGGCTGCTTCTCCTGTTTGTTTAAGGAAGAAACAAAGCTTACAGGGAAAAAAGTAAAAGCCTGGGAGGGTCCCCACGATCTGTGGATAACTGAAACCGTGGATAGCGAATCTGTGGATATGGGGGGGGGGGTCACTTGTACATTTCTACAGCAAGTGGAGATGAGCTTTAGCAAACCTTACAAAGTTGACCTTTGCTAAAGGTGCCTCATTGCCAGGGGAATGGGGGAAGAACATGGGAATTTTTTAGAGAATGGTTCTTCTAACAAAGGCTGCATACCTAAGGGGGAGGCCAAAAGGTCACTGGGGATTTGGGGGACTGTCAAAAGGACCTTCGATTCTCAATGACAGCATCAGACTTTGTAACTGAGCTTTTTTTGTTAATCAGCATTGAAACGGAGATCGCAAGATCACAGGAAAGCTTTAGGTGTGAAGGAATTTTCAAGGAAAGTAGCGTTTAATCTGGCCCAATGTGTTGAAAAATATTGACGGGGAAATGAAGGGAGTGCAAAGGAATTTGGGGTCATTAGTTTTGTTTTTTAAATTGTCCTGGAGACGGACAAAAGAAAACAACAGGTTGCATCTCACAGTGAAGGGTGTTCTAAATCTCAAGAACGTTAAGTTGCGCATGGTGTGCAATGTTGCTTGTTTCTTGCAGAAACCCCATTGAAAGAATACAGATGCATACTTGAAAGCTAACAGGTTCCTGCCCCAAGGAGCCTACACTTCGACGTACTGCTTAGCGACGCGCCTCCCCATGGGGAATGTGCTGCAATTTTAATAGCAGCATTTGTAATGCGCTTTCAAGTGTGCCTTCTCCGTGACGCCCTTATAACAGCCGTGGGAGGATTATTGTCCCCATATTGCAGATGGGGAAGACTGAGGCTGAGATAGAGAGGGGGAAAGTCCTGATGCACAGAGCATTGCTTTTGCCATTGCACTGCAGTGCTCCATAAGTCAACGAGTGCATGCGCATTCCAAGTCACCATTTTGCGAACATGATTCAGAAGACGTAATGGTGATTGGCATGGAGAGATTGATGTTCCCAGCCAATTGGGAAGGATGCCCATCACACCATATTTATGGAATTTGGACCTATGGAATCTTTATTGATCAAAGCTTTTGCACGGATTTCATACCCTGATAAGACACAAGACAAGGAATTCTGAGATGATTCATGTGCCACCAGTTTTATTGATACTAAACATGAATTTCAGCAGTTCTATCTACCCTACTACTACTACTCCGCTCTCCTTTTTCAGGGCAGGTTCTTGCTTTGGGGGGAAACAGCTCTGCTTTTCCACCCATATCTCCCTCCCCCTGGATGATCCCACCGTGGCTCCAAGCTGCAGACCATCTCCTGACAGTCCCCGCTTCTCACCACCAACCCCAAAAGGAGTCAAGGCAGCTCAACGTTGCATTGTCCACCTTTGATCAGCCTTTGATCAGCTGTGTTGATCAGCCTTTGAGGCCGACTTTGCACCCATTGCTCAGTGGGGTCCCTTTCAACATCTCTGGGCCAAATAGTGCCTAGAGACTGGTCTTGTTGATGAGACCACCTTTGGCCAAAAGCACTTGCCATAGGGTGCACACCCAATGCCCTGTTCGTAACCACCCCTACTGCACTTGAACCTGCCTGCTGCAGCCTGACTACATCACTACACCCATTCCATTAGTCTGGAGTAGGTGAAAAAACCCCAAAACCCTCAACATAAAGTCCTACTTGACCCCTTAGGCAACCAGCTAATCCTAGCTAATCCCAATGGCTGCCCCAACTCCTCCATCTTAGCTCCTCAGTCAATAGGAAGGTGTCACCTTCCAACGTTTCCACGTGGATGTGCCCCACTCCCACGATAGCTCTGCACTTTTTCCAGCATTAGCACAAGCATATCGGCCGACGCCCTAGCTCTTCCGGCTTGCAGTATTTCAGCATGGGTGACCAGTGATAATCCAGCGAGTAAGAGTTCACAACATGACGTTTCACGATCACATCACTGGAGGCTGGCGAATCGTTGTCAGAGCTGCCAGCTACCAATTCATGGCAGTGGGGCGCAGATCCATCTCCACTGTCATAGAAGACTGATCCAGAAGGCTGATTAAGGCTGATCAAAGGCTGATCAGGTGTCGGCTCTGCAGCGTAGAAAACAGTGCCATTCTCAAATACAGCCGTCGCGGAATCTCCCTCCGGAACACAAACAATTGTCTCATTTCCCTGGGTTTCATTGCCACCGTTGCTGCTCTCGTTAACCATCTCCGCTGAATGTTGTCCTTCAACGCCAACTAGGGTCATCACTCCATGGTCTGCAGAGCCTGGAGAGATGTTGCTCTCACCACCCGTCATGACAGAGTCTTCCTCCGGAAGGTAAACTCTCAACTCTGTTACATGGGTTTCATGGTCTCTGCTGTTGTTCTCATTAAACATCTCCCCTGAATGTTGTCCTTCAACACCAGCTAGAGTCATCATACTATGGTCTGCAAAGCCTGGAGAGATGTTGCTCTCACCACCTGTCAAGACAGAGCCTTCCTCCGGAACGCAAACTCTCAACTCGGTTGCATGGGTTTCGTTGTCTCCGCTGTTGCACTCGTTAACCATCTCCCCTGAATGTTGTCCTTCAACACCAACTAGGGTCATCATTCCATGGTCCCCAGAGCCTGGAGAGGTGCCATTGTCATAATAACCAGTTGCCCCAGCCTCTTTCTCTTGAATTAAAATTATTTGCCCAGGGGCACACACGAGATTGATTGTTTCAGTGTGTTCCGGGGACGGATCGTAACCCTTCACATCCGGTTGGTGTCCTTCAATGCAAAACATGGTCATTGTCATAGCGTGACCATCTCCACAACCCGCAGAGTCACTGCTGTTCATCTTTCCTGAATGCGGAGGTTCAAACTACAAGACACAAACAACAATATTGCTGAAGGATCAACTAGTACAACATGATCCAAAGTCAGAAGGTAGAAAAGTGTGGGGAGTTTTGTAGGAATTAATTTGTAGGGGACTGTAATTTTGTAGGAATATTTGTAGGGGACTGTAATTGAGCTGGTACTTAGACCCAGCATCTATACCAGAAGCCAGGATTCAGGCCTGAGAAAAGCTGAAGAAGAAGATGGGAGTAGTCTGGGGTTGCCTCTCCAAAGAGTGACTCCTGACAAAATCTCCTTGAAATCACCGGGACACGTTGTGTTGCCTAACTAACTTCAGATCTACTCATCTTCACGGGACTTAGCCATGACTCATGTTCTGAGGATGCCACACAAACAACACTAATAGCATTGAAACTACACTTCTGAATGTCATGACTGGTCTGTGTAGGTCAACTGCTTGGAATCTGTACAACATCCCTGCAAGGCAAGGGAGTATTATTATGCCCATAGTGCAGACAGGGAAGACAGAGGCCAAGAGGGAGTGGTTCACCTAAGGCCACCTGCTGAGAATTGAATGCAGAGGTGAGATTCAGTTCAAACCTTAAACCCAAACAATTTCAATAAGTAATATACACAATAAGAAATATCTTACACGAGTTTGGTAATACGGGTGAAGATGCCATGTTGATAGAGAAAGCCTGGATAAAAATAGTATCCTATGCTTTTATCCAGGCTTTCTCTATCAACATGGCATCTTCACCCGTATTACCAAAATCATGTAAGATAATTGCGGGCCATGAAAGCTTTGCAGACTTTACACAATTCTTTGAACACCCCCCCCTCTCTCTCTCTCTCTCTCTCTCACACACACACACACACACACACACTCACTCACTCACTCACTCACTCACTCACTCACTCACTCACTCACTCACTCACTCCTTCCTTCTTTTCAGCTTGAAAGACAGAGCAGATCTTGAACTGTGGGTAGAGGGAGAGGGGGCCTGGTCTCTTCCCAACAACAACAGCCTGCTTAGCTACTGCTTATAGAAGACTCCAGAATGGGGGCAAGATTTGCTAAAACTGGGGAGAATCAAAGGATGGGACTCAAACATAAGAAGCTGCAGCTGTCCACTGAGCTCAGTGCTCTATTTCCCTCCTTGACTGGAAGCATCTTTCAAGTGTTTACTCCTGAGACTGAAACTGGGATCTTAGGCAGACAAAGCAAGTATTTTTTTCCTTTGCCCCGTCCTCAGATATCATCACCCTCTAACGCTGCTTTTTACTGAGTCAGACCCTTGGTATACCTAGCCTTGGATTGTGTACTCTGAACGGCAACAGCTCTCCAGGAGTTAGAACCATAGAATGTTTGAGTTGGAAGGGAGCTTAGAGGCCATCTAGTCCAACCCCCTGCTCAAAACAGGAAGCCACGACAGCATCCCTGACTGCTGGCCGTCCCTCTTCTGCTTGAGCTCAAACTTCTGCATGAAATCCCTGAGCAACAGCTTCTCCCCAGCATGGTCTCCATCCATAATCCAAAGCCAGACATGAGTTGCCACTGAAGGTGCTCTTGAGAAGCTGATGGGTTCCATGAGGGCTCCCACCCTTCCTAATTTGAGCACTGAAACGAGATCCCTCTCAGCAAGTCTCTCCACCACTGAATAGCCACAGACAAACGCTGTGGAGTTCTTTCCAAATCGGCTTCTGCCTCGATGGGGCTCTTATTTCCCATTGCGAATTCCTCCCCCCCCCCCCCGGATCTGTCTTTTTGCTCTTCATGAATAACAATCCACACCGAGGACTTCCGGCTAGGAGGACATGGCTGGCTGACAACTCCGCCGATCGCTCTGTATTGACGGAGTACATCTGATGGACTTAATTACTCTACCCCTGGATTAAAAGGGAGTACGAAGAGATAAACCACAAGGCTTTCAATCGCCCCCTTTCTGACACTTCAAGGCAAAGGCTTTGAAGTTTTGGATTCTCGGCGAGAAGGCTGGATACCATCGAGCTAGAGCCCAGATGAAAAACAAGTCAAGCCACCTCCGACATGCTTTGCTTTGCTTAAGCAAGAGGCGTAGAAATGATTTATGAGTTGAAGAAATTAGCCGAGATAAGAGTTAACGCTAAAAATAATACGTTGCGATAAGGCGAACTGAACATTCGAAAGTGAAAGTTGGAAAGACGAAATTAAAGTTACAATAGTGGTGAGTTTTATTGAATTATTTTTTTGTTTTGTACTTATGGAAGATTAAAACAGTAAGAAGGTTTTTTTAATAGACTATTTCGGCAAGAGAAAATTGTCCGGGACTTTGTTGACATTCCTGACATTTTTGCTAAAAGAATATGAGCCCTTCCGTGTTAGAGTTCATGGATCCTGGCAATTAATCCTTCTGTTTCATGTCGTCGACCACAGAAGTTTTTTATATTACCTCTTCTTCTTTTTTTAAGAGAAGAGAGATTGGCATCTGGTGAAAAAATTGCAACATGACTACAATATTGTCTTGTTTTAAGAAATGTGAACAAAGATTCGATGCAAAGATGACAATTTTGGAGGAAAATCTTCAGAATATGATTGCAGAACTGAAACAAGCAGGGAAGGAAAAGGATGCAAAGGATGAATTAAAAGACTCTACGTCGGCCTCCCTTGCTCCCAATAAAGAGAAAGATTTAGTTAAACCAAGATTTGAGATAGAGAAGCAGAGTACTTTACTAAAAATGGTGTTGAAGATTGTCTTTCAGGGGAGGAATATAGAAGACGTGAATGATCCTGTGGAAAAGATTGCAAAGTGGATACAATTTAAAAAACAAGGGACTTTTGGGAAAGATTTAAAGATGAAGAAGAGGAGGAAGAGGAAGAAGAAGAGGAAGAGGAAGAAGAAGAGGAAGAAGGGGAAGGAGGAAGGGGAGGGATGGAAGGGGTAATGGCAAACTGTCAAAAATAAAAAGGGATTATAATGTTTTATTTTTTTGTGGGGAATATTATTGGAGTTAGCGTTATATAAAAAGAACAAAATGTTTTATTATTAAGAAACAAATAGATATGACTTGTTTTTAAGAAACTTATATTAAGAGTGATGGAAAATTTTTGATGATGAATTAACAAATTTGAAGACAAAAATGGGGTGACTTAATAAATTTAGAAATTTGAAGTGGAAGTTAAGACTTTTAGATGATAAAGGAAAGGTTAGTTAACCCTTCTGTGAATAAAAGAAAAATAATGTTTTATTATTTGAAAAGACTTAAGTAAGATGTGATTTGTTTTTAAGAATTTTATATAAAAAGGGGATATAGATTTTTTTTAAAGAAAGAAACATTTGGAAGGTTTTTTATTTTAATACATTTGGAGAAAAATGGGGTGGCTTTATATATTAAAATATTTGAAGTGGGAATTAAGATTTTTGGATGATAAAGGAAAAGTTAGTTAATCTTTTTATGAATATTGGGATACCACTTATAGATTTTTTAAGAGAGAGAGAGAGAGAGAAAAGGAGTGATAAAGTGTGAATTTAATGAATAGTATATTAGAGATATAGGCTTAGTTAGATATTAGAAGTAGAAAATATATAATAGTATACAAGTAGGATTTACTGCTTCGCGCTTGCTGTAATCTTTCGTAGTATGTTGTATTGTTTTGTTTTGTTGTTTTGTTTTGTAGTTTATTCATAAAAAAATTAAATATATATAATAATAATAAAAAAAAACAATCCACACCATGGAACCTTAAAAAGTCGCAAATCCCAAAGCGACGGCTCAAAGCAGTACATTGATAGAAACATCTGCTTGCAAGGCAAGCTCTCATTTAAGGATCTGCAGACAACATAACCACAACACTCAGTGGGAGACGAAAAGAAAAGCTTCCAGCTTACCTTAGTGGTGGCTGCTCATGCAGAGTGTGTGTGGTCCAGCAAAGTGGCCGAGTGAGGACTCAGGAGGAGGGGGAGTCTTAAAAACCCTCTGCCCATTCCCCTCCAGGAAGTGAGGCACAGTCAGAGAATGGCCAATTAGCCTGATTTCTTGAGAAAACGTGCTCTGGTCTGCTGTGCTATCATGTTGTACGTGTGTGCGAGTTGAATCAGGCTAGATGTGTCCCTTATTCCGGAGAAAAGCAGCAACCTCATGCATTCCACAGACAATTAAGCCTCTCTCTTCATCTTAATAACAAGGTGAGCTACAAGTAATTTCCCCTGTATCATAGGGCCCCGAGTGCCACCTGGGAGAGATCCCAGC
The DNA here is from genome assembly GCA_026170595.1 of Plestiodon gilberti rubricaudatus. NCBI lineage: Eukaryota > Metazoa > Chordata > Lepidosauria > Squamata > Scincidae > Plestiodon > Plestiodon gilberti. The sequence continues at coordinate 28,766,747 of JANXHW010000009.1, read as the reverse complement.
ACCATTTAGCTCCATTTTGCAGGTAGGATGACTGAGGCACATGTATATTTTGCAGCTGGCTCGCTGGGATGAACTCTTCAACCAACTCTGGCTTAGTGGAGAGGGTATCTCGTCCCAATACAGCCAAAGCTGTGACGACGATGTCCCGGAAATCACACCCGATTTGCCACAACCGCGTTGGGAATCATTGCTTTCCAGCAGTGCTTGGCATGAGTGTGAGGTCCCAATTCCCTGAGGGGTGAGCAAGTAGGCCCTTTTGGGGCATCCTAACAGCGGACATCAAATGTGAGTCAGGTGATAAGCCCCCTAGCAGAAATTCTTCCCCACTGTATCTAATGAAGCCATTAGAAGCTGACCAGTCATATGATCCTTACTGATGGACCTACTGACCACATCCCCCCCCGAGGACCCAAATGTTTGAGGTCTGTCAGAAAGTATGCAGATACCTGGGGGTGTGGCCAAAGTGTGAGTCAGCAGGAAGGGCGTGGCTAGCTGGCAGTTGAGTCAACCTCATGTGCCCATTGTAAGTGGGGGGGATAGGGTTTTTAAACCTGACATAATCTTCCTATTTTATGCTTTCCCAAGCAGTTTTCAGGATCAGAGCAGTAATGTGTGGTTAAAAGTTACCTAGAACCTCATCTCTAGAGTCTCCTCCTAGAACCCCCCTCTCTGCTGCATTCTAAGGTGAAATGTTAACAAGAACCCCCTCTCTAGAACCTCCTCCTAGAACCCTCTCTGCTGCATTCTAAAGCTAAAAGTTATCTAGAACCCCCTCTCTATAACTTCCTCCTAGAACCCCCCTCTCTGCTGCATTCTAAAGCAAGTTGTTTTTAATGAAGACAAAATTATTGATTTCCTTCTAATCGAGAGAAACTTCTGGAACCCTGTGGCCACCCCCAAGTGTCTTGATGGATTCTAGTGTGTATCAAGCATCAAAAATGGAATTTGAGACGCAGTTCTATGCAGCAAGTCCTCACTTAAAGTTGTCGATAGGCTCTTCTTGGAAACGGAGACTTCAAGCAAAATGACTTATGATGAAACCAATTTTACCATAGGCTAATTGAGAAACGTAAAAGTTCCTAGGGCATTTTCCCATCAACTTTCAAATGAAATGACTTTAAATAAAACGACTTTAAGTGAGGACTTACTGTACATCTTTACATTATTATTCAGTCCTCCTCCAAGTGCCCTCTAGACAGAGCGACATATTGCACTTGTTATGAGCAGTTAGCTTAATTAATCCTTTGACAGAATCTTTAAGTGGAAGGGATGACCCAGTTCAGTGATCATGCGCCGGAAGATGGCGCATGGCCTGGATGATGCGATCAGGCGCTTGGGACAATGTGAGGAAACCAGAATAGGTACAGTATTGCACCTATAGCTGTATCAAAAAAAAATAATAATCACACAGTGTTTTACTAATGTTCAGGAATGCATACACATCAGTAACGCACCACACCAAAATAATCTTCAAAGAATCACACATGCAATCATACCAAGACTGCATTGTTGCAGGGTTTATCATGCACTCGTGTGCATTGGTAATGTAGAAGGGGAGGGGAAGTGCACATAAACTGAAGGGGCTGAACGTTGTGGCGCACTGCACTTCATCTAATGGATTTTTAGATATTCTCTTAGTTACACCAGACTTGAGGAAGGAAATGCATGAACCTTATAATCCCTGTCTGCCTCACACACAGTGCATCTCTTTGTCAGCTGCCCTGCCTTCCAGTCATGGAGGTGGGTTGTGGCAATTGTGGCTCTTCTTCCAGCTACAGGTCAACCGCCATCCATTGCATCCACAGGATTTCTGTGTCTCACACGGCTGCTGTTCCCCCTGCTGCTGCATCTCAAGTTGCTACACTTCCCAGAAATCCAGGTCTTGCTGCAGCTCATGTTGGTGCTGAAACCCTGGAGGTGGAAGCAGGCCTGTAATGACTAGCCCAGCCCAGTCCAGCCCAACCACTAGAAAATGCCATCTAACACCTTTTGAAGACCTGTTGGTTGACCCTGTATGTTTCCCTTCACCAGTGCTGGAAGCCGAAAGCCTTGTACCTGCCTCCTGCCATAAGATCCAATTCTTCCTTTTTCCTCCCTTTGTTTTAAATCAGGTCAAACTAGAGCAGTGGCTCTCAAATGTTTTAGCACCGGGACCCACTTTTTTAAATGACACTCTATCAGGACCCACCTAGCTTTAGGAGACACTCAAACAGTTACCGGTATCTCCCTATATTTATACAAGCTTGCAAACTGCAGGAGCACAGCTCCTTGCAGAGCAATTAGAAGCTATCTTGCAAGCTGTAGGAGCTCACCTCTTTGAAGGGCAATTAGCAGCTATCTGATTCTAATAGCCTCAGAGCTTGTGGCAATTACTTATCTGATCTTTCCATAACCTGGGACCCACCAGAAATCATGTCGCGACCCACCAAGTGGATCCCGACCCACAGTTTGAGAAATACTGGAGGATATATTGTGTGTTTGGGGTCTGGTCTGGTCTGGTCTGGTCTGGTCCGGTCTCTCTCTCTCTCTCTCTCTCTCTCTCTCTCTCTCTCTCTCTCTCTCTCTCTCTCTCTCTCTCTCTCTCACTGTGTTTTAAAGGAAATCTAAATACAGCAGTCGTTTATCTCATTTAATACATTTTCATAGCACCTTCCAGGCCAAAATTCTCCGCAAAGACAAGTGGTTTTCCGATCGAAATTTGTAATTTGAAAGCAAACTGACAGACCAAGATCATTCATATAAAATTGACCGCCCAGGTGCCCCTTCCCATGACTGCTATTTGCCCCAGGAGGAAAACTCTCATTGAATCGGGACCCCTCTGGGTGGTGTTATGCGTTGAATAATAAATCAGCAACCAGGTATGAGAGAAACTTGGACATTTTTATTACTAAACACATGTGCTGACTGCTCTCACGGGACTCGTGTCCTAAAGTCATGAGGAGTTCATTGTTACAATGCTTCTAGCCAACAGAAAGCAACTTACAGAAGGCAGGCAGTTTGAAAAAGCAGATCCAATTCTTATTGGTTACAGAAATACAGGAACATACGTAATAGACAAGTTACATATCTTTTTGGTCATTCTCTGACAGCTGACGTTTGACGTACATAATTCTTGGAATTAGATTTACATATTCTCATGACGCTTGTTATTCTGTAAGAAATAGGGAACACGGGTTTAGATGCCATGTTAGAAAATGTATTTAACAGAACACAAAACACACAACGTTTCGTCCGCTTCTGTGGACGTCTTCTGGTGTACAGCAGCACCATGCTAGCAAGATGTAAAATGCACAGGGTGCCACTGAAGAAGGCTTTAACTGTCAACAGTAGCAGAAGAATGGAATCTCGGTGGTGACCTGAAATAACCCTGCAAGGATGTAGCTCAGAGGTGCCTGAGGCCATGCTGTAACTGCTAGGAGTGCTCTTTCTTATGTAATATGAAAATATATCCCTAATATATCTTAATATCTAGATGGTCCTTTACAGTTGCTGTTGTTGTATCCACTTACTCTGACTGTCTTAGATACCAGAACCAGGGGACATGTACTAAAATTGAGTGGAGGGAGAGTTAGAACAGACAAAAGAAAATATTTCTTTACCCAGCGTGTAATTCATCTGTGGAACTCCTTGCCACAGGATGTGGTGATGGCATCTGGCCTAGATGCCTTTAAAAGGGGTTTGGACAGATTCATGGAGGAAAAGACCATCACAGGTTACAAGCCATAAGCAACCTCCTGGTTTTAGAAGTGGGTTTTCTCTGTGCCAGGTGCAAGGGAGTGTCAACGGGAAACAGGTTATCTTGTTGTCTTGTGCTCCCTGAGGCATCTGGTGGGGCCACTGTGTGACACAGGAAGCTGGACTAGATGGGCTTTTGGCCTGATCCAGCAGGGCTCTTCTTATGTTCTTATATTGTTTTATGTGTTTGGATCAGTCTCTGTGTTATGATATTGTTTGTCTGTTTGCTATTTATATTTTATGTATGTTTGACTTTATGCCAATAAAGGTTTCATTCATTCATTCATTCATTCTTATGTAATATGGGAAGCCAGAATTTTACATCTTGCTAGCACGGTGCTGCTGTACACCAGAAGACGTCCACAGAAGTGGATGAAACGTTGTGTGTTTTGTGCTCTGTTAAATACATTTTCTAACATGGCATCTAAACCCGTGTTCCCTATTTCTTACAAAATCGTTGCTGGCCATGAAAGCTATCGCTCTTTATTGCTTGTTATTCTGTTTGCTACTGTCCAGTTAACCTTATCAGGAACAGGAGAAGGGCTGACTCAAAGTTCCACCCCACACATGCTTACTTCTCCCTTTGGCCTCCAGCTCCACCCTGCCAACATACAATCTCTTGCAGGTATCTGGCTTGCATAGCTGCCAGGGGCCTCTTTCATAAGTCATACTTCTACAGAAGAACACAATTGCAACTTAATATTGTGCTCTTGCTTTCCTGACTATATGCAGAGCATAAGCCATAATATAAACAGGTGTATATTTCTCTCTAGGCAGAGACTTGGTAAGAGGTTAAGCTGTTTGGTATTTAGAAATACATTTTGATGTTTACTACAAGAAAGCACTCTGATTATGGTCAGAAAACCTCTACAGTGGCAATGGGTTCAAGGACCCATCTGGATTCGGGCCTTGCAAAGCTGCTATTTAAAACAAACCAACAAAACAAAACAAGCATGCAAATTCCAGGCATACCCTCATTCTCAATATCTCTGGACCCTATATTTGCCAAATACCCAGGCCATTCAGATCTTGCAAAATTGTCCCTCCTTCTCAATGATGGATTATTCGAGACGGCAGGAAACGTTGCCAAATTTTTATTATCAGTAGAGCGCCTTATTTATACTAGATTTTATTGAAAGAATATCTGTTTTAATTTGTATCTATTTATAGTTCTGTAATTATGCCAATAATTCTGTAATAATAATTCAGTATAGTTCTGTAATTATACCAATAAAGGTTATTGATTGATTGAAAACAAGCATGTAGCTCCCAATTATGTAATAGGTACATGGTCTAATTTGGCCCATCTTTGATCAATTCTTCCAAGCGCTCCTAACGAACTAAAGAAGTGTAACAATTGTCATTTTCCCCCCACATTTTTATAGCTCCTGTCCTCTAAAGATCTCAGGGTGGCATATATGATTCCTTGTTCTCACAACAACCCTGTGAGGTAGGTGAGGTTGAGAGAGAGTGACCAGCCCAAGGTCACCCAGGAGGCTGAATGAGACCTTATGTACAATATCCCCCCTCATTTCTATACCACCCTTTTCTTCCAATTAGCTCAGGGTGGTGTACATGGTTCCTCCCCTCCTTTTTGTCCTCACAACAACCTTGTGAGGTAAGTGAGGCTGTGAGAGAGTGACTGACCCAAGGTCACCCAGGAAGCTTAGTGGCTGAGCAGGGATTTGAACCTGGATCTTCCAGGTCCTACTCCCAAACCACTACACCCAGAGGCGTCACTAGGACACGCGTCACCCCAAGGCGGGGGGGGGCGCGTCACCCTAGTGACCCCCCCGACTATGCCCCCCCAATGGAACAATCGAGCTACTACTCTCCCTTCTTTTAGGGTCATGGTTCCTCCTCAGTACTTCTAACTGAGCAAATGGAGACACCATAAGAACATCAGAAGAGCCCTGCTGAATCCAGCCAAGGGCCCATCTAGTCCAGCTTCTTGCATCTCACACTGGCCCACCAGATGCCTCTGGGAGCACTCGAGATGATAAGATAGCCTTGCCACTCCCTTGCATCTGGCATTCAGAGAGAGGCTCCCCCTAAACAGCGCAGTCACTAGGGCGCGCGTCTCCCTTGGGCTGGACGCGCGGCGTCACCCATGTCCGCCCTAGGCTAACATCGCGCGTCACCCTAGTGACCCCCCGGGCACCCCCTCCAAAATTTCCCGAAACGCCTTCGGCGGTGCGGCAAGGACTCACCCCCACAGCTGCAGCCTGCCGGTGCCGAGCGTCCTCTTCCTCCGGCAGTCCGGGGCCTTCTGAGAAGGCCCAATGCGTCTGCGCATGCGTGAAAACCTAATAAATGACGTGTTGACGCATGGACCTTCTCAGAAGGCCCCGGACCGCCGGACGGGGCGGATGCTCCGAGGCCTTCTCCCATCCTCGGAGAGCCTCTGGAGAGCATGGGTGCGCGCATCACCCCTTCTGCGCACGGCTGCGCGCATCGCCCCCCGGCAGCCCGTCCCGCCATGTCCTGTCGACGTTACTGCCCCTAAAACCGGGAGGTTGCATCCAGGCATCATGGCTTGTGACCTGCGATGGACTTTTCCTCCCTCAATCTGTCCAATCCCCTTTTCAAGGCACCTAGGCCAGGTGCCATTGCCACATCCTGTGGCAAGGAGTTCCACAGATTAATGTTGTGCTTGAAAGTCAACACAGATTTGGCACCAGGTGGACAGATCGGGACTCAGGACTTTCATAAACGGAGGTTCCACTACTGAGGTTTTATCTTTGGTCGCCATACGCTTCATCACAGAAGGTTGGGGTATCTAGAGTCAGGTCTCAAATTAATACGCGTGGAGACCCAATCCCAAACTTACCTTACGCGGGCAGAGCATGCACTCTATGCTGTTGCAAACGTGCCATAAAGCACATTGCGACAGCATGACTTCAGGAAGTGCCAGTGGGAAGGCCAGAGCCTTTCCTTTGGCGCCAGCTAATGGAGCAACGCCCGCCGGAGCTGGTGAGCCTGGAGTAGGGGTGGGGAAGGGGGGAGGGTGGGGAGGAGGCATAATGAGGCGGGGAGGCTGCGGGAGGGGTGAATCCATAGCGGAAGGCAGTGTTGTCGCTCTAGGTGGGGCAGAAAGCTAAGTTCTGCAGCATTCCGCCCCAGCGTTACTCTCCGGCACGAGGTGCCCTGCCCCCTCGTCGTAGAAGCCCGTCAGTGGAGAGAAGGCAACGCAGATCTTAGCTTTCCGCCCCACCTAGAGCGACGCCACTGGCGGAAGGCATGTGCCGGTTCCAATCCTCTCTGGCATCAGCCTCTCCGCAAAATCGCTAGCGCAGGTCCGAGGAGACATATTGCCGGTCAAGAGGCTTGCGTGAGGGTAAGGGGATTGCTTTCCCTGCTGTAGCCTCCTGGCCCACCCCCTCCATAGGATGCAGCAGTGTAAGGCAAACCCTTACGCCACCTCCACAGGAGCACCGCATGGCAAGTATTTGCCGACTGATGCCTTACCTCCGGGTAGACCGACATCCTTAACAGCTGCGGGCGGAGGAGAGGAGGCAAGGGCGGAGCCTGTCCCTATAAAAAGGGTACTGAAGCTGAAACCCTACAGCGAGCCTGGATTCAAGGACCCGCGGCAACAGCTCACTGAGCTCCTTCAAAAGGGGAACGCTCCACAGCAATATCCTCCTCCCTCGGCCGAGGGGTGGGAGGAACTTCGTATTTACCACCGTCCGGGTATGGGACGAGGGTACCAAAAGGAATCAGCCTACGACCGTGAAGAACGAATCTGAGACTTACCGAAAGAGGCATTTCGGCGTCACTCCGTGGAACCAACGAGAGTACTCTCAGAACTTTAAGTATACGTTATATTACAAGTTATATGTTAAAAGTTAAATAAATATCCCTAAATAACAACCTATTTCTCGTAGCCTTTACTCACCATGTCCGCACCAGGCTCTTATGATGTACCTCCCCCACCCACCCCGTGGACTCAAACTCAACTGTCCGGGGACATACAAGCAGTCACCATTTTGGTGCTGCTGCTCTGATGGGGGAGGAATGGGTAGGATCGGGCTGTAAACTAGCTTCCTTGAGCTGCAATCCTAGTCCCACTGATTTGGGAGTATGCCCCATTGACCGTAATGGGATTTCTGAGTAGACATGCATAGGATTGAGCTCTTCGGAGTTTTTTTCCTTCTGGAAGCAGATCCTTCTAGCAGACTGGCAACCCACTTACGGATGCCCCCCTCTCATACACTTAGACGAACACCAGAGACCCCGCTCTGGTTCTCCTCACCATTTGTGGTTACTGGCAGAGGAGACAATTGACAGGAGCGTCTTGGCTACAGTCCCGTTGCTCCCTCTTGCAAATCCATGCATCTGTAGGTTCATGGGGATGTGGGGAGGAAATAAGCCGCAGGACAAAACAGAGTGCCGTGACAGAATTTTATTCAGTATATCTTGTTAGGGATGACACAAAGTTGGAGTTATGGAACATCACCAGACAAGACTCCATGAATTAAGAGGACAATTACAATAGGGAAATACTAAACAGATGGCCTTCTTCATTGATAACAAAGGCTGTACGAGTTCTGGGAAAGAAGAGGAAATCGTCTAGAAGGGAGGGTGGAGAAGGTGTTGGGAAAGCTTCAGGAACTTGAGTCAGCGAGATGAATTTGGGGGATCAACCAGCAGGTCTTCAAATTAGCATCGTCATCGTTCCGGCGGTCAGAACGTCACCTTGTGGCTTTGTCATATTTTTGTGACTTAGCTGCAGCCGCAGCCACTACTTCCATTGGATGAGCTGCCACTGATCCTGTATATCTGTGGGTAACACCCCATGCCCCCCATCATGCCCCCCATGCAAGGCATGCAAGGCATGCAGCAGCATCCAGAATTTTTCATGCTATAGCACATTGGGCTGCAGCACTGGCCACACCCGCCACACCCGCCACACCCGCATCCTCCTCCGCAGGGCACACAAATGACCGTCACATCACCGCTGCTTGAATTGCAGTCACTGCTGTTGCCGCATCCGCAACCCATCTTTGTAGAGTGTAGTTAAGGCTGAAAGATACCAAACAATCACATTGAATACCTACATTTTTTTTCCTCAGAAACAACCGACTCACCACAGGTTCCTAAGGACGGACAGACCAGGGGACCAGGGATGCCTCTGGGCCTGAGGATGAGGCCTGTCTCTCTCCTCTGATACAGAGGGCTCAGCCCCAACCTCGAGCAAGCACCCGTAGAACAGGGCATGGCTCTTGGAAATCCAAGAGGTCTTCCTTGGAAAACTTGAGATCCACCTTACTGCAAGACTATTCAGGAAGCTGTTGGCTTCAGGCACTTGCTGGAGCAATATTCAGAGCGCTCGGCTTCTTGGTTTGCCTTGCTTCCACCCTGGCTATGTCACCACCCTCACAGTGAGCTGACCATGGTCCTGATTTCCCACCACCTCGCTTGAACTCCTACCAGACTTAGCTTGTACATCACAATGGATCCCAGTATGAAACTGGATACCGCCTGCATGGCACACCTGGCCCTTCAGTCTTGAAGATATTCACAGCTATGATATTCTCTCAAAGACAGATCTACGACAGTTGCCTCAAGTGGTGCATGACAGCCTTGCTGGAGCACGCCACAGATCCCCTCTCAGCTAGCGCGTTTCTTATTTCCGACAGTGGCCATTCCATGATCTAGTAGCCCCACAAATAGTCCACACTGGCCTTCTCCTGCTGTCCCCCCCCCCAAATCTAGAACAGAAGTTCCACATAGCCATCAGAACTGCCATTGATATGCTTTCCATGAATTTGTCTAACACTTAACATGACAATCGCAGCCAGGCAAGATGTGCTCCAGAAAGCTCACAAGCCGAGTACCAAAACAAACAAACAAAAACATTCTAGGCTGTTTTCCCCCGAGCTTCTGCCATCTCTGTCTATTGAGGTCCCCTTGAGCCACCATGACTTACCTGGTTCACTAGTGGAATCTGGTCAGAACCCAAAATTCAGAGGAGTGGATGAAGAGCTCAGGGACGGTGGGTTTTATATACAGCCTCTTGCACCCGTCCTTCAGGAAGTGAGGCATTTCCGAAGAACCAGGAACTCTAAATTAGCCATCAAAACACGTTCTTCTATAGGGTGAGCAACCATCCGATGGTGTGCTCCTTGACTCTTTCCTTGTTTCTCATTACAGGAGAATGTTCAGATATTGTCTGGTGGAAGCTCTCTGCTGCCAGGGACTCTGTAATTTTCCTCCTTTGAACAGAAGGCCCTAATAACAGTAATCTAAGCAGAAGAAGGTCACAATCCCAAACACTGAATCAACTGCTTATTGTCACGAAGGGCTTAAAGGCGGTTACCATTGCTGGAAGAGGTCTGGCTCTGGACTCCTTTAGCTTAAGAATCATCATGCATATGAGATTTGAGTGTGCATGTGCATGTGTGTGCATAGGTGACTCTACCTCCAGGCTCTTCCATCCCCAGGTTCAAACAACTGTACATCTCATGTTCATGGTTGTCAAGACCAGGGGTACTCAACCTCTTCCTAGCCAAGTACCATCTCTGGTGCCACTCTTCTTCTGTGTACCCCCAGAAGTGACTGGCGATGATGACATCATCACCAGTTACTTCCAGGTTTTGGGGGGTGGGGGGGTTGAGTCCAGAAAACACAGATAGGAGGCTCTGGGAGGGTGGAAGGGTCCTTCTTAGCATTCCCGAGAGGCTCAGCCAAAGTCAGGAGCCTCTCGGGAGCGAAAACGTGCTACCAAAAGCATCACGTCAGAGCAGGGTTCTGGTGGTCCGGTGGTCCAAGTACCACCAGCAGTCAGGCGAAGTACCACTGGTGGTATGAATACCACTGCTTGAAAACCCCATGTCAAGATGATAGTGTTGTGAGGAAAAGAACAATGGCTCCTGCTGGCGAAGCCCCTCTCCCACTTTTTTGCATTTTTTGCACTGGTTCTTTAGAGCCATTATGTCTCTCCCCCCCCCCACCTCCTGGTTGGCCTAATACCGTATTGGTCTGAGTATAAGACTCACTTTTTTCTCCTAATTTAAGTTTTTAAACTAGGGGTGCGTCTTATAATCAGGCTGTTGCAATTTAATGCCAGTGATTTAATTAATTTTTTTTAATAGCACCAAACGTTAAGGGTGCGTCTTATAATCAGGTGCGTCTTATACTTGAGACAATATGGTATCTGTCCACTCTCCATGGGGAGAGTGAGATCTCAAGATCTCAAGAAATTTATGGGCTCCCTCCTTTGGCTCCCGGGCCCCTTTTTTGACCCTGGGCCTGGGTACAATTTACCCCCTTTACCCTCCTCTCATGGGCCCTGACACTGATATTACAACATACAAACACATTTCAGGATTCCTCTCAATACAAACAGTGGAGAATTCTCAAGCCAACCCAAGGAGTTTCTCTGAGACAAACAACATTTCTCAGTGGCTTCCTACACATTCCTGAGATCTGTCGCCAGAATAATAGCGTGATTATTCACCAAAGACACATGGGGATCCTTTTAATATGGAGCATGAAAATTCATGCTCCATTCCTAACTCAAGGAAGAGGAGAATTTGATCCTGTTGGTGCCCTGGGAAAATGGTGGAGACGTTCTCACCCCAGCAAGGGCAGGTATGGCTACCGCAAACCAGGCCACTGTTAGGCCCATCCCTTGAACTAATTTCCATTTTTCCCCACAGATTGCTAGTACTGAACAATACATTGATGCAATGTGTATGCTCAACTTCCAGACAATGGCTGCAAGGGTATGAGCGCACGAGGGGGACACTGAATGAAAGTCCCTCCTTGTGGGGTAGGCAAGGTTCCAGACAGAGGTTGGTGAGTCTGAGATTGGATGTTATGAGTTTTCTGGATGTCCCCTCTGAACGTTGGGCGTTTACAGCAGCCAGATACAATGTTGTTCCTTCCAAAGTCTTATCTGGCTGATTTGGTGGAGTGCCTTTTGAGGAGCAAGTTTGGGAATGTCACCAAGGGATTGAATCTCTGCAGCACATGCCTATTGCATTGTGCATGGTATTCAGATTTACAGTTGTGTCATCTAACCTCAATCCATCTGGAACGCTCTGATACGGATAATATTCGCCTTATGCTCAGGGGCTCAGATGTGGTGCTGACTTGCAGAGTGGCCAAGTATCTTAGTTTAATTATTAAGTGGTGAAGCACAAGATTGGCTTCCAATCCAGACCTTTTGGGTTCAACCTTGTGGTCTTCCAGGTTTGTCTGTACTCTTATGATGACGATGTGTTAGCTGGTTATTTTTATTTTAATCTATCCTGTTTGGCACCTGTTATTGTGTATTGTCCCTATGTTATATTATTGCTTTTTGTTATTTATATGCCAATGAAGGTTATGAATGAATGAATGGAAGGAAGAAAAATATTTTCCAAAAGGACATCCGGCCCAGATAACAGGAGGATGCCTATAGTTACTCTAAAAGTATCAGGAAAACTGCAATTGTCCTGTGGCCATGTGGAACATTCTCAAGTTAAAATTACCATCCTGAATGGAGACTGGAAGCACATTGGCAGCCAATGCGGTTGTCAAAAGTATGCACCAGTTTTAATTAAAATTGTATGGATGCCGGGTTGATAGGCACATTGTCCCTGTTGGGACGGAAGGGATGTAGTGCACCAGCACTTGGGCTCCATATATGGACATATTGCAGGAGGTGTGGCCTGCAAGTTTCAGCCAGTGCCCTGCCTGAAGAAGCTAAGCAGGGTCAACCTCGGTTCTCACTTGGATGGGAGATGACAGTTGCTGACGAACCTCATAAAGACACTGAGAAGACCCTTGGAGAGGGTGGAATGCAGTGGAGTCAGCTAGAGAGATAACATCTTGACAACTGTCCAAGGGTGAACTGAGGTGAACTTTGAAGCTTGGAAGTGCAGAGCACAAGCCAGAAGGAGGGCTGCACTCAGAAGGGAAACATCTTGAGCACGTGTTCTATATATGGAATAGAACAATACTGTGAAGACCCTTATTATGTCTAAAAATAGCCTGCCTATGTAAACCGCCTTGAATAAAACTGATGAGAAATCTGATGAGAAATCTGATGATGAGAAAGGCGGACATCATCATACAGAAAATCAATAAATAAATAATATTCAGCTTACATTCATTGAATTGATCTTCCAGAAACCCCCAATAAATAAATAAAGAGCCCTCAAAATCATGTATGTCAAGAAATGAAGGTTCTATAGGTAGTCTTTCCTCGCAACAGGGAATCATGGTCTTCAAGCATGAGTTGGCTATAAGGGCTTGATCCACCCCGATGTCTGTATCAAAAATACCTTCCCCCAAGTGCCTCCTTGTGTGGAACTCCAAATTAAAGATTTGCAGGAAGATAATCATAGTCATGCATGACAGGAGTTTGATGCACACCTTTCATTAAAGCAGACATTCTACGGTTTGTGAATGCTTTACTTGATAACAGAACTTGAGCACTGAAATATCATGTGACATTTTCACAACGTAGTTAGGTCTTGTAGCCACCGTGAGTTTTATCACCTCGCTTATTGCGTTATGAAGCTTTCATGGTGTGTGATGACCACAGGATATTCCCCGTGATTGCTGGTTCAAGTTACGTCAGACAGGCATGTCGACATTCCGCCTGGATCGATCCTGTGTTTCGCATGACTCCAGCCTTTTACAAACTCATTCAGTCCGTATTCATCTATGCAAGAATCTCAAAACAACAAAAATAAGTGATCCATGTGGAAGAACAATCAATGGGCCCAGCAGAAATGGACAATGAGTCATCAGCCTTCTGTACCTGCACAAAAGATCATAAGTTCCTACGTCCCATTGCATAATTCAACTGACGTTGCAGCATCATTCGATCTTAAGTAGCTCTCTAAGTGCCTTCAGGTTTGATGTCAAAATAGCCGATGTATTAAGCTAAGATAGCATTAATCACCTGCAATTCTAAAGCTGATTTAATGAGAGATATGGTTTAAGCCAAGGCGCAAGAATCCAAATGTGGCAACACAGAAGGACATCAACACTTGGTTAGGAATTTGTCGCGCTTTTGAGGTGCCTCATTTCCTTGGGGAAGGTGGAAGGAGCTGTATAAAAGGTCCTTGATCCATCAGCTCTTCACTCATCCTCTGGAACTTGTAGTCCTGAAGAGTTTCCACTGCCGAACCAAGTAAGTTGAATTTTGTGGATCTTTATTTGTTGCAGAACAATTGTGCATGGGGACATGCAATTGTGCATGGGGACATGTAAATGTAACAGGGGCAGAAATTGGACAATATTTTTTTTCTATCCAAATTCTGGAATTCCTGTGTGTGTGTGTGGGGGGGGGGAGGAAGTGAAATTCATGTTCATATTCTTGAAAGTTGAATTGGAATTCAATTTTAAAAAAAAATCAAGAGGAATTCTTGAATGTTCGGAGAGTGCCATAAGCTAATCTTGACTTCTATTGTGTCCAATCACTGGACAAAGGAATCTGGTAGAAAAAATAAATGACTGTGTATATTTGTAGAACTGAGGAACCAGCATTGTAAAGATTTTTTGGAGCGTGAGGAACTAGATTTTTGGGAGCGTCAACTAAATGGTTGAATTCCAAGAACAAGAATTGTAGGAGCAAAGAAGAGAAGGAATATCTTGGACGAAAAGGGAGGGATATTTGACATCTTTGAGGACAAGAAGGATAGACAAGAAGGAAACACATCTGAGAGCTTGCTTAGTCTTTGAGACGGAAGAGATGGCTATGTGTCAAGAACACAAAGCGATCGGGATGAAAGAAAGGTTTTGGGTGGACAGATCAAGAGTGCTGTAGAAGTTTATACAACATGAACTATCAGGCAGAAATCCCTTAGGAGGCTCCAGGAGACATGGACATGTGTGAGGGTTAGAGGTTAGGGGGTGATGGTGAGGAAGCTGAAGCAAACTTGGGAATCATCATCAGCATTGAAAGGAATTGCAGAAGCTTTGAGAACCAGTTGCTGGAAAGAAAGTAGATTGGGATAAAACTAGGGGAGATGCTTGCAAGGAGCAGCAGTGGTTATGTCAAGTCACTGAGATGGTCAGGAGGGAGGAGGAGGAGCCAGAGAGTCATGGTTTACAATGCTGACAAACACACCACACCAAATGTTTACAAACACACCACACCAAAGTGCATCCCATTCACTCGGTTTTGTGGCCTGCCACACGATAGACAATCCCCCCTGTTGTCCCCGACACTGCCAAGAGGACATTTCAGGAGCAGATGTGGAGCCATCATTTGTGAATGGGGTGCACTGGGATTCAGTTTCCCATTTCTGGATATGTGGCACCTGCACTGAACACCTCTATCTTTTGCTTTCCAGGTTTCCCTCCATCACTGTCTGCCAAGATGAGCTGCTGTGGGTGTTGTGGAGGCCGGGGCTGCTGTTGCTGCCGACGCAGGCCAAGAGTCATCACCTACGTCCGGAGACCGTGCTGTGGGTCCTGCTGTGGGGTCCGCCAGTATTCCTACACTCCATGCTGCGCCCCGGCAAGAAGCTGCTGTGCCCCGGCAAGAGGCTGCTGTGGCGGGTACCAAGCGACCCAACAGTGTTGCCCCCCAGTAAAGAAATGCTAAAGAAACTTCAACAGAGTGCAAGAACCATGCAAGAACCGTGCAAGTTTCCAGCGGGGAGAAAGAAACATCGCTACTGACTCAGATCTGGTTTATTTCCTGTACCCAACATCCTAAGAGAAAAGTCTGAAAGTTTCATGACCTCCTCATCCTTCCTTCGCTTTGTTTAGTCCCTGGAGAAAACTTTTAAAAGTTTAAAGGGCAATCAGAACACTTATCTTCATGATGTCAACTCCTCTCTCTCTCTCTCTCTCTCTCTCTCTCTCTCTCTCTCTCTCTCTCTCTCTCTCTCTCTCCCCCCCCTCATTCCACAACTCTCTGACAATGGTATCTACAAAAATGTCTTAAATTTCTATTTTACTCACTCCAAGAAATGGTACTTGGGTGAAAAGGGCTTTGCTTCCTCTCCTGAAGAATGCTTAGATCTTTCATGAAACTACGATTCCCAGAATCCATCAGAGGAAACCATGATATTGACATGGCATAAATCGGTGGGGCAGATTTTCCTGGCGTATTCTATCTCTGTCTGTGCACACAATACTAAGCAATAAAATCCTGATGTTACACAAGATCTCATTGCCTTGGTGTTTCTTTCTCTTTACTATGTTCAATAGTGTCTGGCACAGAAGGGGGATGAACCCACTGGCGTCGCTGCAGGGGGGGCGGAGCTCTAAGTTCCGCCGCGGCTCCGACCCTCCGTTACACCGGAGCACAAAGCGACCCCGCCCCCTCGCCTTTGGAACCATTCAAGGCGGTGAAAGCAGCTGCTGGTGTAACGGAGGGTCGGAGCTGTGGCGGAACTTAGAGCTCCGCCCCACCTGCAGCAACGCCAGTGGATGAACCTGTCATCATTTGGTGATAAAAAGGAGACAGATAAGCCAGTCTTGATTTGTCTCTAAGGAAGAATTATAAGAACATAAGAAGAGCCCTGCTTGATCAGGCCAAGGGCCTGTTGCTGAAAACAGCTTTGGATGGCTATGAGTTAGCTCAGAGGCCCCGAAAGGAATTACAAAACATAGTCTTAAGAGAGAAGAGAGAACTGCATAGAATCTTTTATTCCATTTTGAAATATTAGCATGGCCATGGGTCCCAGCAATAAGCAGATTGGAATCAAAGCTGGAACAACGTACAGAATGTTAGAAGCCCTTTTATACCTTCATTCACTGCATATGCAAAGAGACAGGATACAAGTCAAATTTCAGCAGGAATTACATCACAAGCTTGCCTACGTGCCATTAGAGACAAAACCCAAGCAAAAATCCCTCCTACCTTTGGAGTGCGTCTTTAGCTAACCCTAACAAACAGGACGAGGGTCTGTGTGATGTTCCTGTAACCGGATTTCTCAGGCAAAGCCAAAGCGTGCCCCCTTATGACATGAGTTATGGATGTTTTCACATGGGGGCCTGTTATCTGGGTACACACTCTTCCTGCATCCATCTCCTTTGTCCTTTTCACCAACAGGAAAAGGGGAGTCAAGAAGGTGCTGAGGTAGCTAGAAAGGATGAGAGTGGGAACTTACAAACCCTTATGACCCATGGTTCAAGATGGCTGCAGCAACAGTAACAGGCCCATCTAGTCCAACTTCCTGTATCTCGCAGTGGCCCACCAGATGGCTCTAGGAGTACTCAAGACAACAAGATACCTACATCCTGTTGTCACTCCCTTGCATCTGGCATTTAGAGAGAGGCTACCTCTAAACCCCAGACATTGCATACAGTCACCAGGACGTTTCCACCATCAATCTGTCCAATCCCATTTCAAGATATCAAGACTCCACAGAATCAGGGCATCTCGTTATCCATTAATCCCACAATCCATAACCTTGATTAAAAATACCCTAACTTCACCTGTCCTCTGGCCACCAAAAGTCAACTGACATAAACATGACCTACTGTACTTACTTATATAAAATGCTCAGATGTTGTTTACTCTTTCCAGGAGAAGGATACTAAATCATAGCATGACGTTACGAATGGAGGTGGAGCAGGAGACAGGCCTCCCCAAAGAACACTCTACCCAACTAACTGCAGGTCGCAAAGACTTACTGTCATTTTAGATCGAAAGCTTTCATGGCCTGCAGTTACTCTATGAGACTTGGGGTATACGGGTCAAGATGCCATGTAAAAAATCCAGCCAGAATAAATACAGCCAGATAACCAGTGTTGGTTATTGTTTTTATTCTGGCTGGATTTTTTACATGGCATCTTTACCCATATACCCCAAGTCTCATAGACTTACTGTCATCTCCTGGGAAGCTTGTTGTTGTCCCAAGGCCATGTTGAGCTTTATAAAGCTAAAATAAATACCTGGAACGGTAAATGCACACCGGCTATCCGTGCAGTTGTGAAAATGAGCACATGCTTTGATTAAAAGTTGATGCATCTCGACTTAGGACTCATTATAAAAAGGTGTCTGCAGCCAGGATCAGACCAATATGTAACATGGGTCCGAATAGAACAGGTCTTGGCTCTTTCAGACCCTCCCACCTGTTGCCGAGGAGTAGAGTCAAATGTGTGAAGAGGCCTTTAGAACCAACCTCCAGGTTCTGTTGTAGCTTTGCTTTTGGAGGTCCCTGTGTTATATTGGCCTCTTCCGAAAGCAACGATAGGAGTGACTTGGCTCAAGGCCACTGTGTAGGTGGGTGGCTTGTCTGACAATGATCTTAGTGTTTTCAATACAAAGGCGGAGGTGGTAGGGAAGTTCTACATCTTAGAAATAATTTTAAAATTCAGGACTTCAACATAAGGTACAGCCAGGGCCGGCCTCTCCATGAGGCCAGCTGAAGCAGGTGCCACAGGCAGCAGATTGGTGGGACGCCCATCTCTGTCCACCTACTTGCCTCCACTGGTCCCTTTCCACTCTCTGGTTTGGAAAAGGAAGAGAGGGAAGAGGAAATGCAGAGGGGAGGAGAATGCCAAGCTTGGACATTGGAGAGTGGAAGGAGCAGAGGCTAGAGCATCATTGGGTAAGGGGGCAGCATTTGGCTTGCAGGTTCAGGTTTTAGGAGACGTTGGGCTGGCCCTGGGTACTGTTCGACCCTTTGTAAATTCATCAGAATGATTTCCATTTCTTTTCATTCTGGGACCATTTGATGGAGCTGCTGAGTCTCAGCATGGATCTCGAGCTGAAACAGCCTCACATCCATGATCAGAGGGAGACAGGAGGGATATGGAGCATTGCACCAGCATTCGGTCTCCATCTTTGAACATAGCCAGCTGTCATAGAGCCAGAGCAACATCTCTCTTGCGGCTCTCAAACATCTGAAGTTTTATCGTATGTGGCTCTTATGGTAAGCAAGTTTGGCCTTAAAAACAGTAGGAATAAGGGCCGGCCCATCCATGAGGCCAACTGAAACAATTGCCTCAGGCAAGTCACTGGTGGGGAGCCCATTTCTGTCCAACCACTCGCCTCCACTGATCCTCATCCTTCCACTGGAAAAGGAAGAGGGGGACAAAACAGAAGAGTGGAAGAGAGGAGAGGGCTAAGAAGCTGGCACATCACCAGGTGAGGGGGCAGCCTTCGGCATGTCGTCTTGGCATGAGGTCTTGGGCCTGCCCTGTTAGGAATCAAGACCAGGTATGTCTGGAACTCCAAGAACCCAGGAAAAACTTTGGTGAACAGAGGTTTTTGAGAAACATCTCTATGTATCTCTGGCATCCTTGTTCCTCATAGACAGAATACTGCTGACTTAAAGCGTTCTATATATGTCTACATAATTCTAATTATGTCAAATTAAACGCATTAGGGAAAAAGAAGCCCTTAAACTCATTCATAGCAAGGAATGGTGGATCGACAGGCAAGTCAGATGGTGGCCAATCATGTTCTCTTCGGACATGGAAATCATAATCTTCAGCTATGTGGATCCTGTGAGCTGGTTGCAAGGGCTTGATTCACCCCAATATCCATATCAAAATAACCCCCAAGCACCACCTTGGGTCATGTCCAAATTAAAGCATTCTTTACAGGATGGTAATCACAGTCCTAAGTCACAGGAAAAGAGTTTTACCCACACCTTTCATTAAGAGAATCACAATTATGGGATGGAAGATGGGGCAGAGGGGTGGAATGTGCTTTGGGGTGCAAGAGGGACTCTGTTGTCCGGTAGTGGTGTCTTACAACCTAAGGGAAGGATGCAAGGAGCGGTATAAAAGGGCTCCTTGACTCAGAATGCCTCATTCCCTCACTTTGATTCATCCCTCTCACCAGTTGCTACTGCTGAACAAGGTAAGCCAAAGTCAAAAATCTCTTTGTTTGGTGGTGGGAAAGAGAAGTGGACCCAATCCGGACTTTCCCTGAAGCCAAAAACAACGACAACAAGCCCAGCCCATTGACCTTGGTGTAAGCTCCAGCTAAGCACTGTTCTTACTTCTGTGTAAACATTGCTAGGATCACACTGTCAGCCATCTGTGTTACTAGGTGACTGGAAGATACGGCGCAATCCGACTGGGCCTCTGCGTTGCCGGAACACATGTTCAAGCAACGCAGCACGCATAATAACGGCCATCGCAAATGGCGATATGCCATGGAGTGCAAGTCTGGCCACCGCCACAAGAGGCAAGTGGCCGTGATGGTGGCCACCATGGGAGCCCCGGAGTGGGTACATCAGCACAGGGGGTGGGTGATGGGCAGGGGTAGGTGGAATGAGGGGTGGAGGGGTGTGTGTGTCGAGGCTGGGGCCAGTATTGGCGGCGGCAGTGCTGCCAATATCCTATCCCCCTTCCCAGCCTTGATCCTCCTATCTGGGTCTACTCGGACTTGATCCAACAGTAGCTGGTTCGAGTAGACCCATCAGGGCAGTGGAGGTTTGCCCTGGGCAAGGGGATGTTTCCTTGCCTCAAGGAGGCCCCCCCGGGTCCTGACCCCCCCCTCCGGATGCATCACATGATCCATTAATGCAGCTGCATCAGCAGGTGGAAAATTACATTGGATTGAGCTGATAGTTTAAGCATTTTTTTCCCATTACCTTATAAACAGTTGGTCTCTCCCCCCACCACCACTGATTGACAATTATATTACAGGTAGGTAATAATGAGGAAGGAAGAACAGTACTGAATAGAACT
The DNA here is from genome assembly GCA_026170595.1 of Plestiodon gilberti rubricaudatus. Lineage (NCBI taxonomy): Eukaryota > Metazoa > Chordata > Lepidosauria > Squamata > Scincidae > Plestiodon > Plestiodon gilberti. The sequence continues at coordinate 28,746,404 of JANXHW010000009.1, read as the reverse complement.
GTACTCAGATTCCTCTCCTCCTAATCCAAATGCAAATTGTCCCTTCTTGTAAAATGTAAAGTGCAAGTTGTAAAATGCAGACAATACAAATGCAAATTGTCTCTTCTTGTAAAATGGAAAAGGCAGGTTGTAAAATGCAACAACCAATGCAAATGCAAATGGTCACTTCTTGTAAAATGGATTGCAAATTTAAAACACCCAGCCTGTCACCCACCAATAATTCATGACTTCTATCCGATGTGTCTGTTTGTTGCGAGATATGGTCACAGAGGAAAATGCTTGATTTTACTCAGGGTCGACTCCACGCTACATGATACATGACTCATTGGGTTAGATATTGATCTCCCCAAGTTCCAGGTGCTAATTTGCCCCTGGTTCTTGGGTGTGTTTCTGGATATTTATGCAATCGTGAGTCACTTGGTTTTTCCTTCTTGTGTTCTGCGGCTGAATGTCTCCTTATATGAGGCACCTCTCATATTTCTGAAGATACTGTAGGTTAAAGACAATTCTGTTTATTTGGGTTAAAATACTGTGTCAATATGGGGTCTCGGTGGCTTAGTGGTTATGACGCTGAACTGCAGACCGGAAGGTCGGTAGGACAGCAGTTCGAGACCCGAGTGCCGCGTGACGGAGTGAGCTCCCGTCTCCTGTCCCAGTTCCTACCAACCTAGCAGTTCAAAAACAAGAAATTGCAAGTCGATAAATAGATACCGCTGTGGTGGGAAAGTAACAGCGTTCCGTTAGTCATGCCGGCCACATGACCAAGGAAGCATCTTCGGACAGCGCTGGCTCTACGGCTTTAGAAACGGAGATGAGCACCGCACCCTAGAGTCAGACACGACTGGCTTTTGAGCAGGGGAGACCTTTACCTTTCTGTGTCAATAACATAAGCAAAGATAAAAGTGACAAGGTTCTTCTGTATGGGTTCTGCAGCCATGTCAATGTCAAAATAGAGAAATAAAATCCTTTACCGCGTTTGTTGTTTGTGTAGATTTCTTTATATTGTGCAGGTTTCACATACACAGAAATCTACACAAACGACAAACGCGGTAAAGGATTTTATTTCTCTATTTTGACATTGACATGGCTGCAGAACCCATACAGTTAAGAACCTTGTCAGTTACCCACAGCCATGAAAATCTGCATGCAACAAAGATAAACGTTTCACCCTCAATCTGTGTAGGGCATCATCAGAAGTTCCAGCGGTCCTTGACACAGTATTGAACCCGAATAAACAGAATTGTTTTTTTATGTTATGCTCTGTGAAACACTTAAGCAACGGATACGGTTGGTTGTTGACTGCAAATCTCTTGGTTTCTCTTGCAGCTTCAAAGATGCGGCCCCCCTCCCAGTGTTGCTGTGCCCCCTCCTGCGAGTCGTGCTGGCAACATGACCGTGGTGGTGCCGGGGGCGGTGGCGGTGAATGTGGCGGCTGCCCTTCCTGCTGTTGCTGGCCCTGCTGTTGCTGCTGCTCCCCTTGCTCTGGAGGGTCTTGGGGCTCCGGTTGTGGCTCCAAAGCCTCCTACCCCTGTCAGTCAAAGCGCTGAAGAAACTCAAAGGAAGCTTGGAAAGCAAGGAAGGGTCAACAGCCCTGTGGACCCAAGACAGAACCCGCCCCCACTGCTAGTTTCGCTACCCGCCAGTCAACTTCCTTGCCCTCATCTTGCCAAGTTAAAGGTCTCAAGTTTCAACCCTGCCTCCTCCTTTATAAAACTGATCCTTCTTCTTTCTTTTCTTTCTTTCTTTTCTTTTTTTGAATTACCGTATTGGTCTGAGTATAAGACTCACTTTTTTCTCCTAATTTAAGTTTTTAAACTAGGGGTGCGTCTTATAATCAGGCTGTTGCAATAATGGCAGTGATTTAATTAATTTTTTTTAATAGCACCAAACTTTAAGGGTGCGTCTTATAATCAGGTGCATCTTATACTCGGGACAATACGGGTAATATTTTATTAAGATTATATGAGATTTTACAATGTCGGCATATTTCTGTAGAAACAAAACACAAGTGCAAAGGTCGTAAATTCTCATTCCATACATTTCATCAACTACCTAAACAAAATATCTACATAAGAAAAAATAAATCACCGGTAAGTCTATTCATCAAATCCTGAAGTTACTAATTCATCATTCTCTTTCCTTGACAAAAATACCATCAAAGGCTCCCAGTTCTTCACAAGACTGGAGAGTGTCTTTTCCTTTAATAATCGTTTATCCATTTCCTTTTCTTTTTTCCATCACTTTGCTCCTCAAAACGCCTCCTAACATTCTGGTAAACAATTTAGAGCATGTCTGTTTTGTCTCTTTGGTTATTGTTTTCTCCTGGATGGGTGGAATTCTCTCTGAAGCTCCTGTTATCAATTTGTACAATCACCTCGTACCAACCATTAGATAAGTGGGAGATAATAAAATTCTGAAAATCACTGTCTTTTCTCTAAGATTGATACTTCCCCCCCCCATGTTCTACTTAGTCCATTGTGATCTGGATTTTTATACGAGGAGACATTCCCACATATTGGCAGGTCAAAACTCTACCCTCAAAAGGAGAGTGAGATCCTTTTCATGAGGCTAATGGCACAGGTAGAAAAGATTAACAGCACCTTTTTCCGCACAATGGTCCTGATTTGAAAATAACACACACACACACACACACACACACACACACACACACACACACACACACACACACACACACACACACGAGTGGTGAGAGATATGCTCACACATCTCCATTGTCTAGTCCAGCTTTATCATAAGACCTCACCCAGGATGTTGAAGTAGTCAGTCCTGGTGGAGAAAACCCATTTGACAACAAACCGGTAAACTGATAAGAGAACCTCTATAGATTATGAATACTTAACTTGATCAAAGATACTTGGGCACTGAGATCTCATGTGACATTTTCTCAAGATAGCTGGGTCTTGTGGTCACCATGAGTTTATATCACCTCGCTTATTGCATTATGAAGCTTCCATGGTGTGCGATAACCACAGGATATTCCCCGTGATTGCTGATTCAAAAATTGTTACAACAGACAAGCATGTCGAAATTCTGCATGGATTGATCCCGTGCTTTGCATGACAACAGCCTTTTACAAATGTATTCAGTCTGTATGACTTCATCCACTGACTAAACAACATCTCTAAACAACAAAAATAAGTGATCCATGTGGAAGAACAATCAATGGGCCCAGCAGAAATGGACGATGAGTCAACAGCCTTCCGATCAGGCACAAAAGTTCATAAGCTCCTATGTCCCATTGCACAACTGAACTGATGTTGCAGTGTCATTCGATCTTAAGTAGCTCTCTAAGTGCTTTCAGGTTTGATGTCAAAATAGCCAATGTATTAAGCCGAGATAGCATTAATCACCCACAATTTATTAATCACCTGGAATTATAAAGCTGATTTAATGAGAGATATGGCTTGAGCCAAGGAGCAAGAATCCAAATGTGGCAACACAGAAAGACATCAACACTTGGTCAGGAATTTGTCGCGCTTTTGAGGTGCCTCATTTCCTTGGGGAAGGTGGAAGGAGCTGTATAAAAGGTCCTTGTTCCATCAGCTCTTCACTCATCCTCTGGAACTTGTAGTCCTGAAGAGTTTCTACTGCCGAACCAAGTAAGTTGAATTTTGTGGATCTTTCTTTGTTGCAGAACAATTGTGCATGGGGACAGAAGTAAATGAAATTCACATTATCTTGAAGGATGGGAAGTCTAATTCTAGTTCTGTCTTGATTCGGTTGCCATCAATCAGTGGGCCAGAATTCAAGGGGAATTCTTGGGAGATCTCCCAATTCTAGTTTTGTCTTCTATGATGTGGTGTTCAATCACTGGGCCAAAGGAATCTGGCAGAAAGGATAAAGGACAGTTTATAGAACTGAGGAACCTGGATAGCAAATATTGGCTGGAGATTCAAGGATTCAATGGTTTCAGAGTAGAATGGGAAGATGTTTACACAACATGGGCTATCAAATAGAAGCCCATTAGGGCAGAGGTTCACAATTCCTGGCCAAGTAAGGGAGTGAAAACGCACCACTGGAGTGGAGTTCCGGTACCACTGATGGTGATGGAAAAAGTGATGGAAAACACACCACTGGAGTGTCAGTCTGAGTACCACCAACAGTTGGCCAAAGTACCACTGGTGGTACTAGTACCAGTGGTTGAAGTTGATGAAAGCAAACATGGGAACCATCAGTGTGCAAGTTAATTCGATGCTATGAGAACCAGGAGCAGGAAAGGATGTTGTGTAGGATACAGGGGGCCTTGCAATGAGCATGAGTGGTTATATGAAGCCACTGAGATAGGCAGAGAAGAGGTGGTTAGGAGGAAGGAGGTGAAGCCAGGCAGTCTTGGTTTACAAAGATGGCTACCCGGATCCTGTTGGGACTAATTCAGGTCTGCTCAACCTCAGGCCAAAAGTGCATCCCACCCACTAGATTGTGGCCTGCCACATGATGGACAATCCCCTCTGTAGCCCCAGGTGAATGGCAGCACCGGAACATTTCATGAGCTGATGTTGGGACACCATTCAAGAATGGGGCACTGAGATTCAGCTTTATTCCTGCAGCTCAGATGCCTGAATATGTGGCTCCTGGCTCAGGAGGGAGGAGGAGGAGGAGCCAGAGAGTCATGGTTTACAATGCTGACAAACACACCACACCAAATGTTTACAAACACACCACACCAAAGTGCATCCCATTCACTCGGTTTTGTGGCCTGCCACGCGATAGACAATCCCCCCTGTTGTCCCCGACACTGCCAAGAGGACATTTCAGGAGCGGATGTGGAGCCATCATTTGTGAATGGGGTGCACTGGGATTCAGTTTCCCATTTCTGGATATGTGGCACCTGCACTGAACACCTCTATCTTTTGCTTTCCAGGTTTCCCTCCATCACTGTCTGCCAAGATGAGCTGCTGTGGGTGTTGTGGAGGCCGGGGCTGCTGTTGCTGCCGACGCAGGCCAAGAGTCATCACCTACGTCCGGAGACCGTGCTGTGGGTCCTGCTGTGGGGTCCGCCACTATTCCTACACTCCATGCTGTGCCCCGGCAAGAAGCTGCTGTGGCGGGTACCAAGCGACCCAACAGTGTTGCCCCCCAGTAAAGAAATGCTAAAGAAACTCCAACATCAGTGTGCAAGATCCGTGCAAGTTCATCGCTACCAAGAAGCATCACTACCAACTCTGATCTGAAGACTTGCCGGTTTATTTCCTGTACTAATCATGTCAAAATAAATGTCTGAAGTTTTCTGCATATCCTCGGCTGCCTTGTTTTGTTCTTTCCTGTCCTTAACTTGATCCCTGCAAACAGGGCCTCTGAGAGGAATTTTATCAGGGGGTACAAAGTTTCTTTTGCGCCCCTTCTCAAAGAGGGAGGGGGAAAACAGGGTAGGGGGGCAGCAATAGCCGAAAAGGTCTCCAGAGCCCAGGCTACCAGGCTTCCCGATGTGGTGCCCAGGTCTACCTGCTGGGTTGACCTGGCCTCCCGGTTGGCCGTTCTCCATCTTTCACTCTTCATGAGGCCAGCTGAGATCCCAGGAAATTTCTGGGCCCCCTCCTTTTGCTCCTGGGCCCCCTTTTTGACCCTGGGCCCAGGTACAATTTACCCCTTTTACCCCCCCTCTCATGAGCCTTTCCTGCAAACACCCTTTAAATGATTTTCAACAATCGAAGGGCAGGGGTCACTCTTATCCTGTCTGTTTTCTTCTGCTGTCAGGTTTTCTTCCTCCTCATTCCGCAACTCCCTGGCAACTGCTTTTTGGGGTGTATCCCCAAGATGGATTTAAATGGATTTTCCTGCCTTTGTCCTCCTTCCAGGAAACTGTAGCTTCGCGAGAAGGACTTTGCCTTCTCTCGCAGAGAATGCTCAACAGTGGCGTCACTGTGACGCGCGTCACCCCAGAGCGGGGGATGCGCGTCACCCCCCCGACTCACCCCCGACTCACCCCCCCTACAGAAACTTACCTTTTCCGGCGCGCGTCACCCTCCGGAGGCTGGACGCTCTGAGGCCGGGGAGCGTCCGGCCCGGCCGGCGCTCCAGGGCCTTCTGAAAAGAAGAGGCCCTGGAGCGCTAGCGTTAAAACGCGAACGTTGACGATTTTCGCGCATACGCAAACCCTTTTCTGAGGGCAAGGGCCTCTTTGAAGATTTTCGCGCATGCGCAGACCCTCCTGAGGGCAAGAGGGCAGGCCCTTGCCCTCAGAAAAGGGTTTGCGCAAGCGCGAAAATCGTCAACGTTCGCGTCTTAACGCAAGCGCTCCAGGGCCTCTTCTTTTCAGAAGGCCCTGGAGCGCTGGCCGGGCCGGACGCTCCCCGGCCTCGGAGCGTCCGGCCTCCAGAGGGTGACGCGCACCGTCACGGAGGTGACGCGCATCACCCCTTGGCGCGCGTCACCCCCCGGCGGCCCACCCCGCCCGCCACACTACAGTGACGCCAGTGATGCTCAGCACTTTCACCAAACTACAATTCCCCAAATTCATCCAGAGGAAGCCAGGATACAAAACCAGCATTTGTGTCTAGGAAAAACATTCTGAAGTTATAGAAATTCTCATTCTCTGTCGTAGTTGACAAGTGAGTGGGCAGTGGGCAGTGAGCAGTGGACACTGTGTGTGTGTGTGTGTGTGTGTGTGTGTGTGTGTGTGTGTGTGTGTGTGTGTGTGTGTGTGTGTGTGTGTGTGAGAGAGAGAGAGAGAGAGAGAGATCTCAAATGTAGTTTCTGGCAATGAAGGGAAAGGAACCTGTCATCACTTGGTGATAAGAGGGAGATGGATAAACTAGTCCTAATTACCTCCAGAGTGGAATTATGTTCCTCTTTCCTACACGATTTCCAAATATATTAATGATACATTCAGGGTGGGGCCAACTCCTCTTTTAAAGCCAATTCTCTTCACCTACAAGTTCTCTTTTTGTAAAATAAGCAATTTCAGTTTGTGACGGCCCAGTCTCCAATTCTAAGAACACAAGAGCTTGGATTTTTGAAAAAAGGAAAAATCAGCTAAGCTCCTCAAATAAGAGAGTGCTCCAAACTCTCCATCTTTGAGCCTCCTTCAAAGAGAACTGCAGCCCCCCCACACACAAGAAAAAAACCGGAAAACAGTGTAGCACGGCGCGCAACACGCAAACAACCGATGTGTCAGAATACAGACTGTTTATTCTTGCATATATCAGGACGCTCAAAGGGACCTTTAAGGTCACAAATCAGAGAGCGCACCTTGGCATTGTGTGCATGTACTTTTATACTTTTGCAAAGCTGTTACAAAAAAGCCAGGAAGCATGTCAGGGTTCAGGCTTACATTCGGTTGGTTACATATGTCACAAGACTACGAGACTGTTGCTGGGTACAGAGAAGAAGAAAAAGGTCTTGTGAAGTTTCACTTCGCGTTAAGCATTTTAGCTTTCATTTCTGCCTTCATTATGCGTCTCTGAGCTGTCTAGAGTAAAGGAAACGTGGGTTTTGCGGTTAAGCTACATCCTCTTGCAAAGGTTGTTGCAAGTGCAAATGTCACATTAATATGTCAAGTTAAACAAGCATCATTCTCTAGGTCACAGGCTGAACACATATGGCTAATAGGGAAAGCACTCAGTCGGTAGAGCATTCCTGGGAGCTGGTGCACCCTTCATCAGTCACCCCATTTTCAAGCACACAACAGGAGAGAAATGAGGATTTGGGGTTTGGCTCATCCCTATGCTGAAGTCAATCGAATCTACTCTCTTCTTGGTGAGTTTAGAAGGCCAACTCAACTCCTATCTCTGAAGGTAACCACTCACTGACTCTATAACACAGAGGGGCCTCTGGATTTGATGACCAGGTTCTAGATTCTAGGGAATCTAGAAGCTTCCCTTCTAGAAGCTGGTTAGGAGGAACGTGCTTCCCCCCCATCCATTTCTTTCCACCTCCACCTGGAAATGTGGCAGGCCTCACTCAAGAAGAATGCCATCATAGAATATAGAATTCATAGAATTGGAGGGGACTCTCAATGTCATCTAGTCCAACCACCAGTAATATGCTCACATCCTCTCAGTCTTCCCTCTGAAATCTCTCCTGAAGCCACCCCTAGGCCTCCCAGCTGAATCCATTTTTGCTCAGAAAACTGCTGTCACGGTACAATCCTATGCTATGCATGCTTTCCTGGGAGTCAGCCCCACTGAGGATAGTAGGACTTAGATCTGAGTAAACATGCAGAGGCTTGCACTATCTGAGAGGAATCCTGTCAAGAAATGTCCATTTAGCGCACTGTTTGTAGGCAGACCTGCAGTTCTTCAGACTTTCTTTCCCCTTCAGATTATTATTTTTTAAAAATAAAAATAAAAATTTAAAACATTGCTGGCCCATTGCCTAATTTCTTGCCATTTCCCCTAAAAAGGAAAGACGGGATTTTTCACACTACTAAACAAAGGAAGCTATCATGACACATCAGTAAAATCAGCCTCTATCTCTCAGGCACCCTGCAGTGGAGGTTCATTTTTAAGTGTTGATGTCATATTGGAAGAGAAGGTGCAGCTCAGTGGTGGAATATTTTCACGACATTGGTTCTGGATTCAATTCTTCCCACTTCCTGACACTGTTCTAAAGGTCAAGTAGCAAGTGATGGGGGTGAGTTTTGTCAGAGTTGCTGCTGCCGGTTAGATGCTGTAAGGGTAGCCTTACCATTGTCCCGGAATCGAGCCTGGCTTCGGCCTAGAGCGGACCTGAGCCGCTCCCAAGGGTGCACTGCGTCTGTCGAATGGGCTTCCGGCACTTCCGGTCAACGACGCAACAGAAGCAGGAACCCCATTGGACAGCCACAGTGCACCCTTGGGAGCAGCTCGGGTCCGCTCTAGGCCAAAGCCAGGCTCGATTCCGGGACGATGGTAAGCCTATGTGAGGGTGTATAGCAGGGGTGACCAAAGTTGTTTAATGTAAGAGCCACATACGATAAACTTCAGATGTTTGAGAGCCGCAATATTTAAGAAGCATTTAATTTCTTAAATATATTTACTCACCATGAACATTAAACTTATGTTTTAATCCAGTTGACTCTCAGTTTATGCCTGGTAAATAATTATAAAGCTTGAAAAGTGCTTATTTGCGTTTTATATTAAATTGTGATGCAAAAAGGAGCTCAGCCAACATATTTCCAAGAGTCACACATTATACAGTATGTCAAAGAGCCGCATGTGGCTCAGGAGCCGCAGTTTGGCCACTCCTGGTGTATAGAATCCCCCCCCCCCCGAGAAATTTCATTGGATAACTTGTTTGGCTCCTCTTGAAAGTTTTCTAATGTTTCTCCTTGACATTCATTTAAAATTACTTGAAAATTCAGTGCCAACTCCAGGAATAATAGTCCTCAGATTGGCATAGTATTTTTTGAGCATGCAAAACACCTCACATTATGGTCTTGATCCCATTTTTACAAAACCTGCATCAGATCGTTGAGCACTCTTATCCCCATTCTGCAGATGGAGAAGACTGAGACTCATAAGACAGTTAAGACAATTCTTAGTGAGTTCCTGGCAGAGGTGAGATTTGAACCAGCGACGTCCCGATCCACACCTCAGTCTTTTAGCCACTATGCTAAATTAGTTCTCAAATAGCCCCTACCAATGTCTCTGGTAGTCAGTAGATGGAAATATGGTTCGACTTAGATTGAACTATGGACTGATTTAAAATCAGTCAGTTGTGTAAGTTCATATCAGGGCAGGGCCAAGACCTTGCGACATCTAAGCTGGCATGCCAGATGCGGTCTCTCCTTACTTGGTAATAGGTCAGCTACTCCTTCCTTCTATTCCCTGGACTGGAAGAGGAAAAGGGGGATGGAGCAGGTGAGGAACTGTGGAGGAGAGAAGTGGTGAGCTTGAGTATCAAATATATATATCCTCTCCTCCCCACTTCCTCTTCCAATACTGGGGGTGGGAGGAGAAGGAGCAGCAGAAGAGGCAAGAAAATGTTGGTTTCCCCCCCCCATCTACTGCCTGAGGCGACCACTTCAATTGGCCCCATGGATGGGCCGGCTCTGGTTCATATGGTACATGCATATTGTGTGTACAGAGATGAATGGGGAAAAAAAGCACCCAAGACTATACAAACATTCATGCTTTTGGAATTTTATTATCATCCGTATATCTGGCTGGACAATACTTGCAGCAAAGAACCCTGGGCACCGAGAAGAAAATGGGGACACTGTGAAGACGCTGTTCAACATAGAACAGGCTTGACTCCTTCGCTTATGAGAGGAACAAAGGCAAAGGACCAGAATCTAAGGCGTGAGCGAAGGAGGCAGGTGAAAAGCTTGAGGCAGTTATTGTTTGCTGGCAGCGTTGCGGGAGACAACTCAGCACTCGCAAAGAACTGGCATTGTCGGGGACACTGCTGTTGTTCCAGCTGTTTCGTTGATGTCGTTTAGACTTGCTTCTGAGGACTCCTGATCATTTGGCGGCGCAGCTTTTCCCGACTGTTGCGCAACATGTGGCGACAGGAGGACAACAGGGAGCGCATTTGGTCTGAATGCAGCAGGGGGCACAGACAGTCTTGGCACAGCCGCCACAGGAGGAACCGCAGCTGGAGGCACAGGTTTTGGAACTGCCGCAGCTGGAACCACAGCTGGAACCGCAGCCGGAACCACAGCTGGATTTGGCACTGTCGCAGGACTGAGCACAGCTGGTGGGGACACAGACTTTGGTACTGCCACAGCTGGAACCACAGCCAGAATCACAGCTGGAACCACAGCTAGATTTGGCACTGCCGCAGCCGGAACCACAGCCAGTGGAACAGCCGGATTTGGAGCTGCCGCAGCTGGAACCACAGCCAGTGGAACAGCCGGATTTGGAGCTGCCGCAGCCGGAACCACAGCCAGTGGAACAGCCGGATTTGGAACTGCCACAGCCGCACGACCCACAGCCGGTGGAGCAGCCAGATTTGGAACTGCCGCAGCCGCATGAACCACAGCCGGAGGAGAGGCAGCTTTTGCAGCCGCCACAGGACTGACCGCAGCCACAGGAGCAGCAGGACTGACCACAGCCACATCCACATCCACATCCGCAGCCGCAGGGTCTGATAACCCCACAGCGCTGACCGCAGCCACAAGAGCAGCAGGACTGACCACAACAGGGGGAACAGCAAACTGGGACAACACAGCAAGACTGACGACAGCAGGGCACCGGGCAGCATACGACTGTGCCTCCACAACCGGAGCAACCAGAGGAACCAGAGCAACTCGAGCAGTCACCACAGCCCATCCTTGTGGAGCGAAGGCAAAGCTGAAAGATAATCAAGACCCACTGTGTCAATATTCAGGTGTCCGTTTGTAACATGAGCAAGAACCTGAACTGCATCCACTATATCAGGAGACAGGCTGTGAGCAATTGGGTAGAGGAGTGGGGCTGCGACTATTAACTGATCAATCAACTTAATTGGAAAGGTTTTTAATTGATTAACCTAAAGTCCTAAACCATTGATGGAGTTAAAGGCACCCCAAATTATAAGGCAATCCTTTTTTCAAGTTAATAATCTCTCTTATGAGTACATATACACCTGGACAGCGCCAGCACTTTTCTAAAAGAGGCTTTCCTACTTGACCCCTCGCACAGGAGGGAATGCCTCTTCTAAAACCATCTGAAAAAGGCATTCATCCTTCACTCTCACAGAAGAGAGAATGGGTCAGGAGGGAATGGGTTAGAAGGCATTCCCCTCCTTTCCCACACACCTTCTAATACACTCGGAGAAGAAGCATTTCCCCTTCACTTTCACACTAGAGGGAATGCTTCTTCTAATACAATCCAAAATCAATCCCTTTTCATTCCACACAGGAGGAAATACCACTTCTAACAGTGCAATCCTATGCTTGTCTACTCCGAAATAAAGCCCATTGTGTTCAATTGGGTGTACTCCCTAGAAAATATGTATAAGATTTCAGCCTAAAATGACTCCTGCTACAACCTATACCTATATCACCATTTGACAATGGCAAGAACATGTTTAATTCTCCCAAAGTATTGGTTTAGTCCCCTGAAAAAGGTGTGCAAATGGTTAAGCAATGTAAACACACCTGATGAATGCACCAAGGTTTTCACCAGTTGGGTGATGGACAACCAAAGACGAGAACCCTCATAACCACTGCGGTCAATTTTTTACTTGTGAGATTTATTCCAGCTAGGAATAAGTCCAACCTCCCATACATCATTCCCTGCAAAGTGCTTAGCTGCCCCACAAAAATGTGCTGAACCTTTCTATAAAATGATGGAAAGAATGCTCAATTCCACAGCCGCATCTACAATGGAGGACAAAGTGCCTATACCTTCAACCACTGTATAGAAGGTGGAATTTTGGCAGGTGCTGCTCATCATGGAAGGGTACAAAAAGCTGCACCTGCCAAACGTCCCTCTTCTATACAATGGTTGAAGGTATAGGCACTTTGTCCTCCATTGTATCTGGTCACCCTGCCACCATCGCGTCTCATGGCGATAAATAGCATCTTCTGGTCACCCACTATGTGAAGAAGTCCTTCTTTTGTCTGCACCGGTCATGCTCTTCAAGTTCACTGAACAACTCCAAGGTCTTCTATATGGGGGGGGGGAGGGAGAGAGACTCTCTCCATGCCAATGTTCTCCATGCCACATTGCATAATTTTGCAATGCTCTCTCCTGTCCGTCCTTATAGCTACAATCCTGTGTGCACACTTTCCTGGGGGTAAGCCCCATTGAACCCAATGGGATTGACTTCTGAGTAGGCATGCATAGGTAGGCTTACCAGATCTCCAACCGGGACAGAGTGCTAGACCTTTAGGAAAAGGAATGTGGACAGGTGTAGCTTGTTAAACCTTACAGCACAATCCTAGGCATGTCTACTCAGAAGCAAGCCCCATTGTGTTCAATGGGGCTTGCTTCTGAGTAGACATGCCTAGGATTATGCTCTAGGACTTAACAAGCTACACCTGCCCATATTCCTTCTCCTAAAGGTCTAGCACTCTGTCCCGGTTGGAGATCTGGTAAGCCTATGCATAGGATTACACTGTGATTCATCTTGTCCCCCCCCTCCCTCCCTCTCTCTCTCTCTCTCTCTCTCTCTCACACACACACACACACACACACACACTTAAAAGTCACAAATGCTTCCATTTCCCCTTGCACTGAAGATTGTTTCAAACAACCTGTTTGCCCATATGAAGGATGGTGGGCTATAGCTGGGAATAAGTAATCTAAGTAAGGTCACTTGCTGGCCAAGACAAGGTTTGAACTGGGGTCTTCACCAACAGTGGGGTCTTCACCCTCAACTCCCATGTTATGCTCCACCTACACCTACTCTAATTCTTAACTTATTAAGGCTTCAATTCTATCCTTACATTCCATGGGAGTAAGCCCCATTGAGTACAATGCAGCTTACTTCTGAGTAGACATGCATAGGATTGGGCTGTCAAGTCCTTGCGTTAAGGTCATCCTTAACTTGCTTTAGGAACCAACTCTTGTTCAATATCAAGCAAGAGGATCGTTGGATTTCCAGTTGGAAATCCAAAGGGAAGCAATTTGGCAAAACGACTTGCCAATAAGCACACTGATGCTTATCATGTGCTATATACGTGTATATATAAGCCTATTTAGCAATTTTTTTTATTTTTTTCACATTTTTATACCACCCTTCCTCCAAGGAGCTCAGAGTGGTGTACATATTTCCTCCCCTCCTTTTTGTCCTCACAACAACCCTGTGAGGTAGGTGGGGCTGAGAGATGGTGACTGGCCCAAGGTCACCCAGGAAGCTTCGTGGCTGAGCGGGGATTTGAACCTGGATGTTCCAGGTCTACGTCCGACTCCCAAACCACTACACCATCCTGGCTATCTGAAAAAGCACTGACTTTGGAATCACCCTTTCTGATCTCAACATACACCAAATGTATCCACATTTTAAGAAAGTTTCCATTCTGCCCAAGTTCCTGCCCCTCCCACACCCAGCGATGCGTTCATAAAACCAGCCATGTTGCCTCTTACCTTTCGTGATTGTGGTCGCTTGGAAGGGCAATGCAGTGAAGTGAATGCCGGGCTCCGGGAAGGATTGTTTTATACAGCTCCGTGCACCCGTCCCCAAGGAAGTGAGGCAGCGCCAAGGCATGGCAAATGCTTCTTAAGCGTCATTAGCCATTAGGGCGCATTTTCCACCCGCTGCGCCATCATCCGCTCCGAGATCCTTCTAGACTCGTGTTGTATTTGTGACGAACAGAGGATATTTGCCTTGCCTATTATTAAACCTCTCTTCATCTAATAACACTGTAATTTGCTTTTGCGTCTAGAAGGCACTTCAAGGACTCCTTTAATAGGACAAATATTTTCCGTGGTGGACGTTCCTCCAGGATCTGGTGAGTAAAGGCCCTCACTGCCAGCCCAAAGGTCCTGCCGTTTGTGTATCACACCTGAGACCTGAGGTTATAATGTCTCTCACTTTTTTTCCCCATCCCAACATGGAATCCTGATGGCATCCATGCTAATTAGACTTTGGCTGCAATCCTACACACACTTACCTGGGAGTAAATCCCATTGAACTCCATAGGACTTATTTCTGAATAGACGTGCATAGGCTTGCGCTGGGATTCAGGGAGAAACACAGCCTGAAGCAACATCTCAGCTCCATTCAGATCATAAACCTGGACTATGGCTGTGAGCTATACAGTACATTGGACTTGGCTGTAAGCCAAACATAGGTCAACATTGACGTTGTGAAGGATTCAGTGGATGGACGGAGGCAATGGTGGCCAACAGGAGACAATATGCAGCCCCCTTGAAGCCTTCTTATCTGGCTCACAGTCTCTCTTCTGAATTTAAATCACCTTGTGATAATCCCAGCTGAGTCATTGTGGACTGATATCTCCAGGGCATTCCATTCTGACAGGGCATCAGAACATTTTGGTAGTCCTCTCGAAATGAAAACGGCTCCCAGGGAGAACGGCCAACTTGCCTGCAGAGCTGGCATGGAGTCATCCTTCTTGGGTGTCGCAATGCACTTGTGTTTGTGTTTAAAATGGTTCTTGGTGTGTGTGTGTGTGTGTGTGTGTGTGTGTGTGTGTGTGTGTGTGTGTTTTAAATTGTAAGACACTATTTTTTGATGAAATATAAACATAGTAGATAAATATGAAGAGAAGGAATGAAGCGAAGGAGGAATAGATAGACGGAAGTGATCGATAAACTACCATCACTTGGTTTGAGAGACCAGGTGACTTCATACCTCCTTCCTTCCCACACTTCTGGAATGGAAGAGGGGAACAGAGCAGAAGTGGGGATGAGAGAGCTGGGCTAGAGTGGCTGTGATGCTCTAGCCCACCACTCACCTCTCCTCTTGGTTTCCACTTCCAATCCATCCCCCTCTTCCTTTCCAAAAGCAAGAGGAGCAGTCGGTGCCCCCTGCCAAGCTTCAGCCCGAGGGGACAACCTCAGTCAGCCTCCTGGCCCTGAGTCAGGCTGCTAATACTAATTATGAACTTCCCCTTCATGGTGACTTAACATCCATGTGCCCCAGTACTCTTGGAAGAGTACTCATAGTGCCTGCTGGCTACGTATGAGAATTGCCATGCTAATAACAGCAGAGGATTTACTCATACAGCACGTTCTTTAAATGACAGGGATGAATGCAGACAAGGAGGGCCGAGCAGCACGTGGCACATGGAAGGACGTCTGCACCTCTGTGCCACTCACGGACGTGCTGTTCATTGGTGGTGCTTCACTTCCTAGGTAAAAGTAAAGGTCTCCCCCGCTCAAAAGCCAGTTGTGTCTGACTCTAGGGCGCGGTGCTCATCTCCGTTTCTAAGGCCATAGAGCCAGCGCTGTCCGAAGATGCTTCCGTGGCTATGTGGCGGCGTGACTAATGGAACGCTGTTACATTCCTGCCGCAGGTTTATCTACTTGCAATTTCTTGCTTTCGAGCTGCTAGGCTGGCAGGAGCTGGGACAGGAGATGGGAGCTCACACCGTCGGGGCACTCGGGTCTCGAACTGCTGTCCTATTTATTTATTTAAAGAATTTTTACCCCGCCTTTCTCCCGACAAGGGCAATCAAGGCGGCTTACAATTAAAACATATTAAAATACATAATACAATACAATAAAATAATTAAAACAGGTAATTAAAACCATTAAAACAAACAAACAAACAAACCCCTGTGGGTCACCTTATGATTAAATTTATTAAAAAGCCAGCCCACCATGTCAGCCATCAAACGCCAACCTGAATAAAAATGTATTGAGGCCCCGCAGAAAGGTCTCTAAGGAGGGAGCCGTTCTTAATTCCTACCGACCTTCCGGTCTGAAGTTCAGCGTCTTAACCACTAAGCCACTGCGGTCCCTCACTTCCTAGGAAAGGCCAAAAAAAGATGTATTGAAAGCTTTGATTCTGTCCTAGAACCTTTAAGGAGAACCCTGATAGATCCGACCAAGGGTCCTTCTAATCTAGCATCAAACATCCCAACTTCACAAATGCGCTGATGGGGTTTGATGCTGATGGGGTGACAATCTTGGAAAAGAGATCTTTTGGGGTTCCCAAATGAGTGATCCATGTCTGAGAATAACAAAACAAGACCTGACTCATGTTTGAGGAGCACTTTTTATCCGCGGATTCTCACTGGAGGTTGAAATCACGACATTCATGGGCCTCAATCTGATTCTGTTATCTGTGCTTCTGAATACAGGCACCCGAAGTTGGCAGAGAAACCTGATTCTCTGCCAACTACCTCAGAAATCTGACTCCAAAAGAGGTTCAAGTTGGATGTCACGATGGCCTTTGAAATCACACCCAGGCCACCAGTTTTGGTCGGAGGCTCCATCCCTAAAGCAACTCGAAAAATCGGTGGGGAGCCCAAGAGCAGACTGGAGCCAAAGCCCTCCTCTTTTCAGGGCCCCTGACAAGCCATGAGGGGAACACCCTGCTCCCCTGATACTCTAAACTAGTGTTTCCCAAATGTTTTATTGCCAACCATTTATTGATTTTTAAGAGAGAGAGAGAGAGAAAGAGAGAGAGAAGAACGATGTGATGATATGTGGATTTAATGAATAGAATGTGGGGGATATTTTGGCTTAGTTGGATATTATATGTAGAAAATAATGAATAGTATGCTAGTAGGATGTATTGCTTTGTGCTTGCTATAATCTTACGAAATATGTATTGTTTTTTATGTTTCAATATATTAATAAAATATAAATATACACTCTATTGGAACCCACCTAGCTTTGTGAGACTTATAAGGTGGTCTCATATATTTATTTAAAAGTAATATTTTAGTTATTTCTTTGCAAAAAAAAAAAAACAACTTGATCTATTTCTCATAATAAGGCAGCCCCAATGAATAGCCTCAAGGCTTGAGGGACACATAGCCTCAAGGTTATGTGACCCAGCCTTCACCTGCCCCCCCCACTTCCTGTCATTGACATACTTGGAGAAAAAACACCAGAAAAAAGATGCTCAAATATTTATTTCCCTATATTTTCACAAGCTTGCAAACTGCAGGAGCTCACCTCTTTGAAGGGCAATTAGCAGCTGTGGGAACCGGATTAAGAATAAGCTAAGATGGAGTCAGAAATAAGTATTATAAAGCATTACATAGTCTGTGCCGTGTCAAACAGGGTGACAAGCATAAACAAGCACCCTCGCATAAGCTTGGCAGAAACCACAAGAAGTCTTATCTTGGGCTACCTGGTGAGCCAAGGCAATGTCTTCTCCTTGGGGAGGTCCACCCTTGACCTGCCCTGCTATACCTTAAGGAACCTGATAGCCTACATGCTGCATACTTGCATAAGCATCTTATCAGGATAACACGTAGGTTGTTATTGTACACGGGTACAGTTATATTGACTGATTTGATCTCCTAGCAGTCCAAGGGACTCTCTCCTGAGAGTCCCTTGGACTGCTAGGAGATCAAATCAGTCAATCCTAAATGAAATCAACCCTGACTGTTCCCTGGAAGGACAGGTACTGAGGCTGAAGCTCAAATATTTTGGCCACCTAATGCGAAGAGAGGACTCTCTGGAGAAGACTCTGATGCTGGGAAAGATTGAAGGCAAAAGGAGAAGGGGAAGGCAAAGGATGAGATGGTTAGACAGCATCACCGATGAAACATGAACATGAAAATGAGTGAACTCAGGAAGATAGTGGAGAACAGTAAGGTCTGGCAGGATATGGTTCATGGGATCACGAAGGGTCGGACACGACTTAACGATTGAACAACAACAACAGTTATATAATTGTAAAGAAATTGGAAGTATGGGTTTCTCAGCCATGTAGTTAGTTGAAGAATAAAGTTTAATACTAAAACATTAGTCCTGCTGACGTTTCACCCTGCACTTAGGGTTTCTTCAGAGCAAATAACCTGGCACTAGCCAGTAGATGTTAACTGCCAGTAGAATGCCTGGAACGTTTAAAAAGCCTTGGTTCTATTTAGGAAAGGAAACCAAATTTTGTTCACATAAACTAGTTCTTGCTGACGATTTAAAGGATTAAAGGCTCTTCTTTGAGAAATTGCAATAGCCTCCAGATTTCTTCTCTGCCTGTCGTGCATTTCATTAAACAGTGAGCGAGTTTCTTTGAAGGTGATCATGTGTCCCGTTTGAGCTGCGTGTGTAGCCACTGCAGATTTGTCCTCCTGCAACAGTCTGGTGGCTCTCGAGTGCTCCTGTAAACGGACCCTTATCGGTCTTTTGGTGTTACCCACATATGTTCTTGTACACTCACCACAAGGAATCTCATAAACTCCAGGATTTGTTCATTGCAAAGGGGAGGTCTTTTGTCCTTAGGGTTACCTAGCATTTGTTCTATCTTCAGAGTTGGCAGAAAGTGAGTCTTAACATCATATCGCCTAAAGATGTGTGCTGTTTTATCTGAAAAGCCTTTTATATATGGGAGAGAAAACCAGGGAATATGTTATTTTTTCTTCCCAGCTTCTTGTTGTTCTTTTTCCACATCTCTGGGCTCCGGGATGTGTTGACTTTTAGCCAATTGTTTTTTCCAGCATGTTTCAATTTGTTGGCTCCCATATATATAATAAGTTATATAATTGCTTATCAAGAATAACCTCATGTTGTTTGCTGCATAATGAAGGTATATAAACCTGTGTTGTACATCATATCGAGGTGCGAGCTTATCTTGCACCCCTGGTACACATCTTGACCGTCCTTGTGTATAAGGATTAATAGAATAAACTCTGTTATTTGAGTCATTGTGTTGTTTTCTGTTATTTACCACAACCTGATCCAAGAACTATTCTAGAGATTTTAACACCTAAGACATTTATCTCTAACACAGCCATCTAATTTTTGAAAAGCCTCAGGGCTTGAGGCAATTACTTATCAGATCTTTCCATCGTCCTTGTTTTCATTAGAGGCTCTGTGGGACCCACCAGAAATCAGGTCGTGACCCGCCAAGTGGGTCCCGGCCCACAGTTTGAGAAACACTGATCTAGAAATATGGGAGATTGGACCTGGGATTATGGCAGAATGTGTCCTTTTATAAAGTGCTGCTGCTGCTCTTATGTTTTTGTTTTTAATTGTAATAGTGGCCTATTGTTTTATTGTTTTAAGATTGTTATTGTTTATGAGTTTTAGTTAATTGTGTATATAGTGCTTTTAAATAGTGATTATGCTTTTGTATTTGTAGTTTTGTTTTTTGTAAGTCGCCTTGTGCAAATACAACTGTGCTGTATACTGGCTGTATCCTCTCTCTAAGCATTACAGTAAAGGACTGTTCCCCCCCCCCCAATGCCTTAAGGTGAGAGACAATTAATAATTCCCCTCACCAGCTGCTTTGGTAACACTCCTGCCCGCCATTTTAAGAAATAGAAATCCACCAGGCTATGAACTGTTGTTTGAAGTTTTATTATGTCTAGTGTCCACAAAGAGATTAGATCTCAAAAGAAAGGTCAGTGAAGGAGATGAATAAGGAGAGAGAACGTCCCACCACCAAGAAGACAATGAGAACAGCATTTTGGACATGCATTAGATGTGCCTTCTTTGTACCTAATGAAGAGAAGTAAAGAGAAGTATCCATAACTAAGTTTGGGAGGCAGGTGCTAAGCTTCAGGAATGTAGCTGGGAAAGATGAATTCCAGGAGTGAACTGGCAGAAGAGGAGGCCAGCTGGGAGGGAGATGGTGATGGTAGGGTGGTTTCCTCGGGCCACCAAGCTGTATTTGTGTTCCAAGCGCCACCCATTCAAAGCTTCTCATGGAGGTCTTCAGCACTTGGACTGACAAGGGTAGCAGCATTTGCAGCCACAGCCGCCACATCCTCCACAGCCGCCACAGCATCCACAACCACCACAGCCGCCACAGCCACCACAGCCACAAGACTGGCAGCAGCTGCCACACCCTCCGCAGCCGCCACAGCCACGAGACTGGCAGCAGCAGCCGCCACAGCCGCCGCAACAGCCACCACAGCCACCACAGCCACCACAACCACAGCCGCCGCAGCCACCACAACCGCAGCCACCGCAACACTGTCTAGAACAGCAAGTCATCTTCGCAAATGTGGAGTGAAGGTGGAGCTGAAAGGAAGAAGGAGAGATTATTTTCTGCAGGTCAGTGCCTCAGTCAAGACTTTTTCCTGTCCAGAAATGCTTCCCATCATTGGTTGGGACCAACGACCATCTGGCTCCTCCCTTTCTCAGAACTGTTGCAGGCAGCAGCCCCGCTTCTGGAACATCCTTTTCCTCTTTCCCTCCCTATCTCCTTCTCCTTTGCACATGGTGCAATCTAGACACCATGTTGTCTATTAGACTTTTTTGACTATCTATAAGTCACTATTTTAAACGTTCATCCACATTGAGTATAGCGGCAGAAATGAAACGCATTAATTGAGAGGTTTGCAAGAACCACAAGCAATTAAGCTATACACAATTCTGCTTCAAGCAGAATCCTACCAGCTGCAGTCTGAAATTAGCACAGCTAACAACAGGACATGCATTCTTCATTGCAGATCAAAGGAGGGTTCCAGATCTTGGCTTCTCAAGATACAAGAGAAGCAGAAAGAGCCTCCTAGGAGGTTCATTCCAAGTCTTCCTTCTAATTTGTAAGCAATTATAATAACTTTAGTAGTTTCTTACTAAAACCAAGCCAAGCTGAATAAACTTGAAAACTGGGGGGGGTTCATTTGCCCCCTTTGATTGAGACTCAAGAGTCCCCCACTGAGCTCCCAAGGAAGTATGCATTGAGGGTAGTTTGCATTGATTCTAGATCCCTTCGCCAGCATTGGTTCGCAACTTGGTTGGTGCAAAAGTCAAAAAGAGGTTAAATGGAGATCCAGTGGATCAACCTTACCTTATGAAGCAATGAAGAGGATTGAATCTGAGTGAGTGAATGAGGAGCTCATGGGATGGGGTCCCTTTTATACAGCTCCATGCACCCTCCTCTTAGGAAGTGAGACACCTCCGTGGAACAATGAAGTCTTTCAGCCATCGAAACACATGTCCGTGCGCCACGCCATCTTCCACCACATCCCCCTTGACTCAGTGCGCATCTATCATTAATAGACGTGTCTTCTTAGTGTGGGTATGATTAAAGTTCAACTCACTGAGTAATAGCTGTCTAATTGTCAGAATGTACCTGAAGGCCCTCAGAGAATTAAAAAAAATGTTTATACAACAACAATAATTAAATCTAGCATGATCAAAACTAAAACCCACCACTGAAAGGCCGGTCCAGATATTCCCACCATTCCCTCATCCCAAAAGCGAAATGAAAAGCCAGGTTTGCACACAGATCCTGAAGGAGTGTCGGGTAGAGGCAGCTTGACCACCGTGAGGAGGGTGTCCCACAAGTGTGGCCTCACCACTGAGATGGTAGTGGATGCCACCATGCTGCTGATGGAAGGACAATGGAAGAAGGTCCATGTCGATGAGCAGAGCATGCAGGAAGTTCGATACCGGACTTTCCCCCCATTTCCTGAGGGATCCATGTCACAAACTCTGTTGGGCTTTCACAGTCATAACCACCACCTTGAACAAAGCCTGGATCATGCACCAGGAGGTCTGGAGCTGGCCCTGGGAGCATATTATTATGTCACCATGTATGCAGTATGTTTAATTTTATGAGCACTTTGGTCAACATGTGGAGCAATTTCCACTCGTGTCAACTTGAGAGACCACTGGTTTTAGTAAGAACTTTATTTCTTCATTCCAACTTTATATGGCTGAAAATCCCATAACTCTCAAATCGTTGCAAATTGAGATGACCTGTTTGATGCTGACTCAGTGATTTGAAGCTCCAGAAGAAGCATTTTGGTGCTGTTTCACCTCCCAGGCATGTGAGGGGCACCTCTTGCCTGGGTCAACCAACCACCCCCACCAACCACATGGTTTGGTGGTCCACACCATGTGTGGGGCTGGCCAGGCAGCCCTTGGTAGAGGTGCAGGGGAGATTCCTCAGGGCCACTAGACAGCGCTGCGGCCTAGCTGAGCTATTCAGGTCTTGCAAGTGAGGACACAGCCCGCCCGCCCGCCCCTGTTGGTAGAGTCTGAGAACAATTGGCCACTTTTTGGGGTCATGTAGGGAAGTTTTGCCCTCCTCCAGATTGTCAAGGGAGTGGACTTTTTTTTGTTTTTGCCAACCCCAGACTGTGCTTGAGGGTTGTATTATGTCAGGTAGGCCATGACTGGCAGGATAGTGTAGGACAGGGAGATGAAGTAGGGATCCGGGTTCGGTGTTTCGGCAAGCAAGAGTCAGGGGGAAACCAGAGCCAGTCTCCAGAGGCTACCTGTCTGGTAATTCTCCAGGCTACCAGGCTGGTAATAATTCTCCTGCTTGAATTGGGCTTCCTGCCTTAGAGGAACCCCAGGCTGGGGTTAGGGGGAGCAACCCCAGGCTGGGGTTAGGGGGAGCAACCCCAGGCTGGGGTTAGGGGGAGCAATTCAGCTTCCTTGGACCTCTGTCACAGGGGTTGGTAGTAATGAAATTGGGTGAGCCGCAAGGCGATTCTGGTTTCGGAGCCAGGGTGGATTTGCCAAACGTGGGCTTTTGACAGGACAGCCGTCTAACCCCAGTTAGGTGCCCACACATGGGGGGGGGAGTGTTTTCGAAAGGACCCTCTGCATTCACTGATCACTATTTGGCATTATTAATAAACATGGCCTTGATTCTGACCCCGAGCTTTAATTATGGTTTTTGTGTACATTACAGCATAAAAACATACATTTCTTTAATCCTCCGAGGGCACTTTGAGTGAGTTCTGACAAGTAGATTGCTATTACCCACAGTGAGCTGACCTTTAATCATACCCACACTAAGAAGACACGTCTAAACATTAATGATAGATGTGCACTGAGTCAAGAAGCATGGGTCGGAAGATGGCATAGGACACGGGCATGTGCGTGGATGGCTAATGAAGACCTCATCGTTCCACGGAGGTGCCTCACTTCCTACAAGGAGGGTGCACGGAGCTGTATAAAAGGGACCCCATCCCAAGAGCTCCTCATTCACTCACTTGGATTCAATCCTCTTCTCTGCTTCATAAGGTAAGGTCGATTCCACTAGATCTCCATTTAACGACTTTTTGACTAATGCAAATAAATGATGGAGAGGGGATCTAGAATCCATGCAAACTGCTCTCAATGCTTTTACTTCCCTGGGAGCTCAGTGGGGTTTCTTGAGTCTCAGTGAGAGGAGGGCAAATGGAACCTTCCGAGTCTTCCGGGTTATTCAGTTTGGTTTTGGAGACCCCGTAAGAAAGTATGGAAACTGTTATGATCATAATCGCTTGCAAATTAGAAGGTAGGGAAGACCGAGGACTTTCCGCCTAGGAGGCTCGTTCAGCATCTCTTGCATCTTGAGTAGCCAAGATCTGGATCCCTCCTTTGATCTATGGCTAGATCCTTTGATCTACAGATCTAATTTCAGGCTGCAGCTGGTAGGATTCTGCTTGAAGAAGCATCGTGTGTATCTGAATTGCTTGAGGTTTTTGCAAACATCTCCAATTATGACTTTCTCATCCGCCAGTATACTCGACATGGTGGACCATTTCAAATCGCAACCGGCAATTTAATAGACACCGTGTGTGAAGGAGACAGGGAGGGAAGAGGAAACGGACATCCCAGAACCAGGGCTTCTGCATGAGACATTTCTGGGTCAGGGAGGAGTCAATGGTCCCAGGCAATGGTGGGAAGTGTTTCAGGACAAGAGTGAGCTGTGGAGGATGACATGCAGAAAATAATCTCCCTTCCTTCCTTCCTTCCTTTCAGCTCCACCTTCACTCCATATTGCAAAGATGACTTGCTGTGGTACACCTTGTTGCTGCGGCTGTGGCGGCTGTGGCGGTTGTGGCTGCGGTGGCTGTGGCTGTGGAGGCTGCGGTGGCTGCTGCCAATCTTGTGGCTGTGGTGGCTGCGGCTGCTGTGGCTGTGGTGGCTGTGGTGGCTGTGGCTGCTGTGGCTGTGGCAAGTGTTGTGGCTGTTGTGGCTGTGGCAAGTGTTGTGGTGGCTGCGGGGGCTGTTGCTGCAAATGCTGCTATCCTTGTCAGTGCAAATGCTGAAGACCTCCATGGGTAGCTTCAAATACGAGGAGTTTGAAATGCAGATGCAACGTGGTGGCCCAAGAAAACCACCCTATCCTCACCATCTCAGCTGGCCTTAAGATGTACCTGCTGACTCCTGGCCAGCATCTTGCCTAGCTACATCTCTGAAGCTTCACGCCTGCCTCCTCGACCCATTTGTGGATACTTCTCATCTCCTTTTACTTCTCTTTTTTGCATGCAGAGGAGGCTTGCCTAACCTGTGTCTCATTGTCCTGCTGGTGGTGGGATGTTCTCTCTTCTCATTCGTCTCTTTTCCTAAATTTTCTTTTGAGATCTTGTCTGTCTGTAGATATGAGAGATAATAAAACTCCAAACAATGCTACATGGCCTGGTGGTTTTCTCTTTGTTAAAATGGCGGGTGGGAGGTGCCATCCATCAATGAATGAATGAATGAATGAATGAATGAATGAATGAGTGAAATCCATCTTCTGGTCGCCATCCATCAATGGTCGGAGCAGCTGCCATGACTGAATGGTTAGAGCAGGGGGTTGCTTGCAGATTATTTTATTTATTTATTTATTTATTTATTTATTTATTTAAAGAATTTATATGCCGCCTTTCTCCCGGCAAGGGCACTCAAGGCGGCTTACAACATTAAAATAACATATACATTAAAGTAATTAACAATTTCAAACAATTAAAACAATTAAAACAAACAACCCCAGCGGGTCACCTCTATTTACAGTTGTTAAAAGCCATTTGTTCAAAGTTAAAAGTCAGCCCACCATGTCAGACATCGAATGCTAGTCTAAATAAAAATGTCTTAAGGCCCCGCCGAAAGGTCTCTAAAGAGGGAGCCGTTCTTAATTCCAGGGGGAGGGAATTCCATAATTGGGGCACCACAGCCGAGAAGGCCCTATTATACCAGTTCCAGTCTCTGGCACCGTAGCACCGTAGCACGTCAGATGAGAAATCAAGCTACCTATTAACCGATCCACCAGTCACTTAGTTCCATCAGCCATAGACCACTGCAATCAATTTCTGAAAACAACAACAAACGATCTGTTTTGTGTTTGGGGAAATCACAGGCCCCCAAAGCAGTGGCGTTGCTCTGGTAGGGACGGGGCTCTAAGTTTCGCTCCGTCGTAGTCCCTTTACAGAGCGAGCAGGAGGCGGCCCCGCCCCCTCACCGTCGGAGCCATAACCCGGCGGAGAAAGCAGCAGGCAGGGTCTCTTGCCTGCTGCTTTCTCCGCACGGGAAAGGCTCCGATGGTGAGGGGGCGGGGCCACCTCCTACTCGCTCTGTAAAGGGACTACAACGGAGCGAAACTTACAGCCCCGCCCCTACCAGAGCGACGCCACTGCCCCAAAGGGTTCATCACAAGCTGATTGATTTTCAAAACCCTTCCATTTTCAAAAGTGGTTTGTCACATTACTCTCTCTCTCTCTCTCTCTCTCTCTCTCTCTCTCTCTCTCTCTCTCTCTCTCAGTGTGTGTGTGTGTGTGTGTGTGTGTGTGTGTGTGTGTGTGTGTGCAAAGGAGGTATTTGAGAAATACATGAGCAAGTGACCCTCCAAAGAGGAATTACAATAATTATTTATATAGGTTGATTACCTCTTATCCGGACAACTGAAATCCAGACTATTCTGAAATCCAGACATTTTGGGGGCTATGACTTAAACACACACACACACACAAAAAAAAAAAAAAAAAAACTTTTCCTAGCAGCTGTCTGGCATAGCACAAGGCATGCAGGGGCACAAAATTATTAAAAAAATATTGCATAAAATTACCTTCAGGCTATGTGGATATGGTGTATATGAGATATAAATGAATTTTGTGTTTAGACTTGGGTCCCATCCCCAAAATATCTCCTTATATTTATGCAAATATTCCAAATACCAGACAAATCCGAAATGCAGACACCTTCCTGCCCCAAGCAGTCCAGATAAGGGATGCTCAACCTGTACCTATTGAATTGCTATGCACCATTTCCCAATCACACAAGGGCTCATAGAGGGATGCATCAGGAAAGACAGGAGAACTCCTTCATGGCACCTGGCCTAGATACCTTTAAAAGGGGTTTGGATAGATTCATGGAGGAAAGGTCCATCACAAGTGACAAGCCATAAGCAACCTCCTGGCTTTAGAAGTAGGTTTTCTCTGTGCCAGGTGCAGGGGAGTGACAACAGGAAACAGGTTATCTTCTTGGCTGTGTGCTCTCGGAGGCATCTGGTGGGGCCACTGTGAGATACACGAAGCTGGACTAGAGGGGCCTTTGGCCTGATCCAACAAGGCTCTTCTTATGTTCTTATGTTATGAGAAACTGGATCCCTGTCTCCACATTCAAACACGCATGCACATGCACACACAGACTCATGTACACGAATGATGCCAGCAAACAGTGACAGGGACACTTTTTCTGGGCTGTATATGGACATAAGACATGCAACGTAGGACACTGTAGCACGGCATCAAAACATGCAGGCAAACGATGTGTCAGAATACAGATTGTTTATTGAGGCATATGCTTGGACACTCAATGGGACATTGAAGTCACAAATCAAAGAGCGCAATGAGTATTGTTCTCATGTTCTTTTATACTTTGTAAAGTTGTTACAAAAAAAGGCAAGGAAGCGTGTCACTATGTCCAAGAAGCATACACTGGTTACATCTTCATCTTTAGGTATCATGTCACATATCACTAGGCAAAAAAGTTAACGCAAGGTAGAGAGAGGTTAAGAAGTTTCTGTCGTTTTCCACTTAAGCTACAAGCCAAGAAGTTCTGCCTCTGTTACAGGTTTCCTGAGCTAGCGGACAGGTATAGTGTAGGCTTTGTGGTTAGCTACATTTCCTCTTGCAGGAGCTGGCAGAAGCTAAAGTGTCAGTTAATATGTCAAAGTTCTCTAAGCCACAAGCAGGCTCTGAATACATATATCATGCAGCACATCAAAGAAAGGCAAGGAAGAGCACACTTTGTATGCTCAGGAGCTGGTGCACCCATCAACACCTCGAGGACTTTCCCTTCATGCTAAGGTCAGAAGGCTTCCATATGTCCTGCTCCATGGCATTTTTCTCTCTCTTCTTGCCTGGAGATTCTCCCCCCCCCCACACACACACATAAGCACTGGTGTAACTGGATTTTGGTGGAAATTAGGGCCATGTTCATTGATTTATAGTGTCAGGCAATTATCTAGCAGTCGAATCTCGGAAACTCCAGCAATCAATGATTGATTTTTTTCCAGGCACTTAGCATAGACTGGCATGACCAATCCTGCCAAATCTTCCCTTTGGGCAAAACCACCCTGGCTCCATACCCAGCATCACCTTGTGGCTCTCCCACCCTCAACACCACCAACCCCTGCAAAAGAGGGTCATGGAAATGGAACTGTTCTGCCGACTACCCCAACCTGGGCAACCTCTAAAGCACATATAATAATTCAAGCCTGAGGGTTTACCAGACTCCATCCCTGAGCCGGGAAGACTCTGGAGGCCGGTTCTGGTTTTTCCTCTGACTCTTGCTTGCCTGAGGGAAGACGCTGGATCTTTAACCCTCTTCCCTGTCCTGCACTATACATGCCAGTTGTGTAATGCCCACCCCTGAGCACTTTCTGGGGTAGGCCAAAAAAAAAAAAAGCGCCCTCTTCTTCCCTGCCAATCTGGAGTAAAGCAAAAAAATTCCTACCCAATGAGCACAAATCTCAGACTATCTCCCACGAGTGGGTGGAACGGGTTTTTCACTTGCCCGGAACAGGATGGGGCTTCAGGGATCTCCCTCACGCCTGCTCATCTACTTGCCTTCTGGCAGGCCCCACAAGTGATGTAAGTATGTGGGGTTCAACAGTGCAAGAAGAGAAACCCCCATATCTATGGGAGGCACAGCAGTACTTTCCTAAACCAGGGCCATTGTTCTGTTTATTTTATTTATTTATTTTTCACATTTTTATACCGCCCTTCCTCTAAGGAGCTCAGAGTGGTGTACTTATTTCCTCCCATCCTTTTGTCCTCACAACAACCCTGTGAGGTAGGTGGGGCAGAGAGATAGTGACTGGCCCAAGGTCACCCAGGAAGCTTAGTGGCTGAGCGGGGATTTGAACCTGGATCTTCCAGGTCTAAGTCCGACTCCCAAACTACTACACCATCCTGGCATGGAGAACATGGACCATGTTTTAAAAGAGGGCTATTTACTCTTGTGTTGGAGACAGTGGAATTTGCCTGCATAACACAGACACCTATGAAGGCAATTAAAACGAAGCCACATCTCAGGCAATCCATGCCAATCCGCAAGGTACTGCAAACTCTGCATTGCTTCTGTTCGCAAACCGAGGAAGGGTACCCTTCAGCCAGAGTCAATCACAACTTGTGTGCTTCCCAAGGCCTCAGATGTGGGTTTAGGGAAGGAAGGGGGGGTGTTACAAGATCCTCCAGCCTTCTCCTAGCCTCCTCTAGTGTAAGGCTGGGTCACAGGCAGGCCAGCCATCTGCACTATCTAACTGCTTATCTAACACTGAGCCTCCTCATTGACCAGGGAGTAGTAGTTATATACTGGAAGCCCCTCCTCCCATGACTCACCCCCAGTGCTCCCAGGGCCTGATCCTGCAAGGAATCCTCTTGTCCCTGACCTCCTCCTCCCTCAAAGGCCCTGATCCTGCAAGGCATCCCCTCAGCTCCGGCTGACTTGCTCGAAGGACCTGGTCCTGCAAGGCATTCTCTAGCCCCGTGCTGGCTGGTGGTCGGCTTATGGCCACCACGGTTGGAGCTGGCCCTTGGCCGTGGGGTGAGGGGAGGTGTTCCTTCAGGCAGGGCCTTGTCGAGCCCGGCAGCTCCAGCCTCTCCTGCTGTGCGGCATTGCGACCGGGACCTGCCTCGCCAGGTGGTCCCATCTCTGCGCCAACAGCACCAAACGTTGGATTCTGCCGCCTTCCTGGTTCGTCTGGGGCCCTGTATGGAAGAGCCTGCAGGTCGGGGCCCGGAGAGGGTCCAATCGCTCCTATCCACTCTTCCTTCCCCTCTTGAGTGTGGTCACCTACCCAGGAGGAGACAGCAAGCAACGGTCGAATCCCCTTTCAGGGTTACCCCCCCCCCCGACTCCAAGCTGCAGATCATCTGCTGACCGTCCCCTGCTTCCCAAAACAAACCCCTGAAGGGGGTCAAGGAAGCTGAATTGCCCGGTAACCCCCAAGCCAGACAGCCGTTGAGGTCGGCATTGCAATGCAAGCCGAAGGGGTTAGCGGCCAATGTCCCTGAGCCCGATAGCCTCTTGCAAGTGGATCTGGCTCCCTCCTTGACTCTTGCTTGCCTTGGAGAACACACCGACATCCCAACTCTTGCACGACTATTGCTAGGTGTGACCAACCTGACTCATTCCACCATACACTTAGTCGACACATGACTGACTTTCAAGCAGGGGATACCTTTACCTTTACCTATGGACAGGGAAGCATCTTCTCCTTCCAAAAAGAAACCCTTGGAGGACTGTGGGGAGGGCTGCCATGGTTGGCTCTTTTGCACTGGGGTATGTACATGTTTTAAGGCATCAATATTATCCACATTTACTCGGGACTTGTTTCCCTTTTGCACAGTGGGACATAATTCTGAATAGGCATTGATTGGATCGCAGAATTGCTCAGACTTGGACTCCCAACTACCATGACTGGTGGCAAGTATATAATGCCAGACCGGGGTGGTGGTGGTGGTGGTGCAGGAGCTGGGATTAGTCAAGCAAGAGTCAGAGGGAAAAAGAAAACTGGTTTCCAGAGGTTCCAAGGCTGGAGGCTAGAAAAAGCTTAGGCTTGAATTGGGACGCCTGTCTTAGAGGTTGTTCAGAGTAGGCTTTGCGGAGCTGTTCAGTTGACATGATTTGCAGGGGTCGGCGGTAATGAGGATGGGAGACCCACAAGTTGATTCTGCAGTTGGAGCCAGGGTGCTTTCGCCCCAAAGAGGGCTTTGGCAGGGTAGGTCTCCTCCAAGTTAAGTGCCCGAACTTGGAGGGTGGATTTTCCTAGACAGGAAGATACCACTACATTGACTGATAGCTGCCTGACACTATTATCAATCAACATGACCCCAATTGCAACCCAAATCCAGTGTCACATGTGTTTGTGTTGGGACATCTCTGGGCTTGTAGAGTGGGAGAAATGCAATTGAGTTTTCTCTTGCCTTTAACAAGGATCTATTTTGCTGGACACATGGAAGCCTTCTGGTCACAGCCTGAAGACATAGGTGTCCTGTGTTGCATGTTTTATGTCCATATTCATCCCAGAAAAGTGTCCCTATCTTTGTTTGCTGGTGTCATACATGTACGTGTGTGTGTGTGTGTGTGTGTGTGTGTGTGTGTGTGTGTGACTGTGTGTGACTGTGTGCATGTGCATTGGTTTCAGATTGTGAGCTGTTTTGGGACGGGGATCCAGCTTTTCTTGTCTTGCAACCCTGTCTGCAAGCTTTTGTTATTGAAAAATGGTGTCTAACTATTCAATAGCAATGACTGTAATTCCTCCTAGGAATGTCACATGTCAAACGTGCTTCTCAAAGACCCCTCCCACCCGCAACACACACAGACAAAGAGAGTTTGGAGGCACCATGTGATGAGCTATTGGATTTTGCTGTTTCTCCAAGCACAAAACAGATCTCTTGGGTTTGTTGTTGTTGTTGTTGTTGTTTTCCTGAACTGACAGCTATGCTCTATATCAGGGGTGGCCAACCTTCCACCATTAGGGCCTCTGTGTTCTTAAGAGTTGTGCAGAAGGCAGAATCTTGGCAGCTGTAAGTGCTGAAGGTGCTGCTAAAGCAGCTGCACCTGCTGAAATGCCCTCACCTATACAACTATTTAAAGGGCCAGCATTCATGTTGAAAGGTTGGCCACCACTGCTCTATATGGCTGATGTACATACGTGAATAATTGATAGACTGAATGATTTTCCCAGCCAGGAAATATTTCATCTTGAAACACCAGAAATTGGAAGTGGTATTACCTGGCTGCAGATTGATGCTCTGCCTATTGAGTTATGGCACCATCCTTCCCGCCATTCTCAGGAACGGAAATCCAACATGCTGTCTTACATTTTTTGAAGTTTTATTATCTCTTATGTCTACAGACAGAGAAGATCTCAAACTTTAGCAAAGGAGATGCATAAGCTTTAGGAGAAACATTAGGAGAAAGGAGAACTTAAGAAAGGAGATGCATAAGAAGAGAGGAAATCCCACCATCCGGAAAAAAAATGAGAACATTACATATTTATGAGACATGCCTCCATAGCATACAACAAAGAGAAGTAAAGAGAGATGAGAAGTATCCACAAAAGGAGTAGAGGAGGCAGGTGTGAAGCTTCATGAATGTATCTGGGCAGAATGAGTGCCAGGAGTTAACAGGCAGGTCTAGAGAGTGAGGGTGAGGGTGATGGTGGGGTGGTTTTCTTGGGCCACCAAGTTGTATTTGCATTCCAAACTCTTCACGTTCAAAGCTTCTCATGGAGGTCTTCAGCACTTGGACTGACAAGGGTAGCAGCAGTTGGAGCCACAACCCCCACAGCAGCCACATCCACCACAGCCGCCACAGCCGCCACATCCTCCACAGCAGCCACAGCCACCACAGCCACAAGACTGGCAGCAGCCTCCACAGCTGCCACAACAGCCTCCACAGCCGCCACAACAGCCACCGCAGCCACCACAACCGCAACCGCCGCAGCCACCACAACCGCAGCCGCCACAACCGCAGCCGCCACAACCGCAGCCGCCGCAGCCACCACAACACTGTCTAGAACAGCAAGTCATCTTTGCAATGTGGAGTGAAGATGGAACTGGAAGAAAGAAAGAGAAATAGTTTTCTGCAGGTCATCCTCAACACCTCGCTGAAGATATATTCCTCACCTGAAACGCTTCCCATCACTGTCTCTGACCAACAAACATTTGGCTCCTCCCTGTCCCAGAAATGTCTTATGGAGCAGCCCCGCTTCTGAAATCTCCCTTTCCTCTTCCCACCCGGTCCCCCTGTCCTTTGCGCATAGTGTCTATTCAATTACAGGTCACTGTTTTAAACTTTCAACCACGTTGGGTGTAGCGGCAGAATGGGAAGGTATCAATTGTGCTGTTTGCAAGAACCACAAGCAATTAAGATCCACACAGTTCTGCTTCAAGAAGCAGAATCTTACCAGCCACAGTCTGAAATTAGCACGGCTAACAGGACATGCGTTTTTCATTGCAGACCAAAGAAACGTTCCAGATCTTGGCTTCTCAAGATACAAGAGAAGCAGAAAGAGCCTCCTAGGAGGTTCGCTCCGAGTCTTCTCTACCTTCTAATTCGTAAGAAATTATAAGAACTTTAGTACTTTCTTACTAAAACCAAGGGGTCACCAAAACCAAACTGAATAAACTCACGAACTTGGGGGTTCCATTTTCCTACTTCTCACTGAGACCCAAGAGTCCACCCACTGAGCTCCTGACAAATGCATTGAGGGTAGTTTGCTTTGATTCTAGATCCCCTCGCCAGCATTTATTCAAGACTTGGCTGGTGCAAAAGTCAAAAAGAGGTTAAATGGAGATCCAGTGGAATCGAACGTACCTTATGAAGCAGAGAAGAGGACTGAATCCAAGTGAGTGAATGAGGAGCTCTTGGGATGGGGTCCCTTTTATACAGCTCCATGCACCCTCCTCGTAGGAAGTGAGGCACCTCCGTGGAACGATGAGGTCTTAATTAGCCATCCACGCACATGCCCGTGTCCTATGCCATTTTCTGACCTCTTGAATCAGTGAGCATCTATCATTAATTTTTTGACGTGTGGTCCTAGTGTGGATATGATTAAAGGTCAACTCACTGTGGTTAATAGCAATCTAATGGTTACCTGAAATCTGAAGGACCTCAGAGGATTAAAGAAATGTACGTTGTATGCTGGAACATATACAAAAACCATGATTAAAGCTAGCATGATCAGAACTAAAACCCTCCACTGAGAGGTCAGAATAGACATCCCCACCTCCACACAGAAGTCATCCCATTCTGAAAACAAAATGAAAATGCCAGGTTTGCACAGAGGTCCTAAAGGAAGCAATGGAAGAAGGTCCATGTTGTTGTTCAGAACACGCGGGAAGGCAGATACAGGACAGCATGTTTCCTGATGGATTCAGAGTTCCAACCATTTTGGTTTGAACCAGATGGTTCAAACCATCTTCAGGCAAGGTTGCAGCTCAACCTCCAAGCCACACCTCCTAATGCACCTGGAGCGTCGCGTCACTGAGTCAGCATCCAAGGAGTCATCTTTGACAATAGCGGGAAATGCTCCGGACATTTACTAAAGTGTTCATGAAATTAAATACATCTCATATTTTGTGACATATTAATATGCACTCAGTGTCAGAACAAGACCTCCTGACACATGATCCATGCTTCATTGAAGGTGCTAGTTATGACCATTAATGCCCAAAATGGTTTGAAATCTGAATCCGTCAGGAAACATACTGCCCTGTATCTGCCTTCCCTCGTGTTCCGGTCAACAACATGGACCTTCTTCCATTGGTCTACCTTCAGCAGCGTGGTGGCAACCACTACCATCTCAGTGGTGATGCCACACTTGTGGGACATCCTTCTAGTGCTTGTCAAAGTGGCCTCTACCCTACGCTCCTTTAGGATCTCTGTGCAATTTTCATTTCGTTTTCAAAGTGGGATGACCTCTGTGTGGAGGTGGGGATGTCTATTCTGGCCTTTCAGTGGTGGGTTTTAGTTTTGAACATGGTTGCTTTAATTATGGGTTTTGTATACGTTCCAGCATACAACGTACATTTCTTTAATCTTCTGAGGTCCTTCAGGTTTGAGGTAACCATTAGATTTCTATTAACC
Source organism: Plestiodon gilberti rubricaudatus (assembly GCA_026170595.1). Taxonomy (NCBI): domain Eukaryota; kingdom Metazoa; phylum Chordata; class Lepidosauria; order Squamata; family Scincidae; genus Plestiodon; species Plestiodon gilberti. The sequence continues at coordinate 28,712,139 of JANXHW010000009.1, read as the reverse complement.
ACAGTGAGTTGACCATTAATCATATCCACACTAAGAAGACACGTCTAAACATTAATGATAGATGCTCACTGATTCAAGAGGTCAGAAGATGGCATACATAGCACATGGGCATGGATGGGTAGTGGATGGCTAGCCATTCGTGGATGGCTCATGAAGACCTCATTGTTCCAGGAGGTGCCTCACTTCCTACGAGGAGGGCGCATGGAGCTGTATAAAAGGGACCTCATCCCAAGAGCTCCTCATTCACTCACTTGGATTCAATCCTCTTCTCTGCTTCATAAGGTAAGGTCGATTCCACTGGATCTTCATTTAACCTCTTTTTGACTAATGCAAATAAATGATGGAGAGGGGATCTAGAATCCATGCAAACTGCTCTCAGTGCTTTTACTTCCTTGGGAGCTCAGTGGGGTTTCTTGAGTCTCAGTGAGAGGAGGGCAAATGGAACCTTCCGAGTCTTCCAGATTATTCAGTTTGGTTTTGGAGACCCCATAAGAAAGTATGGAAACTGTTATGATCATAATCGCTTGCAAATTAGAAGGTAGAGAAGACCGAGGACTTTCTGCCTAGGAGGCTCGTTCTGCATCTCTTGCATCTTGAGAAGCCAAGGTCTGGATCCCTCCTTTGATCTATGGCTAGATCCTTTGATCTACAGATCTAATTTCAGGCTGCAGCTGGTAGGATTCTGCTTGAAGAAGCATCGTGTGTATCTGAATTGCTTAGGTTTTTTGCAAACATCTCCAATTATGACTTTCTGATCCGCCACTACACTTGACATGGTGGACCATTTCAAATCGCATCCGGCAATTTGATAGACTTCGTGTGTGAAGGAGACAGGGAGGGAAGAGGAAATGGACATCCCAGAACCAGGGCTTCTGCATGAGACATTTCTGGGTCAGGGAGGAGTCAATGGTCCCAGGCAATAGTGGGAAGTGTTTCAGGACAAGAAGCTGTGGAGGATGACGTACAGAAAATAATCTCTCTTCCTTCCTTTCAGCTCCACCTTCACTCGTATTGCAAAGATGACTTGCTGTGGTACACCTTGTTGCTGCGGCTGCGGCAGCTGTGGCGGTTGTGGCTGTGGTGGCTGTGGCTGTGGAGGCTGCGGTGGCTGCTGCCAATCTTGTGGCTGTGGCGGGTGCGGTGGCTGCGGCGGCTGTGGCTGTGGTGGCTGTTGCGGGTGCGGTGGCTGTGGCTGTGGTGGCTGTGGCTGCTGTGGCTGTGGCAAGTGTTGTGGCTGTGGCGGTTGTGGTGGCTGCGGGGGCTGTTGCTGCAAATGCTGCTATCCTTGTCAGTGCAAATGCTGAAGACCTCCATGGGTAGCTTCAAATACGAGGAGTTTGAAATGCAGATGCAACGTGGTGGCCCAAGAAAACCACCCTATCCTCACCATCTCAGCTGGCCTTAAGATGTACCTGCTGACTCCTGGCCAGCATCTTGCCTAGCTACATCTCTGAAGCTTCACGCCTGCCTCCTCGACCCATTTGTGGATACTTCTCATCTCCTTTTTCTTCTCTTTGTTGCATGCAGAGGAGGCTTGCCTAACCTGTGTCTCATTGTCCTGCTGGTGCTGGGATGTTCTCTCTTCTGATTCATCTCTTTTCCTAAGTTCTCTTTTGAGATCTTGTCTGTCTGTAGATATGAGAGATAATAAAACTCCAAACAATGCTACATGGCCTGGTGGTTTTCTCTTTGTTAAAATGGCGGGGTGGTGGTGGTGCCATCCATCAATGAATGAACGAATGAATGAATGAGTGAAATCCATCTCCTGGTCACCATCCATCAATGGTCGGAGCAGCTGCCATGACTGAATGGTTAGAGCAGGGGCTTGCTTGCAGATTATACCAGTTCTAATCTCTGGCACCGTAGCACCAGAGGCGTTGTCTGGCCTGTGGCGGTGGGGCGGTGGGCCCCAGGGCGGTGGGCGGGAGGCTGGACGGGGGGGGCGCAGAGGCTGAGCAACGAGTAGAATTTGAATTTCTTGCCGCCGAAAAAAGGAAAAAAAAACCGGACCGTTGCGGTTTGCCGCCGAATTTCGGTGGCAAACCGAGGCTCTCGAAGGCTCTTAAAGGGAAAAGACGTTCTGAGCCTGTGCGAAGTGTAAAGCAATGCTTGTTGGGCGCCTTAAGAGGAACGAGGCAGAGAAACACGAGTTCACTGGTTGTCCTGGAGAGATCGTAGCTCGCTGGGTCGCAGCAGGTCACGCTGGAGTAGGTCGTCGCTGGAGGCTCTTATAATACAGATAAGTGAGGCAAAGCATACACTAAAGGCTGATTCACACTAGCCCTTCCGTGCACGTTTGCTCTACTGTAGCATCTGTACGTGCGTCTAGCAGTTCTCTGAACGTTTGCCCGCCTTCTTAAAGAAAGCGCAGCTGTGATTTGGTGAAGAGAAATGCGCTTCTCTGATTGGTGAGCTGCCTAGCACCGGGAGCATAAACGCTAGCTTAAACGCGAGCGCAGCAGAAAGATAAACCGAAACCATCTCTCCTGGCTGCGTCGTAAGCTCATGCTGCGTCAGATGCAAGCATGAAAAACGCACGAAAAGAAGGGCTAGTGTGAATCAGCCTTAAGAGGTTCTCTAAGTGTGAGGCGGGAACACATATTCTTGCGTGCAAGAGAGAGAGAGCAAAAAGAGAGATCTGGAAAAGCTGCCTCTTCACGTCGGGTCACTCAAAGTTAATTTCAAAACACTTCAGGTTTGTTTCCACCTCTTGTTTTTAACCACAGTGTCAGGGAAGCCCGCTTATCTTATGTTAATTGTTCTTTAACAACTCAATTGATAGCTAACTACTCAAGCTGAGCTCAGGAGCTCCTGGAGACAAGACAGCATCTCTCATTGTAGGTTTGCAGATAAGGTATTTTCATTCAGACATTGCAGAATGGAAATAAAGTATTTTCTTTCTGTTGAATGTTTTTAATAAAGCAAACACAGGACAAATGCAAGAACTGCAATTGAAAATGGTGCAGAGCAGGTTCTGCTTTACTTACAGTCTTTGATTTCTATGTTTAGTTTGGTTGATTAATTATTAGGATTTCTCTCCTTCTTCCTTTCTGACCCACCTCTAAGTTAGTTCCCCACTCTATTTGCTGGGACAACTCCCCCCCCCCCCGTAAACTGTCAGGCAGTATAAGAATCTGTTTTTCATCTTGCAAAGATGCTACCAAAAGGAGCTAACTTTCTCTTTCTCTCTTGTGCAACTGGGGCTTCCCTCCCATGCTTTGATGTTTCTCTTGCCATGTATAGGACTAACAGAGACGACATCAGTGCCCTCTACCCAGGCCTGCCAATGGAGGGAGGGCAGCATCCCAACCCCACCGTGCGCACTACTGGCTTAGCTGCTGCTCAGCATAAAGCATGGAAAATCCACTTTAGGGCTCGTTTTGGGAATATACATATACATATACACATACATATAAGAAAGGGTGCCTCTGAGCATGTAAAGAGTGCCTGTTTCTTCCATGCACTGTAATGGGGAGTCACGGCTAACGGCGAGGGGCGTCAAGGGTTACAGCCGCGCGTTTTTATGGGGGGGCGTCAAGGGTTTGGGCCACGGTTAAAAAATGGACTGGCTACTCCTCTGCGTAGCACGTCAGTCACTTGGAAGGATGGGAAATCAAGCTACCTATTAATCGATCAACCAGTCACTTCGTTCCATCAGCCATAGACCACTGTAATCAGTTTCTGAAAATAACAACAACAAACGACCCGTTTTGTGTTTGAGGAAATCACAGGCCCCCAAAGGGTTCATCACAAGCTGATTGATTTTCAAAACCCTTCCATTTTCAAACGTGGTTTGTCACATTACTCTCTCTCTCTCTCTCTCTCTCTCTCTCTCTCTCTCTCTCTCTCTCTCTCCCAGTGTGTGTGTGGGGGGGGGGGAGAGGAGGTATTTGAGAAGCACATGAGCAAGTGACCCTCCAAAGAGGAACTACAATCATTATTTATATAGGTTGATTACCTCTTATCCGGGGACATCTGAAATCCAGACTATTCTGAAATCCAGACGTTTTTGGAGCTATGACTTAAAACACACACACACAAGAAACCTTTTCCTAGCACCTGACTGGCATAGCACAAGGCATGCTGGGGCACAAAATTATTAAAAAATATTGCATAAAATTACCTTCAGGCTATGTGGATATGGTGTATATGAGATATAAATGAATTTTGTTTTTAGACTTGGGTCCCATCCCCAAAATATCTCCTTATATTTATGCAAATATTCCAAAAACCAGACAAATCCAAAATGCAGACACCTTTCTGCCCCAAGCAGTCCAGATAAGGGATGCTCAACCTGTACCTATTGAATTGCTATGCATCATTTCCCAATCACACAAGGGCTCATAGAGGGATGCATCAGGAAAGACAGGAGAACTCCTTGATGGCACCTGGCCTAGATGCCTTTACAGAGGCGTCGCTCCGGTAGGGGCGGGGCTGTAAGTATCGCTGCGGTTACAGTCGCTTTACCGAGCGAGGAGGAGGCAGCCCCGCCCCCTCACTGTCCGAGCCATTCGCCTACGGAGAAAGCAGCAGGCAAGAGACCCTACCTGCTGCTTTCTCCGTAGGCGAATGGCTCGGACAGTGAGGGGGCGGGGCTGCCTCCTCCTCGCTCGGTAAAGCGACTGTAACCGCAGCGATACTTACAGCCCCGCCCCTACCGGAGCGACGCCTCTGTGCCTTTAAAAGGGGTTTGGATAGATTCATGGAGGAAAAGTGCATCACAAGTGACAAGCCATAAGCAACCTCCTGGTTTTAGAAGTGGGTTTTCTCTGTGCCAGGTGCAGGGGAGTGTCAACGGGAAACAGGTTATCTTGTTGGCTGTGTGCTCTCAGAGGCATCTGGTGGGGCCACTGTGAGATACAGGATGCTGGACTAGAGGGGCGTTTGGCCTGATCCAACAAGGCTCTTCTTATGTTCTTATGTTATGAGAAGCTGGATCCCTGTCTCCACATTCAAACACGCATGCACATGCACACGCAGACTCACGTACACAAGTGATGCCAGCAAACTGTGACAGGGACACTTTTTCTGGGCTGTATATGGACACAAGACATGCAACATAGGAGACCTCGAGGACTTTCCCTTCATGCTATGGTCAAAAGGCTTCCATATGTCCTGCTCCATGGCATTTTTCTCTCTCTTCTTGCCTGGAGATTCTCCCCCCCCCCCCACACACACAAACATACACATAAGCACTGGAGTAACTGGATTTTGGTGGAAATTAGGGCCATGTTCATTTATTTATTTATTTATTTTCTGTATTTATATACCACCTTTCTCGTCATCAGATTTCTCATCCGATGTCTTCAAGGCGGTTTACATAGGCAAGGCTATCCTAGACCCGATATTTGCCATATTGTTCTATTCATATATAGAACCTTCCATACACAAGATGTTTCCCTTGCGAGTGCAGCCCGCCTTCTGGCTTGTGCTCTTCCAAGCTTCACAGTTTACCGCTTTTCGCCCTCGGATGGTTGTCAAGATGTTCTCTCTCTAGCAGCTGACTCCTCCGCATTCCACGCTCTCACGCTGCATTCTCAGTGTCTTTGCGAGGTCTATCAGCAGCTTCCATCTCCCATCCAAGCTAGAACTGAGGTCGGCCATGCTTAGCCTGATCCTGCAAGGAATCCTCTTGTCCCTGACCTCCTCCTCCCTCAAAGGCCCTGATCCTGCAAGGCATCCCCTCAGCTCCGGCTGCCTTGCTCGAAGGGCCTGGTCCTGCAAGGCATTCTCTGGGCCCGTGCTGGCTGGTGGTCGGCTGATGGCCACCACGGTTGGAGGTGGCCCTTGGCCGTGGGGTGAGGGGAGGTGTTCCTTCAGGCAGGGCCTTGTCGAGCCCGGCTGCTCCAGCCTCTCCTGCTTCTGCGGCATTGCGACCGGGACCTGACTCGCCAGGTGGTCCCATTTCTGCGCGAACTGCACCGAGCGTTGGATTCTTCCGCCTTCCTGGTTCGTCTGGGGCCCTGTCTGGAAGAGCCTGCAGGTCGGGGCCCGGAGAGGGTCCAATCGCTCCTATCCACTCTTCCTTCCCCTCTTGAGTGTGGTCACCTACCCAGGAGGAGACAGCAAGCAACGGTCGAATCCCCGTTCAGGGTCACCCCCCCGACTCCAAGCTGCAGATCATCTGCTGACCGTCCCCAGTTTCTCAACACCAACCCCTGAAGGGGGTCAAGGAAGCTGAATTGTCCGGTAACCCCCAAGCCAGACAGCCGTTGAGGTCGGCATTGCAATCCAAGCCCAAGGGGTTAGCGGCCAATGTCCCTGAGCCCGATAGCCTCTTGCAAGTGGATCTGGCTCCCTCTTTGACTCTTGCTTGCCTTGGAGAACACACCGACATCCCGACTCTTGCACGACTATTGCTACGTGTGACCAACCTGACTCATTCCACCATACACTTAGTCGACACATGACTGACTTTCAAGCAGGGGATACCTTTACCTTTACCTATGGACAGGTTAGCATCTTCTCCTTCCAAAAAGAAACCCTTGGAGGACTGTGGGGAGGGCTGTCATGGTTGGCTGTTTTGCACTGGGGTATGTACATGACTTCCAGTAGGCCAGCGGGTGGCGCAGCGGGTTAAACTGCTGAACCATAAGCTGTCGATCGAAAGGTGGGCAGTTCAATTCCCGCGACGGGATGAGCGCTCGTTGCGTGGCCAGCTCCTGCCAACCTAGCAGTTCCAAAGCATGTCAATGCGAGTAGATAAATAGGTACCACTTGCGGGAAGGTAAAGAGCGCTCCGTGTTCCAGCCGCATGCTACGCGTTGTGGCAAGGACAGTCATGCCGGCCACATGACCACGTAGGTGTCTTCGGACAACGCTGGCTCTTCGGCTTTGAAATGGGGATGAGCACCATACCCTAGAGTCGGACACAACTGGACTTAATTGTCAGGGGATATCTTTACCTTTACCTATGTACATGTTTTAAGGCATCAATATTATCCACATTTACTCGGGACTTGTTTCACTTTTGCACAGTGGGACATAATTCTGAATAGGCATTGATTGGATCGCACAATTGCTCAGACTTGGACTCCCAACTACCATGACTGGTGGCAAGTATAATGCCGGACCGGTCAGGGGGGGAGGAGTTGGGATTAGTCAAGCAAGAGTCAGAGGGAAAAAGAGAACTGGTTTCCAGAGGCTGCAAGGCTGGAGGCTAGAAAAAGCTTAGGCTTGAATTGGGACGCCTGTCTTAGAGGTTGTTCAGAGTAGGCTTTGCGGAGCTGTTCAGTTGACATGATTTGCAGGGGTCGGCGGTAATGAGGATGGGAGACCCACAAGTTGATTCTGCAGTTGGAGCCAGGGTTCTTTCGCCCAAAAGCGGGCTTTGGCAGGGTAGGTCTCCTCCAAGTTAAGCGCCCGAACTTGGAGGGTGGAGTTTCCTAGACAGGAAGACCACTGCATTGACTGATAGCTGCCTGACACTATTATCAATCAACATGACCCCAATTGCAACCCAAATCCAGTGACACATGTGTTTACGTGGGGACATCTCTGGGCTTGTAGAGTGGGAGAAATGCAATTGAGTTTTCTCTTGCCTTTAACCAGGATCTATTTTGCTGGACACATGGAAGCCTTCTGGTCACAGCCTGAAGACATAGTCCTCGAGGTGACCTGTGTTGCATGTTTTATGTCCATATTCATCCCAGAAAAGTGTCCCTATCTTTGTTTGCTGGTGTCATACATGTACGTGTGTGTGTGTGTGTGTGTGTGTGTGTGTGTGTGTGACTGTGTGCACGTGCGCATGTGCATCGGTTTCAGATTGTGAGCTGTTTTGGGACAGGGATCCAGCTTCTCTTGTCTTGCAACCCTCTCTGCAAACTTTTGTTATTGAAACATGGTGTCTAAATATTCAATAGCAATGACTGTAATTCCTCCTTGTACTGTCACATTTTAAACATGCTTCTCAAAGACCCCCTCCCTCCCACACCACACATACAAAGAGAATTTGGAGGCACGTTGTGATGAGCTCTTGGATTTTGCTGTTTCTCCAAGCACAAAACAGATCTCTTGGGTTTGTTGTTGTTGTTGTTATTGTTGTTGTTGTTGATATTTTCCTGAACTGACGGCTATGCTCTATATGGCTGATGTACATACGTGAATAATGGATAAATTGAATGATTTTCCCAGCCAGGAAATGATTCATCTTGTAACACCGGAAATTAGAAGTGGAATTACCTGGCTGCAGATTGATGCTCTGCCTATTGAGTTATGTCACCGCCCTTCCCGCCATTCTCAGGAACAGAAATCCAACACGCTGTTTTACATTTTTTGAAGTTTTAATATGTCTTATTTCTACAGAGAGACAAGATCTCAAACTTTAGCAAAGGAGATGCATAAGAGAACTTTAGGAGAAACATTAGGAAAAAGGAGAACTTTAAGAAAGGAGATGCATAAGAAGAGAGGGAATCCCACCATCTGGAAAAAGAGAACACTACATATTTATGAGACATGCCTCCATAGCATACAACAAAGAGAAGTAAAGAGAGATGAGAAGTATTCACAAAAGGAGTAGAGGAGGCAGGTGTGAAGCTTCATGAATGTATCTGGGCAGGATGAGTGCCAGGAGTCAACAGGCAGGTCTAGAGAGTGAGGGTGAGAGTGATGGTGGGGTGGTTTTCTTGGGCCAGCAAGTTGTATTTGCATTCCAAACTCCTCATGTTCAAAGCTTCTCATGGAGGCCTTCAGCACTTGGACTGACAAGGGTAACAGCAGTTGGAGCCACAACCCCCACAGCCGCCACATCCACCACAGCCGCCACATCCTCCACAGCAGCCACAGCCACCACAGCCACAAGACTGGCAGCAGCCTCCACAGCCGCCAGAACAGCCGCCGCAGCCACCACAACCGCAGCTACCGCAGCCACCACAACAGCCTCCACAGCCGCCACAACAGCCTCCACAGCCACCACAACAGCCTCCACAGCCGCCGCAGCCACCACAACTGCAGCCGCCGCAGCCACCACAACCGCAGCCACCACAGCCGCCGCAGCCGCAGCCACCACAACACTGTCTAGAACAGCAAGTCATCTTTGCAATGTGGAGTGAAGATGGAACTGGAAGAAAGAAAGAGAGACAGTTTTCCGCAGGTCATCCTCAACACCTCACTGAAGATATATTCCTCACCTGAAACGCTTCCCATCACTGCCTCTGACCAACAAACATTTGGCTCCTCCCTGTCCCAGAAATGTCTTATGGAGCAGCACTGCTTCTGAAATCTCCCTTTCCTCTTCCCACCCGGTCTCCCTATCCTTTGCGCATAGTGTCTATTCAATTACAGGTCGCTGTTTTAAACTTTCAACCACGTTGGGTGTAGCGGCAGAAAGGGAAGACATCAATTGTGCTGTTTGCAAGAACCACAAGCAATTAAGATCCACACAGTTCTGCTTCAAGGCGCAGAATCTTACCAGCCACAGTCTGAAATTAGCATGGCTAACAGGACATGAGTTTTTCATTGCAGATCAAAGAAACGTTCCAGATCTTGGCTTCTCAAGATACAAGAGAAGCAGAAAGAGCCTCCTAGGAGGTTCGCTCCGAGTCTCCTCTACTTTCTAATTTGTAAGAAATTATAAGAACTTTAGTAGTTTCTTACTAAAACCAAGGGGTCACCAAAACCAAACTGAACAAACTCACAAACTTGGGGGTTCCATTTGCCCACTTCTCACTGAGACCCAAGAGTCTGCCCACTGAGCTCCTGACGAATGCATTGAGGGTAGTTTGCTTTGATTCTAGATCCCCTCGCCAGCATTTATTCAAGACTTGGCTGGTGCAAAAGTCAAAAAGAGGTTAAATGGAGATCCAGTGGAATCGACCTTACCTTATGAAGCAGAGAAGAGGATTGAATCCAAATGAGTGAATGAGGAGCTCTTGGGATGGGGTCCCTTTTATACAGCTCCATGCACCCTCCTCGTAGCAAGTGATGCACCTCCGTGGAACGATGAGGTCTTCATTAGCCATCCATGCACATGCCCATGTGCTATGCCATCTTCTGACCTCTTGACTCAGTGAGCATCTATCATTAATTTTTTGACGTGTAGTCCTACTGTGGATATGATTAAAGGTCAACTCACTGTGGTTAATAGCAATCTAATGGTTACCTGAAATCTGAAGGACCTCAGAGGATTAAAGAAATGTACGTTGTATGCTGGAACGTATACAAAAACCATAATTAAAGCTAGCATGATCAAAACTAAAACCTACCCCTGAAAGGCCAGAATAGACATCTCCACCTCCACACAGACGTCATCCCACTCTGAAAAGGAAATGAAAATGCCAGATTTGCACAGAGGTCCTAAGGGAAGCAATGGAAGAAGGTCCATGTTGTTGTTCAGAACACGAGGGAAGGAAGATACAGGACAGCATGTTTCCTGATGGATTCAGAGTTCCAACCATTTTGGTTTGAACCACATGGTTCAAACCATCTTCAGGCAGCTCAACGTTCAGGACACACCTCCTGATTCATCTGGAGCGTCGCGTCACTGAGTCAGCATCCAAGGAGTCGTCTCTGACAATAGCGGGAAATGCTCCAGACATTTACTAAAGTGTTCATGAAATTAAATACATCTCATATTTTGTGACATATTTATATGGACCCAGTGTCAGAACAAGACCTGACACATGATCCATGCTTCATTGAAGGTGCTAGTTATGACCATTAATGCCCAAAATGGTTTGAAATCTGAATCCGTCAGGAAACATACTGCCCTGTATCTGCCTTCCCTCGTGTTCCGGTCAACAACATGGACCTTCTTCCATTGGTCTACCTTCAGCAGCGTGGTGGCAACCACTACCATCTCAGTGGTGATGCCACACTTGTGGGACATCCTTCTAGTGCTTGTCAAAGTGGCCTCTACCCTACGCTCCTTTAGGATCTCTGTGCAATTTTCATTTCGTTTTCAAAGTGGGATGACCTCTGTGTGGAGGTGGGGATGTCTATTCTGGCCTTTCAGTGGTGGGTTTTAGTTTTGAACATGGTTGCTTTAATTATGGTTTTTGTATACGTTCCAGCATACAACGTACATTTCTTTAATCCTCTGAGGTCCTTCAGGTTTGAGGTAACCATTAGATTGCTATTACCCACACTGAGCTGACCTTTAATCATACCCACACTAAGAAGACATGTCTAAACATTAATGATAGATGTGCACTGAGTCAAGAAGCATGGGTCGGAAGATGGGATAGCACATGGGCATGTGCGTGGATGGCTCATGAAGACCTCATTGTTCCAGGAGGTGCCTCACTTCCTACGAGGAGGGTGCACGGAGCTGTATAAAAGGGACCTCATCCCAAGAGCTCCTCATTCACTCACTTGGATTCAATCCTCTTCTCTGCTTCATAAGGTAAGGTTGATTCCACTGGATCTTCATTTAACCTCTTTTTGACTAATGCAAATAAATGATGGAGAGGGGATCTAGAATCCATGCAAACTGCTCTCAGTTCTTTTACTTCCCTGGGAGCTCAGTGGGGTTTCTTGAGTCTCAGTGAGAGGAGGGCAAATGGAACCTTCCGAGTCTTCCAGGTTATTCAGTTTGGTTTTGGAGACCCCGTAAGAAAGTATGGAAATTGTTATGATCATAATCGCTTGCAAATTAGAAGGTAGAGAAGACCGAGGACTTTATGCCTAGGAGGCTCGTTCAGCATCTCTTGCATCTTGAGAAGCCAAGATCTGGATCCCTCCTTTGATCTATGGCTAGATCCTTTGATCTACAGATCTAATTTCAGGCTGCAGCTGGTAGGATTCTGCTTGAAGAAGCATCGTGTGTATCTGAATTGCTTGAGGTTTTTGCAAACATCTCCAATTATGACTTTCTCATCCGCCAGTATACTCGACATGGTGGACCATTTCAAATCGCAACCGGCAATTTAATAGACACCGTGTGCGAAGGAGACAGGGAGGGAAGAGGAAATGGACATCCCAGAACCAGGGCTTCTGCATGAGACATTTCTGGGTCAGGGAGGAGTCAATGGTCCCAGGCAATGGTGGGAAGTGTTTCAGGACAAGAGTGAGCTGTGGAGGATGACATGCAGAAAATAATCTCTCTTCCTTCCTTTCAGCTCCACCTTCACTCCATATTGCAAAGATGACTTGCTGTGGTACACCTTGTTGCTGCGGCTGTGGCGGCTGTGGCGGTTGTGGCTGTGGTGGCTGTGGCTGTGGAGGCTGCGGTGGCTGCTGCCAAACTTGTGGCTGTGGCGGGTGCGGTGGCTGTGGCGGCTGTGGCTGTGGTGGCTGTGGTGGCTGTGGCTGCTGTGGCTGTGGCAAGTCTTGTGGCTGTTGTGGCTGTGGCGGTTGTGGTGGCTGCGGGGGCTGTTGCTGCAAATGCTGCTATCCTTGTCAGTGCAAATGCTGAAGACCTCCATGGGTAGCTTCAAATAGGAGGAGTTTGAAATGTAGATGCAACGTGGTGGCCCAAGAAAACCACCCTATCCTCACCATCTCAGCTGGCCTTAAGATGTGCCTGCTGACTCCTGGCAAGCATCTTGCCTAGCTACATCTCTGAAGCTTCACGCCTGCCTCCTCGACCCATTTGTGGATACTTCTCATCTCCTTTTACTTCTCTTTGTTGCATGCAGAGGAGGCTTGCCTAACCTGTGTCTCATTGTCCTGCTGGTGGTGGGATGTTCTCTCTTCTGATTCGTCTCTTTTCCTAAATTCTCTTTGAGATCTTGTCTGTCTGTAGATATGAGAGATAATAAAACTCCAAACAATGCTACATGGCCTGGTGGTTTTCTCTTTGTTAAAATGGCGGGTGGGAGGTGCCATCCATCAATGGTCGGAGCAGCTGCCATGACTGAATGGTTAGAGCAGGGGGTTGCTTGCAGATTATACCAGTTCCAATCTCTGGCACCGTGGCACGTCACTTGGAAGGATGGGAAATCAAGCTACCTATTAATCGATCAACCAGTCGTTCCATCTGCCATACACCACTGTAATCAATTTCTGAAAATAACAACAACAAACGACCCGTTTTGTGTTTGAGGAAATCACAGGCCCCCAAAGGGTTCATCACAAGCTGATTGATTTTCAAAACCCTTCCATTTTCAAAAGTGGTTTTTTCACATTACTCTCTCTCTCTCTCTCTCTCTCTCTCTCTCTCTCTCTCTCTCTCTCTCTCTCTCTCTCTCTCTCTCTCTCTCTCTCCCCATGTGTGTTTGTGTGTGTGGAGAGGAGGTATTTGAGAAGCACATGAGCAAGTGACCCTCCACTCCAAAGAGGAATTACAATCATTATTTATACAGGTTGATTACCTCTTATCCGGGGACATCTGAAATCCAGACTATTCCGAAATCCTGACATTTTTGGGACTATGACTTAAAAAACAAACACACAAGAAACCTTTTCCTAGCACCTGACTGGCATAGCACAAGGCATGCTGGGGCACAAAATTATTAAAAAATATTGCATAAAATTACCTTCAGGCTATGTGGATATGGTGTATATGAGATATAAATGAATTTGGTTTTTAGACTTGGGTCCCATCCCCAAAATATCTCCTTATATTTATGCAAATATTCCAAATACCAGACAAATCCGAAATGCAGACACCTTCCTGCCCCAAGCAGTCCAGATAAGGGATGCTCAACCTGTACCTATTGAATTGCTATGCACCATTTCCCAGTCACACAAGGGCTCATAGAGGGATGCATCAGGAAAGACAGGAGAACTCCTTGATGGCACCTGGCCTAGATGCCTTTAAAAGGGGTTTGGATAGATTCATGGTGGAAAGGTCCATCACAAGTGACAAGCCATAAGCAACCTCCTGGCTTTAGAAGTAGGTTTTCTCTGTGCCAGGTGCAGGGGAGTGACAACAGGAAACAGGTTATCTTGTTGGCTGTGTGCTCTCGGAGGCATCTGGTGGGGCCACTGTGAGATACAGGAAGCTGGACTAGAGGGGCCTTTGGCCTGATCCAACAAGGCTCTTCATATGTTCTTATGTTATGAGAAGCTGGATCCCTGTCTCCACATTCAAACACGCATGCACATGCACACACAGACTCATGTACACGAATGATGCCAGCAAACAGTGACAGGTACACTTTTTCTGGGCTGTATATGGACACAAGACATGCAACATAGGAGACCTCGAGGACTTTCTCTTCATGCTATGGTCAGAAGGCTTCCATATGTCCTGCTCCATGGCATTTTTCTCTCTCTTCTTGCCTGGAGATTCTTCCCCCACACAAACACACAAACACAAACATAAGCACTAGAGTAACTGGATTTTGGTGGAAATTAGGGCCATGTTCATTTATTTATTTATTTATTTTCTGTATTTATATACCGCCTTTCTCATCATCAGATTTCTCATCAGATGTCTTCAAGGGCATAGGCAGGCTATCCTAGACCCGATGTTTGCCATATTGTTCTATTCATATATAGAACCTTCCATACACAAGGTGTTTCCCTTGCGAGTGCAGCCCGCCTTCTGGCTTGTGCTCTTCCAAGCTTCACAGTTTACCGCTTTTCGCCCTCGGATGGTTGTCAAGATGTTCTCTCTCTAGCAGCTGACTCCTCCGCATTCCACGCTCTCACGCTGCATTCTCAGTGTCTTTGCGAGGTCTATCAGCAGCTTCCATCTCCCATCCAAGCGAGAACTGAAGTCGGCCATGCTTAGCCTCATCCTGCAAGGAATCCTCTTGTCCCTGACCTCCTCCTCCCTCAAAGGCCCCGATCCTGCAAGGCATCCCCTCAGCTCCGGCTGCCTTGCTCGAAGGACCTGGTCCTGCAAGGTATTCTCTAGCCCCGTGCTGGCTGGTGGTCGGCTGATGGCCACCACGGTTGGAGCTGGCCCTTGGCCGTGGGGTGAGGGGAGGTGTTCCTTCAGGCAGGGCCTTGTCGAGCCCGGCAGCTCCAGCCTCTCCTGCTGTGTGGCATTGCGACCGGGACCTGCTTCGCCAGGTGGTCCCATCTCTGCGCCAACTGCACCGAGCGTTGGATTCTGCCGCCTTCCTGGTTCGTCTGGGGCCCTGTCTGGAAGAGCCTGCAGGTCGGGGCCCGGAGAGGGTCCAATCGCTCCTATCCACTCTTCCTTCCCCTCTTGAGTGTGGTCACCTACCCAAGAGGAGACAGCAAGCAACGGTCGAATCCCCTTTCAGGGTCACCCCCCGACTCCAAGCTGCAGATCATCTGCTGACCGTCCCCAGCTTCTCAACACCAACCCCTGAAGGGGGTCAAGGAAGCTGAATTGCCCGGTAACCCCCAAGCCAGACAGCCGTTGAGGTCGGCATTGCAATCCAAGCCGAAGGGGTTAGCGGCCAATGTCCCTGAGCCCGATAGCCTCTTGCAAGTGGATCTGGCTCCCTCTTTGACTCTTGCTTGCCTTGGAGAACACACCGACATCCCGACTCTTGCACGACTATTGCTAGGTGTGACCAACCTGACTCATTCCACCATACACTTAGTCGGACATGACTGACTTTCAAGCAGGGGATACCTTTACCTTTACCTATGGACAGGTTAGCATGTTCTCCTTCCAAAAAGAAACCCTTGGAGGACTGTGGGGAGGGCTGCCATGGTTGGCTGTTTTGCACTGGGGTATGTACATGTTTTAAGGCATCAATATTATCCACATTTACTCGGGACTTGTTTCCCTTTTGCACTGTGGGACATAATTCTGAATAGGCATTGATTGGATCGCACAATTGCAAAGACGTGGACTCCCAACTACCATGACTGGTGGCAAGTATAATGCCGGACCGGGGTGGTGGTGGTGGTGGTGGTGGTGGTGGTGCAGGAGCTGGGATTAGTCAAGCAAGATTCAGAGGGAAAAAGAAAACTGGTTTCCAGAGGCTGCAAGGCTGGAGGCTAGAAAAAGCTTAGGCTTGAATTGGGTCGCCTGTCTTAGAGGTTGTTCAGAGTAGGCTTTGCGGAGCTGTTCAGTTGACATGATTTGCAGGGGTCGGCGGTAATGAGGATGGGAGACCCACAAGTTGATTCTGCAGTTGGAGCCAGGGTGCTTTTGCCCCAAAGAGGGCTTTGGCAGGGTAGGTCTCCTCCAAGTTAAGTGCCCGAACTTGGAGGGTGGAGTTTCCTAGACAGGAAGACCACTGCATTGACTGATAGCTGCCTGACACTATTATCAATCAACATGACCCCAATTGCAACCAATATTCAGTGTCACATGTGTTTGTGTGGGGACATCTCTAGACTTGTAGAGTGGGAGAAATGCAATTGAGTTTTCTCTTGCCTTTAACCAGGATCTATTTTGCTGGCCACATGGAAGCCTTCTGGTCACAGCCTGAAGACATAGTCCTCGAGGTGACCTGTGTTGCATGTTTTATGTCCATATTCATCCCAGAAAAGTGTCCCTATCTTTGTTTGCTGGTGTCATACATGTACGTGTGTGTGTGTGTGTGTGTGTGTGTGTGTGTGTGTGTGTGTGTGTGTGTGTGTGACTGTGTGCACGTGCGCATGTGCATCGGTTTCAGATTGTGAGCTGTTTTGGGACAGGGATCCAGCTTTTCTTGTCTTGTATTGTGGAACCCTCTCTGCAAACTTTTGTTATTGAAACATGGTGTCTAAATATTCAATAGCAATGAATGTAATTCCTCCTTGTAATGTCACATTTCAAATATGCTTCTCACAGACCCCCTCCCTCCCACAACACACACACAAAGAGAGTTTGGAGGCACCTTGTGATGAGCTCTTGGATTTTGCTGTTTCTCCAAGCACAAAGCAGATCTCTTGGGTTTGTTGTTGTTGTTGTTGTTGTTGTTGTTGTTGTTGTTTTCCTGAACTGACGACTATGCCCTATATGGCTGATGTACATAAGTGATTAATTGATAGATTGAATGATTTTCCCAGCCAGGAAATGTTTCATCTTGTAACACCGGAAATTGGAAGTGGTATTACCTGGCTGCAAATTGATGCTCTGCCTATTGAGTTATGGCACCACCCTTCCCGCCATTCTCAGGAACAGAAATCCAACATGCTGTCTTACATTTTTTGAAGTTTTATTATCTCTTATGTCTACAGACAGACAAGATCTCAGACGGTAGCAAAGGAGATACATAAGCTTTAGGAGAAACATTAGGAGAAAGAAGAACTTAACAAAGGAGATGCATAAGAAGAGAGGAAATCCCACCATCTGGAAAAAAAATGAGAATATTACATATTTATGAGACATGCCTCCATAGCATACAACAAAGAGAAGAGAGATGAGAAGTATCCACCAAAGGAGTAGAGGAGGCAGGTGTGAAGCTTCATGAATGTATCTGGGCAGGATGAGTGCCAGGAGTCAACAGGCAGGTCTAGAGAGTGAGGGTGAGAGTGATGGTGGGGTGGTTTTCTTGGGCCAGCAAGTTGTATTTGCATTCCAAACTCCTCATGTTCAAAGCTTCTCATGGAGGCCTTCAGCACTTGGACTGACAAGGGTAACAGCAGTTGGAGCCACAACCCCCACAGCAGCCACATCCACCACAGCCGCCACATCCTCCACAGCAGCCACAGCCACCACAGCCACAAGACTGGCAGCAGCCTCCACAGCTGCCACAACAGCCTCCACAGCCGCCACAACAGCCTCCACAGCCACCACAACCGCAACTGCCGCAGCCACCACAACCGCAGCCGCCGCAGCCACCACAACCGCAGCCGCCGCAGCCACCACAACCGCAGCCGCCACAGCTGCAGCCACCACAACACTGTCTAGAACAGCAAGTCATCTTTGCAATGTGGAGTGAAGATGGAGCTGGAAGGAAGGAAGAGAAATAGTTTTCTGTAGGTCATCCTCAACACCTTGCTGAAGATGTATTCCTCACCTGAAACGCTTCTCATCACTGCCTCTGACCAACAAACATTTGGCTCCTCCCTGTCCCAGAAATGTCTTATGGAGCAGCCCCGCTTCTGAAATCTCCCTTTCCTATTCCCACCCGGTCTCCCTATCCTTTGCGCATGGTGTCTATTCAATTACAGGTCACTGTTTTAAACGTTCAACCACGTTGGGTGTAGCGGCAGAAAGGGAAGACATCAATTGTGCTGTTTGCAAGAACCACAAGCAATTAAGATCCACACAGTTCTGCTTCAAGAAGCAGAATCTTACCAGCCACAGTCTGAAATTAGCACGGCTAACAGGACATGGGTTTTTCATTGCAGATTAAAGGAGGGTTCCAGATCTTGGCTTCTCAAGATACAAGAGAAGCAGAAAGAGCCTCCTAGGAGGTTCGTTCCAAGTATTCTGTTCCTTCTCATTTGTAAGCAATCACAGTACTCCCCCCATATCCACTGGGGATATTTTCCAGGCCCCTCCATGGATACTTGAAACCATGGATAGGAGCGAATACCCCCTCCATGGTTTCCTGAGGGGCCCCCGCACTGCCTCCCTGCGGGCAGGTGTGCGTGCACCCCCAGCTCTTATTTTTTTCTTTCAGCAAGCTTTGTTTCTTTCTTTAAACAAACAGAGAAGCAGTCTGCATTTCAGATAAGTAGAACGAGACTAAGTCCTAGAGAGGCTCTGCAAGGTATCTGCAAGTTTTCAGTTAACCTTGCAGAGCCTCTCTAGGACTTAGTCTCATTCTACTTGCCTGCAATAAGCAGCCCTTCAAGGAACAAATGGAGCTTACTCGGAAAAAAGTAACAGCCTGGGGGGGCCCCCATACCAGCGATCTGTGGATAACTGAAACCGTGGATAGCGAATCCGTGGATACGGGGGCCCATTTAGTACTTTCCTAAGGGATCACCAAAACCAAACTGAACAAACTCACAAACTTAGGGGTTCCATTTGCCCACTTCTCACTGCGACCCAAGAGTCCCCACTGAGCTCCTGATGAATGCATTGAAGGTAGTTTGCATTGATTCTAGATCCCCTCGCCAGCATTTATTCAAGACTTGCCTGGTGCAAAAGTCAAAAAGAGGTTAAATGGAGATCCAGTGGAATCGACCTTACCTTATGAAGCAGAGAAGAGGATTGAATCCAAATGAGTGAATGAGGAGCTCTTGGGATGGGGTCCGTTTTATACAGCTCCGTGCACCCTCCTCGTAGAAAGTGATGCACCTCCGTGGAACGATGAGGTCTTCATTAGCCATCCATGCACATGCCCGTGTCCTATGCCATCTTCTGACCTCTTGAATCAGTGAGCATCTATCATTAATTTTTTGACGTGTAGTCCAAGTGTGGGTATGATTAAAGGTCAACTCACTTTGGTTAATAGCAATCTAATGGTTACCTGAAATCTGAAGGACCTCAGAGGATTAAAGAAATGTACGTTGTATGCTGGAACGTATACAAAAACCATAATTAAAGCTAGCATGATCAAAACTAAAACCCACCACTGAAAGGCCAGAATAGACTTCCCCACCTCCATATAGACGTCATCCCACTCTTAAAACGGAATTAAAATTGCACAGAGGTCCTAAAGGAGCGTAGGGTAGAGGCCACTTTGACAATCACTAGAAGGATGTCCCACAAGTGTGGCATCACCACTGAGATGGTAGTGGTTGCCACCACGCTGCTGAAGGAAGACCAATGGAAGAAGGTCCATGTTGTTGACCGGAACACGCGGGAAGGCAGATACAGGGCAGTATGTTTCCTGACGGATTCAGATTTCAAACCATTTTGGGCATTAATGGTCATAACTAGCACCTTCAATGAAGCATGGATCATGTGTCAGGAGGTCTTGTTCTGACACTGGGTGTATATTAATATGTCACAAAATATGAGATGTATTTAATTTCATGAACACTTTAGTAAATGTCCGGAGCATTTCCCGCTATTGTCAGAGATGACTCCTTGGATGCTGACTCAGTGAAGCGACGCTCCAGGTGCACTAGGAGGTGTGGCCTGGAGGTTGAGCTGCAGCCTTGCCTGAAATAGTTTGAACTCAAAAATGGTTTGAACTCTGAATCCGTCAGGAAACATGCTGTCCTATATCTGCCTTCCCGCGTGTTCCGAACAACAACATGGACCTTCTTCCATTGCTTCGTTTAGGACCTCTGTTCAAACCTGGCATTTTCATTTTGTTTTCAGAGTGGGATGACATCTGTGTGGAGGTGGGGATGTCTATTCTGACCTTTCAGTGGTGGGTTTTAGTTTTGATCATGCTAGCTTTAATTTTGTATACAGTACGTTCCAGCATACAACGTACATTTCGTTAATCCTCTGAGGTCCTTCAGGTTTGAGGTAACCATTAGATTGCTATTAACCACAGTGAGTTGACCTTTAATCATATCCACACTAGGAAGACACTTCAAAAAATTAATGATAGATGCTCACTGATTCAAGAGGTCAGAAAATGGCATAGGACACGGGCATGTGCATGGATGGCTAATGAAGACCTCATCGTTCCACAATGGTGCCTCACTTCCTACGAGGAGGGTGCACGGAGCTGTATAAAAGGGACCCCATCCCAAGAGCTCCTCATTCACTCATTTGGATTCAATCCTCTTCTCTGCTTCATAAGGTAAGGTCGATTCCACTGGATCTCCATTTAACCTCTTTTTGACTTTTGCACCAGCCAAGTCTTGAATAAATGCTGGCGAGGGGATCTAGAATCAATGCAAACTACCCTCAATGCATTCGTCAGGAGCTCAGTGGGCGGACTCTTGGGTCTCAGTGAGAAGTGGGAAAATGGAACCCCCAAGTTCGTGAGTTTATTCAGTTTGGTTTTGGTGACCCCTTAAGAAAGTACTAAAGTTCTTATAATTTCTTACAAATTAGAAAGTAGAGGAGACTCGGAGCGAACCTCCTTGGAGGCTCTTTCGGCTTCTCTTGTATCTTGAGAAGCCAAGATCTGGAACCTTTCTTTGATCAGCAATGAAAAACGCATGTCCTGTTAGCCGTGCTAATTTCAGACTCAGACTGTGGCTGGTAAGATTCTGCTTCTTGAAGCAAAACTGTGTAGATCTTAATTGCTTGTGGTTCTTGCAAACAGCACAATTCATGCCATCCCTTTCTGCCGCTACACCCAACGTGGTTGAAAGTTTAAAACAGTGACCTGTAATTGAATAGACACCATGCGCAAAAGACAGGGAGAACAGGCAGGAAGAGGAAAGAGAGGTTTCCGAAGCGGTGCTGCTCCATAAGACATTTCTGGGGCAGGGAGGAGCCAAATTTTTGTTGGTCAGAGGCAGTGATGGGAAGCGTTTCAGGTGAGGAACATATCTTCAGCGAGGTGTTGAGGATGACCTGCAGAAAACTATTTCTCTTTCTTCCTTCCAGCTCCATCTTCACTCCACATTGCAAAGATGACTTGCTGTTCTAGACAGTGTTGTGGTGGCTGCAGCTGTGGCGGCTGCGGTTGTGGTGGCTGCGGCGGCTGCGGTTGTGGTGGCTGCGGTGGCTGTGGAGGCTGTTGTGGTGGCTGCGGCGGCTGTTGTGGTGGCTGTGGAGGCTGCTGCCAGTCTTGTGGCTGTGGTGGCTGTGGCTGCTGTGGAGGATGTGGCTGCTGTGGTGGATGTGGCGGCTGTGGGGGTTGTGGCTCCAACTGCTGTTACCCTTGTCAGTCCAAGTGCTGAAGACCTCCATGAGAAGCTTTGAACGTGAGGAGTTTGGAATGCAAATACAACTTGCTGGCCCAAGAAAACCACCCCACCATCACCCTCACCCTCACTCTCTAGACCTGCCTGTTGACTCCTGGCACTCATCGTGCCCAGATACATTCATGAAGCTTCACACGTGCCTCCTCTACTCCTTTGGTGGATACTTCTCATCTCTCTTTACTTCTCTTTGTTGTATGCTATGGAGGCATGTCTCATAAATATGTAATGTTCTCATTTTTTTTTCCGGATGGTGGGATTTCCTCTCTTCTTATGCATCTCCTTTGTTAAGTTCTCCTTTCTCCTAATGTTTCTCCTAAAGCTTATGCATCTCCTTTGCTAAAGTTTGAGATCTTGTCTGTCTGTAGACATAAGAGATAATAAAACTTCAAAAAATGTAAGACAGCATGTTGGATTTCTGTTCCTGAGAATGGCGGGAAGGGTGGTGCCATAACTCAATAGGCAGAGCATCAATCTGCAGCCAGGTAATACCACTTCCAATTTCTGGTGTTTCAAGATGAAACATTTCCTGGCTGGGAAAATCATTCAATCTGTCAATTAATCACTTATGTACATCAGCCATATAGAGCATAGCCATCAGTTCTTGTGCTTGGAGAAACAGCAAATTCCAAGAGCTCATCACATGGTGCCTCCAAACTCTCTTTGTCTGTGTGTGTTGCGGGAGGGAGGGGGTCTTTGAGAAGCACGTTTGAAATGTGACATTCCTAGGAGGAATTACAGTCATTGCTATTGAATATTTAGACACCATGTTTCAATAAGAAAAGTTTGCAGAGAGGGTTGCACAATACAAGACAAGAGAAGCTGGATCCCTGTCCCAAAACAGCTCACAATCTGAAACCCATGCACATGCGCACGTGCACACAGTCACACACAGTCACACACACACACACACACACACACACACACACACACACACACACACACACACACACGCACACGTACATGTATGACACCAGCAAACAAAGATAGGGACACTTTTCGGGGATGAATATGGACATAAAATATGCAACACAGGTCACCTCGAGGACTATGTCTTCAGGCTGTGACCAGAAGGCTTCCATGTGTCCAGCAAAATAGATCCTGGTTAAAGGCAAGAGAAAACTCAATTGCATTTCTCCCACTCTACAAGCCCAGAGATGTCCCCATGTAAACACATGTGACACTGGATTTGAGTTGCCATTGGGGTCATGTTGATTGATAATAGTGTCAGGCAGCTATCAGTCAATGCAGTGGTCTTCCTGTCTAGGAAACTCCACCCTCCAAGTTCGGGCACTTAACTTGGAGGAGACCTACCCTGCCAAAGCCATCTTTGGGGCGAAAGCACCCTGGCTCCAACTGCAGAATCAACTTGTGGGTCTCCCATCCTCATTACCGCCGACCCCTGCAAATCATGTCAACTGAACAGCTCCGCAAAGCTTACTCTGAACAACCTCTAAGACAGGCGTCCCAATTCAAGCCTAAGCTTTTTCTAGCCTCCAGCCTTGCAGCCTCTGGAAACCAGTTCTCTTTTTCCCTCTGACTCTTGCTTGACTAATCCCAGCTCCTCCCCCCCTCCCCGGTCCGGCATTATACTTGCCACCAGTCATGGTAGTTGGGAGTCCACGTCTTTGCAATTGTGTGATCCAATCAATGCCTATTCAGAATTATGTCCCACTGTGCAAAAGGGAAACTCGACCCGAGTAAACGTGGATAATATTGATGCCTTAAACATGTACATACCCCAGTGCAAAAACATGTACATACCCCAGTGGCAGCCCTCCCCACAGTCCTCCAAGGGTTTCTTTTGGGAAGGAGAAGATGCTTCCCTGTCCATAGGTAAAGGTAAAGGTACCCCCTGCTTGAAAGTCAGTCATGTGTCGACTAAGTGTATGGTGGAATGAGTCAGGTTGGTCACACCTAGCAATAGTCGTGCAAGAGTCGGGATGTCGGTGTGTTCTCCAAGGCAAGCAAGAGTCAAAGAGGGAGCCAGATCCACTTGCAAGAGGCTATCAGGCACAGGGACATTGGCCTCTAACCGCTTGGGTTTGGATTGCAATGCCGACCTCAATGGCTGTCTGGCTTGGGGGTTACCGGGCAATTCAGCTTCCTTGACCCCCTTCAGGGGTTGGTGTTGAGAAGCTGGGGACGGTCAGCAGATGATCTGCAGCTTGGAGTCGGGGGGTGACCCTGAACGGGGATTCGACCGTTGCTTGCTGTCTCCTCTTGGGTAGGTGACCACACTCAAGAGGGGAAAGAAGAGTGGATAGGAGCGATTGGACCCTCTCCGGGCCCCGACCTGCAGGCTCTTCCAGACAGGGCCCCAGACGAACCAGGAAGGCGGCAGAATCCAACGCTCGGTGCAGTTGGTGCAGAGATGGGACCACCTGGCGAGGCAGGTCCCCGTCGCAATGCCACACAGCAGGAGAGGCTGGAGCAGCCGGGCTCGACAAGGCCCTGCCTGAAGGAACACCTCCCCTCACCCCACGGCCAAGGGCCAGCTCCAACCGTGGTGGCCATCAGCCGACCACCAGCCAGCACGGGGCTAGAGAATGCCTTGCAGGACCAGGTCCTTCGAGCAAGGCAGCCGGAGCTGAGGGGATGCCTTGCAGGATCGGGGCCTTTGAGGGAGGAGGAGGTCAGGGACAAGAGGATTCCTTGCAGGATCAGGCTAAGCATGGCCGACCTCAGTTCTCGCTTGGATGGGAGATGGAAGCTGCTGATAGACCTCGCAAAGACACTGAGAATGCAGCGTGAGAGCGTGGAATGCGGAGGAGTCAGCTGCTAGAGAGAGAACATCTTGACAACCATCCGAGGGCGAAAAGCGGTAAACTGTGAAGCTTGGAAGAGCACAAGCCAGAAGGCGGGCTGCACTCGCAAGGGAAACATCTTGTGTATGGAAGGTTCTATATATGAATAGAACAATATGGCAAATATTGGGTCTTGGATAGCCTGCCTATGTAAACCGCCTTGAAGACATCTGATGAGAAATCTGATGATGAGAAAGACGGTATATAAATACAGAAAACAAATAAATAAATGAACATGGCCCTAATTTCCACCAAAATCCAGTTACTCCAGTGCTTATGTGTGTGTTTGTGTGTGTGTGTGGGGGGGGGGGGAGAATCTCCAGGCAAGAAGAGAGAGAAAAATGCCATGGAGCAGGACACATGGAATACTTCTGACCATAGCATGAAGAGAAAGTCCTCGAGGTCTCCTATGTTGCATGTCTTGTGTCCATATACAGCCCAGAAAAAGTGTCCCTGTCACTGTTTGCTGGCATCATTCGTGTACATGAGTCTGCGTGTGCATGTGCATGCGTGTTTGAATGTGGAGACAGGGATCCAGCTTCTCATAACATAAGAACATAAGAAGAGCCTTGTTGGATCAGGCCAAAGGCCCCTCTAGTCCAGCTTCCTGTATCTCACAGTGGCCCCACCAGATGCCTCCGAGAGCACACAGCCAACAAGATAACCTGTTTCCTGTTGTCACTCCCCTGCACCTGGCACAGAGAAAAGACAGGAGGTTGCTTATGGCTTGTCACTTGTGATGGACTTTTCCTCCATGAATCTATCCAAACCCCTTTTAAAGGCATCTAGGCCAGGTGCCATCAAGGAGTTCTCCTGTCTTTCCTGATGCATCCCTCTATGAGCCCTTGTGTGATTGGGAAATGGTGCATAGCAATTCAATAGGTACAGGTTGAGCATCCCTTATCTGGACTGCTTGGGGCAGGAAGGTGTCTGCATATTGGATTTGTTTGGTTTTTGGAATATTTGCATGAATATAAGGAGATATTTTGGAGATGGGACCCAAGTCTAAAAACAAAATTCATTTATATCTCATATACACCATATCCACATAGCCTGAAGGTAATTTTATGCAATATTTTTTAATAATTTTGTGCCCCAGCGTGCCTTGTGCTATGCCAGTCAGGTGCTAGGAAAAGGTTTCTTGTGTGTGTGTTATTTAAGTCATAGCTCCAAAAACGTCTGGATTTCGGAATAGTCTGGATTTCAGATGTCCCCGGATAAGAGGTAATCAACTTATATAAATAATGATTGTAGTTCCTCTTTGGAGGGTCACTTGCTCATGTGCTTCTCAAATACCTCCTCTCCCCCCCACACACACACACTGGGAGAGAGAGAGAGAGAGAGAGAGAGAGAGAGAGAGAGAGAGAGAGAGAGAGAGAGAGTAATGTGACAAACCACGTTTGAAAATGGAAGGGTTTTGAAAATCAATCAGCTTGTGATGAACCCTTTGGGGGCCTGTGATTTCCTCAAACACAAAACGGGTCGTTTGTTGTTGTTATTTTCAGAAACTGATTACAGTGGTCTATGGCTGATGGAACGAAGTGACTGGTTGATCGATTAATAGGTAGCTTGATTTCCCATCCTTCCAAGTGACTGACGTGCTACGCAGAGGAGTAGCCAGTCCATTTTTTAACCGTGGCCCAAACCCTTGACGCCCCCCCATAAAAACGCGCGGCTGTAACCCTTGACGCCCCTCGCCGTTAGCCGTGACTCCCCATTACAGTGCATGGAAGAAACAGGCACTCTTTACATGCTCAGAGGCACCCTTTCTTATATGTATGTGTATATGTATATGTATATTCCCAAAACGAGCCCTAAAGTGGATTTTCCATGCTTTATGCTGAGCAGCAGCTAAGCCAGTAGTGCGCACGGTGGGGTTGGGATGCTGCCCTCCCTCCATTGGCAGGCCTGGGTAGAGGGCACTGATGTCGTCTCTGTTAGTCCTATACATGGCAAGAGAAACATCAAAGCATGGGAGGGAAGCCCCAGTTGCACAAGAGAGAAAGAGAAAGTTAGCTCCTTTTGGTAGCATCTTTGCAAGATGAAAAACAGATTCTTATACTGCCTGACAGTTTACGGGGGGGGGGGGGGGAGTTGTCCCAGCAAATAGAGTGGGGAACTAACTTAGAGGTGGGTCAGAAAGGAAGAAGGAGAGAAATCCTAATAATTAATCAACCAAACTAAACATAGAAATCAAAGACTGTATGTAAAGCAGAACCTGCTCTGCACCATTTTCAATGCAGTTCTTGCATTTGTCTTGTGTTTGCTTTATTAAAAACATTCAACAGAAAGAAAATACTTTATTTCCATTCTGCAATGTCTGAATGAAAATACCTTATCTGCAAACCTACAATGAGAGATGCTGTCTTGTCTCCAGGAGCTCCTGAGCTCAGCTTGAGTAGTTAACTATCAATTGAGTTGTTAAAGAACAATTAACATAAGATAAGCGGGCTTCCCTGACACTGTGGTTAAAAACAAGACGTGGAAACAAACCTGAAGTGTTTTGAAATTAACTTTGAGTGACCCGATGTGAAGAGGCAGCTTTTCCAGATCTTTCTTTTTGCTCTCTCTCTCTCTTGCAAGCAAGAATATGTGTTCCCGCCTCACACTTAGAGAACCTCTTAAGGCTGATTCACACTAGCCCTTTCCGTGCGCGTTTTGGCTTAACGTTTGGTCTTTTCGTGCGTTTTTCATGCTTGCATCTGACGCAGCATGAGCTTACGACGCAGCCCGGAGAGATGGTTTCGGTTTATCTTTTTGCTGCGCTCGCGTTTAAGCTAGCGTTTATGCTCCCGGTGCTAGGCAGCTCACCAATCAGAGAAACGCATTTCTCTTCACCAAATCACAGCTGCGCTTTCTTCAAGAAGGCGGGCAAACGTTCAGAGAACTGCTAGACGCACGTACAGATGCTACAGTAGAGCAAACGTGCACGGAAGGGCTAGTGTGAATCAGCCTTCAGTGTATGCTTTGCCTCACTTATCTGTATTATAAGAGCCTCCAGCGACGACCTACTCCAGCATGACCTGCTGCGACCCAGCGAGCTACGATCTCTCCAGGACAACCAGCGAACTCGTGTTCCTCAGCCTCGTTCCTCTTAAAACGCCCAACAAGCATTGCTTTACACTTCGCACAGACGCAGAACGTCTTTTCCCTTTAAGAGCCTTTGAGAGCCTCGGTTTGCCGCCGAAATTCGGCGGCAAACTGCGACGGTCCGGGTTTTTTTTCCTTTTTTTCGGCGGCAAGAAATTCAAATTCTACTCGTTGCTCAGCCTCCGCACCCCCCCGTCCAGCCTCCCGCCCACCGCCCTGGGGCCCACCGCCCCACCGCCACAGGCCAGACAACGCCTCTGGTGCTACGGTGCCAGAGATTAGAACTGGTATAATCTGCAAGCAAGCCCCTGCTCTAACCATTCAGTCATGGCAGCTGCTCCGACCATTGATGGATGGCGACCAGAAGATGGATTTCATTCATTCATTCATTCATTCATTCATTCATTCATGGATGGCACCTCCCACCCGCCATTTTAACAAAGAGAAAACCACCAGGCCATGTAGCAATGTTTGGAGTTTTATTATCTCTCATATCTATAGACAGACAAGATCTCAAAAGAGAATTTAGGAAAAGAGACGAATGAGAAGAGAGAACATCCCACCACCAGCAGGACAATGAGACACAGGTTAGGCATGCCTCCTCTGCATGCAAAAAAGAGAAGTAAAAGGAGATGAGAAGTATCCACAAATGGGTCGAGGAGGCAGGCGTGAAGCTTCAGAGATGTAGCTAGGCAAGATGCTGGCCAGGAGTCAGCAGGTACATCTTAAGGCCAGCTGAGATGGTGAGGATAGGGTGGTTTTCTTGGGCCACCACGTTGCATCTACATTTCAAACTCCTCGTATTTGAAGCTACCCATGGAGGTCTTCAGCATTTGCACTGACAAGGATAGCAGCATTTGCAGCAACAGCCCCCGCAGCCACCACAACCGCCACAGCCACAACAGCCACAACACTTGCCACAGCCACAGCAGCCACAGCCACCACAGCCACAGCCTCCGCAGCCACCGCATCCGCCACAGCCACAAGATTGGCAGCAGCCACCGCAGCCTCCACAGCCACAGCCACCACAGCCACAACCGCCACAGCCGCCACAGCCGCCACAGCCGCCACAGCCGCCACAGCCGCCACAGCCGCAGCAACAAGGTGTACCACAGCAAGTCATCTTTGCAATACGAGTGAAGGTGGAGCTGAAAGGAAGGAAGAGAGATTATTTTCTGTACGTCATCCTCCACAGCTCACTCTTGTTCTGAAACACTTCCCACCATTGCCTGGGACCATTGACTCCTCCCTGACCCAGAAATGTCTCATGCAGAAGCCCTGGTTCTGGGATGTCCATTTCCTCTTCCCTCCCTGTCTCCTTCGCACACGGTGTCTATTAAATTGCCGGATGCGATTTGAAATGGTCCACCATGTCAAGTGTAGTGGCGGATCAGAAAGTCATAATTGGAGATGTTTGCAAAAACCTCAAGCAATTCAGATACACACGATGCTTCCTCAAGCAGAATCCTACCAGCTGCAGCCTGAAATTAGATCTGTAGATCAAAGGATCTAGCCATAGATCAAAGGAGGGATCCAGATCTTGGCTTCTCAAGATGCAAGAGATGCTGAACGAGCCTCCTAGGCGGAAAGTCCTCGGTCTTCCCTACCTTCTAATTTGCAAGCGATTATGACCATAACAATTTCCATACTTTCTTACGGGGTCTCCAAAACCAAACTGAATAATCCGGAAGACTCGGAAGGTTCCATTTGCCCTCCTCTCACTGAGACTCAAGAAACCCCACTGAGCTCCCAAGGAAGTAAAAGCACTGAGAGCAGTTTGCATGGATTCTAGATCCCCTCTCCATCATTTTTTTGCATTAGTCAAAAAGAGGTTAAATGAAGATCCAGTGGAATCGACCTTACCTTATGAAGCAGAGAAGAGGATTGAATCCAAGTGAGTGAATGAGGAGCTCTTGGGATGAGGTCCCTTTTATACAGCTCCATGCGCCCTCCTCGTAGGAAGTGAGGCACCTCCTGGAACAATGAGGTCTTCATTAGCCATCCACGAATGGCTAGCCATCCGCTAGCCATCCATGCCCATGTGCTATGTATGCCATCTTCTGACCTCTTGAATCAGTGAGCATCTATCATTAATGTTTAGACGTGTCTTCTTAGTGTGGATATGATTAATGGTCAACTCACTGTGGTTAATAGCAATCTAATGGTTACCTCAAACCTGAAGGACCTCAGAAGATTAAAGAAATGTACGTTGTATGCTGGAACGTATACAAAAACCATAATTAAAGCAACCATGTTCAAAACTAAAACCCACCACTGAAAGGCCAAAATAGACATCCCCAGGTCCACACAGAGGTCATCCCACTTTGAAAACGAAATGAAAATTGCACAGAGATCCTAAAGGAGCGTAGGGTAGAGGCCACTTTGACAAGCACTAGAAGGATGTCCCACAAGTGTGGCATCACCACTGAGATGGTAGTGGTTGCCACCACGCTGCTGAAGGAAGAAAAATGGAAGAAGGTCCATGTTGTTGACCGGAACACGCGGGAAGGCAGATACAGGGCAGTATGTTTCCTGACGGATTCAGATTTCAAACCATTTTGGGCATTAATGGTCATAACTAGCACCTTCAATGAAGCATGGATCATGTGTCAGGAGGTCTTGTTCTGACACTGGGTGCATATTAATATGTCACAAAATATGAGATGTATTTAATTTCATGAACACTTTAGTAAATGTCCGGAGCATTTCCCGCTATTGTCAGAGATGACTCCTTGGATGCTGACTCAGTGACGCGACACTCCAGATGAATCAGGAGGTGTGGCCTGGAGGTTGAGCTGCAACCTTGCCTGAAGATGGTTTGAACCATCTGGTTCAAACCAAAATGGTTTGAACTCTGAATCCGTCAGGAAACATGCTGTCCTGTATCTGCCTTCCCGCGTGTTCCGGTCAACAACATGGACCTTCTTCCATTGCTTCCTTTAGGACCTCTGTGCAAACCTGGCATTTTCATTTTGTTTTCAGAATGGGATGACATCTGTGTGGAGGTGCGGATATCTATTCTGACCTTTCAGTGGTGGGTTCTAGTTTTGATCATGCTAGCTTTAATTATGGTTTTCGTATACGTTCCAGCATACAACATACATTTCTTTAATCCTCTGAGGTCCTTCAGGTTTGAGGTAACCATTAGATTGCTATTAACCACAGTGAGTTGACCTTTAATCATATCCACACTAGGAAGACACGTCAAAAAATTAATGATAGATGCTCACTGATTCAAGAGGTCAGAAGATGGCATAGGACACGGGCATGTGCATGTATGGCTAATGAAGACCTCATCGTTCCACGGAGGTGCATCACTTCTTATGAGGAGGGTGCACGGAGCTGTATAAAAGGGACCCCATCCCAAGAGCTCCTCATTCACTCACTTGGATTCAATCCTCTTCTCTGCTTCATAAGGTAAGGTCGATTCCACTGGGTCTCCATTTAACCTCTTTTTGACTTTTGCACCAGCCAAGTCTTGAATAAATGCTGGCGAGGGGATCTAGAATCAATGCAAACTACCCTCAATGCATTCGTCAGGAGCTCAGTGGGCGGACTCTTGGGTCTCAGTGAGAAGTGGGCAAATGGAACCCCCAAGTTTGTGAGTCTGTTCAGTTTGATTTTGGTGACCCCTTGGTTTTAGTAAGAGACTACTAAAGTTCTTATAATTTCTTACAAATTAGAAGGTAGAGAAGACTCGGAGCGAACCTCCTAGGAGGCTCTTTCTGCTTCTCTTGTATCTTGAGAAGCCAAGATCTGGAACCTTCCCTTGATCTGCAATGAAAAACGCATGTCCTGTTAGCCGTGCTAATTTCAGACTGTGGCTGGTAAGATTCTGCTTCTTGAAGCAGAACTGTGTGGATATTAATTGCTTGTAGTTCTTGCAAACAGCACAATTGATGCCATACCTTTCTGCCTCTACACCCAACGTGGTTGAAAGTTTAAAACAGCGACCTGTAATTGAATAGACACCATGCGCAAAGGACAGGGAGACCGGGTGGGAAGAGGAAAGGGAGATTTCAGAAGCGGGGCTGCTCCATAAGACATTTCTGGGACAGGGAGGAGCCAAATGTTTGTTGGTCAGAGACAGTGATGGGAAGCGTTTCAGGTGAGGAATATAAGTTCAGCGAGGTGTTGAGGATGACCTGCAGAGAACTGTCTCTCTTTCTTTCTTCCAGTTCCATCTTCACTCCACATTGCAAAGATGACTTGCTGTTCTAGACAGTGTTGTGGTGGCTGCGGCGGCTGTGGGGGCTGCGGTTGTGGTGGCTGTGGCGGCTGCAGTTGTGGTGGCTGCGGTGGCTGTGGAGGCTGTTGTGGCGGCTGTGGAGGCTGTTGTGGCGGCTGTGGAGGCTGTTGTGGCGGCTGCGGTAGCTGCGGTTGTGGTGGCTGCGGCGGCTGTTGTGGCGGCTGTGGAGGCTGCTGCCAGTCTTGTGGCTGTGGTGGCTGTGGCTGCTGTGGAGGATGTGGCGGCTGTGGTGGATGTGGCGTCTGTGGGGGTTGTGGCTCCATCTGCTGTTACCCTTGTCAGTCCAAGTGCTGAAGACCTCCATGAGAAGCTTTGAACGTGAGGAGTTTGGAATGCAAATACAACTTGCTGGCCCAAGAAAACCACCCCACCATCACCCTCACCCTCACTCTCTAGACCTGCCTGTTGACTCCTGGCACTCATCGTGCCCAGATACATTCATGAAGCTTCACACCTGCCTCCTCTACTCCTTTGGTGGATACTTCTCATCTCTCTTTACTTCTCTTTGTTGTATGCTATGGAGGCATGTCTCATAAATATGTAGTGTTCTCTTTTTTTCCAGATGGTGGGATTTCCTCTCTTCTTATGCATCTCCTTTCTTAAAGTTCTCCTTTTTCCTAATGTTTCTCCTAAAGCTTATGCATCTCCTTTGCTAAAGTTTGAGATCTTGTCTGTCTGTAGACATAAGAGATAATAAAACTTCTAAAAATGTAAGACAGCATGTTGGATTTCTGTTCCTGAGAATGGCGGGAAGGGCGGTGCCATAACTCAATAGGCAGAGCATCAATCTGCAGCCAGGTAATACCACTTCCAATTTCTGGTGTTTCAAGATGAAACATTTCCTGGCTGGGAAAATCATTCAATCTATCAATTATTCACGTATGTACATCAGCCATATAGAGCATAGCCGTCAGTTCTTGTGCTTGGAGAAACAGCAAAATCCAAGACCTCATCACATGGTGCCTCCAAACTCTCTTTGTCTGTGTATGTTGCAGGAGGGAGGGGGTCTTTGAGAAGCAAGTTTCAAATGTGACACTCCTAGGAGGAATTACAGTCATTGCTATTGAATATTTAGACACCATTTTTCAATAACAAAAGCTTGCAGAGAGGGTTGCACAATACAAGTCAAGAGAAGCTGGATCCCTGTCCCAAAACAACTCACAATCTGAAACCGATGCACATGCGTACGTGCACACAGTCACACACAGTCACACACACACACACACACACACACACATACATGTATGACACCAGCAAACAAAGATAGGGACACTTTTCTGGGATGAATATGGACATAAAACATGCATCACAGATCACCTCGAGGACTATGTCTTCAGGCTGTGACCAGAAGGCTTCCATGTGTCCAGCAAAATAGATCCTGGTTAAAGGCAAGAGAAAACTCAATTGCATTTCTCCCACACTACAAGCCCAGAGATGTCCCCACGCAAACACATGTGACACTGGATTTGGGTTGCAATTGGGGTCATATTGATTGATAATAGTGTCAGGCAGCTATCAGTCAATGCAGTGGTATCTTCCTGTCTAGGAAACTCCACCTTCCAAGTTCAGGCGCTTAACTTGGAGGAGACCTACCCTGCCAAAGCCCTCTTTGGGGTGAAAGCACCCTGGCTCCAACTGCAGAATCAACTTGTGGGTCTCCCATCCTCATTACTGACGACCCCTGCAAATCATGTCAACTGAACAGCTCCGCAAAGCCTACTCTGAACAACCTCTAAGACAGGCATCCCAATTCAAGCCTAAGCTTTTTCTAGCCTCCAGCCTTGCAGCCTCTGGAAACCAGTTTTCTTTTTCCCTCTGACTCTTGCTTGTCTAATCCCAGCTCCTGCACCACCACCACCACCACCCCGGTCTGGCATTATATACTTGCCACCAGTCATGGTAGTTGGGAGTCCACGTCTTTGCAATTGTGTGATCCAATCAATGCCTACTCAGAATTATGTCCCACATGAACAAAAGGGAAACAAGTCCCGAGTAAATGTGGATAATATTGATGCCTTAAAACATGTACATACCCCAGTGCAAAAGAGCCAACCATGGCAGCCCTCCCCACTGTCCTCCAAGGGTTTCTTTTGGGAAGGAGAAGATGCTTCCCTGTCCATAGGTAAAGGTAAAGGTATCCCCTGCTTGAAAGTCAGTCATGTGTCGACTAAGTGTATGGTGGAATGAGTCTGGTTGGTCACACCTAGCAATAGTCGTGCAAGAGTCGGGATGTCGGTGTGTTCTCCAAGGCAAGCAAGAGTCAAGGAGGGAGCCAGATCCACTTGCAAGAGGCTATCGGGCTCAGGGACATTGGCCACTAACCCCTTGGGCTTGGATTGCAATGCCGACCTCAACGGCTGTCTGGCTTGGGGGTTACCGGGCAATTCAGCTTCAGGGGTTGGTGTTGAGAAGCTGGGGACGGTCAGCAGATGATCTGCAGCTTGGAGTCGGGGGGTGACCCTGAAAGGGGATTCAACCGTTGCTTGCTGTCTCCTCTTGGGTAGGTGACCACACTCAAGAGGGGAAGGAAGAGTGGATAGGAGCGATTGGACCCTCTCCAGGCCCCGACCTGCAGGCTCTTCCAGACAGGGCCCCAGGCGAACCAGGAAGGCGGCAGAATCCAACGTTCGGTGCAGTTGGCGCAGAGATGGGACCACCTGGCGAGGCATGTCCCGGTCGCAATGCCGCACAAGCAGGAGAGGATGGAGCTGCCGGGCTCGACAAGGCCCTGCCTGATGGAACACCTCCCCTCACCCCACGGCCAAGGGCCAGCTCCAACCGTGGTGGCCATCAGCCGACCACCAGCCAGCACGGGCCCAGAGAATGCCTTACAGAACCAGGCCCTTTGAGCAAGGCAGCCGGAGGTGAGGGGATGCCTCGCAGGATCAGGGCCTTTGAGGGAGGAGAAGGTCAGGGACAAGAGGATTCCTTGCAGGATCAGGCCCTGGGAGCACTGGGGGGTGTGAGTCATTGGAGGAGGGGCTTCCAGCATATAACTACTACTCCCCTCTATGAGGAGGCTCAGTGTAGGGTAGGTAGTTATATAGTGCAGATGGCTGTCCTGCCTGTGACCCAGCCTTACACTAGAGGAGGCCAGGAGAAGGCTGGAGGATGCTGTACACCCCCCTTTCCTTCTCTGGACCCACATCTGAGGCCTTGGGAAGCACACAAGTTGTGATTGACTCTGGCTGAAGGGTACCCTTCCCCGGGTTGCGGACAGACGCAATGCAGAATTTGCAGTACCTTGCAGATTAGCATGGATTGCCTGAAATGTGGCTTTGTTTTAATTGCCTTCATGGGTGTCTGTATTATGCAGGCAAATTCCACTGTCTCCTAAACTAAATAACCTTCTTTTAAAACATGGTCCATGTCCTCCAAACAGAACATTGGCCCTGGTACTGCTCTGCCTCCCATAGATATATGGGGGTTTCTCTCCTTGCACTGTTGAACCCCACATACGTACATTACTTGTGGGGCCTGCCGGAAGGCAAGTCGATGAGCAGGCGTGAGGGAGATCCCTGAAGCCCCATCCTGTTCCGGGCAAGTGAAAAACCCGGTCCACCCACTCGTGGGAGCTTTACAATTATGTTAGAACAATGTTTACTTCCTTTATCTTATGTCTCAATTCCAGGGATCAATGTTTTTTCAGTATTAGTGGTGGTTTCCTGATTGTTGTTGCGGCTGTTCTCTTAATTAATCTTTTAACATTCCTTATTTTAATGCTGTTTTCTCTCCTGTTTCCCTCTTTATTTGACAGCTTTCTATTTGCTTCTGTTAAGTTGGATTTTTTTTTTTTGTGCTTTCATGTGTTCTGTGTTTCATTTAGAAGTGAGTTTTTAAATTGTACTGGCATTTATAGTGTTATTTTCTTTATGTTTGGCTTTGAGTGGCTTCACCTTCTCCGATTAGAGGTTACAATCAGCTGTTACTGATTGCTTCTCTTGTCAGATAGGGAGTGCCCACTTCCTGTTTTCTCTTGCACTAGTCTTTCAAGCTGTCTTAGGAACACTATAGGGGATTTCTGATGATGCCACAAATGTTATGTGTGCGAAATGTCAAAAGTATGTTTTAACATCTGTGAAATTTATTTTTGAAATAAATTTTTATATATGTAACGACGGAGTTTCCCGGCAACATGCGGATTTTTAATTCAAGGATACGGTCGCGTCGTGAAAATCTACAAAAATACAAAATGGATCGTTTGTTCTTGTTGTTGTCAGAAATTGATTGCAGTGGTCTATGGCTGATGGAACGAAGTGACTGGTTGATCGATTAATAGGTAGCTTGATTTCCCATGCTTCCAAGTGACGGACGTGCTACGGTGCCAGAGATTGGAACTGGTATAATCTGCAAGCAACCCCCTGCTCTAACCATTCAGTCATGGCAGCTGCTCCGACCATGGATGGATGGCGACCAGGAGATGGATTTCACTCATTCATTCATTCATTCCTTCATTCATTGATGGATGGCACCTCCCACCCGCCATTTTAACAAAGAGAAAACCACCAGGCCATGTAGCATTGTTTGGAGTTTTATTATCTCTCATATCTACAGACAGACAAGATCTCAAAAGAGAATTTAGGAAAAGAGATGAATCAGAAGAGAGAAAATCCCACCACCAGCAGGACAATGAGACACAGGTTAGGCAAGCCTCCTCTGCATGCAACAAAGAGAAGTAAAAGGAGATGAGAAGTATCCACAAATGGGTCGAGGAGGCAGGCGTGAAGCTTCAGAGATGTAGCTAGGCAAGATGCTGGCCAGGAGTCAGCAGGTACATCTTAAGGCCAGCTGAGATGGTGAGGATAGGGTGGTTTTCTTGGGCCACCACGTTGCATCTGCATTTCAAACTCCTCGTATTTGAAGCTACCCATGGAGGTCTTCAGCATTTGCACTGACAAGGATAGCAGCATTTGCAGCAACAGCCCCCGCAGCCACCACAACACTTGCCACAGCCACAACAGCCACAACACTTGCCACAGCCACAGCAGCCACAGCCACCACAGCCACAGCCGCCGCACCCGCCGCACCCGCCACAGCCACAAGATTGGCAGCAGCCACCGCAGCCTCCACAGCCACAGCCACAACCGCCACAGCCGCCACAGCCGCAGCAACAAGGTGTACCACAGCAAGTCATCTTTGCAATATGGAGTGAAGGTGGAGCTGAAAGGAAGGAAGGAAGGAAGGAAGGGAGATTATTTTCTGCATGTCATCCTCCACAGCTCACTCTTGGCCTGAAACACTTCCCACCATTGCCTGGGACCATTGACTCCTCCCTGACCCAGAAATGTCTCATGCAGAAGCCCTGGTTCTGGGATGTCCATTTCCTCTTCCCTCCCTGTCTCCTTCGCACACGGTGTCTATTAAATTGCCGGTTGCGATTTGAAATGGTCCACAATGTCAAGTGTAGTGGCGGATCAGAAAGTCATAATTGGAGATGTTTGCAAAAACCTCAAGCAATTCAGATACACACGATGCTTCCTCAAGCAGAATCCTACCAGCTGCAGCCTGAAATTAGATCTGTAGATCAAAGGATCTAGCCATAGATCAAAGGAGGGATCCAGATCTTGGCTTCTCATGATGCAAGAGATGCTGAACGAGCCTCCTAGGCGGAAAGTCCTCGGTCTTCTCTACCTTCTAATTTGAAAGCGATTATGAACACAACAATTTCCATACTTTCTTACGGGGTCTCCAAAACCAAACTGAATAACCTGGAAGACTCGGAAGGTTCCATTTGCCCTCCTCTCACTGAGACTCAAGAAACCCCACTGAGCTCCCAAGGAAGTAAAAGCACTGAGAGCAGTTTGCATGGATTCTAGATCCCCTCTCCATCATTTATTTGCATTAGTCAAAAAGAGGTTAAATGAAGATCCAGTGGAATCGACCTTACCTTATGAAGCAGAGAAGAGGATTGAATCCAAGTGAGTGAATGAGGAGGTCTTGGGATGTGGTCCCTTTTATACAGCTCCATGCGCCCTCCTCGTAGGAAGTGAGGCACCTCCTGGAACAATGAGGTCTTCATTAGCCATCCACTAATGGCTAGCCATCCACTAGCCATCCATGCCCATGTGCTATGTATGCCATCTTCTAACCTCTTGAATCAGTGAGCATCTATCATTAATGTTTAGACGTGTCTTCCTAGTGTGGATATGATTAATGGTCAACTCACTGTGGTTAATCGCAATCTAATGGTTACCTCAAACCTGAAGGACCTCAGAGGATTAAAGAATTAAAGACTTTGTATGCTGGAACGTATACAAAAACCACAATTAAAGCTAGCATGATCAAAACTAAAACCCACCACTGAAAGGCCTAAATAGACATCCCCACCTCCATACAGACGTCATCCCACTTTGGAAACGAAATGAAAATTGCACAGAGATCCTAAAGGAGCATAGGGTAGAGGCCACTTTGACAAGCACTAGAAGGATGTCCCACAAGTGTGGCATCACCACTGAGATGGTAGTGGTTGCCACCACGCTGCTGAAGGTAGACCAATGGAAGAAGGTCCATGTTGTTGACCGGAACACGCGGGAAGGCAGATACAGGGCAGTATGTTTCCTGACGGATTCAGATTTCAAACCATTTTGGGCATTAATGGTCATAACTAGCACCTTCAATGAAGCATGGATCATGTGTCAGGAGGTCTTGTTCTGACACTGGGTACATATTAATATGTCACAAAATATGAGATGTATTTAATTTCATGAACACTTTAGTAAATGTCTGGAGCATTTCCCGCTATTGTCAGAGATGACTCCTTGGATGCTGACTTAGTGACGCGACGCTCCAGATGAATCAGGAGGTGTGGCCTGGAGGTTGAGCTGCAACCTTGCCTGAAGATGGTTTGAACCATCTGGTTCAAACCAAAATGGTTTGAACTCTGAATCCATCAGGAAACATGCTGTCCTGTATCTGCCTTCCCGCGTGTTCTGAACAATAACATGGACCTTCTTCCATTGCTTCCTTTAGGACCTCTGTGCAAATCTGGCATTTTCATTTCATTTTCAGAGTGGGATGATGTCCGTGTGGAGGTGGAGATGTCTATTCTGGCCTTTCATGGGTAGGTTTTAGTTTTGATCATGCTAGCTTTAATTTTGTATACAGTACGTTCCAGCATACAACGTACATTTCTTTAATCCTCTGAGGTCCTTCAGATTTGAGGTAACCATTAGATTGCTATTAACCACAGTGAGTTGACCTTTAATCATATCCACACTAGGAAGACACGTCAATAAATTAATGATAGATGCTCACTGATTCAAGAGGTCAGAAAATAGCATAGGACACGGGCATGTGCGTGGATGGCTAATGAAGACCTCATCGTTCCACGGAGGTGCCTCACTTCCTACGAGGAGGGCGCATGGAGCTGTATAAAAGGGACCCCATCCCAAGAGCTCCTCATTCACTCATTTCGATTCAATCCTCTTCTCTGCTTCGTAAGGTAAGGTCGATTCCACTGGATCTCCATTTAACCTCTTTTTGACTTTTGCACCAGCCAAGTCTTGAATAAATGCTGGCAAGGGGATATAGAATGAACGCAAACTACCTTCAATGCATTCGTCAGGAGCTCAGTGGGCAGACTATTGGGTCTAAGTGAGAAGTGGGCAAATGGAACACCCAGGTTTGTCAGTTTATTCAGTTTGGTTTTGGTGACCCCTTGGTTTTAGTAAGAAACTACTAAAGTTCTTATAATTTCTTACAAATTAGAAGGTAGAGAAGACTCGGAGCGAACCTCCTAGAAGGTTCAGACTGTGGCTGGTAAGATTCTGCTTCTTGAAGCAGAACTGTGTGGATCTTAATTGCTTGTGGTTCTTGCAAACAGCACAATTGATGCCATCCCTTTCTGCCGCTACACCCAACGTGGTTGAAAGTTTAAAACAGTGACCTGTAATTGAATAGACACTATGCGCAAAGGACAGGGGGACCGGGTGGGAAGAGGAAAGGGAGATTGCAGAAGCGGGGCTGCTCCATAAGACATTTCTGGGACAGGGAGGAGCCAAATGTTTGTTGGTCAGAGACAGTGATGGGAAGCGTTTCAGGTGAGGAATATAAGTTCAGCGAGGTGTTGAGGATGACCTGCAGAAAACTATTTCTCTTTCTTTCTTCCAGTTCCATCTTCACTCCACATTGCAAAGATGACTTGCTGTTCTAGACAGTGTTGTGGTGGCTGCGGCGGTTGTGGCGGCTGCGGTTGTGGCGGCTGCGGTTGTGGTGGCTGCGGCGGCTGTTGTGGCGGCTGTGGAGGCTGTTGTGGCAGCTGTGGAGGCTGCTGCCAGTCTTGTGGCTGTGGTGGCTGTGGCTGCTGTGGAGGATGTGGCGGCTGTGGCGGCTGTGGTGGATGTGGCTGCTGTGGGGGTTGTGGCTCCAACTGCTGTTACCCTTGTCAGTCCAAGTGCTGAAGACCTCCATGAGAAGCTTTGAACGTGAAGAGTTTGGAATGCAAATACAACTTGAAAAACCAAGAAAACCACCCCACCATCACCCTCACCCTCACTCTGTAGACCTGCCTGTTGACTCCTTGCACTCATCCTGCCCAGATACATTCATGAAGCTTCACACCTGCGTCCTCTACTCCTTTGGTGGATACTTCTCATCTCTCTTTACTTCTCTTTGTTGTATGCTATGGAGGCATGTCTCATAAATATGTAGTGTTCTCTTTTTTTCCGGATGGTGGGATTTCCTCTCTTCTTATGCATCTCCTTTGTTAAGTTCTCCTTTCTCCTAACGTTTCTCCTAAAGTTCTCTTATGCATCTCCTTTGCTAAAGGTTGAGATATTGTCTGTCTGTAGACATAAGAGATATTAAAACTTCAAAAAATGTAAAACAGCGTGTTGGATTTCTGTTCCTGAGAATGGCGGGAAGGGCGGTGACATAACTCAATAGGCAGAGCATCAATCTGCAGCCAGGTAATACCACGTCCAATTTCTGGTGTTACAAGATGAAACATTTCCTGGCTGGGAAAATCATTCAATTTATCAATTATTCATGTATGTACATCAGCCATATAGAGCATAGCCGTCAGTTCAGGGAAATAACAACAACAACAACAACAACAAACCCAAGAGATCTGTTTTGTGCTTGGAGAAACAGCAAAATCCAAGAGCTCATCACAACGTGCCTCCAAACTCTCTTTGTGTGTGTGTTGTGGGAGGGAGGGGGTCTTTGAGAAGCATGTTTGAATTGTTACAGTATAAGGAGGAATTACAGTCATTGCTATTGAATATTTAGACACCATGTTTCAATAACAAAAGCTTGCAGAGAGGGTTGCAAGACAAGAAAAGCTGGATCCCTGTCCCAAAACAGTTCACAATCTGAAACCGATGCACATGTACACAGTCACACACAGTCTCACACACACACACACACACACACACACACACACACACACGCACACGTAAATGTATGACACCAGCAAACAAAGATAGGGACACTTTTCCGGGATGAATATGGAAATAAAACATGATACACAGGTCACCTCGAGGACTATGTCTTCAGGCTGTGACCAGAAGGCTTCCATGTGTCTAGCAAAATTGATCCTGGTTAAAGGCAAGAGAAAACTCAATTGCATTTCTCCCACTCTACAAGTCTAGAGATGTCCCCACACAAACACATGTGACACTGAATATTGGTTGCAATTGGGGTCATGTTGATTGATAATAGTGTCAGGCAGCTATCAGTCAATGCAGTGGTCTTCCTGTCTAGGAAACTCCACCCTCCAAGTTCGGGCACTTAACTTGGAGGAGATTTACCCTGCCAAAGCCCTCTTTGGGGCGAAAGCACCCTGGCTCCAACTGCAGAATCAACTTGTGGGTCTCCCATCCGCATTACCGCCGACTCCTGCAAATCTTGTCAACTGAACAGCTCTGCAAAGCCTACTCTGAACAACCTCTAAGACAGGCGTCCCAATTCAAGCCTAAGCTTTTTCTAGCCTCCAGCCTTGCAGCCTCTGGAAACCAGTTTTCTTGTTCCCTCTGACTCTTGCTTGACTAATCCCAGCTCCTGCACCACCACCACCACCACCACCCCGGTCCGGCATTATACTTGCCACCAGTCATGGTAGTTGGGAGTCCACGCCTTTGCAATTGTGCGATCCAATCAATGCCTACTCAGAATTATGTCCCACTGTGCAAAAGAGAAACAAGTCCCGAGTAAATGTGGATAATATTGATGCCTTAAAACATGTACATACCCCAGTGCAAAAGAGCCAACCATGGCAGCCCTCCCCACAGTCCTCCAAGGGTTTCTTTTGGGAAGGAGAAGATGCTTCCCTGTCCATAGGTAAAGGTAAAGGTATCCCCTGCTTGAAAGTCAGTCATGTGTCGACTAAGTGTATGGTGGAATGAGTCTGGTTGGTCACACCTAGCAATAGTCGTGTAAGAGTCGGGATGTCGGTGTGTTCTCCAAGGCAAGCAAGAGTCAAAGAGGGAG
This sequence comes from Plestiodon gilberti rubricaudatus, assembly GCA_026170595.1. Classification (NCBI taxonomy): domain Eukaryota; kingdom Metazoa; phylum Chordata; class Lepidosauria; order Squamata; family Scincidae; genus Plestiodon; species Plestiodon gilberti. The sequence goes on along the minus strand of JANXHW010000009.1, from coordinate 28,670,094 downwards.
CCAGATCCACTTGCAAGAGGCTATCGGGCTCAGGGACATTGGCCGCTAACCCCTTGGGCTTGGATTGCAATGCCGACCTCAATGGCTGTCTGGCTTGGGGGTTACCGGGCAATTCAGCTTCCTTGACCCCCTTCAGGGGTTGGTGTTGAGAAGCTGGGGACGGTCAGCAGATGATCTGCAGCTTGGAGTCGGGGGGTGACCCTGAAAGTGGATTCGACCGTTGCTTGCTGTCTCCTCCTGGGTAGGTGACCACACTCAAGAGGGGAAGGAAGAGTGGATAGGAGCGATTGGACCCTCTCCGGGCCCCGACCTGCCGGCTCTTCCAGACAGGGCCCCAGGCGAACCAGGAAGGCGTCAGAATCCACGCTCGGTGCAGTTGGCGCAGAGCTGGGACCACCTGGAGAGGCAGGTCCCGGTCGCAATGCCGCACAGCAGGAAAGGCTGGAGCAGCCGGGCTCGACAAGGCCCTGCCTGAAGGAACACCTCCCCTCACCCCACGGCCAAGGGCCAGCTCCAACCGTGGTGGCCATCAGCCGACCACCAGCCATCACGGGCCCAGAGAATGCCTTGCAGGACCAGGCCCTTCGAGCAAGGCAGCCGGAGCTGAGGGGATGCCTTGCAGGATCAGGGCCTTTGAGGGAGGAGGAGGTCAGGGACAAGAGGATTCCTTGCAGGATCAGGCTAAGCATGGCCGACCTCAGTTCTCGCTTGGATGGGAGATGGAAGCTGCTGATAGACCTCGCAAAGACACTGAGAATGCAGTGTGAGAGCGTGGAATGCGGAGGAGTCAGCTGCTAGAGAGAGAACATCTTGACAACCATCCGAGGGCGAAAAGCGGTAAACTGTGAAGCTTTGAAGAGCACAAGCCAGAAGGCGGGCTGCACTCGCAAGGGAAATATCTTGTGTATGGAAGGTTCTATATATGAATAGAACAATATGGCAAATATCGGGTCTAGGATAGCCTGCCTATGTAAACCGCCTTGAAGACATCTGATGAGAAATCTGATGATGAGAAAGGCGGTATATAAATACAGAAAACAAATAAATAAATGAACATGGCCCTAATTTCCACCAAAATCCAGTTACTCCAGTGCTGATGTGTGTGTTTGTGTGTGGGGGGGGGCGGGGGAGAATCTCCAGGCAAGAAGAGAGAGAAAAATGCCAAGGAGCAGGACATATGGAAGCCTTCTGACCATAGCATGAAGAGAAAGTCCTCGAGGTCTCCTATGTTGCATGTCTTGTGTCCATATACAGCCCAGAAAAAGTGTCCCTGTCACTGTTTGCTGGCATCACTTGTGTACGTGAGTCTGCCTTTGCATGTGCATGTATGTTTGAATGTGGAGACAGGGATCCAGCTTCTCATAACATAAGAACATAAGAAGAGCCTTGTTGGATCAGGCCAAAGGCCCCTCTAGTCCAGCTTCCTGTATCTCACAGTGGCCCCACCAGATGGCTCCAAGAGCACACAGCCAACAAGATAACCTGTTTCCTGTTGTCACTCCCCTGCACCTGGCACAGAGAAAGGCCAGGAGGTTGCTTATGGCTTGTCACTTGTGATGGACTTTTCCTCCATGAATCTATCCAAACCCCTCTTAAAGGCATCTAGGCCAGGTGCCATGAAGGAGTTCTCCTGTCTTTCCTGATGCATCCCTCTATGAGCCCTTGTGTGATTGGGAAATGGTGCATAGCAATTCAATAGGTACAGGTTGAGCATCCCTTATCTGGACTGCTTGGGGCAGGAAGGTGTCTGCATTTCAGATTTGTCTGGTATTTGGAATATTTGCATAAATATAAGGAGATATTTTGGGGATGGGACCCAAGTCTAAACACAAAATTCATTTATATCTCATATACACCATATCCACATAGCCTGAAGGTAATTTTATGCAATATTTTTAATAATTTTGTGCCCCAGCATGCCTTGTGCTATGCCAGTCAGGTGCTAGGAAAAGGTTTCTTTTGTGTGTGTGTTTTAAGTCATAGCCCCAAAAATGTCAGGATTTCGGAATAGTCTGGATTTCAGATGTCCCCGGATAAGAGGTAATCAACCTGTATAAATAATGATTGTAATTCCTCTTTGGAGTGGAGGGTCACTTGCTCATGTGCTTCTCAAATACCTCCTCTCCACACACACAGGCACACACACACATGGAGAGAGAGAGTAATGTGACAAACCACTTTTGAAAATGGAAGGGTTTTGAAAATCAATCAGCTTGTGATGAACCCTTTGGGGGCCTGTGATTTCCTCAAACACAAAACGGGTCGTTTGTTCTTGTTGTTGTCAGAAATTGATTGCAGTGGTCTATGGCTGACGGAACGAAGTGACTGGTTGATCGATTAATAGGTACCTTGATTTCCCATCCTTCCAAGTGATGGACGTGCTACGGTGCCAGAGATTGGAACTGGTATAGTCTGCAAGCAAAGCCCTGCTCTAACCATTCAGTCATGGCAGCTGCTCCGACCATGGATGGATGGCGACCAGGAGATAGATTTCACTCATTCATTCATTCATTCATTCACTGATGGATGGCACCTCCCACCCGCCATTTTAACAAAGAGAAAATCACCAGGCCATGTAGCATTGTTGGGAGTTTTATTATCTCTCATATCTACAGACAGACAAGATCTCAAAAGAGAATTTAGGAAAAGAGATGAATCAGAAGAGAGAACATCCCACCACCAGCAGGACAATGAGACACAGGTTAGGCATGCCTCCTCTGCATGCAACAAAGAGAAGTAAAAGGAGATGAGAAGTATCCACAAATGGGTCGAGGAGGCAGGCGTGAAGCTTCAGAAATGTAGCTAGGCAAGATGCTGGCCAGGAGTCAGCAGGTACATCTTAAGGCCAGCTAAGATGGTGAGGATAGGGTGGTTTTCTTGGGCCACCACGTTGCATCTACATTTCAAACTCCTCGTATTTGAAGCTACCAATGGAGGTCTTCAGCATTTGCACTGACAAGGATAGCAGCATTTGCAGCAACAGCCCCCGCAGCCACCACAACACTTGCCACAGCCACAACAGCCACAACACTTGCCACAGCCACAGCAGCCACAGCCACCACAGCCACAGCCGCCGCAGCCACCGCACCCGCCACAGCCACAAGATTGGCAGCAGCCACCGCAGCCTCCACAGCCACAGCCACCACAGCCACAACTGCCGCAGCTGCCACAGCCGCAGCAACAAGGTGTACCACAGCAAGTCATCTTTGCAATATGGAGTGAAGGTGGAGCTGAAAGGAAGGAAGAGAGATTATTTTCTGCATGTCATACTCCACAGCTCACTCTTGTCCTGAAACACTTCCCACCATTGCCTGGGACCATTGACTCCTCCCTGACCCAGAAATGTCTCATGCAGAAGCCCTGGTTCTGGGATGTCCATTTCCTCTTCCCTCCCTGTCTCCTTCGCACACGGTGTCTATTAAATTGCCGGATGCGATTTGAAACGGTCCACCATGTCAAGGGTAGTGGCGGATGAGAAAGTCATAATTGGAGATGTTTGCAAAAACCTCAAGCAATTCAGATACACACGATGCTTCTTCAAGCAGAATCCTACCAGCTGCAGCCTGAAATTAGATCTGTAGATCAAAGGATCTAGCCATAGATCAAAGGAGGGATCCAGATCTTGGCTTCTCAAGATGCAAGAGATGCAGAACGAGCCTCCTAGGCGGAAAGTCCTCGGTCTTCTCTACCTTCTAATTTGCAAGGGATTATGACCATAACAATTTCCATACTTTCTTACGGGGTCTCCAAAACCAAACTGAATAACCCGGAAGACTCGGAAGGTTCCATTTGCCCTCCTCTCACTGAGACTCAAGAAACCCCACTGAGCTCCCAAGGAAGTAAAAGCATTGAGAGCAGTTTGCATGGATTCTAGATCCCCTCTCCATCATTTATTTGCATTAGTCAAAAAGAGGTTAAATGAAGATCCAGTGGAATCGACCTTACCTTATGAAGCAGAGAAGAGGATTGAATCCAAGTGAGTGAATGAGGAGCTCTTGGGATGAGGTCCCTTTTATACAGCTCCATGCGCCCTCCTCGTAGGAAGTGAGGCACCTCCTGGAACAATGAGGTCTTCATGAGCCATCCACTAATGGCTAGCCATCCACTAGCCATCCATGCCCATGTGCTATGTATGCCATCTTCTGACCTCTTGAATCAGTGAGCATCTATCATTAATGTTTAGACGTGTCTTCCTAGTGTGGATATGATTAATGGTCAACTCACTGTGGTTAATAGTAATCTAATGGTTACCTCAAACCTGAAGGACCTCAGAAGATTAAAGAAATGTACGTTGTATGCTGGAACGTATACAAAAACCATAATTAAAGCAACCAGGTTGAAAACTAAAACCCACCACTGAAACGCCAGAATAGACATCCCCACCTCCATACAGACGTCATCCCACTCTGAAAACGAAATTAAAATTGCACAGAGATCCTAAAGGAGCGTAGGGTAGAGCCCACTTTGACAATCACTAGAAGGATGTCCACAAGTGTGGCATCACCACTGAGATGGTAGTGGTTGCCACCACGCTGCTGAAGGAAGACCAATGGAAGAAGGTCCATGTTGTTGACCGGAACACGCGGGAAGGCAGATACAGGGCAGTATGTTTCCTGACGGATTCAGATTTCAAACCATTTTGGGCATTAATGGTCATAACTAGCACCTTCAATGAAGCATGGATCATGTGTCAGGAGGTCTTGTTCTGACACTGGGTACATATTAACATGTCACAAAATATGAGATGTATTTAATTTCATGAACACTTTAGTAAATGTCCGGAGCATTTCCCGCTATTGTCAGAGATGACTCTTTGGATGCTGACTCAGTGACGCGACGCTCCAGGTGCATTAGGAGGTGTGGCCTGGAGGTTGAGCTGCAACCTTGCCTGAAGATGGTTTGAACCATGTGGTACAAACCAAAATGGTTTCAACTCTGAATCCGTCAGGAAACATGCTGTCCTGTATCTGCCTTCCCGCGTGTTCAAAACAACATGGACCTTCTTCCATTGCTTCCTTTAGGACCTCTGTGCAAACCTGGCAATTTCATTTTGTTTTCAGAATGGGATGACTTCTGTGTGGAGGTGGGGATGTCTATTCTGGCCTTTCAGTGGTGGGTTTTAGTTTTGATCATGCTAGCTTTAATTATGGCTTTTATATACGTTCCAGCATACAACGTACATTTCTTTAATCCTCTGAGGTCCTTCAGGTTTGAGGTAACCATTAGATTGCTATTACCCACACTGAGCTGACCTTTAATCATACCCACACTAAGAAGACACGTCTAAACGTTAATGATAGATGTGCACTGAGTCAAGAAGCATGGGTCAGAAGATGGGATAGCACATGGGCATGGATGGCTAGTGGATGGCTAGCCATTAGTGGATGGCTAATGAAGACTTCATCGTTCCACGGAGGTGCATCACTTCCTACAAGGAGGGTGCATGGAGCTGTATAAAAGGGACCTCATCCCAAGAGCTCCTCATTCACTCACTTGGATTCAGTCTTCTTCTCTGCTTCATAAGGTAAGGTCGATTCCACTGGATCTTCATTTAACCTCTTTTTGACTAATGCAAATAAATGATGGAGTGTGGATCTAGAATCCATGCAAACTGCTCTCAATGCTTTTACTTCCTTGGGAGCTCAGTGGGGTTTCTTGAGTCTCAGTGAGAGGAGGGCACATGGAACCCCCAGATCTCCCGGGTTATTCAGTTTGGTTTTGGAGACCCCGTAAGAAAGTATGGAAACTGTTATGATCATAATCGCTTGCAAATTAGAAGGTAGAGAAGACCGAGGACTTTCCGCCTAGGAGGCTCGTTCAGCATCTCTTGCATCTTGAGAAGCCAAGATCTGGATCCCTCCTTTGATCTATGGCTAGATCCTTTGATCTACAGATCTAATCTCAGGCTGCAGCTGGTAGGATTCTGCTTGAAGAAGCATCGTGTGTATATGAATTGCTTGAGGTTTTTGCAAACATCTCCAATTATGACTTTCTCATCCGCCACTATACTTGACATGGTGGACCGTTTCAATACGCATCTGGCAATTTAATAGACACCATGTGCGAAAGAGACAGGGAGGGAAGAGGAAATGGACATCCCAGAACCAGGGCTTCTGCATGAGACATTTCTGGGTCAGGGAGGAGTCAATGGTCCCAGGCAATGGTGGGAAGTGTTTCAGGACAAGAGTGAGCTGTGGAGGATGACATACAGAAAATAATCTCTCTTCCTTCCTTTCAGCTCCACCTTCACTCCATATTGCAAAGATGACTTGCTGTGGTACACCTTGTTGCTGCGGTTGTGGCGGCTGCGGCGGTTGTGGCTGTGGTGGCTGTGGCTGTGGCTGCTGCCAATCTTGTGGCTGTGGCGGGTGCGGTGGCTGTGGCGGCTGTGGCTGTGGTGGCTGTGGCTGCTGTGGCTGTGGCAAGTGTTGTGGCTGTTGTGGCTGTGGCAAGTGTTGTGGTGGCTGCGGGGGCTGTTGCTGCAAATGCTGCTATCCTTGTCAGTGCAAATGCTGAAGACCTCCATGGGTAGCTTCAAATACGAGGAGTTTGAAATGCAGATGCAACGTGGTGGCCCAAGAAAACCACCCTATCCTCACCATCTCAGCTGGCCTTAAGATGTACCTGCTGACTCCTGGCCAGCATCTTGCCTAGCTACATTTCTGAAGCTTCACGCCTGCCTCCTCGACCCATTTGTGGATACTTCTCATCTCCTTTTACTTCTCTTTGTTGCATGCAGAGGAGGCATGCCTAACCTGTGTCTCATTGTCCTGCTGGTGCTGGGATGTTCTCTCTTCTGATTCATCTCTTTTCCTAAATTCTCTTTTGAGATCTTGTCTGTCTGTAGATATGAGAGATAATAAAACTCCAAACAATGCTACATGGCCTGGTGGTTTTCTCTTTGTTAAAATGGCGGGTGGGAGGTGCCATCCATCAATGAATGAATGAATGAATGAATGAATGAATGAAATCCATCTCCTGGTCGCCATCCATCAATGGTCGGAGCAGCTGCCATGACTGAATGGTTAGACCAGGGGGTTGCTTGCAGATTATACCAGTTCCAATCTCTGGCACCGTGGCACGTCACTTGGAAGGATGGGAAATCAAGCTACCTATTAATCGATCAACCAGTCACTTCGTTCCATCAGCCATAGACCACTGCAATCAATTTCTGAAAACAACAACAACAAATGATCCGTTTTGGGTTTTGGGGAAATCACAGGCCCCCAAAGGGTTCATCACAAGCTGATTGATTTTCAAAATCCTTCCATTTTCAAAAGTGGTTTGTCACATTACTCTCTCTCTCTCTCTCTCTCTCTCTCTCTCTCTCTCTCTCTCTCTCTCTCTCTCTCTCCATGTGTGTGTGTGTGTGTGTGTGTGTGTGTGTGTGTGTGTGTGTGTGTGTGTGTGTGTGTGTAGAGGAGGTATTTGAGAAGCACATGAGCAAGTGACACTCCAAACAGGAACTACAATCATTTTTTATATAGGTTGATTACCTCTTATCCGGGGACATCTGAAATCCAGACTATTCCGAAATCGAGACATTTTTGGGGCTATGACTTAAAAACACACACAAAAAAAAAACGTTTTCCTAGCACCTGACTGGCATAGCACAAGGCATGCTGAGGCACAAAATTATTTAAAAATATTACATAAAATTACCTTCAGGCTATGTGTATATGGTTTATATGAGATATAAATGAATTTTGTGTTTAGACTTGGGTCCCATTTCCAAAATATCTCCTTATATTTATGCAAATATTCCAAAAACCAGACAAATCCGAAATGCAGACACCTTCCTGCCCCAAGCAGTCCAGATAAGGGATGCTCAACCTGTACCTATTGAATTGCTATGCACCATTTCCCAATCACACAAGGGCTCATAGAGGGATGCATCAGGAAAGACAGGAAAACTCCTTGATGGCACCTGGCCTAGATGCCTTTAAAAGGGGTTTGGATAGATTCATGGAGGAAAAGTCCATCACAAGTGACAAGCCATAAGCAACCTCCTGGCCTTTCTCTGTGCCAGGTGCAGGGGAGTGACAACAGGAAACAGGTTATCTTGTTGGCTGTGTGCTCTCGGAGGCATCCGGTGGGGCCACTGTGAGATACAGGAAGCTGGACTAGAGGGGCCTTTGGCCTGATCCAACAAGGCTCTTCTTATGTTCTTATGTTATGAGAAGCTGGATCCCTGTCTCCACATTCAAACACGCATGCACATGCACAGGCAGACTCACGTACACGAGTGATGCCAGCAAACAGTGACAGGGACACTTTTTCTGGGCTGTATATGGACATAAGACATGCAACGTAGGACACTGTAGCACGGCATCAAAACACGCAGGCAACCGATGTGTCAGAATACAGGCATATGCTTGGACACTTAATGGGACATTGAAGTCACAAATCAAAGAGCGCAATGAGTATTGTTCTCATGTTCTTTTATACTTTGCAAAGTTGTTACAAAAAAAGGCAAGGAAGCGTGTCACTATGTCCAAGAAGCATACACTGGTTACATCTTCATCTTTAGGTATCATGTCACATATCACTAGGCAAAAAAGTTAACGCAAGGTAGAGAGAGGTTAAGAAGTTTCTGTAGTTTTCCACTTAAGCTACAAGCCAAGAAGTTCTGCCTCTGTTACAGGTTTCCTGAGCTAGCTGACAGGTATAGTGTAGGCTTTGTGGTTAGCTACATTTCCTCTTGCAGGAGCTGGCAGAAGCTAAAGTGTCAGTTAATATGTCAAAGTTCTCTAAGCCACAAGCAGGCTCTGAATACATATATCATGCAGCACATCAAAGAAAGGCAAGGGAGAGCACTCTTTGTATGCTCAGGAGCTGGTGCACCCATCAACACCTCGAGGATTTTCTCTTCATGCTATGGTCAGAAGTATTCCATGTGTCCTGCTCCATGGCATTTTTCTCTCTCTTCTTGCCTGGAGATTCTCCCCCCCCCACACACACACACACAAGCACTGGTGTAACTGGATTTTGGTGGAAATTAGGGCCATGTTCATTGATTTATAGTGTCAGGCAATTATCTAGCAGTCGAGTCTAGGAAACTCCAGCAATCAATGATTGATTTTTTTCCAGGCACTTAGCATAGACTGGCATGACCGATCCTGCCAAATCTTCCCTTTGGGCAAAACCACCCTGGCTCCAAACCCAGCATCACCTTGTGGCTCTCCCACCCTCAACACCACCAACCCCTGCAAAAGAGGGTCATGGAAATGGAACTGTTCTGCCGACTACCTGGGCAACTTCTAAAGCACATGTAATAATTCAAGCCTGAGGGTTTACCAGACTCCATCCCTGAGCCGGGAAGCCTCTGGAGGCCGGGTCTGGTTTTTCCTCTGACTCTTGCTTGCCTGAGGGAAGACGCTGGATCTTTAACCCTCTTCCCTGTCCTGCACTATACATGCCAGTTGTGTAATGCCCACCCCTGAGCACTTTCTGGGGTAGGCCAAAAAAAAAAAAAAAAAAAAGCCCTCTTCTTCCCTGCCAATCTGCAGTAAAGCAAAAAATTTCCTACCCAATGAGCACAAATCTCAGACTATCTCCCACGAGTGGGTGGACCGGGTTTTTCACTTGCCCGGAACAGGATGGGGCTTCAGGGATCTCCCTCACGCCTGCTCATCTACTTGCCTTCCGGCAGGCCCCACAACTGATGTAAGTATGTGGGGTTCAACAGTGAAAGAAGAGAAACCCCCATATCTATGGGAGGCACAGCAGTACCTTCATAAACCAGGGCCAATGTTCTGTTTATTTTATTTATTTATTTTTCACATTTTTATACTGCCCTTCCTCCAAGGAGCTCAGAGTGGTGTACTTATTTCCTCCCCTCCTTTTGTCCTCAGAACAACCCTGTGAGGTAGGTGGGGCTGAGAGATAGTGACTGGCCCAAGGTCACCCAGGAAGCTTCGTGGCTGAGCGGGGATTTGAATCTGGATCTTCCAGGTCTAAGTCCGACTCCCAAACCACTACACCATCCTGGCATGGAGAACATGGACCATGTTTTAAAAGAGGGCTATTTACTCTTGTGTAGGAGACCGTGGAATTTGCCTGCATACCTATGAAGGCAATTAAAACGAAGCCACATCTCAGGCAATCCATGCCAATCCGCAAGGTTCTGCAAACTCTGCATTGGGTCTGTCCACAACCTGGGGAAGGGTACCCATCAGCCGGAGCCAATCACGAGTTGTGTGCTTCCCAAGGCCTCAGATGTGGGTCCAGCAAAGGAAGGGGGGTTTACAGCATCCTCCAACCTTCTCCTAGCCTCCTCTGCCTACCCTACACTGAGCCTCCTCATAGACCGGGAGTAGTAGTTATATACTGGAAGCCCCACCCAGTGCTCCCAGCACTGACTATATACTGACTCACCCCCCCCCCAGTCCTCCCAGGGCCTGATCCTGCAAGGAATCCTCTTGTCCCTGACCTTCTCCTCCCTCAAAGGCCCTGATCCTGCGAGGCATCCCCTAACCTCGGGCTGCCTTGCTCGAAGGGCCTGGTTCTGTAAGGCATTCTCTGGGCCCGTGCTGGTTGGTGGTCACCTTACGGCCACCATGGTTGGAGCTGGCCCTTGGCCACTTCTTGGTGGGGTGAGGAGAGGTGTTCCATCAGGCAGGGCCTTGTCGAGCCCGGCAGCTCCATCCTCTCCTGCTTGTGCGGCATTGCGACCGGGACTTGCCTCTCCAGGTGGTCCCAGCTCTGCGCCAACTGCACCGAGCGTGGATTCTGACGCCTTCCTGGTTCATCTGGGGCCCTGTCTGGAAGAGCCTGCAGGTCGGGGCCCGGAGAGGGTCCAATCGCTCCTATCCACTCTTCCTTCCCCTCTTGAGTGTGGTCACCTACCCAGGAGGAGACAGCAAGCAACGGTCGAATCCCCTTTCAGGGTCACCCCCCGACTCCAAGCTGCAGATCATCTGCTGACCGTCCCCAGCTTCTCAACACCAACCCCTGAAGGGGGTCAAGGAAGCTGAATTGCCCGGTAACCCCCAAGCCAGACAGCCGTTGAGGTCGGCATTGCAATCCAAGCCCAAGGGGTTAGCGGCCAATGTCCCTGAGCCCGATAGCCTCTTGCAAGTGGATCTGGCTCCCTCTTTGACTCTTGCTTGCCTTGGAGAACACACCGACATCCCGACTCTGGCTTGACTATTGCTAGGTGTGACCAACCTGACTCATTCCACGTACACTTAGTCGGACATGACTGACTTTCAAGCAGGGGATACCTTTACCTTTACCTATGGACAAGTTAGCATGTTCTCCTTCCCAAAAGAAACCCTTGGAGGACAGTGGGGAGGTCTGCCATGGTTGGCTGTTTTGCACTGGGGTATGTACATGTTTAAGGCATCAATATTATCCACATTTACTCGGGACTTGTTTCCCTTTTGCACAGTGGGACATAATTCTGAGTAGGCATTGATTGGATCGCACAATTGCAAAGACGTGGACTCCCAACTACCATGACTGGTGGCAAGTATAATGCCGGACCGGGGTGGTGGTGGTGGTGGTGGTGGTGGTGGTGCAGGAGCTGGGATTAGTCAAGCAAGAGTCAGAGGGAAAAAGAAAACTGGTTTCCAGTGGCTGCAAGGCTGGAGGCTAGAAAAAGCTTAGGCTTGAATTGGGACGCCTGTCTTAGAGGTTGTTCAGAGTAGGCTTTGCGGAGCTGTTCAGTTGACATGATTTGCAGGGGTCGGTGGTAATGAGGATGGGAGACCCACAAGTTGATTCTGCAGTTGGAGCCAGGGTGCTTTCGCCCCAAAGAGGGCTTTGGCAGGGTAGGTCTCCTCCAAGTTAAGTGCCCGAACTTGGAGGGTGGAGTTTCCTAGACAGGAAGACCACTGCATTGACTGATTGACCCTTTCCCCTTATATGGTCCTAACTGCTGTTAACCTCCTCTCTCATGCCCCTTTCCTTATATGGGCATGGCTTTCCTGTGACACGCCCCCCTTTGGAGAGAGAGGTTAGAGGGTTGTGCCCCTTCAACCACTCTCACATGGTCAAATCTGTAATGGGGTGGTAAAACCTACTCTTTTTGGACAAGTACTTGCTACCTTAAACTTTTTATGCATCAAAAGATAGAATGCACCTAACAACAATAATGACTTTACAACTATAACAGAACATAATGAGTACATACTCTAGCAAAAGTCAAAATAAAAATTACTAATTTCCAAGAACAGTCATTGACCCTCTTTGGGATCAACTGTCTCAGTGGGCCAAATTCTAGACAAAGCATCAGCAAGCTGGTTTTTACAACCTTTCAAATAAGAAACATCAAATTGGTAATCTTGTAGACTCAAAAGCCAACGTGTAATACGGTTGTTATACTTGGCTTTGGTCAAGAAAGCTAAGGGGAAGTGATCTGTTTGAACTTGGAACTTAGCCCCCAAAAGATAAGGATGTAGTTTGGACAGACCCCATACTAGAGCAAGGCACTCTAGTTCTGAAACTGAGTATTTTTTCTCTCTTTCTAACAATTTTTGGCTCAGGTAGGCCACGGGGTGTAAAATCCCATCATCACCTCGTTGTAACAAAACCACTCCCCCATTCGAGCTGGCCCTTGGCCGTGGGGTGAGGGGAGGTGTTCCTTCAGGCAGGGCCTTGTCGAGCCCGGCTGCTCCAGCCTCTCCTGCTGTGCGGCATTGCGACCGGGACATGCCTCGCCAGGTGGTCCCATCTCTGCGCCAACTGCACCGAGTGTTGGATTCTGCCGCCTTCCTGGTTCGTCTGGGGCCCTGTATGGAAGAGCCTGCAGGTCGGGGCTCGGACAGGGTCCAACCGCTCCTATCCACTCTTCCTTCCCCTCTTGAGTGTGGTCACCTACCCAAGAGGAGACAGCAAGCAACGGTTGAATCCCCTTTCAGGGTCACCCCCCGACTCCAAGCTGCAGATCATCTGCTGACCGTCCCCAGCTTCTCAACACCAACCCCTGAAGGGGGTCAAGGAAGCTGAATTGCCCGGTAACCCCCAAGCCAGACAGCCGTTGAGGTCGGCATTGCAATCCAAGCCCAAGGGGTTAGCGGCCAATGTCCCTGAGCCCGATAGCCTCTTGCAAGTGGATCTGGCTCCCTCCTTGACTCTTGCTTGCCTTGGAGAACACACCGACATCCCGACTCTTGCACGACTATTGCTAGGTGTGACCAACCAGACTCATTCCACCATACACTTAGTCGACACATGACTGACTTTCAAGCAGGGGATACCTTTACCTTTACCTATGGACAGGGAAGCATCTTCTCCTTCCCAAAAGAAACCCTTGGAGGACTGTGGGGAGGGCTGCCATGGTTGGCTCTTTTGCACTGGGGTATGTACATGTTTTAAGGCATCAATATTATCCACATTTACTCGGGAATTGTCGGCCTCCAGAGGCTTCCCGGCTCAGGAATGGAGTCTGGTAAACCCTCAGGCTTGAATTATTACATGTGCTTTAGAAGTTGCCCAGGTAGTCGGCAGAACAGTTCCATTTCCATGACCCTCTTTTGCAGGGGTTGGTGGTGTTGAGGGTGGGAGAGCCACAAGGTGATGCTGGGTTTGGAGCCAGGGTGGTTTTGCCCAAAGGGAAGATTTGGCAGGATCGGTCATGCCAGTCTATGCTAAGTGCCTGGAAAAAAATCAATCATTGATTGCTGGAGTTTCCTAGACTCGACTGCTAGATAATTGCCTGACACTATAAATCAATGAACATGGCCCTAATTTCCACCAAAATCCAGTTACACCAGTGCTTGTGTGTGTGTGTGTGGGGGGGGGGGAGAATCTCCAGGCAAGAAGAGAGAGAAAAATGCCATGGAGCAGGACACATGGAATACTTCTGACCATAGCATGAAGAGAAAATCCTCGAGGTGTTGATGGGTGCACCAGCTCCTGAGCATACAAAGAGTGCTCTCCCTTGCCTTTCTTTGATGTGCTGCATGATATATGTATTCAGAGCCTGCTTGTGGCTTAGAGAACTTTGACATATTAACTGACACTTTAGCTTCTGCCAGCTCCTGCAAGAGGAAATGTAGCTAACCACAAAGCCTACACTATACCTGTCAGCTAGCTCAGGAAACCTGTAACAGAGGCAGAACTTCTTGGCTTGTAGCTTAAGTGGAAAACTACAGAAACTTCTTAACCTCTCTCTACCTTGCGTTAACTTTTTTGCCTAGTGATATGTGACATGATACCTAAAGATGAAGATGTAACCAGTGTATGCTTCTTGGACATAGTGACACGCTTCCTTGCCTTTTTTTGTAACAACTTTGCAAAGTATAAAAGAACATGAGAACAATACTCATTGCGCTCTTTGATTTGTGACTTCAATGTCCCATTAAGTGTCCAAGCATATGCCTGTATTCTGACACATCGGTTGCCTGCGTGTTTTGATGCCGTGCTACAGTGTCCTACGTTGCATGTCTTATGTCCATATACAGCCCAGAAAAAGTGTCCCTGTCACTGTTTGCTGGCATCACTCGTGTACGTGAGTCTGCCTGTGCATGTGCATGCGTGTTTGAATGTGGAGACAGGGATCCAGCTTCTCATAACATAAGAACATAAGAAGAGCCTTGTTGGATCAGGCCAAAGGCCCCTCTAGTCCAGCTTCCTGTATCTCACAGTGGCCCCACCGGATGCCTCCGAGAGCACACAGCCAACAAGATAACCTGTTTCCTGTTGTCACTCCCCTGCACCTGGCACAGAGAAAGGCCAGGAGGTTGCTTATGGCTTGTCACTTGTGATGGACTTTTCCTCCATGAATCTATCCAAACCCCTTTTAAAGGCATCTAGGCCAGGTGCCATCAAGGAGTTTTCCTGTCTTTCCTGATGCATCCCTCTATGAGCCCTTGTGTGATTGGGAAATGGTGCATAGCAATTCAATAGGTACAGGTTGAGCATCCCTTATCTGGACTGCTTGGGGCAGGAAGGTGTCTGCATTTCGGATTTGTCTGGTTTTTGGAATATTTGCATAAATATAAGGAGATATTTTGGAAATGGGACCCAAGTCTAAACACAAAATTCATTTATATCTCATATAAACCATATACACATAGCCTGAAGGTAATTTTATGTAATATTTTTAAATAATTTTGTGCCTCAGCATGCCTTGTGCTATGCCAGTCAGGTGCTAGGAAAACGTTTTTTTTTTGTGTGTGTTTTTAAGTCATAGCCCCAAAAATGTCTCGATTTCGGAATAGTCTGGATTTCAGATGTCCCCGGATAAGAGGTAATCAACCTATATAAAAAATGATTGTAGTTCCTGTTTGGAGTGTCACTTGCTCATGTGCTTCTCAAATACCTCCTCTACACACACACACACACACACACACACACACACACACACACACACACACACACACATGGAGAGAGAGAGAGAGAGAGAGAGAGAGAGAGAGAGAGAGAGAGAGAGAGAGAGTAATGTGACAAACCACTTTTGAAAATGGAAGGATTTTGAAAATCAATCAGCTTGTGATGAACCCTTTGGGGGCCTGTGATTTCCCCAAAACCCAAAACGGATCATTTGTTGTTGTTGTTTTCAGAAATTGATTGCAGTGGTCTATGGCTGATGGAACGAAGTGACTGGTTGATCGATTAATAGGTAGCTTGATTTCCCATCCTTCCAAGTGACGTGCCACGGTGCCAGAGATTGGAACTGGTATAATCTGCAAGCAACCCCCTGGTCTAACCATTCAGTCATGGCAGCTGCTCCGACCATTGATGGATGGCGACCAGGAGATGGATTTCATTCATTCATTCATTCATTCATTCATTCATTGATGGATGGCACCTCCCACCCGCCATTTTAACAAAGAGAAAACCACCAGGCCATGTAGCATTGTTTGGAGTTTTATTATCTCTCATATCTACAGACAGACAAGATCTCAAAAGAGAATTTAGGAAAAGAGATGAATCAGAAGAGAGAACATCCCAGCACCAGCAGGACAATGAGACACAGGTTAGGCATGCCTCCTCTGCATGCAACAAAGAGAAGTAAAAGGAGATGAGAAGTATCCACAAATGGGTCGAGGAGGCAGGCGTGAAGCTTCAGAAATGTAGCTAGGCAAGATGCTGGCCAGGAGTCAGCAGGTACATCTTAAGGCCAGCTGAGATGGTGAGGATAGGGTGGTTTTCTTGGGCCACCACGTTGCATCTGCATTTCAAACTCCTCGTATTTGAAGCTACCCATGGAGGTCTTCAGCATTTGCACTGACAAGGATAGCAGCATTTGCAGCAACAGCCCCCGCAGCCACCACAACACTTGCCACAGCCACAACAGCCACAACACTTGCCACAGCCACAGCAGCCACAGCCACCACAGCCACAGCCGCCACAGCCACCGCACCCGCCACAGCCACAAGATTGGCAGCAGCCACAGCCACAGCCACCACAGCCACAACCGCCGCAGCCGCCACAGCCGCAGCAACAAGGTGTACCACAGCAAGTCATCTTTGCAATATGGAGTGAAGGTGGAGCTGAAAGGAAGGAAGAGAGATTATTTTCTGTATGTCATCCTCCACAGCTCACTCTTGTCCTGAAACACTTCCCACCATTGCCTGGGACCATTGACTCCTCCCTGACCCAGAAATGTCTCATGCAGAAGCCCTGGTTCTGGGATGTCCATTTCCTCTTCCCTCCCTGTCTCTTTCGCACATGGTGTCTATTAAATTGCCGGATGCGATTTGAAACGGTCCACCATGTCAAGTATAGTGGTGGATGAGAAAGTCATAATTGGAGATGTTTGCAAAAACCTCAAGCAATTCATATACACACGATGCTTCTTCAAGCAGAATCCTACCAGCTGCAGCCTGAGATTAGATCTGTAGATCAAAGGATCTAGCCATAGATCAAAGGAGGGATCCAGATCTTGGCTTCTCAAGATGCAAGAGATGCTGAACGAGCCTCCTAGGCGGAAAGTCCTCGGTCTTCTCTACCTTCTAATTTGCAAGCGATTATGATCATAACAGTTTCCATACTTTCTTACGGGGTCTCCAAAACCAAACTGAATAACCCGGGAGATCTGGGGGTTCCATGTGCCCTCCTCTCACTGAGACTCAAGAAACCCCACTGAGCTCCCAAGGAAGTAAAAGCATTGAGAGCAGTTTGCATGGATTCTAGATCCCCTCTCCATCATTTATTTGCATTAGTCAAAAAGAGGTTAAATGAAGATCCAGTGGAATCGACCTTACCTTATGAAGCAGAGAAGAAGACTGAATCCAAGTGAGTGAATGAGGAGCTCTTGGGATGAGGTCCCTTTTATACAGCTCCATGCACCCTCCTTGTAGGAAGTGATGCACCTCCGTGGAACGATGAAGTCTTCATTAGCCATCCACTAATGGCTAGCCATCCACTAGCCATCCATGCCCATGTGCTATCCCATCTTCTGACCCATGCTTCTTGACTCAGTGCACATCTATCATTAACGTTTAGACGTGTCTTCTTAGTGTGGGTATGATTAAAGGTCAGCTCAGTGTGGGTAATAGCAATCTAATGGTTACCTCAAACCTGAAGGACCTCAGAGGATTAAAGAAATGTACGTTGTATGCTGGAACGTATATAAAAGCCATAATTAAAGCTAGCATGATCAAAACTAAAACCCACCACTGAAAGGCCAGAATAGACATCCCCACCTCCACGCAGAGGTCATCCCACTTTGAAAACGAAATGAAAATTGCACAGAGATCCTAAAGGAGCGTAGGGTAGAGGCCACTTTGACAATCACTAGAAGGATGTCCACAAGTATGGCATCACCACTGAGATGGTAGTGGTTGCCACCACGCTGCTGAAGGAAGACCAATGGAAGAAGGTCCATGTTGTTGACCGGAACACGCGGGAAGGCAGATACAGGGCAGTATGTTTCCTGACGGATTCAGATTTCAAACCATTTTTGGCATTAATGGTCATAACTAACACCTTCAATGAAGCATGGATCATGTGTCAGGAGGTCTTGTTCTGACACTGGGTGCATATTAATATGTCACAAAATATGAGATGTATTTAATCTCATGAACACTTTAGTAAATGTCCGGAGCATTTCCCGCTATTGTCAGAGATGACTCCTTGGATGCTGACTCAGTGACGCGACGCTCCAGGTGCATTAGGAGGTGTGGCCTGGAGGTTGAGCTGCAACCTTGCCTGAAGATGGTTTGAACCATCTGGTTCAAACCAAAATGGTTTGAACTCTGAATCCGTCAGGAAACATGCTGTCCTGTATCTGCCTTCCCGCGTGTTCTGAACAACAACATGGACCTTCTTCCATTGCTTCCTTTAGGACCTCTGTGCAAACCTGGCATTTTCATTTCATTTTCAGAGTGGGATGACGTCTGTTTGGAGGTGGAGATGTCTATTCTGGCCTTTCATGGGTAGGTTTTAGTTTTGATCATGCTAACTGTAATTTTGTATACAGTACGTTCCAGCATACAACGTACATTTCTTTAATCCTCTGAGGTCCTTCAGATTTGAGGTAACCATTACATTGCTATTAACCACAGTGGGCTGACCTTTAATCATATCCACACTAGGACGACACTTCAAAAAATTAATGATAGATGCTCACTGATTCAAGCGGTCAGAAAATGGCATAGGACACGGGCATGTGCATGGATGGCTAATGAAGACGTCATCGTTCCACGGAGGTGCCTCACTTCCTACGAGGAGGGCGCATGGAGCTGTATAAAAGGGACCCCATCCCAAGAGCTCCTCATTCACTCATTTCGATTCAATCCTCTTCTCTGCTTCATTAGGTAAGGTCAATTCCACTGGATCTCCATTTAACCTCTTTTTGACTTTTGCACCAGCCAAGTCTTGAATAAATGCTGGCGAGGGGATCTAGAATCAATGCAAACTACCCTCAATGCATTCGTCAGGAGCTCAGTGGGCAGACTCTTGGGTCTCAGTGAGAAGTGGGAAAATGGAACCCCCAAGCTTGTGAGTTTATTCAGTTTGGTTTTGGTGACCCCTTAAGAAAGTACTAAAGTTCTTATAATTTCTTACAAATTAGAAAGTAGAGAAGACTCGGAGCGAACCTCCTTGGAGGCTCTTTCTGCTTCTCTTGTATCTTGAGAAGCCAAGATCTGGAACCTTCCCTTGATCTGCAATGAAAAACCCATGTCCTGTTAGCCGTGCTAATTTCAGACTGTGGCTGGTAAGATTCTGCTTCTTGAAGCAGAACTGTGTGGATCTTAATTGCTTGTGGTTCTTGCAAACAGCACATTTGATGCCTTCCCATTCTGCCGCTACACCCAACGTGGTTGAAAGTTTAAAACAGTGACCTGTAATTGAATAGACACCATGCGCAAAGGATAGGGAGACCGGGTGGGAAGAGGAAAGGGAGATTTCAGAAGCGGGGCTGCTCCATAAGACATTTCTGGGACAGGGAGGAGCCAAATGTTTGTTGGTCAGAGACAGTGATGGGAAGCGTTTCAGGTGAGGAATATAAGTTCAGCGAGGTGTTGAGGATGACCTGCAGAAAACTGTTTCTTTTCCTTCCTTCCAGCTCCATCTTCACTCCACATTGAAAAGATGACTTGCTGTTCTAGACAGTGTTGTGGTGGCTGCGGTTGTGGTGGCTGCGGTGGCTGCGGTTGTGGTGGCTGCGGCGGCTGCGGTTGTGGTGGCTGCGGCAGTTGCGGTTGTGGTGGCTGCGGCGGCTGTGGAGGCTGTTGTGGTGGCTGCGGCGGCTGTTGTGGCGGCTGTGGAGGCTGCTGCCAGTCTTGTGGCTGTGGTGGCTGTGGCTGCTGTGGAGGATGTGGCGGCTGTGGTGGATGTGGCTGCTGTGGGGGTTGTGGCTCCAACTGCTGTTACCCTTGTCAGTCCAAGTGCTGAAGGCCTCCATGAGAAGCTTTGAACATGAGGAGTTTGGAATGCAAATACAACTTGCTGGCCCAAGAAAACCACCCCACCATCACCCTCACCCTCACTCTCTAGACCTGCCTGTTGACTCCTGGCACTCATTCTGCCCAGATACATTCATGAAGCTTCAAACCTGCCTCCTCTACTCCTTTTGTGGAGACTTCACATCTCTCTTTACTTCTCTTTGTTGTATGCTATCGAGGCATGTCTCATAAATATGTAGTGTTCTCTTTTTTTCCGGACGGTGGGATTTCCTCTCTTCTTATGCATCTCCTTTGTTTCTCCTAAAGTTCTCTTATGCATCTCCTTTGCTAAATTTTGAGATCTAGTCTGTCTGTAGACCTAAGAGATAATAAATCTTCAAAAAATGTAAGACAGCATGTTGGATTTCTGTTCCTGAGAATGGTGGGATGGGTGGTGCCATAACTCAATGGGCAAAGCATCAATCTGCAACCAGGTAATACCACTTCCAATTTCTGATATTTCAAGATGAAACATTTCCTGGCTGGGAAAATCATTCAATCTATCAATCATTCGCTTATATGCATCAACCATATAGAGCAGGAGTAGCCAACCTTGCTTAATGTAAGTGCCACATACGATAAACTCCGGATGTTTGAGAGCCGCAATATTTAAGAAGCGTTTAAATTCTTAAATATATTTAGTCACCATGAACATTAAACTTATATTTTATTCGAGTGAACTCTCAGTTTATACCTAGTAAGTAATTATAAAGCTTGAAAATTTCTTATTTACCTTTTTATATTAATTGTGATGCAAAAAGGAGCTCAGCCAACATATTTTTGCGAGCCGTACATTATACGTCAAAGAGCCGCATGTGGCTCAGAAGCCTCAGTTTGGCCACCCCTGATATAGAGCATAGCCATCAATTCAGGAAAATAACAACAACAACAACAAACCCAAGAGAACTGACCTCGTCTAATCTATGAACACGATCGGATTATTTTCTGCAGAAAATAAGAAGGAATTACGCTTCATCTCACAGCTTCCATGACATCATGCCAGAAGATCACACACACACATACACGTACATGTATAACACCAGCAAACAGCGATAGGGACCATTTTCTGGGATGGATATGAATATTCATATGAACAATACATGCAGTCGCGACGACGCGCGTCACCCCAGAGCGGGGGCGCGCGTCGCCCTTAAGGGGAGGCTCCGCCCCCGCACGTGACGTCACGCGCAGGAGCAGAGCGTCCTCCCCGCTCCGTTTTCGGCTCATTTTGGAGCCAAACGGACACAGGGGAGGGCGGGCGGGTCCAGCTCAAGCTCTAAACTGTAAATGGGGGGGTGATCGCGCGTCACCCCTATACGCGCGACGCCCCCCGGAGGCCCGCAACCCCCGCTTCCCCCCGTCGACGCCAGTGATTACATGCACATCCAATGTTGCATGTCAAAACATGCAAAATACGACATCTCCCAGATTTCATGATATCCTGCCAGAAGATTATTTCGATGAAGATTTCAGACTTACCATCAGCCGACCCAACTGCAGAGCAAAAGACACGGGGAGTCAAAATACGATGTGGGGAAGCTGCAGGAGTTGCGAATAGACTTGCCCAGGGATGCCCCCCATACGCATGTTGTTGTTGTTCAGTCGTTAAGTCCTGTCCAACCCTTCGTGATCCCATGAACCATATCCCGCCAGGTCTTCCTGTCCTCCACTATCTTCCTGAGTTCGCTCATTTTCATGTTCGTTGCATCGGTGATGCTGTCTAACCATCTCATCCTTTGCCTTCCCCTTCTCTTTTTGCCTTCAATCTTTCCCAGCATCAGAGTCTTCTCCAGAGAGTCCTCTCTTTGCATTAGGTGGCCAAAATATTTGAGCTTCAGCCTCAGTACATGTCCTTCCAGGGAACAGTCAGGGTTGATTTCCTTTAGGATTGACTGATTTGATCTCCTAGCAGTCCAAGGGACTCTCAGGAGTCTTCTCCAGCACCACAGTTCGAAAGCATCTATTCTTCGGCACTCAGCCTTCCTTATGGTCCAACGCTGGCAACCATACATTGCTACCCATACGCATACATGACACCAATGTTGTTGAGAATCAGGCTATGTTTATAATTGATAATGCCAGACAGCGATCAGTGAATGGAGCGTGGCCTGCCTAGAACAGTCCACCACCACCACAAGTGCAAGAACCTAACTGGGATCAACAGACAGCTGTCCAGTTGAAAAACCTCCTTTGGACAAACCACCCTGGATTTGAACCCAGGATTACCCAACTTCGTTCCCACCAACCAGAGGCGAATCTAGGGCGGAGCAAACGGAGCACCCACTCCGGGCGCCATCGCCCGAAGGGCGCCCCGCCCACGAGTCGGACTCGGACTCGGACTCGAGTCTCCGAGTCCGACTCGGAGATTCGAGTCCAAGTCCGAGACTCGAGTCCAAGTCCGACTCGGAGACTCGAGTCCGAGTCCGACTCGGAGACCGAGTCCGACTCGGAGACTCAAGTCTCTGCCCCCTCAATCGGGAGAGCCGGCTCGGGGACGTCTTCCCCGGCCGGCTGCCCAGGGCCTTCTAAGGAAGGCCCGCGCGAGAACGGTATTTATACCGTTCTTTTTGCGCATGCTCAGACTGTTACTGAGGGAAAAAGGCTGCCCTTTTCCCTCAGTAACAGTCTGAGCATGAGCAAAAAGAACGGTAATATCGTTCTCGCGCGAGCCTTCCTTAGAAGGCCCCGGGCAGCCGGCCGGGGAAGACGTCCCCAGCTGGCTCTCCCGATTGAGGGGGAGGAGGGGGGTGCCGCCTCGCCCCTCCGGAGCGCGGAGCGCGATAGGGGCGCCAACCCCTTGCTCCGGGCGCCAACAGAGGCAGCGACGCCTCTGTCACCAACCCCTATGAAAAGAGGTCAAGGAAGCTGAATTGCTCCGCCTACTCCAAGCCGGATTGCCTCTAAGGCAGGCATCCCAACTCAAGCCTGACGGTTTACCAGCCAACATTGTAGAGACGGGTAGTACAGGTAGTCTCTGGAGACTAGTTCCGGTTTTCCCCCTGACTCTTGCTTGCCTAAGTGCAGACATTGGATCCCTACTCCCCTTCCCTGTCCTGCACTATCCTGCCAGTCATTGCCTACTGGGCATAATATGACCTTCAAGCAGTATCCGGGGTCAGCAAAAAGCCACCACCCCCTTGACAATCTGGAGCAAGGCAAAAAAAAAAAAATCCCTACGCGGCCCCAACAGGTGGCCAGCTAACCTCAGAGTATTTTACTGGGGTGGGCTGTATCCTTGCTTAGTCTCCAGAATGGCTTAGCAGCCCCTGAGGGACCTCCCCTGCAACGTCCTCCACCAAGAGCTGCCTGGCCGGCCCCACATCTTAGTGAGATCACATGTGGAGGTGGAACCAGGCAAGAGATGCTACACACACACACACACACACACACACACACACACACACACACACACACACACACACACACGCATAGGAGGTGGAGCAGCATGATGCTGATTTTATTTATTTATAATAAATAAATAAATAAATAAATAATTCTCAACAACGTTGGCCTGATTCTCAACAACGTTGGTGTTATGTGTGTATGGGGCATCCCTGGGCAAATCTATTCGCCATTCCTGCAGCTTCCCCACATCGTATTTTGACTCCCCATGTCTTTTGCTCTGCAGTTGGGTCGGCTGATGGTAAGTCTGAAATCTTCATCGAAATAATCTTCTGGCAGGATGTCATGAAATCTGGGAGATGTCGTATGTTGCATGTTTTGACATGCAACATAGGATGTGCATGTAATGTTCATATGAATGTTCATATCCATCCCAGAAAACGGTCCCTATCACTGTTTGCTGGTGTTATACATGTACGTGTGTGTGTGTGTGTGTGTGTGTGTGTGTGTGTGTGTGTGTGTGTGTGTGTGTGCATGTGCGCATGCGCCTGGGTTTTAGATTGTGAGCTGTCTTTTATTATGCAACCCTCTCTGTGAACTTCTATTCTTGAAAGAAAATGGTGTATAAATATTCAATAGGTATAAAAAAAGTTGTAATTCCTCTTTGGAGTGTCACTTTGCAAATGTGCTCCTCAAACGGCAGCTCCCCCTCGAAGCACGCACACACACGTGCGTGCACTCATACTGTGTGTGATGTGGCAAACCACTTTTCAACATGAGAGGGTTTGAAAAAGCAGCTTGTGATGAGGCCTGGGATTCACAATTTTCCCCAAGATAATACAGATCTCTCTCTCTCTCTCTCTCTCTCTCTCTCTCTCTCTCTCTCTCTCTCGCATATTGATGGCTGTGGTCAATCGTTGATGCAAATAAAGTGATTAATTTATTGACCGATTGTTTTCCCAGCCAGGAAGACCTTCAACTTGAAAGGATAGAGATTGGAAATAGTATTATCAGCAGCGTCACTGCAGGGGGGGGGCGGAGCTCCAAGTTCCGTTGGGCTCTGACCCTCCGTTACACGACGGAAGAAAGTGGCCCTGTCCCCTCGCCTTTGGAGCAAGTGCTTTCGTCGGCCAGAATGGCTTCAAAGGCGAGGGGGCGGGGCCACTTTCTCACATCGTGTAACAGAGGGTCAGAGCCCGACGGAACTTGGAGCTCTGCCCCCCCTGCAGTGACGCTGCTGAGTATTATCCACCTGCAGAATGTTGCGCTAGCCATTGAGATATGGCAGATGTTTTGCCATTGAGCTATGACACCTACCCCCTGGCCATTTTAAGGAACAGAAACTTACCAGACTATATAGCTATGTTTCACGTTTTATTATCTCTCATGTCTACAAACGGACTAGATCTCAAAAGAGAACTTAGCAAAGGAGATGGATAAAACGAGAGAACACCCCACCGCCAAGAAGATGAGAACACCACTTCAGACACAGATTAGACAAGCTTCTGTTGCACACACTGAAGAGAAGTAAAGAAAGATGAGAAGTATCCACAAAAAGGAGTAGAGGAGGCAGGTGTGAAGCTTCATGAATGTATCTGGGCAGGATGAGTGCCAGGAGTCAACAGGCAGGTCTAGAGAGTGAGGGTGAGGTTGATGGTGGGGTGGTTTTCTTGGGCCACCAAGTTGTATTTGCATTCCAAACTCCTCACGTTCAAAGCTTCTCATGGAGGTCTTCAGCACTTGGACTGACAAGGGTAGCAGCATTTGGAGCTACAGCCGCCACATCCTCCACAGCCGCCACAGCCTCCACAGCCGCCACAGCCTCCGCCACTTTCGCAGCCACGAGACGAGCAGCTTTCGACACAGTCGACGCAGCCACAAGACAAGCAATAAAGGCCATCGCCAAAACGGTCACCGCAGCCGCCACAACCCCCATAGCCACCACAGCCGCCACAGCCACCACAACACTCTGTACAAGAGCAAAGTATCTTTGTAATGTGGAGCGTAGTTGGAGCTGAAAGGAAGAAAGAGAGATTATTTTCTGCAGGTTATCCTGAACAGATCACTCAGAACTTGGGCTGGGACCAACAGCCATTTGGCTCTACATAATAATATAATAATAATATACAGTATTTATATACCGCCTTTCTCGGTCATTGGATTTCTCCTCTGACTTTAATCCAAGGGTTAGGGTTAGGGCAGGCTGTCCTAACCCCCCCCCCCCGGGTTTCTCAACCCCAGTGTTTCTCAAAGTCTGGGTCAGGATCCACTTGGTGGGTCGTGATCTGATTTCTGGTGGGTCCCACAGAGCCTCCAAATGAAAACACCAGTGATGGAAAGATCAGATAAGTAATTGCCTCAAGTCCTGAGGCCATTCAAAAATCAGATAGCTGCTAATTTTCCTGCAAACAGCTGAGCTCCTGCAGTTTGCAAGATAGCTGCTAATTGCCCTGCAAACAGCTGAGCTCCTGCAGTTTGCAAGCTTGTGCAAATATATGGAGATAAATGTTTGAGTGTCTTTTTTCTGGTGTGTATTTTTTCCAAGTCTGCCAATGACAGGTAGTGGGGGCAGGTGAAGGCTGGGTCACATAACTAAGCCGCTCAAGCCTTGAGGCTATTTATTAGGGCTGCCTCATGACGAGAAATGGATTGAGTTTTTTGCAACTAAATAAATATTACTTATAAATAAAAAATATTTCTTTCTAGATCACCCCTTTTTAAGTCTTGTAAAGCTAGCTGGGTTGATAGAGCAGTGTTTTTCAACCTCGGGTCGTGACCCAGGGAGGTCACAAAGCAGTTTCTGGGGGTTCGTGGGATGTCAGCTGGATGGCCACTGCCGAGAAAGTAGTGTCTGATGCTCTCTTGTGCTTGTTTGCTCACCTTGTGTTACTTTCTCCTTGAGCTTTAGCATCTCTGTTATTAGTAGTTCACTCCCCACTTCCTCCACCCCAAATGGGGTTGCTTATGAGTACAACTTTAAAAATGTGATTTATTCCTGCTTACTGACATCACGTCCGGCCCTGCCGGCACAATGACATCACTTCCTGCTTAATGATATCACTTCCGGCCCTTGGATTATCGTTCTACAAAAGGGGGGTTCCCAGCAGTGGCGTTCTTACTATGGGGGAGCTGGTGTGCTGTGCCCCAGGCGCCGAGTGGGCACGGTGCTTCCGGGGGGCGCGGTGCGTCGCGGCACCGGAGCCCGGCTGCCAAGCCCCCCGGGAAGCAGCGCGCCTACTAGGCATGTCACCGGGCAGCCCGTTTGCCCTCAGAAAGGTTCTGCGCATGTGCAGAAAACCCAAATAAAAGCCGGCGACACGTTCGGCCGGCTCACAAAGCCCTCGACCGCCGAACTGGGCGGTCGCAATGAGGAAGGCTTGTCCCGGCTTTCAGAAGCCGGTGACGCGCCGCTTCCGGGGGGGGGGCAGCCGGGCTCTGCCATGACGGGGGTGCTCCAGCCCTGCCCCCCGGGCGCTGGAACGCGTTAAAACGCCACTGGGTCCCGGTGCTAAAAAGTTTGGGAACCACTGCGATAGAGTATCATTTTAAAAAGTGGGTCCCGGTGCGTTTGGGAATCACTACTCTATCATTTCCCAGAAATACATCATGCAGCAACCCCCTGTTTTTTTACTCTTCCCTCCCTGTCCCCTTCTCCTTTGTGCATGTTCTCTATGAAATTCCAAGTCTTTAATTTAAACATTCAGTGCAGAGACAGCAAGGAAAGGCATACATCGAGATGTTTGCAAGAGCCACAAGCAATGATGCTATTGCTAAACTCAGTTGTGCTTCAAGCAGGATCTGAGAAGCCACAGTCTGAAATGAGCATGACTAACAGCAGCGTACACATTTTTCAATGCTAGATCAAGGAAGAGTTCCAGATCTCGCGATGCAGGAGTTGCAGACGGAGCCTCCTTGGAGATCAGGACCGAGCCATCTGTAACTTCTAATTTGCAAGCAATCATGATCAAAGAGGACTTTAATATTTTCTTAAGGGGTCACCTGTGGGTTCCATTTGCCCAGTTTTCACTGAGACTCAAGAAGCCACACTGGGGACTCCTAAAGAAGCATGCATGGGGGGGGGGGGGGGAGGTAGTCTGCCTTTTCTAGAGCTCCTCTCCAGCATTTATTCAATACTGGGCTGGTGTAAACATCAAAAAGAGGTTCAATGGAGATCCCGTGGAATCAAGCTTACCTTACGAAGGGATTGAATCCAAGTGATTGAATGAGAAGCTCTTTGAATGGGGTCTCTTTTGTCCATGCACCCTTCTGTTAAGGACTGAGGCATCTCTGTGGAACGATGCTCTCTCTGCTAGCTGTCGACACACACGCCGTCTTCCGTCTCGTGCTCCTGAACTTAGTGCACATCTAGCATATTTAGACTTGGCGTCCTACTGTGGATATGATTAAACGTTAATAATAGCAGTCTACTTGTCAGCTCTCACCGAAAGGCCCTCAGGATTTTTGGCAATGTACAATTTATTCCACCTTGTATACACAAACTATAATTAAAGCTAGCATGATCAAAACTAGAACCCGCCTCTGAAAGGCCAGGCTAGATATCCCTTTCATCCCATCATCTCAAAAGTGAAATGAAAAACTTTGCCATGTAGTTCCTGTAGAACCTATCCTGTTCATGGATAGGTCAGTGCGCAGAGATGTACAAAGAGATGTACAAAGAGACCCTTGAGGTTTTTGAAGTGGTTTGGACATCCAGTTCTCAAATTTGGTAGGCAGTGGAGAGGGCCTGATCCCTAAAGCCCTCTCTGTTGTAAGCCGCCTTGGGTCCCTTCGGGGAGAAAGGCGGGATAGAAATATTGCAAATAAATAAATAGATAGATAAATAAATAAATAGATAAATAAAGCAGCTTCAAATTTTTCTTGATTAAATACCTGGTCTCTCTTTCAATTGGTCTCTGGAAGTCACACCAAAGTTCCATGAAGCCGGGGGAGAAAACGTGCCCTAGCGCAGTGTTTCCCAAACTTTTTCAACCTGTGGTTCCCTTGACCATTGGCGACCATTGGCCGGAGCTCCCCATTGCATTATGTTGATACCTGATAAACCCTCAGGTTTACCCACAGGTTTGATATTATGGTAAACCCTCAGGTTTGAATTTAGATGCCTGCCTTAGAGGCTGCCCAACTTGGAAACAGTTCAGTTTCCATGATCTCCTCTGCAAGGGTTGGTGGTGACGAATCTGGGAAAGCCACAAGGTGATCCTGGGGTTGGAGCTAGGATGCTTTTGCCCAAAGGAGGGCTTTGGCAGGGGAGGTCTCCTCCAAGTTAAGTGTCCGGACTTGGAGGGTGGAGTTTCCTAGACAGGAAGACCTCTGCATTGACTGACAGTTGCCTGACACTATAATCAATCAACATGGCCCTAATTTCCACCAAAATCCAATGTCACGTGTGTCTATGTGGGGAGATACCCAGAGGGAGAAATGTTATGCTATTTTTTTCTTGTGTCCTTAACACAGGACACATGGAAGATTTATGGCCACAGCACGACGAAGCAGTCTTCAAGGCATCCAATGTTGCATGTTTTATGTCCATATGCATCCCAGCCAAGTGACCTTTTTTAGTGGCTATTTGATGGTGTCACTCACGTGCGTGCGTGAGAGTGTGCATGTGCGCATGCACATGTGTTTTTGAATGTGAGCTGTTTGGGGACAGAACTCCAGCTTCTCCTTTTTCTTATGTACAACTCTGAGATCTTGTGTTGTTGAAACATAGTGTACAAATGTTCAGTAACTATAATGATTGCAATGCCTCTTTGGAGAATCACTTGGCAAATGCGCCCCTCAAATGGCAACTCCTCCCCATGCACGCACACACGGGTGTGCACACTCACACAAAGTGTGATGTGGCAAATCATTTTTCAACAAGAGAGGCTTCTAAAAAACAGCTTGTGATGAGTCCCGGGACCTGCAATATCCGCCAAAGACAAAGCTGTGTGCGTGAGAGTGTGCACGTGCGCATGCACATGTGTTTTTGAATGTGAGCTGATTTGGTCAATTGTCGATGCAAATAAAGTGATTGATTAATTGACCAATTGTTTTCCCAGCCAGGAAGACCTTCAACTTGAAAGGATAGAGGTTGGAAATAGTATTATCCACCTGCAGAATGTTGCGCTAGCCATTGAGTTATGGCAGATGTTTTGCCATTGAGCTATGACACCTACCCTCTGGCCATTTTAAGGAACAGAGACTCATCAGACTATGTAGCATTGTTTCACATTTTATTATCTCTCATGGCTACAGACAGACTAGATCTCAAAAGAGAACTTAGCAAAGGAGATGAATAAGAAGAGAGAACATCCCACCACCAAGAAGACAATAAGAACAGCATTTTGGACATGCATTAGATGTGCCTTCTTTGTACCCAATGAAGAGAAGTAAAGAGAGATGAGAAGTACCCATAACTAAGTTGGGGAGGCAGGTGCAAAGCTTCAGGAATGTCGTTTGGCGAGATGAATTACCAGGAGTCAGCTGCCAGATCTAGAGGCTAGGTGTGATGGTGATGGTAGGGTGGTTTCTTTGGGCCACCTGCTGCACTTGGGTTCCAACTCCTCTGGTTCAAAGCTTCAAATAGATGTCTTCAGCACTTGGACTGACATGGATAGCAGCATTTGGAAGAACAGCCCCCACAGCCGCAACAGCCTCCACAGCCACCACAGCCGCAACAGCCTCCACAACCACCACAGCCGCAACAGCCTCCACAGCCGCCACAGCCGCTGCAGCCGCCACAGCCGCCACAGCCACGAGACTGGCAGCAGCAGCCACAGCCACCACAGCTGCCGCAGCCACCGCAGCAGCCACCACAACACTGTCTACAACAGCCAGTCATTTTTGAAAAGGGGAGTAAAGCTGGAGCTGAAAGGAAGAGAGAGAGATAGAATTTTCTGCAGGTCATCCTTAAGAGCTCACTCAGGACATCTTCCTGTCCTGAAACACATCAGGCAGAATCTTACCAGCCGCAATCTGAAATTAGCATGGCTAACATGCATTTCTCAATGCTAGATCAAAGGAGGGTTCCAGATCTTGGCTTCTCAAGATGCAAGAGATGCAGGAAGAGCCTCATATGAGGTTCGTCCCGAGTCTTCTGTACCTTCTAATTTAT
Source organism: Plestiodon gilberti rubricaudatus (assembly GCA_026170595.1). Classification (NCBI taxonomy): domain Eukaryota; kingdom Metazoa; phylum Chordata; class Lepidosauria; order Squamata; family Scincidae; genus Plestiodon; species Plestiodon gilberti. The sequence continues at coordinate 28,639,797 of JANXHW010000009.1, read as the reverse complement.
ATGGAATCATGCCCCCCCCCCCAAGACTTCAGTAGGATCACCAAAACCAAACCAAATAACTTGGAATGACTGGACATCCGTTTGCCCAGTTTTACCTGAGACTCAAAAAGCCCCACACAACTTCCAAGGAAGGCAGTTTACGTTGATTCTTGTTTTCCTGCCTGCATTGGTTCACTACTTGGTTGGTAAAGGTAAAGGTATCCCCTGCTTGAAAGCCGGTCATGTCCGACTCTAGGGTGTGGTGCTTATCTCCGTTTCTAAGACCGTAGAGCCAGTGCTGTCTGAAGACTCTTCCGTGGTCATGTGGCCGGCCTGACTAACGGAACCCTGTTACCTTCCCGCCACAGCGGTGCCTATTTATCTACTTGCAATTTCTTGCTTTCTAACTGTTAGGTTGGTAGGAGCTGGGACAGGAGATGGGAGCTCACTCCGTCACATGGCACTCGGGTCTCGAACTGCTGACCTACGGACCTTCCGGTCTGCAGTTCAGCGTCTTAACCACTAAGCCATCGCGGCCCATTTGCACTTGGTTGGTGCAAAGCTCAAAAAGCGAGGCTAAGAGAAGACCAGTAGACTCAACCTTACCTTATGAAGCAGTGTAGAAGATTGAATTCAAGTGAGTGAATGAGGATCCCTTGGGATGGGGTCCCTTTTATACTGCGCCATGCACCCTTCTCTTAGGAGGTGAGGCACCTCCGTGGAACGATGACGTCTTCCTTAGCCATCAACGCACATGCCCATGCGCTATGCCATCTTCCGGCCCATGCGTCTTGACTCAGTGCGCATCTGTCATTAATGTTTTGATGTGTCTTCCTAGTGTGGATATGATTAAAGGTCAACTAACTTTGGGTAATAGCAGCCTACTTGTCAGCTCTCATCCAAAGGCCCTCAGAGGATTAAAAATTATGTTTTGTGCTCTCACGTATACAAAAACCATAATTAAAGCTAGCATTATCAAATCTAAAACCCACCACTGGAAGTCCAGCCTAGATATCCTCACGACCACACAGATGTCATTGCATTCCCAATGCCCAATGAAAATGAGATGCCGATGGAGCATCTGGTGAGGTCCTCCTGGACCACCACAAGGAGGGTGTCCCACTAGTGTGGCATCACCACTGAGTTGGTGGTGGATGCCACCATGCTGCTGAAAGAAGGACAATGGAAGAAGGTCCATGTCGATGACTGGTGCATGCGGGTAGGTAGGTAGATGTGGGACTCTATGTTTCCTGAGGGATTTGGGTCTCAAACCAGAATCAAAGAGCATGAGTGACACTGCCGACTGGAACAACCAGAGAAATCTGCGATTGCTGAACACAGTCTACAAACTGGTCATCAAATAAAGTTTAGGCACTCTAGAGAGGCAATAGAGATTCAAAAACATCCTAACAACATTAACAAAAAAAGAGGAAGCTCTGAGCATCAGCAATAGGTGGCTACCTGCATTTAGAAATACCAGAATCCACAGTTTTCGTAGAGATCTGATGGGTTTAAAGCTTGCCTATTGAATTGTGTACTCTCTCTTTAAGAACTCATGGCCAAGTAAGTGCGTGTGGTGCCTTTAAATAACTGAACTTTCCCAGGAGTTAGATCTTTAGTGTGTGGTCTTCTACATACAGTATCCTTTGAAAATGCCCATTGTACACATGGGTAAAACATTAGGACACAAAAACCTTTCAAGACTATGGTCCTTAAGCTCGAAAAATTCTAATTTTATTATTTCTGCCAGCCATGAAAATCTTAGAAGCTATGTTAGTCTTTAATGGTCGTAACCTGCTTCTTGAATAAAGGCTTATAACAAATTTCTGACCAATGAGGTCATAATGAATTGGGATGATGTGATCATACCAAGCATCGCAGATTAATATCCTGGTTGCCAGATTTGGTATCAACTGAAGTTTTCAAGTGCTTCTTCCAGGCAACCCCACACAGCACGCTGCCCTCTACAAGTCATCAATCCCTATCCGCCCCCCCCCAGAACATTTGTTGAACTGTGTGGTGAATGCATACATAATGTTGTAGGGTAGTGTCTCTCAATTTTCACCCTGCAAGGCAGGGAGAACACTGAGTGCTTGCGGGGGTGGGGCCAGCCGCGGCGATCCTGGGGATTGCTGCAGCCGCCGAAAAAGCACCCGAATATGATTTAAAAAAAAAAAACTTACCAGGGCTTTGGAGTGGTTCGGGGAGACCCGCACGACCCTCTGCAGGCCTCCCCGATCTTCAGATTGCCACTCCGCAGCGATTTTCGCTCTGCAGCGAAAACCGGAAGTGGTCGAAAATCGCCTTTCCACGCACCACGGAGATCTGAAGGGGGCAGGGGGCAGTTAGTGGTTCGATGGTGGGTTGCGACCCACCACTTTGAGAACCACTGTAGTAGGGGAATGAGATGCGAGAGAACTGAGTGAACGGACCGCTGAATCAAATAGAGCATGTTTCGACTCCAGAATTAATTTCAGACCTTTTCCGAGTGAAATAGGAACACAATAATGGCCAGTGCTTAGCATGGGGTTGGACTAGATGACCCCCAAAGTCCCGTCCAACTCGAAGATTTTGTGTTTCTAGCATGGAATGCAGGGTACACTAATGACATAATGGAATGTGGAGATGTTGCTCATCCCTCATTTTGATTAAAACTCATATTAATTATTGCTAATTATATGTATTAAAGAGGACAAGTGTTGCCCTTCAGTCACAGAGGCCAATTGAGCCTAGCAAAGGGCCATATAATCATGGTCTGTAGACACCAGGTCACTCTGACGAAAGCACTTAAAAATAAATGAACATGCAAAGGTCTTCCTTTGGAAAGAATTCTCTCTCTGTAATGGTCAGGGGATTACACTTTTGTGTGATGAATGGTGCCTTTCACACCACACTCCGTCATCAAATAGTTTCTAATGAGCACCATGAATTGAAGCCAACCGGATGAAGGTGCCCCGAGAGGCTGTTTGCTCTGGGCATTAATAGATGACCTGGCGCTCTTTGGTGGTGCCTCACTTCCTCGGAGGAGGGTGCATGGAGCTGTATAAAAGTCCCCAGAGCTCACTTCTTCCCTCACATCTCTCTGGGTCCATTGAAACCATCCATTCCTTCTAGAAGCTGAAGAAGGTAAGGATAACTTCTCAGAGGTTTTATTCATATGGAGAACCTTATCCAAGAATAGAAGCTTCTGGACTTTGAGTGTCCACCTGGGTGTGGAACTGGAGCTCCAGGTCTGGGAATCTGGGTTGATTTGGGAGCAGCCACAGAGTGTGGTAGGTGAGGGACCGACTGAGGGCCCATGGTCATCAGAAGGGCCACTGGCCCAGACCAGCCAATGTAGCTTCTGTACTAGTGATAGTGAAAGCACCCAGTGCACCATCAGGGTGTAATGGGGACTCCAGTTCAGGAATTTGCACCAGCAACCCAATGCTGGTACTGGAGTTAGGCATGATGGATGATTACGGTGAAGAAATGGTAGGAGAGTGTGAAGAATCCTTTCCTCTTCTCCTCACCTCCTCCCCAACTGCCTCATCCCTACTGAGGTTTCAGGCGGGTGTATCGACCGATCTAGTGACGCCTGAGACTTCAGCGATTGGTAGCACCGGACGGTCACTCTAACGCATCAGGTGATGGAGAAGGAAAGCCATTTTTTGCAATCCTTCTCCCATGTACACGGAAACTCACAAATGGAGTGGTGAATTGGGCTGGAGGGGGAGTTGTATTGGTTCAATGTTTGTTCTCTTGATGCTCCCCCAAAGTTCCCTCCCTGATGAACCACAGATACAGACATTCCAGCCTAGACACCGTTGCCTGTTGAACTAAGCTGGACTCAACCAGGGCCCATGAGAGGGGGGTAAATTGTACCCAGGTCCAGGGTCAAAAAGGGGGGCCTGGAGTCAAAGGAGCCCCCCCCCCGAAATTTCCTGGGATCTCAGCTGGCCCCATGGAGAGTGAAAGACGGAGGCTGGGCCGACCGGAAGGCCAGGTCTACCAAGCGGGTAGACCTGGACACCACATCAGGAAGACCTGGGCTCCAGAGACTTTTCCGGCCATTGTTGCCCTCCCCTGCCCCCATTTTGCCTCCTCCCCCTTTGGGATGGGGCCCAAGAGAAACTTCGTGCCCCCTGATAAAATTCCTCTGAGGCCCTGGACTCAACAAAAACTCACCTTGTTTCTAACTTCCTCTCTTTCAGTTTTTGCTTTCTCTCCACAAAGATGGGTTGTGGCAGTGGTAGCGACTGTGGCTGTGGTGGCAGCAGCAGTGGGACAATCCTACTTTGTAGTGTTCCCTGCGGCTGCGGCTGTGGCGGCGGCTGCGGCTGCGGCAGCTGCGGCTGCGGCAGCTGCGGCTGCGGCTGCGGCGGCTGCGGCTGTGGTTGCCAGAAGTGCTGCGTGCCGGTTTGCTGTGTCCCGTGCTGTTGTGGTTGTGGCAGCTGTGGCGGCTGTGGCGGCTGTGGCGGCTGTGGCGGCTGCTGCCAAACCAAGTGCAGCAGCGGGTGCTGCAAGAAGTGCTGCTGAAGAAACATCGCAAGTACAACGGAGTCCAGAACATTCTAGAAGCTGGAAGAACATCTTTCATCACCAACACAGATCATAAGGCCACAGGGTTCCTCCTTCTTTTAACCATACTTTAAAAACATGTCGATAAATGAGGAAGGAGCAGGTGGTGTGTCCATTTTCTGCTTGATGTTCAGAGTGCTTTGTCATGTTCTAACTCATCTCCAATAAAATTATGAAGTCATGAAAGACCATATGCTCCTGAGCTTCTGTATATTAACATAAGTCGATTACCCCTTATCGGGACATCTGAAATCCAGACTATTCCAAAATCCAGACGTTTTTGGAGCTATGACTTTAATTTTTCCCCCTCAGCACCTGACTGGCATAGCGCAAGGCATGCTGGGGCACACAATTATTTAAAAAACTATTGTATAAAATTACCTTCAGGCTATGTGTATAAGGTGCATATGAGACATAAATGAATTTCATGTTTAGACTTGGGTCCCGTCCCCAAGGTATCTCATTATATTTATGCAAATATTCTAAAATCCAGACAAATCTGAAATCCAGACAACTTCCTGTCTCAAGCAGTCCGGATAAGAGATACTCAATCTGTATTACAAAAGAAGAAATCAAACACCAATCCGTTTATATGGAATGGCTCTGCAGAGGAACTTCAGAAGTCCTGTTGGAGCATTTACACTGGGTATAAGGAATTTATGTGGGAGAGGATGTGGCCCGAGTCCAGACCTCCACATAAACATCATCTCATTTGCACATGAGCTGTCCATTTTCCAGGTTCCAGTTCACACAATCTATTCATCTCCTGTTGGATGTACATATAGGCCCCTATCCAAATGCAAACCAAACATGCACACAATCCCTAATATTCCCACTAATGGTTGAGAAATGTCTGGTGGTTTATGATTATAGGGGAAATAATGGTCAGGCAGCCCAATCTAACGTAACTCCCCTGGCGCCCATGAAGCCACATGCCAACAGGGCATGTGCTGCATCCCACTGGGGATTTTCAAGTCCTGGAGGCCTCCTCAAGGGAAGGGGATATTTATTCCTCTGCTAGACCTTGGATCAGGTCTACTGGGTCTCCTCAGATCTGTGCCAGGTGTTTGGGTGGTGCAACTCCAGGTGGACCCTGGGAGGTGGATCGAGGCTGGGAAGGGGGATAGGATAGTGGCGGAGCTGCTGCCACCGATATCCGTCCCCTTCCTGCCCACAACATCCCCCTCTCCACCCCAGTCCCTGCCCCATACTTCGCCTTCCTTGTCCTGTTCCACCCACCACCTCTGCTTTGCGCCGACTAACCAAAGCTGGGGCTCCTGCAGAGGTCCCCACCGCCCGGCCACTACTGCTCGCCATTTGCGCTCTGGCAATGCAGCACAGCAGCATAGGATTGGGGCCTTAAACAGTAAGGTGGGAAGGTCGGGAATGCTACCTCTTTGTTTCTGAATGACTGGATGTTTGCAGCGACTGAAGAAAACAAGAGAAGCTACAGATGTACTCACATTCTCTCCTTGCTGCAGAATCCACTTATTGTCTAGTGTACTTTAAATCTTTCTCGTCCCTCTTTCTCTTTTCATGTAAACATCATTTAGGCTGCAAGTCTATACACACAGACATGGGAGGAAGTCCCATTTAGTTGAATAGGGCTTACTTCTGTGCAGACATGCTGAGAATTGCTGTGTACATCTCCTAGAACAGGGGTTCCCAACCTGTGGTACTAGTTGGTACTTCGGCCGACTACTGGTGGTACTCGAACTGCTGGACCACTGGAATCCGGCTCCAATGCAGAGCTTTTGGTGGTGCAGTTTTGCTCCCAAGAGGCTCCTGCCTTTGGCCAAGCCTCTCGGGAACACTAAGAAGGGCCCTCCCACCTGCCCAGAGTCTCCTACCTGTGTTTTCTGGCCTCTGAAAACCCGGAAGTAACTGGCGAAAATGTTATCATCAGTCACTTCCGGTGGTACTCAAAAGGAGAATGGTGTTGGAGGTGGTACTTGGTATCACGACAAAATCTGTCCTTCCGTCCACCCACACAATGGACTCATAACTGGGTTTATTGACACATCTACACGATAGCAAGAAGAGTTGCTCCTAATTTTAAGTGTCAACAAACTGTTGAACTCAGAAGTCAGAGGAGGTGGAGACTGTGAATCCGATGAGTGGTGTGAATCCGATGAGTGAGTGAAGGAGACTGGGAAAATCACACATACAAACTCCAACGGGGGCTGGGTGTGTGTGGAAGGTGCTTAGAGTTTCTGAATGGGTTTAAAAGTATGGAATATACAGTAGATAGCATTTATGATAAAATTAGCTTATTACGCAAGAGCACACACACACACACACACACACACACACACACACACACACACACACACACACACAGAACTGGCCAATTTTCATAATGTTGGGAATGGTGAATACAGTTTCTGCTTTAGGTATATCTTTGTGTTTATATGAACTTGACTACCATTATATTAGCTATTCTCATTATTAAATTACTGATTATTATTAAAATGGATTGTTTCTTTTTTATATATATTTAATTTTATTAGTATACTACTAAACAAAATAAAACAAAACAATACAACATATTACTAAAGATTTATTATTTATTTATTTATTTTTCACATTTTTATACCGCCCTTCCTCCAAGGAGCTCAGAGTGGTGTACATATTTCCTCCCCTCCTTTTGTCCTCACAACAACTCTGTGAGGTATGTGGGGCTGAGAGATAGTTAATGACCCAAGGTCACCCAGGAAGCTTCGTGGCTGAGCGGAGATTTGAACCTGGATCTTCCAGGTCTAAGTCCGACTCCCAAACCACTACACCATCCTGGCTTACATCCTGATTACAGCAAGCGAGAAACAGTGAATCCTAAAGGTAAAGGTATCCCCTGACAATTAAGTCCAGTCGTGTCCGACTCTAGGGTGTGGTACTCATCTCCATTTCAAAGCCAAAGAGCCAGCGTTGTCCGAAGACGCCTCCGTGGTCATGTGGCCGGCATGACTCTCCTTGCCGCAGCGCATAGCATGCAGCTGGAACACCGAGCGCTGTTTACCTTCCCGCAAGTGGTACCTATTTATCTACTTGCATTAACATGCTTTGGAACTGCTAGGTTGGCAGGAGCTGGCCAAGCAACGAGCGCTCACCCCGTCGCGGGAATCAAACTGCTGACCTTTCGATCGACAGCTTATGGTTTAGTGGTTTAACCTGCTGGAATCCTACTTATATACTATTATATATTTTCTACTTATAATATCTAACTAAGCCTACAGTATATCCCAACATACTATTCATTAAATCCACATTTCATCACTTCTCTCTCTCTCTCTCTCTCTCTCTCTCTCTCTCTCTCTCTCTCTCTCTCTCTCTCTCAAAGAATTTAGAAGTGGTTTCCAATTATTCACAAAAAGATGAACTAACTTATCATCTAAAAATCTTAATTCCCACAAGCCACCCCATTTTTCTTCACATTTGTTAAAAGAAAAACCTCCCAAATTTTTCTGTCTAAAAAAACACATCTATACCCCCTTTTTATATAAGATTATTGAAAACAAATCACATCTTAATTAAGTCTTTTCAAATAATAAAACATTCTTTTTCTTTTATTCACAAAAAGTAAAGTGGATTGTTTTTCATTATCATAGTCATTGTCTGTCCACACCCCCACAAGTTGTGTGTTTCCCAAGGGTTGCATGCAGCGCATAGCATGCAGCTGGAACACGGAGCGCTGTTTACCTTCCCGCAAGTGGTACCTATTTATCTACTTGCATTAACATGCTTTGGAACTGCTAGGTTGGCAGGAGCTGGCCAAGCAACGAAAGCTCACCCCGTCGCAGATTCGAACTGTTGACCTTTCGATCGACAGCTCATGGTTCAGCGGTTTAACCCACTGTACCACCCGCTGAAAGGAACTCTCCAAGGTACCAAGCAATCTAAACATGTATCCAAGGGATCGAGCACCTACTGTACTACTTGAGATCCTTTTTAATAGAAGATCAACCTGGGGACCTTCTGCATGAACGAAGCTACGGAGCTATGCCTCCATAATGGTCTTATTGCAAGGCAACATACTCCTGGATTGTCAACCCACTGGCAGTACTCCTTCAAAACGTTTGCCAACCCGCCACCTGTGATCCTTGAAACTGAGATGCCAAGACTCGTCTCCCTGCAAAGCAAGAGTCTCTCCACTGAAGTATGTGTTCACCCCATTTTACAGACAATAAAGGCACCAAGACTATGTACTGTGATTATGGGAATTTATTGCCCCCACCCGTGTTTACAGTTGGAGCCTGTATCCAGAGAGGAGTTGTTCAAACCGCTGAAAGAGACAAGAGAACAGCCACCACCAAAGCAATAAAGAGGACATGCATTTAAGGACAGAGCAGGCATGCGACAAACAGAGCATGCGACGAAGCAAGGTAAAGAGAAGATCAGAGAGGCAGGTGCAAAGCTTCAAGCAATTCTTGGAGGTAAGGTGAGTGCAAGGAGTCAGTCAGAAGATCCTGACATCTGGGCAGACGGGGAAACCAGGTGCCGTCGTTCCTTGGGGCATCAGGAAGCAGACCTTTTTTCTTGCATTCAAAGCTTCAGGTGGATTTCTTCAGCACTTTGACTGGGAGGGAAAGGAGCCGCCGGAGCTGGAGCCGGAGCCACTGCAGCCGCAAGAACCTCCACAGCATGGGCGGCAGCAGCAGCAGCAAGGGCAGCAGCAGCAGCAAGGGCAGCGGCAGCAGCAGCAACAGCCACAACCGGAACCACCGCAGCCCCGACCGGAACCACCGCAGCCACAACAGCCACAGTTGCGGCCTGACTGGCCCCAGCCGTTTTGCGAGCAGCACGAAATCTTTGGAGTACGGAGCGAAGGGAGAGCTGAAAGAAATCAAGAGGGGTGCTATGAACCAAGGAAGCTACCTTCGGGGTCAACGACGACACCTGACATACCCGCTCTGAGTTGGGAAGACCAGTAGAGTCATGAACCCCGTAATCTCTCACCGTTGCCTCCAGAGACCCGGATTGGAGACGGGTTCCGATCTTACCAAAGAGATTCCCACCCCAAGTCTCCACAAAAGGGAGAGCTTACCTTGTTGAGAAGGTGAGGACTGTGAATCCAATGAGCAGGTGAAGAGCTCCAGGATCGTGGCCCTTTTTATACAGCTCCGTCCACCCTTCCCGGAGCAATGACACACTGCCAAAGAATGATCAGGGATTCATTTACCCTCATTGAAAACGCTGACCTCTATCATGTCATCATTTGCAGCGTGATACTTAACCGTGATCACTTCCTTTATTTTATGGGGGGGGGGGAAGGAAAAAGTGCCATTATAGTGATCTGCAAGGTAATTTTCACCCATGACCCAAGGCACACTTAGGGAATTCGTTTTAGGATCGTTACATTGAAATGAATGGGCATCGCATGAGATTCTCATTGCGCTCCATCAGCCTCAGGATAGATCCTGACACCCTCTTTCAATATCAGCACCTTGTTTGCAGGTGTCTTATTGTCCTCCGTAATAAATGTAATTAAGACTAAACGCCTGTTTAGGTATCCCCTAAGTGAGAGGCAAGTGTCAATAAAGGAAGGATGCGGCCCTCATGGGATGGGCATAGTGGTGATCCACTGAGGTGTGATTTTGTGATTTAACATGTGAGTCTGAAAACAATGGTTAGGGTGACCTCAGGGCTAGACTACTGCAATGCATTGTAGATTGGGCTGCCCCGGGTGACTGCCTGGAAGCTGTATTGGTTAAGACAACACCTTCACAGAGCACACATATTAAACTTTTCCTCCTATGTTTTTTGTTTGTTTGTTTGTTTCCCGGAAATGCTCTTGTGCTCTGTAAATATTCTGCTGTAATGGTCTTGATCCGAGCCTGTTTTAGAGAATGGTTTGGGAAGCATGTCAGAAAAATGGGAATTCAATGCACAACTCAGGGTTCCTACATGGCTAGCCAGTAACCCATGCTGTTGCATGTTCTCCGATGGGCTTTTTATTTATGTTTATTTATGTTTGATGCTGACATGTTTGTCTACACATGTATGTGCCTGCCAGAGATGCCAATACTGTACTCAAGCCAATACTTTTTTTCTGTCACTTCTGGAATTGAACTGATGGTAAGAAGCCTGAGATCCCACAGCTCTCAAGGAATACCACACTGTGGTTCATCAGAGTTATTCACCCCACTCCCACTCCCACCCACACCCACACCCTTACATTAGCTGGCTGGCTTGAGAGAAGCCTTTCATTCACTTCTTGGAAAGTTACGGAAGTGCCCACACCTGGCTTGCATAGAGCACATTTGACTGGTGAACAAAAGCCACATCGTGGGAGCTTCTCGACTTTGAACAAAAGGAAACATGAAGTAACACTAAAGAAGGGTCTTCTAGCCACCCCCCTCAACTCATTGGCGAAACTCTATCGTGTGTATACCAGTTGAGGCGCTTGCCTCCAGGGCTAGCAAAGAGTTCATTGCTGCACCCTTAGGTAAAGGTATCCCCTGCTCGAAAGTTCGTCGCGTCCAACACGAGGGTGCGGTGCTCATCTCCATTTCTAAGGCCAAAGAGCCAGCACTGTCCGAAGACACTTCCGTCGTCATGTGGCCGGCATGACTAACGGAGTGCTGTTACCTTCCTGCCCCAGCGGTACCTATTTATCTACTTGCAATTTCTTGCTTTCAAACTGCAGGAGCTGGGACAGGAGACAGGAGCTCACTCCGTCACGTGGAACTTGGGTCTCGAACTGCTGTCCCACCGATCCTCCCGTCTGCAGTTCAGCGTCTTAACCACTAAGCCACCGCGGTCCCTAGCAAAACGATAGAGGCCCCCATTTAGAGCACAGGAGCAATCAAGGGCCAGCAACTCCCCAAAGAACGTTTCTGGATGAGCCCATGCAACAAAGTATCCCACACATTCCTTTTGGAATCTGGAGTATACCAGGCTGGGTCACAGACCCTTCCGGCCCTCATTTCACTTTCTGCCTGGTCACCGTTGCTGTTCCTAGGTCTGCTAGGACTGTGATTAAACATCCCTGTTTCTTTTGCTATACAGGAATCACTGCGTGAAGTCGGCACCCACTTGCCAACTGGCTTTACCCAGCACCTAATTAAACTGTGGAACTCCTTGTCACAGGATGCCATGATGGCACCTGGCCTAGATACCTTGAAAAGGGGATTGGACAGATTGATGGAGGAAATGTCCATCACAGGGTACAAGCCCGCTATGACTATATGCAACCTCCAGGTTTGAGAGGTAGCTTGTCTCTGAACGCCAGGTGCAAGGGAGTGGCAACAGGATACAGGTCTCCTGTTGTCTTGTGTGCTCTGTGCGGCATCTTGTTGGGCCACCGTGAGATACAAGAAGCTGGACTAGATGGGCCTTTGGCCTGATCCAGCAGGGCTCTTCTGATGTTCTTATGACAGCTCTTTTATCCTGCCAGCCTTTCTCCCCTCTCCCCACAACACTTCCCTGACTGCAACTGAGAAGCTACTGCTCTAGTGCCTGCTGAACAGCCAACCTTTGGTGGGTTACCTTAAAATGTACCACCACCACCCCTCAACTCCTTTGTCCCGCCATCCTGTGCCTTAATTCTCTCCTTGGAACCAGTTACTGCTACCGATTCCTCAACTAAGGTAAGCTCTGAATTCCATTGTTGAATACTTGACCTTGTAGGAAGAAAATCATTGATGTAGATACTTCAATAAACCCAGTTTGGAGTGCATCGTAAGAGTGGGTGGGAGGGTGAATGTTGACAATGTGTAAATTCTGTGGAACTCCTTGCCACAGGATGTGGTGATGGCATCTGGCCTGGATACTGCTACAGCCCTTGGGTTTGCTTTCAAGCTTCCATCTGACCCTTTGCCTCACTTTGAACTTAGAGATCACTGTGGCCTCAGTCCAGCCCAACACAGGCACAGTTGAGGCACAGTTGAGGCCCAAAATAGGGCTGAGTTAGGCTGCAACTGTGCCTGAGTTAGGCAGGAGGCAAGAGCAGTGGGCCAGGATCGAGGCAAAACTTACCGCAGAGGCAGGCAGGCCCCTGTGGGGAGGTGTCAGTCTTGTGGAAGCGAAGAGCCCCCTCCTGAGCTCGTCTGTGTGCACCTACCACAGCTGCTGCAGCATTCGCAGCAGATGGGCAGCCACAGGTGGGCCTGCAGGCACTGGGCGTGCGACAGTCAGCTGAAGGGCAGAGGTTGTGCAAGTGCCAGCTGCCCCAGGGCACCCTGGGCATTAGCCACCTGCCGCAGGGGGGAGTGCCACTGCCCTCCCTCCTGCAGAAGGCGATGCCACCCCCAAGCCACGTTGAGGCTGCACATGGGAGTCATGGGGGGGAGGGGTGGGAACGTCACACACAAGGGGGGTCTCATGAAGTCTGGAACCGCCTCTGCAAGGACATGCCCATGCGCTGCCTGAAGCCCTGGGCCTCCAGGGCCGTGGCTATGCCCACAAAGAAGGCATCCCGGCATGCCTTTTGCTCCGTGCCCCGGCCAAGACCGAGAGATGCCTTGGGCTTGTCTGCTGCGAGCGGGAAGGGCTCACGCAGCTCATCACGCCCCCAGATGGGGCAACGTCAGCACGTCGCGGCAGGCGCTCTGGCGGGGTGGGGGGTGGCCAGCTTCCATCATCAGGGAGTGGGAGGGGAGGCAGACAGACAGGCAGACAGTGGGTGCTGGGGAGGGGCACGGGTGGGTCAGAAACAGACAGACAACAAGGCTGGTGGGAGAGGGATACAGGGAGAAGGGTCTGCAGAGACCAATAGGGACACAGGCAATGCAGGAACGGGCGCCTCTTATGAAGACGGACCTTGGGCAGAACGGACGCCGGTGATGGGCGGAAACGGACGCCGTTGACGGGCGGACTGAGGGCGGAAACGGACGCCGTTGACGGGCGGACCGAGGGCGGGTGAGAGCCCTAGTTGCTGAAAGGGCTCTTCACGGACGTGGCGGACGTGCGCCATGTCGCCTGTCAGTGTTTGCCTGCCTGAGAGGCCCCCCAACTCCCCACTCCCCTCTGAGCCCTGACAGCCCCCCTGCTGTGGTCTCCCTGGGCTGGCTGTGGCAGGCCCTGGCTGGGATTCATGCAGGGGCTTGTGTGCTGGGGACTGTCTCTGTGTGTGTGGGGCAGTGCTTGGGTAACATTGGGGACATGTGTTTCCAGGGGCATCTTTTTTGTTCTGGAACAGTGGCAGAGATGGCCAGGCGAGGCTGCCAGGGGTAGTCACAGCGACGGATCACATCAGCAGCAGCAGCAGGCGTGCCCCATGGACCAGGGGATGCAGGCCCTTCCCCTGTGGAACCACAGCCTGCACCATGGAAAGGGGAGGGACAGCAAGTAGGCAGCCAGGGAGTTGGAGCAGCAGCAGCACCGGCAGCTGAGGAGGGTTGCAGGGCAGGCTCCAGGACCTCTGGCAGCATCGAGGCAGACGACCATGGGGCAACCAGACTGCAGGCCCAGGGGTGCTCCCAGGAAGGTAGGTGGTAGTGGACGTTCCTGGGGAGGCAAAAAACACGGGGGTGTTCCATGGCAGCTGCTGTGTGGTAGCAATCGCCATTGAAGAAATGCCAGTGTGCCTGTTGCAAAGGCCTGTAGGGAGAGAAATTAAACACAGCTGAGAGGTGTGAGACACATAGCATAGTCTGCGCTCCTTCTCTGGGTGTCAGGAGAACATGATCCTGTAAGGGAAAAGGGTCAAAGAGAGAGACAACAACACAACTTGGGGGTCACAACCATGGCAATCCTAGCAATACTGACCTGTGAGTAGACCCTGTGGAGAAAAGGGGGGGGAAACAGCTGGTGTCTACATAAGGCTAACAGTTCCACACTTGTGGCATTGTGTGCTCACATTACTACAGGCAGCAATCAGACACAACATTGGTAAAGATGCATATCATGGCAGGCATTGCAGGCAGCTATGAGACACGACATTGGTAAAGATGCATATCATGGCAGGCATTGCAGGCAGCTATGAGACAAGACATTGGTAAAGAGGCATGTATCCTACCTATATTTCTATATGCAAAGAGGCAGAAGTCAGACCACATGTCAGCACGAACCCTGCTCTTACCTGCACTTACCTGCTGGTGTTGTTGCCTGGGGGGGGGATAGGGGCTGGGAGAAAGACATGGGTTAGCAAACACTTGCATGGAGACAGCTGCCCAGGCACAGCAGTAAACAGTTTGGCCACAGGTGGCACAGCCCTCTGTGCCCTAGAGGGGGGCAGAGAGGAGAAGGGAAGAGAGAAGTGGGGTGTTTGAAATTTTTCAAAGTCCCACTTTGTGGCTGCTGGGGGACAGGACCCCACGCCACGTGCTCAGAGAGAGAGAGAGAGAGAGAGAGAGAGAGAGTGGAGGGCTGGGGCTGGGCTTTTGTGGGAACGAGGATGGGTGGGGCTGGGTGCTGATAGGGTAACTATTTGGGTCCGTGTCCAGAGTTAGGCCACAACTGTTCCGTCCTAACTCAGGCACAACTCGGGACCAGGGTGTTAGAACTTTTCAGGAGAGGGCTGGTGTGGGTAAGGTAAAATGGCTCCTATGGGTCTCCTCACATTTGAGTCCACCCTTTTTGTTGACCCAAATTTTGTGCCTGAGTTGTGCTCGAGGGGGCGTGTCAGGGGGTCGCCAGTGTCTGGAACCGGAACAAATTTCGTAACCGCCCCCGTCACTCCCCCGACACGCCCCCAACACGCCCACTTTTAGGCCAAACTTAGGACGGAATAGCTCTTATGCCGAACTTAAGACTGAATTGGTCAACTTTCCTGAACCCGTCCTATGTCAGTCACAATTGCACCACAAATTCGGCCTCTGCCGCACAATTCAGGCACAACTCGAGCCTAAGGCGCTTAGGCTGCAGTTGTGCCTGAATTGTGCTGCTGAGGCCTTAGGCTGGACTGGGCTGTTTGTCTGCCATATGATGACCTCATCCCCCCTTTTTTCCTGAGACATTCAATTCACATGTGTTGAGGGTAAATCATATTGATCACGTGGGGGGAGAATATGACCTCAAGTGTTAGGATAAAAAAAAAAGTCTGGGGAACCTTTCTGGGCACTGGTACAACAGCCGAACTCATATGATGCCCATTCATATCAATGTCATAATTGTCAAATGAATCCCGTAAGTCTCCCTTTGGTCCTGAAAATTACACTGAAGGTGTGAAAATTACACTGAAGGCAGTTATAATGATACACTTCTCACGTAAAAATAAAGGAAGCTATCACAGTTAAGTATCATGTACCGGATGATATTGTAGTGATGGAAGTCAAATGTTTCAATTAGGGTAAATGAACCCCTCATTGGCATTTGGAGGTGCGTCACTGCAGTGGCGGGAGGGTTCAGAGAGCTGTATAAAAAGGGCCACGATCCTGGAGTTCTTCACTCACTCATTGGATTCACAGCCCTTCTCCGACCCGACTCCTCAACTAAGGTAAGCTCTGAATTCCATTGTTGAATACTTGACCTTTTAGGAAGAAAATCATTGATGCTACCATGTAGATACTTCAATAAACCCAGGTAGGAGTGCATCGTAAGAGTGGATGGGAGGTTGAATGTTAACACTGTGTGAATTCTGTGGAACTCCTTGCCACAGAATGTGGTGATGGCATCTGGCCTGGAAGCCTTGAAAAGGGGGTTGGATAGGGCTATGGGGGTTAGATAGTCCATCATAGGTTACAAGCCATGATGGGTATATGCAACCTCCTGGTTTTAGAGGTAGCCTCTCTCTTAATGCCAGTTGCAAGGGAGCGGCAACAGGATACAGGTCTCTTGTTGTCTTGGGTGCTCCATGAGGCATCTGGTTGGGCCACTGTGAGATACAAGAAGCTGGACTAGATGGGCTTTTGGCCTGATCCAACAGGGCTCTTCTTATGTTCTTATGTTAATTCCTCTGTGAAGTGTTGGAGGACAAGCTTCCTGGGTAGAAATCCTTCACCTGCTATTGTATCCTGCCCCCCCTCAATGCACACGCACATGCACACGCACACGCACACACTGTTGAAATTTAGACTGTAAACTGTTTGGGGCAGGGACCTGCCCTTCTTGCATATGCAAGTTGGCCATGGACCGTTGCAGTGCTAGAAGTGGGGACAGCTCCTCTTTATCTTTTCTCCTTTTCCCTTTAGCTACAGTTTTGAGGTGACTTCAGGAGCGCCATGAATCAGGCAAAATTTGAAAGGGTTGAATGATGGGACAGCCAGGAGGGGCTTGTGGATTTCATTATGGGTCCACTATGGGGAAGTATATGGAACAATAGATTCCATGGAGTAGCAGCTATCACATCCACTTGACCCAGAGAAGGTCCCGGGTTCATGCCCCAGTGGAACCAGTACATTT
Source organism: Plestiodon gilberti rubricaudatus (assembly GCA_026170595.1). Taxonomy (NCBI): domain Eukaryota; kingdom Metazoa; phylum Chordata; class Lepidosauria; order Squamata; family Scincidae; genus Plestiodon; species Plestiodon gilberti. The sequence goes on along the minus strand of JANXHW010000009.1, from coordinate 28,622,979 downwards.
TTTGATGGTGCCGTAGAGGCCCTTGGAGAGTTCTATTTCCGAGTCTGGTTCAATTCCTGCGAGAGGGGCTGTACCTGTAGTTTCAGGAACAGACCAAAGACTGAATGCTTTGAATGTAGAAGATCCCAGGTTCAGTCCCCTGCAGAATTCCCAGGCAGGACTTGGAAAGACCTTGAAGAGATGCTCTCCAGTAGAAGACAGCCCCCTATTGATCTTTCCTCCCATAACCTGAGCCCGGGGCTGCTGTTTTTTCCACTGCAAGTCCTCCTGGTGTTCCAAACAAAGACATCCCATTGCCCCATTTAAGAGAAGGCAAAACCGAGGCACAGAGAGACAACACATCCCACTTGAGCTCACATGGAGAATGATGCCATGAGTCAACCGGAGACAGAACCCAAAGTGCCCCAGAACACTTTGCTCTCTGCACGTCCCACATGTCACATCACTAGCATGTCAGAGATAAGGATCAGCAGGTACCTTTCCCAAAGGCCCAGGCTCCTTGCGATGCTCGTGCAGGCGCACAATGCTTTTTTTATCTTTTTGCTCAGAGAGCTCTCCCAGGCATTGTGCGCCTGCGTGAGCCTTCCTAGCCTTGCAGTGGTGTGCAAGGAGCCTGGGTCGTCCAGAAAACAGTCAGTCAGGCTCTAAGAAGAGTCGCGGTGGCAGCAGGAGGGGGCAGACCCAGAAAACTGGGATAGACCTGGAAAAACTGGGATAGACCTGGTTCTAGCTGGGATGGACCCCCGGAAACCGGGACTGTCCCGGTATTTTCGGGACGGATGATAAACCTATCGAGTAAAGACCCTTTTCTGTGTTCCCACTTTTCAGATCAGCTTTCAGTTTGACTTGTCAAGATGGCAGCTGCCTTGAACCAATCGATCACAACACTCATTCATATTTTCCATGAAAATGCGGAAAAAGACGGTGACAAAACCAAACTCAGCAAGAAAGTAATGAAAAACATAGTCCAGAATGCATTGATTATTGGACCAGTGAGTACAAGGAGATGGGCTGTCGCTTGGTGGAATAGCACCTCTTGAAACCCCGGCTACATCTCCAAGTAGAGCCTGAAAAGACCCTCTGTCTGTTTGTCGAACTGCTTCCAGTCAGTACTTGACAATGCTGAGCTATCTAGAGCAGGGGTTCTCAACCTGTGGTACGAGTACCCCTAGGGGTACACGGACCAATGGCAGGGGGTATGCCAGAACCTGCCCCTTATCAGCATCAATCAGTAGTTAATTACTTGTTAATTAGAACTTAAATGCAATCCCCCCGTCTGTCTGTCTGTCTGTCTGTCTGTCTCTTTCTCTCTCTCTCTCACACACACACACACACAGAGTTAAGTAAGACATTTTTTCACATTTAAAATTGTTTTAGTACTTTTTATTTAATGATTAATTAGCTAGTTAATTAATTAATTCAATTAATTAGCAATTAATTAGCAATTAATTAGCAGGGGCTAATTCCTAAATCTTTGTCAATAGCAGGGGCTACTTCAGAAAATTGGACCGTGATAGGGGTTACCCGGGCCTGCAAAGGTTGACTAATGGCTTGACTCAGCAAGAAGCAGCTTCCAATGTTCATGTGACCCAGCACAATCAGATTTCCTTTTCAGGCCCAAACGAGATGAGATGTGTGGTTATTACACCTCCCCCCTCTCGCCATGTTTTTAAATGAAATTCTGCAAGCAGGTATGGAGGGATATATGTGGAATAGACTCCTTAACCCACCCTCTCTAATCAGTTCTTTCACAAAATCCCTCCATCAGATTATTCTCTCATGGGGGGGATAAGGGGACCTTGCTTTAAATCTTAAATGTGTGCAGAATAAGTATCCTATTCTTTACTTCCGCTCACACATGCCATCGGGCACTCAGATATGACTCTATAACCATGAGGTTTATACATTTAATTCTAGGAAAACTCTTTGTCTGCCCCTGCTCTGAATATTCCAGATTCTCCACTCGGATTCTTCAAAGCTGTGTTTTTTTCCTTTCTTTTCTTTTGTGGTTTTGTTTTTCACTCTAGAAATTGAATGAAGCCGAGATACAGGGTCTTATGGCAGATCTGGATCGCAAGGACGATGAGCTCAGCTTCCAGGCGTACATCAGTTTCCTAGGTGACTTGGCCATGATTTACAATGATGCGTCGAGGTCTTAGCAGGCTGGCCCAGATATCGTGATGGGTTATGACTGGAAACAGCCAGACGTGTGTTATGTCTGTCTGTAGGCAATTTTGTGCCAAATATAATAATAATACAAAAGAGTTTTGAAAATATTGACTTGCTTATGTGACGTGTTCTTTTTTGAAAGGGGGAATGCAAGTTTCGCTCCTGTTTCCTTAGAGCAGAAATGGGCTCCGATCGAAACTGTACTCTGATATTTTTAAAACAATATTTTACCCCATGGTCTCCCACTATGTAAGCTTGGGGAGGGGAGATGGTCATAAAAGGAAAAAGCAATAAAGTGTTCCATTTGGCAAGGGAAAAATGGTTAAACCCACTGTTGAGATTTGGAAAACTTGAATTAGGGTTACCGATAGGCCAAAATGATGCCTTCTAGGAAGACCATGCTCTCAGGCCGTGAAGAAACTTGCACAACCAGTTGTTCCAAAACTGACCAGATTCCTGAACTGGAGGAAAAGCGCATAGACACACTGACACACACCCAAGCCCTGATAGGGCAACATTGACCGACAGGGAGCTCTGGGGAAAGGAGGACAAAGGGGGGGGGCAAAAAGGAAGAAAAGGTAGAGAAAAGCAAAGGCAATGGATCTCTTCTCCCATCATGCACTGAAGCATGCATTCACCTGGTGCAAGGGGATGAAAAAGCTAGTCTAGGTCTCCCCAGCCAACATTTCTCCAAGGATGTGAGAACGACATTGGAATTTTTGCACGAAATATTTGTATGTTTCTTACATGTGGGAGGAGAGGCAGAAAGCAGGGACACTCTGATTGGTCAGGCATTTTGCCTGCTCTGCAGTCCTGCTGGATTCCCCCCCCCCAATTTGTACGAAGCAAGCAAGGAACGGGGGCTGAGGGTGTAAATGTGGGGCTGGAGGCAGAGTTCTTTGGAGTTCTGGAGGCGGCAGGAGTCTCTCTAACCAGGAAGGTGTGACTGTGCTGTTGGCCTCCAAACAGCACGGAATTGCCCAGGGAAGGACAGAGTGAACCAAGCACAGATCTACTGTGGGGATAATCCGAGGATACAAGCATGCTTTCAGAAGCAGAGTATTCCCGCTGTCATCACCTCCATCGAAAGCCAGCTAAAGGGAAATACATTCTGAACTTTGTGTGAGATGTTGGTGCCAACACACAATAACACTGGAGGCCATCCACACACCTTCCATTTCCAGATGCAGAGAATGAGGTGGGGGCTGGGGTGATGGGCTGCACCTTTTCTGAATGTAGGCTGATGAGTCCATTTTTTGAATGCTTCTTGACATGAAAAAGTGTCCTTATCAACTTGATCCGTTTTTCAGCAAATAGTCCTACCCTAACAACATTCCTGTTTCCTATCTGAAAAATTAAACTGACAAACGCTGCTCCCATTCTCTCCTTGGCGGAAGGAACGTATTTTGCCCGTCCCGGTGTCATGCAATCTCTGCACCCAATCGGGTCCCTTGTGTAAGGGGGGGGGCGTTTAGTGGCTGTCCTGAGGCTCACCTGAGTCTGTCTTCAGTGTGCCCCGTGTCCCTTCCACCACACACCCTGTCAAGGAGGTTCACTGGTTGCCATTGGGAGACAGGTAGACGTTTTTGGCTGCTCACCTGCTTGGAATTGGTTGAAGGTTTTTTCGTCCAAGTTTTCCTGAGTTTGGATTGGATTTTTTCCCGTAGCCAGGGGGGGACACGTACCAGCAATGGTACGGGCCTTGCAGTAGGAGTAGGGATTTGAGGTATACCCTGAGGTAAACAGTGTCGGGGGGGGGACCAGCAGCAATCCCGACATGCTGCCTGGCTCAGGGATGCTGGCTGGTCCCCCCTCCGACTTGGCTGGCAAAGCCGACCTCACATGTCGGCTCACCTGTTTCCGTCCTCCAGGCACAAAGTACAGTTCAGCCTCTCCACCTCTTGCTCAGGTGTCAGTAACGTGGGCCAACTTTCAGACGTGTCACGTTTTGACTCAAGGATATGAGTGACTGAGGCCTCAGTCCAGCCTAACACAGGCACAATTGAGGCACAATTGAGGCACAATTGAGGCACAGTTGCGGCCCAAAATAGGGCTGAGTTAGGCTGCAACTGTGCCTGAGTTAGGCAGGAGGCAAGAGCAGTGGGCCAGGATCGAGGCAAAACTTACCGCAGAGGCAGGCAGGCCCCTGTGGGGAGGTGTCAGTCTTGTGGAAGCGAAGAGCCCCCTCCTGAGCTCGTCTGTGTGCACCTACCACAGCTGCTGCAGCGTTCGCAGCAGATGGGCAGCCACAGATGGGCCTGCAGGCACTGGGCGTGCGACAGTCAGCTGAAGGGCAGAGGTTGTGCCAGTGCCAGCTGCCCCAGGGCACCCTGGGCATTAGCCACCTGCCACAGGGGGGAGTGCCACTGCCCTCCCTCCTGCAGAAGGCGATGCCACCCCCAAGCCACGTTGAGGCTGCACGTGGGAGTCATGGGGGGGAGGGGGTGGGAACGGCACACACAAGGGGGGTCTCATGAAGTCTGGAACCGCCTCTGCCATGACATGCCCATGCGCTGCCTGAAGCCCTGGGCCTCCAGGGCCGTGGCAATGCCCACAAAGAAGGTATCCCGGCGTCCCTTCTGCTCCGTGCCCCGGCCAAGACCGAGAGATGCCTTGGGCTTGTCTGCTGCGAGCGGGAAGGGCTCACGCAGCTCATCACGCCCCCAGATGGGGCAACGTCAGCATGTCGCGGCAGGCGCTCTGGCGGGGTGGGGGGTGGCCAGCTTCCATCATCAGGGAGTGGGAGGGGAGGCAGACAGACAGGCAGACAGACAGGCAGACAGTGGGTGCTGGGGAGGGGCACGGGTGGGTCAGAAACAGACAGACAACAAGGCTGGTGGGAGAGGGATACAGGGAGAGGGGTCTGCAGAGACCAATAGGGACACAGGGGTCACTTCGTAGATGGAGGCAATGCAGGAACAGGCGCCTCTTATGAAGACGGACCTTGGGCAGAACGGACGCCGTTGACAGGCGGAAACGGACACCGTTGACGGGCGGACCGAGGGCGGAAACGGACGCCGCTGACAGGCGGACCGAGGGCGGGTGAGAGCCCCGGTTGCCGAAAGGGCTCTTCACGGACGTGGCAGACGTGCGCCATGTCGCCTGTCAGTGTTTGCCTGCCTGAGAGGCCCCCCAACTCCCCACTCCCCTCTGAGCCCTGACAGCCCCCCTGCTGTGGTCTCCCTGGGCTGGCTGTGGCAGGCCCTGGCTGGGATTTATGCAGAGGCTTGTGTGCTGGGGACTGTCTCTGTGTGTGTTAGGCAGTGCTTGGGTAACATTGGGGACATGTGTTTCCAGGGGCATCTTTATTGTTCTGGAACAGTGGCAGAGATGGCCAGGCGAGGCTGCCAGGGGTAGTCACAGCGGCCACTCAGACCACATCAGCAGCAGCAGCAGCAGGCGTGCCCCATGGACCTGGAGATGCAGGCCCTTCCCCTGTGGAACCACAGCCTGCACCATGGAAAGGGGAGGGACAGCAAGTAGGCAGCCAGGGAGGTGGAGCAGCAGCAGCGCCGGCAGCTGAGGAGGGTTGCAAGGCAGGCTCCAGGACCTCTGGCAGCATCGAGGCAGACGACCATGGGGCAACCAGACTGCAGGCCCAGGGGTGCTACCCGAAAGGTAGGTGGTAGTGGACGTTCCTGGGGAGGCAAAAAACACGGGGATGTTCCATGGCAGCTGGTGTGTGGTAGCAATCGCCATTGAAGAAATGCCAGTGTGCCTGTTGCAAAGGCCTGCAGGGAGAGAAATTAAACACAGCTGAGAGGTGTGAGACACATAGCATGGTCTGCGCTCCTTCCCTGGGTGTCAGGAGAACATGATCCTGTAAGGGAAAAGGGTCAAAGAGAGAGAAGACAACAACACAACGTGTGGGTCACAACCATGGCAAACCTACCAATACTGACCTGTGAGTAGACCCTGTGGAGTAAAGGGGGGGGGGGAAACAGCTGGTGTCTACATAAGGCTAACAGTTCCACACTTGTGGCATTGTGTGCTCATATGACTACAGGCAGCAATCCAACACAACAGTGGTAAAGAGGCATGTATCCTATATATCATTGCAGGCATTGCAGGCATCTATGAGACAAGACATTGGTATAGAGGCATGTCATGGCAGGCTATGCAGGCAGCTATGAGACAAGACATTGGTATAGAGGCATTTCAGAGAAGGCATTGCAGGCAGCTATGAGACAAGACATTGGTAAAGCGTCATGTATCCTACCTATATTTCTCTATGCAAAGAGGCAGAAGTCAGAACACATGTCAGCACGTACCCTGCTGTTACCTGCACTTACCTGCTGGTGCTGTTGCCTGTGGGGGGGGGAGAGGGGCTAGGAGAAAGACATGGGTTAGCAAACACTTGCATGGAGACAGCTGCCCAGGCATAGCAGTAAACAGTTTGGCCGCAGCCTGAACAGCCCTCTCTGCCCTAGAGGGGGGCAGAGAGGAGAAAGGAGAAGAGAGAAGTGGGGTGTTTGAAATGTTTTCAAAGTCCCACTTTGTGGCTGCTGGGGGACAGGACCCCACGCCACGTGCTCAGAGAGAGAGAGAGAGAGAGAGAATGGAGGCCTGGGGCTAGGCTTTTGTGGGAAAGAGGCTGGGTGGGGCTGGGTGCTGATATGGTAACTATTTGGGTTTAAGATTTGGAGAAACCAGAGGACCACACAGACCTGCTCAAGACTTTAGTTCCCCTGTATGCATGACAAAAATCAGTCTTGGCATTAGAACATGCCAAGTCAAACTGGCTGCTATCCCTGCTAGAACTGGCTGCTATCCCTGCCAGTCAAAGAGCTGAAGAAATTGAAGGGATGCTTTGAATGCAAGGAAGCGATGGCGACGTGAGAATGATAGAGTCTTAGCATGACCCTCACTGCTGACGTTGTGACCTGCCAGTCAACTCCTTGCCCTCAACGTGTTTCATTCAATGCCTCAAACTTCACCTCTGCCTTCTACTTTACTCCTACAATCTCTTCTTCTCTTCATTCTAATCAGTAGCGTCACTAGGACGCGCGTCACCCTGGGGCAGGGGGCGTGCGTCACCCTAGTGACGCTACGATATCGTTGCGGGGGGGCGACCCGGCTCCCCCCCCCCCCCGCGTCGCCCTCCGGACACTCCGAGGCCGGCCGGGGAAAGAAGGCCCAGGCAGCGCGTCCTTCCGGGTATTTCCCGGATTTCCGCACATGCGCAGACCCGTTTTGAGGGCTTTTTTCAGAAGGCCCTGGAGCGCCGACGGGGTCGGACGCTCCGAGGCCGGCTCCTGGGTTGGCCTCGGAGCGTCCGAAGGGTGTCGCGCGTCACCCGGTGGCGCTCCGCCCCCCTGCCACGCTCCAGCGACGCCCCTGATTCTAATGAAGTTGTTCTCATAACTCTTACTGATGTTCTACTAAGCAGAGGACACTTGCCTGTCTTTGGTGGTGATGGTGGTCTCCTGGTGCGACAGAATTCTTTTGCAAGCTCCTGTTCTTGATTGTAACATGTGTCCGTAGCAATAAAATTCTGCATGTCATTGATGCAACTGTGGATGCGATTGATTTTTCATTTCATTGTTCTCTCGGCCTACTGCAATATGGCTCTCACACTGGGTGGGGGGTATCTTCAGTGATATAGACTTGAGTCTGTTGACTCGGACTTGAGTCGGACTCAAGTCGCGTTGACTCGGATTTGACTCGGCGATTGTAAAAGACTCGAGACTTGGAGCCTTTTATGACAAGTCCAATTTTATTCAGGTTTAAACCCATTTCCCCCAATAAATAGATAGGGACTTGCAACCAAAGACTCGGGGGCAAAGACTTGGGACTTGACTCGAGACTTGGAGACTTGGGACTTGACTCGAGACTTCGACCCAGGGACTTGACTCGAGACTTCGACCCATGGACTTGGGACCTGACTCGAGACTTGGACCCAGGGACTTGATCCGCATCCCTGGATATCTCCAAGGTTTAACCTTTGGCACAGCACCAAGCTGCAAACCGATTTTCGACATCAGGGGAACTGATGTTCCAATTTCTCTTCCAAATTTATGTTCAGCATATGCAACTGTGAGAAAGAATCGACTTCATCTATACTCAGGAAATATGGTCTTATCGAAAGGTGGGTCAGAAAATGAGAATCCGGCCAACTTTTTTTTTTCAACCCTACAGATTTGCCAATGTTTATCCTCTCAGTCTGCAGCCAAACTAACAGGAAATGTGCAGACAAAAGAGGCCAATTATCGAACCAATGCCAGACTGCAAACAAACAAAGAACAATAGATCCAAAACAACTGGGAGCCAATAGGCCAAAGGCCCATCTAGTCCAGCTTGCTGTATCTCACTGTAACCCACAAGATGCCTCTGAGAGCACACAGACAACAGGGTACATCCTGTTTCCACTCCCTTGCATCTGGCATTCAGAGGTATGCAACCTCTGAGAGGTACAGTAGCTTATCATTCTAATGGCTTGTAGCCTGTGATGGACTCTCCCTTTTCCACCATCAATCTGTCCAACCCCCTTTTCAAGGCATCTAGGCCAGGTGCCATGACCACATCCTGTGGCAAGGAGTTCCACAGATTAATTACACACTGGGTAAAGAAATATTTTCTGTTCTAACTCTCCCACCAGTCAATTTTAGTGGATGTCGCTTGGTTCTGGTGCTGTGCAAGAAGAAGAACATCCCTCTATCCACTCTCTTCATCCCATGCATAATTGTATAGGTCTCAATCATGTCTCCCCTTAGGATGCTTTTCATTTTATATGAATTGTGATGCAAAAAGGAGCTCAGCCGACATATTTCTGAGAGCCGCACATTATACGTCAAAGAGCTGCATGTGGCTCAGGAGCCGCAGTTTGGCCACCCCTGGTATAGCTCTTTCCATGTGTGGAAAGTGCTTCACATTTATTACCTTGATGTAGTCCTTACAATGATGTGGCAAGGTTAGCAATATTATCCCCATTTTATAGATGGTGAAGACTGAGGCTGAGAGGGAGGAGCTTGCCTAGGGCCACGTAGTGACTGCTTGGCAGAGGCGAGCTCCAAACTGGCAAGTCCTGACTCACAGCTTCGTCTCTTAGCCACTATATCAAATCAGTTCGAAATAATTCCGAGGGACTAGAAACAGTACTGCAAATGATTGAAAATGAATGGAAGAACATGCATACCTTATTTTCCCTTGCATGCCCTTAATCCTTTTGCCGCCTTGTTTATAACGATCAAGTGAACTTGTAGGTATGTGAGAATGTAGCTGAAAGTGAGAAGACTTTACTAGTAATAATTTACAAAGATGAGCAGGATGCCAAGAACTTTAATGGTTTCAAAATGTTATTTTCTTCTCAATATACAATTGGAAAGTGAAGGCAAATGAGGGGGGGGGGGAGGGATTTACTGAGGACTGGAGTACAGGAGAGAATTTCCTACTGAGAAAATAACCAGGATCTTCATTCATGCAGTAGTTCTGTCTTCTTCACTTTTCCGAAGATCATTCCAGGAATAAAAGAGAAGGAAGAGAGAAGCATTGGCTGATGAGGAGAGGAGCATTTAGGTATCCGATTAAAGGCATCTGATTTGGCAAGCTTGGGAAATGAACCGGCAGGCTTTCAAATCGGTGCTTATGGGGACCACTTGGTTTTCGCGGCTGGAGCGGCGGTTTCCAAACCTCCTTTTGCCTCGAGAGTTTCTCCCTTAGCTTCGCTTTGCGCAGGAGTGAAGGATGTTGATTCTACCGGAGTGCCACACGATTGCTGGGAGGATTTCTCGAAAGCACAGCATGTCGCTTGCTCGGAACTGGGAGCTGCTTCCTGCTTGGGAGAGCAATCCGTTGATTCATCAGGACTGCAACTGGTCGACTTCTCAGCAGTGGGGCAGGATTGGACTGGTATGCAGAAAATGAAGTAACGAGATGGGGCCTGGCAGTAGGGGGAGAAGACAGACTGAACAGGACCACAGGTGGGAAAGTAAGACTGGGCACCTTCACCGCCGGGATAGCAGAGATAAGGAGCATAGCCCCAAGGAGACTGACAAGACTGACCACAACTGCAGGGGGAACAGAAGGACAGAGAATCACTGCAACAAGGGGAATAAAAAGAGGGAACCCAGTGGCAAGGAGTGTAGCAAGACTGGCCAAAGCTGCCCGGGGAAGAGAAAGACAGGGAGTCATCGCCACAGCAGGACTGGGAAGATGGAGCCCAGCAATAAGCGGAACGGCAGCACTGGCCACAAGTGCAGGGGGAACAGAAAGACTGGGCACCACCGCAGCAGGGGGAACGGCAAGAGGGGACACAGCAGCAGCCAGGGGAACAGCGAGACTTAGAAGCACAGCTGCAGCCACCTCTACCTCGAGTGACAGTCATGCCACTGTTGGGCATACAACCGCACCAACCATAACAGCCCATCGTCAAAGGGCGCTGGCCAACCTGAAAGAAACGTGGCGTTAATTCGACAACCCAGGCACGTTTTCGAAATCTTCCACATTGCACCGAGCACGAAGCTTTCGAGTAGGGCTGTCGCCCAACTGAAAAAAACAAGAACTGCAATCTTAGTCCGAGGATTGTACGATTTTGGCCGAGTCTTCGGATTTGAGACATGCAGACATTTGTCAGTTTAGAAGAGGCATCCTTCTTTTCCTCCTATGAAGGAGGGAATTCTGCTAAGGTAGTGAATTCTCAACTTGAATTTGAGAAGAAAGTACTTTCTGAACTAAAGCAGAACCCCCAATCTGGTCACATTGGGTGTCTTAAAAAAAGAGAGAGAATACATTGGCCTAAGGGATAATGTGACTAACTGCTGCCCTTCTCGGATTTTCAAGAATAAACCATGAAGGACCATAGTTCTTTTATTTTGATTTTTTTTTTCAAATTATAGTCTCATAGTCACATTTCCACTTGTATATTCTCTGAGAACACCACAATTTCCACTTTTAAAGGTGTCTTAGATCCAGACAGACCAGTATGGATTTAGAGAAGTGGAAGGGGGCTTTCCTGACCCTCTTGCAACCCCCAGAACCCCCAAAAAGCCAATCTGAAGGGTGAGGGTATCCCTGGGATATTGTGAGGTTTGGCACAGGAGGGGTTGCTGATGATAAAATTGATAAAAATCCTTCCCTCCCCTTACCAAAGAAGAAGTGTCGTTCTGTTCTCATAACTACTAGGTGGGATCCAATCTTATATCTCAGTATGAGGATCAGTAGCATGAAAACCCCCTTAAATCCAGTCAAAATCTTAAATTCACTTTCTCGTCCTGAACTGATCATTCCTAATCAAGGCAATCAGCGTTTTCCAAATCGCCCCTCCAAACCCGTATTTTCTGTGTGGCCCTTCACACGACTCCTTCATCCCCATCTCATTTAAGGGACAGAAATGTAAGTACTTGAAACTGAATTCTTCCCCTCTCCTCACAAGAAAACAAGGAGCCCAGTTGGTTCAGACCAAAGGTTTCTCTAGTCCAGTCTTCTGAGCCCAATAACGGCCACACCAATCTCTCTTGGAGACCCACAGATAGGACTTGAAAGTAACACTCCTCCCCAGTAGTTGCCCCTCAGTGGAGGTAGACTGTGTCAGAACATGGAGGCTCCACACAGCAAATCCCATGAAATAGTTTGCCCCGTACCTATAGCCATCAGTTAACATGAAGACAACTTACAGTGCTTGGAAGAGGGATCTAGGTCAATGAGGGAAAGGAGAGGTCTTGCGTCGGGAGCTCTTTTATACAGTCTCATTTGCCCTTCCCTGGGAGGAGGGGCACCCCCAAAGCCCTAACAGTGCTGATTAGCTACGCCCACATGTCCCTCCTCCAGGCCATTTTCCGCCTCCCTTACTCTTTGCCCCTCTTCTCATCTTTTTATTAAAAGGACATTGCTCTTTGGTATATGATTAAAGCAATCTTCTGCTAATAACACTGGAGTTCTTGCATTTCCCCACAAGGCATTTAAGAAATAAAATGTCGAGACCTACCGGAGCACTCCGTGATGGGTTCAAATTCTAGGCCAAGAAGATGCCTCTAGCAAGCTTGCAAACAAATGTCTTAATTCAAGCCAGTCAGGCTCTGCTTTAGCTAGGTTCAGAGGGGATCCAAGGAGAGACAGGCCACAAGATACGTTAAAAATAATGTCTTATTTCTTTTAAATATTTACAGGCTGTCATACCACCCCCGTGGGGTCCTCAAGGCGGCTTATAATCCCAATAAAACAACCAAATCCAATTTAAAACAGACACAGCAGACAGAGAAACAAAGTACAAGCCACGAAATGGGTGAAGGGAACAAAAACATCTTCACCGCTTGCATAAAAGCAAGCACTGCTGGGGCCAGGTGGGCTTCATGGGGAAGGGAGTTGCACAATCACAGGGCCACTGCCAAAAAGGCCCTGTCATATGCCCCCCCCCCCACCAAGAGGTAGTGGGATGGGGACCACGGCCCCAGATGCACCAAACGGAAGGTGCAGGAAGATTCATGCAGGGAGGCGACAGTCTTTCAGGTGCCCTGGTCCCAAACTATGTAAGGCTTTATAGTCAGCACCTTGCATGGTGCCTGAAACACACCGCAAACCAGTGAAGATCACAGAATGCAGGTATAATGTGCTCAGAACAGCGGGCACCAGAAAGCACCCTGGTCACATTATGCAGCCACATGCTGCACTTGTTGACATTGCTGGACAGTCTCCAAGGGTCGCCCCATGTAGACTGTGCTATGGTAAAATTATGGACAAGCATTATACATGGATACAATTTGGTAGGACCACCCAAGACTAGATGAAACCATTTGGGGGGTGCTGCATCTGTTCCCCAGACGGCCAACCCTGCCTCGATGTCTATTAAAACACAACCATACACCAGTATTATAACTTAAATGTTACTCCTGAGGCACCGGTGATTATTTATTTAAACCAATATGACTTTGCGGAGTGCCATTTTTCTGTCTTAATAATTACCACAAACGTTCAAGTGGATTCCACATTGGGAAAGGACTGGGGAAAAAAATAGAGTCGTCACCCAGGAGAACTTAGGTTGGATAAGCGAAAGGCGAGATTTTGGGGCAAAGCCAATCCCGAGCCTGGAGAATGACTCTGCAAATGTCTCCAACTGTAAATACTCCACATTGGAACAATCCCACAAATGCCTTCTGGATACACGCACAAATTACAAGCACTATTAGCAGAAGTGAGCTTTAATAATTATAGACCATGCAAAATTTTTCAGTTCATCACAAATACAACACAAGAGGGATCAAGAACCGGATGGTGTGGTGGATGGAAACACACACTCATGAAAAATTTGCCATTCTTTGGCGCTTCGTCACTTCATAAGAACATCAGAAGAGCCCTGCTGGATCAGGCCAAAGGCCCATGTAGTCCAGCTTCCTGTATCACACAGTGGCCCCACCAGATGCCTCTGGGAGCACACAAGACAACAAGATACCTGTATCCTGTCGCCACTCCCTTGTACCTTCCTTGGGGAAGGGCACGTGGAGCTGTATAAAAAGGCTTTCGTCCCAGATCCCTTCATCCACTACATTGTCCTTCCAATCTTCTGGCATCTGACAAGGTAAGGCATCTTCCACTGAACCTTATTCAGCTATACAATAATGGGCAACTTAATTTGGAAAGCATGTAAAGCTGGTTTTAATTATCTTTTGCTCTCTGTTGAACATTTGTTGAATTTCTACTGACTTTCAGGTGTTGTGTGTTTTTCCCTCTGTTATTGCTGTTTTTACAGCAAGTCCTCACTTTAAGTTGTCGAAAGGTTCTTCTTGGAAACTGTGACTTTAAGTGCAACGACTTATAATGAAACCAATTTTACCATAGGCTAACAGCACAATCCGACTTAACATTTGTGCCGGTGTAACCAGCAGCTTAGCGAGAACGGGAGGCCCCAGAACGGAAAAGGGATTCAAATCCCCTCCATAGGAGGAATTCAAAGGGGATTTGAATCCCTTTTCCATTCTGGGGCCTCCCGTTCTCGCTGGGCCACTGGTTACAACGGCACAAAAGTTAAGTCGGATTGCGCTGTGATTGATCTTTAAATGACTCTAAGTGAGAACTTGCTTATTGTACATGGTCCTGGTAGGTTTTTCTCAAGGACTGCATAGCAATGTATCTGTTCTAAGATTTCTGGATAAGTTGGCATCCAGGAGTGTAATCTCAAAAGGGGGCGGTTAGCATCTCTCCCATGTAAGGCTCACCCCAACTGAAATTAATCCCAAGTCACTCATGAACTGGAGCAAAAATATCTTCCCATTCAAGTGAAGGCAAGAAGCATCGTTCCTCACTCTCATTTGGCTTTATGATGTCATGTCACCAAACCTGGTTGGCCCCCCGAAAACATGACATCATCACAATGGCGGCATGGCCTTTGTTTGGTTGGAATCATGTAAGCAGTAAAGAGAAAACTCTATTTTTTAACATAATGTTTGTGTTAAAACATTCACCATGAGGGGCAGTAAAAATGTGTGAAATGATAAGAAAAAAGGCAAGGATTTTTTTTGGGGGGGGATGGAGCATCTTTCAGAGAATATTCGGGAGGCCGTCAACACCATTTTTCATATTGAAAATGTTCACCTATGAAACACAGCCTTGGCTCTAACATATGTGATAGGTAAACGTAAAGGTATCCCCTGCTTGAAAGCCAGTCATGTCCGACTCTAGGGTACGGTGCTCATCTCCGTTTCTAAGGCCGAAGAGCCAGCGCTGTCCGAAGATGCTTCTATGGTCATGTGGACAATTGGAGCAATATTTATATAATATTATTTATAATAACAATTGGAGCAATATTTATATAGTCCTACATCTATGCATTTTTTATACATATGCATATGCCTGTGTGTGTGTTTACAAAAATAATTCTTGAGCTGGTACAGTGGCGTTTTAACGCCTTCCGGCGCCCGGGGGGGCGGGGGCTGGAGCGCCCCCGTCGCGCCAGGGCCCGGCTGCCGTCCCCCCCGAAAGCGGCCCGTCACCGGCTTCCAGAGACGCTTTGCTCTGAAGCTGGGAAGCCCTCCGCGTTGTGACCGCCCAGTTCAGCGGTCGAGGGCTTTGTGAGCCGGCCGAACGCGTCGCCGGCTTTTATTTGGTTTTTCTGCACATGCGCAGAACCTTTCTGAGGGCAAACGGGCTGCCAGTTTGCCCTCAGAAAGGTTCTGCGCATGTGCAGAAAAACCAAATAAAAGCCAGCGATGCATTCGGCTGGCTCACAAAGCCCTCGACCACCGAACTGGGCGGTCGCAATGAGGAGGGCTTGTCCTGGCTTCGGAACGGAGCCTCCGGAAGCCGGTGACGCGCCGAGTGGGCGCGTTGCTTCCCGGGGGCTCGGCAGCCGGGCTCCGGTGCCGCGCCCCCCCCGGAAGCACCGTGCCCACTCGGCGCCTGGGGCGCAGCACACCAGCTCCTCCATCGTAAGAACGCCACTGAGCTGGTATTTAACAGAGATACTGTAGATCCAAAATCAATCACTCAAAAAAGTATTTTATCTACAGAGAAATGTAAGGTTGAAATTGACAACTGTCTTGTTTTGCAGATTGTTGTTACATGTGACAAAACAATTGGAGCAATATGAGGGGGGACATGATTGAGACGTATAAAATTATGCATGGGGTGGAGACAGTGGATAGAGGGAAATTCTTCTCCCTCTCGCACAACACCAGAACTAGGGGACAGGCACTAAAATTGAGTGGAGGGAGACAACACAAAATATTTCTTCACCCTGCATGTAATTCATCTGTGAAACTCCTTGCCACAGGATGGCACCTGGCCTAGATGCCTTTAAAAGGGGTTTGGACAGATTCATGGAGGAAAAGACCATCACAGGTTACAAGCTATAAGCAACCACCTGGTTTTAGAAGTAGGTTTTCTCTGTGCCAGGTGCAGGGGAGTGGCAGCAGGAAACAGGTTATCTTGTTGGCTGTGTGCTCCCTGAGGCATCTGGTGGGGCCACTGAGAGATACAGGAAGCTGGACTAGATGGGCCGTTGGCCTGATCCAGCAGGGCTCTTCTTATGTTCTTATGTTGCCGGCATGACTAACGGAACACTGTTACCTTCCTGCCGCAACGGTACCTATTTATCGACTTGCAATTTCCTGCTTTTGGACTGCTAGGTTGGCAGGAGCTGGGACAGGAGACGGGAGCTCACTCCGTCATGTGGCAGTCGGGTCTCGAACTGCTGTCCTATTGACCTTCCGGTCTGCAGTTCAGCGTCTTAACCACTGAGCCACCGCGGCCCCTGAACTTATGTGATACCTCTCGATTATATTTCAGCTTCACCTTTGCGCCTCCAGAATGAGCTGTTGTGGCAGCAGTGGTTGCGGATCTTCGTGCTGCGGAAGCACCGTCCCATGCTGTGCCGTGCCCTGTTGCGGTGTCCAATCTTGCTGCACCCCTTGCTGCGGCGGCCAGTCTTCCTGCGGTTCCAACTACAGTCAGACCTGCTGCTCCACCACCTGTATTCCGTCTTGCTGCTCCACCACCTGTAGCCAATCTTGCGGAGGCATCAAAACTTCCAGTTGTGCTCCCATCTGCTGCCAGACCCACTGTGAGCCTTGCTTCCCACCGATCAAATCCTGTTGCACCAAGGGAGTCAAGAAATGCTAATGAACCCTCTGAAGGGTTAGCATGTCCCGAATGCATCATCTGGAATATGATCAACACTACCGACATGGATTGGGAGTTCCTTCACCTGAGTGTCCCACTGAATTAATGTCGAAAGCTTTGAAGCTCCCTCTTTGTGCTCAGTTGTTACACTCTTTGCTTGTTTGTCTTTCCTTGAATTCCTTGAATCCTTGCCAAAGTCTTCTTGCAAGTGAAGGAGGGAAGGCTTCTTGGTGTGTCGGGTAGACTATGTTCCCCCTTTTCTTCTTGGTATTGGGTGCTTTCCTTATGTTACAACAATAAAACTCAACAATAATAGACCTGGCTATTTCTCGGGGTATCATTCATAAACGTTTTCCCCCTTTTAAACATACAAGCAAATGCACACACGATTCTTTTAGTCAAATATTCTTCAGAGGAGGCACATTGTGACAGGTCGTCAACCAGGAAGTTGGTATCTCCTCAGCTTCCTGGTGTTTGTGACTCGAGCGTTTTCTCTGCAGTGTGAAGACTCTTCTCTATGGCTCTTATCCTCAATTGTTCTTCCACTCACCCAAAGAGGAGGGATGTCTTTTGCCAATCCCCACTTCGTGCCATCCCATGTTGACAATACATGATGATGTAGGATCAAAAACTAATATGAGGGAGAAGGAGGAACATATGGAGAAACACCAGTCCTCTGGCCTGTGTTTTGCCCCACAGAAATTCCTGGAAAGAATAAGTATCCCTTAAAAGACAGGGATTGTTCGCAGAAAACTGAGGTAAAATAGATTCAGTTATGAGGCCAGAGATACTTTTCTGAGGGAACCTTGAGGGCATGGACTGAGTGTGTGTGTGTGTGTGTGTGTGTGTGTGTGTGTGTGTGTGTGTGTGTGTGTGTGTGTGTGTGTGTGTGTGAGAGAGAGAGAGAGAGAGAGAGAGAGAGAGAGAGAGAGAGAGAGAGAGAGAACACGACTGGGCTTGTGTGTGGATAATTTCTACATCTAGAAAGATAAAAGACTTTGCCTGACCGAAAAAAAACAGCGAATTCCAGGCAACAATTCCAAGAATGCGATGAGCGAAGCCACGGCAAGTCAGCTAATATTGGTTTGAAACCTCGGTATGTCTCTGCTGGAGAAGAAAGTATCTGCTTAAACAAAGCACAGTTGGGTGCCATCTCTCACAGGGAGAGGCGCATGCGCAATGTGTGTTTAATAGCTTCCCCAAGGCATCAGCATGCACTTCGCAGTGCCTCTCTTTTCAGAATGTCAACAAGCGCTTCTGGAGGAAGCCGCATCAAGTCAGTAGGAACTTCTGTAATGTCAGAATTTGATGGCTTCTTATTGTGCACATGGACAAAGACTGAAACACAAGGCCAGAGCCAGCCCAAGACCTCCTGACTCCTGAGACGGCATGCCAAATGATGCGCCCTTGACCTGATGATGCGCCTGCCTGTTTTATTCCTGCTGTCCAATGTTCTAGCTCGACACTCTCCTCCCTTCCACAGTTCCTCTTCCTCTCTGTCCCCTCATCCTGTTCCAACCCATGGTGCACGAACCGGAAATTGGAAACGCCAATTGGAAACAGAGAGTGGAAGGAGGAGGAGGAACTGCGGAGATGGGTACTTCCCAGCAATCCACTTGTCTGTGGCGACTGCCTCAGTTGACTTCATGGATGAGCCGGCCTGCACCAGGCAATATCTACATTATAAACTCAGCTTTATACCCTGGCTTCTCCTGATGAATCCTGGGAATCATAGTTCAGTGAGGGTGCTGAGAATTCCCCATGGGGGAAATGGTGACACTTCTCAAAGCATGTTTACAGTTTTCTGAAAAGAGGAAATGGCAGTAAAACCAGTTTAAATGCAGCATAAGTGTATCCCCCCCCCAAAAAAAAGGAGGCACCAAGGAATTGAGGAATGAGAAAAACAAAATACTTGTTAACAAGTTAACAAGAGCACACCTACCTGGCAATTATTAGAAATCAATAACAGAGGTTTCCAAGAATTAACTACAGGGAAGGAACAAAGGTTGAGAGATTAGATGAGAAGGCGGTGAAAGCTTCAGGCATTTAACTTGGTATGATGAGTACAGGTGACACACAAGCAAGTTGGTAGTGATATTTTTTAATCACTTGCAAGCCTCCTACACACTGTTGGGATTTCTTTAGCATTTCATCACTGGGGGGCAACACTGTTGGGTAGCTTGGTACTCGCCACAACTGGGTAGGACGTTTCGCCCTGTACTCACCCTTCGGTAGGACAACGGGGGCAGCTGCCCTGCCCCCTGTGCCTTCATGACCAATATATGGCCATAATAGGGGGCCCCTGCACTGGTTGAGTTGCCAGAGGTGTAGCTAGGCCCTGTGGGAGGGGGGCTGCATCCCCGTGATGTCACTTCCAGAAATGATGTCACTTACCCCGCCCCCTGGTGATGTCATTGACACCGAAAAAGGTACCTGGGTGGTGGGCAGGTGGGGGCATCCTTTATCGCCGCCCACCCGCGAGGACAATCCAAAGCCCGCAAGGACGATCCAAAGCCTCCAAAGAGGCACAAGCGGCGCGAAAAAACTTGCTGCTGCTGTCAAATTGTTGCCGATGCGGCAGCTTTGACACTCCCCCAGTGTTGCCCAGGGGCGGTGACCCCACGTCCCCCAGCGACACTTCTGTGAGTTGCCCTGGGCCTGTACCCTGCCTGCACCCTTCAAGGGACGGCTCTGCAAAGGGATGTTCTGTAAAAGAATGGCAAGCAAATTCAGGCACACTCCAGAACCATCAAGCCGAATCCCAGTTCAGCTACCAGTCAAAAATGGTGGCTCAGCATGAGCTCCTGAACTGCCCTTCACCTGGGATGTTCACCTGGGACTACCTGGGATTTGCAGTTCACCTGGGGCTACCTGGGATTATCAATCACTTGCCAACCCACAAAGCCTAGTGGATGCATTTTTGTTGTGATGATGTGCAGGCTTGAGTTAGACCCACCATATCTCTTTGGTAACCACAACCACTGTGTTCTCAAAGGTCAAAGACGGCCATGAAACTAGTGGTTTTCCAGGCAACACACCATGCAGTGGTTTTAATGCCATTTACCTTCTTCAAGAGTTAAAGCTCTTGCAGACCACAAATCCCAGTGAAGGAGTGAAGAGTCTATGGATCAAATACCTCTTACACAGCACTGTCCTTTGGCGTTTCCAATTTCCAGTTCGTGCAGCATGGCTCAATTGTTAATCTCTCATTAAATAAGCATTTATAAATTGCAGGTAACGAGTGCTATACTGGACTAATGTGTTGGTTATTTAAAGCTTAAGGCCTTTAAGGAGAGCATTGGAGCCCGGTGTGAGCTGCGGGAGTCATACACATGGAATTTTTATGACTTGATTATTTGCCACGGCTTCGTTGGAGGTTGCTCTCCTTGGAAATTCTTGCCGTTCATCATCTTCTAACTCACTTCCTGAATGCAGGCGATAGCCACGACGGCACAGATGCATTGCGGAACGAACACGTGGACATCAATTTTTCGGGGCTTGTCACATGAGTATTCTTGCTCTCCTTCTAAAAAAAATAATTAGGAATACAGAGACCAGTGCTAGAGGCTATTGTCCAAGTTCTAACATGGGGCTCACAACCACATGATGTGGTGACGGTCACTAGTGTAGATGGCTGTAAACACAGCTTTTAATGCTATGGATCACGTCACAGCTCATTTTCTCCTTCCATGTATCGTTCTTTGGATCCAAGCCTATATCTACTTGACCAAAACACAAAACTGATCATCCATTTGATGACATGCAAGCTTCCCTCCTTGTTTACAGATATGAGTTCAAGTGACTGCTTAGCTGTGCTGGTAACTGAATTGAATTAGGCTAGGCACAGTTTCTCTCAATCTAACCCGCCTTTCAGAGTCGTTGTAGAGACAATAGATTGGGACATACACTACTTAATAATAATCTTTCATTCAATTAGTGGTTATTCAAACAATCAGGTGAAGCCATTGTTATCATGATACTGTTTCCAAGTCTCATCCTTTGTTGTTCCAAGGGAATAAATCACCGCATATGGAAAGCTGGATGATCAGGGAGGTGAGGAGTTGCATGAAATCTCTTATTAGGAAGATTGGCTTAGGGACTGTAGCTAGGTGATAGGTCACCTGCTTTCTATGCAGAAGATCCCAGGTTCAGTCTCCAGATATGCCAGGAAACACCCTTGCCTGAGTCCCTAGAGAGCTGCTGTGACTCAGTTTCCATAGGACTGAACCAAACGGATAAGTTCTGACTCATTAGGAGACAGATTCAGACATTCATACACAATAAAGAACACATAGAAACTAGGCACTGCCATGATTTCAGAAATTTATTAATGAAGTTACATGACATTTAGAGTATGTTTAAGGATCCCAAAGAGAAAGGAGGACAGAGGAACACCATCTACTCTCTGAAGGAAGGAAGCCTTCGTCATTGATTGGTAGATTACTTGCAAGGATTGAAGGAAAGAAGAGAATTCTGTTTCCTGAAGACAGGAGGCACAAAGATCCAGCAGGGCTCTTCTATGTTCTTAAAGCTTTCAGCAATGAACTCAGTGGATGAGCCCAGGACGTGCCGGGTTATGTTCTGATGTAGATATTCTGGATGGTGTGTTGGCAGCCACCAGGCCGGGTTCAACTTCTGGAGCTTCATAGGCCTTATTCACCAATGCAATCAGTATTTGTACTGCTGGCAACTGGGTGCACATTGGTAGACGGAGCTCTTGGCAGACTGGCCCCCCACGTATGGGATGGAGCAGCAGCCCTGGGAGCTAGATTGGTAGGAGTAGCGAGGCCGGGAGGAGCAGCAGCAAGGGGAGCAGCCGCATCTGGAACAGCAGCGAGAACGGGAGGAGCAGCAGCAGGGGGAGCAGCCGCATCTGGAACAGCAGCGAGAACGGGAGGAGCAGCAGCAGGGGGAGCAGCCGCATCTGGAACAGCAGCGAGAACGGGAGGAGCAGCAGCAGGGGGAGCAGCCGCACCTGGAACAGCAGCGAGAACGGGAGGAGCAGCAGCAGGGGGAGCAGCCGCACCTGGAACAGCGAGAGGACTGGTTGCAGCAGCAGGGGGAGCAGCCGCACCTGGAACAGCGGGAGGACTGGTTGCAGCAGCAGGGGGAGCAGCCACACCTGGAACAGCGGGAGGACTGGTTGCAGCAGCAGGGGTTGCAGCCACACCTGGAACAGCGAGAGGACTGGTTGCAGCAGCAGGGGTTGCAGCCGCACCTGGAACAGCATCGAGAGCTTGATCCGCAACAGGACATCTTGGCTGAGTGAAGCTAAGGAAAGAGAAGCTTTCTGTAAATGAACTTCCCAATATTCATGTACACACATTGTCCGATACACATACATTGATATCTTCCTAATTTCCCAAATCTTCCTAATTTCCCTAATTTCCCACACTCCCAAAGAAGTGTGTGACTTCTTTGATCAGAACTCACCCATCCTCCAAATTGCCAGGTTTTTGTCAATATAATTAATGAACATATCACTGAGCTTCGACAGTGGAAAGAAATAACTGTACAGAGCCACAATTTCTTATTTCTTCCCCTGAATTTCTTTAAATTTCTTTACTCCAAATTTCTTTAAATTTTTACACTTGACTTCTGAGTGCTTGAGTCATTATTTCATGGTTGTTTAGACCGTTATCAAATATACCTGCCAGCTCTTCAATGATATCAATTTCTGTGCAATATTGAATATCAACCATTAAATATTTTCTACTATGAAATATCATACACAGACAATTATGAAAAACAAAATACCATTACTTGTCAAGTATCAAAGACTGAGATAAATCATATAATGACATGTCAACTATCAGATATTGTCAAATAACCATACATCAAATTATTTATTTTCCTCTACCGCCATTCCCCACACTACAAGTCTGGGGCTCAATATATTAGTTTTAGTTTTAAATACCGGTATATTTAGTATTTAAGGTATTAAAATATAAAAATATTAAAACTAGTTTTAATATATTTACCATATTTACAATGCTAGACACGCAAGTCCCATGAAACTTAAAGAGACTTACTTTTGAGTAGACATACAATACTACTTATTGCTACTCATTGCAGTTACAAATGCATGTGATAGCATTCATTTTCATTTTGTATTTTGTAAGACATCCTGAGATCTAATCAATAAGCATTTCAGAAATACTGATATCCAAGATCACAAAATGACAATGAGATATGTCCACTATTCGGCAAATATTCAGAGAATATCCGGAGTATTTGAGAACATTCACAGAACAAAGCTTTGGACATGGAATTAGTTTCTGTTTCGTTGAAGTGTATTTTTGAAGAGAGGAACTCCAAATTAGCCATACCAAAGAGAACTTGCTGGAACCTGTTTAACGAGTCGTTATGGCAGAGCCATCCAGTAACACCCGCCACAAGATTTGCTTTGAAGCCCAAAGGCTACTGGAGGTGTTTCTTCTCCTTCATGAAGAAAATGAATTCAACTTACTTGATTCAGTAGTCGCAACTTGCAGCACGATGGCAATCAAGAGAACAAGTGATGTGCTTAGAGATGGAGAGTCTTTTATACAGGTTCTTACACCCTTCCCCTTCTATGTGAGGCACCTTCAAGGAACCAACAGATTCTTCACCATTTACCGGAGCATGTACGGATGCTCTGCCCCATGTTCCAATCCCGTGTTCTCTGAGCAGATTCCATCTTTGACTACGTAAGAATTTTCCAATGGCATATAATTAGAGTTATTTGAAAATCATCACACCATAATTCTGACATCACACCAGCAGAAATGTTCCTAGGATTAGAGCATGAATAAGCATACTGGGCTGCTTGAGTGACTTTCTTGTTGGGATCCATGTGGTTGAGTACCATGTTTATAATTCAATTACATCAGATTGCTCATCAAGTTGTTGCACCATCTATGTCAATTGCCAGAGCTCATAATTTTTCCCTTTAACTATAGAAAGAACGTATGAACATTTTTTTTTTCTCCCATGTGGAAAACACTGAAATCAGCACTTTAGAGATGTTGAGTATTTTTTTTTCCTATTTCAGGGTAGAATTTCCCATCACTACAGCAAATATTGGGTACATGATGCTTACATGCTCAGATTATCATATGAGGCTATAATTAAAGTTGTAGTTTCATTGAAAGCCAATTTAACTCATCATAGAGCAGGGTCTTTAAATTGATTAGAGAATGCCCTCCTATAATTCATGTTGTACTTTCATTGAAAGCCAACTTATCATAGAGCAGGGTCTTTTAATTGGAGAATGCCCTCCTAAGGAAGCCTCTTTTGTCCTCTTTCATCCTCTCTTTTTGGAGTCAGGAGTAAAACCCAGCGAGGTTTTTCATAGAAGGGTGAACAATCCAATGGAGATAAATTTCTTTGTTGTCAGATTGGTACATTTTGGATATGTTCATACCAGAACAGGTGTGTGACTGATTTTGGTTGTGTAACTGATGTGGGTCCAAACTTTTGGGTTGCCTAGTTCATGGCAATGGCTCAGCTCATCATTTATTTGGCTAGGCTGGTACTCCACCTGGCCTGTATCTTAATCCTGTGTAGACAATGCCACACCCGGTCACACCCTAACCAGACCATTTCAACGCCTTCAGAATCTTCAACTGCTATGGAATCCAGTTACCAGTTTATTGAGGGAAGTATCTCCCTGAGCAGCTAGCTTGCCATGCACAAGGAAAACGTTCTTTGGAACAACCAAGGATGACATTCAGAAACATTAGAGGTAACAAGGAGTACAACTGAATGTTTAAATGACCACTAATTTCAATAGGATTATCTTATTTTTTTATCCCTAACTACAGTACTATATTTACAACTCTAAAAGACAGGTTAGATTGATAGGGAGCACCTAACTCAAGGCCATTCCATAAGCTCCACAGCTGAGCAGGCATTTCAACCTCTATTTGTGTCATTGACATCTAACAGTTAGCCACTACACCATACTGTAGTGGTTCCCAAACTGGGAGGCACGGCTCCCAGGGGAGTCATGGAAACCAGCCAGGGGAGCTGTGGAGTGCCACAGAATCCTCTCAGAACCAGTGAAATGCCAATTGGCAGGCATCGATATAATGTAATGGGGAGGTGCAGCCAATGGTCTCCAATGGTCAAGGGAGTTGAAAATGTTTGGGAAACATCACCATATTGTCTCCACTTATCTGTAAATTGGCATCATGTCTTCAGAAGGACTATCAGCCAGTACTGTGGACCTATGTCTTAATAAGTTTCCTTATGGGTCCCTTCGGGGAGAAAGGCGGGATAGAAATATTGTAAATAAAATAAATAAATAATGGGGTGCACAACCAAAATAAGCCACATACCTGTTCTGAGATGTACCAATCCGACAAGCAACAAACTCACCTCCATTTATCTGAGTTGTTCACCATATTATCCAAAGGTTTTCTGGATTATAACGTTATTCTAGACTCCAACAGGACGGGAGGAGAGAGGACAATAGAGGCTTTCTTAGGAGGGCATTCTATAATGGGGGGGGGGATGAAAAGCCCCTATTTTCTGATGACAGCTAGTATGGTTTTCAATGAAAGCAGAACATGAATCAGGACCTCAGATGATCATGTTCACTTAGGGTTTTCATGTACCCAATACTTGCTGTAGTAATGGGAAATGCTGGCCTGAAATAGGAAGAAAATATATCTCGACTTCTCCAAGGTGCTGATTTCAGCATTTCTAACCATATTAGGGGAATAAAAGGTACATCCATTCTTACTAAAGTTCAGTAATAAAATATGTTCTCTAACATTGGATGGGGCAACAAAATGATGAGCAGTCATATGAGCAGTCATTGAGTCATGCCCATGGTATTCGACCACATGGATCTAAATGAGAAGATCCCTCAAGGCGCTCGATATTCTTGTTCATGCACCAAGTGAAAGTGTCCTCTGGTATGATGCAAAGGTCTCCATGTGATGATCCTCAGATTGCTCTAATTATATGCCATTGGGAGAATTCGTACGTAAGATAGGATCAAGTCAAAGAACACAGGATCGGACAATGGGATTGGTGCATGAACATGTGCATTGGTAGTCCATCCTTATTAATGAGGCCTCACAGCCTAGGGGACGGCTTTAAGAAACTGTATAAAAGGTGATCCGTCTCAAAGCACATCACTCATTCACCTGATTGCCACGGTGCTTGCAAGTCGCAACTACTGAACTACGTAAGTTGAATTCATTTTCTTGACATTTTCTTCCATAGCCTTTGGGCTCTTGCCTAAACCAGATCCTACGTATGTCTCACTGATATCTTCTGCTACTTAACATTAGTATTTCTTATTTTTTTAATCTATTTTTTTAGATTATTGTTTTTAATCAGGGTGGCTTACAATACAATCCTATTACACTCAATTGTAATTGCGATAAGTGACTGAAAGTGCAATAAGTAAAAAAAAAATGGTAAACTAAAATGATCCAACGTACTGAAAGCTGTGGTCAGTCGATATCTGATGGTTGAAATGTCAGAGGGTGAAAATATACTGGGGGGGGGGGGATTTTGTCCAAAGATGCACTTGGTGCCAATTAGGAAGATACAAATTAATGCACATTGGACAATGTTTGTATCTGAGTATTGGCAGGCACATTTACAGAAACCATCTCTTTCTTTCAGCTTCACTCAGCCAAAATGTCCTGTTGCGGATCAAGCTCTCGGTGCTGTTCCAGGTGCGGCTGCTCCCCCTGCCGCTGCAACCAGTCCTCCCGCTGTTCCAGGTGTGGCTGCTCCCCCTGCTGCTGCAACCAGTCCTCCTGCTGTTCCAGGTGTGGCTGCTCCCCCTGCCGCTGCAACCAGTCCTCCTGCTGTTCCAGGTGTGGCTGCTCGCCTTGCTGCTGCAACCGGTCTCGCTGCTGTTCCAGATGCGGCTGCTCCCCCTGCTGCTGCTCCTCCCGTTCTCGCTGCTGTTCCAGATGCGGCTGCTCCCCCTGCTGCTGCTCCTCCCGTTCTCGCTGCTGTTCCAGATGCGGCTGCTCCCCTTGCTGCTGCTCCTCCCGGCCTCGCTACTCCTACCAATCTGGCTCCCAGGGCTGCTGCTCCATCCCATACGTGGGGGGCCAGTCTGCCAAGAGCTCCGTCTACCAATGTGCACCCAGTTGCCAGCAGTACAAATACTGATTGCATTGGTGAATAAGGCCTATGAAGCTCCAGAAGTTGAACCCGGCCTGGTGGCTGCCAACACACCATCCAGAATATCTACATCAGAACATAATCCGGCACGTCCTGGGCTCATCCACTGAGTTCATTGCTGAAAGCTTTAAGAACATAAGAAGAGGCCTGCTGGATCATTGTGCCTCCTGTCTTCAGGAAACAGAATTATCTTCTTTCCTTCAGTCCTTGCAAGTAATCTACCAATCAATGACGAAGGCTTGCTTCCTTCAGAGGGTAGATGGTGTTCCTCTGTCCTCCTTTCTCTTTGGGATCCTTAAACATACTCTAGATGTGTCATATGTCCATCAATAAAGTTCTGAAATCACAGCAATGTCTAGTGTCTATGTGTTCTCTATTGTGCATGAATATCTGAGTCTGCCTCCTAATGGGTCAGAACCTTTGTCTGTCTGAATCAGTCCTATGGAAACTAACTCACAGCAGCTCTCTAGGAATTCAGGCAGGGGTTGCTGTTGATTTACCTGGAGACTCAATCTGGAACCTTCTGTGTACAAAACCGGTGAAATGGAAACAGTTGTCCCCCTATCCTACACCATCCCACTCACCAAACCACAAATACAATAGGCTGCTGAAATTAAGACTGCTGGGAGAAATCTTTAGACTGCAAGCCATAGTTGCCTTTAAGAGTATATTAGAGAAGACTGGTAAATTATACAAGCATCACAGAAAAGTAAAGCAGGGATCCCTGTCCTCACATTTCAGGTCTGAATTGAGACTTGGCATCTCACTAATCGTGTCTCACCTGATTTGCAATGTAGCATTTCACCCAAATGACCATCAGCTCATTCCTCCCAAAGTTCAGGACGTCTCTTAGCCTGTGCTCCAAAATAACATGAGCTACTTCCATTGTGTTGTTTGAAGAAGAGGAAAAAAAGCAAGAACTCACACACCTGTTTGGGGTTTGTTACCACAACATTCTAAGCACCAAAAGAAAGGAGGCAATGATGTATTTGGGCAAGAATTGTAGCTGAGGGGTCCTGGGTGCCATCAGATCCCACACAACTAAACTTGTCTCCCACACACCTAAAGGACTTAGTAGGTGGGTTCTCAAGTGAGAAGATTCCATTGCAGAACAAGAGTTATACCCTGCAGGGGGCCAGAGGTCTGCTCCAATACTCAAGGAGGGCACTAGACCTCAGGTTGACTCATTGAGGAACTTTTGAAGACTGCATCGATGGTCTGAGGAGAGGCAGTGCAGCCACATCTTCTCCATCTCTTCTGTTGCATCTCACCAGTGGTGTTCGCTGGGTACAGCGATTAAAACCACAGGAACGTACAAAGCTGCATTATGGCAGCTCAGCTGATCTGTTTAACAAGTCCAACCATGTCCAGCACCTTTTTCAAGTCAGAAGTGGAGGGACTTTCCCAGTGCTGAAGAACCAGATTCTTTTAACTGGAGTTGCCGAAAGTCGAATCGGGGCCACCTGAATACAAGGCAGGTACTCCACTATTGAGCTATGGGACCTTCCCTAATAATGACGGCAATTGCCTCACCACATCAAGAAGCTCAATAACAGTTATTAAACACTGACATATTAAATATTGACACATCAAGAAGCTCAATAACAATTATTAAACATTGACATATTAAACATTGATGCCTTGTCAATGTTTAATAACTGTTATTGAGCTTCTCAGGAAGAGAAGTTTGCTTTTCAAGGATCCAGGGCCTGAGCATCCCTCATATACGATTTATAATTTCAAACATTCAAAAATCCCTCATATACTTTGCTAGCAGAGGGACCCAAATTCATTCCCTGACTGCAACTCAAGGTGGAACTGGCAAAGTCTCCCATTTGAAAGCCTGAAGTTCTGGTCAATGTATATAATACTGAGCGAGATGCACCAATGACCAGACTCACATAGAAGCAGCTTCATACAGTATACTATAATCTATTTCTCCTCCTCTCTTTTTCTTTTCTTTTCAATCCCTTGAGAAGTCGTCTTATCCAACTTTGTCTGCCTTATAGTATGGAGCTCATAGTGGAGGGTACTGAACTGCGTATACAAGATTTGTGTGTCATTCTTGCAGATTTGGTTTTTTTAAAAGCATTATGGCAATCTCTTTGGGATCCTTAAACATACTCTAGATGTGTCATATGTCCATCAATAAAGTTCTGAAATCACAGCAATGTCTAGTGTCTACATGTTCTCTATAGTGCATGAACTCCTGAATCTGACTTCTAATGGGTCAGAACCCTCTAATGTCTCTTTACAGCAACTGTAATGTCTTTTAAAAAGAAAGGATTGCAAATGAGGTCGATTTGCTGATTTCTTCAGTAAGGCATATAAGTCTCACCTTTCTAGGCAATCTGGTTCCACAAGAAGGCTAATGACATCGTCAAAGGAATAAAACCCATTGTAAAAGAATGAGGCCACATAGATCGAAACAATATTGACAACCTTGATTGATCAACAACATTGATGCAACAGTAGTTGCCAGAGCATCGGGCAATCCCTGCTGGATCTAGCCAAAGACCTATCTAATCCAGCTTCCTCTTCCCCATAGTGGCCTACAAGATGCCTTTGAGAAGCCAAGAGCAGGACATGAAGGGAAATTGCCTTCTATTGATCCTGTATCCCAGGAACTGGTATTCAGGAGCAGATGGCCTCTGAGCATCATAGAGGTTCCATGTGGATATCAAGACAAGGATTTGTTGATGATAAGCATCCTTTAAGCAAGAGGCGACTATACACCTGGACATCACCAGATGGTCAATACCGAAACCAGATAGATTATGTGCTTTGCAGCCAAAGATGGAGAAGCTCTATACAATCAGTAAAAACAAGACCTGGAGCTGACTGTGGTTCAGATCATGAGCTTCTTCTTGCAAAATTCAGGCTTAAATTGAAGAATGTAGGGAACACCACTAGACCAGTCAGATATGACCTAAACCATATCCCTTATGAGTATACAGTGGAGGTGAAGAATAGGTTTAGGGCACTAGACCTGGTAGACAGAGTGCCTGAAGAACTATGGACGGAAGTTCGTAACATTGTACAGGAGGCAGCAACTAAAACCATCCCAAAGAAAAAGAAATGCAAGAAAGCAAAGTGGCTGTCAGATGAGGCTTTACAAATAGCTGTGGAAAGAAGGAATGCGAAAAGCAAAGGTGAAAGGGAAAGATATAAACAACTGAATGCAGATTTCCAGAGAATAGCAAGGAGAGATAAGAAGGCCTTCTTAAATGAACAATGCAAGGAAATCGAGGAAAACAACAGAATGGGGAGGACTAGAGATCTCTTCAAGAAAATTGGAGATATCAAGGGAACATTTTGTGCAAAGATGGGCATGATAAAGGATAAAAAAGGCAGAGACCTGACAGAAGCAGAAGAGATTAAGAAGAGATGGCAAGAATACACAGAAGAACTATACAAGAAAGATCTTAATGTTCCTGATGACCACGCTGGTGTGGTCACTGACCCAGAGCCGGACATCCTAGAGAGCGAAGTCAAGTGGGCCTTAGATAGCATTACTAACAACAAAGCTAGCGGAGATGATAATATCCCAGCTGAGCTACTTAAAATCCTAAATGATGATGCTGTGAAAGTGCTGCACTCAATATGCCAACAAATTTGGAAAACTCAGCAGTGGCCAAAGGATTGGAAAAGGTCAGTTTACGTTCCAATTCCAAAGAAGGGCAGTGCCAAAGAGTGTTCAAACTATCGCACAATTGCACTCATTTCACATGCTAGCAAGGTTATGCTCAAAATTCTACAAGCTAGGCTTCAGCAGTACGTGGACCGAGAACTACCGGATGTACAAGCTGGGTTTCGAAGAGGCAGAGGAACTAGAGATCAAATTGCCAACATGCGCTGGATCATGGAGAAAGCACGAGAGTTCCAAAAAAACACCTACTTCTGCTTCATTGACTACGCAAAAGCCTTTGATTGTGTGGATCACAACAAACTGTGGCAAGTTCTTAAAGAGATGGGGATACCAGACTACCTTACCTGTCTCCTGAGAAACCTGTATGCGGGTCAAGAAGCAACAGTTCGAACCGGCCATGGAACAACTGATTGGTTCAAAATTGGGAAGGGAGTCCGGCAAGGCTGTATATTGTCACCCTGCCTATTTAACTTATATGCAGAGTACATTATGAGAAATGCAGGGCTGAATGAATCGCAAGCCGGAATCAAGATTGCCGGGAGAAACATCAACAACCTCAGATATGCAGACGATACCACTGTAATGGCAGAAAGTGAAGAAGAACTAAAGAGCCTCTTGATGAGAGTGAAAGAGGAGAGTGCAAAAGTTGGCTTGAAACTCAACATTAATAAAACTAAGATCATGGCATCTGGTCCCATCAATTCCTGGCAAATAGAAGGGGCAGAAATGGAAGCAGTAACAGATTTTACTTTTTTGGGTTCCAAGATCACTGCAGACGGAGACAGCAGCCATGAAATTAAAAGACGCTTACTCCTTGGAAGGAAAGCTATGGCAAATTTAGATAGCATAATAAAAAGCAAAGATATCACCATACCAACAAAAGTTCGTATAGTCAGGGCGATGGTGTTCCCAGTAGCAATGTATGGTTGCGAGAGCTGGACCATAAGGAAGGCTGAGCGCCGAAGAATAGATGCTTTTGAACTGTGGTGCTGGAGAAGACTCCTGAGAGTCCCTTGGACTGCTAGGAGATCAAATCAGTCAATCCTAAATGAAGTCAACCCTGACTGTTCCCTGGAAGGACAGGTACTAAGGCTGAAACTCAAATATTTTGGCCACCTAATGCGAAGAGAGGACTCTCTGGAGAAGACTCTGATGCTGGGAAAGACTGAAGGCAAAAGGAGAAGGGGAAGGCCAAGGATGAGATGGTTAGACAGCATCACCGATGCAACGAACATGAAAATGAGCGAACTCAGGAAGATAGTGGAGGATAGGAAGGCCTGGCGGGATATGGTTCATGGGATCACGAAGGGTCGGACACGACTTAACGACTGAACAACAACAAAGCCACAAGAGGCAGGAGAAGAAATGCTCATATACGGACTGATTTTTCGAGTTGGAGTGTCTGAATACTGTTCAAAGCGAGACCCACATAGAGGAGAATTTGAATATCCCAGCAGGGATGTGATCAGTTGTGATGGTGCCTAGATGTGACCAGTTGTGATGGTGCCTAGATCTTTCTGGATTAGGTATGGGGTCAGCTGAGCATAAATCTAATCTGGTGCTTGGTGATCCTGGCCAAACCTTCTCAGAGATCCAAACAAGCTTGGGCTACTTCCATTTGTTTTTTAAAGCCCATAGTTTCTGTATTTATTATACCACCTTTCTTATCCTTAGATTGCTCTTCAGATATTACTCAAGGCAGTTTACACAGACAGGCTGTCTAGACCAAATAAGGGTCTTTACAATATTATTCTACAGAACCCTTCAACTCCAGATGGTTTCCTTCTACAGTGTAGTAAACTTCAGTAGTAGTAGTAGTAGTAGTAGTAGTAGTAGTAGTAGTAATAATGATAATAATAATAATAATAATAATAATAATAATAATAATAATAATAATAATAATAATAATAATAATGTGGATAAATAATAAAACGTTTATTTAGTGGAAATAAAACGTTTGGTGGTTCCTATATAAACATGTCCACAGTTTATATAGGAACCACCAAACGTTTTATTTCCACTAGGATCAAGGAGCACCAACGTGCTTGTAGACTGAAACATCTGGAACAATCTGCCCTAGCACAACATATGGTGGATACAGGTCACTGTATCAATTTTGACAATGCAGAGAGACTATGCTATGAGACCAATTATAGAGCAAGAAGCCTAGAAGCCATAGAGATTTTTAAACATGGCAGACGGGTCCTGAACCGTAAGCAGGAATTGTCCATGATCAATAGAAGCTGGACCCCAGTAATAAATAAAACTACAATAAATGGAAATGTAATAAAAAGGGTGGCCACTAGGGGGAGCAAGCAGGTTCAAATGGGGTCAGGTCACTAGCAGTTAATGAGGATGTCTTGTTTCCGGTACTAATTGCTCTCAGGGAAAAAAAATGTGCACCAAAAAACCTTTCAAAAATATCTTTAGGACTGCGATGGGCTCACGATCTTCCTGCCTGCTTAGGCTTTGTTGCATCTGATGAAATTCATAGCTTTGTAAGAAACAGGGAACACGGGTTTAGATGCCATGTAAGAAAATGTATTTAACAGAACACAAAACACACGTTTCATCCACTTCTGTGGACGTCTTCTGGTGTACAGCAGCACCATGCTAGCAAGATGTAAAATGCACTGGGTGCCACTGAAATTCATAGCGTAATGAATGAAATGTCATGCCAGATATGTTTTAAAGTGTTTTATTGTATTTTAAAGAAGACTTTATTGCACATACGTGGATTTTAAGAGACTTGCAAAGTTATATTTGAAAATACATGTTCTGAACATTTTTAAGCTTTTTTGCTGTTTTTATGACCACAATCTGGGTGAAGATGCCGGGATCTTGTTACTTGGTACATTGTAGCCGGTCATAACAGTTTTCGATCTATTTGAGCTGCTAAGTTGGTTTACCTTGGAGGCAAAAGATGAATCAGGACTTCACGTGATAATCTGAGCATGTTCACATGGGACCTCTGGGTACCCAGTGTTTGCTGTAGCAATGGAAAAGGCATGAAAAGGAAACAGTAAGAAGAAGAAGAAAAGACTTCAATACCCTCAAGGTGCTGATTTCAGCAATTCCCACCATAGGAGTAAAATTGTACATTGTGTTCTTGCCAATTCAATAGTGAAGTAAACGAGTATGATGTCTAGAAACAGGCAGAACGACAAAATGATGAGCAATCATATATCACTGAGTCATAACCATGGCATTCAACCACATGGATCTCAGCAATCACTCAAGTCCTCCGATATGCTTATTCATGCACGAAGCCTCTGAAACTCTCTGCTATTGTGATATAACAATGACAGTGTGGAGATCATCAGATAGTTCTAATTACTGTATATGCAATGGGGAAAAATGATCACGTAATGAAAGATGGAATCAACAGAAAGAACACGGGATTGGCGCATGGGGTAGTGCATAGATATGCGCTTTAGTGGTTGATGAAGACTCAGTTCCTTGGAGGTGCCTCATTTCCTAGAGGACGGGTGTAAGAAACTGTATAAATTGATTCTCCATCTTTAGGCACATCACTCGTTCACTTGATTGCCATCGTGCTGCAAGTTACGACTACTGAACCAGGTAAGTTGAATTCATTTTCTTCATGAAGGAGAAGAGAGAACTTCAGGAGCCTTTGGGCTGTTCCCCAAACCAAATCCGGCAGTGAGAGTTAGCGGGTGGCTCTGCCAGAATGACTCGTTGAACGAGTTCTAGCAATGTTGTCTTCTGTGGGGCTAATTGCGAGTTCCTCCTAAAAATGCTACTCACCAGAACAGAAATGAATCTCATATCTAAATCTTTCAACGAATGCTTTGATGTCAACTGTTCTTAGGAAATCCTCTAACTATTCCGGGATCCAAGTGACTGGATATGTCTAACTAATATCCTCTGCTCTTGAATTTCAGTATTTCTTATTTTTTTAAAAAAAGTTAGCAATAAATACTAACCTATATTGTTCACACATAATTGAATAAGTAACTGAAAGTACAATAATGGTGCAATCTTATGCAAGTCTACTCAGAAGAAATCAGTGGGACTGACAGTGCAATCCTATGCATGTTTACACAGAAGTAAGCCCCATTGTATTCAATGGAACTTGCTCCTAAGAAAGTCGGATTGCAGCCAAACTCTCAGGAAAGTGTGGATAGAATTGCAGTTGAAATGTATTTTGTTTTTATGAATTTATACCCCACTTTTCCAGTTAAAAACTGTAAACTATCTGATACATGATAGCTGTTGTCAGTCGATATCTGACGGTTGAAAGGTCAGGGGGTGAAAATATATTGGGGGGATTCTGTCCACAGATGCACTCTGTGCAAATGAGGAAGATACAAATTCATGCCCATAGTAGGACAATGTTTGCATGTGAATATCAGGAGGTTAATTTACAGAAAACTTTCTTTCTTTCAGCTACACTCCGCCAACATGTCTTGCTGTGGTTCAGGATCTCGCTGCTGTTCCAAGTGTGGCTGCTCCCCCTGCCGCTGTACCCAGTCTCGCTGTTACAGGTGTGGGTGCTCCCCCTGCTGCTGTGATCAGTCTAGCTGCTGCTCCGCCCGGCCTCGCTGTTCCAGATGTGGTTGCTCCCCCTGCTGCTGCTCCCGGCGTTGTTCAAAGTGTGGCTGCTCCCCCTGCTGCTGCTGCTCCCGACCTCGCTGTTCCAGGTGTGGCTGCTCCCCCTGCTGCTGCTATTCCCGGCCTCGCTGTTCCAGGTGTGGCTGCTCCCCCTGCTGCTGCTCCTCCCGGCCTCGCTGTTCCAGGTGTGGCTGCTCCCCCTGCTGTTGCTCCTCCCGGCCTCGCTATTCCAGTTGTGGCTATTCCTCCCAATCTGACTCCCAGGGCTGCTGCTCCACCCCATACGTCAGCTCCACCTACCAGTCCCCTTCCCGTTGCAAGCAGTACACATACTGACTGCATTGGTGAATAAGGCATATGAAGCTCCAGAAGTTGAACCTTCCTGGTGGCTACCAACACACCATCCAGAATATCTACATCAGAACATATCCCAGTAATTCCTGAGGATCATCCTCCACTGAGGTTATTGATGAAACCTTTGTGCCTCCTGGAAACAGAATTCTCTTCTTTCCTTAAGTTCTTGCAAGTGATTTGCCTATCAAGTATGAGGCCTTGCTTCCCATTGGGGGTAGATGGTGTTCTTCGGTCTTACTTTCTCTTTGGGATCCTTGCATGTACTCCCAGTGTGATGTAACTTCTTTAATAAAGTTCTGAAATCTGAAAACCTGGCAATGCTTAGTGTCTCTATGTATTCTTTATTGTGCATGAACTTCTGAGTATAGTATTGCAGGTTTAGCACTGATCCATCAACCTTTGAGGAATCACTTGTGAATGACCTTTAGCGCTACGGCAGCACAAAGTATTTGTGAAGAGCATTGCAGTACAAGAACATCGGGGAATCAGGAAGTAGCAGGCCAAGGTTGGCCCATTCATGAGGCCAACTGAGGCAGTTGCCTCAGGTAGTAAATTGGTAGGGGGTAATCTCTGTCCACCTCCTAGCCTCCACTGCTCCTTCTTTTCCTTCCTGGATTGAAAAGAGGGAAACAGAGAGGAAGAGGAAATGTGGAGAGGAGGAGAGCTAGATCATTGGAGAGTGGGAGCAGCAGAGACACATCATTGGGTAAGGGGGCAGTATTTGGCATACTGCCTCAGGAAGTCTTCAGCTGGCCCTGCAACAGGCTGTAGCATATGACCTTTACAGGACCACAAACATTCTGAAAAGAGAGTGAGCGAATGGACGCATTCCTCTCAATTTGAGTGTTCTGGATGAGTTGAGGAAGCTCCCTACCGACAGAAGACCACCATGGTCAAGCCAAAATGGCGGGCACTGCATATGGGGG
Organism: Plestiodon gilberti rubricaudatus; assembly: GCA_026170595.1. NCBI lineage: Eukaryota > Metazoa > Chordata > Lepidosauria > Squamata > Scincidae > Plestiodon > Plestiodon gilberti. The sequence continues at coordinate 28,586,622 of JANXHW010000009.1, read as the reverse complement.
GGCAATCTGAAGGCAAACGGGAGGAAAGTTTTAAAAAATTCTTACCTCTGTGTAATTCTTACCTCTGTGGGTTTCCTTAGACATACACCAGCCATTTTGTAGACATACACCAGTCCAAGGAGCGAAAAGGGGTGGGGAGGTTTTGAAAAGAGGGGATAAGATCCGTTGTGACAGCTGCCAGATCCATGCCCTCCCTCAACCTCCCCGCCCCCCAGTTCCTCCCCCAGCACACCCTGTTACTCCTATGAACCGCTCCCTGCACCAGCTCACCTACACTAGAGCTGGTTGCCAGCCATTGGGCTTCCAATACCGCAAAGTGGCAGTGGATAAAAAATGGCCACCAGTGGCGTGCTCTGAGTGTCATTGGCAGCTGATTTACAGCAGGAAGGTGTCCCGCTGCCATAAAGCCTATAATAGGATTAGTTAGTTAGTTAGTTAGTTAGTAGTCACTAACTACTACTACTAGTAGCTATAAAATCAGATGGCAATAAAAATGACATTTAAAGTCATCTAGACTTGTGATGATCACCACATCATGCAGTTGTCAACATCACATTACAGCACAGACAATGGTCTCTTGCACTGATCTCTGATTCCTTTTTTTTTTTTTTTTGAAAAAGGGAAGTAAGAAGGCAACGCAACCCGAAGGACTGAAGCTCACGTGCTGGTTCCGCAATACATCTGTGACATCACGGTTGTCACCTGCATTCAGGAAGTGAGCTGGATGATGATGATGACTGGCAGGAATTTCCAAGGAGAGCAACCTCCAACATAGCCATGGCAGTTAATCGAGTCACAAAAATTCCATGCGCATGACTCCTGCAGCTGACACCAGGCTCCAGCCTCTTCTGGAATTCCCTTCAGTTCCATTAAATTCACAAATGCTTCATAAACTTTAATAAATGATTAAAAGCTATGACCCATAGAAACAAGTGCGAAATTGGCCCAGCAGAAGTAGATAATCGGAAGTCAGCAATTTCCAATCACACATAACGTTCTGCAGCCACCCTGTCCTGTTGAGCAACTCACCAGGTCTCGCAGCATCATTTCATTTCAAATACCCTCCTTAAGTGTCTTCAGCTTTAACCAACATATTAGTCCACTATAGCACTCATTAACTTCAATTTGCAGCAGTGTTTAAGACATACGGGAGTCAATGCCATGGTAAAATTAACACAAAAAATTTACTGACTTCACAACGTTGCGGGTTTCCCCAAGGGCAGCCGCAGACGAAAATACAATAAAATCCAAGGTTGAACAGACCAACGTTTCGCTCTAAACAAGCCTTAGAGCTTCTTCATAGGATCAATCAAGATGATTGCGGATGGAGTTGTCGTGACTTCCTACCTCCCTAGAATATAACACAGAAAGCGCGGGAAACTGTTTGAAAGCGGAGGCAGCCCGCTGCTGTGAACGCACCAGTTGTCAATTCGTTAATTAAGACGTTACCGATCTCTGTTTACTTCGTTACTAGTCTGCATTCAGGAAGTGGAACAGATTGCTGAGGGAGGTGGTAGGTTCTCCCTTACTGGAGATCTTCAAGCAGAGACACAATAGCTGGAGATGCTTTAGGAGGATTTCCTGCTACAGGCAGGGGGGTAGACTAAGATGACATGCTATAGTGTGGGGGGAGGATAGGAATGGGCTCTGTGTCACTTTTTCTGTGCTAATAGGAAGTATCCTTTGCTACAGAAAAGCTGCATCTGACTTTGCAGAATCACACTGTATGAGAAGGGTCACCACAAATTGAGAGGAATTTCCCCTTCCTCTGCTCAGTCCATGTCCAAACCTTTTTCTGTGGCCCACTAAGTGTTGTGAGTGGCCCACTAAGTGTTCTCCAGCCCATCGCTTCCTGATTTCCTATGTTTCTTGAACTATAAATACCCCCATTACTTTGTGACTCTGCAAAGTGAGAGATCTTTCAAAAGAGCTTGCACAAAGGCTGATGGCTCAGTGCTAAGTCTGCAATTCTATACATGCTAATATGGGAAGAAGTCTCACTGGACTGAGTGGGGCTTGCTTCAGAGTTAACCCGCATAGAATTATACCGGAAATCATATTTCAAGACATGTGGCTAGTTTGGGACGGAATTCATGACAGTCCTCTCACAGTTAGAGGTCACTCAAACATTCAGATCGACCCACTGTTACAGCCATATTGTTTCAAATGCCATCCTTTGTTCCAAAGGAACACTGCGTTGCAGGGGATCATCATCAGGGAGATGATTTCGTTGAGTGAAGAGTTTGTAAGAAAGATTCAGAAGTTCATGCAAAAATGAAGGACACAAGCCACTTCCATGAATGGAGAGATTTATTGATAGAGTCGCCACACATCTCAAGAACCCAAAACGAAAGGAGAAAACAGGAATGACATCTACCCCGTGAAAGAAGCAAGCCTCCGTCATTGACTGGATAGTACTGGATAGACTGGAGAGTAGACGTTAAGGATAGTATTGAAAATATTTGATCTCCTGAAGGACGGAGTCACAAAGCTTTCAGTTCTGAACTGAGTGGATGAGCCTAGGATGACCACTACCTGGTCCTGGCATATATGTTAATGCTGATGGAAATGTTCTCAAGCTTGGGTGGTTGAATGTCTGGAGCTTCATTTGTATTAATCAGCAATGCAGTCAGATTTTGCGCTGTTCGCAAACAGGAATGCATTTGGATCCCTTGGTGGACTGCCCCCTGGACCATGGGGTGGAGCAGCTATGGTAGCCTGAAGAGTTGATGTAGCCCCAATGGGAATAGCGAGGCCGGGAACAACGGCAAGGGAAGCAGCCACAGTTGGGACAGAAAGGCCGGCAACAACGGCAGGGGTAGCAGCCACATTTAGTACATAAAGAAATCCTGATGCAGTGGCAGGGAGGGCAATCACACCTGGGGCAGCAGGTGGACTGGGAACAGCAGCAGGGGGAGCAGCCACACTTGGAACAGCAGGTGGACTGGGAACAGCAGCAGGGGGAGCAGCCACACTTGGAACAGCAGGTGGACTGGGAACAGCAGCAGGGGGAGCAGCCACACTTGGAACAGCAGGTGGACTGGGAACAGCAGCAGGGGGAGCAGCCACACTTAGAACAGGGGGTGGACTGGGGACAGCAACAGGGGTAGCATCCACACTTAGTACATAAAGAAATCTTGATGCAGCGGCAGGGGGAGCAATTACAAATGGGGCAGCAGGTGGACTGGGAACAGCAGCAGGGGGAGCAGCCACACTTAGAACAGGGGGTGGATTTGGAGCAACAGCAGGGGGAGCAGCCACACTTGGAACAGGGGGTGGACTGGGAGCAGCAGCAGGGGGAGCAGCCACACTTGGAACAGCGGCGGCGGCGGCGGAACCATTTAAACCAACGGACCATTTGGGCTGACTGAAGCTGATGGAAGAAAAGAAATGTTTTCTGTAAGTGATCCCATTATACGCAGTCACACTTTGCCACAATATCCAATCAAGACACAAGACAATAAGCTTGGACTGAAAAGGGGTTATCAATTCATTTTGTGACCAGAGCAGCTAGGCTTGAAACAACTGATTCGTTTCACAGTATGACGTATGCAAAACCTCCACCTTGACTCAGTCAGTCTAGCAAAACATTCTTACCGATGGGACCCTCTATTCCAGTGGTTCCCAATCTCGTCCTCTGCGGTGGGTCACGGCCCGATGTACGGAGTGCCATGGACCACACCAGCTGCAGTGCTGCTGCAAGCCAGGAACATGGCCTTATGGGGCGCTATTGGAAGCCCCTTCCGCAACACACAGTCTAGGAAAGCTACTGGCTGTGCAGTCTGGGGTATGCCCAGGCCAACAGAATGGGACTGAATGAGGCAAGCCAGGGCCAACAGAATGAGTTGATGGTCACGGCATGAACCGGAAGTGGCTTCTGGTAGTGTTGCATAATGCCCAACAGTGCTGCAGCCAGCACAATCCACGGCGATCTGCACATTGGGCCGTGACCTATCATGCATTGTGTCACAACCCACTGGTGGGCTGTGACCCACAGTTTGGAAAACACTGCCCTAATCCATACTCACATATCAGGAGGGCAGGTAGGTGCCATGTCTTCCTCCACTGAGCAGAAATGGGTGAAATGCTTGCTAAGAGGCTAGCTTCACCTCCCTGCAGAGCTGGATCAAACCAAAATGGGTTTGGCAAACCCCCATGCTACCCCAACAGGCTGATACACATACACATACACGAATATCATAATAGCACAGTGTGTGTCTTGGGCCAAAAGATGTCCAGTATGTTCTCAGCCTCTCAAAATGGCCAGTTTCCCACCAAATAAGATGATCAAATTTGACAATTAGCTTCCACAGCAAAAAGGTGAGTGGAAACAATTTTCTGAACTTCGCCAAAATTCCAAGACACATCTGACAGATTTTTGAATGTGCAATTTGAAATCCAAATGACGTCAGCGTTTGAAATCTGCATCTCAGGATACTCTGGAGATGACGTCATCTCTTTGGAGATGACATCATCTCATGATTCTTTGGACAGGCATCAAATATGCCTGTCAGCTGTCCAATATAGTCAAATATGAAAAAAAGAATAAACTATGCATGTCAAACATCAAATACTTCATACTTAAATGTCAGCTAGCAAAAACTGAACAACATTGCTTGTCAGTTATCAAATACCACCAGATAAAACATGCAAGGGCATGTCAATCCATCAGATATTGTGAAATGAAAATTATCATCCATCAAATTGGCCTTAACTGGTTGACCATATTTATTTATCAATTTATACCCCGCCTTTCCCCCTGAAGGGCACCCAAGATGACTTACAACAATATCAAAATACATATAAATTATAAAACAAATTAAACACACACACACACACACACACACACACACACACACACACACACACACACACGTACATACAAGCATAACAAAACCCCTATCCTCCCTCCCCCTCAAAAGCTAGGTGAAATATAAATCCTTTTGAGCCTTGCTCAGCTTAAAGCAATTATGTTCCTTCTTGCATTCTGCTTATTGTATTTACAATTTTATATAATCGTATAACATTCTAACAGCCCAATCCTATCCATCTTTCCAGAGCCGATGCAGCTGTAATACAGGTCCAAGGTAAGGGAACAAACATTTCCTTACCTTGAGGAAGCCTTCATGACTGCCCCTCCACCGCTGGATGCAGCGCACGCCCTGTTGGCACGGCTGCATTAGCGCAGGAAAGTTGGTTAGGATTTGGCCCTACGTTATTGTGATATCTCAAAGATAGAAATGTAAGAAATACCGAGATTCAAAACCAGAGGATCTCAGTTAGTCATATACAATATAGAAAATCCAGAAAACACCCCAGAAACGTTTTGAGTTGGAAGCATTCCCAGAAGAGAGTTTTCAGTATGAAATGTGTCCTTGTTCTGATGAATGGCAGTTTTGGAAGGAATCACCATTGTCCGTATGAAGGACAACCTGCTGAAACGTGTCTGGCAAGTTGCTCCGGCAGAGCCACTTGCTAACATCTGCCACAAAATTTGACTTGAAGGACTGCCCTAAGTCTATCGACCGTGTCTTGTCTCCTTTGTAAGCAACTGAAGTCAACTTACCTTATTGGGTTGTCACAAATTGCGAGCGTGATGGCAATCAAGTGAGAATGACTGATGCGCTTGGAGATGCAGAATCTTTTATAAGGTCTCCCCCGAGGAAGTGAGGCTTCATCATGGATGGACTACCAATGTACAGGTGCATGCGCCATGCCGTTGTCCAATCCTGTGTTCTTTCAGTTCATTCTCATGTTTCATTACGTGATTTTTTCCGCTGGCATATAATTAGAGCTCTGTGAAGACCGTCACATAATAATGCTCAGAACACACCAGAGGGCACATCCAAAGCATTGGTGCATGAATATTGGGTGAATTGTGTGTCTTTCTCATGTGCTCGGACATCACGGTTATTACTCAATGGGACATGACAGCTCATCATTTGATAGATTTGAGGAAAGACCCTGCATGAGACCCTGGTGAACAGTACTACTAGTCAGTGTACACAATATTGAGCTAGATGGATCACTTGGAAGCAGCTTCATATAATCTACCACCTCCTTTTTAGGAAGCCCTACTAAAATAATACCACTGTCCTCTCATTCACCCCTCTCTATTTACTATGACAGAGTTCATCTTTCTGTGTTTTTGTGTCTTCCGTGTCAAGTTGTAGACATCTGACATCCAAAACCAATACAATGTATCTGAAAAGATCAGTTAAAAAGGAAGGGGCACAAATTGGGTTGCTTGTTTATTCCTTCAGTAATTCATTTAAGCCCTGACTTTCCAGCCCACACAGATCCACAAGTCAGTTAAGTAGAACATAAAAGGAGCAATTAAGGCAGAATAAAATCCATTTCAGAAGAACGAGATCGCATAAATCAAAACAAGAGATCCATAAGAGGGCCAAGGAAAGTCCTAGTAGATCAGGCCAAAGGATCATCTAGTCTGGCCTCCTCTTTCCATAGGGTGCCCATATCCAAAAAGGGACAGGGTACATATACCTTTAAATATTGGAATTTGGGCAGGTGCAGCCCTTCATGGAAGGGTGCAACAAGCTACACCTGCCCAAATTCCCTCTTCTTACAATGGTTAAAGGCATAGACACCCTGTCCTTTTTTGGATATGGGCACCCTATCTTTCCAGCATGGCTGAAAGACCAACTCTGAATATCATGGACATCCCAATGACCAATTTCATGTTCTTTCCGTTTATTCCCATGTTCCATTACGTAAGAATTTCTCTGACGGCACATAATTAGAGCTTTGTGAAGATCATCACCCTATAATTTCTAAAGCACCCCAGAGGGCACTTTCAAAGGCACATGAACAAGAATATTGAGCAAACTGAGTGACCTTCTCGTTGAGATCCATGTGGTTGAATACCATGCTTATTACTCAATAGCACATGATTGTCCATCATTTTGTTACCCCCATCTGACGACTATCATTACAAGTTGTACATCACTCTAGTATTAAACAATAAAATATGTACATTTTCCCCTGCTATGGTGGGGAAACCTCAAATCAGCACCACAGGGTCCTATTTCAGGCCAGAATTTCCTACTCCTACCCCAAACGTTAGGTCTCATCTGAACATGGCTCCAATCATGACCTATTCCACGTTCCACCTCCATGAAAATTCAATTTAGTTGGCAACGAAAAGCAGGTTTTTTTTTCATGGGTTGCCACCCTGATTATAGTATGTCCTCCCTCAGTTGGCCCTTGTGTTGGAGTCAGGCATGCCTTGTTCTTTTCCAAAGAGCTTTTGTATAGAACAACTCAGACAAGATGGAGGTGGGTTTGTTGGCCGTTTGATTGGCAGATCTTGGAATAGGTGTACAGTACGCTGAAACTGGTGCAAGTCTTGTTTTTGTTGTGTGCTCCTTTAAGACATAGGTACACAATTTCGAGTTGCCCAGTTGATAGCGGTGGTCAAAATCAACATCTACCAGCTTAAGACTGGTGCTCAGCTGGTGTCGTTCCTAATCCAGAAAGATCTAGTTGCCATTACAGCTGGTCACATCACGGATGGACTATTTTAATGCTCCTCTGTGTGGGTCTGACTATGACCTGTCTTTGGAAGTTATATTTGGTATGCAGGAGGTGTGGCATGCAGGTTTAAGCTGGTGCCCTGCCTGAAGAAGCTACGCAGGGTCGACCTCGGTTCTCACTTGGATGGGAGACGACAGTTGCTGACGAACCTCGCAAAGACACTGAGAAGGCACCGTGAGAGGGCGGAATGCGGAGGAGTCAGCTAGAGAGAGGACATCTAAGACAACCGTCCGAGGGTGAACTGCGGTAAAGCTTGGAAGTGCAATGCACAAGCCAGAAGGAGGGCTGCACACGGAAGGGAAACATCTTGAGCATGGAAGGTTCCATACAGTGATGTAGACTTGAGTCTATTGACTCGGACTTGAGTCGGACTCAAGTCACATCAATGACTTGACTTGGCGATTGTAAAAGACTCGAAAGACTCGACTCGAGACTTGGAGTCTTTTATGACAAGTTGAATTTTATTCAGGTTTAAACCCGTTTTCCCCATTAAATAGATAGGGACTTGAAACTCTCAACCAAAGACTTGGGGGCAAAGAATTGGGACTTGACTTGAGACTTGGAGTCAGAGACTTGATCCACATCCCTGGTTCTATATATGAATAGAACAATACTGTAAAGACCATTATTAGGTCTAAAGATAGCCTGCCTATGTAAACCACCTAGAATAAATCTGATGAGAAATCTGATTATGAGAAACTGGTATATAAATACATATATACAACTGGTATATAAATACAGGAAAATAAATAAATATGCAATGCGGTCACCAGGTTATCAATTGGAGCATCCCATAGGACAGCGCATAACACTTTTTGCGCTTACTTCTCCAACTCTCTGTTGGATTTTTCTGAGACCAATTCATCAAAGTTCTGTTTTCTGACTTTCAAAGTCCTAAGTGATCTGGGAACTGATTATTAAAATGGCCATGCTTTCCCATATGAACCTGCTCTCTCAGGTCAGTGCCCAAGGCCCTGCTCCATATACCCCTGTCATTGGAAGAACACAGGTTGTTTGCACAAGGAATTACCTTCCCTGTGGTAATCCTGTCTTTAGGTCGAGGCCTGAGCGATGTGGCTTTGTTCTTTTATGAAGGATTTTATTCAATCTTAATTGCTCCTTTTATGATATAGTTAACCGATGTGGATCTGTGTGGGCTAGAAAAGCAGGGCAGACATGCTTCACTGAAAAAAATAGATAAGTACCCTGTACAAAGAGGTAGGGTTTATAGGATTAAAAGCCATGTAAAAAATCTAATGTATTCTTTATGTTTAAAAACCAGTAAAATACGTTAAAAAACACGTAAAACACAAGTTCAAAAAATGATTAAACATTAAAAACACAACGTTTCGTACACCAAACTGTGGACCTCCTCAGGTGCCATGCCAGCAGGCTGCCCAAGAGGTCCACAGAGGTCTGAGGAGGTCCACACTCTGCGGTGGGGGGGGGGGCAGTCACGGAAGCCTCCTTAACCATCAGCCCTAGAAAGTTGGATAGAATTGGGCCCTTAGTTAGGATTGGGCTGTCAAGCTGCAATCCTATACAAGTGTACCTGGGAGTAAGTCCCGTTTAACTCAATAGGATTGTGCTGTCAGTTGACACTTTTCAGTTCACCTGTGGTAGACTTCTGATCTGTTTTACCTTGAAAATAACATTAAGGAGTTCAGCCCCAAAGGAGAAGGAGATTCTATTCTATGGGATGACCTCCACTGAACCCATCATGACGACCAACGAAGAAAGACGGAGAGGTCTTTTTCCCATAAGAAACTGAGTTTCTTCCAGATGCATTCCATCTGGATGTATCAGTTGTATGAGTTTAGGGAAACTAATTGCATTTCTGACGGGGAGAAAAGAATGACCTCCGGCGATGGAGAGCAAATGAGCTATGGCATGATGGGGAGTCAGCAGCTTCTTGGTCACCAATGCTGGACCCAACTGACTAGGTCCTTCAACATCATTCCACAGCAAAAATCTTCTTAGAGGATTATTCTTCCGTACCGACCAATTCACAACTCCCTTCCAGGAAAATCTGTAGTCTGTTATTAGCTGAAGGTAGCTCTACCTGTCCACAATATGAAGACGTGTGCTTTATGAATGGGAGCGGTGCATGAAAGTCACAAAGTGTGAGCTGGAAGATGGCACGGTGCATAGCCTTCTGATTTTGATGGCTAATGGAGACATCGCCATTCCATACTGGTGCCTCACTTCCTAGGGGAAGGCTGTATAAAAGGGGCTTGCATCTCAAGTGTCCTTCATTCACTCCATTGGATTCAATCCTTCTCTCCATTTCTGACCTCTCCACAAGGTAAGTTCTTATTCTACTACCGGTAATTTTCATTACAGTAAACTGGAACAACACCGTTTCATTTGATGGAATTAGGATATTTCCTTTAGCATCCATCTTGCTGCAATGATTGAGTGGGTGGGCTGACTTTTTGTCTTCGTTCTGGAAATGGGTTTGCTCCATCACCCTCAATTCTCCTATTAAATTATTAGCATTCTCCTGTGTTCCCAACATTGGAAAACGGCATTCTGATGTCCAGTAAGTGCTCTCCAACTTCGTGAAGAGCCTAAGGTGGACAGAATGGCAGTTTGATTTTGCGAGACGTCTCGGCACCCATTTGCAAAGCAACTGTGGTCTCGCAACGAACTGTACTTTGCTTAACAGTTGTCTTGCAAACCATGGCCAACATGGTTTGAATGAATGTAAAATTGGCATTATTTGTGATTACAAAGTCTGTTTTTCGAAGCTTTTTTGTTGTCCAAATTGCCAACTTTTTTTTTAATTTGGGGGAAAATATTGGAGAAAGCAGCACATTACAATAGGCATGATACTGAAGGGGTGCATAACTGTTTGTTATATGGTTCAAAAAGAGCCAGATCAGATGTCTAGACGGCAGGGTTGTCCACAAAACATCTCTTGACTTCTTTCAGCTGTGCCGCGGTTCAAACAACATGGCCTGTTCCAACTGCTGTACCCAGTGCCATTGCAGCCCCTGCCGCTGTTGCAACCAATCTCGCTGCTCACCCTGCTGCTGTAACCAATTATGTGGGAACAAGCATGGCTGCTTGTGTAATTGCTGCAACCAGCCTACCTGTATCATCTGTGGTGGATGCTCCTGTGCCAAACCCTGCTGTTCCAAGTGTGGCTGCTCGCCCTGCTCCTGCGGCCAGTCTGTCTGCCCTAAGTGTGGCTGCTCGACCTGTGGCCAGTCTGTCTGCTCCAAGTGTGGCTGCTCCCCCTGCTCCTGTGGCCAGTCCTGCTGTTCCAAGTGTGGCTGCTCCCCCTGCTCCTGTGGCAAGTCTGTCTGCTCTGGCTGCTCCCCCTGTGGCCAGTCCTGCTGTTCCAAGTGTGGCTGCTCTCCCTGTTCCTGTGGAAAGTCTGTCTGCTCTGGCTGTTCACCCTGCGGCCAGTCTGTCTGCTCCAAGTGTGGCTGCTCCCCCTGCTCCTGTGGCCAGTCTGTCTGCTCCAAGTGTGGCTGCTCCCCCTGTTCCTGTGGCAAGTCTGTCTGCTCTGGCTGTTCACCCTGCGGCCAGTCTGTCTGCTCCAAGTGTGGCTGCTCCCCCTGCTCCTGTGGCCAGTCTGTCTGCTCTAGCTGCTCACCCTGTGGCCAGTCTAGCTGCTCCAAGTGTGGTTGCTCTCCCTGCTCCTGTGGCCAGTCTGTCTGCTCCAAGTGTGGCTGCTCTCCATGCTCCTGTGGCAAGTCTGTCTGCTCTGGCTGCTCATCCTGCGGCCAGTCTGTCTGCTCCAAGTGTGGTTGCTCTCCCTGCTCCTGTGGCCAGTCCCGCTGTTCCAAATGTGGCTGCTCCCCCTGCTCCTGTGGCCAGTCTGTCTGCTCTAGCTGCTCACCCTGTGGCCAGTCTAGCTGCTCCAAGTGTGGTTGCTCTCCCTGCTCCTGTGGCCAGTCTGTCTGCTCCAAGTGTGGCTGCTCTCCATGCTCCTGTGGCCAGTCTGTCTGCTCCAAGTGTGGCTGCTCTCCATGCTCCTGTGGCAAGTCTGTCTGCTCTGGCTGCTCATCCTGCGGCCAGTCTGTCTGCTCCAAGTGTGGCTGCTCTCCATGCTCCTGTGGCCAGTCTGTCTGCTCCAAGTGTGGCTGCTCTCCATGCTCCTGTGGCAAGTCTGTCTGCTCTGGCTGCTCATCCTGCGGCCAGTCTGTCTGCTCCAAGTGTGGCTGCTCTCCATGCTCCTGTGGCCAGTCTGTCTGCTCCAAGTGTGGCTGCTCTCCATGCTCCTGTGGCAAGTCTGTCTGCTCTGGCTGCTCATCCTGCGGCCAGTCTGTCTGCTCCAAGTGTGGCTGCTCTCCATGCTCCTGTGGCCAGTCTGTCTGCTCCAAGTGTGGCTGCTCTCCCTGTTCCTGTGGCCAGTCTGTCTGCTCTAGTTGCTCACCCTGTGGCCAGTCTGTCTGCTCCAAGTGTGGCTGCTCTCCCTGTTCCTGTGGCCAGTCTGTCTGCTCTAGTTGCTCACCCTGTGGCCAGTCTGTCTGCTCCAAGTGTGGCTGCTCCCCCTGCTCCTGTGGCCAGTCTGTTTGCTCCAAGTGTGGCTGCTCCCCCTGCTCCTGCGGCCAGTCCGTCTGCTCCAAGTGTGGTTGCTCTCCCTGCTCCTGCGGCCAATCTGTCTGCTCCAAGTGTGGCTGTTCCCCCTGCTCCTGCGGCCAGTGTGCCCGCTGTTCCACATGTGGCTGCTCCCCCTGCTCCTGCTGTTTCCAGTCCACCCGCTGTTCCAAGTGTGGCTGCTCCCCCTGCTGCTGCAACTTCAAATGTTTTCAGGCAAAACAATGCTGAAGGCAAAGAATGAGTGATTTCCTCTCTAGTGGAGTTGCACCTCCTGCTTTTCCATGAATTTGGAAAAAAACAACAACATCATCCCCATCAACACTGCTTTAAAGAGTTGCTGGTTGGCTTCCTTTGTTCATCTTGCCCTTTTAAATGCTGAAAGATATGTGCCTGTCTCCTAGCCTAATAGCTGATAGTTCTCTTCTTCCCTTTAATCTGTAGAAAGCTTGTTAGTGTTTTAAATTAGTGGAGACATGACTACTGTACTGCCTAGATCCATTTCTCATCACCATCTCAGTGAGCGAGATTCTTGTTCCTGCTTCAGACATTCAACAATTCCTATGTTGTTCTGTTCCCAGTGGGAAATAATAAAATCTTGAAATCACGGCCATTCCTACAGTTTTGGTGCATTTCTTTGTTTCATTCCCTTACACACTGTTACACACCGTGTTTCTGCATATAGAGCTGCTGTTCCACTGAAACCAAGAGCCAAAGCTCCACATCAGGATTTTCCTCGGATTGAACCTTGTCTTGGCCATGAACAAAGTTGGTGGCTTTGAGTAAGCTGCTCTGTCACAGCCTCAGTCTGCACTCCAAAAAAACCCAACCAACCAAAAAACACTAGACCAGGGTTTCTCAATCAGTGGTACTAGTAGTACCACCAGTGGTACTTAGGCCAACTGCTGGTGGTACTCGGACTGCTGGACCCCACTCTGACGCGGCGCTTTTGGCGGTGCGTTTTCACTCCTGAGAGGCTCCTGCCTTTGGCCAAGCCTCTCAGGAATTCTGAGAAGGGCCCTCCCACTTACCCAGAGCCTCCTACCTGTGTTTTCTGTTCTCCCCAAACCTGACAACCTGGAAGTGATGATGTCATCGCCAGTCACTTCCAGTGGTACGCAGCAGGAGAGTGGTGCCGGAGGTAGTACTCGGCCAGGAAGGGGTTGAGAACCCCTGCACTAGGCAAATGCTAAATAGGCATTATTAATAAACATGATTAAATTATCATAATTTATGTGGAATAACTGCATGGAAATGTTCTCATTTATTATATTATTATCCATATCTAGGGCTTGTGGGATAGGTCTCTGCCCCAAGTGGCATGCAATCTAGATATTGTTGCAAGGGATACAGCAGAAGCTTTACAGAGCAAAGGAAGGAAATAAAGGGTTCCCAGGTCCAAAAGGCTTGCAATTAGATACGATTTGAGATTTTCATGGCCAGAAACAATTTTAAAATAACTTGAGTTTAACGGGTAAAAAGTTATGACAAAAATGTATAAAATATCAATAAGTTAAAACTGCACCTTGGAGCCCCGTAACAGATCTCAGGTGTTGGTTAAAACACAACACAAAAATATCACATTTAAAAACCAAAGTAAAAACTCGTAAAATATTAATATCAGACATATTATGACATATCAGACATATTATTACGTCTGATAATAAATGAGCAGCTACAAGCAATCCTGTTTTCCTTCCTGTAGAAATCAGATAGCCATTATTAGCTATTGAACTATGTATTACAACCTCACAATAAAATCTAAAAAGCCCCTCTTCAGTTAACCTTATAATACCTAGTATTTGTAATTTAATGTGAATAATTTATCAACTTTAATTAATTATATACATTTATGTAGAGTGGACAGAGGGAGCTTAACATATTGCCACTACAAAGATGAGTGCTTGTGGTAAGGAGGGGGGAGGGGTGTAAAAAGCAGAATAGCCACCACACTGAAGCCCTGAAATAAAAGCTTAAAGAACAAACTAAAAGGAAAGGAGAAAATAATGGAGGAAAATACAAGCCTGCAAACAAAACGCTGAGAGCCACAGAAGAAAAAAAACAAACATTAGCAAATCCAGTCAAAACAACCAAGCTAGCAGCAGGAGTGAACTCACCGAGGCAACCAAAATGGTTGACGATGAGCCCCTGAGGAGAGAGCAAGAACTGAGGTAAAATGGCTGCCACCAGAAGCCAACAGGCAGAGCCAGGAAGGAAACCAAAACTCACAAGCAGCTGCAGCAGCGATAAAAACAAACAAGACAAATGTAAAAGCAAACGAGATGCAGATAGCAGGGAAGAAGTGAAAGGGGAGAAAGAAAGAAAGAAAGAAAGAAAGAAAGAAAGAAAGAACGAACGAACGAACGAACGAACGAACTGCAGCTATGTAATGGAGAAAGCGTCCCCCCACAAACACACAAAAATACACATGGTCCATGGTCGGTCTGAAGAGGAAGGATGGCGAAATGGCACCATGCTCTTTTTCCTAATAACCATGAAGGGGGGGGGGTAAAAAGAGTGGAAGTGGACTATGTGATTTGAATCAAGAATAAATAGTAGAAGGAGGGGAAGGGGCAGCAATTGTGATACACCCATTTGGGATAGGAAAATACTGTCAGATGCATAGGTAGGAATATTTAAACCCAATTCAGTAGTTCCAGATGAATAAAAAATGTCCGGGTATTGAAGCCATGTAAAATATGTTATTAGAATTAAACAATTACAGAAGATCCAACGTTTTGCTCATTCTGTGATGAGCTTCTTCAGGGAAAATGGTGTGCCTTTTCCCTGCATCAAGATCTCAGAGTGTGCTTTTTGCACACCATTTTCCCTGAAGAAGCTCATCACAGAATGAGCAAAACGTTGGATCTTCTGTAATTGTTTAATTCTAATAACATATTTTACATGGCTTCAATACCTGGAAGTTTTTTATTCCTCTGGAACTACTGAATTTTCTGGCCATGAATGCCTGAGAAACTACCAGGTTTGTTTGAGAAATCACTGCCGGAACTTCCCAGAAGAGGGAGCTGTGGAGCAACTATCTTTTCCACCTGGATACCATTCATGCAGACAGCCCAAAGGGAAGACTCAGCTGTCATCAGGTGGCTCCAAAAACCTGGAAGATCCAGGTTCAAATCCCCGCTCAGCCACAAAGCTTCCTGGGTGACCTTGGACCAGTCACTATCTCTCAGCCCCACCTACCTCACAGGGTTGTTGTGATGACAAAAAGGAGGGGAGGAAATATGTACACCACTCTGAGCTCCTTGGAGGAAGGGCGGTATAAAAATGTGAAAAATAAATAAATAAATAAATAAATAAAAAGCCACCAGGTTCTCCCCTGACCCTCTAAGCCTGAGGTGAAGGTCCAGGTGCTAGCAATCAGCCTGTGCCACCTCACCAGTTTACAGATCAGCCCACCCATTAAACCACTTGCCCTCCTCTGCATTCCATCCTCAGCCTATCTAGTCTCAACGCAAGATTGGCCAACCCCTACTACCCAACCCCTTTGGCTTGGTTTGGAATGTCATCATCATCTACCTGCCAAAACAATTTGTCTCAAGTCAAGAGCAGAAGTCCTTTTCTGAATCATTCCGCAGAGAAAGAGAAACTAATTTGTACGGGGAGAAGAACCAATAATTGCAAGGTACTTTAAGTGACTCCCAAGAAGAGGAAACCGTAATATTTCCAAACATGATCGTGTCCCGGAGGGTCAATTAACATCAAGGTTTCACAAAAAAACCACATAGTTTCTCACCATCCCTGGCAGACACCCAACTCAATCCATTCCTGCTGTTGCAGATCTTGCCCCATCAATGAAATGACTGCCTCCTGGCTCCCATCTGCTAACTCCTCCTTTCAAAATTCAGCAAATCCGGCCTGGACCAAACCAATGAGTTCTTAAGTTGTTCAGCCTTTGGTGGAATAGTGTTTCTCTTGAGGTACTCAGGTAACACAGGTAACTGAGCTCATTAGCTCTGTGGAAGAGCACTTCTCCAGCATCAGGTTTCCTCCAATGGCCAATCATTCCCCCAGAAATCCCACAAGCAAGGCAAGACTCACTGATTCTGAGGTGGACTGCTTCTGTGCATGGAGGTTCTGCTTCTAACTATCATAGCTAAGAAGAATATACATAGAAGAAAACTATCCCTGCTGGAACAGATCTAGGTGTGGTACAATATGATTTGCATATGTACATGACGCTGGGTGCCTGCCCAGGAGAGCATGACCCAGGAGGCCAATCTTGTGACTTTTGATGTCCTGGTGGCTTCAGGTCCTCCAAGCCTCAAGGAAGGCCACCACTTTGGTTTGTCAAAGCAATCACCCCCCTCCTGCCCCAATTCTAGCTGAATGGCTTGAGAGAAGCCTTGAAGCTCCTTCTTAAAAAAACACCCTTGGTCTTTGGCAAGCCTGGCCATTGACCCACAGAACGCCCTCTATCATCTTTCCTTGGCTGCAGTGAAAGTTACAACATGCTTAGTTCTTCGATCATTTCCATTGTTGAGCAAGTGCGAGTGGAGGGCTCATAGGCTAGCTTGGAACTGTTTCAGGGTGAGGCCTGAGATCGACCACGGGGCTCCAAGGTGCAGTTTTAACTTAAAACTGACCCAAGAGACTGATTGTTCTGAGAGCCAACAAGGTGTTGTAATGACACAGCATATAACCAATAAGGTGTTAGTGTGAGTGAGCTTCTCTCATTCCTATGTATCAGACCTAATATTAGAACACTTATTCAGTTGTGCGAGTGTCATCAAGTTGTCCACTTTTTTTGTCGGTTATTGATTTATTGGGTGACCTGTACTGTTATATAAATAAAGTTAATGGGGGTGACACTATGAGTTATTGCACCGGGTGACACCAACCCCAGTGACACCACTCCCTGTCATTGCACTATTATTCCCACAATATAAGTTCTTTATTGTTGCATCTTCCCTCACCTTCTTCATTCTTGCATGCCGTTCCACTGAACGGTGCCATAGGCCACTGCCCACAATCACACCACAACACAACATGGAGTAGATTTCCTCCATGTGTACACATTACACTTATATTAGAAGCACACCCATAGCAAATAGCCTTATACATTCCTCTGCATAGAGTAGTTTTACCCAAACTACTATTTTTGCCAAAGGCAAAGTCTGACCTTGATTTTTCTCCTCTGAGAATAGAAGGTCGCTTGGATTTAAAGTTAGGTAACTCTAGAAAAACAGGTTCAAGGCAAAGCACTGAGACAAGTAGTTTCATGATTGCTAGATTTTTATTGCATTCTGTATATAGTAGAAGACAGAACCAAGGGAGGGATACTAAGAGGATAGAATAACGGAGTATATCCCACCTACCAAGAGGTAATGGGGACACATCTCAAGAGACATTTTAGAAGTGTCCAAATTAAAAAGGAGAATCAGAAGTTCCATAAATGAGATAAAAAGAGGTTGCAATAATTTTGGTTCAGAAAGGGAGGAACTCGACCGGCAGAACTTCATGTCGATATGGTCGGTGATGATGTGGTTCCAGCTGCTGTATGCGCCGAGATGTCCCCTTAGCAACATTTCTTGGTTGGAACGCAGCACTGCTGCATCGAAGCCCCGCTCTTGGCCATCATGGGGGCACAGCAGGACTGCAGGGATTGCGCGGGAGCACAGCAGGGGGTGCAGCAGGGAGCGCAACATGATTGCACGGGAGCGCAACAGGGAGCGCAGCAGGACTGCATCGGGACGCAGCAGGGCGAGCAGCAAGATTGCATGCTCGGCATGGCGCAATAAATGATCCTTGTTGTCGTTCCGCTACCGCAGCATGAACTACAGTTACATCCGCCGCAGCCCATCTTGGAGGAGTGAAGGCAAATCTGGAAGAACAACGGGAGAAGTGTGCATGTCAGGGTTTCTACCAAGAAGAAATATCCCCGGCATACAATCTGAAGTCCACATCTCAGGATTCGAGTATCTCATTCCTCTGCAATGTGGAGACCTGCCCTCTACTTCTAGTCATTAGACACTGAAGCCATAAAGGGGAGAACAAAAATGTGGACATGAGCCCTTCTTGCCAATCCTTATATATGTTATGGTGTTCCCAGTAGCAATGTATGGTTGCGAGAGTTGGACCATAAGGAAGGCTGAGCGCCAAAGAATAGATGCTTTCGAACTGTGGTGCTGGAGAAGACTCCCGAGAGTCTCTTGGACTGCTAGGAGATCAAATCAGTCAATCCTAAATGAAATAAACCCTGACTGTTCCCTGGAAGGACAGGTACTGAGGGTGAAGCTCAAATATTATGGCCACCTAATGCGAAGAGAGGACTCTCTGGAGAAGACTCTGATGCTGGGAAAGATTGAAGGCAAAAGGAGAAGGGGAAGGCAAAGGATGAGATGGTTAGACAGCATCACCGAGGCAACGAACATGAAAATGAGCGAACTCAGGAAGATAGTGGAGGACAGGAAGGCCTGGCGGGATATGGTTCATGGGATCACGAAGGGACAGGACTTAACGACTGAACAACAACAACAAAGCTATGCTGATAGTAAAACTGTCAAGGCCACCAGGGGTAGCCCTGACTCTCTCCAATCCAACCCAGCCCTTGATGTTCTGTGCATGAATATAAATGAATGGATGAAGAGTTCAATAATAACCCAATATTTAGAAATGACGACAAAACATCTACATCAAAAAGGCTATGGGCTACTTTATACTCTCCATACATCAAGGAGGACTCTACTTGGCCGTATGTATGGTACAGCCTTGGTTGCCTCCAGTCCAATCTAATGCTCTAACTCCCGCTCTCGATGCATGAAAGCACTCATACATGAATGAATGAACAGAAAAAGAACATTTCTAATAAGGGATCATGTTAAAACAAACCCATGAAAGACAACTTACCTGGTTGAGCAGTGGAAACTGGTGAGCTTGGTGATCTCAGGAGTGTGAATGGAGAGCTGTGGTCCAAGGAATGCCTTATATACAGCTCCATGATCCTTCCCTCTAGGAAATGAGGCACCATCCAAGAATGAGAGATTCTCCAAGAACCATCAAGGTGCATGCAGTTTATTAACTCCTCCACCGCCTTCCGGTTCGTGTTTCTGTACTCAATTCACACCTATTAAAAGAAAGATTTCCGAAATGCAATCATCGTCTGTTCGATGACACCATAATTTACATACCAGTCCAAAACCGGTCTTCCCAAGCCCAAGCTATTGGGTGCCCAGGACATTAAACAGAATGACTAGCATCGCCTGGAGTCGACTTGGGACATCTTCTCTACCCTTCATAATTGTTGAGTTCCAAAGAAAATCAGGTCTGGTTTCAGGGATCCCATTAGGTGGTTCGGTCCTGAGGGTATCTAGATATCTTTGGAGGCATAACATAAACTATGTCACATTTGTCATCAGGCCAGTTTGGCACAAGCTCCTGTTAATATTTGCCCCAGAGCAATCTTGCAAAATCGTTAAATCCATTAAGATGGAATAGCAACGGATATTTCTTACATTATCACTATTTATTTACTTTTGAAACACGTCTACACAGCTTTTCGATCCTGATGGAGGCCCCACCGCAGCGGCGCACAACCCATGCTATCGAAACAATTCAATGTAGCAATTAAAAACAATTATGGCCTTATTTGATCCATTAATTGCTCCAAAACTCTCATCAGCACTTTTCGTTCCACTAAAGAAGGCTAACAACACGTCCATTACTTCCATGATAGGTCATTACCACAAAACAGCAAATTAAATCTTCCTGATGTGGCTGGAAGAATTAAATCTTCCAGCCACATCTCAACATTCTGAAGAGGGAAAGATTCAAACAGCCTACAATACAATACAATACAATACTGGCCTTAATTGGATGTAAAACTGGCAACGGGAAGGGATTGAGATGTGAGGTTCTCAAGGGAAGAGGTTCCTAGAGCTGGGGTGCTTCAGCAGAGAGCCTCTGTCTGCCTCCGTCATAGTCCTTCAACCAGCCCCTCCGTCATACTGGTCAAGTCAGTGGGTGGTGGGATAGGGAGCAAGTCTTCTCTAGAAGATCTGAGTGGCTGGGCAGAACATTCATAGGACATTTATACCGGAGAAGGCAGTATGAATTCAGGAAGTATGGTGTAGTGGTCGGAGCATTAGACTTGGACAGCTTGACCTTTATGGCTGACTGGGGTGACCTTGGGCTAGCCACCTTCTCTCAGCCTACCCACCTCAGAGGGTTATTGTATGGAAAAGGGGGGTAACTCACATCTATGGTGGAGCAGATATGTGCTCAGACTTCCCAAATGTTAGTTTGATCAACATTTGTAACGAACTCCCATGTAGAAAGAATCACCCGCAGTAAATTTCGCCAGTGCACCTTGCACCTGGTCTACAGGTGGTGCTTTAGGGACTCAACGGGACTTAAGGTCAACTCAACTCGTCCATTTACTTCTATGTAAAGCATGGACCTGAAAACACAAGATTTCAAACAAAAACATAGTTGTGTTTAACACACAGCTCCAGGGCTTTAGGGGTGTTTAGGGGGATGTCTCACCTAAGTGTACCTCAAGTTTCAAGTCCCTACCTTCAAGGTTTTTTTATGGCACTTTAAATTCTTGAAATACGCAGCTTTGGTTCTTTTTCTGCATGAAAAAGACCACTGAGTTGTTTGCACAACGCGTACCCATAAAGTCCCGTTGAGTCCTTTGAGGTACGCCTAATGTTGCGCGTGTGTACAGCTGTGTACAGCTGCTCCCCTGCACCTGAGGTGCTCCAAACAAGGTGGATTCAAAAGCCAGGGCCCTGGCCATGAAAACAAAGCCAGAGTTTCATTTTTAATTTCAGTGAGGAGAGGGGGCCCGCCCCCCAATTCCGGGGCATCATTTTCCCTAAAAACAGTGATCTTTGCTCCTCTGGGGGGGGTCAGTGGGGTGTCCCTAGAACTCTGACAGTTGTTTTAAAACATAGGTCCATCTGTCTACTTTCCACAAAATATTCCAGAAACATTGGGGCAAGCCATTTTTTTTTAACTATTTACTTTTCGGCCGTACCTCTAAGGACTCAACGGGACTAGATGGGCTAATTGGGCAGGTAAGTCGTGCTTCTCTTATATTTAGCAAAGGGAAAGAAACTCTTCTCATTGAGCTCAGCACAGCATCATTTCTATTGGCTATTTGCTGGTATATAAATATAAATAGAGGTATATAAATATTCTTGATGATGATATTTGCTGGGCAACCTGGGTTGGAGACTAGAGTTACCGGAAGGACCTCAAAAACGTCAAAAAAATATGATTGTTGAAAACAACGAAATCAGCACACACCAACTACAGAAACAGTAGAGTAGCTGGACTTGCGCCAGTGGGGCGGTGGGTGGGGTGACGCTTCATCGCCCCACCTGCCCCACCACTGGAATGGCCCTGATCCGTTTGAATCCGTTCCTTACTTGGAGCAGCACACATATTACAAAAATGTCTGTGACTATCCCAGGTCCTTGGGTAGAACCTAATATTCAACAGGCCAAATCCAGCCACCATAATCTGGCAAGCTGTGTATAAGAACCATATTCTCTGGTGTCTCTTGTGAGTGTTTTCCCCCCCTCAGATTGTGAGCCCACTGGGGCAGGAAACTACTTTTTAAAAAATCATTTGTTTTCTCCATTTTGTCTACGTCAGCTTATCTTGTGCCGATCTAAGACGCAAAATCTCAGTCCAAGTCTGCTGAGGACAATGAAGGTGCATGCATTCATTTTGGACTGAATGAGACAGCATACCACTGATTGATTTTCCATTCATCACCAAACAAATACGGGGGGGGGGGTGAGTGGAAGGACTGGCCACTGAATGAATCATTGTTCTTTTTCATAAGTGTGTGGCAGAGAGGCATACTGGTTGTTCTTTCAACCAGTGATAGTTTTGAAGCTAGTTTGTCAGCCACTTCTTGACTATACTTCAGAAGAAGTCTCACTGAACTGAGTGGGACTTACTTCTGTGTAAACCTTCAGAGGATTGTGCCCCACGTCATTTTCTCTACCAATTCACGGTTCTCTGGATCCAAGCCTATATCTTCTTAGCCATTGGGCTCAACAGCTTAAGCCTTAAGGCATACTGACCATGCATTTGAAGACATGTTATGTTATCGATAAGAGGTGGCAGTATGGTATAGTGGCTAGCGTGTTGGGTTTGAACTGCAAAGATAGGGGTTCAAATGCCAGCTCAGCTATGCAGCTTATGGAATGACCTTGGGCAAGGCGCTCTCTGTCAATCTAAGCTGCCTTTCCGAGTTATTGTGAAGATTATAGCTTGGGATAAAGTGAATTACGGTCCTCTTTAAATTAGGGGCCATTCAAACATGCAGGTGCATGCCCTGTTATGTATATACTGTTTCTAAAGTAACCCCGAAGGAACATTTCCCTGTGCATGGCCAGCTAGCTCTTCAAAGAGATAACGTTGTTGAGTGAAGAGATTCAAAAGGTTACTCAATGTATCCTTGAGCTTCCTCAGTGGAAGGTGGAGTGGATATGAGCAGGTGAACTTTGACTAGCATTTCGGAATTGGTGACTTCTAAATTGGTAGACTTGCTCCATCAATGGAATGACTGCCCCCTGGTTCCTGACTGCTACTAATCCCTATCTCCATGATTCAGCAAACCCATCATTTTCTGCTTGCCAGACCATGTTAAACCGGAGCTACACTGTCCGCGTTCGCGTTGTGTTCACGGACAGCCAATCAGAGCCGTTGTTTGACCTGGGGGCGGGACACCAGACGCACATGGAACGCGAATGCAACGCGAACGCGAACAGTGTAGCTCCAGCTTTAGGCTGGGGAGTTGCTCAGCTTAGCATGTGCAAGAGGATGTGAAACAACATGAATCTGAGAACCCAGAAGTTAAACATGTTGAAGTCCATACGTTTTTGGGCAGAGCACATGTTCAGACACCTTGTTCAAATAGCGAAAGATTTATACGATCTGAAGAGAAACCAGAGTATTTATTAATAAAACGTCGAAGTGATCTCACCTTCATATGACACAGATTCATTTGGTTATAGATGGCAGTTGGGATATCTTAATATCTAGATGGTATATATATCTTAATATCTAGATGGTCCTTTACAGTTGCTGTTGTCGTATCCACTTATTCTGACTGTGTTAGATATTGTTTTATGTGTTTGGATTAGTCTGTGTTTTACAATATTGTTTGTCTGCTTGCTATTTATATTTTATGTATGTTTGTCTTTATGCCAATAAAGGTTTCATTCATTCATTCATTCATTCAAATAGCGATCAGCCTCATAACTCCAGGAAGCCCACGAGTAAGATGTGAAGACATCTATCCCCTTGGCTGCCCCAGCAATTCCTCAGTGTAGACTGCCACTCTACATTATGTTCCATACCTATCATAGCTAATCAGAATAGAGGAAGTCCCTACTGGAAGAGAACAAGTGTCCATGATCCATGATCTGGTGTCCCACATTATCAAGCCAGATACCTCCAGAAAATTCGGAAGCAGGACATGAAGACAACAGTTCTCCCCTGTTATTTGTCCATCAGGTGTCAATACTAAATATATCTAGTAGGTGGGCTGATTCTGAACATGGAAGTTCCAGTCCTTTCATGGCTAATAAGAACATCAGGAGAGTTCTGCTGGATCATATCCAAGGTACATCTCGTTCTGTGTCTTTCCCACAGTAGCCATCCAGATGCCTCCAGGAAACAATGCCTCCATTGTCTGTCCCTAAAATCTGGCAATCTGAGGTAACCTGCCTTCTATACATGGAGGGTCAATTCCTAAGCCTCATGGGCTTATAGGAAGAGCCCTGATGGATCCAACCAAGAACTCAACCCATCCAGCACTCTCTTTTACTCCAGTCCTCAAAGCAGCATGCCAAATGCTGCCCTTCCCTATCTGATGATATGCCAGCTTCTGTTCCTCCCACTCCCCAATGTCCTACCTCAGCACTCCCCTCCCCTCCATATGTCTTCTTCCTCTCTGTCCCCCTTTTTTCCTTTTTCAATCCAGGGAATGGAAGGAGCAGTAGCAGTGTAGGCAAGTAGTAGGGCAGAGATGGGCAAATCCGCCCCCCATCTGCTTCCTGAGGCAACTGCTTCATTTGACTTCATGGATGGGCCAGTCCTGCCTCAACCAGATACCTCCATGGGTATTTTTTATGATCCATTTCCGGCTTTCTGGCTTTGTGTTTTATTTCACTGACAGCGCAATCCGACTTAACTTTTGTGCCAGTTTAACCAGCGGCGCAGCGAGAACGGGAGGCCCCAGAATGGAAAAGGGATTCAAATCTCCTCCAAAAGAGAAATGCAAAGGGGATTTGAATCCCTTTTCCATTCTGGGGCCTCCTGTTCTCGTTGCGCCACTGATTAAACCGGCACAAAAGTTAAGTTGGATTGCACTGTGAGTTTATTAGCCATCGTGAGCTTAGAAAAGAGGGGCAAACCTATTTTAAATAGATAATGAAAAGTAGATCCACCGGTGATCCAACTCCATAGTCAACTGCTTTGTATATCATCTGCTCAGGTTTTATTTTTACCCCAAAGGACTTCATGACCAAAGGCAGAGTCCAACCTTGACTATTTTTTTTCCCCAAGCATGGAAGCTCGTTTCGATCCAAATAAGGTAGATAAACAGGTTCCAGGCAAAGCTCAGAGATTATCAGTCATTTCATAATTGCTAGATGTTTATTGTGTTCTGGAATATATTACAGAAAACAGAAGCGAGGAAAATGAATACTAAAGAGGCAGAAGAACAGAAGATATCCCACTTTCCAAGAGGTATGGACACCACATGGTAAGAGCGAAGGACAGACAGACAGACCTCAAAGGATGCTTTCTTTCTAAACTTCAGAAGGTTTACAGGGTTTAAAGGAAAAGGAATGAGAATCAGAGGTTTCATTAAAAGATTGTAAGAATTTGGTCAATGCGGTGAGGGTGAGGCACTCAACCAATAGGAGGCCTTCAAGTTGGTACACTTGATGACGATGTTGCATCAGCGGTGGGATGTGCCGAGATATTCCATTAACAACATTTCTTGCTTGGGGTGCAGCACGAACCGCCCTTGATACCCAGAGGGGCACAGCAGGACTGCACGGTTTGCAAAGGACCACAACAGGGAGCACAGCAGGACTTCATGGGTGCACAGCAGGGAGCGCAACACGACTGCATAGGCGCGCAACAGGGCGAGCAGCAAGACTGCATGGGGATGCAACAGGGCGAGCAGCAAGACTGGATACCACAGCAGGGCATGTGGACGCAAATTACTCTTGAATTGCAACAGTCACCGCAGTTAGAAGAAGAACATCCACCACAGCCCATCTTGGAGGAGTGAAAGTGAAGCTGGAAGAAACAACAATGGGAAACTTGGGTTGGCGCTGAACGTTGACACAAAGTGAAACTTGGAATTCCAAGTTTCCCAAGAAGTCCTCCCAAGAATTCCTCCCAAGAAGAAATATTCCTCCCAAGAAGAAATATTCTTTCTTCTTTCTGGAATTCCTCCCAAGAAGAAATATTCTTCACCAATAGTCTGAGGTCTATCCTTCAAGACCCATCACTTCATGCTTCTGTACATAGAAACCGACCCTCTGCTTCCACACATCATATGTTGGGCCAAGGGCCATCAAGTGAAGAATACGTGTCCGTGAACCAGCCCTTTATCCTACAGTTTCCTTATATATTTTACTCTAGTTATGTTTAGCGAAACTGCCAAGGCCACAAGGGCTTCCCTGTCCACCTGCAATTCAATCTAGTCCTTGATGCACCATCCATGAATATAGATGAATGGAGACTTCAATAATAGGCGAGTATTTAGAAATTAGGATAAGTCATCTATGTCAGTGTTTCTCAGAGAGTACTCCTAGGAGCTTTGGGGCTCCCTGAAACCCCTTCAGGGGCTCCACAAGCACACCATAAGTAGCCACCATCTACCCCCTGCCCAGTTTGCTCTGGGGCTCCCTCAGACTCCTTCAGGGGCTCCACGAGCACACCATAAATGGCCACCATCTATCCCCTTGCCCCGTTTGCTGCTGTGCTCTGGGGCTCCCTGAGAGCCCGTAAACATAAGAAGAGCCCTGCTGGATCAGGCCAAAAGCCCATCTAGTCCAGCTTCCTGTATCACACAGTGGCCCCAACAGATGCCTCAGGGAGCACAAGACAACAAGATAATGTACTGGAGGAGTTCCCCAAGATTCTTTTAGGAGTGTAAAGGGCTCCAGAGACTGAAACGTTTGAGAACCACTGATCTATGTTATGCAATTTACTGCTACTTCCCACTCTCCTTACATTAATAGTGACTCTTCTCAGACCATATGGCATAGCCCTGGTTGTCTCCAGTCTGGTCTAATGTCTCACTCCAACCCTGGATGCATTAAGGCACTCATGTATACATGAATGAACAGAAAAAGAATGTTTCTAATAAGCCATTCTGCAAAACAAAGTCCATTAAGTGCAACTTACCTCGTCAAGCAATGGGAATAGAGAAGCTCGATGAAGCCAGAAGTGCGAATGGAGAGCTGGGGCCGAAAGGACGCCTTATATTCTGCTCCGTGTACCTCCCCCTCTAGGAAGTGAGGCATCATCCAAGAATGAGACATTCCTCTCGAACCATCGAGGCACTTGTTGTCTATCTCCTGCCTGCTTTCTGGTTTGTGTTTCTGAGTTCACAGTTGACATCTATGAAATCAAAGGATTTGCTAAATGTAATCATCTTGTGCTTAATGACACCATAATTTACATGCCACTCAAATCCAATCTACTGGGGTCCCCAGGACATTAGGTGCCTTGATGGGTATTGCCCTTAAGCCTTCCCGGACATTCTTTGCTATTCTTCAAAGCAGTTGCATTCCAAGGAAAATCTGGCCCTGTTGCAGATTTCCCATTAGGTGGCGAAGACCTTTGAGAACCCAAAAGACCAGATCGCTCAGGCAGCATGAAGTCAACCTTTGTTGGTTACTGTTGCAAGACGGATATCATTTGTTATCAAGCTAGGCTTGTACTGGCCCCTGTTAATATTTGCTGTGCCTTCCGAACGGCTTGAAAGATTATGCAAGGTTGCTCTGGGGTAAAGGGTATTTCTTACATTATAATTCCTTGTTTACTCTGAAAGGCTTCTAGGCTTCCTTTACAATCCCAAAGGAGGCCCCATCATGGCAGCTTGAAATCCATGCTACGTACTGTATGTACTATAAAACAATGAGAGCTGGGCCAAGACCTCTTGACGCTTGAGGTGGCATGCTAAATCTTGCCCCCCTTACCCAATGATGCACCAGACTCTGCTCCTCCCACTCGCCAATGTTCTAGCTCAGCACTCCCCTCCACATTTCCTCTTCCTCTCTGTCCCCCTCCTTCCTGTCACTCCTCTTCCAATCCAGGGAGTGGAAGGAGGAGGAACAGCAGTGGAGGCCAGCAGGTGGACAGAGAGTCTGCCCACCAGTCTGCTGCCTGAGGAGACCTCTTCAGTTGACCTCATGGATGGGCTGGCCCTGCAAACATGATGGTCCTGTTTTATTCAATTCTTCCATTAACTTATGTGCATCGTGCTGTCCATTCCATTTAAGCATGCAACCAACACTTCCATTACAACCACAATAAGTCGTGAAACAAAATAACACATTAAAAGGTATCCAACAATGGTGCACCATCTCAACACTGTGAAGAAAAAAGATTCCAAACAGCCTACAATACAATACCGTTCTAAAGGCATTTTTATCCCAAGGGTGTATATACGCAACAGGGGTTAAATGTATACACCTATGGGCTGGGAGGAAATGTTAGATGCAAAAATGGAAAGAGGAGTGGGTTGGGTTGTGAAGCCCTCAAGGAAAAGGGTTCCAGAGCCAGGGTGCTACAGCAGAGAGGGCTCTTTTGAGCATACCCTACAACGGTATGTCAATGGGTGGTGGGATATGGAACAAGTCTTCTCCAGAAGGTCTGAGTGGCTGGGTAGGAGATTCATACAGGAAAAGGTAGTACAGATTTAGGAAGCATGGTGTAGTTATTGGAGTGCTAGACTTGGACAGCTTGGCCTTCAAGGCTTACTGGGGTGACCTTGGACCAGTTGCATTCTCTCAGCCTAGCCTATCTCATTTGGTGATTGTAAAGATAAAAGGGAGTATCCCTTGTATGCCATTCGCCCCATGTATGCCACCATGCACTCCTTGGATAGGTGGGATAGGAGTGTGAGTACCTCTGCTAGCTGAGCCGAGAAGCGATGATTTTCTTATATCTATCATCATGGAATAAGACTAAGACTCCATGTTGATTTTTATATGATATGATTAAATTTTGCTATTTGTTGAATGCATATTCCTATCAATTGTATGAAAAGATGAATGCATCCCATGCCGTCCGTCGGCAGCTACTTCCATGCTCTGCATCCTCTTCCGCTTCACTCTCTCTGAGTCATTGTTGCAATAAACATTTTTTGTCTTGCCAATCATCCAAAGCTATCTGGGGATAATCACAACATAATGTGGATGTGAGCCCCAAAGGCACCTCACAACCCTGTTGTTAAAAGAAAAAGATTGTCGGATCACGTTGACAGTAAGTGACTTGTTTGCTGATGAGGTTCCTCCTGGGCTTATGATCCTGACGTCACTGGAACCAATTGATTTATCTTTTCTCATTGGATTTCCCAACCACCCCTTTGTAAATTTAACAAGGACGAACCTCTTGATAAATGGTATGAGGAAACATGGAGGTGGGAGGGCTCCATCCAACCTACTTTCTCGGGATCTATAAGTAACCGACATCTGCAATGTTCAGAACTTTGGTCCAGCTTCATCTAGAAGCAGCACCTCATCCCGTCTACCTAAAATGCTTTCAAGTGGAGGTGACCAGGGACTCTCAAAAAAATGCAAATCATGTGCTCTACCATTCAACGAAGGTCTTTCATATGTGCAGAAGCTGGATGGACCACAGTGGTGAGAACCCGTTCTCTTCAACAAGACATTTCATAAGTCGTATTGAAATACTTGTATATCGTGTGCCCTCTATCTGCACAAGAGAGGTACCATTGCTCAGTGGTAGAGGACATGACTTGTATCCAGAAGGTTTGTTTGTTTGTTTGTTTGTTTATTTATTTATTTATTTATTAAAAATATACCCCTCCTTATCCTATGCCGAAGGCAAATGCCCAAGGCGGATTAACCCTGTTAGAAGGTTATCAGGTTTAATCTCTGGCTGCATCTTCAGGTAGACCTGAAACCCCAAAGCACTGCTACAGGTCAGTGTGGACAATTCTGATGATCTAAGCATCTAAGGATGAGATGGTTAGACAGCATCACTGATGCAACGAACATGAAAATGAGCGAACTCAGGAAGATAGTGGAGGACAGGAAGGCCTGGCGGGATGTGGTTCATGGGATCACGAAGGGTCGGACACAACTTATATATATGGAGAGGTGCCTTCCTTGCCAGGTTCCCCCATACATGTGAGATTGGGCCAGGCAGCCATTGGCTGGATAGGACACGAGGAGGTCCTTGAAAGCTGTTAGGTGGTGCTGTGGCCTCCCTTCAGCCCTCTGGGAGGAAACCTGGGCAAATCCCATGGACTAGGTGAGAGCATATCTGATGTTTTGTGAGAGGAAGGACTGTGTCCAAGTTCATTTCTAGTTTTGCTTTGTAGAAAATTATAGTGGCAGCTCTATTTATTAAAACCAAGTCATCCTGATGCATGTGGTGGCATTCCAAATGCTGCCCCCTTTATCCAATGATATGGAAGCCTCTGTTCCTCCCACTCTCCAATGTTCTAGCTTAGCACTCCAATCCGGAGTACAAACAGGATTGGCACTGAAATTCTGAAAAAAATAATATGGGGGAGGGGGGTTGAAGTGAAGGAGAAACATCTGACAACTTTCAAGAGAAGGCAACCAGGTTCCTATCAGACAAGCAAATTTTCTTGGGGGGCTTCGACACATCCCTAGCAATTTCCACAATGCTCAAATTCTATTGCCTCTCTTGCATCCATTTGGAGCTTGCTGAAACAGAGATGTTGACAGACAGCCCAAACAGCTCATTAGAAGCAAAACAATTTCTGTTTAATGAAGAACAGCAGGTGCAAGAACTTGGCTTTTAATTTAGCGGACTGGGCGTGGAATGGGTCACCAACAGGTGCTCAACTCTTTGCTGAACTTGAAGCTGGGGCATTGAGGGTGCACACCTACACTTATATTCAGAGCGTTCCTTAATTCCCTCATTGCATGGCAGCTCAATTCCATGTCGAGCTCTGTGATTGGACTGAGAGCATTCGGACAAAAGAATTTAAGTTGGGCTATAGGCGTGAACTCTGGGGCAGCAAGGTTAAGGGATGCACCACCACCATCTCCCAGCTGCCCAGCTGCCCTCTGGCGCAGAGGTCTGATGGGGGGGGTCCCATGGCCTGGATCACGTGAGCTGCCCTAGATGCCCTCCGGCTCAGGGTGGTGCTACGCTTCCTGCTGCCCTGGCCCGTTAGGGGTTGATGGTGAAGAGCCTGCCTTCTTAGTGAAGAGGTGGTGGCTTGGAGTCAGGGTTGTAACGTCTGCCCAGGCAGTCCTTAGGACGTGCCCCCACTTCAGCGCTTATCACCCTGACTGAGTCTGTGGATCTCCTGTTTCCTTCTCTGTATCCATTTCAATAAAGTGGCCCTTTTCATCCATATACTTGACTCATGTGTTTACTGAAGCGTGCTAGAGCAATAGCTTCTGACTCAGCAGTAGAAGAAGCATCAAGCTGGGTCCCAGCAGGGCTAGAAAGGTGCAAAGAGGAACCAATGGCTGACCTTGAAATAGTAGATAAGGGAGATGCACCCAAAAGTCCAGTTTCACGGCCTCAGACATTCAAAGCCCAAAGCAAGAGAAAAAGAAGGGAACGTGTCCTTGGGCCGTGTGCAGAGTGCTTTCCCCTCTCCCCGCTGCATAATTGCTCCTGCCGGCCTCTTTGTCATTTGGTTTTCCATGCATGGTTTTAGGCTGCATACATACATTTAGGCTGTGCGTATAATATTGTAATTTAAAGGTGTAATTTTGATTACGCGGGAGGCGGGGCAATGATGCGGGGGAGGGACAATGATGCATTGCCCCACCCGCTGCACAGGGAGAGGTCCATCATGGGGATGACGCACTGACCTCCTGCACCGGGTGACGCAAACCCTAGGAACGTCCCTGCGAGCGAGCACCAGGATTAGGGTTCTTTAAGCACTATTTTTGGTGGACATTGATGTTACATCTTGGTTAATTGGAAAGGAAACTAGAGGTGTACTCTAAATGCTGATGAATGATCAGGTGCCTTTCAACTGGATGCTCTTCTTCAGGAGCACTGGAAAAACAGAGCCACCTTCTATATTATCACTGAGTATTTGAAATACGTACCGCACCTTTCAGATTTCCTGATCGGTGCTCTCTTTCCATTCCTTATTTCATCTCCTTATGGCCCAATTCGATTGAAAAGAAGTGCCAGCAAAACTTGTGTTCCGCTGGCGCTGTCTGCCGCAAAAAATAGTAAGGGGACAAATGTCCCCTTACCCTGAGGAGACCTCCAGCAGCTGAAAATCCACCGTGAGATGCAACAGAAGCCACGTCGGCACTGCTGCATCACCGCACAGGGATTTCGGTTGGATTGGGCTGCCCGTAGTCTGATCACAAGACGGGATGACAAGTGCAATAGCTCCGTTTGGGGTTGTATTTCTTTGGCAATCACAGAATCCGTCCAATTGGGCAGAACTTAATAAATGGTATGTGGTAGAAACCCTCTGCGATGGAACAACCTGTTCAAGACAGACACTGATTGGGTGGTGACAAGGAAGCGGGAAGAGACGAGAGTAGGACTGGCAGATTGGTGGTGCTCAAGAGGAGGGAGCAGGGCCAGCAGAAAAGGGTTTAATAAGACAGAGACGTTCAGCAAGACTATCATGGTTTGAAATTTTATTATCGACTATGGACACAAGTGGATTGGACAGAAGCAAAAGCAAAAGACAATAAGAACACCAATTCACATACATATCAGACGTGCCTCCTTTGCATTCAACCAAGAGAGGTAAAGAGAGATTAGAATAATACACAAATAATTAGAGGAGGCAGGTGCAAGCTTCAGGAATTTAGCTCAGCAAAGATGAGTGTCGGGAGTAAACCGCAGGTCCAGGGACCAAGCACTGCTGATGAGAGAGGTGTGGTTTTCTTGGACCACCGTACTGCTGATGCTGTCCTGCATTCAAAGCTTTTTGTCGACTTCTTCAGCACTTTGTTTGATAGCAAGATGCAGGACTGCAGCAGCTGCAGCCACATCCAGAAGACTGACCACAGCCGCAGCAGCCACCGCAGCAGCCACCGCATCCACAAGACTGACCACAGCCACCGCAGCCACAAGACTGACCACAGCCCCCACAGCTGCCACAGCCTCCACCACAAGACTGAGTGCAGCCACCACAGCCCCCGCAGCCACATCCACAAGACTGACCACAGCCACCACAGCCTCCACCACAAGACTGAGTGCAGCCACCACAGCCCCCGCAGCCACATCCACACGACTGACCGCAGCTGCCACAGCCTCCGCCACAAGACTGAGCACAGCCCCCACAACTGCCGCAGCCACATCCACAAGACTGACCACAGCCTCCACCACAAGACTGAGTGCAGCCACCACAGCCCCCGCAGCCACCTCCACAAGACTGACCGCAGCCGCCACAGCTTCCACCACAAGACTGAGCGCAGCCACCACAGCTGCCGCAGCCACCACAGCCACACCCACAGGACTGACCACAGCCCCCGCCACAAGACTGAGCGCAGCCACTGCAGCTGCCACAGCCACCTCCACAAGACTGACCACAGCCCCCACAGCCTCCGCAGCCACCACCACAAGACTGACCACAGCCTCCGCCACAAGATTGAGCACAGCCACTACAGCCTCCACCACAAGACTGAGCACAGGTGCAAGGGGAACAGCCACAAGTTGAACAGCAGGTCATCTTTGCAATGTAGAGTGAAGGTGACGCTGAAAAATAGAAAACAAATGCTGTGCATCAGCCCCAATAACTTATTCAAGACCCGTTCTTATCCCACAGTACTCATCATCTCCTGTTCCACCTGGCTGTACCAAAGGAAGGGAGGTGACCATTTGAGGCTCCTCCCTTTTACCTGACTGGGACTCTCATTGGGCTTCTCACCTTTTCAACTTCCCTTCCCTTTCCTCTGCATATGGTGTCTACTAAATTGGAAGCCACTGTTTCAATCTGTCAAGATGGGGGCGGGGGGGGCCCAAGGCCCCAGGACGGGGGGCGCAGAGGCTGGGTAGGGGGCGCGGGCCCCTTAACTTTCATTTTTACTTACCTTTTTCTCATTTTTTTTCTTTTTCGCGGGCAGCTGCCACCTCCATGCTGCTTCCCAGGGCGGCAGCTGCCTCGTGTGTGCCCCCCAGGGTGTGTGTGTGCTTTTGGGGCACTTTTTGGGGTGCAGGCAGCTTCTTCCAGGTGCTCGCAGCATGTTCTCGTCCCTGGCAGGAAGTTCCGGCGGCGCCATCTTGGATGGGTGGGACTCTCTAGGACTCTCCATCTCTGTGGTCCTAGAGAGTCCCGCCCATTCAAGATGGCGGCGGCAGAACTTCCTGCCAGGGACGAGAACATGCCAGGAACATGCTGCAAGTTCCGGAACAAGAACTGAGAGCGCCCCTAAGAAGCTGCCTGTGCCCCGCAGAGACAAGATAAGTGCCCCACAAGCACACACATGCCCCTGCATGCCCCCAGCCCCCTTAAAAGTAAAAAAAAACTGGAAACCCCCGGAAAAACCTTTGATATTTGATCAAAGATCAAAGGTTCTTTGATGACAGATCAAAGTTTTGATGATTGGATTACACATCAAAGGGGGGGGGCGAAAGGGCTGAGACCCCACCTGAAAATGGGCTGGCTCCATCACTGAATCTGTCAGACTCCTGGAGTGAATCCGACAAAATGCTGCACATCACTAAACTTGAGCTATGGGTGCCACAAGCAATAGACACATCCAGCCTTCTTTCAAGCACAGTCGAACTAATCAACTCTCCCATTGCCATAGTGAACAACAGCAGAGGCAACTTTCAATGCTAAAGCAAAGGGGAAGGTCCGAGCTTCTCAAGGTGCAAGAAGAAAAAGAAGCAACCTCCTTGGGTGGAGCTCCAAACATCCCCTGATTTCTAATTTACAAGCAATTGTAATTACAAATGAAAAGAATACTTTCTGAAGAGGTAATCACAACTCAATTTGATCAGCTGGGGAACCCTCAGGACATAGGATTCTACATGGCCACCCAGACCTTTGACTGAAACTTCTGGTGAAGACAGACAGGGACAAACATCTACCAAAGCTTCCTTATCCTAATTTTGAACCAAATGTCCATCCAGCCTGGACTGTTTATCCAGGCTGGCTCTCCATGATATCAGGAAAAGAAAGGCATTCTGCCTGAGATGTGTTTGCAAATGGAGATGCCAGAGATTGAACCTGGACCTTCTATGTATCACAAAGAAGTCACATATCACAGCTTCTTTGTCAAGCCTTAAAGTGAGACTTGGTTAAAGGAAACATCACATATCTAGCAAAGCTGATGCTATTACAGGTACAAGGAGGTTGAGTGGATTAACTCTTCAGTTGAATTGATAAGGCCCAGGGATGTAGATCCAAGTCTCTGACTCCAAGTCTCAAGTCAAGTCTCTGGGTCCAAGTCTCAAGTCAAGTTCCAAGTCTTTGCCCCCAAGTCCCGAGACTTTGGTTGTGAGTCCCTAACTATTTAATGGGGAAAATGGGTTTAAACCTGAATAAAATTCAACTTGACGCAAAAGGATCCAAGTCTCGAGTCGAGTCTTTCGAGTCTTTTACAACTGCTGAGTCAAGTCATTGATGCAACTTGAGTCCAACTTGTGTCCGAGTCAATAGACTCAAGTCTACATCACTGATAAGGCCCATTGACCATCTTAGTAAACGTGCACAGGCTCTCTCCCTCTTAATCCTTTGCTTGAGAGTTTGTCAAGGAGAATGATGAAACCCTACACAAACTCATTTTCATCCACACACCACATACCAAAGATCAGTGGAATCAACCTTACCTTATGAAGCAGTGAAAGACAGTGAAGTACAGTGGGTTGAATCCCAATGGGTGAATGAGGAGCTCTGGGGATGAGGGACCTTTTATACAGCTCTGTGCCCCGTTCTCTTAGGAAGTGATGCACCACCATGGAACGATGAAGTCTTCATTAGCCATCAACGCACATGTTCGTGCTCCATTGAGTCAAAAGAGCGTGAGACGGATCTCTCATTAATAAAAAAAAAAGTATGTTCAGATGTGGATATGATTAAGGTTACCTTCAGGTGATAAGAGTGTAATACTCAGACCTCCCTAGAGGCCCACAGAGGATTATACTGGTTTTAATAAATATGTCTGGCTGCATGCATGCCAATGGAACTGCCCACAACTTTTTTAAAACAAAATCACCTCCCGTTAAAATGAGACAGAGAAGAATGAAGAACTGTTTGATCAGAACCCAAGGCTCCTCAACAATGAATGAAAGGCAAGCCAAGCCATCGATATGCTCAAAGTCCTTGAGACACTCTCCTGACGTTCAGCATGATTTCAATGAGCAGATCTGTCAACATACACATCCCAATAAACTGATCTTCAAAAAAAAAATATAATCCTCTGGTTACTTCCAGTGAGGTCTAAGAATCACCTGTTATTAACTGAGGAGAGCTTTAATCACATCCACATAAGAAAGCACTTTTTTGAATTAATGACAGACATGCATTGAGTCAAGGAGCATGAGCCGGAAGGTGGCATGGCGCATGGGCATGTGCCTTGATGGCTATTGAACACTTCATCATTTCACAGAGGTGCCTCACTTCCTAAGGGAATGGTGCATGGAGCTGTATAAAAGGGACCCCATCCCATAAGCTCTTCATTCACTCACTTGAATTCAATCCTCTTCTCTATGTTATAAGGTTATCTTTGGTATGTGGTGTGTGGATAAAAAGTAAATTTGGTAGGAATTTGATTTTCCTTCCACCAAGACTCAAGCTGAGACTTGAAAGGGGGTTGTATGGAGACCAAAACTGTGTGTGCTTATTTACACGTTTACCCAAGTTTATTCCCATGGTAGGGTCCATTGTTTGGTGGAATCGTGTGGATTCCACCAAATAAATGCAGAAACATCCCAGCTTGGACCTCCATCCTTTCCAGTTGCAAAACAACAACAACAACTCTCAGGGAGAAGGAGTTTCTCTGTCTGAGTCTAGGAGAGCTAGTGACAGTCCAAATGAATAGTCCAGAACTGGATGACCCAGCAGTACAAATCAGGAGATGGAAGCATGGATGATCTTTCTGTCTCTTCCTTCAGCAATAGTACTCTAGGTCAACGGTGGCCAACCTTACGTCTTGAGAGTTTTCCAGTTTATCCAGTATAACTGTGATGACCTCTGCAGAAAAATATTATACTCAATAATTGTTTGTAAGTTAGAAGGCATCGAAGAGTCAGGGCTAAGCTTCTAAGCCGCCTTGGGTCCCTTCGGGGAGAAAGGCGGGATATAAATACTGTAAATAAAATAAATAAATAATAAATAAGATGTTTTTTCATCACCTCTTTGCATCCTGAGAACCTAATGTCTGGAACTCTGCTTGGAAGAAGCAGCAGCTGCAATCCTTTAAAGGTGTCAACAGAAAGACATTTTTTCCTCTCTTCGTTTCAGCTCCACCTTCACATTGCTAAGATGCCTTGCTGTTCCAGATGTGGATGCTCCCCCTGCTGCTGTGGCTGCGGTTGTGGAGGCTGTGGCTGCGGCTGTCTTAAATCTTGTGGCTGTGGAGGCTGCGGCTGTGGCGGCTGCGGTTGTGGCGGCTGCGGTGGCTGTGGCGGATGTGGTAAATCTTGCGGTTGCTGCTCCTCCTGTGGTTCCAGATGCTGCTATCAGACAAAGTGCTGAAGAAATTCAAGGCAACCTTTGAATACAGGGAGACATTTGCCGGGTCACGACCCAAGAAAACAAACCCATTACCAAGATCAACACTGATTTGGGGCATGCTTATCCATTCCACAAGCTCATCATTCTAACCTCAACACCTGAAGCTTTGCACCTATGTCTCTTATCTGTTCTTATTTTCTTTTAACGTCAATCCATCCCATTGCATGGAGGAATGGCTAATGTGTGCCTGAAATTATCTTCTTGTTGTCACTCTCTTTCCTGTGTCGTTTCCTTCACCACCTTTTATTTTGCTGTTGAATCTGCAGCAGGCTTGAGAACCAATAAACGTCCACATCAGAACGTGGTCTTGAATGTTTCTTCCTTACAATGGGCTGACATGCCATCATCCAAAGGTAGAGCATGAGCTTTCTACCAAGGGTAGAGCATGCGCATGAGCTTTCCATGCAGAAATCCAGGTTGGAATCCTGGTGTCCGAAAGAATCTTGGGTATCAGAATTTGGAACACCTGAGAGACCCTGTAGAGCCAGCATGAGGGCAGATAGCACTGGCTTAGACCAGTTCATGTCACAGGGGAGCACCCCATCTGGGGAAGGCCTATAGCTCCATGACAAAAGATGAGACTTATACACATACATATGTAAGAGGCTCACAGCCCAATAGTACGTAAATCCCTGTGGGGCGATGCAGCAGTGGCGGCGGCACAGTTTCCGTTGTATCCCACAGGGATTTTAGGCTGCTGGAGGTTTTCTCGGGGTCAGCGGACATTTATTCCCTTGCCCTGGTGTACGCACAAGCAGTTTGGGCAAGTTGGACCTGTGCCAGCTAAATCGCTGGTGCAGGTCTACATTGCTCTGTGAAGGCAGATCAGTCTGAGGAAAGAGCTCAGGATTTGGCATGCACCGCTGCTGCCAATCCCACCCTCCTCCCTGCCCCCGCGACCGCCCTGTTTCCTTTAACATTCATTTATTGCATGGCAGCTCGATTCCGCAAGGAGCTCTGCGATTTTATTAAGTGCAATTGGCCGGAAGAATAACTTGGAATGCAGCAGGAGAAGCACCAAGGTGGGACACCACAGAGATAGAAAGGTGCAAGAGGGAACCCATGCCTGACCACACTAAAATAATAGATAAGGGGGATGTACCCGGGAGTCACGTTTCACAAGGTTCAGAAACTATGTCTAAGGTGGATGTGGTCACTGGAACTTTGTAAACCTGAATGGAAACTTGAGAGGGGGGCCATAAACAAAAGACCAGGAGAATATCAACTTTCCAGGATATTCCCCAATAATTGTATTGGTGTATTATTGAAAGAGGAGAAAGGACCCTTGGCAGCAGGAGGGAAATGGGGACACCATCCACCCATCCTTCAAATATAGAAATACTTTTTCAGGAGAAGAATCTTGGAAAGGAGGTAGAGAGGTTCAAAGCACCAGGCAACTGATTCACAGTAGGGAGATTTTGCAAATGTTTATCACAGTGTTTCCTCAAACTGTGGGTCGGGACCCACTTGGTGGGTCGGGACCTGATTTCTGGTGGGTCCCAGGGGATGGAAAGATCAGATACATTTCCATAAGCCCCCAGGCTATTCAAAAATCAGATAGCTGCTAATTGCCCTTCAAAGAGCTGAGCTCCTGCAGTTTGCAACATAGCTGCTAATTACCCTGCAAACAGCTGAGCTCCTGCAGTTTGCAAGCTTGTGTAAATATAGGGAGATACATGTTTGAGTGTCTTATAAAGCTAAGTGGGTCCCGGTGCTAAAAGGTTTGAGAACCACTGGTTTATCGGATCCAGAAACTGAGATCTCGGTTGGTGGCGATCTTCCGGTTTCTAGAACATTCTTCTTCGTTCTTCGCATTGATCCCTCAGCAGCGCATTTTGATGGGTTTCTGGCCAGAGCAACATTGGGCCTGGGAGATGCTGGCGCAACAGCCTCCAACACAGCAAGGGACGCAGCAAACTGGCACGCAACAGCAGGGAGGGAGGCATGCCTGGCCTTCAACGCCCCCACCTCAGCTGGGGACGCAACAAATGATGGTTGACCCAGAGCCACCACAGCTATCACAAACCATTTTGGCAAAGAGAATGCAACACCTGGAAGGAAAGACAAGAAGGAAGGAAGAGTTGTTAATACATTCCAGTTGAATCTCCAAACTGAGTTTGGCTGGTCCTTCTGTATCCAGATGTAGCTCAAAGGGGAGGCATGTTTTGCAGGGAACAGAATTCACCTTCACTAGAATCAAAGTTGAGCACATATCCTAGATGCACAACATCACTGGCAGGCTCCAAAACTGCAGAAGATATTTTGGGAATGAGGGGGAATGCAGGCAGGGCAATGTATTTAATCCCACTGTTCACCCTCCCGCTGGTTGTGAGTGCCATTATGCTTCTCCACATGCCAGAGTGAGGGCACGATGGAGGAGGCATTGCTTTCTGTTTGGGCCCTCGCTCTGACATGGCTTCAGGATGACACCATCAGAGCAAGGGCAAACAGAGGAGGCAAAGATTTCTGCCTCATTGGGATTGGAAGGACGTTTGGGGGTTAGCAGGCATAGATGGCCTTATGAAAACCACTTCGTAAGCGCCATGACATCTGTATTGTCATGGGATATTCCTGTGGTGTTGCACCTCAGGAGTCCAAATCAAGATACACATGAATATTTTGCAGAGGGTTTGTATGTTTTTGAGGAGCGTGATATTTATGGTTCTCAGACTGGATCTCACTCATTCTTCTGCAAGTGGAGTCTCAGACCAAAACAGAACTTTAGATGCATATCCGAAAGCTTGGTGCGGGATAGAGGACCACACAGGGGGATACCTGACCATTTCTCCCAAGACGTGTCCACTGTCTATCACCCAAAGGCTTGGCGCCAGAGGCAACCCAGCTTCCCAGGCCGGAGAGTTTCCCACCACCCTCAGACACATCAAATACACTCCCCCCATATCCGCTGGGGATATGTTCCAGGCCTCTCCGTGGATACTTGAAACCGTGGATAGGAGCGAACACCCCCTCCATGGTTTCCTGAGGGCCCCCCGCCCTGCCTCCCCTGCTGGCAGGCGTGCACGCCCCCCAGCTTTTATTTTTCTTTCGGTAAACTTTGTTTCTTCCTTAAAACAAACAGAGAAGCAGCCTCCACTGCAGGCAAGTAGAACGAGACTAAGTCCTAGATGTTGGAATTGGCACAACTCCGGCTACATCCAGAAGGGGGCAGACTGTGATCCTTGGGGTGTGGTCTAACTGCTTTTTTCTGTTTTCCCTCCTTTTTCTTGCTGCTCTTCTTCTCCTGACTGTTGTTGTGATAAGACATGTAGAGACCAAGGCCTGCAGGGTGAGCCAGCTTTAGGGGCTTGCTATCACAAAGTATTAGTGAAACCTCCGAAACTAATCAGAAGATGTATGTATATTGTGACTGGATATATGTGAGTAAGCTTATGTTTTGTTAACTTTACCGCTGCCTCAGTTTTTTTTTTTAATTGCTAGCAGTCAGCCTGGGTGAGGGAGGTTCCCTGAAGAAAGAAAAAGCCTTAGAAGGACTTCCATATCCAATAGGTTATGGGCCCAGCTTACGAACACTAAAAGGCTTTAATTAACCTAAGAAGATATTTTTGCTTTTGGGTTCTCTCCCCACTCACTTGTGAA
This sequence comes from Plestiodon gilberti rubricaudatus, assembly GCA_026170595.1. NCBI lineage: Eukaryota > Metazoa > Chordata > Lepidosauria > Squamata > Scincidae > Plestiodon > Plestiodon gilberti. Next base: position 28,546,016 of record JANXHW010000009.1, on the reverse strand, counting down.
AGGCTGAAGTTGCTTGCTAGCTAGCAGAACAATGGCAGAAGGATTAGATGTGGAGGCCTTGCCTCTCCAACCAGTGATCAGATTAAAACCCAAAACTTTCCACAACTGGTATTGTAAAATAACAGCAGAAATACAGATGTATGATGCCTTACATGCCTTAGAGGAAAGCCGCCCAGACAGCGGGGAGGCTGCAATTCGGAACTGGAATAGGGCAGATGGAAAGGCTAAATGCCTAATTCTAAGATCCTTAACAGACCTTCAAATGCCTTATGTGCGAGAGGCAAAGGAGATGATGACAATTCTGACAGAAACCTATGCAAGAACAGGAATGAAAGATCAATTCAGTTTGATTAATGATTTGTGTGGGCTCAAATTGGAAAGGAAAGAGGACTGTGATAAATACTATAGTAAAATGATCCAGATTTTCAATGATCTTGCGCTCACTGGTCTTAATTTCTCACTGGATCAACGTGTGGCCTATCTTGTTGGGTGTTTTTGGCAGTTTTAAGCAAGCAATAGCTGGAAGAGAGAAAAAGGAGTTTAAAGACGTCCTAGCAGAGCTAAGATCAGAGTGTACTCCTTATAGAAAACAGGACCTCACTGAGAGTGGATCAAATTACAGGGCAGAGAGTAAACCAAACAAAAAGCCCCTGATCTGCTTCCAATGTGGCAAACAAGGGCATTTAGCTCGCAATTGTTATGCTAAACAGCCAAACAGGAACTCCCACTCAGGCTCAGGAGAAAACAAAGGGAAGAGCCAGAGAAAAGGGGGTAACCAGTTCACTCACCAATTTACAAGCAACAATCCAAAGCAGAAACAGGATTTTAACTGTTGCATAAAGGAACAGAGCTCAGAAAAACAGTTTTGGATCATTGATTCGGGTTGTTCATCGCACATGTGTTCAAACCAAAGTTATTTTCAAGAAATGGACACAAGCATAGGAGGTCAGATTACTGTAGCAGATGGAAAGAAAATTGAAATCCATGGAAAAGGAAAAATAAAGCTAAATTGCGTGGCAGAAGATCAAATAAATGAAGTTACAGTAAATGAGGTTCTATATTCCCCAGATATAAGTGGCAACATGATTAGTGTATCAGCTTTAGCCAAACGTGGATATGCTGTAAAATTCATTGACAATGATAGTATCATAACAAGAGTCAGTGATGGTGCTTTAATGGCTCAAGGCTATATGCACGATGGAGTTTATTTCCTAGACTTACACCAGGAAGAACAGCTGATGTATGCCAAGCAAACCTGCACTAACGCCTGTCTAAACCTATGGCATCGCAGACTGGGACACAGAGACACTAACGCAATCCTGGACGTGCAGAACAAGAATCTTGCAAAGGGACTAAAGGTAAAACACTGTGAAAATCATCCAGACAGGTGTGTATGTTGTATCAAAGCCAAAGCGGTCAGTCCCTCCTTTCCAAAGAGGACTGAACAACGCAGCACCAAGGTCTTAGAAATTGTGCACAGTGATTTAATTGGTCCGATGCCTAGTTACTCTCTAGGAAACTATAGATATGTACTAACATTTGTGGATGATTTTTCGAGATATACAGTGCTTTATCTGCTGAGAGACAAAACTGAAGTTCATGAGATGCTCAGAAAATATCTGGCTATGGTGAAAAACAGATTTGGAAGGAATCCTGGCACACTCCAGACAGACAATGGTGGTGAGTACACCTCACATCTCACTAAGACACTTTTAGAAAGCCAAGGGATCCTGCACAGACTTACTGTACCATACACTCCTCAGCAGAATGCTGTTGCAGAACGCAAAAACAGAAGTCTTTTAGAGATGGTTCGATGCATGCTAACAGATGCAAAGCTACCCACAAATTTTTGGAGTGAAGCAATAGTCACAGCTAATTACTTACAAAACAGACTACCCACTAAAGGTACTTTAAACAGCAAAACTCCTTTTGAGCTATGGCATGGCAGAGCACCCACCATGGAGCACCTTCGCGTGTTCGGCTGCAAAGTCTATGCTTACGTCCCAAAAGAAAAAAGGTCCAAGTTGGATGCCAGAGCTGAAGAAGGTCTATTCATAGGATATGCTCCAGACATAAAAGGCTACAAAATTATGAATATGGAAACTGGAAAGGTGACCATTAGGCATGGACTATATTTTGCTGAGAATGAGAGAGTTGACAAAAATAAAACATTCATTGATGGTCTACCACAGACAGATGGGGAGCTCATGTATGTCCCAGTTTTCCATGACAGCATACCAAGACCCTCATCACCAGAGTCTGAGACCAGTGCAGCAGTAGAAGGGGAGACTGATGGAGAAGAGGAACTGCCGGGGCCGGAAGTCACCACAGGAGCAGACCAGGTTCCAGCAGAACCCAGACGTTCATCCCGAGAAAACAAAGGTATACCACCACGATTTGCACTCACCTACCTCGCAAGGTCATCACCAGAACACGAACCAGAGTCCTGGGAGGAAGTGGAAGCAATGACTAAAGATGAATCAAGTAAGTGGAAAAGGGCTGCACAAGAAGAGATAGATGCATTACGTAAAAACAGAACATGGACATTAACCAAATTGCCACCAGGGAAAAAGGCAATAAGTTGTAAATGGGTCTTCAAGGCCAAAACAGATGCAGAAGGGGGAGATAGAACGATACAAGGCAAGACTAGTAGCCAAAGGATACTCCCAGAAATATGGGGAAGATTATGATGAAACCTTTGCACCTGTAGTAAAATACACCACTATAAGATTGCTCCTAAGCATAGCTGCTTCAAGAAAAATGCATGTCAGATATTTAGACGTTAAGACTGCATTTCTCCATGGAGAAATTAAAGAGGAGCTTTACATGAAACAACCACCTGGGTTCATAGACAGCAAGAAAGCTCACCTTGTATGCAAGCTCCAGAAAGGGCTGTATGGTTTAAAGCAATCAGCCAGAGCTTGGAGTGAAAAACTAGACAAGTTGTTAACCCAACAACACTTCACTCAAAGTACAGCAGACCAATGCCTGTACACAAAGTACCAAGATGGAAAATGGACATATCTCTTAGTTTACGTGGATGATTTATTGTGCATTTATGAAAGAGCACAAGACTATAGAGACATAGTAAATCACCTGAACAAAGAGGTTGAAATTAAAGAACTGGGAAATGCCAACTATTACCTGGGTATGCAAATCAATAGAGAAAAGGATGGAAGTTTTCTTCTAAGCCAGAAAACAAAAATTTTGGACTTAGTAGAGTCACTAGGACTAAAAGATGCACACCCAAAAGCAACACCAATGGAGGCCAACTTTCTTAAGCAAAAAGAGGAAAGTGAACTTCTCCCAAACAACAAGCAGTACAGGGAAGCTATAGGCAAGTTGCTTTATCTTTCTACCACAACCAGGCCAGATATTGCCACTGCGGTAGGAATTTTAAGCAGGAAAACAAATTCTCCCACACAATTGGACTGGCTTGGAGTTAAGTGGGTTGGAAGATACCTGAAAGGCACATTAGATTTCCAACTAAAACTGACAGCCAGTGAAAACCCTAGACTAGTAGTCTACTCTGTCTCAGATTGGGGAGAAGACAGAACTGAACGCAAGTCAACCAGTGGATATTTGGCTCTGTATGGAGGAGGAGCAATAAGCTGGGCAAGTAGGAAACAAACGAGTATTGCTCTTTCTTCCACAGAAGCTGAGTACATAGCTGCATCGGAAACATGCAGAGAAATAATGTGGCTTTCATATTAAATGACTTGGGCATAGATGAACCAAAGCCAATTCAAATGTTTGAAGACAATCAGAGCTGTATAAGATTGGGAGAATCAGAAAGCCACAATGCCCGAACAAAGCACATTGATATCAGAAACCACTTTGTGCGTGACCTAATCAAAAAGGGGCTTGTCAGGATGGACTACTGCCCAACCCAAGAAATGATAGCAGACCTCTTGACTAAGCCACTAGCAAGAGATAAATTTCAGAGTCTACGAGAAAGCATGAATCTGCTGGACTCACGCATCCGGAGTTGAGAAGGGGTGTTGGAATTGGCACAACTCCGGCTGCATCCAGAAGGGGGCAGACTGTGATCCTTGGGGTGTGGTCTAACTGCTTTTTCTGTTTTCCCTCCTTTTTCTTGCTGCTCTTCTTCTCCTGACTGTTGTTGTGATAAGACATGTAGAGACCAAGGCCTGCAGGGCGAGCCAGCTTTAGGGGCTTGCTATCACAAAGTATTAGTGAAACCTCTGAAACTAATCAGAAGATGTATGTATATTGTGACTAGATATATGTGAGTAAACTTATGTTTCATTAACTTTACCACTGCCTCAGTTTTTTTTTTTTAATTGCTAGCACTTAGCCTGGGTGAGGGAGGTTCCCTGAAGAAAAAAAAGCCTTAGAAGGACTTCCACATCCAATACTACAGAGGTTCCGCAAGGTTTCTGTTAACCTTGCAGAGCCTCTCTAGGACTTAGTCTCGTTCTACTTGCCTGCAATAAGCAGCCAGAGGCTGCTTCTCCTGCTTGTTTAAGGAAGAAATTGAGCTTACTGGGAAAAAAGTAACAGCCTGGGGGGGGGGGTGTTCCCCGCGATCCGTGGATAACTGAAACCGTGGATAGCGAATCCATGGATATGGGGGCCCACCTGTACACAACTATGGTGTCCCATTTCACACAAGCCAGTTACAGTTGAGTTTGACCAAGATTCTACACCCAGCCCATTTTCCCCATATCAAAAAGCCATCTATGAAATTCTCCTCACCTTCTTCAGCAGCTGGAGAGAACTGGAGGTTTCAATGATCACAGAGAAGTGAGTGAGCACGTGAGTTCTGAGAATTTTTATAGAGCTCTGTTTGCCCTCCCCCAGGAACTGCGGCACCACCAAAGAGTGACAAATCATCCCTTATCCTCCCCCAAAGCAAGCAAATACCCTCCTGGGGCACCGTCAGCAGGTTTGATTGAGTTCACAGTTCTCATTACCAACTGTTTGATTATAATGTGTGATGAAGAGACTGTTCATCACCATAACAGTATAATTCCCTGTTCGTAACCCAGAAAGGAATTATTCTACAATATGACTTTCGGGGGTTCATTCAGCTTTAAGTGCAGTCCTGACATTTACCCCATGATTAAAGCCCTATCATTATCTCCCAAACGGCCATATTCTTTCTGTGTTTAGTCCCAATTGACTGTTCTAATTCAATTGTGTGTGGTTTAATACAGCGCTTCTCAAACTGTGGGTCGCGGCCCACTTGGGGCGTCACAGCCCGATGACTGGTGGGATGCCAGTTGGGCCTTGAACCCCTCCTTGTACCAAGTTGACTCACGTTGGAGCCCTCTGGACACAGTTGGAGTCCACTCCTGGGCTGTTCCGGGTCTCCGCGAACCTCCATAGGCCTCAGAAGGCCCCCGGAAGCAACCGAAGAATGACTTCCGATTTACTTCTGGGTTTGCAGAAGTCACTTCTGAAGGCCTTCTGAGGCCCACTGGATGTCTACCATGGGAGAACGAGGTGGGTTGTGGCACCCTCCACCAAGCAGGGGTGGGGGGAGTTTGAGAACCACATAGATACATTTCGCAAAATCAAATATCCTTCTTGAAACATCAGGGATGAGCAGAATGTCCAACATCCCACATTTTCCTCCTGCATCCCTCTTTCTGCATTCCACTTCTCTGGTGTTTGTGTTCAGAGAACTTCTCATATGCATTCCAGAATTAAAAGCAGACACAATTAACATCAGCGGTCAGTTCAACTTCATTCATCTTCCAGGTACCACAACCAACTTTGTGGTTCATTATCAGTCCCTTTGCATCTCTTTCCCCCTCTGTGTGAAGTGGAGGCACATTTGCATTGATCTAACCCTCTGTATGGAAGCTTATGGGGCTATGTTTTAATCAAACAATCGAAAGGAGTTCTGGAAATGTCATAACTCTTGCCTGGTATGAAAAAAAAGGAGTGTCAAGCTAGATGTGACCCAGAACGTGGACGCTTGGTCCCTTTTGGTTTAGACAAATCACTGTTGGGGGAAGACGATTCAGTGAGATTCGATTTGGACTCTCAGTCGTATTATAAACAATTCATCCCTTGGATGGAAATGCTCCTTCCCAGATGTCTAGAACATAATGCAGAAAACAAATTAGATCATACAGGAGTGGGTTTTTGGAAGCTGGGCCACTTTACGTCAAATTTTGTGTACACCATCTACGTCTACATGATTACAATTTTCGTACATGATGATATATGTGAGGTAGAAAAGATGTTCCAAACTTGTGGAACATTTATAAAAGACAGTTTTCTACTATTTTCATTTTTACATGCAACCCTTAGGAATAACCAGGAATTATGTATATGTCTTGGCAATGTTGTTTATGTCTTGGCAATGTTCCTGTCCCTCAGCCCCATGGTTTCAGTCAACGTCTCAGATCAAACGTCCACGGCCTCAGGCAACTGATTTGTGTGGGGCGCACTTCATCCCACTTTAAGAAGGAGACATTCAATACGACTATTAATCAGGGTTTGAAATTTTATTATAGTCCATGTACTCATGGACTGAACAGCAAACAAACAAGAATCGTTCAAGGAGCTGAAACAGAGGAGAGACAGTACCGTTCACCAAGATGACAATAAGAACACCAATTCACATACGTATCAGACGTGCCTCCTTTGCATTCAACCAAAAGAGGTAAAGAGAGATGAGAAGAATCCACAAATAAGTAGAGGAGGCAGGTGCAAAGCTTCAGGAATTTAGCTTGACAACTTGAGCATCAGGAGTCAACCGGCAGCTCCATACACCAGCAGGCATGATGACAATAGCGTAGTTTGCTTGGGTTTTTGTATCGTAGGTGCGTCATTTCATTCTAAGCTTTCCATGGGTTTCTTCAGCACTTTGATTGATAGCAGCAAGGAGAACCACAGCCTCCACAGCCACAAGACTGACCGCAGCTGCCGCAGCCACCACAACCACAAGTTTGACAGCAATCTCCGCAGCCCCCACAGCCTCCACAGCCACAAGACTGGCCACAGCTACCACAACCACCACAGCTTCCACAGCCTCCACAAGACTGCTGACAGCAGCCCCCACAGCCGCAAGACTGACCACAGCCACCACAGCTTCCGCAGCCGCCACAAGACTGGCCGCAGCCACCACAACCCCCACAGCCACAAGACTGCTGACAGCAGCCCCCACAGCCTCCACAACCCCCACAGCCACAGGACTGCTGACAGCAGCCCCCACAGCCTCCACAGCCACAAGATTGACCGCAGCTGCCACAAGACTGGCCACAGCCGCCACAACCCCCACAGCCACAAGACTGCTGACAGCAGCCCCCGCAGCCTCCACAGCCACAGGACTGACCGCAGCCTCCGCAGCCACCACAGGACTGACCGCAGCCCCCACAGCCTCCACCACAACACAGAATACAGCAGCAGGGAGTGCACCCACAAGTCGAACAGCAAGTCATCTTTGCAAGGTAGAGTGAAGGTGAAGCTGAAAGAAAGGGGGGAAAAAAGACCTCAAGAGATCATTCAAGACTTGTTCTCATCCCACAATTTGCCTCCTGTCCCACCTGGCCTTACCAGAGAAAGGGAGATGAGCATTTTGATGCTCCTTCTTTTCACCTGGCGGGGACCATCACTGAGCTCCTCCCCTTTCCTCTTCCCTCCCCTTTTTCTCTTCATATGGTGCCTGTTAAATTGCAAGTCACTAATTCAACTTCTCAACCTCCTGGAGTGCCACCAATGGAAGACGGCACCATTCACCGAACTCCGGTTGTCGAGGCCACAAGCAACTGAGAGAGGCACAGCCCTCCTGCAAGCACCATCCAACCAGTCACTCTCCCATTGTCATAGCGAACAACAGAGGAGGCAGGTTGGTTTCACGGCTCGATCAAAGGGGAAGATCTGAGATTCGCAAGGTGCAAGAAGAAAAAGAAGGAGCCTTCTCAGGGGTGGAGCTCCACATCTTCTCTGCCTTTTCATTTGCAAGCAATTGTAATTACAAATGAGAATATTTTGAAACGGTAATCGCAACGCAACTGGACCAGCTAGAGAACCCTCAAGCTGGAAGGTTTGACAAGGCCACCCAGACCTTTGTCTGACACTTGATGGTGAAGAAAGAGACCAAGCCATACCAGAGCTTCCTTTTCCTGATTGATTCATGTAGCCATGGACTGTTTAGCTGGACTGGCATTCCATGATCTCAGGAAGAGAACGGCATTCTACCTGAGATGCGTTCGCAGATGGAGATGCCAGCGATTAAACGTGAGCTCTGCCAAATTAAATTTTTAAACAGGTACAAGGGTAACAAAGTTCAACAGGTTCACCGTTCAGTAGAATTGCTAAGGCCCCGTTGATCAGGAGAAAGATGAAGCCCTACCCAAATTCATTTTTATCCACTCACCACGTTACCCAAAGATCCCCGGAATCAACCTTACCTTACAAAGCAGTGAGATACAGTGAAGAGGGTTGAATCCCAATGAGTGAATGAGGACCTCTTGGGATGGGGTCCCTTTTATACAGCTCCTTGCACCCTCCTCTTACGAAATGAGGCACCACTGCGGAACGATGAAGGCTTCCTCAGCCATCGACACACATGTGCGTGTGCCATTGAGTCAAAAGCGCATGAGGCACATCTGTCATTTATAAAGATAAAGTTTCTTCTGGTGTGGGTATGATTAAAGCTACTTTCCATTAATAACAGTATAACTCTCAGACCTTCCCAGAGGCCTCAGAGGATCATAATGGTTTTAATAAATGTATGAGACTTCATGCGCACTGCAACTGTGATGCATGCGCACTGCAACTGTGACGCTAAAGACCTTAACTGTTTCTCAAGGCAGATCAGATCCAGTTTCTACTGATGGTCAGATTCCCCCCTTATTCACAAGTCTCCTGTAAAACCCCATTTTCATTTCATTCGGGAGGATCTGGTAACGCCAGTGGACCCAGAGCTATGAGTGAGCAAGTGTGCCTGCAGATATTTCACACAGCAACATGCGCCTACAAAGAAGAGCAAATGCTTCATTAGCCGTCTGAGTGAGTGTCCACATGATGTGCTGCCATTTGGTTTGATTCAGTGCCGAGTTCTTATTACTACCTCCTTTCCTCAGGTGCATAATTAAAGGAACCATTTATCTCCAGACAAATGTCATTCCTAGACATAGAGGATTCATTTAGAATATGAATCTTGGCGTTTGTTAATTCTTAAGTGCTTTGTCAGGGTGACCCCGTGTCTTAAGACCGTAATAATCACCCATGCCAATTTAGCAAGGAGAATTCATACGATTAATTCTTGAATGAAATATTTCAGTTGGCAGTTTACTTGTGCCTGTAAACATTATTTATACTTATGAATCTGAATTCTCATGACATCTGAACCCTTCTGCGTTGAACCGTCTTGTATAACCTCATCCTGCCCCATTAGATCATCACAAGCGACCTACAGAAGAGGCACATGGAGATATATTGATGGCTTTAGTCTGGTTGAAGACTACAAAGCCCATGATCCAATGTGATCTCAAGTGCAGCCTTAAGACTTCAAAGACCAGCGTGCATTACACTTGTCAAATGAACACGAGTGAAACGTATTAAGGGTCTATGAATTAAAGCAAAGAATCAGAGAAAGGAATGAAAATGCAGAATGGGAAGGAAACATATTGTAAATATAATTCCTCCAGCAATAATTTGTCATACTGTGAGGAGCTGATTGGTATTCATATTTTTATGTCAGCCTTGGTTACTCTTGCCCTCGCTCTCTACAATGTAGAAATCGGTGTAAGAAACGATCAGGAACATAACTAAAGACTTCCTAGGGAAGGGACAAAGAATAAATTAAATTGAAAGGAAAGAATTATCAATATTGCAATCTGGATATTATTGTATGCATTTGTTTTTGTATCACATTCCTCCTCAAGGAAAAAAAGTCAGAGTATTTTACGTGTGCCCCCCCCGTCTCCAACAGCCCATTCCAACCCAACCCCTCCGCAAGTCAGGCATAAGTGTGGCCTAAGTTCAGCCTATGTTTGACATAAGTTATGTCTGAGTTATGTCAGAGTTATGCCTGAGTTAGGCAGGCTGCAGTTTCTGTGGCCGAGCACCACCCCAGGATCCAGGTAACACTTACCTCCCAGGCAGGCAGGCTCTCCAGGCTCGGTGTCTGGCTCGGGCATGTGCAGGCCTATGTGTCTGCACGTGTCAGCGTTCATCCATGGCAGCTGCCGCAGTGTCTGTCACAGCCCGGTCGCAAAGGGGCCGGCCGCAGGCATGGATTTTGCACCAGTCATGTGGTGGGTGCAGGGCAGGTGACAGGTGAGCGAGGTGCCCAAGCCAGCTGCCACAGGGCACCCTGTGCATCAGCCACCTGCTGCAGGGGAGAGTGGCCGTCCCCCCTCCTGCAGAAGGTGATGCCACCCCCATGCCACGAGGCTGTACGGGGGAGTCATGGGGGGAGCGGGGGAGGGAAGGGAAGGAGGGGGGGGTGGGAACGTCACACACAAGGGGGGTCTCACGATGCTTGGAACTGCCTCTGACTTGACTTGCCCGTGCGCTGCCTTAAGGCCTGGGCCTCCAGGGCCGAGGCAATGCCCACAAAGAAGGCATCCCGGCATGCGTTCTGCTCTGTTCCCCGGCCAAGACCAAGAGATGCCTTGGGCTTGTACGCTGTGAGCGGGAAGGGCTCGCGCAGCTCATCACACCCCCAGAAGGGGCGACGACGGCGCCTCACGACAGGCGCTCTGGCAGGGTGGGGGGTGGCCAGCAGCCATCATCAGGGAGTGGGAGGGGAGGCAGACACACAGGCAGGCAGACAGTGGGTGCTGGGGAGGGGCACGGGTGGGTCAGAGACAGACAGACAGACAGACAGACAGACAGACAACAAGGCTGGTGGGAGAGAGATTCCGAGAGAGGGGTCTGCAGAGACCAATAGGGACACGGGTTGCTCCACAGATGAAGGCAATGCATAAACAGGCGCCTCTTATGCAGACGGACTTTGGGTGGAAGCGGCTGCATTACAGGCGGACCTTCGGCAGAAGCGCCTTCATTATGGGCGGACCTTCGGCAGAAGCGCCTTCATTACGGGCGGACGCCCTGGCTGTCACTGTTTGCCTGCCTGAGAGGCCCCCCCACTCCCCACTCCGCTCTGTGCCATGGGAGTCTGGCAGCCCCCCTGCTGTGTTCTCCCAGGGAAGGCCGTGGCAGTCCCTGGATGGGACTCATGTAGGGGCTTCAGTGCTGGGGGTTGTCTGTGTGTGTGTGGCAATGCTTGTGTAACACTGGGCACATACGTTTCATTGGGGCTCTGCCCAAGGGATGTCTTTATTGTTCTGGAACGTTAGCAGAGATGGCCAGGTGAGGCTGCCAGGGGTAGTCACAGCAGCCAATCTGAAAGCAGCAGCAGCAGCACACCTGCCCCATGGACTTGGAGACGCAGGCTCTTCCCCTGTGGAACCACAGCCTGCTTCATAGAAAGGGGAGGGGCAGCAAGTAGGACAGCCAGGGAGGTGGAGCAGCAGCAGCAGCGCCGGCAGCTGAGGAGGGTTGCAGGGCTGGCTCCCTGACCTCTGGCAGTATCGAGGCAGACGACAGTGGGGCAACCAGACTGCAGGCCCAGGGGTGCTCCCAGGAAGGTAGGTGGTAGTGGACGTTCCTGGGGAGACAAAAAACAAGGGGGAGTTACATGTCAGCTGGTGTGTGGAAGCAGTCGCCATTGAAGAAATGCCAGTGTGTCGGTTGCAAAAGCCTGCAGGGAGAGAAATAAAACACAGCTGATAGGTGTGACACACATAGCATGGTCTGAGCTGCTTACCTGGGTGTAAGTAGAGCATGATTCTGTAATGGGAAAGGGTCAAAGAGAGAGACAACAACACAACTTGGGGGTCACAACCATGGCAATCCTAGCAATACTGACCTGTCAGGTGACCCTGTGGAGAAAAGGGGGGTAACGGCTGGTGTCTACATAAGGCTAACAGTTCCACACTTGTGGCATTGTCTGCTCATATGACTACAGGCAGCAATCAGACACAACAGTGGTACAGAGGCATGTATCCTATATATCATAGCAGGCAAAGCAGGCAGTTATCAGACAACACATTGGTAAAGAGGCATATCATAGCAGGCAAAGCAGGCAGTTATCAGACAACACATTGGTAAAGAGGCATATCATAGCAGGCAAAGCAGGCAGTTATCAGTCAACACATTGGTAAAGAGGCATATCATAGCAGGCAAAGCAGGCAGTTATCAGACAACACATTGGTAAAGAGGCATGTGTCATATATTTCTATATCCAAAGAGGTAGGAGTCAGAACACATATCAGCACAAACCCTGCTCTTACCTGCACTTACCTGCTGGTGTTGTTGCCTGTGTGGGGGGGAAGAGGCTGGGAGAAAGACATGGGTTAGCAAATGGTGGCTTGGAGGTAGCTGCACAGGCACAGCTGTAAACAGTTTGGCCACAGCCAGAACAGCCCTCTCTTCCCTTGAGAGGGGGAGAGAGGAGAAGTGGGGTGTTTGTGAATTTTGCCCTCCACCGACAAAGTCCCACTTTGTGGCTGCTGGGGGACAGACCCCCACGCCACGTGCTCAGAGAGAGAGAGAGAGAGAGAGAGAGAGAGAGAGAGAGAGAGGGGGGGGGACACTGGAGGTCTGGGGCTGGGCTTTTGTGGGAAAGAGGCTGGGTGCTGATAGGCTCCCTATCTTTGGCATAACTCTGTCGGTTTCCAGACCTTGCTGACACAACTCCGACATAACTCTGACCTAACTCAGGAGTAGGGTGTTAGAAATTTTCAGGAGAGGGCTGGAGTGGGTAAGGTAAAATGGCTCCTATGGGTCTCCTCAAATTTATGTCAACCCTTTTGGTCGACATAAAATTTGTGTCAGCATTTGTGTTGGAGGGGGCGTGTCTGTGCTTGCCAGGGTCTGGAATCCAACGTTAATTGGTTGCCGCCCCCGTTACGCCCACGGTCCACCCCTGGAACGCCCACTTTTATGTTGACTGTATGTCCTTTGTCCTAACTTCGACATAACTTCGACGTAACTTTGACCTTATGTCCTTCGACATAACTTCGACATAACTTCGCCGTAAATGGTCGCATTCCAGACATAACTTTGACATAAGCGACTTATGCTGAGTTTATGTCTGACTTGTGCCGCTTAGCCCTTGTGTTGGAATGGGCTGCAAATGGTGTCATAGAGGAGCAGGTAGGTCTATGCGTCTGGACTATTGAATGCAATGTTTAACACGAACTAGCTCATGGGACAGCATATTAAAGCATGGATACATCTGCAAGGTGATAAAGGCGGGCACTTACAAAGGTGAGAGGGACAATGGCAAGAAATAGGGCCTGCCAGTAGTGACACCCAATTTATGGTATTCCCACCCTTAGATTTATGAACTGCTCGCTCTTTAGAAGCCTTCCGGAGGGGCCTTAAAGCAGTTCATTTCAGACTAGCCTCTGGATTTTATTTTCTGCAGATTCTTACAGATGTGTTTTATTACTGCTCTGTATGTTACATACTTGCTCTCATTCTTTTACGATGAGGTGGTCGCCGCTCATGTTTATTTCTATTTATTTTTATTTATTTATTTTTCGCATTTTTTTTATACTGCCCTTCCTCCAAAAGAGCTCAAGGTGGTGTACATGGTTCCTCCCCTCCTTTTGTCCTCACAACATCCCTGTGAGGTAGGTGAGGCTGAAAGATAACACAAGGGTCATCCAGGAAGATTCATGGCTGAGCAGGAAATTGAACCTCAATCTTCCAGGTCTAAGTCCAACCACTACACCATCCTAGCTTTCAGATGTTGTTGTTGTTGCTGTTGCTGTTGTTTTAGTTTTAAATGTTTAGCTATTATATACACACACAATGCTAGATTTTAATTATTTATGTTATCATTTATCATAAATAAATGTGGGGAAAAATAGGGTATACATTCAGTAAATCCATAGCTAAACAGGATCTCATTGGGCACACCAAAAAGGCAATGCTTCTTCCAATGGTATCCCTCATTCCTTTGGCCATGCAAACCACTCTGAGAACTTCTTTGGTTGAAAAGCAGTATGCAGATCTTGGAAATAAATAAATTTGCATTAGCATGTTGTTAATCAAGAGGACTGGGCTGACGATTCTCTGAGGAGAACTTTAGCCCTTGTAAGGTGGGATTTGGAGAAAATGGAGAGCAAAATTACTCTTCCAGTTTTCATTGTGTGTTGCAGTGGTGGCAGTTGGCAGTAGCTGACCATCATAACCCCCCCCCCCTCAAAAAAATGTTCTCTGCACAGCCATGTATAATGATTTAACATCAGGGAGAAGGGTGAAGAACAAAAATGGCGGCCATCAAGTAGGCTGAATCCCAAATGCTTAGCAAATGCTAAGAAATCCTGTCCTCCAAAAATGTTCAACCTCAGCTCACCTCCTCCCTCTGCAATAGAACTGGTGAATGTTGGGAAACCCTTTGGACTAGAACCGAACCTATAATACAACTAATTATACAATGTTGAATGAGGAGCAAGAGCGACTACCAATGCATTCAAGGTCCCTCAGAAAACCTCATGACCTTCAACAACATAATTTCAGTGAGCAGGTGCATAAACATCTATGTGCTCAAATATATATATAAAAATGAAATATATAATCCTCTGACTACCTTCTAGTGATGTCTCAGAATTACCGTGTTATTAACAGGAGGTAGCTTTAATTATTTCCACAAATGATCATGCTTCTTTTTATTAATGATAGATGTGCATTGAGTCAAGGAAAATGAGCCAGGAGATGGCATGGCGCATGGGCATGTGTGTGGGTGGCTAATGAAGGCTTCATCCTTGCATGGCGGTGCCTCACATCCTAAGAGAAGGGTGCATGGAGCTGTATAAAAGGGACCCCACGCATCCCACAAACTCCTCACTCACTCTTTAGGGTTCAATCCTCTTCACTGTATTTCACTGCTTCATAAGGTAAGGTTGATCCTACCGACCTTTGGTATGGGGTGTGTGGTTAAAAGCGAACTTTGGGAGAGGGGTTGTCCTCAACAAACAATTCAAACAAACGTCTAAAGAAGGAGAGAGGGAGAGAACTTGTGCATGTTTGCTAAGATGAACAATGGGCCTTATTGAGTTTACCGAAGGGTGAATCCACTCAACCTTGTTATAAAAATTAAATTTGCTAGATATTTGATATGTCCATTAACCAAGTCTCACTCTAAGCCCTGAGAAGGAAGATGTGATATGTGACTTATTTGTCCTAGGCACGCTTACTGAGAAGGTCAATGTCCTCCCTGAGGCATCTGGTGGGGCCACTGTGTGATACAGGAAGCTGGACTAGATGGGCCTTTGGCTTGATCCAGCAGGGCTCTTCTTATGTTCTTATGCTTATTCCCAATGGGAGAACCCAAAAACTCAGTGACAGAGCTTTCATCTTTGATGTGTAGAAGGTCCAGGTTCAATCTTCATTTGCAGATGCATCTCAGGCATAATGCATTTCTTTTCCTGAGATCATGGAGAGCCAGCCTGGATAAACCGTCCAGGGCTAGATGAACCTTTGGTTACAAATCAAGGAAGCTTTGGTAGATGTTTGTCTCTTTCTTCACCAGAAGTGTCAGTCAAAGTTCTGGGTGGCCATGTGGAACCCTATATCCTGAGGGTTCTCCAGCTGATCTAGTTGACCTGCGATTACCTCTTCAAAAAGTCTTCTTGGCCTTTGTAATTACAATTGCGTGTAAATTAGAAGGCAGAGAAGATTTGTAGCTCCCCCTGAGGAGGCTCCTTCTATTTCTTCTTGTACCTTGAGAAACTCAGAGTTTCCCCTTTGATCTAGTCTCGAAACTTGCCTCCTCTGTTGCTTGCTATGGCAACGGGACAATAACTGGTTGGACGGTGATTGAAGGAGGTCTGTGTCTCTCTTTTGCTTGTGGCACCCAATTTGCCTCTTGTCTTCTTAGATTTCCAACAAGCCCGACATGATACAACTTGAGGTGGATGTAATGATCACGATTGTAAAAGCTGGTTTTGATGTGCACAACCGGGTTTAGCCGAAGCAGCTGTTCCAGATGTTGCCACAGGGGCTGAAGGTGAGGAGGGGTTGGATGGCTTCATCCCTATATAAAGATGGTCTTCCATCATCACGGCCTTTAAGGGGAGGGGAGGGGGCTGGTGGGAAGCAAGAATGTTGGACGGAAGACGGGTTTGCAGCTAGTTGCATGGATGTCATGTGGAACGTGGGAGGGACTGGTCAACGTTCAGGGGACACTTGGTCAACGTTGAGTCCTTTCCTGTTCTCTCAGCCTCCTTAAGCCTTGAAGGGAAAACCAGCCCAGGAGGAGAAAAAAGGGAATTCATCCTCCTATTCATTGGAAATCATTGATTAATTATTAGCAGTACTGAGACATTGTTGCCCCCACCTTGCAGAGCTGTAAACCACAAGATGGAGTCTGTCCGGCATCTCAGGCTCTGCCCCCACCCTTCAGGAACCAGAGCCTGAGCCTTCAGTGATGGGGGCTGCAAGCCTGGGAGTACATCCCATTGAATCCAGGGAGACTTACTTCTGAGTAGACATGCCTAGGCTTGTGCTTGGGGGGACAACTGCAAGCATCAATCAGGCAGAGAAAAGACACTGGGCAATGTGTGCTCAAAGGGGTGGGATGGCATCTTTGAATGTCCTCCGACAAAAGAAACATCAACTCCTCATTGAAGAATTTCACAGAGGGCTGCACATTTGCCCAACCCGTTTCTCCAGCTGTTTACTGCCTTAACTGAGAGAGGGCAAATCCTGCACTTCCTCTCCTTCCATTCTCCTGGTCCCAGGTCCCTCTGCCCAGGTTCAAGGCTTGGTGGTCTTGTGATGTCATCGGGCCCAGCAGCCTCCAATCTCTCAGCACCTTTGGGGCTGCTTCCGATCTGGCAACCAGGAGTTCCGTTGACCTGCTCGGTTTAGTCAAGGAAAAGGAGTTGGTCTGTCACGCTCCACGTTGAAACTGCTCTTCCCTAATGGTCTGTTTCAGACTCCAGGCCTCATCCAGACAATGGCTGGCCATGATCCAACATCCACCCTTCCATCCGGTGCCTCCAGGCCAGCGGTGGGACCTGGGTCATCTCCCAGCAGTGAGTATGACGGCGGTCTTGCAAAACCAACTGGAAGCCTTGCTACCTCTAGTCCTGTGAGTTCCCAGGGGGCCCCACCAGCACTACGGCCCATGGTGGTTCCAATCCCCATGATGGGGGACCTTCACCATACCCAACGCTGGTCTGTTCCCTTTGAGAGGCGACACTCCAGATTCTGCTGGCAGTTCCGACTCCGGTCCGGGTGCAGGTGTGATCTGAAGAGGCGCAGGAAACGGCAAACATGATGAAGATCTACAGATGACCATCTAGCCCTAGTTGTATAAAACTCCCCCCCCAATAAAAAAAACTGGGCCCAAGTTTTGGCTGGCTTTCACCCCCCCCCCATCTCCTTCCCACATTCTGCATCTCTCCTACTCCTGTTTCTGAAGGGATCCTGCTTAATTGCTCCTTGGATATGGAAAAAGCATCCATCACTCTGATGATAAGTCACTCTTCACCCCATCTGACTTGCGCCTGCTCTGTCCTCCTGGGGCTAAAGTTTAACTGTCCAGTCCCCTGCCCTTTCCTTTTCATTAAAGCTGATTCTGCATTGAATCATTGGTGTTGTCCATGTTATTAATTATGATTAATTATGATTAATAATAATATACTTCTTTACCCTCAAAGTCATAAAGTATTTGACAGTGTAAAGGGAATCAATAAATGGTTTCCTTTTCCTAAGGGTTGACAGTCTAAAATGTTGCAGAGGCCAGGGAGGAAACACTGGAAAAAGACCATATCCCAGGGTGATGGGGGACAGTTGCTCCCTCCTTGCAGAGCCCCCTCGGCAAGGTGTCTCTTTCGCCAGCTCAGTGGGTTCTGCCAGAGGCAAGGGGGACATGGCCAGACTGGAAGATTCTCCGCCCCGAAAGGACGTTGACGCAAACAAATCTTTCCCTCCAGCGTTTCAGAGTCAACACCAGCGAGCTGCGTATTCATACTGCCCTAAAATTTCACACCAGGGGAAATGTGAAACCACTTTCAGGCTTCTTCCCTTGGAGAGAGGTCAGAGAAATTTCAAGGAACGTGAAACAGGTTTCTCGTAGTCATACCTCTGGTGCATGGGTGGCCTGACCTCCCTAAATACCCGTGTGAACACTCTGAGAACCACTCCTCTAAGCTGGACTCACGCATCCGGAGTTGAGAAGGGGTGTTGGAATTGGCACAACTCCGGCTGCATCCAGAAGGGGGCAGACTGTGATCCTTGGGGTGTGGTCTAACTGCTTTTTCTGTTTTCCCTCCTTTTTCTTGCTGCTCTTCTTCTCCTGACTGTTGTTGTGACAAGACATGTAGAGACCAAGGCCTGCAGGGCGAGCCAGCTTTAGGGGCTTGCTATCACAAAGTATTAGTGAAACCTCCGAAACTAATCAGAAGATGTATGTATATTGTGACTGGATATATGTGAGTAAACTTATGTTTCATTAACTTTACCACTGCCTCAGTTTTTTTTTTTTAAATTGCTACCACTTAGCCTGGGTGAGGGAGGTTCCCTGAAGAAAAAAAAGCCTTAGAAGGACTTTTACATCCAATACTACAGAGTTTCCGCAAGGTTTCTGTTAACCTTGCAGAGCCTCTCTAGGACTTAGTCTCGTTCTACTTGCCTGCAATAAGCAGCCAGAGGCTGCTTCTCCTGCTTGTTTAAGGAAGAAATTGAGCTTACTGGGAAAAAAGTAACAGCCTAGGGGGGGGGGTGTTCCCCGCGATCCGTGGATAACTGAAACCGTGGATAGCGAATCCATGGATATGGGGGCCCACCTGTACACAACTATGGTGTCCCATTTCACACAAGCCAGTTACAGTTGAGTTTGACCAAGATTCTACACCCAGCCCATTTTCCCCATATCAAAAAGCCATCTATGAAATTCTCCTCACCTTCTTCAGCAGCTGGAGAGAACTGGAGGTTTCAATGATCACAGAGAAGTGAGTGAGCACATGAGTTCTGAGAATTTTTATAGAGCTCTGTTTGCCCTCCCCCAGGAACTGCGGCACCACCAAAGAGTGACAAATCATCCCTTACCCTCCCCCAAAGCAAGCAAATACCCTCCTGGGGCACCGTCAGCAGGTTTGATTGAGTTCACAGTTCTCATTACCAACTGTTTGATTATAATGTGTGATGAAGAGACTGTTCATCACCATAACAGTATAATTCCCTGTTCGTAACCCAGAAAGGAATTATTCTACAATATGACTTTCGGGGGTTCATTCAGCTTTAAGTGCAGTCCTGACATTTACCCCATGATTAAAGCCCTATCATTATCTCCCAAACGGCCATATTCTTTCTGTGTTTAGTCCCAATTGACTGTTCTAATTCAATTGTGTGTGGTTTAATACAGCGCTTCTCAAACTGTGGGTCGCGGCCCACTTGGGGCGTCACAGCCCGATGACTGGTGGGATGCCAGTTGGGCCTTGAACCCCTCCTTGTACCAAGTTGACTCACGTTGGAGCCCTCTGGACACAGTTGGAGTCCACTCCTGGGCTGTTCCGGGTCTCCGCGAACCTCCATAGGCCTCAGAAGGCCCCCGGAAGCAACCGAAGAATGACTTCCGATTTACTTCTGGGTTTGCAGAAGTCACTTCTGAAGGCCTTCTGAGGCCCACTGGATGTCTACCATGGGAGAACGAGGTGGGTTGTGGCACCCTCCACCAAGCAGGGGTGGGGGGAGTTTGAGAACCACATAGATACATTTCGCAAAATCAAATATCCTTCTTGAAACATCAGGGATGAGCAGAATGTCCAACATCCCACATTTTCCTCCTGCATCCCTCTTTCTGCATTCCACTTCTCTGGTGTTTGTGTTCAGAGAACTTCTCATATGCATTCCAGAATTAAAAGCAGACGCAATTAACATCAGCGGTCAGTTCAACTTCATTCATCTTCCAGGTACCACAACCAACTTTGTGGTTCATTATCAGTCCCTTTGCATCTCTTTCCCCCTCTGTGTGAAGTGGAGGCACATTTGCATTGATCTAACCCTCTGTATGGAAGCTTATGGGGCTATGTTTTAATCAAACAATCGAAAGGAGTTCTGGAAATGTCATAACTCTTGCCTGGTATGAAAAAAAAGGAGTGTCAAGCTAGATGTGACCCAGAACGTGGACGCTTGGTCCCTTTTGGTTTAGACAAATCACTGTTGGGGGAAGACGATTCAGTGAGATTCGATTTGGACTCTCAGTCGTATTATAAACAATTCATCCCTTGGATGGAAATGCTCCTTCCCAGATGTCTAGAACATAATGCAGAAAACAAATTAGATCATACAGGAGTGGGTTTTGGAAGCTGGGCCACTTTACGTCAAATTTTGTGTACACCACCTACGTCTACATGATTACAATTTTCGTACATGATGATATATGTGAGGTAGAAAAGATGTTCCAAGCTTGTGGAACATTTATAAAAGACAGTTTTCTACTATTTTCATTTTTACATGCAACCCTTAGGAATAACCAGGAATTATGTATATGTCTTGGCAATGTTGTTTATGTCTTGGCAATGTTCCTGTCCCTCAGCCCCATGGTTTCAGTCAACGTCTCAGATCAAACGTCCACGGCCTCAGGCAACTGATTTGTGTGGGGCGCACTTCATCCCACTTTAAGAATGAGACATTCAACACGACTATTAATCAGGGTTTGAAATTTTATTATAGTCCATGTGCCCATGGACTGAACAGCAAACAAACAAGAATCATTCAAGGAGCTGAAACAGAGGAGAGACAGTACCATTCACCAAGATGACAATAGGAACACCAGTTCACATACGTATCAGACGTGCCTCCTTTGCATTCAACCAAAAGAGGTAAAGAGAGATGAGAAGAATCCACAAATAAGTAGAGGAGGCAGGTGCAAAGCTTCAGGAATTTAGCTTGACAACTTGAGCATCAGGAGTCAACCGGCAGCTCCATACACCAGCAGGCATGATGACAATAGCGTAGTTTGCTTGGGTTTTTGTATCGTAGGTGCGTCATTTCATTCTAAGCTTTCCATGGGTTTCTTCAGCACTTTGATTGATAGCAGCAAGGAGAACCACAGCCTCCACAGCCACAAGACTGACCGCAGCTGCCGCAGCCACCACAACCACAAGTTTGACAGCAATCTCCGCAGCCTCCACAGCCACAAGACTGGCCACAGCTACCACAACCGCCACAGCTTCCACAGCCTCCACAAGACTGCTGACAGCAGCCCCCACAGCCGCAAGACTGACCACAGCCACCACAGCTTCCGCAGCCGCCACAAGACTGGCCGCAGCCACCACAACCCCCACAGCCACAAGACTGCTGACAGCAGCCCCCACAGCCTCCACAACCCCCACAGCCACAAGACTGCTGACAGCAGCCCCCACAGCCTCCACAACCCCCACAGCCACAGGACTGCTGACAGCAGCCCCCACAGCCTCCACAGCCACAAGATTGACCGCAGCTGCCACAAGACTGGCCACAGCCGCCACAACCCCCACAGCCACAAGACTGCTGACAGCAGCCCCCGCAGCCTCCACAGCCACAGGACTGACCGCAGCCTCCGCAGCCACCACAGGACTGACCGCAGCCCCCACAGCCTCCACCACAACACAGAATACAGCAGCAGGGAGTGCACCCACAAGTCGAACAGCAAGTCATCTTTGCAAGGTAGAGTGAAGGTGAAACTGAAAGAAAGGGGGGAAAAAAGACCTCAAGAGATCATTCAAGACTTGTTCTCATCCCACAATATGCCTCCTGTCCCACCTGGCCTTACCAGAGAAAGGGAGATGAGCATTTTGATGCTCCTTCTTTTCACCTGGCGGGGACCATCACTGAGCTCCTCCCCCTTTCCTCTTCCCTCCCCTTTTTCTCTTCATGTGGTGCCTGTTAAATTGCAAGTCACTAATTCAACTTCTCAACCTCCCGGAGTGCCACCAATGGAAGACGGCACCAT
Source organism: Plestiodon gilberti rubricaudatus (assembly GCA_026170595.1). Classification (NCBI taxonomy): domain Eukaryota; kingdom Metazoa; phylum Chordata; class Lepidosauria; order Squamata; family Scincidae; genus Plestiodon; species Plestiodon gilberti. Next base: position 28,524,070 of record JANXHW010000009.1, on the reverse strand, counting down.
TCACCGAACTCCGGTTGTCGAGGCCACAAGCAACTGAGAGAGGCACAGCCCTCCTGCAAGCACCATCCAACCAGTCACTCTCCCATTGTCATAGCGAACAACAGAGGAGGCAGGTTGGTTTCACGGCTCGATCAAAGGGGAAGATCTGAGATTCGCAAGGTGCAAGAAGAAAAAGAAGGAGCCTCCTCAGGGGCGGATATCCACATCTTCTCTACCTTCTCATTTACAAGCAATTGTAATTACAGATGAGAATATTTTGAAACAGTAATCGCAACGCAACTGGACCAGCTAGAGAACCCTCAAGATGGAAGGTTTGACAAGGCCACCCAGACCTTTGACTGACACTTGATGGTGAAGAAAGAGACCAAGCCATACCAGAGCTTCCTTTTCCTGATTGATTCATGTAGCCATGGACTGTTTAGCTAGACTGGCATTCCATGATCTCAGGAAGAGAACGGCAGTCTGCCTGAGATGCGTTCACAGATGGAGATGCCAGCGATTAAACGTGAGCTCTGCCAAATTAAAATTTTTAAACAGGTACAAGGGTAACAAAGTTCAACAGGTTCACCATTCAGTAGAATTGCTAAGGCCCCGTTGATCAGGAGAAAGATGAAGCCCTACCCAAATTCATTTTTATCCACTCACCACGTTACCCAAAGATCCCCGGAATCAACCTTACCTTACAAAGCAGTGAGATACAGTGAAGAGGGTTGAATCCCAATGAGTGAATGAGGACCTCTTGGGATGGGGTCCCTTTTATACAGCTCCTTGCACCCTCCTCTTACGAAATGAGGCACCACTGCGGAACGATGAAGGCTTCCTCAGCCATCGACACACATGTGCGTGTGCCATTGAGTCAAAAGCGCATGAGGCACATCTGTCATTAATAAAGATAAAGTTTCTTCTGGTGTGGGTATGATTAAAGCTACTTTCCATTAATAACAGTATAACTCTCAGACCTTCCCAGAGGCCTCAGAGGATCATAATGGTTTTAATAAATGTATGAGACTGCATGCGCACTGCAACTGTGATGCATGCGCACTGCAACTGTGACGCTAAAGACCTTCTCAAGGCAGATCAGATCCAGTTTCTACTGATGGTCAGATTCCCCCCTTATTCACAAGTCTCCTGTAAAACCCCGTTTTCATTTCATTCGGGAGGATCTGGTAACGCCAGTGGACCCAGAGCTATGAGTGAGCAAGTGTGCCTGCAGATATTTCACACAGCAACATGCGCCTACAAAGAAGAGCAAATGCTTCATTACCCGTCTGAGTGAGTGTCCACGTGATGTGCTGCCATTTGGTTTGATTCAGTGCCGAGTTCTTATTACTACCTCCTTTCCTCAGGTGCATAATTAAAGGAACCATTTATCTCCAGACAAATGTCGTTCCTAGACATAGAGGATTCATTTAGAATATGAATCTTGGCATTTGTTAATTCTTAAGTGCTTTGTCAGGGTGACCCCGTGTCTTAAGACCGTAATAATCACCCATGCCAATTTAGCAAGGAGAATTCATACGATTAATTCTTGAATGAAATATTTCAGTTGGCAGTTTACTTGTGCCTGTAAACATTATTTATACTTATGAATCTGAATTCTCATGACATCTGAACCCTTCTGCGTTGAACCGTCTTGTATAACCTCATCCTGCCCCATTAGATCATCACAAGCGACCTACAGAAGAGGCACATGGAGATATATTGATGGCTTTAGTCTGGCTGAAGACTACAAAGCCCATGATCCAATGTGATCTCAAGTGCAGCCTTAAGGCTTCAAAGACCAGCGTGCATCACACTTGTCAAGTGAACACGAGTGAAACGTATTAAGGGTCTATGAATTAAAGCAATGAATCAGAGAAAGGAATGAAAATGCAGAATGGGAAGGAAACATATTGTAAATATAATTCCTCCAGCAATAATTTGTCATACTGTGAGGAGCGGATTGGTATTCATATTTTTGATGTCAGCCTTGGTTACTCTTGCCCTCGCTCTCTACAATGTAGACATCGGTGTAAGAAACGATCAGGAACATAACTAAAGACTTCCCAGGGAAGGGACAAAGAATAAATTAAATTGAAAGGAAAGAATTATCAATATTTCAATCTGGATATTATTGTATGAATTTGTTTTTGTATCACATTCCACCCCAAGGAAAAAAAATCAGAGTATTTTCCGTGTCCCCCCCCCCGTCTCCAAATGGTGTCATAGAGGAGCAGGTAGGTCTATGCGTCTGCACTATTGAATGCAATGTTTAACACGAACTAGCTCATGGGACAGCATATTAACGCATGGATACATCTGCAAGGTGATAAAGGTGGGGCACTTACAAAGGTGAGAGGGACAATGGCAAGAAATAGGGCCTGCCAGTAGTGACACCCAATTTATGGTATTCCCACCCTTAGATTTATGAACTGCTCGCTCTTTAGAAGCCTTCCGGAGGGGCCTTAAAGCAGTTCATTTCAGACTAGCCTCTGGATTTTATTTTCTGCAGATTCTTACAGATGTGTTTTATTACTGCTCTGTATGTTACATACTTGCTCTCTCTTATTCTTTTACAATGAGGTGGTCGCCGCTCATGTTTATTTCTATTTATTTTTATTTATTTATTTTTCGCATTTTTTTTATACTGCCCTTCCTCCAAAGGAGCTCAAGGTGGTGTACATGGTTTCTCCCCTCCTTTTGTCCTCACAACATCCCTGTGAGGTAGGTGAGGCTGAAAGATAACACAAGGGTCATCCAGGAAGATTCATGGCTGAGCAGGAAATTGAACCTCAATCTTCCAGGTCTAAGTCCAACCACTACACCATCCTGGCTCTCAGATGTTGTTGTTGTTGTTGTTGTTGTTGTTGTTGTTGTTGTTGTTGTTGTTTTAAATGTTTAGCTATTATATACACACACAATGCTAGATTTTAATTATTTATGTTATCATTTATCATAAATAAATGTGGGGAAAAATAGGGTATACATTCACTAAATCCATAGCTAAAGAAGATCTCATTGGGCACACCAAAAAGGCAATGCTTCTTCCAATGGTATCCCTCATTCCTTTGGCCATGCAAACCACTCTGAGAACTTCTTTGGTTGAAAAGCAGTATGCAGATCTTGGAAATAAATAAATTTGCATTAGCATGTTGTTAATCAAGAGGACTTAATTAACAAGAGGACTTGATGTTGTTAATCAAGAGGAGAAACTGGCGATTCTCTGAGGAGAACTTTAGCCCTTGTAAGGTGGGATTTGGAGAAAATGGGGAGCAAAATTACTCTTCCAGTTTTCATTGTGTGTTGCAGTGGTGACAGTTGGCAGTAGCTGACCATCATAACTCCCCCCTCAAAAAAATGTTCTCTGCACAGCCATGTATAATGATTTAACATCAGGGAGAAGGGTGAAGAACAAAAATGGCGGCCATCAAGTAGGCTGAATCCCAAATGCTTAGCAAATGCTAAGAAATCCTGTCCTCCAAAAATGTTCAACCTCAACTCACCTCCTCCCTCTGCAATAGAACTGGTGAATGTTGGGAAACCCTTTGGACTAGAACCGAACCTATAATACAACTAATTATACAATGTTGAATGAAGAGCAAGAGCGACTACCAATGCATTCAAGGTCCCTCAGAAAACCTCATGACATTCAACAACATAAGTAGTATATTGGCCCTACCTTCTGTCAAATGACCGGAAGCACATGGCTTTGTTATTGTTTTGACCGGAAGTGACGTCATACCAAAACAATAACAAACACCATGTGCTCGGAAATGACGTCCTATCCGGAAATGCGTCACAGCCGGAAGAGGAGGGGCCTAGGGGGCCCCTCTCGGAGCCCTGGGCCAATAGGAAGGGGGTTTCAGAACCCTAGGCCCAATGGGGTTCAAGGGGGGTTTCCACGCCCCTGGAAGTGATTTAGGGGGCCCTCTACGCTCCTCCCCCTAGGCCCTGGACCAATGGGAAGGGGTTTCAGAACCCTGGGACCAATGGGCGCTTTGCGCGCTCCCCGGAAACGATTGGGGGGCCCTCTGCGCTCCACGGACCAATAGGGAAGGGCCATGGGCGTGGCGCCCATGCGCAGATCTCTTAAGGACATGCCCGGGCCTGTTCCTCGGGGCCCTGGACCAATAGGAAGGGGGCTGCCCCCGGCCATGCTCTTAAGAACAGGACTGTGCATGCCTGGAGAAACTGGTATTTAAACCCCGGGGAAAGGGGAATACCCACTTTTTGCGCTAACCAAAATGGAGAGCCCCGCAGAAGTTCTCATGCCTTCACAAGAAGCACCCCAGGAGACCGCAGATGTTACCGATGGCCAGTGTTTGGGAACAACCGTTAATTTTTATAACCGGTGGACAGATGAAATGGAACTAGGCGAGGAGGCCCCGGAATGGTCGAAATACTGGATGCGTGGAGAAGAGCTGGAAGAAGAAGAGGCGATCTTTTGCCCAACGCCTGTGGATTTACCTGAAAGCCAGGAAACGGAGGCGGATGCAGTTCCCGGGCGTGCACCATTACTGGTAAATATACATGGGTGGCTGTAGAATGCTTGTGAGACAGAACTGTGGTGCTTATAATACACATGGGGAACAACTATATATTTTTTATAACCAGACCCCTGCAGAAACGGAGCAAGATAATGCGGTCCCGGAATGGCCAACATACTGGAAATATATTGAAGAGAGGGATAAAGAGACAGAACCCTGTTGTCCATCATTACCGGTAAATATGCATATGATATGGGGGGGGGGGTAGAATGCTTACCACATAGTCATGAGCGGCTTGGGGGTGCTTATAACGTGTGTTTGTGTTTACTTTGCCTAGGTGGTTGATGAGCTGGTTACAGGGTCTGAGAACCTAGCTGTCAGTGAGCCTCTAAGACGGACCTGCTACTGGTGTGCTCGTTAGGAAGCGGCAGCAAAGATGAACAATTTTACCTGTTTTATGTAAATAAAAATGTTTTACGACAGCAACTTGTGTTCATATGTGTGTTAAGACGACAACACAAGCTGCAGACTGATGCCAGCACATCAATATACTTGAATGTGTTGTTAGCTGTAAAAAATCTCCACATTTTTGTTTTCAAGGTTTTATTAAAGCGCTCCACAACTGCTGCTTTGACTTCGTTGTTGGTGACAAAGTGGTGGACTCCGTGCTTTTTTAGCAGCCTCCTCACCTCCTTGTTTAGGAACTCTTTGCCGGCATCAGTCTGCAGCTTGTGAGGTATTCTCCCCTCTCTGAAGATATTTTGAAAGGCAGCGGCCACTTCTCTCCCCGTTTTGTCTTTTAGCCTTCTAGCCCATGCATATTTAGACAAGTTGTCCACAACCGTTAAAATATACTTATGCCCCTTGTTGTACTTACATTTCCGAGCACATGGTGTTTGTTATTGTTTTGGTATGACGTCACTTCCGGTCAGAACAATTACAAAGCCATGTGCTTCCGGTCATTTGACAGAAGGTAGGGCCAATATACTACTAACATAATTTCAGTGAGCAGGTGCATCTATGTGCTCCAATATATATATAAAAATGAAATATATAATCCTCTGACTACCTTCTAGTGATGTCTCAGAATTACCGTGTTATTAACAGGAGGTAGCTTTAATTATTTCCACAAATGATCACGCTTCTTTTTATTAATGATAGATGTGCATTGAGTCAAGGAGCATGAGCCATGAGATGGCATGGCGCATGGGCATGTGTGTGGGTGGCTAATGAAGGCTTCATCCTTGCATGGCGGTGCCTCACATCCTAAGAGAAGGGTGCATGGAGCTGTATAAAAGGGACCCCACGCATCCCACAAACTCCTCACTCACTCTTTAGGGTTCAATCCTCTTCACTGTATTTCACTGCTTCATAAGGTAAGATTGATCCTACCGACCTTTGGTATGGGGTGTGTGGTTAAAAGTGAACTTTGGGAGAGGGGTTGTCCTCAACAAACTCTTCAAACAAACGTCTAAAGAAGGAGAGAGGGAGAGAACCTGTGCATGTTTGCTAAGATGAACAATGGGCCTTATTGAGTTTACCGAAGGGTGAATCCACTCAACCTTGTTATAAAAATTAAATTTGCTAGATATTTGATATGTCCATTAACCAAGTCTCACTCTAAGCCCTGAGAAGGAAGATGCGATATGTGACTTATTTGTCCTAGGCATGCTTACTGAGAAGGTCAGTGTCCTCCCTGAGGCATCTGGTGGGGCCACTGTGTGATACAGGAAGCTGGACTAGATGGGCCTTTGGCTTGATCCAGCAGGGCTCTTCTTATGTTCTTATGCTTATTCCCAATGGGAGAACCCAAAAACTCAGTGACAGAGCTTTCATCTTTGATGTGTAGAAGGTCCAGGTTCAATCTTCATTTGCAGATGCATCTCAGGCATAATGCATTTCTTTTCCTGAGATCATGGAGAGCCAGCCTGGATAAACAGTCCAGGGCTAGATGAACCTTTGGTTACAAATCAAGGAAGCTTTGGTAGATGTTTGTCTCTTTCTTCACCAGAAGTGTCAGTCAAAGTTCTGGGTGGCCATGTGGAACCCTATATCCTGAGGGTTCTCCAGCTGATCTAGTTGACCTGCGATTACCTCTTCAACAAGTCTTCTTGGCCTTTGTAATTACAATTGCGTGTAAATTAGAAGGCAGAGAAGATTTGTAGTTCCCCCTGAGGAGGCTCCTTCTATTTCTTCTTGTACCTTGAGAAACTCAGAGTTTCCCCTTTGATCTAGTCTCGAAACTTGCCTCCTCTGTTGCTTGCTATGGCAACGGGACAATAACTGGTTGGATGGTGATTGAAGGAGGTCTGTGTCTCTCTTTTGCTTGTGGCACCCAATTTGCCTCTTGTCTTCTTAGATTTCCAACAAGCCCGACATGCCAGAAATTGTGTCGGATGTAATGATCACGATTATAATAGTTGGATATGATGTGCACAACCGGGTTTAGCCGAAGCAGCTGTTCCAGATGTTGCCACAGGGGCTGAAGGTGAGGAGGGGTTGGATGGCTTCATCCCTATATAAAGATGGTCTTCCATCATCACGGCCTTTAAGGGGAGGGGAGGGGGCTGGTGGGAGGCAAGAACATTGGACGGAAGACGGGTTTGCAGCTAGTTGCGTGGATGTCATGTGGAACGTGGGAGGGACCGGCTGGATGAAATGTGTTCAGGGGACACTCGGTCAACGTTGAGTCCTTTCCTGTTGTCTCGCCCTCCTTAAGCCTTGAAGGGAAAACCGGCCCAGGAGGAGAAAAAAGGGAATTCATCCTCCTATTCATTGGAAATCATTGATTAATTATTAGCAGTACTGAGACATTATTGCCCCCACCCTGCAGAGCTGTAAACCACAAGATGGAGTCTGTCCGGCATCTCAGGCTCTGCCCCCACCCTTCAGGAACCAGAGCCTGAGCCTTCAATGATGGGGGCTGCAAGCCTGGGAGTACATCCCATTGAATCCAAGGAGACTTACTTCTGAGTAGACATACCTAGGCTTGTGCTGGGGGGGACAACTGCAAGCATCAATCAGGCAGAGAAAAGGCACTGGGCAATGTGTGCTCAAAGGGGTGGGATTGCATCTTTGAATGTCCTCCGACAAAAGAAACATCAACTCCTCATTGAAGAATTACACAGAGGGCTGCCCATTTGCCCAACCCGTTTCTCCAGCTGTTTACTGCCTTAACTGAGAGAGGGCAAATCCTGCACTTCCTCTCCTTCCATCCTCCTGGTCCCTGGTGCCCCTGCCCCAGGTTCAAGGCTTGGTGGTCTTGTGATGTCATCGGGCCCAGCAGCCTCCAATCTCTCAGTGCTTTTGGGGCTGCTTCTGATCTGGCAACCAGGAGTTCCGTTGACCTGCTCGGTTTAGTCAAGGAAAAGGAGTTGGTCTATCACGCTCCACGTTGAAACTGCTCTTCCCTAATGGTCTGTTTCTGACTCCAGGCCTCATCCAGACAATGGCTGGCCATGATCCGACATCCACCCTTCCATCCGGTGCCTCCAGGCCAGCGGTGGGACCTGGGTCATCTCCCAGCAGTGAGTATGACGGCGGTCTTGCAAAACCAACTGGAAGCCTTGCTACCTCTAGTCCTGTGAGTTTCCAGGGGGCCCCACCAGCACTACGCCCCATGGTGGTTCCAATCCCCATGATGGGGGACCTTCACCATACCCAACGCTGGTCTGTTCCCTTTGAGAGGCGACACTCCAGATTCTGCTGGCAGTTCCGACTCCGGTCCGGGTGCAGGTGTGATCTGAAGAGGCGCAGGAAACGGCAAACATGATGAAGATCTACAGATGACCATCTAGCCCTAGTTGCATAAAACTCCCCCACCCAAAAAAAAAACTGGGCCCAAGTTTTGGCTGGCTTTCACCCCCCCCCCCCAATCTCCTTCCCACATTCTGCATCTCTCCTACTCCTGTTTCTGAAGGGATCCTGCTTAATTGCTCCTTGGATATGGAAAAAGCATCCATCACTCTGATGATAAGTCACTCTTCACCCCATCTGACTTGCGCCTGCTCTGTCCTCCTGGGGCTAAAGTTTAACTGTCCAGTCCCCTGCCCTTTCCTTTTCATTAAAGCTGATTATACATTGAATCATTGGCGTCATCCATGTTATTAGGAATAATAATAATAATAATAATAATAATAATAATAATAATAATAATAATAAATATACTTTTCCCTCAAAGCCACAAAGTATTTGAATAAATGGTTTCCTTTTCCTAAGGCTTGTCAATCTAAAATGTTGCAGAGGCCAGGGAGGAAACACTGGAAAAAGACCATATCCCGGGTTGAAGAGAGACAGTTGCTCCCTCCTTGCAGAGCCACCCTCAGCAAGGTGCCTCTTTCGCCAGCTCAGTGGGTTCTGCCAGCGGCAAGGGGGACATGGCCAGACTGGACGATTCTCCTCCCCAAAAGGGCGTTGACCCAAACAAATCTTTCCCTCCAGCGTTTCAGAGTCAACACCAGCGAGCTCGGTATTCACACGTCCCTGAAATTTCACACCAGGGGAAATGTGAAACCACTTTCAGGCTTCGTCCCTTGGAGAGAGGTCAGAGAAATTTCAAGGAACGTGAAACAGGTGTCCCGTAGTCATACCTCGGGTGCATGGGTGGCCTGACCTCCCTAAATACCCGTGTGAACACTCTGAGAACCACTCCTCTAAAGCAGGTAAAGGGTGGGTCACCGTCTGCCTTCCCCTAAATGACGTGTCTTAAATGGGTGTCACGTCGTGACTCCAGGCCATCCTCGGTCAGTGACCGAGGGAGCCTATCGCAGCCCACCGCGAAGGGTCGAGGCAGCGGAACAGCGCGGATGCCCACAGGGCAGGCCAATTGGGGGGTCTTTGCATATTCCAGCCTGGGGGCTTCCAGCCAGCCTCACCGACCTGGGTTGCGACCAGATGGGTTGTGACCCAATTTCTGGTGGGTGATGGAAAGATTAGATAAGTAATTGCCTCCAGCCCTGAGGCTATTCAAAAATCAATTAGCTGATAACTGCCTTGCAAACAGCTGAGCTCCTGCAGTTTGCAAGCTTGTGTAAATATAGGTAGATAAATGTTTGAACATCTTTATTTTGGCATTTTTACTCCCAAATCTGTCAATGACAGGTAGTGGGGGCAGGTGAAGGCTGGGTCACATAACTAAGCCCCTCAAGCCTTGAGGCTAGTAATTAGGGCTGCCTCATTACAAGAAATGGATTGAGTTTTTTACAAATTCACCTTTTTTAAAATGTCTTGTAAAACTAGGTGGGTCCCAACAGAGTGTCATAACGTTTGAGAATGACTCTTCCAAGGCACACACACACCCCAGCCCTACTCCTGGCAATGGAGAATGGGATTGCTCCTCACTGATCCAAACGTTTTAGCACCGGGACCCACTTTTTGAAATGACACTCTGTCGGGACCCACCTAGTTTTACAAGACTTTAAAAAAAGGTGATCTAGAAAGAATATATTTATTTACAAGTAATGGTTTATTTATTTGTAAAAAAAACTCAATCCATTTCTCGTAATTAGGCAGCCCTAATTAATAGCCTCAAGGCTTGAGGGGCTTAGTTATGTGACCCAGCCTTTACCTGCTTTAGAGGAGTGGTTCTCAGACCCAGCTTTTACCTGCCCTTGACAAACTTTGGAGAAAAAAACGCCAGAAGAAGGACGTTCAAACATTTATCTCCCTATATTTACACAAGCTTGCAAACTGCAGGAGCTCAGCTGTAAACTGGTATTTAGGTAGGTCAGGCCCATCCATCTTAAGTGTTTCGACCTGAAATAAAATGTTTTTTTTTTTAAAAGGGCTTCCCCCAAATTTTCCTGAATTTTTTGTGTGCAAATAAGACAGGTGAAACTATGTTTTAAAACAATTTTCAGAGTTCTAGGGTCACCCCACTGACCCCCCCTCCCGAAGAGCAAAGATCACTGTTTTTAGGGGAAATGAGGTGCAGGAATTGGTTGCAGGGTACCCCCTCCTCACTGAAATTAGAAATGAAACTTTGGCTTTTTTTTTCATGGCCAGGGCCCTGGCTTTTGAATCCACTTTGTTTTGAGCACCTCAGGTGCAAGTGATCAGCTGTACACAGCTGTAAGCAGGAGCAACACCAGGCATTGCTCAAAGCACTCATTGGAGTGCATGGTTAATAGAATAGACCCAATGCAGTCATTTTCATCATATTGCTAAAGTTGCAGCACTTACAGGGTTTGAAGGGTCATAAAAACAAAACTGTTGTACTCAGGAACTTGTAACCCGGGGTGCACTGTGCTGAAACATGGCCCTACACAACCCTAAAGCACAGAAGTTGTGTGTAAAACACAAATATGGTTTTTTGTGCATTTTTGTGCTGAGCTCACAACTAAAGCTGCAACATTTCAAGGATTTGAAGGGTCATAAAAATAACCTGGCAGGAAGGGACTAGCAACTTGGAGTACACTGTGCTGAGACATACCCCTACAGATCCCTAAAGCAAAGAAGCTGTGTGCACAACACAACTATGTGTTTGTTTGAGATCTTGTGTTGTCAGGTCAGGTCTATGCTTTACATAGGAATGAATGGACAAATATGTTATGCCTTAAAACCAAATGAGTGGCGTTTGCAACACCAATGCTAAAGGTATATGGCACATCTGAGAATTTTTTTGCAGGTGGTTATATCTCTTTGGGGGTCCCTTAAACATGTTGAACACACTGACATTTGGGAATTCTGGGAAAATCTGACCTTGGGGCCAAATGGGTTTTAAGCCCTGCCCCGTTCTCCCATGGTAGACGACCAGTGGGCCTCAGAAGGCCTCAAGAAGTGACTAATGCAACTCAGGAAGGAATTCGGAAGTGTCATTCTTCGGTTGCTTCTGGGGGCCTTCTGAGGCCTATGGAGGTTCGCGGAGACCCGGAGGAGCCCAAGGGTGGACTCCAACTGTGTCCAGAGGGCTCCAATTCAAGGGCCCAACTGGCAACCCACCAGACATCAGGCTTTGACGCCCCAAGTGGGCCGCAACCCACAGTTTGAGAAGCGCTGTATTAAACCACACACGATTGAATTAGAACAGTCAATTGGGACTAAACACAGAAAGAATATGGCCATTTGGAGATAATGATAGGGCTTTAATCATGGGGTAAATGTCTGGACTGCACTTAAAGCTGAATGAACCCCCGAAAGTCATATTGTATTATAATTCCTTTCTGGGTTACAAACAGGGAATTATACTGTTATGGTGATGAACAGTCTCTTCCATCACACACTATAATCAAACAGTTGGTAATGAGAACTGTGAACTCAATCAAACCTGCTGACGGTGCCCCAGGAGGGTACTTGCTTGCTTTGGGGGAGGGTAAGGGATGATATGTCACTCTTTGGTGGTGCCGCAGTTCCTGGGGGAGGGCGAACGGAGCTCTATAAAAATTCTCAGAACTCACGTGCTCACTCACTTCTCTGTGATCATTGAAACCTCCAGTTCTCTCCAGCTGCTGAAGAAGGTGAGGAGAATTTCATAGAGGGCTTTTTGATATGGGGAAAATGGACAGTGCACAGAATCTTGGTCAAATTCAACTGTAACTGGCTTGTGTGAAATGGGACACCGGAGTTGTGTATTTGATGTGTCTGAAGGTGGAGGGAAACTCTCCAGCCTGGGAAGCTGGGTTGCCTCTGGCGCCAAGCCTTTGGGTGATCAACAGTGGACACGTCCTGGGAGAAATGGTCAGGTATCCCCCTGTGTGGTCCTCTATCCCGCACCAAGCTTTCGGATATGCATATAAAGTTCTGTTTTGGTCTGAGACTCCACTTGCAGAAGAATGAGTGAGATCCAGTCTGAGAACCATAAATATCACGCTCCTCAAAAATATACAAACCCTCTGCAAAAAAAATCATGTGTATCTTGTGTAACCATTCATTTGTAACCAAGGCTTCTTGGGGTCATGGACAGAGAGGATGTCTGAGTTCTGCTTTCTGAGATTGGTTTGGGTGGAAAGGACTCAACTCCTTACATTTGTTTGCACAAAGCATGTCCTACATCACTGAACCATGGGCCAACCCTGGATGGGATACTTCCTTGTAATATGAACTGGTCTAAGCTAGCATTATCTGCCATCATGGTTGCTCCAGGTTCTCAGGAGCTTCTCAATTCTGGTACCCGAGATCCTTTTGGAGACCAGGATTTGAAACTGTTCATTTCTGTAGGCAAAGCTCCCTTGACTGGTGGCGCAATGGCGTAACAAGCCTTTTTTGCGCCTGGTTTTGGGGGGATTTGGTGCCCCTAGGGAACTTTTGCGTGTTTGTTGGGGGGGTACCCCTCATGGACCCTGCTCCGGCCGCCCCCTGCCCCCCCGCACCCCCCCGCATCCTCGCCAAGAAAGCCCTTCACCACAGGGACTGGACGGGCTGAGCAGGCAGCGCCAAGACACAGGCGGCTTTCAACGCTTCCGCCGCTTTCCCAAAACCGGCCGGCTTACCTCCTTTCCCCATCGTGTATGCTTCATGTTCTTCGTTCTGTTCTTCTTCAGTTCAAGCGCCGCCGGCCACGCCGCGCCAAGGCAATCGGCAGCGGAAGTGAGTGTTTCTGTGCGCGTCGTGTGCGTGTGACGTGGCACCGCTGCTGACCCCTGACCGCCCCCTCCTTCAGTGACGAGTGACTCGCGAGCCGCAATTCGCCACCTCGTGAGTCACTCAATTCCCCGCCTCGAGTCTGACTCGATTCGGACTCGAGTCTCCAAGTCTCTCTCGAGTCGGACTCGAGTCGGACTCCGCAGCAGTGGGCGCCTGGTTCGGTTGAACCACGCGCTCCACCGTCGTTACGCGACTGGCGCAATCAGCCCATTATAAGGAAGAGATGATCAGGGAATCAATGCCATTCTGATGTGCAAGTTTATTATTTCTCAAGCATGTAGCAGTTTCAACAGCAGGATCAAAGGTGGTGAAAGAAATGACACAGAAAAGAGGGCTTCCCAAGTGCCAAGGTGGCAGCGAGAAGACGATTTCAGGTGCATGTTAGTCATGCCTCCTTGTGGTGGGCCGAACTGAAGAATATATATTGAATTGAATTCATAATATATAAGAATTGAAGTCAGTAAGAACAAATAAGAGAGGCAGGTGCAAAACATTAGTTGTTATGAGGGGGAGGATGAGGTCATGGAATCGAGAAGGCCATAAGCAGTGCCGATATTTATTTTGTTTCCTTGGGTCTCTAGCCTGCAGATCCCTCCTTGCATGCAAAGGTTGCCTTGATGTTCTTCAGCACTTTGTCTGATAGCAGCATCTAGAACCACAGGAGGAGCAGCCACCACAAGACTTACCGCAGCCTCCACAGCCTCCGCCACAGCCACAGCCTCCACAGCCACAGCCTCATCCCCCACAGCCACAGCCTCCACAGCCACAGCCGCATCCCCCACAACCACAGCCCCGGCAGCCACAAGATTTAAGACAGCCGGCACCGCAACCCGCACAGCCACAGCCGCAGCCTGACCCACAGCTGCAACAGGTAACAGAACAGGGAGAGCAGCCGCAACAGCAAGGCATTTTTGCAAGCGATGGTGGAGCTGAAACGAAGAGAAGAGAAAAATGGCTTTCTGTTGACACCTTTAAAGGATTGGAGCTGCTGCTGCTTCAAAGCAGAGTTCCAGGATTTAGGTTCTCAGGATGCAAAGAGGTGATGAAGAAACATCTTAGAAGCTTAGCCCTGAATCTTCAATGCCTTCTAATTTACAAACAATTATTGAGTACACTATTTTTCTGCAGAGGTCATCACAGTTATACTGGATAAACTGGAAAAGCCTCAGGACGTAAGGTTGGCCGCTGTTGACCTAGACCATAGGTGGCCAACCCATGGCATCAGTGCCACTTAGTTGCACGCCGAGCCTTTTGAAGTGGCACACACTGCCGTTCCTGTACAAGCCAAGCGCTGAAGTTCCTCTCTCTTTCTCGACCCCAGCACGTGGCACCAGAGGAGGTCTCGGCACCCCACTGCGCCTTATTCTTCTTACGCTGTCACTGTGCTTTAAATATTTTCATTACCTTAGATTTATTTATTTATTTAAGTGGCACACTCAAGATTATCAACATAAAATGTGGCACATGGCGTACCATGGTTTGGCCACCACTGACCTAGACTATTGCTGAAGGAAGAGACAGAAAGATCATCCAAGCTTCCATCTCCTGATTTGTACTGCTGGGTCATCCAGCTCTGGACTATTCATTTGGACTGTCACTAGCTCTCCTAGACTCAGACAGAGAAACTCCTTCTCCCTGAGAGTTGTTGTTGTTGTTGATGTTTTGCAACTGGAAAGGATGGAGGTCCAAGCTGGGATGTTTCTGCATTTATACTCCACACGATTCCACCAAACAATGGACCCTACCATGGGAATAAACTTGGGTAAACGTGTAAATAAGCACACACAGTTTTGGTCTCCATACATTACTGAATCTCCTTTCAAGTCTCAGCTTGAGACTTGGTGGATGGAAAATCAAATTCCAAACAAATTTACTTTTTATCCACACACCACATACCAAAGATCAGTGGGCTCGACCTTACCTTGAGAAGCAGAGAAGAGGATTGAATTCAAGTGAGTGAATGAGGAGCTCATGGGATGGGGTCCCTTTTATGCAGCTCCATGTGCCCTCCTCTTAGGAAGTGAGGCACCTCTGTGGAACGATGATGTCTTCATTAGCCATCAAGGCACATGCCCATGCGCCATGCCATCTTCTGGCTCATGCTCCTTGACTCAATGCAAGTTTGTCATTTAAAAAAAAGTGCTTTCTTATGTGGATGTGATTAAAGCTCTCCTCAGTTAATAACAGGTGATTCTTAGACCTCACTGGAGTAGTCAGAGGATTATATTTTTTGACGATTGGTTTATTGGAACATGTAGATGTCGACATATCTGCTCATTGAAATCATGCTGAACATCAGGAGAGTGTCTCAAGGACTTTGAGCATATCGATGGCTTGCCTTGCCTTTCATACGTTGTTGAGGTGCCTTGGGCACGTCAAATGGTTCATCATTTTCTGTCACACTGCCCCACTGTTGCCTCTTAGTACATCCAGCTGGTGTGATGAAGGGGGTGATTCAGTGGGGTGGTGTAATCATCTTCCCCCCACCCCCAAACAGGGCTGTCATAGAACAGACCATGTGGAAGGTGGTAATCAAGCCCCCACACACCTCCTTCCTTGTGAAATCTCTTTAACCCAGTCAAGAAGTTTAGAAGATACTGGTTGTCCACCCAGCATCTCCCATAGTTCCTGGTTTCTTTCATTTGGCCCAAACAAGAAAGGTGAGGGGATGGGGGACCAGATTCCTGCCTCCCAATCCACGTCCCATTTGGCTTTAAGTGAGTGAGAAGCAAATTGGAGTAGCTCCATCCATGTGTGGTGTGCTAGGAGGAAGTGGCAGGAGACTTTGGGTCAAGGCATCTCAAGTCTGTTCATTGCTCCTACCAACCTGCCTCTTGAAATGGGCCGCAGTGTCCGCATGGAGCTGTGTGAAATATCTCAAACAGAAATATAAAATATATTTGCCCGCTCACATCTCTGGGGCCATTGACATTACCAGATCCTCCCAAGCATTGAGGAAGGAAAAGGTGACTTTACAGATGACTTATGAAAGGGGAAGCATTGACCATTGGGAGAATATCGATACAATGTGCCTTGAAAAACGCTTAAGGACCTTAACTCCATGGTTGCAGTGGGGAGATCCATCAACATGCCTGCAGCCCAATATATTTATGAAAAACATTATCCTCTGAGGGCCTCTGGGGAGCATATCTACATAAGAACACACTTTTAATTAATGATAGATGTGCATTGAGAGTCAAGGAGCATAAGGCAGAAAATGGCACATGAGTTGATGGCCGATGAAGTCTCCATAGTTCCATGAGACACCCTCATGGCCTTCAGCATGATTTCAATGAGCAGATCCGTCAACATCTACACGTTCCAATCAACCAATCGTCAACAAATATAATCCTCTGACTACTTCCAGTGAGGTCTAAGAACCACCTGTGATTAACTGAGGGGAGCTTTAATCATATCCACATAAGAAAGCACTTTTTTTAATGACAGACATGCATTGAGTCAAGGAGCATGAGCCGGAAGGTGGCATGGCGCATGGGCATGTGTGTTGGTGGCTAATGAAGACCTCATTGTTCCATGGAGGTGCCTCACTTCCTAAGAGGAGGATGCATGGAGCTGTATAAAAGGGACCCCATCCAAAGAGGTCCTCATTCACTCACTTGGATTCAATCCATTTCTCTGCTTCATAAGGTAAGGTCGATTCCAATGATCTTTGGTATGTGGGGTGTGGACAAAAAGTAAGTTGGGTAGATGTTTGATGTTTCCTTCATCCACGTCTCACTCAAAGGCTTGAAAGGGAAGGCGCAAGTAAAGCCTTGATCTTACGCATGCTTAGTGAGAAGGTCAATTGGGCAGGTTCCCATTGGAAAACCCAAAAGTATTCCCCACCCCTATCAAGTATAGCCTCAAACAAAGATTCGAGTGGGAAGCGTCAATTATTGAGGTTGTTTTCAGGTTTGTCCAGTTTTGTTTTGATGCCCAGCAAATATTATACTCCTTTTTAATCGTGATTGCTTGAGTAGCTGAATCAAGCATGATAAATTAGAAGGTACAAATGAATGTAGGGCTTCTTTGGAGTCCCTTGCAGCTGAGATTGAAGTCTTCCTTTGATCTCACATCCCAAAAAATGCATGTGCTGTTAATCGTGCTCATTTCAGAACTGCACTTGTTTGGAAAGAAAGTTGCACACCTCTCAATTGCTTGTGCTCTCTGCCAACATATTTTGTCTCCTTGTTGTTGTTCAGTCGTTAAGTCGTGTCCGACCCTTCGTGATCCCATGAACCATATCCCGCCAGGCCTTCCTGTCCTCCACTATCTTCCTGAATTCGCTCATTTTCATGTTCGTTGCATCAATGATGCTGTCTAACCTTCTCATCCTTTGCCTTCCCCTTCTCCTTTGCCTTCAATCTTTCCCAGCATCAGAGTCTTCTCCAGAGAGTCCTCTCTTCGCATTAGGTGGCCAAAATATTTGAGCTTCAGCCTCAGTACCTGTCCTTCCAGGGAACAGTCAGGGTTGATTTCATTTAGGATTGATTTGATCTCCTAGCAGTCCAAGGGACCTTCAGGAGTCTTCTCCAGCACCACAGTTCGAAAGCATCTGTTCTTTGGCGCTATTCTTTTGTCTCCTACCTTCCTGTTAATCCCCTCCAGGAGGGTTGAGAGTTCAAAATAATGAGTTGCAAATTTAATCAATGCCATTTTAGTCTGGAGAAGGGGACAGGGAGGGAAGAGGAAAATACAGACATTCAAGAACCACGGAGCCTGCAGGAGACACATCTGAGAGAGGGCAGTTGGTTCCAGGCAGGTCAATGGAGTGGAGCCTCAATCTCTCATGTTTCTCTCCTTGCCGCTGCCCCATGGAATGACTGCAATGGAGACAGGAGAGTAGGAGCCGAATGGCAGTCGGTCATCGCTAGTTGACAGGAAGTGCAATATGATACAAACGAGTCTTTACTCTCTTGAATGTGGTGTACAAATTGCATCTTTTTCTTTCTTCTGTTCACAGCTCCAATTTCACTCCACGTTGCAAAAATGCCTTGCTGTTCCAGGTGTGGCTGCTCCCCCTGCTGCTGTAGTCCGTCTTGTGGTGGCTGCGGAGGTTGCTGCAGTTGCAGAGGCTGCGGCTGCTGCTGTGGAGGGTGTGGCGGCTGCGGCGGTTGTGGTGGCTGTTGTGGAGGCTGCGGTGGTTGTGGCGGCTGTTGTGGAGGCTGCGGCGGCTGTTGTGGTGGCTGCGGCGGCTGTGGAGGCTGTTGTGGCGGCTGCGGAGGCTGTTGTGGCGGCTGCGGCGGCTGTGGAGGCTGTTGCGGCGGCTGTGGAGGCTGTTGCGGCGGCTGTGGAGGCTGTTGCTGCTACCCCTGTCAGTCCAAGTGCTGAAGAATCCAAGGGAGGTGTTGAATGTCAGGAAGACTCAGCAACCAGATGCTACAAGGTTACAAGAACGCTGCTGGTTTCAAGACCTGCCCATTGACTCCTTGTACTCAACTTGCCCAGGTTTATACTCAGCAGGTTTATACTCCTTTTCCAATCTGTGAACTTTACCCATCTTCTGTTTCCTTCGCTTTCTCCTATGCAAGATCCTTGTCCGACGTGTCTCCAAATGGCTATCCTCATTATCATCTGGAGGGGTGGGATGCTCCCTCTTCTTCTTCAGCCCTTTTACCATCTCTTCCCTCTTGCTGTCAAAATCGACTTGTATTCCCAACTGCTAATAAAACTGTAAGCCTTGAAACATAAGAACTGGTGGATTTTTTTTCCCCTTTCATGCGTGGAGAAGTGTCTCAGCTTCTCCTTTGCATGCAGAATTTAGTTGGAAGAGTTGGGAGGAAACCAAGGCAAAAGGAAGGAGATGTGGGCATGGTCAGTCCTTTGAGACCACCGCCCACAATTCATTCATTTCCGGTGCTGAATGGAAGCTGTTAGAAGCTGCAGTTGTGTGACTGCAGAACTCCTGTTATATCCATAACTGACCGAGTGACCCTTTTGTTGGAGGTTTAACTCTTCTGCTAAGATCATGTGGGTGTGCATATGAGAGAGAGAGAGAGAGAGAGAGAGAGAGAGAGAGAGAGAGAGAGAGAGAGAGAGAGAGAGAATCTTGGTGTATTGCTAAATAACTTAGCAGGTTTCAACACAAACTACTTCAAAGTGAAACTTGTTCACATATTCACTTAGAGACATTCAATTACTGAGGCCACTGCTCTCTTACATGTATAGAAGTGGGCCAGGCCGGCTCATACATGAGGCCAACTGACACGGTTGCCTCAGGCTGCAGATTGGTAGGTGGGGTTATTTCTGTCCACTCACTTGCCTCCGCTGCTCATCCTCCTCCTTTGACTCCCTGAATTGGAAAAGGAAGAGGGGGACAGAGCAAGAGGAAATATTTATTTATTTTATTTTTCACATTTCTCCAAGGAGCTCAGAGTGGTGTACATATTTCCTCCCCTCCTTTTTGTCCTCACAACAATCCTGTGAGGTAGGTGGGGCTGAGAGATAGTGACTGGCCCAAGGTCACCCAGGAAGCTTCATGGCTGAGCGGGGATTTGAACCTGGATCTTCCAGGTCTAAGTCCGACTCCCAAACCACTATACCATCCTGGCTATGAATATTAGGGGGGGGGAGAGTGTGGAGCTTGAACATTGCAGAGTGGGAGGAGCAGAGGCTGGTGCATCATTGAGTAAAGGTCTTGGGATGGTCCTGGGAGAGGTGGATCAGTAACAGCCAACAGCATCTGTAGTAAGAATTTGGAGGAGCAGAATTGCTGTGTTTCACTGGTTTTTGAAGCCCAACAGAGATGGAAGGTTGGATGGTCTAGCTTCAAGACCACCCCAGATTGTTGGGGGTTTGGGGGGACTTTTGTAAATAAAAACATGAGAATTCATGGTTAACCTCTAGTGCTCTTGTGTATACGGCGTTGAGGAAATGATCCCTAGATCAATGGTGCTGTTTCTGCTTTCCATGCAGAAGAGCCCAGGTACAATCCTTGTCATCTCCAGGTAGGGCTGGGGAAGACCCAGCAGCATCACTGCAGGGGGGGCGGAGCTCCAAGTTCCATCGGGCTCTGACCCTCTGTTACACGATGGGAGAAAGCGGCCCCGCCCCCTCGCCTTTGGAGCCATTCCGACAGACGAAAGCACTTGCTTTCGAGAAAGCCCCCGACGGAACGTGGAGCTCCGCCCCCCCTGCAGTGACTCTGCTGGGAAGACCCCCCCCCCCATCTAGACCTCTGTAGAGGTTCTGCAAGGCAATAAGAGTTAGATGGACCACAGGTCGATTCTGTACAAGATAGCTCCATGTGTGAGCGAATGAGAGAACATTCAACAGCTTGCATTCACCCCCTTGAGACCATTTCAACACCCACATTTTTATTGAGTGGATTTATTCTAACAAGGGCTGGCCCCAACGCTTCCAAACAGTGTAATTCAAAGCTGTAGGCTGGGTTGGAGCTGGGTCCCATGTTGCAGGCTGCGGTTTGAGACGAGTCCTCTTGACAAGCTGAAGATCCACTCTTCAAGGCTTCAAGTATCTCCCAGTCCTCTTTGCCCAGAGCCTTTTTCAACCAGAGGTTCCAGGGAGTCAACCTGGAACCTGTTGAATGCAAAACATCTGCTTTTCTGCTGGTCGTTGGGGTCTTCCATGTCGACTCATGAAAGATCAGTTTGCACGCATCACCACTCCACCCTTAAGCCTTCAGTCCTGATGCAGGTTGTAGGAAGTGTCCTACATTTCATTTTTGTCCAGGGGCCTACTGAATAAGGCTCACCTTAATAAGGCGAATAAGGCTCACCTTATTACTCTCACCCTCCATTGAATTGAGGATACGAGCCATCACCACCCACCCCTTTGACACAACTCAGTTCACCCTTCCTTTAGGAAGTGAGGCACCACCATGGAATAGCAACATCTCCATTTGCCATGAGCGCACATGTCTGTGCGCCATGCCATTTTCTGGCTCATGCTCTTTGACTCAATGCACCCCTATCATTAATAAATAATTCCTTCTCACTCTGGATCAGTAAAGCTTCTTTCAGGCAATAATACTGGTTAATACTTGGACCTTAGTAAAAGCCATCGTTTGGGAAGAGGTCCATGGGGGTGACACCATGAGCAGAGGGGTACCCAGCCGATTTGGGGTGTGGGGCCGGGTCCTCGCCGCCCCCCCATAAAACTAATTAGCATAATTTATGCTAATTAGTTTTTCCCGCTTTTTTCGCCGATTTTCGGCGATTTTAAGCCTAAAACTGGGGGGTTTAGTAAGTATGTCTGCTTTTACCGGCACTTTACTGATATTGGACGCTCCCTCGACGATTAATAGCCTTCTCCCGGGCCCGCAGCTTCTCCGTGCACCCGGCCCGGGTCTCTGTACAATCTTCGTAGTTTGCGCATGCGCAAACCCACGGAGTCTCCAGGGACGTTCTGGGCATGCGCAAACTGCTCCCTGGAGCGTCCCTGGAGACTCCGTGGGTTTGCGCATGCCCAGAACGTCCCTGGAGACTCCGTGGGTTTGCGCATGCGCAAACTACGAAGATTGTACAGAGACCCGGGCCGGGTGCACGGAGAAGCTGCGGGCCCGGGAGAAGGCTATTAATCGTCGAGGGAGCGTCCAATATCAGTAAAGTGCCGGTAAAAGCAGACATACTTACTAAAACCCCCAGTTTTAGGCTTAAAATCGCCGAAAATCGGCGAAAAAAGCGGGAAAAATTCAAATTTTCCCGCTCTTCCCCAGAGCCTCCCGCCCCCCCAGGAGCCTCTGCGCCCTTGCGCCCTGGGGCCCACCGCCCCAGGGCCCCCCATCTGGGGACGCCTCTGACCATGAGCCCTGGGTGTGACTAACCCTAGTGACACCCCTGGGTAGGTGTTATTTTTCCCAGCTCCTTCACGTATTGTCTCAAGTTTTATCCCGGCCATTGCTTTCAGCAGTTTCCATCTCAACAGAAAATGGACTTGATTGCTAATTGCATTTATTAAAAGGAGGAAGCCCTCCAGGGCCATGAGATAAGTCAACAAGGAGTCAAATCTAGGAAGAGTCAACAGCATGTGGGCTATGACAGTGTCCCCGTGAAGAGGACATTTAATCTTCAGGTTCCGCAATTCTCCCCATTTAGCAGTCATCTTGCAAGTGCCTTCTGGTCCTAGAATTACGTCGTTGCCTGAACCGAACTCTTTAATCATACACTGTAGGAAAATGAACTTTTAATCCGAAATGAGAACTGAGTCATGGAATATGAGTCGAGCCAATGGGACAACACAGACAGGTGACTTGATGATGAATAAAGATTTTGCTGTTCCACCATTGCTCCTTGCTTCCTACAGAGAGAGTGGAGGCATCAGTATAAAAAGGACTCCCCCCCCAGATCCCCAGAATCCTTCACTTGCTCCATCAGGTGTTGCTGCTAGCTGTGACCTCCACATAAGGTAAATGACATTTGATTGGACAGGATGTATATGCGGGGAAACTAGATAGATAGATCTTGTGTCCATTGTAAAAGGAAACTATTGGTCCCTTGCATGAGTAAGATGGTTGCAAGGTTTTTCAGAATAAATCTCAGAAAGTTCTAGCTCCTGCAGTGTCTAAATTTGACTTAGATTTCAATTTGGATTTAAATTTAGATTTAAAGTGAGTCAAATTTAAATCTAAATTTGACCTGCTAACTGGGCAGCTTTTCAAGTGGTGCTCCTCTTATCTTTATTTTTTCACATTTTTATACCACCTTTCCTCCAAGGAGCTCAGGGTGGTGTACACAGTTCCTTCCCTATTTTTGTTCTCACAACGACCCTATGAGGTAGGTTAGGCTGAGAGATAGTGACTGGCCCAAGGTCACCCAGGAAGCTTCGTGGCTGAGCGGGGATTTGAACCTGGATCTTGCAGGTCTAGGTCCAACTCCAGAACCAGTACACCTTAGCTGGGCAAAATGTCTATACTGTGTGTTTGGGGCTTTTAAAGGACCGCTCCCCCCCAGTCCATTTCTTGCTTTAAGTCCATGAGTTACACTTCAGCACTTAAAATGAAGATGTTTTCCTTTCTATTAAAGTTCGGGGAATGTGCACATTTATTTAGATTTAAAGTCTGGCAATTAATCAACAGGAAAGTCTTTCATCAGGAATGTCATTAGAAAATTAACCTATAAAACTGACCATTCATTGATGTGGTTCTGCTTATTCATGAAACCGGCAACTGATCTCAGTGGACTTACACCTGAGCTCTTGCAAACCTTCTCTCGCTTATCCTGCATGCAGAAGCGCTAAGGCACTGAGCGCTCCTTTTAATCTAGTCAGTTTGCACAATGCTCTTACGTATAATCAAAAGAAAAACGTAGAAGGAGCTGTAAGGAAAAGTACAGTTCAAGGAACTATATTTTTATCTCCGAGCTCAGGAGGATTTACAGAGCGTATCTTGCTTATCTCCTTGCAGACGAGCTCAGGTCTTGCAATGTATGTTGCTTGTGAGTTCAGGGATCATGCCGAAGGAGGCGTCTTGCAGCACTGGCTCTCCTCTTAGGTAGTGGTTCAGGTCTGGTTTGTGTGAACACATTTCAGCGTTTGTTTTTGCTCTGCACAGATGGGCAGCTGCGAGTCCTGCAGCTGCAACGAGCCAGAGGAGCAGGGGCCGACCATCGTGTGCTGCAATATGGGCTGTCCGAGTTGCTGCGCCCCGTGCTGCTGCAGCAGCGGCCACTGCTGCTACGTCAAGACTTTCGGCAGCCCCTATTGCTGTGGCCCGGGTTGCTGCTCCAATAGTCCATGCTGCTTCACGGAGAAATGAAGAGGACAATCCAAGAGTTGCCTGAGCAATGGAGTATGGAGGGACTCTTCTTGCTACTCTACACGCCAAGAGCTAACTACAACGCTGACAAACTTTGCACGTCGAATCACTGCTTCACAGTACAGCTTCCTTCTGCTACTCTGAGACCTGCTGGTTAACTTCGCACACAGCTCCTTGACAACGTGTACGCCTGAAGCTTTCACCTGTCCCTTGATGATGTTTCAGAGACTCTCTCTCTCTCTCAGTCTCTACCCCCTTCCATTTAATCACAGGAACTCCTTCAGGACATCCCAAAGGGAAGATAATTACCAGGCGGTGTCCCAGTCTTCTTCCAATTATCTCTTTATTAGGTGGCTTCTGTCTGTGGTCCATCAACTCCTCTGTGGCTTCAGCAGCCAACCGGGTGATGCAGAATGAAAATAAACATTTTGAAATCGCAAAACCTGTCTCTATCTTGTCGTGCGGTTAAGAGGATCTGGGGCTGGAGAGGTCTGTCACAGCAATTGGCTGCACTGCTCTGATGTCACAGAGCGATGGAGGCATCAGAGAGGTCTCTGGCTGCCAGTGGTCAAGATCTTCTGATCCTATGAAGGGAGAGGGCAGCCAGAAAGGTGTAGAAAAGGATATATGGGACAAGGAGGAGGAAGGCGGGTTTTTTTTTTTTGGGGGGGGGTAAGGAAAGTACAGCTGGGCTGAAAGTTTCCTGGAGAGAATTCTCAGGTCTCCAAATCTGTGGTCGGGAGAACAATTGCCTTGTTTCACTGCTACCATCTATTTTATGGTAGCGGTGGTAAAAAAATTCTTGGGTGCTGCTATTTAACTCCCTCCCCAAAACTTCCCTGAACTAAATACCGTGTGGTGATAGACAGAGGTTGAGCATTTCATGGCAGATCCTGGGCATTCCGAACTCTTACACCTCTTTGAGAGCATCCATACAAGGTTGTGTGGTTGCTCAGGTATCTCCATGACGGTTACATGAGAAGTGACGTTCTAAGCTGTCTTTATGCTTCTCATCCAAAGCTCTGCTTAGAAGATTGCGATAGACCTTTCCTTTGGAAGAAGGATCATCACTCTGCACAGGAAAAGGCCCCAGGTCCAACCTCAAGATAATGTCAGTTAACTGGGCTGAAAGAGAACTTAGGGCAGGTAGGACTGGCCTAGAGGGACCCCAAAACTATAGGGAGCTGAGGAACCACCTGAAAAACATCACTGATGTGACAGGCACTCATTTTGCTTCTCCTGAACATCTTCAGATGTTTCTCCATGGGAGGAGCCAAGAAACTCACTTTCAACATCACTAAAAACTTGGTGCAAATCTTCAACAAATGTTATCACAACAGCAAGCCCTGATAACATGGGGCTGATATTCCATTGGGGGCCTCCTCAGGTTGATGGTTCATGCCATTCCCATGAGTTAAGGTGTGTATTTTCCTAACTGGACCGGAAATCCAGGAAGAGGGATAAAGTCGGCCATCAGTCAGAATTCCGATCTACAGCGTGAAGCCAAGTCACCCGGTCACTACTTGTCACAGCGCCCCAATATCCATCTCTTAAAAACAGCTCTTTAACTAACTGTGGGGCTCACCCTGCTATTAACCAAGGATAGCTTAATTGCCTGCGCTCCAAAAATATCTGCTGGATGAGACAAGCAAACTGAATCAAAACACACACACACCCCGGATGTTTGTGGAATTGTCACGGAGATTTAAAGTTTAAAGCAAATCTCCTATGGATTTATTGGTTCGGTTGTAATAACATATTTTTTTCATTCCAGATTATTCTTCATATTTATATACTGCTTTTCAATGCGTACAGACCATTACTCTATGAAGAATTATGAATAGAGGCATTTGTTTTTGTTGGATTACAGCCTATGCCTTACTGAACACAATGGGCTTACCTCTGAGTAAGACTAATAACACCGTTTTCAAACACCACCTAATTATTAATTCATCTGTTATTAGAATATACATTCACATACGATGAACGCACCAAGATGTCCCCCATTTTACCACTGTGGCAAATATTCGGGGGGGGAATGGTGGGCTTTGGGGACAGGTCCAGCAGATGGATGCCATTTCTTCACCCCCGAAATGCCCCAGGAAGGAGATGACAACATCACGTTAATGTCATTTGCAGGTGGTCACCAGGAGAACTGGTTTTGCCCTTCACTATTTCTTTTGCTTCAAAAGTGAGGTGAGCCAAAGAGATGTTTTGGTTTCACCTCTTTTCACTCACCAAAACATTGTTATTTATTTATTTTCACAGTGACTGGCCCAAGGTCACCCAGGAAGCTTCGTGGCTGAGCGGGGATTTGAACCTGGATCTTACAGGTCTAAGTCTGACTCCCAAACCACTACACCATCCTTGGAAATTCCATATGTAGAATGGCCAACTCACACTCCCTCCCCATTGCTGGCATGAAAATACTTGTATTTAATCACTAATTAGAATAGCAAAAAATCCTTTAGGGGGGCCCAACAGTGTCAGGTCTGTACTGCCCCCCATGACATCTCCCCTCGCCATACGGTACCAGTGTTGCCACCAAAACGGTGGGATTCAAGGAGCAGTTTGGACAGGTGGGCTCTGCTGGGTCAACCTGCCCAAGCCCTGATGATCCATCACTAAACAATTGGGGAAAAAATATAGAACAAAATTTAAAAAAATTAAGATCTGCTTCAGATGCCTTCCTGGTTCAGTGAATGATAACTCTGATCTGTTGTTCTCCCATTGAATGTTAGATTATAAGCATGTGGGGGACAAGATTTCCTGGGGGGGGGCATAAGGTATCATATGCATATTGGCGATGGCCATCATCCTAATCTCAACCACAGAGATTCCAATGTGCAGGACATAAACAGCTATTCACTCCCGTGTTCTGCAACCGTCTTCCGGATTGGTTTGAAAATTGCAGGGTTTGCTGAAGCAATCGGCATTCAGCAGAATCGGTTTTTTACAAGAGGCATCTTGAGTCAAAGAACGTGCTCCAGATGCTGTTGCAAGAGAAAGAACTATGCTTTGATGTTTAATGACGAATTTGCCATTCCGGGGTGATGCCTCACTTCCTCGGCGAAGGCTGCGTGGAACCGTATAAATTCGGTCCACCAGCTCACAGATCTCCACTCACTCACCTGAGACACCATCAACGTTATTGGCTCCATCACTAGCCAAGGTAAGCCATATTCCATTGGATTTTCCACTTGCTAGTTATTGTGTGGAAGCTTTGGGACCCATGAGTCTCAGAGGAAAGAGGTTTTATTTATATCTTGTCCAGTTCCTTCTTCCTCTTCAAAGACTCCTAGTCCTTTGGAGAGCCATTTCTTCAACATCTGTGGAACTTGCCACAGGATGTGGTGATGGCACCTGGCCTAGATGCCTTTAAAGGAGGTTTGGATAGATTCACGGAGGAAAAGACCATCACAGCTTACAAGCTATAAGCAACCTCCTGGCTTTAGAAGTAGGTTATCTCTGTACCAGGTGCAAGGGAGTGACAACAGGAAACAGGTTATCTTGTTGGCTGTGTGCTCTCGGAGGCATCTGGTGGGGCCACCGTGAGATACAGGAAGCTGGACTAGATGGGCCTTTGGCCTGATCCAGCAGGGCTCTTCTTATGTTCTTATGGAGATCCTATATCCTTGGGGCCCTCCCCTTATTCTGCCTTGTATTGATGGCTCTTTAGCCATGTCCATTTTTGGCCTCCTTTCTTTACTCATGCGTAGGCATGACCCATTGCAATACTCAGCAATACTCATGCACCTCCTCCAGTGGAGACATTTCTAAAGGCCAAGGAATCAGCTTAGAACAGGGGTGGCCAACCTTTCAACATGAATGCTCCTGGACCTTTAATGGCTGTATAGCTGAGGGCATTTCAGTAGGTGCAGCTGCTTTAGCAGCACCATCAGCACTTGCAGCTACCAAGATTTTGTCTTCTACACAACTCTTAAGAACGCAGAGGCCCTAATGGTGGATGGTTGGCCACCCCTGGCTTAGAAGGAGCTCCATTATTCTTCATGGAATGCCTGCTGTTTCCCCCCATGCCTCTCCTCTAAATTGAACCTCCATTAGGAGAGGAAATCTGAATACCACATTTCCTGGGGGGTGGGGGGGGACAGCAGTGAAATCTATTGCCTTCATGCCTTGCTCGTGGACTTTCTCAGAGGCACCTCATTGGCCGCCAAGAAAAGCAGGATGCTGAAATAGATAGACCTTTGGACTGATTCAGCAGGGATTGTATTATTATTAGCCTCATTGTTTTTAGCTTTTTATATTACTAGCTTCAACACTTTGGAAGGAAACTTCCATTTTCAAGGGCAGAATGGCTCTGATTTCCAGTTGTGTGGCAAAGGAAGCAGAGGAATGTTTTTTGTGGCCTTTGGTTGAGCTTCTTGGTGAACTTCTTAGGGGCATCTGGTTGGCCAACATTGGAAACCGGTTTCTGAACCAGATGGATCATTGTTCTGATCCAGAAGGGTTCCTCTTACATTATTAAATCAACTTTAGGGTGTAGCTATTCTACAAAGAGAAACTAAGTTCAGGGGCTGGATTCCCCCTAAATTGACACTTGTTTCTTTCAGCCTTCATTCAACAAAGATGGGCTGCCACAGCAATAGCCACGGCTGCGGGTGCTGTTCACACCATGATAAGGAGAGGACAACCGTAATTTATTGCACTGTTCCTTGTTATGGGAACCGGTCCTGCTACTCTTCTTGTTACACCCCCATGCAAAGCTGCTGTGCCCCAATGATGTCCTGCTGCTCCCCCTGCTGTGCTCCCGCTCAAGCCTGCTGTGCTCCCGCAAAGGGCAAGGGCTGTGCTCCTCTTCATCAATGCTGTGTCCCGACCAAGATGTGTTAAGGGGACCCCTCTGGACAGGAAACCACACCTTCAATCTGTCAATAGCTACAGATGGAAGAACATCACCGTCAACAACATAGAACTGAAGACCTGCTGGTTCCCTTGTCATCCCATGAAGCTCTAGAACCTCCCTCGTCATCCCATGAAGCTCTAGAACCTCCCTCGTCATCCTATGAAGCTCTAGAACCTTCCTCATCATCTCATGAAGCTCTAGAACCTCCCTCGTCGCTGCTGATTCTCTTCTCCTTCCTGCACTCTCATCAGTGAAATTATTATTACTGATAAATTATATTTCTGATCCTCCAAGGATTTAATAGCACTGTTGATTTTCTTCTTGATAGATAGGCGACATTGAACTCTACCTCTTTCGATTGTTTCTTTCTGGCTTCTGTCCTCTAGTAACTACTGAAAATACAATAAAACGTAGAATGAAGCAACTTCCTGTTGTACTGGTACTTTGTCATGAAACATTCAATATATAAATGGAATATTCTGGCCACCAGGGCCGGCCCATCCATGAGGCCAACTGAAGTTGTTGCATCAGGCAGTAGGGTGGCGGTGGGGAGCTCTTCTCTGTCCACCTTCTTCCTTCCATTCCCTGGATTGGAAAAGGAAGAGGGGGACAAAGAGGAAGAGGACATGTGGGGGCAAGGAGAGTGCCGAGATATGACATTGGAGAGTGGAAGGAGCAAAGGCTGGCACATCATTGGGTGAGGGGGCAACCCAATTTCTTCCATCTTTTCTGCTTTTTCTATTTAATTGAGAGAAGCAGGTACGATAGTTTGAGGAGATCGAGAAGTGATGGGTTTTGCATATGACGGAGCTGAAACAAATCTAAATGATCATGGTCTGAATCTAAATAAGATGTTTTGATTTGGAAACAACAGCTTTCCAGTGCAAACGTTGGATTCGAGAGACAAAAACCATTTTATATGATTTCAAATTCAATGAGGGGGGAGGAACCAATCTCAGCCACCAGTCTGTGGGGCTCTGTCCTGAGCTGAAGGACATCGCAATTTAAATTGGGCGAACATTCAGGATTTCCAGGAGCAAACTTTGAAGTCTGAATTCAAACATGTGACAGCCACGGATGTGTCTATTT
This sequence comes from Plestiodon gilberti rubricaudatus, assembly GCA_026170595.1. Classification (NCBI taxonomy): domain Eukaryota; kingdom Metazoa; phylum Chordata; class Lepidosauria; order Squamata; family Scincidae; genus Plestiodon; species Plestiodon gilberti. Next base: position 28,494,354 of record JANXHW010000009.1, on the reverse strand, counting down.
CAAATGTCAGAGAGAAACTTTGAACAACCCTGCCAATCTTGATCTGTAGGAAAGGTCATGGGCTGCAGATCAGACACATGAATAGGCTGACCTCAAATGTAAGATTTGACAGCCAATTTAGTTTTTTTAAAGGAACTAACAATCTGACTTAAATTTTGTGCCTGCGTAACCAGCGGCACAGCGAGAACGGAAAAAGGATTCAAATCCCCTTTGATTTCCTCTTTTGGAGAGGATTTGAATCCCTTTTCCATTCTGGGGCCTCCCGTTCTTGCTGCGCCGCTGGTTACACCGGCACAAAAGTGAAGTCGGATTGCGCTGGGAATGAGTGCATTCTTTGTTATTTAATATTCAGAAATCTTTTTTTTTTTTACCATGCAGAATTTATTTAATTTTGACTGACGGGATGCTGGGATTATTGCATCAGCTCAGGTCTTCGGTTCCATCACGAAGGGTTTCATTTCAGAGACTTGACCGGATACACGCAAGCCTGTCTGTAGAGCTGGTAGACGGGGTAGTAAGAAGGATAGTATTGGATGGGACAACACTGTTGCACTCCCATGTATTGGCAGGATCCCGATCCACGGCAACAAGGCCTCGATCTGAGACAGCAGGAACTGCTGCTGCCTCCGTGACACCCTGACTGCTTCTCCACGCAGACTGCCTGGCAGTGCGAGTCACGGTAACAGGAGCTCCTGTGGCTGTGGCAGCAGTCGTTTCCGTTGTTTCTGTGACACCCCATCTTTTCTGTCAAAAATAGGCAATGGAAAACGTCTGTGGGTCTGCAGGGAAAGAAATGCAACACTCAATTTTTTTCCCCTCTTGCATTCTCTCCCCCCCCCCCTATTTCTGCAGAATCAACTGTTCATCAACTTTGGACCATTTCCAGTAAGGGATGTTTCCGGTCCTGAGTTCGAATTCCTGTGCAGCAATGAAGCTCGCTGGGCAAAGCTTGGGCCTGTCACAATCTCTTCGCCTGGCCTACCTTGCAGGAAGGCAGGTTGTGAGGAGTAACGCTGGGGACAGGAGGAAGAGAATTCTGTGCCCTGCCTGAAGCTCCGTGAAGGAAGGGGTGGGATAAAAATAACCTATTTAAATACATTTACAGAGTGGCAGCCAATTTCACACGGTTGTCTGAGATGCTGAAGGGAATGAGACAGCTTGCAATTTAACAACAGATAACCCTGCCTGCTCCTAGAAGGAAGTGATGTTTTAATAACCTCTTCTTCTCTCTCATGGGAACGCATCATCACAGCTTCCAAACCCAGCCGGCGTGTTCTCAGCTCCATGCATTCAATGCGGCCCTCTAATTAAATCTGAGGCTTGGTTCATTACGCTCCTGATGAAACCAATTAAAGCTTTCAACCCTAATTGAACGTACTACACTTACATTTCCTTCCATTTTGACTGCAATTCTGCTTTGCTTTCCTGGCTGTGCTGCGGCTGGGGGGATCGTAGTGTTTCAGGCTGTGGAAGGGGCTGCCATTTGACATGCTTCCACACAGGGCCGACCCAAGTCCCCCTGATGCATAAGGAGGCATGCCAAATGCTGCCTCCCTTCCCTTGCTGGCTGCTGTGCCAGCCGCTGCTCCTTCTACTCTCCAATACTCTAGCTCAACACTCTCCTCCCCTCCAAACTTCCGCTTCCTCTGTCATAAAAACATCAGAAGAACCTTGCTGGATCAGGCCCAGGGCCCATCTAGTCCAGCTTCCTGTATCTCGCAGTGGCCCCACCAGATGCCTCAGAGAGCACACAGCCAACAAGATAACCTGTTTTCTGTTGTCACTCCCTTGCATCTGGCATTCAGAGACAGCCTATTACTAAGATCAGGAGGTTGCTTATCCCCATCACCGCTTGTAACCTGTGATGGACCTTTCCTCCATCAATCTGTCCAACCTCCTTTTCAAGGCATCTAGACCCGGTACCACCACCACCACATCCTGTGGCAAGGAGTTCCACAGATTAATTACATACTGGGTAACATGTTAGACACTCTGGGGGTAGAACTCTAAAATATAACTGTGCCATAAACGTACAGTGAGAATATTTTAACAAGGCAAGAATATTTAACAAGGCATTCCCCCCCCCTCCAATAAGACAATTGGGACATCATGAAAATAGGGACATTTGGCACACATGGGCCTCTTCTCCCCCCTCCCAAATATTCTCAGGACTTCCTCCAGAGAAAATGGATAGAGAGCCTGCCTTGCATGCAGAAGGTCCAAGGTCTTAGCATCTCAAAACGTGGGATTGAGAAAGCCCCTTGTCCCAAATGCTAGAGAACCATTGCCACTCAGCGTGGACAATCGTGAACTAGACAGACTGCTGGAACTAGACCACCAAGGAGTTGGCACCTTCCTATGAAGACAACTGAAGTTGCAATAGAGACCTCGATACAAGTTTTGCATCCTGGGCTGATAGGATGCAAAATTATGGAATTCTTTAAGAGGCAGAAATAGGATGCCACTTACCTTCCCAAGCAACTGTGGAGCACAGGGCAAAGACAGCTCGGAGTGAGTTATCTCGATTCTAGGACACGCATCCTTTTATACCATGTGGAGATTTTCTCCTGGACAATGAAGCATTGTTTTGAAATGGAGCTTGTCTTAAAAATGTCATTATGTGCCATACCCAAAGCCACATCTATCTGCTTTGCCATCAGATTCAATATTTGATCTTTGACTCATTATATTTAATGCAACAACAAAGCCATTTAGGCTGTGGTAGGATCTGTGAAGTTTCCCATCGACTTCTTATGAAGACTGTCAACAGTTTTCGGATGCCTTCGGGATCCAGGAATAATGGACGGGGGCCACAGCTCAGTGGTAGAGAACCTGACGTTGCGGGCAAAAGATTGCAGGTTCGATCCCCACCATCTCCAAGAAGAGATCAAAAAGAACCTGCTGAAAACCATGGATTGCTGATACCGAGCAGTCAAGACGATGCCAAGCTAGATGGACCAAGTGGTTGACTCAAGATAAGGAAACCTTGAATATTTGGGGATGGGTCTTTTTCAGTGCGTAGAGCACATGGCTTTCATGCAGAAGGTTTCTTGTTGATGGGAAAGATCCTTTGGTCCAGGACCCTGAGGAGTCATGGCAAGTCAGTAGTGCTGGTGTTTGGGGCAAAGCCCTACACTGGGTCTCCCCATATTAGATGCCACTGGGACTCTAATGTGCCACTGGGGCTAAGATATTAAGGGTTGGCTCACTCAGATGGACCCTTGGCTGGCTCCTGACCTGGTTGACCCCTGCCAGACACACAGTAGACAGATGGATCGAAAGCCTCACTGAGTGTAAGGCCAGATGCTGCAGTTGCACTGAGCAAGGGGTTGGACTGGATGACTTCCAGGGTACCTTCCAACTCTACTATTCTATGATACTGTATGTCCTATTTATGAATGAGATTTTTAGGAATGGACAACACTTTCTTCTCGACGCAGCAGACACCGCATTGAAATCCATGCATTTTCCCATCTCTGGGCCTCAACCAACCATACTAGGAGAGGTGGGGGTGGGGGAAGAAGGTCAATAGCTCTAAAGCTTAACACATGGAATCTCCAGATAAGTGGAACTAAGGTAGCAGGGCAGACCTAGAAAGACCAAGAGCCTGGGGTGCGATGGCCAATCCGAGGAGAAAAGGTGGAGCTAGATGGACCAATAGATGCTGCAGTTACCTGCGATGCGCTACACTACCTCCAAAATACCTTCCAATTCTAGTATTCTAAGATTCTGCAATTCATAGGTCCTGTTTTTGAAGAAGACTGAGACTGGTGTCTTGGTAACAAACAATGCAGACACTGCATTGAAACCCATGCATTTTTCCCATCGCTGAACCTCAACTAGCCACATTTAGGGGAAGGTCAATAGCCCCAAGCTTCATACATGGAATCTCCACTTAGGAGGGACTATGGTAGCATGGTGAATTGAGAAAGAGCAAGACTATGGAGGGTGATGGCTAACCCAAGGTGGGGCTAACCCATATGGGGCTAGATGGACCCATCACCCAATGCAGTACAGTATACGACAATTGTTAATAAGCATAAGGTCATTGTAACGAGCACAACACACATGACGTTGGAATCTAGGGAATTTTCTCATCCCTCTGCCAATGACTCACTCAATTGCCCTTGGGCAACTCAACGTTGCATTTGTCCCATACCTTCTAAACTTTTATAGGAAGCCACCTGAACTAATTACATGCGTGTTTGTTTTTAATATTTTAGTACCACATAATAAGAAAAATAGCATGAGACAGGAACATAGTGGAACACCTGGTCGACCACAAGCCAAGAACTGCTGCATCTTAATCAGGGTTTGGGCGTTGAGTCATGGCAACATCACACCCAAGTCACGGGAGAAGATTTGGGAACAAATGAGTTCTAATCAAACATTGCAGGTTCCAATGTATGTGGAGCAGCCATTCAAAAATCATATCTAGGTTACCCAATGACAATAGGCCAACATTCTCAATGGATGGTTCTCAAATGCTGGGTTTTATGGTGCTCAAGTGGTTATTATGTGGGGAAAGGGAAGCCCATAGACAAAGGGGTTGATTCACACTGGGTGGACAATAAAGAGCTATGGCTGAGATGTAAAATGAAGGACCCATTTACAGTGGAGTATCTCATTATTGAGAGGAAGGTTGAGAGCCCCTATAAAGACGATCATCAGTTCCTTGTGTGCTCACCTCTGCATCTCCTCACGGAGCTGTGTCTTCCACAGGTAAGTTGGGCATAGGGAACATAAGAAAACATCCTATTGGAGGTTCCATCCAGTCCAGCACCTTCTTTAACTCTGAGAAGCCACCAAGAAGAAAGGTCACACTTCTTCCCACAACTGAGATTAAGAGGCATACGGCTGCTGAGCCTGGAGGTAGCGCATGGCCATCATGACCTCCCCCCATGTACATGTTGAACATAGGGGACAAGGGATCTTGAGGGACCTCAAAAGCAACCAACCAAGATGCTGAGTAATACTCCCAGTCCCCTAGTGCTACATTCTGGACCATCTCCTTCCAGGTATGCTGGTTTGAGTTATAACAACGAAGAACAAGTTGCCTAAGGAAATGAAGAGACAGAAAGTGATCATCTTCAGCCCAGCTCAAAGGAAACATGACTTTTGATTCTTTCAGGTGTCCCCCAGCGACGTCATGACCTGCTCTTCAGGGAGAGAGTCGTACTTCAACTTGAACTCAACATGGTACGACCCAGCAGGCTCATGGCTGGATAACCACCGCACGCCATTCTGCAACGGGGAGAAGAGGGACTGTGCAACTTGCTGCAACAGGGAGATATGCCCAAGAGGAGGTCATGATTATCGATGCTACTGCAAACAGCCTCTCTGCACCGGAATCGCGGTGGACTGTGGCTGCCAGGAAGGGTCATGCTGTGTCCGCAGACCTTCAGGAGGCTGTCGTGATTATTGGGGGCGTCCTATCGGTGACGCACGCCAACACGCACCAAGGAAATGCCAAAATCGCAGGAAAGGTACCAAGAATTGCCAAGTGAAGTAGATGGTAGGGAAAATAAATATGAATGTTAGAGACAGATTTTCTCCCCCTCCCTTAATCCTAGAAATTTAGGTCAGTACATTGGCTCTTAAGTTTCCCCCAATGTTTCCAGTCATCCCCATGCAAACAATAAAATAATATATGTGCATGTTGCCTTATTGTGATGTCTCTTTCCCCAATGCAAGATGGAAGTTCAGAAATCTGAACGCTTTCCAGCTGTAACCTTTGTGCTACGAAACGCAGAGCCTGTGAGGGGAATTAATGCTTGTACATTTCTGTAATTGCATTCTCCCCCCAGGCTGCAATTAGAATACCGTCATGTTGTCAGGCATTCCGAAGCGTATTTGGAGATTCCTGCAAAATGAGTTTCAATAAATCTTCCTTCCCTTTAATTAGGGGAGGCTGGTGATTCTCTATGTCCATCCCCGGCATCCACAGAAATGCCATCGCCACATCTATCTGAGGGAGTGTCTCTATTTTATCTAGTGAAATCTGTCCCCTTCGGGAAAAGACTTTGCTAAAATCCCATTGGGTTTAATAATAAACATTGTCATTCTTTAGGGTTAAGTTCCCTCTTCCCTCCCAAAGGTCTCTCAAGGTTAAACGTCTAAGTGGATGGGGTCATATGTGTTGTCTTTGGTGCACAGATAGGTTAAGAATGTGCATTCACGCCAAGGCACCCATGTAATGCACACTATCTCTAGCTGCCGAAGGATATTATTATTTATTTATATATTTTTCACATTTTTATACTGCCCTTCCTCCAAGGAGCTCAGAGTGGTGTACATATTTCCTCCTCTCCTTTTGTCCAAACAACAACCCTGTGAGGTAGGTGGGGCTGAGAAATAGTGACTGGCCCAAGGTCACCCAGGAAGCTTCATGGCTGAGCGGGGATTTGAACCTGGATCTTCCAGGTCTAAGTCCAACTCCCAAACCACTACACCATCCTGGCTCTCTTGAATGGATATCTTGAATGGTTGATCACATTGTGAAGGATAACTATTTTTTCCCTGTCTTACAAACGGGTTGTGTGGTCCAATGAGCACCGGAGGAGACTAAACTACTGGATTAAAAAAAAAATGTTATAAAAATGGGGGTACAGCCATTAGAGAGTCATGTTTACCAAAGAACCCTGAGATCACATCTAGCCACCAAGTGAGGTTGGTCAAGGTTCAGTCTTCACAGCTTCTGCCTCCAAAATGTAGACTATTCCCACCAAGCCCGGCTCACCTCTTACATTTTGCTTCTTACCATCTCACACACAGAACCTCTGATCTAGATTTTTTAACTCAGGAAAAGTACAAGCCATTGCAGAGGAAATAAACGCTGCATGCAGCAAGTTTGGCAGCTCTTTGCAAGGGCACTAGAGAGGAGACTCTATCGATGATCTCTGGCACACGAACAAGCAAATCCCTCTTTTCACTCCAAGAAATGTCAGAGGGGGTGAAGTTTTTCACGCATCCCAACTTGCCCTTCTTCTTCTCTAAGCTCACTTAGAAGCCCTTGTTCCCCAGATTGGCAAATTTAAAAAAGAATGCGGAATGGCAACCGGCAATGAAAAGCCATCAGGGCCTTGAGGCGATGACATGTAACTACTGGTTCTAAGCACATGTTTTCACCAGCCAAGATGTGCAATTGATGGATCTTTCAGCACCTGGCTATCAAATATCACAGGCCTGGTCTGGATTCCAGAGGCTAATTTCCACAGCTTCTCTAGCATATGCAGACAGTCGGCGTGATGGATGTGAAGGCGGTGACCCCTTAGCACTTTAAAAAAATCATTTATTTCTTAACAACCTCAGGTGTAATATTTTGCACACTTTACAACATGATGCAACACACTCATAGGCGTTTCGGCAATCCAGGAGTTCCATGTCACCTGCAAACCTGAGATTTGGCTTATCCAACACACAGGAGTGTCACGGGTTGGTGACACCCGGGGCGAGATCTCATGGGGTCACCCCCCTACCATGGACCCCCCTCCATACCAGACCACACGATGTGAAGGCCCCTCCTGGAAATGCAATCCCTGTGTGAGTCATGGCGGGGATCAGAAAAACAAACAAACACAATTTTCTACCAGTGGTAGAAATCAACGTCCGGATGGAAGTTCACCTTGCCAAACTCTGCATACTTCCACCATTGTGGTCGACCAGGTGTTCCACTATGTTCCTGTCTCATGCTATTTTTCTTATTGGATATAAGATGGTCCCTGACATGGATATAAGGTGGTCCACCTTATTATGGTTATAAGATGGTCCACCTTATGGATATAAGGTGGTCCCCCACGTTGAGTTCCAACAAGAGCTTTCCACCAAATTGGAGAGGCAGGTTGGGGCAAAACTGCTGTTCCTTTTTTTTTTCAAGGGGGGGTGCAAGGTCCTGGCTCTTTCCAGCTGCCATGCACCATTTCCTCACAGAACAACGCTACTTTTTTGGGCTCAATCCTATCCAACTTATGCCACCGTTGTAACCAGCGGCGCAGCGAGAACGGGAGGCCCCAGAATGGAAAGGGGATTCAAATTCCCTTTGAATTCCTCTTTTGGAGGGGATTTGAATCCCCTTTCCGTTCCGGGGCCTCCCATTCTCGCTGCGCCGCTGGTTACAATGGTGGCATAAGTTGGATAGGATTGCGCTGTTTGTGACATACTGCAGTTCTTAGGGATGGGCGGGGGGGAGAGAATGGTAGCCATAACCTGGGAGGAGGGCTAGTGAGTGTCACCCTCTCCCTCCAACATTACCCCAGCCTAGAAACTGCCAAAACCCCACCTACCAGGCCTTTGAATGGGGGGCCCAAATTTGCGAGTGTGTGCACATGTGCATGTACAGGAAATGACTAACTGCACCTAGGAGGGCTTCAATTCTACCTTGTTGTTGCCATCACACTAGAAGGATGCAATCCTAGGCATGCTTACTTGGGAGTAACTCCTCATTGAAGAAAAACAACGAGATACTTCCAAGTCAACACAGAGAGTACCACTATTTTATCTAGAGGTCAAGGTAAACTATTTTTCCTAGGGAAGGTTAGAACAGGTTCAAAACCCTCTTGAACGTAAGAGTGACAAAAAAAAGCCCTGAGGACGTAAAAAAAAGAAGGCACCCCGAATCAAGTCTTATGATGACTTCAGATTTATTGGCTGTGGTTACAGGTCGAGGACGAAAAGGAAGAAATTAGCTGAGCATTTAGAGAGCAGCTCATGTGGATTTCTAAGAGGCGTAGCAAGGATGCAATGGCGACGAAGCGTGGATTGGGGGAGACCCTTGGGACGTTTGAGGCAGCAGAAGTTGCAAAGAATTGTGGGTAATAATGGAGGTGCAGGGGGGTAGGAGACGAAGCTTCATTTCCATTCGGAAGGGGATTCTTTCGACCGATGACATGCTGCTCTTGCGCTTGTTTCCGTTGCTATCTGCTGCAGAGGCCGGGGCTAAAAAGGCTGCTTAACTTGTTGAACTTGCTGATCGGTGCAAGGGGGTGGGCCCGGCGGGGGGCAAGGGCCAGGAAGTTGAATCTGATGTTGCGGTCTCACGTTGTGGCAGATCTCGATTCTCGGACCGCAGCTGCAGGATCCCCCGCTGTGGCAGCAGCTACTCATATCCTGGCAGGCGCTTCCTGTTCGGCAGCAGCTGTCAAAACACTGGCAGGAGCTTCCCGTATGGCAGCTGCTGCTGCTGCTGCTGCAACAAGAAGGTGCAGGAGTATTGCAGCAGCTTCTTTCCCGACGAGAACACATTTTTTTTTTGTACCTGCGAGGAAGGACAGAAGGAAAAACGTTTCAGTAAAATCATCAGTCTTGCTCAAAAGAGTTGACTTTCAAGCTAGCTCTCCAGCTGCTCCCTGTCTGTGGCAAGTACCCAGCAATTGGTAATCAGAGGTAGACTGCCCCTGACACTGGAGGATTGAGGTCTTTTTTCTGGTGTTTTTTTCCTCCACATCTGTCAATGACAGGTAGTGGGGACAGGTGAAGGCTAAGCCCCTCAAGTCTTGAGGCTATTCATTAGGGCTGCCTCATTATGAGAAATGGACTGAGTTGTTGTTGTTTTTTTGTAAATAAATAAAATATTACCTGTAAATAAATACATCTTGTAAAAGCTAGGTGGGTCCCGATAAGACTGTCATTTTTAAAAAGTGGGTTCTGGTGTGAAAAAGGTTGGGAACCACTGCTCTACTGCGTTTTGGGGTTCTCGCTCCATAGCAGAGCACCTGTTTGGCATGCAGAAGGAGGCTCAGATGCAATCTCTGGCAGCTCCAGCTACTGCTGGGGAAGACCCTTGCCTGAAATTCCCAAGAGCCTCTGCCAGTTGCAGTAGACAACACTGAGCTAGATGAAAAACAAAAACAAAGACAAGTTGCTAGTCCTTATGACGAGAGCACTCACCTTATAACTAAGGCAGCTCCCTATGAAGATTGTACAATCCCAGCATAAAGAGAAACCTCTATCAATGGGATAAACATGTTCCCATCATTCCCGCCTAGCCAAATTACACCCAGCTCAGACAAATATTCCTTTGGCTACCTCCAATTTCCATCACATTATTTTCTAATAAAGACTGTTTTCTAGATATCCTGCTTGGGGGGTGGGGTGAGACCCCAAATATAACAAGTCCATTTCCAAGATATGCAATTGGCTAAGGAAGCCTTACCGTTATTAAGGAACCGGTGTGCCTGGCAGTAAGTTGGTTGCATGAGGAATGGTAAGGTGGACAAGCTTTATATACCATTTCCAAGCCCTCCTCTTCCAGTCCGACGTAAAAACAGGACCAACGCTGTCTCATCACTCGTCACTTCATCATCCATCTTTGGATATTACCCGAGTCCTCACCTGTGATGGGAATCTCATCTCGTATGGTAATGCCGTTTTGCCCTCTGTGTTCTCGCCAAAAGAAATAAGGAAGGATGAGCCCAGCCCCACCTTGAACAACAACATCATGGGGGTTTTCTGGAAGTGACTATGGGATGGGGCAGCATTTGATCAACTGGAAGGGGAAGGGGAGGCGCTGCACATGATGATGATTCAGTATCTCCACATATCCTGCAGTTCATCAAAACAATACAAAACAATATTAACAAAACAATACAACCTGGTGCTATCTCCATTGTGTTGACCTATCTAAGGGTGTGCATGGTATTGGCGATTCAATATTGCAACCTATCCTGAGGCTCAATGCCTAAAAACAATACAACTGGGGCTATTGTCTGTATTACAGGTGTCCCCCCCCTTAATGACGAATCGCTTAATGACGATCCGAATATATGACGGAGGTTCCCAAAGTGTAAATAAAGAATTAAAGCTACAGTATTGTATTTTATATGCAAAAAAAAAAGTTGTCTTTAACTCTCGTCAGTGCAATCCTATCCAACTTACACCACCAGTGTAACCAGTGGTGCAGCAAGAATGGGTGGCCCTAGAACGGAAAGGGAATTCAAATCCCCTTCGAAGGGGGATTCAAAGAGGATTGAAATCCCCCTCCCCTCCAAAGTCTCCTGCCCTGCACTCCCCCGCTGGTGACACCGGTGGGGGAAGTTGGATAGGATTGTGCTCTGTGTGTGTGTGTGTGTGTGTGTGTGTGTGTGTGTGTGTGTGTGTGTGTTTCTACCTCCATTGACAGGTAGAAATCTTGTTGTGCTTTGTGTTACACTCATAATGTTCACTGTGTTTACCATTCATTCCCTATTACAACTCCACTGTGTTACATTGAGGACTTGCTTAATGATGGTTTCACTATATGACGGGTTTTCCAAGACATATCCCCATCATTAAGAGGGGGATACCTGTAAATTGATTGACCTAAAGGCACATGGTGGGACAGGACAGGCCCCTTTCCCAATGCTAAGCGGGTCTGGCCAGTGCCTGGAGAAGAAATCATTTGAGAATCCCACAACCTTGAGCATGGGAAACAAACTCTCTCACACAGGAAATTGTGATAAACTACAGTACTCCCCCATATCTGCTGGGGATATGTTCCAGGCCCCTCCGTGGATATTTGACAGTGTGGATAGGAGCGAACACCCTCTCCATGGTTTCGTGAGGCCCTCCCACCCTGCCTCCTCTGCTGGCAGGCGTGCGTGCCCCCCCCAGCTCTTCTTTTGCAGGCAAGTAGAACGAGACTAAGTCCTAGAGAGGCTCTGCAAGGTTTCTGTTAACCTTGCAGAGCCTCTCTAGGACTTAGTCATGTTTGGGGTCTTTTTTTAGAAGTTTGGTGATGTTTTGGGGGTCTTTATTTAGAAGTTTGGTGATGCTTTTGTGACCAGAAATATGCCGTAAACTCTTGTTTATGTATATCAATTAGCCTACGGTAAAATTGGTTTTGTTATAAGTCATTTTGCTTAAAGTTACAGTTTCCCAGAACTTATCATTAAGGTACAGATACTTGATAATTAAAGCATTGTCCCCATAACTTAGAAAAATAAGTGGAATTCTTGCCAGATGAATGGTACGGGATTTTCGCCAGGGATGGTTATGCAAAGGGTTTGGCAACATATGTCTTTTGGGTCAAACTGACCCCTTAAATAATTGTCCTGTTTACCAGATCTCTTCTAGCAGATAAATGGTTATAGGTCAAGACGACCTGGAAAGAGATATGGGAATGAGACATGTCTTAACCATAGGTTATGCAAGAAATGAGGTTTACCAGATGAGAAACAGATATTAGTGGAATGGCCAAGGGATGGAGGAAGATAACCGTATAGAGATATAGATGTGTACACGTCATAAAAACAAGGGTGTGTGTTTAGGTGTCATGTGAGAATCAGACAAGATATTTGAGAATCGATATCTCAGCACGTTGCTCTTTGGAAACATCAGTGGATATGGGGGCCCACCTGTATATGATAGTTACTGTATGTATGTTAGAATAAGTCAAGTTATTCTAGGACAGAACAAAGCAATACAGTATATCCTTTTGTCTAGAACTCTGTGTGTGTGCTCCATCATTGTGACTATGTTTCCAAGTGGCACGAAGTTCCACCGGGACCCTATGTTTTGGATTCCATTTAATGAAAGCACATTGGAGACTGATGGCTTGTTCCATAACATTGGCAAATAACACACACAAAATGCAGGCAGAGCAGATTTGCAAAGACCGGCAGATCAGAGCAGTTCTAGATCTGCAATGAGAAGAATTGAAGGTCAAATGTATCCAGAAAACAACATTTCACAGATAGGATCTGGAGATCTCCCAGGCTTGATACTTTTTGAAATATGTCATGCTTCTGCTAGCAACAGAAAATGAGCAGAGCCCAGTAGTGACCCCAAATTTAATCTTTCCTGCTTTTTTGCCTGAGAAAATAACAGACACACAATCTGAAGAAAATGAGAGCTCTAGAGCAGAGGTTCTCAACCTGTGGGGTACACGGACTGCAGGTTGGGGGTACGCGAGACCTGCTCTGCTGAGCTCCCATAAGCTTATAACTGCCTTTCCGATTCTGCCTTTGCTTCAAAAATGACTGCTACCCCCCCCCTTACACTTTATTTTACAGATTTACATCCCCTTCCAAGGGGGATTTCTCTCTTCCTTCTGTGGAACAGCAAGCCCAAGACGGCAAACACAGGAACATTGAACAACCCCCCCCCTCCAGTTTGAAATTAATGCAAGAGAAATCACAATGTAGAAGTTGACAGTCATAATAGTTGTAGGTTAAAAAAAAAAGACAAATGGGAGATTAAAAAAAAAACACGCTTGGTGGAATAGGATTCTTGTCCGCTGATGCGGCCGGGCCAACAGTGCTACAAAGAAAAACAAACACTGCACGACCAAGATACTAAGATCAGCTTGTGACTAAACTATATGCACATGTGCGCCTAGATTATCTCTTGGCAAGGCAATTGGAGCCACTTCTGTTTATCCAAATGTCACTCAACGTGGGAAACTTCCTCTGCCAGGTGCCAGAATTCTAGATGACTGAGCATCAGGAGACGGGAGACTGGCACATTTTTCGCCTGGAAATCCATGGCTTATCTTTGTGGTTTGGCGAGAAAACTCGCCAAAGTGACTAACGTCGAAGTGTCACATGGGTACTTTTCCAAACTTCACGGTTTTGCCAGACAATATTCACTCTTGATAACTCCTGGGCTCTGCTTGATATCCAAGCAGCAGGGTCTTTTCGGTGGGGGCCCCACGATAGCAGAAACACCCTCCCTAGAGAGACTCACCCACCCAAGCTGTTTCACTTGTGATTTCCAGGAAGGAAGATAACCATTTTATTTATCGCAACACGCTTCTGCTTTGATTGCCTTTTAATGCCATTTTAGTGTTTATACAGATAGTTTGAATTGCATGTTTACAATCGTTAGTTCCATCAGGTTGGTTTTTTTTTTTTCCAAACTTCTTGCATCTCTTGCAAAAGGGGTCCAAATATTAAGTACACACTGACACATAGCTGGCTTATGCTCAGTTAAGGTACTAGTCTACAAGCCTGAGGAAAGGCCTGAACTTTGTGTGGCCAAATGCTCTTGGCCCATCAAGTCTGGAGGCTGGATGTAATGCTATTCCTTCTGAGAACCCATTGGGAGCAGCTTCCAGCTGGAATTCTTCAGAAAAACAACACACACTTGTCCTACAAACATTAGCATCATCTAGACGTTATCAAAATACACTTCAGCAACTCCATCACCCAAAATGATCAACGCATTGCATTGCACCTTAGCATAAATGCACATGGTTTGACATATAGTGTACACATATGCTAAGGATCCAAACATACGCTCAAGGTCTTGCCTACTGGACATGTTCCTGTTTGATATTTGGGTAAGTCTGGATATGCTTTCTAATATTTTAAGGATGCAAGGGTTGATGTCTTGGGTCTTCCATTTTTAGATATCTTGCAGCAACAACTTGGATGTGTGCACAACTACCTCAAGAAACGTTGATTCTCTGAATCAAATCTTGTTGATGTTTGAGTTCAGAATTTTATCTAAGGAAGTAAAGGTAAAGGTATCCCTTGCTCGAAAGCCAGTCCTGTCCGACTCTAGGGTGCGGTGCTCATCTCCCATTTCTAAGGCCGAAGAGCCAGCGCTGTCCGAAGACGCTTCCGTGGTCACGTGGCTGGAGTGACTAACAGAACGCTGTTACATTCCCGCCGCAGCGATACCTATTTATCTACTTGCAATTTCTTGCTTTCGAACTGCTAGGTTGAGAGGAGCTGGGACAGGAGACGGGAGCTCACTCTGTCACACGGCACTTGGGTGCCCGGAGTGCTCACTCCGTCACTAGCGACCTTCCGGTCAGCGGCGTCGCTGGAGCAAAGCGTGCGTGGTGGGCCGCCTTAAGGGTGATGCGCGCGCCCACCCCGGAGGCTCCGAGCTCCCCGTGTGCGTGCCCACGTCACCGTCCGGAGGCTCCGAGCCCCTGGGAGAAGGCCTCGGAGCGTCCCGAGACCTTCTCCCGGGCTCGGAGCCTCTGGACGGGTGACGCGGGCGGGCGCTCTGAGGCCTTCTCCCACCACGACCAGCAGCGTCCAGGGCCTTCTGAGAAGGCCCACGGCGTCGCCGCGCCGCGCTATTTATTATTTTTTCCGCGCATGCGCAGAACGCAAACGGGCAGCCCTTGCCTCAGAAACGTTCTGCACATGCACAAAAAAAGAATAAATAGCGCGGCGACGCAGTGGGCCTTCTCAGAAGGCCCCCGGACGCCGGAGGAGGAGGGACGCCGTGCACTGCCCAGGGGCAGGGGGGTGCCGCACCTCTTCCCCCCTCCTGCTCCCGGGTGACGCGCGTCCAGTGACGCTCCTCCTTCCGGTCTGCAGTTCAGTGTCTTAACCACTAAGCCACCGTGGCCCTGTAGGAAGAACCTCCTAAATTCATTCTGAGCAAGATAACAATGGGGGGGGGGGGGAGAGCATTGCAAAGCTGCAGGGTCTATGCTTAGATTTCTTCTGAAACACAAAGAAGCATTGGTGGGCATAATTCTGTAGGATACCTAAGATCAAGCCTCCAATTCTAGCAGTGATAATGAAAAAAACACAACAAAACATCTTGCTAGCTAGGAGCAGAGTCATCACCCCAGCCATTCTCTACGTTGAGCCAGTTTCTTTGAACAGCCAGAGAGGGAGAATATTCCTGAAATCCAGGATGGTGTAGTGGTTTGGGAGTCAGACTTAGACCTGGAAGATCCAGGTTCAAATCCCCACTCAGCCACGAAGCTTCCTGGGTGACCTTGGGCCAGTCACTATCTCTCAGCCCCACCTACCTCACAGGGTTGTTGTGAGGACAAAAAGGAGGGGAGGAAATATGTACACCACTCTGAGCTCCTTGGAGGAAGGGCGGTATAAAAATGTGAAAAATAAATAAATAAATAATAAATTCAGAAGACTGAGACACACCTAGGCTAGCCCCGAGACTAACAGAGCTCAAGAGGTGTTTACATATTTGGGCAAGCGATTCCAGGACACAGATGCCTCTTGACGCTCATACCTCTGCCCCACAGAATGAAGATGAAGAGGGAGGAGTTGGGGAGAGATCATTTCCCCTATTTCATTGTTGTCACTCTTAATTGCTTCCATCCTGGGTGCGCTCAAGATAGTGGCTTCACAATGCACCATGTATAGACAAGGTTGCTATTCCGTTTAAAGTTGCACATTTCCCTCCTCATGTCAAAATGTAGCAGTTATTTTTCTGCTTGAAATTCTGATGTCTTATCCGCCTCCAAAATATGATTCATAGATTCTGTACTCTGAGCTTCTTTGCCCCCCCCCCCTGTGGCCAATGGGAGTAATTACAGACTAACATTTCAAAACATTTTAGAATCCTGGTTCTTTGCTTTGCCCTTCGAGCGGGGAGAGGGAGAGAGACGGGCAGCCCAGTCCAGCCTAAGGCCTCAGCGGCACAATTCAGGCACAACTGCAGCCTAAGCGCTTTAGGCTCGAGTTGTGCCTGAATTGTGCCGGAGAGGCCGAATTTGTGCTGCAATTGTGCCGGACGTAGGACGAATTTACGAAGGACACCGCGTGCATGCGCAGTACGGGCGCCGGCACAATTCCGGCACAACTGCGGCCTAAGACTGGGCGTTCCATGGGCGTCACGGGGGCGTGACGGAGCGGTTACAAATTTAGGTCGGATTCTAGACACTGGAAAGCCCCCGACACGCCCCCTCGAGCACAACTCCGGCACAAAATTTGGGTCGACAAAAAAGGTGGACTTAAATGTGAGGAGACCCATAGGAGCCATTTTACCATACCCACTCCAGCCCTCTCCTGAAAAGTTTTAACACCCTATTCCTGAGTTGTGCCTGAGTTAGGACGGAATAGTTGTGGCATAACTCTGGAACCAGACCCAAATAGTTACCCTATCAGCACCCAGCCCCACCCAGCCTCTTTCCCACAAAAGCCCAGCCCCGGGCCTCCACTCTCTCACTCTCTCTCTCTCTGAGCACGTGGCGTGGGGTCCTGTCCCCCAGCAGCCACAAAGTGGGACTTTGTTGGTGGAGGGCAAAATTCACAAACACTCCACTTCTCTCTTCTCCTCTCCTCTCTGCCCCCCTCTAGGGCAGAGAGGGCTGTTCAGGCTGTGGCCAACCTGTTTACTGCTGTGCCTGGGCAGCTGTCTCCATGCAAGTGTTTGCAAACCCATGTCTTTCCCCCAGACCCTCTCCCCCCCCCACAGGCAACAGCACCAGCAAGTAAGTGCAGGTAAGAGCAGGGTACGTGCTGACATGTGGTCTGACTTCTGCCTCTTTGCATATAGAAATATAGGTAGGATACATGCCTCTTTACCAATGTCTTGTCTCATAGCTGCCTGCAATGCCTTCTCTGAAATGCCTCTTTACCAATGTCTTGTCTCATAGCTGCCTGCAATGCCTTCTCTGAAATGCCTCTTTACCAATGTTGTGTCTCATAGCTGCCTGCAATGCCTGCTATGATATATAGGATACATGCCTCTTTACCATTGTTGTGTCTGATTGCTGCCTGTAGTCATGTGAGCACACAATGCCACAAGTGTGGAACCGTTAGCCTTATGTAGTCACCAGCTGTTCCCCCCCCTTTTCTCCGCAGGGTCTACTGACAGGTCAGTATTGCTAGGTTTGCCATGGTTGTGACCCCCAAGTTGTGTTGTTGTCTCTCTCTTTGACCCCTTTCCCTTACAGGATCATGCTCACCTTACACCCAGGGAAGGAGCGCAGACCATGCTATGTGTGTCACACCTGTCAGCTATGTTTAATTTCTCTCCCTGCAGGCCTTTGCAACCGGCACACTGGCATTTCTTCAATGGCGATTGCTACCACACAGCAGCTGCCATGGAACACCCCCGTGTTTTTTGTCGCCCCAGGAATGTCCACTACCACCTACCTTCCTGGGAGCACCCCTGGGCCTGCAGTCTGGTTGCCCCATGGTCGTCTGCCTCGATGCTGCCAGAGGTCTGGAAGCCTGCCCTGCAACCCTCCTTAGCTGCTGCTGCTGCTGCTCCACCTCCCTGGCTGCCTATGTGCTGTCCCTCCCCTTTCTATGGAGCAGGCTGTGGTTCCACAGGGGGAGAGCCTGCATCTCCAGGTCCATGGGGCACGCCTGATGCTGCTGCTGCTGCTACATTCTGAGTGGCTGCTGTGCCTACCCCTGGCAGCCTCGCCTGGCCATCTCTGCCAATGTTCCAAAACAATAAAGATGCCCCTTGGGCAAAGGCCCCTTGAACAACATGACCGCAGTGTTACACAAGCACTGCCCCACACACACAGAGACAGTCCCCAGCACACAAGGCCCTGCATGAATCCCAGCCAGGGCCTGCCACAGCCAGCCCAGGGAGACCACAGCAGGGGGGCTGCCAGACCCTCAGGGCTCAGAGGGGAGGGGGGAGTTGGGGGGCCTCTCAGGCAGGCAAACAGTGACAGGCGACATGGCGCCCATACTGGATCCGCTCGCGTCCGCCACGTCCATGAAGAGCCCTTTCAGCAAGCAGGGCTCTCACCCACCCTCGGTCCGCCCATCAACGGCGTCCGTTTCCGCCCGTCAAGGGTATCTGTTTCCGCCCTCGGTCCGTCTGCATGAGAGGCGGCCGTTCCTGCATTGCCTCCATCTGCGAAGTGACCCCTTTGTCCCTATTGGTCTCTGCAGACCCCTCTCCCTGTATCCCTCTCCCACCAGCCTTGTTGTCTGTCTGTTTCTGACCCACCCGTGCCCCTCCCCAGCTCCCCCTGTCAGTGTGCCTGCCTCCCCTCCCACTCCCTGATGATGGACGCTGGCATCCCCCACCCCGCCAGAGCGCCTGCCGCGAGGCACCGACGTTGCCCCATCTGGGGGCGTGATGAGCTGCGTGAGCCCTTCCCGCTCGCAGCAGACAAGCCCAAGGCATCTCTCGGTCTTGGCCGGGTTACGGAGCAGAAGGCATGCCGGGATACCTTCTTTGTGGGCATTGCCACGGCCCTGGAGGCCCAGGGCTTCAGGCAGCGCACGGGCAAGTCATGTCAGAGGCGGTTCCAGACTTCATGAGCCCCCCCTTGTGTGTGACGTTCCCACCCCCTCCTTCCCTTCTCACCCCGCCCCCCCATGACTCCCACGTGCAGCCTCAACGTGGCTTGGGGGTGGCTACCCCTTTTGCAGGAGGGAGGGCAGTAGCACTCCCCCCTGCGGCAGGTGGCTAATGCACAGGGTGCCCTGGGGCAGCTGGCACTGGCACAACCTCTGCCCTTCAGCTGACTGTCGCACGCCCAGTGCCTGCAGGCCCACCTGTGGCTGCCCATCTGCTGCGAACGCTGCAGCAGCTGTGTGGTAGGTGCACACAGACGAGCTGAGGAGGGGGCTCTTCGCTTCCACAAGACTGACACCTCCCCACAGGGGCCTGCCTGCCTCTGTGGTAAGTTTTGCCTCGATCCTGGCCCACTGCTCTTGCCTCCTGCCTAACTCAGGCACAGTTGCAGCCTAACTCGGTCCTATTTTGGGCCCCAATTGTGCCTCAATTGTGCCTGACTTGTGCTGAGTTAGGCTGGACTGAGGCCTAAGTTTCTAGTCCATATCCTCTTGTAGCGGATTACATGACCAAAGCATTCCTTAGAACAGGCCCAAGGGAGGAGGCGGGTCTTCCATTTTGAGAAAGGTTCTTGGTGCTGAGTTTATGGGGTGCAGAGAGAGAGAGCCATGCTTTAAGTTTATTTAGCAAGCATTTCAGAAAAATAATAATAAAGTAGAATGGTGAGGTGCATATCATTTGATGTCTTTTATAGGAGCAAGGCCTTAATAATTTCATAGTACCTGCTTGGTCGTAGAGCAGGGGCGTAACTGCCCCCATTGGCGCCCGGTGCACCGGGGGGGTGGCGCCCCTGTAATTGAATATTGCCGCGTGCTCCGGAGGGGGGGCGTCGCGCTCTGGGAGGAGGAGGCGACCCCCCCCAATCGGGAGAGCCGGCTCGGGGAGGTCTTCCCCGGCCAGCTGCCCAGGGCCTTCTAAGGAAGGCCCGCTGCGAGAACGGTATTTACCGTTTTTGCGCATGCTCAGGCGCATGCTCAGACTGTTACTGAGGGAAAAAGGGCAGCCTTTTTCCCTCAGTAACAGTCTGAGCATGCGCAAAAAGAACGGTATAAATACTGTTCTCACGTGGGCCTTCCAGAAGGCCTCGGGCAGCCGGCCGGGGAAGACGTCCCCGAGCCGGCTCTTCCGATTGAGGGGGCGGTCAGACTCGAGTCTCCGAGTCCGACTCCGACTCGGAGACTCGAGTCCGACTCGGACTCCCGGGCGGGGCGCCCTTCGGGCGATGGCGCCCGGAGCCGGTGCTCCGCTTGCTCCGCCCTAGTTTCACCTCTGTCGTAGAGGAGACCTGACTTTGAAAGAATACAGTTTTCTTGTTCAGAAAGGGGAGCTATGGAGTTGATTGGAATTTGAGCTTCAATAATCTATTATACCACAGTCAGAGCCAGAAACAGAATTATTGTAGGAGTGTGGGGGGAGCTTTTTGTCATGCAGTGCTCAGTTTCTTCAGAAGGAGCTACAGTGGGGAATGTTGAAGGCTGAGGGCTTCTATAAAGGGTTGACTTGACATGCCAACTGACCAGAAAAAAGTATTGGGGCCTGCTCTTGTGCTGTAACTAGCTGGTGAGTCTGTAGAAACAAGAGTCATGGAGATAAACTTCCGCTGTTATTAATAATCATGTTTAAGTCCTTGTTTCAGACAGAGGAACAGGGGCCAGTTGAAAAGTTGGCAATCCTATTAAAATGCTGAGTCAGCCTGGCAGTACAGCAGTTTACTTGAAGCTTGTTCTGCAGTATAAAGCATGCCCGGACTCATTTGCAATCCAAAGAGATATTGCAGGGTTGCCAACGTTTCAGTTGGACTTCGTAGCTCTGGCTGAAATAATTGCTGCATAGCTGTATTCAAGTGATAAAATAGTCTGTCCTTGCTGTGTAAACCTTTACTAGCTCTTCCCCCCCCCTTGTAAAAAGCTCTTAAAGAAGGAAGGTGTTGGTTGTGGTTCTGGTTAGCAGGCAGCCTTACCCCCCCCCCCCCCAAAAAAATGCTCCTGGCTGTTTCTGACTTCAGTTCTGGATTGAAATGGAAGACTTTTGCTCAAGAGCTCCAGTCCCTGCAGCAATAGTATCTGAGCATGTGAAAAGTGTTTTTTCCACAGCACAATAACTGGATCAGCAGTCTCAAAATATGCTGTTTAAGTCTGAGTTCTGGTGAACTCCCCTGCAATTAAATCCCACCAAACTTGGTAACATTCCCTTCCAAAAGTAAGCATGCATAGACTTGGGTTGTTAGTGACCCAGATTCTGCCTGGCTTCTCTTTTGCACTGGTTGTATCAATTTCTCAGTTCTTCAGACCTTGGGACAGACTCACCTGGTGCCTTACCATGTGGTATGAAGACAGGTAAACATTCATCTGCTAACTTACTATGATTTACTTACTAATTACTGTGTGGGTGTAGGTTTTTAGTGTAGTGAAAATGAATGCAAAACAAGTAGGCTTTAAATCAGTGTGGGTTAAGCCTGCACTGTATATCCGACTGTATGCCACAAATTAAAGAGAAAACAATTGCATACCTATAATGGCCCTATTCTCACAGCAATGATTATTACCTAAGTACCTCCTCCCCAATAATGATGCATTGCTAAAATCTCTTCCCTTTGCTCACTGTGTGTTAAACTGGTCTGAATTAAGGGCGTGCATTTGATTGGGTAAGACTTGCACTCTGAACTAAATCACCCTGCTCCACCTGAGGGTTGGAGGAGGGATAAGGACAAGGGGTGACACATGCAACTAGAAGATATTCCTCTTGCCTGCTAACCTTGACAACTTTTGTTGAACCCTTCTTAGACTGGATTTTATCAGACATTGTCACGCTGTTTTGTCAAATTCATCTTGTCACCATAAGGACTAGAAACTTGCCTTGATGTGAAAGAACAACACTTCCTTGGAAGAGAACCATTATTTTTTGTCCTCTTTCTAAGCTGCAGAAGAGTTGATTTCTCTGTCATTTCCAATCATTCCTTCCAATCCATTATTTTTTTATCAATACCTATTATTTCTCTAGGCCAGCGGGTGGCACAGTGGGTTAAACCGCTGAACCATGAGCTGTCGATTGAAAGGTCGGCAGTTTGAATCCGCGACGGGGTGAGCTCTCATTGCTTGGCCAGCTCCTGCCAACCTAGCCGTTCCAAAGCATGTTAATGTGAGTAGATAAATAGGTACCACTTGCGGGAAGGTAAACAGCGCTCCGTGTTCCAGCCGCATGCTACGCGCTGCAGCAAGGAGAGTTATGCCGGCCACATGACCACAGAGGCGTCTTCAGACAATGCTGGCTCTTCGGCTTTGAAATGAGGATGAGCACCACACCCTAGAGTCGGACACGACTGGACTTAATTGTCAGGGGTCACCTTTACCTTTATTATTTCTCAATTCATGTCCAAATGCTCAGAGTGGGCTACAACCAGCACCATGAAAAAAAGCAAAATAAAATAATCAGGGTCACCTAATAATGCCCGACTGCAGTGAGAGACATTACCTAGTTAAATTCAAACCTGTGACTATCGGTTTCTGAGTTTTCCCCTTGTGGTAACAAATGGTTTTTGCACTTTGACAAAACCAAAGTGATCTGTGTTGTGATGTGGGTTCTGCTTGGGCTAAACCTGGGTCAACCAATCTCTCTCTCTCTCTCTCTCTCTCTCTCTCTCTCTCTCTCTCTCTCTCTCTCTCTCTCTGTCTCTCTGTGTGTGTGTGTGTGTGTGTGTGTGTGTGTGTGTGTGCGCGCGTGTGTTAAGGTTGAGATTTTCAAGATGGAAACCTTAACCATCCCGACCTAAAGATGTATAAAAAGAAATAGCCGAGTTCAGAAAGTTCATTTGAAATGTCAGCGTTTAATTACTCTCATTGGCCACTTGAGGGCCAAAACAGCTAACAAATAGAGCTTAGAAGAGTGAATCACATATTCTCGGGTGAATAAAAGACCTCAGAATTTCAACTGAAGAAGTAACTGCTACAGTATGACATGAGGAAGAAAACATGCAACATTTTTTTTCTTTTTTTCTTTTGCTTTCCTCATTGATCCAGACACAGCGAAGGAATAGATTTATCTCCTTGCAACGGCTGAGGACATTTTTCAGTCGGTCTTCTCTACTTCTGTGGTGGCCATTGTTTCACCTGCTGCTGTTGCTGTTGCTGACAAGGGGGTGGGCAGACAGGAGATGGGCACACCACTGGAGGTTGTTGGCATGGAGGTGGGCACACCACAGGGGGCTGGCAAGGAGGTGGGCAGACCTGGGGAGGCTGCTGTTGACAGCTGGGCTGGGGCTTATTGCAGCATCCTCTGTCGTTGCGGGAGCACATCTTTGCGTCAAGTTGGGAGACCTACACACACACACAAAAGGAACAACCGTGTGAATCTCCAGGAAAAGCTGGAAACCAGAACTAAGGGACATCCGCTAAAATTGAACAGACAAAAGAAAATATTTCTTTACCCAGCGTGTAATTAATCTGTGGAACTCCTTGCCACAGGATGTGGTGATGGCACTAGGTCTGGATGCCTTTAAAAGGGGATTGGGTGGGTAGTAGATTTGCCCCTGGATGCAAAGCAGCTTGCGCCCCCCAAACATATCGCACAATGAAGCAAAATACTGACAGCCAAGAGAAGCACACTGGATGAGGCAGCAGTGTGTGTGTGTGTGTGTGTGTGTGTGTGTGTGTGTGTGTGTGTGTGTGTGTGTGTGTGTGTGTTCAGGAACAACCTGCTGAAGGACCCACGTTGTTAGTATCAAAGAAAATTTTAAAAACTGGCAGGGGGGAGGCCTGGTCCGCATGGCATGACAGAATGTTCCAAGGGTAAGAGCCACCACCAAGAAGGACCTTCTCATGTTTTACAGCCAATACACCTCATAAGGGTAAAGGATGCGCAAGGGTACAGGATCTCGCCTACAGTTTAGAGAGGCAGATTCAGACGGAGGTGACCCTACAGGAATCCTGTTCCTAAGACTTGGAGGGCTTTAAAGGGGAATAACCAGCACTACTTAGCAATGGATGGAAGCACCATATCAAATACCAGATTTGAAGGAGGGCACTGTATACCCTGGCTTGAGGCCATACAGAAGAAGTTTGTGGGATATCCCACAAATACCCTTCTCTATACATGGGGGTTCCTGAATCCTCTGCCCTGAGTTTAACCCACGATGGACTCAGGCAATGAGGACAATAAATATCCCACACACACACTTTCTCACTTCTCTCTTCATCCCATAGGACTAGCTTTAAAGAGGCATCTGTACTCCCAAATCCCTCTTAATAAAGAATGTAAACATCTTTTGAGGGTGTGCTTGTCTTCAAGGCTAGACTTAGGTGTGCCTCAGTCTTCTGAATTTCAGGAATATCCTCTCTGGTTACTCGAAGGGACTGGCTCAGTGCGGAATATTCCTGGGTGGTGACTCAGCTCGTCACTAGCCAGATGTATTATTTTCTTGATCACTGGCAGGATTTGGAGGCCTAACCTTACTTACACACACACACACACACACACACACACACACACACACACACACACATCTCTACACACTGTTGTTGCTTCGTTCTCTTACAGAAAAGAGCCAGTCACCAGAAAACTGCAGCATAGCGATCTCTTCAAAATGAATAGACATTAGTTCTCCCTTAGATAAATCTTTTAACGAACTCAGACTGCAATGAGTTTGGACCAGCCGAGCAACATTTCTCTCTCTCTCTCTCTCTCTCTCTCTCTCTCTCTCTCTCTCTCTCTCACACACACACACACACACACACACACACACACACACACACACACTATGTGCTTTGCATCCCCGTTTAGATTTCTTGAAAAATGACAGTGGAAGCTCAGTCACCCCAATTTTTCTGAAGAACCCCAGTCCCCCACCATCCCATTCCCATCTTTGGAGTAGTAGAAAGCATGTTCAGACTTACCCAAATTCCGAGCAGGAACACTTGTGGTAGAAAAACCTTGAGTGTATGTCTGGATCTTTGGCGGTGATACCTTTTTATATGGTCTCCTTGCAAATCCTTCAGGAAGTTGAGACTTCCCTTCTTGGGAAACGTTCTTTTTTCTTTACAGAACTTTTCATCCGGTTCCTTCTACCCTACAAGATGAGCGATATTGCCATGGAAGGGCCTCGCCCCGTGGAAGATTTCAAAAGTTAATATGGTACTCTGTTTTGCAATATGGTACCTCATCCCCTATTTCCCTGGCTGACTCTCACCTGTGTCAGAATTCTGTGTCAGAACTCCTCATGTCATGTCAACAAATTACCTGCATAGGCCAACTTGGGGTGGTGGTGAATAAAGAGATGTCCAAGCAGACAACCCTTCTGAGGTACGTATGTACCGGATGTAATAAACACACTGAACAGTGAGAAGGTGACTTGAAGTCACACTGCGTGGAGGACATAGCATGTTTGCACAAACATTCTTCCTATGCCCAAGTGCAAGAATTCTTATTTCCTAAAGAGAGTAGATGATCCACAGGTTTAAATCTATGGAGTCCCTGTAGAATCTTTTTCATTAGAAGAGAGACCCCATCCTTTAACAGGGTCCTCTCGGGTAAACAATCAGAACCATCCTCCCTTATTAACTGGGTGTGGAGAAACCATTATTAAAGTGATGACCCTCTATTTGTTTGACATATTGTAAGCTTGATTGGGGTTTTTTTTAATGGAAACTTGTAAGCTGCCTTGGGCCTTGGCAAGGGAAAAGCGGGATATAAATCTTTTAAACAAATGTTTAGCTGCAGGAGTCAAGAGAGCAACTATATCCCTCTTCTCCCCCTGTAAGGTTTTGTGAATTGCTCTCAGCAGAAAAGCAAGCAGGAGGCAACGTTTTCCAAAGATGGAACTCCTAATAAACAGTGACCACTTCTGAAACACTACCAGCTTTTGGTGTGTTTGGGGGGGGGAAATCATGGGGAAACAGGATGAGGTAGGAGCATTTTGGAAGTATACCCACATTTGTCCCAGAGGTCAGATTTTCCCAGAATTCCCAAATGTCAGTGTGTTCAACATGTTTAAGGGACCCCCGAAGAGATATAACCACCTACAAAAAAATTCCCAGGTGTTCCAGATACCTGTAGCAGAGGCGTTGCATTCACCACTCATTTGGTTTGAAGGCATAACAAATTTGTCCATTTATTCCTATGTAAAGCATAGACCGGACAACACAAGATCTCAAACAAACACATAGTTGTGTTGTGCACACAGCTTCTGTGCTTTAGGGGTCTGTAGGGGTATGTCTCAGCACAGTGTACCCCAAGTTTCAAGTCCCTTCCTCTCAGGGTTTTTTATGACCCTTCAAATCCTTGAAATACTGCAGCTTTAGTTGTGAGTTCAGCACAAAAATGCACAAAAACACATATTAGTGTTTTACACACAACTTCTGTGCTTTAGGGTTGTGTAGGGCCATGTTTCAGCACAGTGTACCCCAAGTTACAAGTTCCTGAGTACAAGAGGTTTTTTTTTATGATGCTTCAAACCCTGTAAGTGCTGCAGCTTTAGTAATATGATGAAAATGACTACATTAGGTATACTCTGTTAAGCATGCACTCCAATGAGTGCTTTGAGCAATGCCTGGTGTTGCTCCTGCTTACAGCTGTGTACAGCTGATCACTTGCACCTGAGGTGCTCAAAACAAAGTGGATTCAAAAGCCAGGGCCCTGGCCATGAAAAAAAAAAGCCAAAGTTTCATTTCTAATTTCAGTAAGGAGGGGGTACCCTGCAACCAATTCCTGCACCTCATTTTTCCTAAAAACAGTTATCTTTGCTCTTCTGGGGGGGGTCAGTGGGGTGACGCTAGAACTCTGAAAATTGTTTTAAAACATAGTTTCACTGTCTAAGTTCCACAAAAAAAATTCCAGTAAAATTGGGGAAAGCCCTTTTTAAAAAAACTATTTTCTTTCACGAGTTGCTCAATACACTTATTGGAGCCAACATAGTTCGATTTTCATTTAGTTAACATAATAAAGGTTATAGACCTTATTTAGGACATGACACGTCCTATATAATAATGATGATAATAATAATAATAATAATATACAGTATTTATATACCGCCTTTCTGGTCATTGGATTTCTCCTCCAATTTTATTCAAGGCGGTGTACATGGGCAGGCTGTTCTAAACCCCAAAGGGTTTTTACAATATAATAATGTTCTAATCTTTCATAAAACCCTTCATTCGAGATGTTACTTTCACATTGTTATGGAAGAGTCAACCTCCAGAGGGTATAGTGACAGATACAGCAGCTTCAGCGCAGCTGAAGCGTGCTGAGGCGAACGCCAGAAGCTGCTGTATCTGTCACTATACCCTCTGGAGGTTGACTCTTCCATAACAATGTCCATGCCCTGGACTCACACATTCCAAAATACCCTGTATTCCAAGATATACCCTAACAGGAATCCTCTGTTTCAACCTTCCCTAGTCCACTATCTGTTGAAGCAAACTGGAAGAAGCCACAGCTTGGAATGCGGATGGGTGGAAACATGCAATATACTCATGCAGTCTGATGTGGCATCGTTTTCACCATCCGGTGTGTTCACAGAATTCGGAAACACACACCTCGAAAGGATTGTCCCACTGGACGTTCCTTGTTTTATCATTAAAGTTGGCCAACGTGTAATTCTTGATATCTGGACTTCTGACACAGACCATTAAATCATGTCGTACAGAGCCAGTCCCTGAAATATGAAGAGGTGCCACATTGCAAAAGAGACTCCACTGCTTCCTCGTGATTGTACGCCCAAGCCGTTCTCCAAGGGGCGAGGCTCATCGATAGAAACTTTGCTCATCTCCTGGAAGCCCAGTCTTGCTCACTAATATTTCCCAAGACAGGAATTTCAACTTCCTGAAGGAAGGAGAGGAGACCATATAAAAAGGAAGCCCCAGTCCAGAATCCAAACATACACTCCAGCTGTCTCTTATCGCTCGTATTCCTGCTTGGTACTTGGGTAAGTCTGGAGATTGTTTTTTTACGGCTCTGGTGATGGGAATGGAGTAGTGGGGAGCTGGGATTTTTTGGAAGGGTGGGAACGACATGGATTATTGAGACCCCTGAGGTCTCTGGGAGAAACAACTTGCATGCAAAGCAAAGGAATATGTGGAACTACCCCCTGAGTGATATTGTTTGCCTGATCAGAAGTCATTTTATCTAAGAAAAGAACCACCATGTTATTTTGAGCAAGGGAACATTAGGGATAATTGATTGCTAAGCTGCTGATTCCAGAGATTGGATCTGTCCTGGAGATGCAGAAGTGGACAGAATTGTGTGTGGAACCAAGAACATCTAGCATTGCCGGGGAAAAAAAAGAAAAGAAATCTGATTAGCCAGGAGTTATCGGAAGACGATCCTCTGTATCTCGCCAGTCTCGGCAACCAGAGGAGGAGGATATTCCTGAAATTCAAGAGACTCAGGCACACCTAGGCTAGCAGTAGCCCTGAAGGCAGCAATGCTCAAGGGATGAGGTTCTCTCCTCGAACAATTATGGAGCACACCTACCAACCCCATGGGTCACTTTTAATTTAGCTAGTCTAGGTTTGAAGAGGAGGATTGAGAGGAGATGGTGGGACAGTTTGTCTTCTCTTTGGAAGCCACTATGTGAGGTTTCAAATGTTGATGGTAGTAGAGAGTCTAAGTGGGACACGGTCTTGTGCCATGTTTGAAGAGTTGCATCTTCCTTTCTTGCAGGACTCCCAGCAAAAAGATGTGCTCCCGCAACGACAGAGGATGCTGCAATAAGCCCCAGCCCAGCTGTCAAGAGCAGCCCCCCCAGGTCTGCCCACCTCCTTGCCAGCCCCCCGTGGTCTGCCCACCTCCATGTCAACAGCAGCCTCCCCAGGTCTGCCCTCCTAAGTGCCAGCCGCCACTGCCAACACCTTGCCCACCTCCTTGCCAACAACCTCCAGTGGTGGTGTGCCCACCCCCTTGCCAGCAGCAGCAAGTCAAGCAGCCCTGCCAGTGGCCACCTCAGCAGAAGTAGAGAAGACCATCGGAAAGTGTGTTGAGCTGTTGCAGGGTGACGCGTCGACCCCTGTGCCGTCTCCGGCTTCAAGTCTTCTTGCTGCTTGTCTTCTTCCTTGTGTGAAAATGTAGCCACTGTCATGGTCACCCACATTCTGGGACCTTTGATCCACTCTGTATTTATGCGATCTGTAAACCATAATCTGTTTGCTCCTATGGTCCTTGAGTGACCCATGTGAGCCATTCAAATATATACATTTCCCATGAGTGTTCTGGTACTCTGGTATTTTTCTTGAACATGGGGTAGCCTGGAATGTTAAGTCCAACACCTTGATAAGCTCAGCTTTGTTTTTTTTTTTTAGAAAGAGAAAACCAAGTTAACTCTACCAAAAGGTTCATGAACATAAAATAGACATCACTTGTGTGTTTTGGGAAGCATTTCCAAACATAAGGGCAGAGTTACCCAAGGGAGGAGAACAGAGCTTGTTATATGCAAGTTCATTCCTATTTTCACCTATGAAAGGTTGGAATGTCTTCTGCTGTGTCTCCTTCTAGTGGCTTTCCATGGAGTGGAGCTGGAAAGACCGTATGTGGTGTGTTGGGATTGGATCAAAGACCCTACTCCAAGAAAGGGGGCACTGGCATCATTGGGGGGTACAGAGTTTGTGGATTGTGCTGGGTGTTAACCCAGGGAGGGGTGACACCGGTGGTGTAAAAATGCACCAGTGGTAGAAAATGGGTTCAGATGCGGTTATCTGTTGGATAAGGCAGGAGAAAAAGCACTGGGATTGAGAAGGCTTTGTTTTTTTCCAAGTGGCTTGATTTTGAGGGGGTTGCAGTAGGGCTTCCGTTCCTTCTGTCTGCTGGAGTCAGTGACCTGCTAGTCTGGAGTCTGTCTGCTGCTAGTCAGTGACCAGTTTATTGGTTTCTCAATGTTATTGCCCCCCCCTTTGAATGTTGAGATCTCTTAGAGGGTTGATGGGGCGAAGGGGCAGAAATGGAAGCAGTAACAGATTTTACTTTTCTGGGCTCCAAGATCACTGCAGACGGAGACAGCAGCCATGAAATTAAAAGACGCTTACTCCTTGGAAGGAAAGCTATGGCAAACTTAGACAGCATAATAAAAAGCAGAGATATCACCATGCCAACAAAAGTTCGCATAGTCAGGGCGATGGTGTTCCCAGTAGCAATGTATGGTTGCGAGAGTTGGACCATAAGGAAGGCTGAGCGCCGAAGAATAGATGCTTTCGAACTGTGGTGCTGGAGAAGACTCCTGAGAGTCCCTTGGACTGCTAGGAGTCAAATCAGTCAATCCTAAATGAAATCAACCCTGACTGTTCCTTGGAAGGACAGGTACTAAGGCTGAAACTCAAATATTTTGGCCACCTAATGCGAAGAGAGGACGCTCTGGAGAAGACTCTGATGCTGGGAAAGATTGAAGGCAAAAGGAGAAGGGGAAGGCAAAGGATGAGATGGTTAGACAGCATCACCGATGCAACAAACATGAAAATGAGCGAACTCAGGAAGATAGTGGAGGACAGGAAGGCCTGGCGGGATATGGTTCATGGGATCACGAAGGGTCGGACACGACTTAACGACTGAACAACAACAACAATGTCACTACTATTGTCATTACATTCAGTAATATATGGGAATTACGATTTATGAGTAACATTAGCACAAAAATCCACATGACAGTACTAAGGATTCTGTACAGTCTGGTACGGGAGGAGGTCCATGGGGGTGACACCATGAGATCTCACACCGGGTGACACCAACCTTGCTTGGAGTGCACTTCAGTATAGAAAGGCTGGTTAAAAATGAAAGAGGATGATCGTCATTATGTGTACAACAGAATGCTGTGGAGCAGCTGATTGTGTTATACAAATAACAAGAGTGTGTTCATGGGGGTGACGTGATGAGCTCTTGTACCGGGTGACACAAACTCTAATGATGCCACTGAAAAGGGGGAGGCTATTGTGGGGACAAGGGCAAAAAATGGTAGTACTTCTAATGAAAACAAGCCAACTCCCTAATTCCACAGTTTTGCATTAAGTTCTACTACATTCATTCATGCACCCCACATTACATCAGACTTAGAGCATCAGAAAGAAGTGGGGATGTGGATCAAGTCTTTGACCCCAAGTCCCGAGTCTTTGGTTGCGAATTGTGAGTCCCTATCTATTTAATGGGGAAAAACGGGTTGAAACCTGAATAAAATCCGACTTGTCGTAAAAGCCTCCAAGTCTCGAGTCGAGTCTTTTACAATCGCCGAATCAAGTCCGAGTCGAGTCATTGACGTGACTTGAGTCCGAGTCGAGTCCGAGTCAATAGACTCAAGTCTACATCACTGCAAAGAAAGGCACATTGCCAGCATGAGGGCCACAGGGAGGTTAAAAGGGCAGAGTCATCTGCGGGAGAAGACTAGAGCTTCTTAACAGAACCCCTGTTCTCCTCTTCTTATCTATAAGAGCACCCCGTTCTCCTCCAAATGCTGAGCCCATGGACGGCTCCTGTCTCATCTATTGTTATGCAGCTATCCCCACTCTCCTAGTGGAGTCAGACATTCCCCCAGATCAGTTCCCATTTCCAGTCACATCTGAATCCTAAAACCCCAAGAGGTGGTTCCCCACTGAACGTCATACTGCCTCTGGGTGTACGTACACTGTGGGAGACAAACCAAAATAGGGGTTCAAGATGGAGTAAGGATGAACTTCATAACATTCTCTGATATTGCATTTCACAAAGGCTTTTGGCCTAACATTACTAACTCCTATGAACTATGTTACACTCTCAATAGTTCTATAAACAAGTCTACTAATAACTTTGGCTAGGTCACAATAACTCTTTGGCAATATTGCAAGAACACATCTGGAATCTCTTTTAGCAAAGATCCTTGGACAAAGGGATGGGTCATAGTGACCTGACAAACCATATATGGGAGGGAGACAAGACCGCGAGATCAGGGGTAAAGGAATGTTGAAAAACAAGTTGTGTAACCAGTGATTTCCTATAAAACCTATCCCAAACTATATTGGGGTATACCTAGCCATTATGGCTGGCGTCCCTTCCATGCAACTATGGTACCCTTGCGTGAAAGGAAATTAATAAATAAAAGCAGCGGCGGAACGACGGTGGAGCGCGTGGAGCAGCAGCTCCAGGCGCTCGGGCGGGCGGGGCGGGCGGCGTGCTCGGGGAACTTACCCTCGGGAAGCGCGGCGTTGCCTCGGCCCGCCCGCCCTCCCTGGAGCCTGTTCGGCTCCAAAATGAGGACAAAACGGGCGGGGGGGGCGCGTCAATGTCATGCGAGGGGCGCATCGATGTGACGCAAGCAGGCCCCGCCCGCGCACCCAGGCGCCCTCCCGGCGCCCATCGTCTCTGAATAAGAGCTCCTTGCTTTGAGCTGAAATGTATTGTCTCCTGTCTTTACTTAGGCTGATAACTCTTAACCTCTCAGACAACCACAACCAGGTAAAAAGAACTCATAAGAGATTGTAACACCTTAAAAAATTATCTCTAATGGCAACGCCTTTATATCTAACTCACCTATTGTCACCAAAGATGCACAGTAATGGTCACCATTCTAGCATTTAACTGACATCTTGCCAGTGGCCCAGGGCAGAGCAAGGAAAAAAAACAAAAAACAAAACCAAAACCCTCTCCTGGTCAATCTTGAGGGAAAGGATAAAATCCTATCCTGTTCTTTGGGGAAGCTGGTCAATCCTCTACTGAACTCCTCCTTCCACTCCCTGAATTGGAAAAGGAAGGGGGGGAGGAGAGGAGGAGGAAATGGGGAGGGGAGGGCTGAGATAGAACATTGGAGAGTGGGAGGAGCAGGGGCTGGAGTATCATTGGTTAAGAATAGGCTTACCAGATCTCCAACCGGGACAGAGTGCACTTTAGGAGAAGGAATGTGGGCAGGAGTAGCTTGTTAAACCTTAGAGCACAATCCTAGCCTAGGATTGTGCTCTAAGGTTTAACAAGCTATACCTGCCCATGTTCTTTCTCTTAAAGGTCTAGCACTCTGTCCCGGTTGGAGATCTGGTAAGCCTAGTTAAGAAGGACCACATTTGGCATGTTGCATCCGAAGATCTTGGGCTGATCCTGGGCGTTCATATGACTGAACACTGTTTTCCCATCTCAGTTCCTAGGCTGGATGTTCTATCCACCTGACAACACACTGGGGACTGTGTGTTACTGGCAGACTATAGAAAAGGCAATTATCCGACAGTGCATTCACAATCAAATAGATTTCCACTACAGAAGGAGAAATTGTTTTTAAATCTATTTAATGTTTGTTTACATGTTTTGTATCCCACTTTTCTCCCCAAAGGGCACCCAAAGAGGCTTATAGAGCCACAACATGCTCACATTTAAAACTATAATCGTCGGCAGTATAAATCTGAAAACGTCCTTCAAAAGTCACAAATGAAACACAGTTCATAAAAATAAAATAATCACTTGTGTGTTCTGGGAAGTATTTTCAAGCATAAGGGCAGGGTGCTAAAAATTGCAGAGTCATTTGAGGGAGGAGAACAGAGCTTGTTACATGCAAGATCATCCCTACTTTCACCTATGAAAGGTTGGAAAGTCTTCTGCTGTGTCTCACACAGGTGGCTTTCTAAAGACTGGAGCTGGTGCAGGGAGTCCATCTGTGGTGGGATGGAAATGAGGATCTTACCCCAAGAAAGGGGTGGGGGAAAGGCTAGTTTACAGGGACAAGGGAAACTATTCTACTCAAAACAAGCTTCCAAATTCCACAATTCTAAGCCTGAGTCAGGGTCTGTTAGTTTTGCATTAAGTTCGGCCACACACATTGATGCTCCCACTTCTCAGACTAGAGCAGTGTTTCCCAAACTTTTTCGACCTGTGGCTCCCTTGACGATTGGTCGCGTGGCTCCCCATTACATGATGTTGATGCCTGTCAATTGGCATTGCACTGTTTTCCGAGAGGATTCCGTGGCACTCCGCGGTTCCCCTGGCTGGTATCCGCGGCTCCAGCCTCCCAGTTTGGGAACCACTGGACTAGAGCAACAGAAATGGAAGCAAAGGAAATTTGCCCTTTGACAGGCCAGCATGACAACACTGCGTTGGACAACCAGTGCTCCTGACATGGGAGGTGTCGAGACTTATTAAGCCTGCCCTGAGGACATACCAGCACTGCTGGATTTAGAGGGTAGCATGAAGGATTTCGGAGACGCCAGTTTGAATGGCCACACCCGTCGACATTTTCAAGGAGAACATTCCCTTCAGGGCTGGTTGCACTTTGGTTGACTTGCTGCACCAGCCTGTCCCCCATTGGTTCAGTGGTGTAATGGTTTGGGAGTCGGACTTAGATCTGGAAGATCCAGGTTCAAATCCCCGCTCAGCCATGAAGCTTCCTGGGTGACCTTGGGCCAGTCACTATCTCTCAACCCCACCTACCTCACAGGGTTGTTGTGAGGACAAAAAGGAGGGGAGGAAATATGTACACCACTCTGAGCTCCTTGGAGGAAGGGCGGTATAAAAAGGTGAAAAATAAAATAAATAAATAAAACCCAAGCTGGTCGTGAGGGTGCCTAAAATAAGAGGCGAGACCACAATAAGGGGTTGGGGGGGTTCACATCAGGTCACAACTTCCTTAACTCATTCTAAAGGATCTGCTGTGTGGACAAGCTGGGCGGCAGGAGCATCCCATGGAGGAAGTCCGCTTCCTCCCCCTAATCTCAGAAGAGGAGCCATCACTACTGCCTGAGCTCCAGGGTTCTTCATGGGTGATATAAATATAAGGAATATTAATATTCTGGACCGTACAAGGAGAGCTCTGTAGAGCAATAGACTGAGAAATCTTATAGAATGGATATTTTGATAGGAACATTTCCATGTGGAAAAAAAAAAAGTTGAATGGATTTGAGAGGCCCCTTTCTAACCTGTGTTTCTCTTTTTAAAAAACAATCAAACAAAGCTGAGCTTGTCAAGGTGTTGGGCTTAACCTTCCAAACTACCCCATGTTCAAGAAAAAAACCAAAGTACCAGAAAACTCAAGGGAAATTATATTTTAATGGCTCACATAGGACACTCAAGGACCATAGGAGCAAACAGATTATGGTTTACAGATCGCATAAATACAGAGTGGATCAAAGGTCCCAGAACGTGGGTGACCATGACAGTGGCTACATTTTCACACAAGGAAGAAGACAAGCAGCAAGAAGACTTGAAGCCGGAGACGGCGCAGGGGTCGACGCGTCACCCTGCAACAGCTCGACACACTTTCCGATGGTCTTCTCTACTTCTGCTGAGGTGGCCACTGGCAGGGCTGCTTGACTTGCTGCTGCTGGCAAGGGGGTGGGCAGACCACTGGAGGTTGTTGGCAAGGGGGTGGGCAAGGTGTTGGCACTGGCGGCTGGCAAGGAGGTGGGCACACCACCACTGGAGGTTGTTTGCAAGGAGGTGAGCAAGGTATTGGCACTGGTGACTGGGAAGGAGGTGGGCACACCACCACTGGAGGTGGCTGGCACTTAGGAGGGCAGACCTGGGGAGGCTGCTGTTGACATGGAGGTGGGCAGACCTGGGGGGGCTGCTCTTGACAGCTGGGCTGGGGCTTATTGCAGCATCCTCTGTCGTTGCGGGAGCACATCTTTTTGCTGGGAGTTCTGCAAGAAAGGAAGGAACAACTTTTCAGGCAATGTGCAAGAAACCAAGACAGTATCCCTCTTAGTCTCTCCACCGCCCTCAAGATAGAAACCCAAATGGGAAACGTTGCAGTGGTTGAAGATTTTTCCAGTATCAACTGGCATCAATTTTCCAGAACTACCATGTCTCCCAACCAGAAGACCATGGGAGCTGTCAATGTCACAGAGTGGAAAATGTGGCCCCAATGGTTAGGTGTCATGGCACCTGACCCAAGGATCCTGGACGTCAGTGATGGTTGGGAGTGTATATCTTGGAGGGCAGAACAGTGGATCAAACTAGATTCAGGGCCTAATCCTCTCCAACATTCCAGTGTTGATGCAGCCATGCCAATGGGGTGCATGCTGCATCCTGCAGTGGGGGAGCAGTCATGGAGGCCTCCTCAAGGTAAGGGGACATTTGCCTTGGGGCTGCATTGCAGCTGCATCAGTGCTGGAACGTTGGTTAGGATGGGACCCTCAGGCTAGTTTGAACATAGACACAGCATAAAGCACATGTAGGTACTAGTCTGTCCTCCATGGGGATGTCTTGCACCATCTCAACATGTCTTAATTAAGAAAGGCATGAGGCAATAGTTGTGATCCAAGTGGTTCCATAGTGTCCTCTGGGGACAATCCATCAGTCTAAGTCCAGAAAGAGGATAAAATACCAGAGCAGCCACAGATGAAGGAGAGACTGTGGTTGCCTGTTAAATAGCTAGATGCCTTATTCAGGATGCATTTTCCTAAGTCTCCTGAAATGTCCTCTTAATGCTTTGCTTTTGTCTTCTTTGGAGAAAGTTCTCTGGGCAGAGGCTGCAGAAGTCCTCAGGCTTAGCTATCCCAAGTTGGATACCTCACATAGTGGCTTCAAAAGACATATCGTCCCACCATCTCCACTCAATCCTCCTCTTCAAACCTAGACTAGCTAAATTAAAAGTGACCCATGGGGTTGGTAGGTGTGCTCCATAATTGTTCGAGGAGAGAACCTCATCCCTTGAGCGTTGCTGCCTTCAGGGCTACTGCTAGCCTAGGTGTGCCTGAGTCTCTTGAATTTCAGGAATATCCTCCTCCTCTGGTTGCCGAGACTGGTGAGATACAGAGGATCATCTTCCGATAACTCCTGGCTAATCAGATTTCTTTTCTTTTTTGTCCCGGCAATGCTAGATGTTCTTGGTTCCACACACAATTCTGTCCACTTCTGCATCTCCAGGACAGATCCAATCTCTGGAATCAGCAGTTTAGCAATCAATTCTCCCCAATGTTCCCTTTCTCAAAATAATGTGGTGGTTCTTAGATAAAATGACCTCTGATCAGGCAAACAATATTACTCAGAGGTAGGTCCACACATGCCTTTGCTTTGCATGCAAGTTGTTTCTCCCAGAAACCTCAGGGGTCTCAATAATCCGTGTCGTTCCCACCCTTCCAAAAAATCCCAGCTCCCCACTACTCCATTCCCATCACCAGAGCCGTAAAAAAACAATCTCCAGACTTACCCAAGTACCAAGCAGGAATACGAGCGATAAGAGACAGCTGGAGTGTATGTTTGGATTCTGGACCGGGGCTTCCTTTTTATATGGTCTCCTCTCCTTCCTTCAGGAAGTTGAAATTCCTGTCTTGGGAAATATTAGTGAGCAAGACTGGGCTTCCAGGAGATGAGCAAAGTTTCTATCGATGAGCCTCGCCCCTTGGAGAACGACCTGGGCATACAATCACGAGGAAGCAGTGGAGTCTCTTTTGCAATGTGGCACCTCCTCATATTTCAGGGACCGGCTCTGTACAACATGATTTAATGGTCTGTGTCAGAAGTCTAGATATCAAGAAATACATGTTGGCCAACTTTAAAGATAAAAGCAGGAATGTCCAGTGGCACAATTCTTTTGAGGTGTGCGTTTCCGAATTCTGTGAACACACCGGATGGTGAAAACGATGCCACATCAGACTGCATGAGTATACAGGTGGGCCCCCATTTCCATGGATTCACTATCCACGGTTTCAGTTATCCACGGATCACGGGGACCCTCCCCAGGCTTTTACTTTTTTCCCTAGTAAGCTTCGTTTCTTCCTTAAACAAACAGGAGAAGCAGCCTCTGGCTGCTTAATGCAGGCAAGTAGAACGAGACTAAGTCCTAGAGAGGCTCTGCAAAACCTTAGTCTCGTTCTACTTGCCTGCAATGGAGGCTGCTTCTCTATTTGTTTTAAGGAAGAAACAAAGCTTACTGAAAGAAAAATAAGAGCTGGGGGTGCAAGCATATCTGCCCGCAGGGGAAGCAGGGCGGGGGCCCTTCAAGAAACCATGGAGAGGGTTAAGATGAATTCATCTTTGCGGGAGGGAGTGATGCCTAGCATCTTGAAGACCGCAATTGTGCGCCCCATCCTGAAAAAGCCATCTCTGGATTCCTCCAATTTAAATAATTATCGGCCAGCTTCCAATCTGCCTTTTTTGGGGAAGGTGATTGAGCGGGTGGTGGTATCTCAGCTCCAGGGGATACTAGATGAACCGGAGTATCTGGACCCTTTTCAGTCTGGCTTCAGGTGGGGCTTTGGGACGGAGACAGCCTTGGTCGCCCTGTTGGATGATCTTCGCCGAGGACTGGACAGGGGGAGTGCATCCTTGCTGGTCCTTTTGGATCTCTCGACGTCTTCTGATACCATCGACCATGGTATCCTTCTGGGTCGGCTGGCTGAGTTGGGATTACGGGGCACTGCATTGCAGTGGTTCCGTTCCTACTTGGCTGACAGGTCCCAGATGGTGATGCTGGGAGACGCCTGTTTGGCGCCCTGCCCTTTACAGTGTGGGGTGCCACAGGGTTCAATTCTGTCTCCCATGCTTTTTAACATCTACATGAAGCCGTTGGGGGAGATCATCCGGGGATTTGGGGTGTCACCAATATGCTGATGACACCCAGCTCTATCTCTCCTTGCCATCTCGCTCCAGGGAGGCTGTGGAAGTCCTGGAGCGCTGTCTGGAGGCGGTTGGGGTCTGGATGAGGGCTAATAGGTTGAGATTGAATCCAGAAAAGACAGAGGTCCTACTGGTCAGGAAAGCTCCGACGCAGGTACTGAGTCATCTGCCCGTTCTGAATGGGGTTGTACTCCCCCTGCAGGAACGTGTGCGCAGCTTGGGAGTACTTCTGGATTCACAGGTCTCCTTGGAAAGCCAGGTGGCGGCTGTGGCCAGGGTTGCATTTGCCCAGCTTCGGCTGGTGCTCCAGCTGCGGCCGTACTTGAGTCGATCGGACCTGACCACGGTGGTCCTTAGTGACTTCAAGACTGGACTACTGTAATGCGCTCTACGTGCGGCTGCCCCTGAAGACGGTTCGGAAGCTGCAATTAGTGCAGAATACGGCAGCCCGGGTAGTCACTGGAGCTAGGCGGTTTGACTCTGTTGAGCCGCTGCTTCAGCGGCAGCACTGGCTGCCCATTCGTTTCCGGGCCCAATTCAAGGTGCCAGGCCCAATTCAAGGACCTTTAAAGCCCTTCATGGTTCGGGTCCAGGATATCTGAGGGACTGCCTTCTCCCATACATTCCGGCCCGCTCTCTTAGGTCATCTGAGGGGGCTCTCCTGCGAGTGCCACCTCTATCGCAAGTTAGGGGAGTGGCAACACGTGGGCGAGCCTTCTCTGCTGTGGCGCCACAACTGTGGAACTCCCTGCCAGGGGATCTGAGAACCACCCCCTCCCTCATGACTTTTCGGCGAGGGCTCAAAATGTTTTTGTTTCGTCTAGCGTTTGGGTGATGGGTCGTGGTCTGCCTCCCGTGTCTCAAGATGCTCTGCCATGCTGCTTCTCTGCTCCATATTGTCACCCCCCCCCCAGTGGATGTTATTGTTTTTAAATTTGTTTATGTATGGTTATGTATTGTTTAAATTTATTTTATGTATTATTTTAAATTATGTATTTTAATCTTGTTGTAAGCCGCCTTGGGCATTTGCCTTTCGGCATAGTAAAAGGCGGGATATAATTTTTTAATTAAATAAATAAATCCACAGTTTCAAGTATCCATGGAGGGGTCTGGAACATATCCCCAGCGGATATGGGGGGAGTACTGTATTTCATGTTTCCACCTACCCGCATTCCAAGCTACGGCTTCTTCCAATTTGCTTCAACAGATAGTGGAGTAGAGGAAGTTGAAACCTAGTGGTTTGGGAGTTGGACGTAAACCCAGTGGGACAGAGATTGGGGGCTACGGAATACAGGGCAGAATTGAACCCGAGAACGGACGGAGAGCAGATTGGAGGAAATATGTTTGAGGTAAAGCCAATGAAAAGTAATTCAGGAAGAAATCCGATAGGGGGACAGGAATTTTTGAGCATTTGGCCTGGTCATGCATGCCAATATCAATGTGCTATGTGGAAGTTGAGGTTCATAGGTGAGGATCATTTAAGCTCAGACTTAATGGTGGTTTGCTCAGTCTCTTACTGCCCAATCCTATGGGCAGCCTCCGCTGCTCGAACTAGTATTTCAGCAGCAGAACACAATTTATGGCATCGCAAATGCCATTCCAATGGACCGAGTTGTTGCATGTTTCCATGCCACTGCCAGAGATGGTGAGTGGCACCCTGTGCGCGATAGCAACCAGTCCTGGTGTGGTGGTGGTGGTGGTGTTTCGTGGATGGGGAAAAGGCATTCATGGGCAATTGGGTGGAGGGTGGGAGGTGTATTGTAGGCAGGAGGGGGTATCCCACCATGAGCAACATGAATGAGCATGAACGTGAGCAACTATATAGCTGGCACAGGTCCAAGGCATCCCATAGACAATCGAGGGGCTTACAGAGGGGTAAGGGAAAATATTTCCCATTGCCTGTACCAAGCCTCCCAATTAGTGTCCCCCCCCCATCATGGCATGTTTTGGTGCGCTCACATGCTAGAGTGGGGAGAGGGAGGATAGGATTGGGGTCTAAGCTGATGAAGGCTACACCCATTATCTGACTGGGGTCTTGGCAGCTCTCAGTGTAGTAATGAACCACTGAGAAAATGCTCAAATCCTACGCACTGTTCGCACATACTATGATTTCCTCCCATGCTTTGCTTATGCTCTGGCTGCCAGAAGGAGATTGTGAGGCCATAGCTGAACGTCCGTGTGCATGCTTCGTATCAAGATCATGCCACGTTTAATCCTTTGCATCTCCACGTCAGGCCGGGGAAAACCCCAAGGAGCTACTTACGGTCACTGCGGATATTATTGAGTTAGGTGGAGCCATGGGTGTGACTTGGGACAAGGCACCTTCGGATGATCATAATAGTTGGGGAGGTCCAGAACTGCATAGTCAAGTATCTGTAAACAGAGCAGAAGAGCCAAGCTGCAGACAAAGCAGAAGAGCCTAGCTGCATCTCCAGGTTACACTGGAAAAAAACCCTCTCCAAAAGTCATGGAACATCACTGACATCCCATGTGGACCATATCATGCAAGACTGAACAATGCTCTGACTAAGGCAGCTCCCTCACTCCTCCTTTATGGATCCGATTGCATCAGTTTAAGTAGGACTGACACTAGGAAACAATTCATCATCTCAGGCGACCGATGATGCACATGGAATTGTGGTGTGCAGTGTAAGCCTTACACAATCAACACTTATCACCTGATTTGATTGGTTGCATGTTTATTATTAGCACTGCATTCCGGACTGGCACCTCTGTGACATTGGACTCACCTGGTTTGCTCCAGTTGTCGGAGAGTTCTGTCACTCCTCTAAAAACCAGGAATGGGCACCTGATCAGCTATGTTTCTGGAAGACGTGAATGGGTATTAAAAAGAATTACTTAATATCGGGGAAGTTTCCGGGTCCACCTAGCCGAGAACGGACTCATCCGCCAGTGTCTCTCCAAGGTCTACAGGCAGAGACTTGCTATGCGATGAGCTCATTTCTTGAGGGATGCAGGTGGTGTGGACACATGAGCCAAACTTCCCTATTGGTGCGAAGGGAAACATTCTTATTGGAATTCTCCACTGAAGTTGGGGTTGCAATTGTACGAACATCAGAAGAGCCCTGCTGGATCAGGCCAAAGGCCCATCTAGTCCAGCTTCCTGTAATCCCACAGTGGTCCACCAGATGCCTCAGGGAGCACACAAGACAACAAGAGACCTGTATCCTGTTGCCGCTCCCTTGCATCTGGCATTAAGAGAGAGCCTATTACTAAAACCAGGAGGTTGCTTATCCCCATCGTGGCTTGTAACCTGTGATGGACTTTTCCTCCATCAATTTGTCCAATCCCCTTTTAAAGGCATCCAGGCCAGGAGCCATCACCACATCCTGTGGCAAGGAGTTCCACAGATGAATTGCATGCTGGATGAAGAAATATTTTCTTTTGTCTGTTCTAATTCTCCCGCCACTCAGTTTTAGTGGATGTCCCCTAGTTCTGGTGTTGTGCAAGAGGAAAAAGAACTTCCCTCTATCCACTCTACTCATCCCATCCCATGCATAATTTTATATGCCTCAATATACTGTATAAGCAATATTCAGAGTGGGGGAGACAGGGGGCAGCTTCATTGGGGACCTCACAGACTTCCTGAGAACCTATCAGGGACCGTTTACCACTGCTGAAACACGTAGCTCTCCTTTTTCTACGTTATTTTTTTTAAAAATTCTACTCATTTTTCATTCTAGCACGGTGTGTGCTGTGCTTCCCCCACACACACGCACACGGACACAAACAACCATATTTACTATTTTGTGGGACCATTTTTTGGCTTGGGGGGACCCTCCAAGAGCTGGAAATAACCCCTGAAAATCCCCCAAAATGACCACCAGTGGGGTCTTAATAGAGGTGGCACCAGGTCTCCTTTCTTAAACTGGGAATGCCAAAAGCGTGCCCCCGTGCATTCTGGGATAGAAAATACCATTTTCTATCCCAGAATGCACTGGGGCACGCTTTTGGAAGTGGTGATATTTTGAAGTTTTAAGGAGAATGGAATTCCTTTCCAAAATAACTGATTTCCGTAGACTGCCCCATGGAACACAGATCCCCCCACTTTCTCCAGAATTTTAGAGGCCATAGAAAATGACTATGGTGAACCATTCACGAGGGATAGATTTTAGAATAGACTAAAGGGAATACTCCTTCCTGTGGAGCACAGTTAGCTTGTGGAATTCTCCACCACATGAGATGCTGGTTGTCTTGTAG
Source organism: Plestiodon gilberti rubricaudatus (assembly GCA_026170595.1). NCBI lineage: Eukaryota > Metazoa > Chordata > Lepidosauria > Squamata > Scincidae > Plestiodon > Plestiodon gilberti. Next base: position 28,451,697 of record JANXHW010000009.1, on the reverse strand, counting down.
CCTAGATAGCTTTAAAAAGGGATTAGACACATCCACCTAGTAGAGGAGGAGGTCTCTCAGTGACTTGTAGCCATTATATCTCAATAGAACCTCCATGGAGAGGGGCAATGTACCTCTAAGTACCAGCTTCTGAGGGAAGGCAAGAGGGTAGGGCTGTTTTGCTTTGTGGCTTGTGAACTTCCTAGAGGCTTCTTAGCTGTCCACCATTGGAAACAGATTGCTGTTTTCTTATAGTCAAGGGCTTACTATGCCGGGAGTTCCAAGAACTGTGAGATCACTGCCTGGCACTCTCAACTGCCGGTGACTCCATGGCATGTGTGCATATATTACATAAAGAGACGTGGGATCATGAATTTACCAGGTTTTTCTGGTTATATCAATTATGTTATCCATCACTAAACTGACTCGTTGATGGATCTCGTAATTGCTTAGTAACAACTCTTTGTTTACGCCGACACTGAGTTTTGTGTTATCATAAGACAGCTGCTTTTTTGCAGGTTTGGTGCGCTGCTGCCACACCATTCCTGTAAACGTGGGCAAAAGACGATTGCCTGCCTCCGACAGACCGGTTGCCAGAATGTCGCTTTGACTGCTGTCTGTACGCCCAACTGCCCTCGGCTTCCAGAACATTCCAACATCCGCAGCATCAATATGTCCCACGTGTTCCTAATTTGCTTGAATTCTAAATGTCATTGAGACATGAATGTGAAAAAACATGTGCTAAGCAAGATACAGATTAAAAAAACAAAGAAGAAAAGGAAAAGAGCATATAGGAATACTCAGAAATATTAAACCAAAAACCACAAGCTGCTTCATCTATCTCAGAGTAGCCAGGAATCTATAATTCATATGTCTCTACGGCAAATCGCCTTATACCACTTTCTAAACAAGCTTGTCTATGTCATCCTCCCTTGATATTCCTGTAATGTTAGAGAGCTGGGATGGTGTAGTGGTTCTGGTGTTGGACTTAGACCTGAAAGATCCAGGTTCAAATCCCCGCTCAGTCATGAAGCTTCCCGGGCGACCTTGGGTCAGTTGTTAGCCTCACCTACCTTGCAGGGTTGTTGTGAGGACAAAAAGAGGGGAAGAACCACACACACCACCCTAAGCTCCTTGGAGGGAAGGGAGGTATAAAAAACTGGAAAAATAAATAATATCATAAGCTATCAATCGAAAGGTCGGCAGTTCGATTCCCGCGACGGGGTGAGTGCTCGTTGCTTGGCCAGCTCCTGCCAACCTAGCAGTTCCAAAGCATGTCAATGCGAGTAGATAAATAGGTACCACTTGCGGGAAGGTAAACAGCGCTCCGTGTTCCAGCTGCATGCTACGCGCTGCGGCAAGGAGAGTCATGCCAGCCACATGACCACGGAGGCGTCTTTGGACAACGCTGGCTCTTCGGCTTTGAAATGGGGATGAGCAACACACCCTAGAGTCAGACACGACTGGACTTAATTATCAGGGGATACATTTACCTTTATTTCTCATATAGACCCATTTTGCATCTGCTTTGACCAAGTTGCAAAGGTGGGGGGCTCGAATACCTTCCAAAGATCCTGATAGTTTAATTCCAGCTGCAGTCAGTAAGCAGGTAATCACTTCTCCATTCGACACGTCCCACTTGACTGAAGGCTTCTAGGTGCTTCCGCATGTTCCGTACCCAAGTGAGATATTCCCCTAGGCTCTAGTTACCAAACTCCGGGAGAGCTGGGTGCATGGTCCGTTCTAAATTCAGTATTAGATCGCCACCTTCTGGCGACTGGAACATAGAACAATCCAATATATTTTTTTCAGCTTTTTTTTTTTTTTATAACAGCAGGTGGAAGAAAGAACTCCAGCTTTCAGTCACTAGAGGGAGCAAAATATGAAGCCGTAAGGAGGACTCCTCTGGAAAGGGAGCCGTTTTCTAGTCAGCAATAGGGATGTGGCTTCTCCGGCAGGTTAATCTCCTGAAGTTGCCTGGTGCTGCTTTTGGAATGTGTCCAAATGCCAAATGGACCTTAGCCGGAAAGAAGCATCTGGCTCAGCAAGAGGCAAACTGAAACATTTGCCTAGGGGTATATCTTGATGTCTAGGCCTGTCATCTTTCCCTGAGAAAATATGTCGCCTGGGGAAAGACAGTATAGAAATCTTCTAAATAAATAAATCTCACATAAATGCTGCAAGTTGATGCAGCCACCTTGATTGCCCTTATTGGGAGAAAGGCGGGGTAGAAATCCTTTAAATAAATTTACTTGGGAGTAAGTCCTGCCAAACACAGTGGGACATATTTCTCTTACCTGTGCCGGGCATAGTACTTGAGTATGCTTTTTATATTGATCTGGGCTCCCCACTCACTACCTGGTGGAGTATTGGTTGCTGCCCCTATAAGTGGCACTTGAAGGTTCAGGGGTTAACCCAAGCAGGTGGACCTTCTGAGGGACATACCGTATTGGTCTGAGTATAAGACTCACTTTTTTCTCCTAATTTAAGTTTTTAAACTAGGGGTGCATCTTATAATCAGGCTGTTGCGATTTAATGCCAGTGATTTAATTGAATTTTTTTAATAGCACCAAACTTTAAGGGTGCGTCTTATAATCAGGTGCGTCTTATACTCGGGACAATACGGTAACTGGTTTGATACCCAAGCTGGCTGATACTTGACTCCACCCCTGCATATGGGACCAAACTTGCCTCTCCAGAAATCCAGTCTGCCTCTCTATTGCCCCCCTCTCATATGATGTACATTTGTTCCAGTGCTGCTACTGTTTTGTACTTATTCTCTGGTCTCTCGATCGACTTGCCTGACTTTTCAGTTCTGCCTAGACACTCCTGATTTGTATCGCCCCCCGGGGCCGGCTCATCAATTAGGCCAACTGAAGCTGTTGTCTCAGGCAGCTGATTTGTGGATGGTGCTCTTCTCTGTCCACCTACTTGCCTCCACTGCTCCTCTTTCTCCTTCCGCTCCTTGGATTGGAAAAGGGAAAGGGGGGCAGAGAGGAAGAGGAAGTGTGGAGGCTCAGTCAGCAGAGGCTCTTGGGCCGGCCCTGTGCCCCCCTCTTACTCCAACTTCTGTTTATCAGGAACAGTCAGTAGTTCCCAGTCTGTGTTCCCTCACCTAACCAGCTCTTTTCGGCTATGTTCTCCTCCTACATCAGGTCACTATCACTTGGCCTCATCTTGTTTTCACCTAGACTAGAGAATCGCTGGTCTGTCATTAGACGGCATATCTTCTCAAAGATCTAGGGCAGGAGAAACCATTATGCTTCGTGTACTAGTATTTAGGGGCCGAGCCCAGTAGTAGATGTTACGTACATATATGCCAACTCTCTCCACTTACCAGGGGTGGCCCCTGTTTCCTGATGCCCACCTCTAGACGATGCCAAATTCCCCTTTTGTCAATTGTTGTGATGGAATGCATGCTTCCTTGGCCTTCCTGCTTCCCAGATAAGAGATGATGCACTCCAAAGGGGGGGGGAGGGTAGAGGCCCATGTTCAGTCCCCAGCAGTGTCTCCATATATGAGAGTTTTGAAATTCAAGTGGCATAGCTCTGTTGTGTTTTGCATAGCTGAAGTGTGCATGCAAATAAACAATTTGTGTACACTGCGCATGGATTGCGCATGCATACGGTACAATTTGTCAATAGCAGTAGCCCTAGTGAGAGCAAGCTTGTTAGCTCCACCCCTGGCTTGGAAACGACCCAAAATTATTGGGTTGGCTGCTGATCCAAAACGGCTGGAGTGGGTGGATCTTTCATTTGATGCTCCGACATGGCTTGTAACAACCAAGCCTAGTCTGGGGCGGAAACTCCCCCCTCCTGCCCCAGACTGCTATCCATCAGGGTGCTGCCATATAGAGGAATTGCAGCTTCAACAACTATGGCACGTAGGCTCTCTGGCATGATTGAAGATAGCAGTGCCCCAGGAGGAGATCAAGAATGGTTCAGTGTTTCTCGTTGCCAACCCGAACAACGGGAGTGTCGGCCTCCTTGGGTGAGCAGGAAGTTTTGGCACTGATGGAACACCAAGATTTGAATGATTGCAAAAAGTTGCTACAAACATTATCCCATGCGCCTTCTAAAATTGAATGTCTACTTACTAAAAGAGAATGTCTGCTTACGATCTCCTCTCTCTCTGTGTGTGTGCTGAAACCCATTTTCACCATCCTGAAACCGAAACACAAGAGCCTTTTCTGGCTATAGATCTGCATTGTTCTGTCATTGGTTTTAAATCTTGCTTGATATGACAGTGTTGTGTTATAGAGTATTTGATTAGTGCAGCTTTGCTGATTTATATTTTTATGTATTGATAACATATAAAAAGTTAATACCGAAGCAAAAGAAAAAAGAGGGGATGTATAAGGGGAAAGATGAGATAGAAAAAGAACTATGATTTCTTATAGTGCAGTTTTGGAGGATCCTGGAGTTAAATAGCCCCCCGCCCCAATGGTGGTGCACTCCTCCATGCTTTGGAAAGCAGTTGTGCATGCATACCAGCTACCCAGCCCCCCCCCTTGCTCAGGAGTTGGGCAATACATGCATTTAAGTCCTCCCATGTGAACTTCTGTTGACTTCTCCCTACTGTCTTTTTGTCAGCCCCCCTCCCCCAGGCCCTGGCTGGCTTACCCGGTGATGGTAGAAAGCAGCAGATGGAAATGTCACTTCAGGCCTTAGCTTACTATGTAGGGATGAGAAGATGCTCACTTCAGATGTTCACAAGAGATGCTTGTTACCTCAAGGATTTGGCTGACCAGGCATGGACGCGGGCCCTTATGTGGTCATGATAGGACCGGCCCATACATGAGGTCAACTGAAATGGTCGCCTCAGGCAGCAGATTGGAGTGGGCGCCAGAGGCGTCGCTGGAGCGCGGCGCGGAAGGCGGACTGCCTGGGGGTGACGTGCGCAAAGGGTGACGCGCGGTCCCGCGCGCGCACCCATGCGTCGCGCGCGTCGCCTCCCGCTCCAGGAGGAGGCCTCAGAGCGTCCGCCCTTGGCGGAGCTCCAAGGCCTTCTGAGGGAGGCCCGATGCGCGACGTCATATTTATAAGGTTTTCGCGCCTGCGCAGAACATTTGAGGGCAAATTTGCCCTCAGAAACGTACTGTGCATGCGCGAAAACCTTATAAATATGACGTCACACATCGGGCCTCCCTCAGAAGGCCCAAGACTTCTCCGGCCGACTGTCGCGGGGCACGGGGGTCATTAGGGAGGCACACGTGCCCTCGCACAGGGCGGCACGCGCCCTAGTGACTCCGCTGGTGGGCGCCCATCTCCGTCTGCCTACTTGCCTCCACTGCTTCTCCTTCCACTCCCTGGATTGGAAAAGGAAGTGGGGGACAGGGAAGAAGAGGATGTGTGGAGGGGAGGAGAGTGCTGAGCTAAGACATTGGAGAGTGGGAAAGAGCATTACTGGGTAAGGGGGGCAGCATTTGGCATGTTGCCTCCAGTGTCCGGGGGCCTTGGGCCAGCCCTGGGTCCTGAAGCCTTGTTGAAGGGAATTTATTTTAGTGGAGAAAGTTTATTGAGGAATAAATGAACCAATGTGAGCAATGGAATCTATGTTAGTTGTCCAATGATCACATCACGTGACCGGCCTGATCAAAAACCGGGAGGTGAATCCCTTTAGATCATGGTCAGAAATTAGTCTTCTGAATTGGAGGTGATTCGTGATGGAAGGTGCCTTGTGCAGGACGTTCTCCTCAAATGGAGAGTGACTTTCAGGGCTCTCTGGTCAGAGGCCCTTCCTTGCCAGTCAGGCTAACCGAGATCCGGAGGAACTGGAGAAGCGAGTGGAGGAGGGACAGAGAGGGGCGTGTTGGAGGTGGGGTGGCCATCTATGTCAAAGAGGGGGTAGAATCCACCAGAGTAGAGCTGGAGGGGGGCTCTGACTCCTCCGTAGAATCACTGTGGGTTAGATTACCAGGCTCAAAGAGTGATGTAATAGTAGGGGCATGCTACCGTCCTCCAGATCAAAAACCTGAAGGGGATCTTGAAATGAGGAAGCAAATCAGGGAGGTGTCAATGAGAGACAGGGTTGTAGTCATGGGGGACTTCAATTATCCTCACATCGACTGGGTCAATTCATGCTCAGGTCATGAAAGAGAGACTGGATTTCTGGATATGTTAAATGACTGTGCCTTAGAGCAGCTTGTCACGGAACCGACCAGAAGACAGGTGACTCTGGACTTGATATTGTGTGGCACTCAAGATCTGGTCAGGGAGGTAAATGTTACCGAACCATTGGGGAATAGTGACCATGCTGCGATCTGTTTCGCCATGCATGTCGGAGGGAGAGTGCCGAGCAAATCGGACACGAAAACCCTTGACTTCCGAAGGGCTGACTTCCACAAAATGAGGAGACTACTTAAAAAAAAGCTGAAAGGGAAGGTAAAAAGAGTCCAATCGCTCCAGAGTGCATGGTGGCTGTTTAAAACAACAGTCATAGAGGCCCAGCGGGAGTGTATCCCACAAAGGAGGAAGGGCTCGACCAAGTCCAGGAGGGTGCCGGCATGGCTAACAAGCACAGTTAAGGAGGCTATAAAAGGCAAGGAAGCTTCCTTCCGTAAATGGAAGTCTTGCCCTAGTGAGGAAAATAAACAGGAGCACAAACTGTGGCAAAAGAAATGTAAAAAGATGATACGGGAGGCCAAGCAAGACTTTGATGAACGTATGGCAGGCAACATAAAAGGGAATAATAAAAGCTTCTTCAAATATGTTAGAAGCAGGAAACCTGCCAGGGAAAAGGTTGGTCCGCTGGATGGTGAGGGAGAGAAAGGGGTGATAAAAGGGGACTTGGAGACTGCAGAGAAATTAAATGAGTTCTTTGCGTCTGTCTTCACGGCAGAAGACCTCGGGCAAATACCGCTGCCGGAACGGTCTCCCCTGACTAAAGAATTAAGTCAAATAGAGGTTAAAAGAGAAGACGTCTCAGACTTAATTGACAAAATAAAGACCAATAAATCACCAGGCCCGGATGGCATCCACCCAAGAGTTCTGAAGGAACTCAAGAATGAAGTTGCTGACCTCTTGACCAAAATATGCAACTTGTCCCTTAAAACGGCCACTGTGCCAGAGGATTGGAGGATAGCTAATGTCACACCAATCTTTAAAAAAGGAAGGAGGGGGGACCCGGGAAACTACAGGCCGGTCAGCCTAACCTCTGTTCCAGGGAAGATGGTGGAAAGTCTCATTAAGGATAAAATCTTAAAATACATAGAAGAACAAGCTCTGCTGAGGGAGAGTCAGCATGGCTTCTGCAAGGGGAAGTCTTGCCTTACAAACCTGTTAGAATTTTTTGAAAAGGTCAACAGGCATGTGGATGCGAGCGAACCCGTGGATATTATATATCTGGATTTTCAGAAGGCGTTTGACACGGTCCCTCATGAAAGGCTCCTGAGAAAACTCCACAGCCAGGGAATAAGAGGGCAGGTCCTCTTGTGGATTAGGAACTGGTTGAAGACCAGGAAACAGCGAGTGGGAGTCAATGGGCAATTTTCACAGTGGCGAGAGGTGAAAAGCGGTGTGCCCCAAGGATCGGTCTTGGGACCGGTGCTTTTCAACTTATTCATAAATGACCTGGAGTCGGGGATAGGCAGTGAGGTGGCCAAGTTTGCAGATGACACTAAACTTTTCCAGGTGGTGAAGACCAGCAGGGATTGTGAAGAGCTCCAGAAGGATCTCTCCAAACTGGGAGAATGGGCAGCAAAATGGCAGATGCGCTTCAATGTAAGTAAGTGCAAAGTGATGCACATTGGGGCAAGAAACCAAAATTTCACATATACGCTAATGGGTTCTGAGTTGTCTGTGACGGATCAAGAGAGAGATCTTGGGGTGCTGGTGGACAGGTCGATGAAAGTGTTGACCCAGTGTGCGGCGGCTGTGAAGAAGGCCAATTCCATGCACGGGATCATTAAAAAAGGGATTGAGAATAAAACGGCCAATATCATTATGTCTTTGTACAAATCGATGGTAAGGCCACATCTGGAGTATTGTGTCCAGTTCTGGTCACCACACCTCAGAAAGGATATAGTTGAATTGGAAAAGGTGCAGAAAAGAGCAACCAGGATGATTCGTGGGCTGGAGCACCTCCCTTATGAGGAAAGGCTACAGCGTCTGGGGCTTTTCAGCCTAGAAAAAAGGCGCCTGAGTAGGGACATGATTGAGACTTATAAAATTATGCATGGGATGGAGAGAGTGGATAGAGGGAAATTCTTCTCCCTCTCGCACAACACCAGAACCAGGGGACATGCACTAAAATTGAGTGGAGGGAGAGTTAGAACAGACAAAAGAAAATATTTCTTTACCCAGCGTGTAATTCATCTGTGGAACTCCTTGCCACAGGATGTGGTGATGGCACCTGGCCTAGATGCCTTTAAAAGGGGTTTGGACAGATTCATGGAGGAAAAGACCATCACAGGTTACAAGCCATAAGCAACCTCCTGGTTTTAGAAGTGGGTTTTCTCTGTGCCAGGTGCAAGGGAGTGGCGACTGGACACAGGTATCTTGTTGTCTTGTGTGCTCCCTGAGGCATCTGGTGGGGCCACTGTGTGACACAGGAAGCTGGACTAGATGGGCTTTTGGCCTGATCCAGCAGGGCTCTTCTTATGTTCTTATGAGTGGTTTTGCTAGTGAAAAATATGTGCTCTATAACTGATAAATATTAAACATAACAATTATATAAACTCAACTGTTCTATAACAGTTTATATATTATATTATTTAACAGGATAAAGCTGTATAATTGACGAATATGAACATTCCAATGGAATGTTTTGCAATCTTATATATCCGCGGGAACATAGGAAGTTGCCTCAGATCTCAAAGAGGGGTCTCTTCTTCCTTCCTGTGCTACCTGAACTCCTGACGGACTGCAGATGTGGGGATTGAACCTAGAAACCATGTGCCAGTGAATATCAAGTATCCCTATCCATTGTCGCTTATTGTATCAGTGCTGAAAGGAGGAGGTAGTGGATATCCCATCACAAAATGCCCTGTATTGTTTGATAGCTTTATTAGGGAAAGATTTCTAAATTTTGTTTTATTTATTTTATTTTTTTTCACATTTTTATACCACCCTTCCTCCAAGGAGCTCAGAGTGGTGTACATATTTCCTCCCCTCCTTTTTGTCCTCACAACAACCCTGTGAGGTAGGTGGGACTGAGAGATAGTGACTGGCCCAAGGTCACCCAGCAGAGGCGTCGCTCCGGTAGGGGCGGGGCTGTAAGTTTTGCTCGGTCGGAGTCCCGTTTACCGAACGAGCAGGAGGTGGCCCCGCCCCCTCACTGTCAGAGCCATTCCCCTGCAGAGAAAGCAGCAGGCAAGAGACCCTGCCTGCTGCTTTCTCCACAGGGGAATGGCTCTGACAGTGAGGGGGCGGGGCCGCCTCCTGCTCGTTCGGTAAACGGGACTCCGACCGAGCAAAACTTACAGCCCCGCCCCTACCGGAGCGACGCCTCTGTCACCCAGGAAGCTTTGTGGCTGAGCAGGGATTTGAACCTGGATTTTCCAGGTCTAAGTCCGACTCCCAAACCACTACACCATCCTGGCAATTTGCATACTTTACTCCTAAACAATAAGGTTATTTATGTGGTATCCGAGGGTAAATACTTAATTTGCTATTGTTAGCCTCCTGGGTGCTCAGAGATTTAGACATCAATTTGTGTCGAACAATGTGGTACAGTACATTGCAGTTGGAGTCATTGGTGATATACTGTAATATAGGTCAAGTATTCCTTATCTGGACTTTTGGGGATGGGAAGTTGTCTGCATTTCGGATTTGTCTGGATTTCAGAATACTCTATTTGCATAAAAATGAGATATCTTGGGGTTGGGACCCAAGTCTAAACACGAAACTCATTTCTCTCATGTACACATTATACACAAAGCCTGAAGGTAATTTTATACAATTTTTTAAATAATGTTGTGCCCCAGCATGCCCAGTGACGTCGCCAGAGTGGGGGCGGGGGGCCCAGGGTGCAGGGCATTGAGGCAGGGGAAGGGGCGCGTGACCCCTTAAGTTTCGTTTTTGTTTTAGGCTTTTTTTGTTTTTTTCCCAGATTTGTTTTCCGGCTGCCGTCCCCCCCCCCGCGCTGCTTCCCAGCTGCTTTCTGCGTCATCCCCCCCGGGCTTGTGTGTGCTTTTGGGGTACTTATCTTTTGTCGGAGGGGCACAGGAGCATATTCTTGCTCCGGGCGCCACCATCTTGAATTGACCAACGAGAGGGAGAGATATTCCTAGAGAGTCCCGCCTGGGCGCCGTCATCTTGATTCAAGATGTTGTGGATTTTGGAATAGTCTGGATTTTGGATGTCCGGGTAAGGGGTAATCAACCTGTACCATGTTGGTTCCAGATTTTACCTGGTCAGTGGAACTAGGGATAAAATACTCCAGTCCCCACCTCCATGTTTCTGATCACAGTCAGTGGATTCTAGCAAATAAGACCTGATGTGATTTGTAAAGTCCGTTCCCTGCTTCTCCCCTTCCACCCAAGGAAGTGAGTCCATTCTGGTGTAAGCCATGGGCTTGGCGTCAACTGGAGTGATCTGTACATGTGTAAGATTGACCTGCCTTGAATGGTGCATGCCTAAGCAGAGCTAACGGAAGTCGAGAATGCTCCTGGAGCCTCATTAGCAAAGGAGACACATGGTGGATATCTGGTGGATGGATTGAAGAGGACACCAAAGACGTGTTCGTTCTGAGATGAGCTTTATTATCTCCAGAGCATAAAAGGAGACTGAAGCAAGAATTCAGCAAGAGGTAATACTTTTGTGAACCCCACAAAGACAAATAAATAATACACGGTTTTGGAATTATCAGCGACACACTGAACCTGCAAAATAACATCTGTTTTAACATGGCGTGGGGAGGGGGGAAAAGACACAAGCTTGCCAAGATGCGTGTTTCATTGTTTCGTAAGCAAGGGTTCCAAAAACAGGAAGGAGAAAGATGTGTGTGTTGGTTTTTTTAACACGGTGGCAATTTGCAGACCTGTTTGGTTTGACTGGAGCAAGGTGGTGGAATGACAACGGGGCATGATCCGCCAGAGCCCCCGCTGCTCCCCCCACTTGACACGACAATGGTTTTCCCACTTGAGCTGCCACCGCCACCACCGGACCCTCCACTGACACACACACTTGAGCCTCCGCTGCTCCCGCATCCTCCTCCAGATCCCCCGCCTATAACCTTAACGCTGCCCCCACCGGACCCACCTCCGCTACAACAGCCAGACCCTCCGCTGCTCCCACATCCTCCTCCGGATCCCCCGCCTATAACCTTAACGCTGCCCCCACCAGACCCACCTCCGCTACAACAGCCAGACCCTCCGCTGCTCCCACATCCTCCTCCAGATCCCCCGCCTATAACCTTAACGCTGCCCCCACCGGACCCGCCTCCACAACAGCCAGAGCCTCCACTGCCTCCACCTGATTCAACAATCTTCACCCCACCGGAGCCTCCCCCACTAGAGCCTCCGGACCCACAACAACCACCTCCCCCGCTGCTGCCACCCCCAGATACCACAATGGTCTGCCCTCCTGAACCACCGCTACTGCCTCCACCACAGCAAACCGCTCCTCCCGATCCACCACCCACACAAACTACGGGGACCTTTTCTTGACACATGCCGCCACCGCCGGATCCTCCTCCACTGCAGCATCCAGAAGATTGGCCACCTCCGCCCCCTGGCACAAAGATGATCCCACCAGAGCTTCCACCACAGCAGACAGGTATTGGCATCTGTTGGGTTCCACCGCCGCCACAGCAGGAAGACCCTTGGCCTCCACGTACAATGATGATACGTTGACCGGATCCTCCTCCTCCGCCTCCTCCTCCGCAGCAGCAACAGCAGCCACCGCCGCCACCGCCGCCACCACCACCACCACCACAGCCTCCTCCGCGGATCTGTACAATTCCACCCGAAGAGCCGCCGCCACCGCAGCAAGATGAGCCTTGAGTCTGGTAGCCGGGTGAGCTCCCGCCTCTGCAGCAGCAGCAGCCGCCACCACCGCCGCCACCTCTAGACCCACCACAGCAGCTCATCTTTTGGGAAGTTGTGTGTTAGCCCTGGAAGAGAACAAAATTGTGGTCATCTTATTACCTATGTTGTACCACTCCAGGCTGCCAGTGGGAGACTTGTCAATATATCCACCCCACCATGCAGATAACCCAGTGGGTAGAAGTTTCTAGCCTAGTCTTCCCAATGTCATGCTAGCTTTCTATGTGCAGAGATCTTTAATGGAGGCATGTTCCCTTACATGAGCATCCACTGGTATGAAGTCCAGCCCCCGACCCTTGATCTGGCATAGATCCAATGACTAGATAATGGTCATGAAGGCACACAGCGGTGTCCTGCTTAGTGAAGCTTACCAAACTGGTATTGTGAACTGGTTGAATGTGAGTCTTTCCTGGGAACAATGTTGCTGGCCAGCTTTGGTTGACATTATCTGCTCATAATAGTGAAGGATTAAGTTGCCTCTTGGAAAGAATTAAAAGGAGTGATGAAATATTTTTTCATGGTTCTAGTATCTTACTCAGAGATGGTGGAGAGGGTGCCATCATTCATTAGATAATCCTGTGGACACTGTGAATTGCCAACCCAGAATTCTGACTTGAGCAACCTTATCTAGAATGGAGGGAGACCTTACTTAGAGCTGGACAATTTGAAAAGCGAGATAACCTATCTAGATTAGAGAATTGGGGAAGATCTTAGAGCAGGACATTTTGAGAAGCGAGATAACCTATCTAGATTAGAGAATTGGGGGGAGATCTTAGAGCTGAACATTTTGAGAAGCGAGAGAACCTATCTAGATTAGAGAATTGGGGGAGATCTTAGAGCTGGACATTTTGAGAAGCGGGAGATTCAAACTCCATGTCAGGGTTCCTCCCAATGGGAGCCTCTTAGAAATTCTCCAAGGATGACAAATTAGTTTCTTTAAGAGCATGACGTTTCTCCTGCATTTTCGCCTTGGAAGAACTCCATCCAGGATCTCCTTTTCGGTTCTAATTTAGAAGATTACCTGGAAAGAATTCTTGTCTCCTCAAGAAGATTCCACCCGGTTTTCAGATAGAGCATCTACAGCACATCATTCTAATGATGCTGCCTTTGCATCACTGTGAGGATGCATGTTTGGTTTTTTTTAGCAATGAAAGAGGAATAAAAAAAAGTCTTACCTTTTTCAGCAAATATGTCTGCAGGATTGAGAAGAACTCACGGTTGAGTGCAGGAAGAACTGGGAGGCCCGCGATCTTTTTATAGCATTTTCTGGCCTCTCCTACGGGAAATGAGACAACCCCCCCAGGAGTGACGGGTGACACATTTATTGCCTCTTTACCTACTGGGCTCACGAAACCTCAGATGCCTGACAAGTCATAAAAGATCCATATCTCTCTTTTGTCTCATTACTTACTTATACGGCATAAACAGCTTAATGAGATGCTCCACCTATGAAAGGGTTCCTGTAGAGCTGGTTCCTAGCGGTGTCTCACACATTGGGTGGGGGGCTTGTGATGAAAGACAGCTCCACGTTTGGGGGGGTAGCCTTTAGCCAACGATGCCTGGAAAAGTTAGGTTATGCCATCCAAAATGAGCTCATTCTCTTGGATGATCTATGAGAGTTCTAGCACAACTATAGCCCTGGCTCTTTGCCCTTCTTGGTATCCCAGTCCCAGCTCATTTGTGTGTTTACTTTCTTGGTGATCAAATGAATGGGATGTGTCCTCTTGACAGATGGTTATCCGTGGGTCAAGCAGACTGTGGAAGGCACCACCCAACCCAAAGCAAGAACAGAAGCCAACACATTCAGGAGGCAGATTGACTATCAGCAATGCCAAGAACAGCTCCAGCCTGTTCCAAGTTGGAGGTCTTTTTTTTCAGGGTTGTCATTACATGTTTATTAACTCATTATCTAAGATGGAGATCCTGAGCATTGTGTTGTACAATTTCATTTGGGAACATAAGCACAGCCTTGCTAGATCAGGCACAAGGGAGTGGGGGCTCGTTCACCCAGCATCCTGTTTCCCAGAGTGGTCCACCAACTACCCGTAGGAAGCCCACCAGCAAGAGAAGAAAGCATACCTCCCTCCCACCATTGCTCTCCTGCAAATGGTATTTGGAGGCACTGGCAGTCTGCCACTGAATCTGGAGGTAGTACATACATAGCCACCATGTTGCCTAGATCTATGGTCTTCCATAGTCTTCCATCTATGGTCTTCCATGTTGCCTAGATGTATGGTCTTCTATGGTCTTCATCTAGTCTCAGGCCATCCAAGCTACCAGACATCTCCACATCTAGTGGCAATGAATTCCACAGGCCAAGGCTGTGAAGAAACACTTCCTTCTGGCCATCAATCTCTCACCAACCAGAAGCATTGGATACCTCCGGCATTGTGAGCAGGGGACAATTTCCACCGCACTCTTCCTCTGCTAATTGGGCAAGATACACTTTTTCAATGGGTGCTCCTCTTATATTTAGCAAGGGGAGAGTAACTGCCCCCCCTTTCACCCCAGCACAGTGTCTATTCTGGTGGCTGTTTGCTGGTGGTCTTCTGCATCTTTTTTAGATTGTGAGCCCTTTTGGGACAGGGAGCCATTTAGTTATTTGATTTTGTCTGTGAACTTTTTTGTTGAAAAGCGGTATATAAATCCTGTTAATAAGAATAAGAATAAGAATAAGAATAAGAATAAGAATAAGAATAATAAAATTCTCGCTATTTTATTCTCTCAACAACCCTGTTGAGAGAGAGAGAGAGAGAGAGAGAGAGAGAGAGAGAGAGAGAGAGAGAGAGATTAGTTTGAAGTTACCCAATGAACCAAGATATAAGCACTGGAGTCTTCCTACTCCCAGTCCAACACTCTAACTACTATGCCAGCTGTTTCTCAATAAATAGCATGCACGGCAATTATTTCTTGCATCTCCCATGGAAGCTGAAGCCTCCTACAAAAACAACTTCAGTAGCAGTGGAGGATAGATATGATTCATTTTTTTTTAAAAAAAAGTTTACCGAAAGTTGTGAAAATAGATATAATTTAGGGTACAGATCAATGTCATTTTGACACCCCTTTGGAGAAAAGCTCTAGGCATGGGCTGTTTAAAACTAGTGCGAGCCAGTTGTGGGGGTGTAGCTAACTCTGCTAACAACCTCTTCTGCCCTTTGGGATCTGGATGCAGGGAAGGCGTAACACCCACCCACCCACCATCCATGGTTTTGGATTAGCTGGTTGTGTGTTCATGGTTTGGGATTAGCTGGTTGCTTCGGGGCCAAGGAGGGAATGTCCTGCTTGATTGGATGAGGTGTGGTTGTGTATTTGTGTGTGTGTGTGTGTGTGTGTGTGTGTGTGTGTGTGTGTGTGTGTGTGTGTGTTTGCCTACTCTGTAGTGTGAAGCTGAAGGGCTGTCTAAGGATGTAACATGTTGGGTCACAACTGATGGGCGGCGGAGGTCTAGGAGGATTCAGAATAGATAACCAACCTATAAAACACGGGAAGGACTGAATTATAATATCTTGAGACAAGATGGTACAGTGGAGAGTGGTCCACCCAGTGGTTCCTCTGGATTGCTTCTCCATTCACATCCTCAAGGATGTTTCAGTCTAAAGTGGTGAGACGGAAATAAGACTTTCTTGTCCAAAAGCATGACAAGAATGGGAACCATCATATTGATAGCCCTCTATTTTGGCCAAGGGTGCATTTGCCCTGAATAAAAAGGGGGGCAAAGGGATGGAAACCGGGCTAGCCAAAGAGGCGGCAGGCCAAATGCTGCCCCCCTTTCCCGATGATGCCCCAGCCTCTGCTCCTCTCACTTTCCAGCATTCCAGCTTAGCACCCTCCTCCCCTACGCATTTCCTCTTCCTTTCCACCCCCACTTCCTTTTCAATCGAGGGACTGGGCGGAGAAGGAGGAGCAGTGGAGGCAAGAAGGAGGGCTGAGATGGGTACCCCCCACACCAATCTGCTACCTGAGGCAACCGCTTCAGTTGGCCTCATGGATGGGCCGATGTTTGTCACACTTTGAGTGATTCAAAACCCAAAGTGGAGGGAATTCCATAAAGACAGGTGCCACAACCAAGAAGGCCCTATTTCTAGCTGCCATCCCCCTAACCTCTCTCACATCCAAGAAGGCCATCTAGCCAAAATATGCACAATGAGCCCTTAATACATTTTAATTTGTATGTGGGGTACATCAGTAGCGGTAATAAAGAACCTAGATTCAGTAGATACTTTGATGCACGTCCTTGTAGGATGCTCAAGTCATGCACATCATCAGATGAGGGGGACAAAATTTGTCACACTGCCTTAGACACCAGGAAATCTTGGACAAGCTGTGTTCCTTCACCACATCTAACTACCTTCCTTCCTTCTGAGAATGTGCCAGTTTTCCCTGTATCTTGGACCAGCAGTGGGTTCAAATTCCCACGGGGGCATGGCCATGAACTTCGATGGGTGACTGAAGGCCAGTCCAACTTTTGCTCAGGCTGATCTACCCGACATGATTATTGTGGAGATAATATGCTGGGGAGGACCTTGAACTCCACCCTGAGATTCTCGGAGAAAGTATAGGGTAGAAAATACCGTATTGGTCTAAGACTCACTTTTTTCTCCTGATTTAAGTTTTTAAACTAGGGGTGCATCTTATAATCAGGCTGTTGCAGTTTAATGCCAGTGATTTAATTAAATTTTTTTAATAGCACCAAACATTAAGGGTGCGTCTTATAATCAGGTGCGTCTTATACTCGGGACAATACGGTAATAGATGTGCATGCCTCTCCCATTCTTGCTTTCATTTGTAACTGTTTTGAGGATGGAAGAGCACCACATACCTAGACGTGTCAAGTCTCCTGTGGTTGAAGTATGAATCCCATGCAAAGGAGCTTCTGGGTCATCAAGGACTCAACTTGACAATATATTCACTTTGGAATGTTTCACATCCCCTAACTTTGTAAGGAGGAGGTCAATCCCAAGCATTTGGTTGAGCAAATGCTGCAGTTCCCCATCTCTTTCCAGATAACATCCTTCTCTCGCCAGTCAGGAAGAACCTGAGAAGCATCCTCAAATGGGTTGTGAAGGATGGAGGAGGACCTTGGACAATTGCGCCAGCTGGCGTTCCGATTTAAGCATCTAACCACAATAAGTCAACTGCACAATTTTGCTCATGTGGCTTCCTTAAAATAACAACTGGAGTGGAGGGGGGGGGGAAATCGGGGTCAGGAAGAGATGTAGGGGAAACGCCCTCTCCCTTGTTCTCCCTGCGGGGAATGGTCATGATGAATTCTGCCCCAGGAGGGAAGTTGTAGTTGGTGCCAAAGAACGTAATGCCTGTGGTTTGAACCATGCCCCAAGGCTTCTATGTTACAAAGAAGGGGAAAAAAGGAATGAGAAACCCTTTTTTATAATAAAGAAAGGGAAATGGATGGATGGATGGATGGATGGATGGATGGATGGATGGATGGATGGATCATCAGTCCTTTCCACTGAGCCACTTACAGGAGCCTTCCAAATACATTTAGGGCTGAAGTACCTCTTGCAATACGTTTGCTTGCCATCATAGTTCTCTCCCCTTAGGTCAAAATTGAAGCCGGTGACCTTTCCACTCCGTGTCTGATAAATGGGAATGACTGGAAGATATCATATAATTTGCCATCTATTGATGGCCCGCAGTTCCAGAAGGCTCCCTGTGGTCCTGCGTTTAGGTGAATGGCGATGTCCCTGTGTGTTAGATCAACTGCTCTGAATGGACTGTGTGCATTTGGAGAGGTGGTCAACAGAGGTCCTCCAACCTTATTGCAAAACCGTGACCCATGGTGGATGCATGATGGGGTGATTCAAGAGGACACCAAAGGCATGTTCATTCTGAGATAAGCTTTATTCTCTCCCATGCATTCATGGAGACTGAAGCAGGAAATCAGCGAGGGATAACAGGACATCTCCCTCTACCACAAAGACACGTAGACAGTTGCGTTTTGGAAATAGCAGCAGCGCATGGAACATACAAACCGAAAGGAGAATACAAAGAATGCAGCATGCAAGAGATTGTCGGCTGTACATGCCAAGTGGTCAAGTCCTTGAACAATAATTCAAGAAGGATTTACTTGGCACTGGGTGGCAAGGAGCAGACCTGTTTGGTTTGGCCCATGGAGGGTGTTGGGATGACAGCGGGAGTGGATCCGGCGCAGCACGCAACAGATCCTCCGCTAGACGCTCCTGCAGCACAACAGGCAGATCCGCCGCTGCTGCCTCCACCTGGCATCTTCAGCCCACCGGAGCCTCCGCCGCTGGAACTTCCAGCAGCGCAACAGGCAGCTCCCCCGCTACTGGCAGCTCCGGCGGCGACAACACCGGAACCACCGCTGCTGCCCGCTCCGCAGCACACCGCTCCTCCTGATCCTCCTCCTGATCCACCACCCACGCAAACTACGGGGACCTTTTGTTGAGACATCCCACCTCCCATGCCACCACCCATTCCTCTTCCAGCAGCGCAACAGGCAGCTCCCCCGCTACTGGCAGCTCCGGCGGCGACAACACCGGAACCACCGCTGCTGCCCGCTCCGCAGCACACCGCTCCTCCTGATCCGCCACCCGCGCAAACTACGGGGACCTTTTGTTGAGACATTCCACCTCCCATTCCTCCTCCAACACAGCATCCAGAAGACTGGCCACTGCTACCCCCGTGGACGACGACGATCCCTCCAGAGGTGCCGCCACAGCATCCAGATCCGGCGACCTGTTGAATCCCGCCGCTGCTGCCGCCACAACATCCTTGACTGGCTGGCACAAGAATGACATGTTGTACAGATCCTCCTCCTCCTCCTGCTGCGGCGCAGCAACACGCAGAGCCGCCTCTTCCACCCGCACAGGCGCAGCAGGCAGCACCACCGCTGCTACCGCCACCACCTCGGATCTGTGCAATTCCACCACGACCGCCGCAGCAGCCACCTCCACGACCGCCACAGCAGCCACCTCTGGAACCACCACAGCAACTCATGTTTCTGGGAGCTGTTTTTGTGACTTAGTCCTGAAAGAGAACAAAGAGTTGTCACATGTCTGATTGGGCAATATGGATGCCTTAACAGTCTGGTCCTCATTGAAGATTGTCACCCTTTATCTGAGTTGGACCATCTTCAGGCTGCCGGCAGGGCTCATCAGATGCTCCTCTGTACAAATAACCCAGCATGGTGTCCAGCCTAGCCTCTATGTATATGGATTTTTAAATCCCAACCCAAGCTCTTGGTCTGGTATAGATCCTTAGGCCAGACAGTGGTCTGAAGACACGTTGGTTGTGTCTTTGGAGCCAAGCAGGTCTAGTCTTGTGAGCCCAGTGAATATGAGGCTTTCCTAAGAACCATTTGGTTGATGAACCTTGACTGACAGACCTGTCTGGTCATCACCACAATGGATTAAGGTGCCTCTCAGAGTTACTTAAGGGAGTGACGCAAACTCCTGCCTAGTTGGAACATCTCATTCAAACAGGATGGTGGAGAGGATTCCAACAGACCTTTGCTGTGACCTGAAGTGCTCACATACAGTCAACCCCCAAGTAAAATAATCCTGAAAAAGCTCAGCGTTCCACCTCAAGGCTCTGGCTTGAGTAAGCTATCTAGAATAGAAAATGGATGGGTGGATGATCTTGGAATTGGAATTGCCATTCTGAAAAAGTGACATTTGAATGTTGAGTTCTGCTGCAAGGAGAAACTTCTGAGAATTATCAACTGCAGAAGCTTAAGACAAGTGACATTCTTCAGGGGATTTCAGTGAATCCTTCAAAGAACTCCATCCACAATCTTCTTTTCTGTTCTGTTCTCAATCTAGAAGACTGTTTTTTAAGGACCAAGCGACTATAGCAGGGGTTCTTAACCCCAATGACATCATCACCAGTTACTTCTGGGTTTTCAGGTTTTTGGAGGCCAGAAAATGCAGGCAGAAGGCTCTGAGCAGGTGGGAGGACCCTTCTCAGTGTTCCTGAGAAGCTCGACCAAAGGCAGGAGCCTCTCGGAAGTGAAAACACATCACCGAAAACACCTCATCGGAGTGGGGTTCTAGTGTTCTGGGGGTCCTACTACCACCAGCAGTCAGCCGAAGTACCACTGGTGGTACTAGCTACCACTGGTTGAGAACCCCTGGCCTACAGCACATCGTTCTAATGAAATGGTCTTTGCATCCATGTAAAGTTTCAATCGATTCAAGAACAGAAAGAAGTCAGCAAGCATCTCAGCTTGGGCTTACCTTCAGCAGATGGGTCAGAACGATCTGGAAGATCTCGCCGTTGAGTGAATGAAGAACTTGGGAGGCCAGAGATCTTTTTATACCATCTTCTGGCCTCTCTTCCGGGAAGTGACACCCCCAGGAGTGGTGAGTGAGGCATTCATTGCCTATTCAACAGCAGGTGTCATGAAACTTCAGTTGCTTAACAAGTCATCTGAGATTCATATCTCTCTGTTGGATTGCTTGATGCATGAGACATAAACAATTTAATCATGCCCCTTTTAATAGATAGGTTGTCCTGATGTTCATCCATAGCAGTGCCTCGCTCATCATGTGAGAATCTTGTGGTAAGGGACACCTCCACTTTTTTGGGGGGGGCGGACCTTTAGACAGTGGTCCCCCCAAGTCTGAAAGAGGCAAGTTGTTGGAATCCAAAAATTACCTCACGTTATCTCTGACCTTCTTGGGCTCTCTATGAGATCTGAAGCCCTTTCCCCACTGAGGTGTTCCAGTCCCACTTTGTGTGTCTAAGTTGAACTTTTGGAGGATATGTCGGGCCCAATCCTATCCAATTTGCCAGCGTCGATGCAGCCAGAATGCAGCCCCAAGGTAAGGGGAACAATATGTGTGTGTGTATCTTGAGACAAGATGGTACGGTGGAAAGTGGTCCACCCAGTGGTTCCTCTGGATTGCTTCTCCATTCACATCCTCAAGGATGTTTCAGTCTAAAGTGGTGAGACGGAAATAAGACTTTCTTGTCCAAAAGCATGACAAGAATGGGAACCATCATATTGTTGTTGTTGTTCAGTCGTTAAGTCGTGTCCGACCCTTCGTGATCCCATGAACCATATCCCGCCAGGCCTTCCTGTCCTCCACTATCTTCCTGAGTTCGCTCATTTTCATGTTCGTTGCATCGGTGATGCTGTCTAACCATCTCATCCTTTGCCTTCCCCTTCTCCTTTTGCCTTCAATTTTTCCCAGCATCAGAGTCTTCTCCAGAGAGTCCTCTCTTCGCATTAGGTGGCCAAAATATTTGAGTTTCAGCCTCAGTACCTGTCCTTCCAGGGAACAGTCAGGGTTGATTTCATTTAGGATTGACTGATTTGATCTCCTAGCAGTCCAAGGGACTCTCAGGAGTCTTCTCCAGCACCACAGTTCGAAAGCATCTATTCTTCGGCGCTCAGCCTTCCTTATGGTCCAGCTCTCGCAACCATACATTGCTACTGGGAACACCATCTCCCTGACTATGCGAACTTTTGTTGGCATGGTGATATCTCTGCTTTTTATTATGCTGTCTAAGTTTGCCATAGCTTTCCTTCCAAGGAGTAAACGTCTTTTAATTTCATGGCTGCTGTCTCCGTCTGCAGTGATCTTGGAGCCCAGAAAACTAAAATCTGTTACTGCTTCCATTTCTGCCCCTTCTATTTGCCAGGAATTGATGGGCCCAGATGCCATGAGCTTAGTTTTATTAATGTTGAGTTTCAAGCCAACTTTTGCACTCTCCTCTTTCACCCTCATCAAGAGGCTCTTTAGTTCTTCTTCACTTTCTGCCATTAGGGTGGTATCGTCTGCATATCTGAGGTTGTTGATATTTCTCCCGGCAATCTTGATTCCGGCTTGCGATTCATTCAGCCCTGCATTTCTCATAATGTACTCTGCATATAAGTTAAATAGGCAGGGTGACAATATACAGCCTTGCCGTACTCCCTTCCCAATTTTGAACCAGTCAGTTGTTCCATGGCCGGTCCGAACTGTTGCTTCTTGACCCGCATACAGGTTTCTCAGGAGACAGGTAAGGTGGTCTGGTACCCCCATCTCTTTAGGAATTTGCCACAGTTTGTTGTGATCCACACAATCAAAGGCTTTTGTGTAGTCAATGAAGCAGAAGTAGGTGGTTTTTTGGAACTCTCGTGCTTTCTCTATGATCCAGCGCATGTTGGCAATTTGATCTCTAGTTCCTCTGCCTCTTTGAAACCCATCTTGTACATCCGGTAGTTCTCGGTCCACGTACTGCTGAAGCCTAGCTTGTAGGATTTTGAGCATAACCTTGCTAGCATGTGAAATGAGTGCAATTGTGCGATAGTTTGAACGCTCTTTGGCACTGCCCTTCTTTGGAATTGGAACGTAAACTGACCTTTTCCAATCCTTTGGCCACTGCTGAGTTTTCCAAATTTGTTGGCATATTGAGTGCAGGACTTTCACAGCATCAACATTTAGGATTTTAAGTAGCTCAGCTGGGTTGTTATCATCTCTACTAGCTTTGTTGTTAGTAATGCTACCTAAGGCCCACTTGACTTCACTCTCTAGGATGTCCGGCTCTGGGTCAGTGACCACACCAGCGTGGTCATCAGGATCATTCAGATCTTTCTTGTATAGTTCTTCTGTGTATTCTTGCCATCTCTTCTTAATCTCTTCTGCTTCTGTTAGGTCTGTGCCTTTTTTGTCCTTTATCATGCCCATCTTTGCACAAAACGTTCCCTTGATATCTCCAATTTTCTTGAAGAGATCTCTAGTCCTCCCCATTCTGTTGTTTTCCTCGATTTCCTTGCATTGTTCATTTAAGGAGGCCTTCTTATCTCTCCTTGCTATTCTCTGGAAATCTGCATTCAGTTGTTTATATCTTTCCCTTTCATCCCTGCGTTTTGCATTCCTTCTTTCCACAGCTATTTGTAAAGCCTCATCTGACAGCCACTTTGCTTTCTTGCATTTCTTTTTCTTTGGGATGGTTTTCGTTGCTGCCTCCTGTACAACGTTACGAACTTCCGTCCATAGTTCTTCAGGCACTCTGTCTACCAGGTCTAATGCCCTAAATCTATTCTTCACCTCTTCTGTATACTCATAAGGGATATGGTTTAGGTCATATCTGACTGGTCTAGTGGTGTTCCCTACATTCTTCAGTTTAAGCCTGAATTTTGCAATAAGAAGCTCATGATCTGAGCCACAGTCAGCTCCAGGTCTTGTTTTTACTGACTGTATAGAGCTTCTCCATCTTTGGCTGCAAAGCACATAATCTATCTGGTTTCGGTATTGACCATCTGGTGATGTCCATGTGTAGGGTCGCCTCTTGTGTTGTTGGAAAATAGTGTTTGCTATGACCAGCGTGTTCTCTTGACAGAACTCTGTTAGCCTTTGCCCTGCTTCATTTTGCGCTCCAAGGCCAAACTTGCCTGTTCCGTTTATTTTTTGTTTTCCTACTTTAGCATTCCTGTCTCCTATGATGTAAAGGACATCTTTTTTGGGTGCTAGTTCTAGAAGGTGTTGTAGGTCTTCATAGAACCGGTCAACTTCATCTTCTTCGGCATCAGTGGTTGGGGCATACACTTGGATTACTGTAATGTTGAATGGTTTGCCTTGGATTCGAACTGAAATCATTCTGTCGTTTTTGAGGTTGCACCCCAGTACTGCCTTTCCCACTCTTTGATTGACTATGAGGGCTACTCCATTTCTTCTAAGGGATTCATGCCCACAGTAGTAGATATGATGGTCACCTGACTTAAATTCGCCCATGCCCGTCCATTTTAGTTCGCTGATTCCCAAGATGTCAATGTTCAATCTTATCATCTCATTTTTGACCACATCCAGCTTGCCTTGATTCATAGACCTCACATTCCATGTTCCTAAGCAGTATTGCTCCTTGCAACATTGGATTTTCCTTTCAACCTCAGACACATCCACAGCTGGACGTCCTATTGGCTTTGGCCCAACCGCTTCATTCTTTCTGGGTATACTTGGAATAGTCCTCCGCTCTTCCTCAGTAGCATTTTGGACACCTTCCGACCTGAGGGGCTCATCTTCTGGCGTCATATCTTTTAGCCTTTTGGTACTGTTCATGGGATTTTCTTGGCAAGGTTACTGGAGTGGGTTGCCATTTCCTTCTCCAGTGGATCACTTTTAGTCAGAACTCTCTGCTACGACCTGTCCATCTTGGGTGTCCCTGAACGGCATAGCTCATGGCTTCATTGAGTTACGCAAGCCCCTTTGCCACGACAAGGCAATGATCCATGAAGGAGAACCATCATATTGTTAGCCCTCTATTCTTGCCAAGGGTGCATTTGCCCTGAATAAAAAGGGGGGCAAAGGGATGGAAACCGGGCTAGCCAAAGAGGCGGCAGGCCAAATGCTGCCCCCCCTTCCTGATGATGCCCCAGCCTCTGCTCCTCTCACTTTCCAGCATTCCAGCTTAGCACCCTCCTCCCCTCCGCATTTCCTCTTCCTTTCCACCCCCACTTCCTTTTCGATCGAGGGACCGGGTGGCGGCGGAGGAGCAGTGGAGGCAAGAAGGAGGGCTGAGATGGGTACCCCCACACCAATCTGCTACCTGAGGCAACCACTTCAGTTGGCCTCATGGATGGGCCGACATTGGGTCTATGTAATTTATTGTACTTTTATGCTCTGATTCTGGAACGTAAGCCTTGCGCGAGATGTGGGTCGACTGTACTTTTCATTGCCAACTGACAGTCGTTCTTCAGAGTTTTGGGTGGGATCTTCCCCGAGCCCCACTGAGAGATGCTATCAGAGATTGAGCAACTCTGACAAGCCAAGTAAGTTTCTATGACTGAGCTGTGCCCATCCCCTATTCCAGGGGTGCACAACTTGGCAGTGGGTAGGGGCTGAAATGAATAGACTAAACTTCTTCGGGGCCGCAGATTGGTGTCGTGGGGTGCGTGGCAAGGAACCATGATGTCACTTCCTCAGGAAGTGATGTCACAGGAGGCGTGTCCATGAGTCAGAAAATCTCCGGAAATGCAACATATTAATAAATAAATAATGAGCCACCTGTGGCTCTTTAACATATAAAGTGCAGCTCTCGGAAATATGTTGGCTTCTTAATGCTTCTTAAATATTGTGGCTCTCAAACATCTGAAGTTTATTGTATGTGGCTCTTACATGAAGCAAGTTCGGCCACTCCTGGTATATACCGTATATATACCCATCAATCATCATCATCATCAGGGCCTTCCCTTCTGAAACCTTACATGGCGCGGAGGTTCCGTGTTGGGAAATGTATTTCCTAACAAACACTGTCTTGCACGTTCTGCAGCTCTCAAATGCATAACCGACCAGCAGAGGAAAAACGTGGCCACCCCTAAGTGAGGGTCCAACGGCCTGAAGAAGAGCTGAAGCATCACAGAATCTGCCGCCGGTCACCTCGGCAAGCTTAGATGTTCAGTCACTCCTCCCAGAGCCTCTGCAGGGCTTTCAGCCAGAGCCCATGCTTACCTCAAAATCCCGGGATTTCTTCTTCAGCAATTCACAGTCACGTTGCTTCCTAAGGAAGTCGCTATCATCATAACAGCCCAAATTCCCCGGGGATCTACGTCATAACTGCTGTACCAACACCAACTCCGGCACTTCTGTAATGCAGCTGGAAGCTTCGGAATCGTCCACGACAAAGAAGTGATGTTGCCGCTCTAGCCAAGCACTTCCCATACCTCTGTCGCTTCTGTAATGTGGCTGGAAGCTTCTGAATCATCTGCTCTTCGGACGATTCCGAAGCTTCCAGCCGCATTACAGAAGCGGCGGAGTTATGGGAGGTGCTTGGCTAGAGCGGCCCAACAAAGAAGCGATGTTGCCGCTCTAGCCAGAAAACCTTTGGTGGCCACAAGAAAACCTTTGGTCCGCATGCGGCCCCCGGGCCGCATGTTGTGTACCCCTGCCCTATTCTCTTAAGCAGGAACATCGACATGCACCTTGACATTCCGTTTTAGGCAAATTTCACTGCGCGTCTGGAATCTCAGATCTACTGCATAAAGAGTCTTCAATAGCCTCCAAGCAGCAAAGGTGAGGCCTAGATGGCACCCAAAACTGTGCTTCAAAAATAACCTGTGTGAATATTTCGCCCACACACTCCCTGGCATGAAGTCGAGGAAACAAAGTAAATGGGTTAAATTATGGTCCACAAATTTACAAACTTAGTCGATCGGTTACATTCTTAACAACAGCCAAGCTCTCTCCAAACTTGCGTATCTTTGCTATTTATTTATTTATTTATTCGATTCATATCCCTCCTTTCTCCCCCCCCCAGGCACCCAAGACGGCTTAGAAAAACATTAAAATATGTCTAACAAACTATAAAATTCATAATAATAAATATAAGAATACATATGTAATACAATATTGAAAACCAACCAGCTGTAAGCAGCAATCTTATAAAAAAATCAGTCAATAGTTAAAAATGCAACAACAGAAGATGTACCCCTAAAAATACCTTGCAGCGTTCAGAAGGTGTTTTGAAATAGGAAAGTCTTTAGGTCTCACCAGAAGACATCTAGAGAAGGGGTGATTCTAAACCCAAAGTGGAGAGAATTCCATAAAACAGGTGCCACAACCAAGAAGGCCCTATTTCTAGCTGCCATCCCCCTAACCTCTCTCACATCCAAGAAGGCCATCTAGCCAAAATATGCATGATGAGCCCTAAATACATTTTAATTTGTACGTGGGGTACATCAGTAGCGGTAATAAAGAACCTAGATTCAGTAGATACTTTGATGCACGTCCTTGTAGGATGCTCAAGTCATGCACATCATCAGATGAGGGGGACACAATTTGTCACACTGCCTTAGACACCAGGAAGTCTTGGACAAGCTGTGTTCCTTCACCACATCTAACTACCTTCCTTCCTTCTGAGAATGTGCCAGTTTTCCCTGTATCTTGGACCAGCAGTGGGTTCAAATTCCCACGTGGGCATGGCCATGAACTTCGATGGGTGACTGAAGGCCAGTCCAACTTTCACTCAGGCTGATCTACCCGACATGATTATTGTGGAGATAAAATGCTGGGGAGGACCTTGAACTCCACCCTGAGATTCTCGGAGAAAGTATAGGATAGAAAATAATAGATGTGCATGCCACTCCCATTCTTGCTTTCATTTGTAACTGTTTTGAGGATGGAACAGCACTACATATCTAGATGGGTCAAGTCTCCTGTGGTTGAAGTATGAATCCCATGCAAAGGAGCTTCTGGGTCATCAAGAACTCAACTTGACAATATATTCACTTTGGAATGTTTCATGTCCCCTAACTTTGTAAGGAGGAGGTCAATCCCAAGCATTTGATTGAGCAAATGCTGCTGTTCCCCATCTCTTTCCAGATAACATCCTTCTCTCGCCAGTCAGGAAGAACCTGAGAAGCATCCTCAAATGGGTTGTGAAGGATGGAGGAGGACCTTGGACAATTGCTCCACCTGGCGTTCCGATTTAAGCATCTAACCACAATATGTCAACTGCACAATTTTGCTCATGTGGCTTCCTTAAAATAACAACTGGAGTGGAGGGGGGGAATTGGGGTCAGGAGGAGATGTAGGGGAAAGGCCCTCTCCCTTGTTCTCCCTGCGGGGAATGGTCATGATGAATTCTGCCCCAGGAGGGAAGTTGTAGTTGGTGCCAAAGAACGTAATGCCTGTGGTTTGAACCATGCCCCAAGGCTTCTATTTTACAAAGAAGGGGGAAAAAGGAATGAGAAACCCTTTTTATAATAAAGAAAGGGAAATGGATGGATGGATGGATCATCAGTCCTTTCCACTGAGCCACTAACAGGAGCCTTCCAAATACATTTAGGGCTGAAGTACCTCTTGCAATACGTTTGCTTGCCATCATAGTTCTCTCCCCTTAGGTCAAAATTGAAGCCGGTGACCTTTCCACTCCGTGTCTGATAAATGGGAATGACTGGAAGATATCATATAATTTGCCATCTATTGATGGCCCGCAGTTCCAGAAGGCTCCCTGTGGTCCTGCGTTTAGGTGAATGGCGATGTCCCTGTGTGTTAGATCAACTGTCCTGAATGGACTGTGTGCATTTGGAGAGGTGGTCAATAGAGGTCCTCCAACCTTATTGCAAAACCGTGACCCATGGTGGATGCATGATGGGGTGATTCAAGAGGACACCAAAGGCATGTTCATTCTGAGATAAGCTTTATTCTCTCCCATGCATTCATGGAGACTGAAGCAGGAAATCAGCGAGGGATAACAGGACATCTCCCTCTACCACAAAGACACGTAGACAGTTGCGTTTTGGAAATAGCAGCAGCGCATGGAACATACAAACCGAAAGGAGAATACAAAGAATGCAGCATGCAAGAGATTGTCGGCTGTACATGCCAAGTGGTCAAGTCCTTGAACAATAATTCAAGAAGGGAGCCAAAAGGGATTTACTTGGCACTGGGTGGCAAGGAGCAGACCTGTTTGGTTTGGCCCATGGAGGGTGTTGTGGA
This sequence comes from Plestiodon gilberti rubricaudatus, assembly GCA_026170595.1. Classification (NCBI taxonomy): domain Eukaryota; kingdom Metazoa; phylum Chordata; class Lepidosauria; order Squamata; family Scincidae; genus Plestiodon; species Plestiodon gilberti. The sequence continues at coordinate 28,423,326 of JANXHW010000009.1, read as the reverse complement.
TCCGGCGCAGCATGCAACAGCTCCTCCGCTAGATGCTCCTGCAGCACAACAGGCAGATCCGCCGCTGCTGCCACCACCGGACACCACAATGGATTTCCCTCCGCTGCCTCCACCTGGCATCTTCATCCCACCGGAGCCTCCACCGCTGGAACTTCCAGCAGTGCAACAGGCAGCTCCCCCGCTACTGGCAGCTCCGGCGGCGACAACACCGGAACCACCGCTGCTGCCCGCTCCGCAGCACACCGCTCCTCCTGATCCTCCTCCTGATCCGCCACCCACGCAAACTACGGGGACCTTTTGTTGAGACATCCCACCTCCCATGCCACCACCCATTCCTCTTCCAGCAGCGCAACAGGCAGCTCCCCCGCTACTGGCAGCTCCGGCGGCGACAACACCGGAACCACCGCTGCTGCCCGCTCCGCAGCACACCGCTCCTCCTGATCCTCCTCCTGATCCGCCACCCACGCAAACTACGGGGACCTTTTGTTGAGACATCCCACCTCCCATGCCACCACCCATTCCTCTTCCAGCAGCGCAACAGGCAGCTCCCCCGCTACTGGCAGCTCCGGCGGCGACAACACCGGAACCACCGCTGCTGCCCGCTCCGCAGCACACCGCTCCTCCTGATCCGCCACCCACGCAAACTACGGGGACCTTTTGTTGAGACATCCCACCTCCCATTCCTCCTCCAACACAGCATCCAGAAGACTGGCCACTGCTACCCCCGTGGACGACGACGATCCCTCCAGAGCTGCCGCCACAGCATCCAGATCCGGTGACCTGTTGAATCCCGCCGCTGCTGCCGCCACAGCATCCTTGACTGGCTGGCACAAGAATGACATGCTGTACAGATCCTCCTCCTCCTCCTGCTGCGGCGCAGCAACACGCAGAGCCGCCTCTTCCACCCGCACAGGCGCAGCAGGCAGCACCACCGCTGCTACCGCCACCACCTCGGATCTGTGCAATTCCACCACGACCGCCGCAGCAGCCACCTCCACGACCGCCACAGCAGCCACCTCTGGAACCACCACAGCAACTCATGTTTCTGGGAGCTGTTTTTGTGACTTAGTCCTGAAAGAGAACAAAGAGTTGTCACATGTCTGGTTGGGCAATATGGATGCCTTAACAGCCTGGTCCTCATTGAAGATTGTCACCCTTTATCTGAGTTGGACCATCTTCAGGCTGCCGGCAGGGCTCATCAGATGCTCCTCTGTACAAATAACCCAGCATGGTGTCCAGCCTAGCCTCTATGTATATGGATTTTTAAATCCCAACCCAAGCTCTTGGTCTGGTATAGATCCTTAGGCCAGTCAGTGGTCTGAAGACACGTTGGTTGTGTCTTTGGAGCCAAGCAGGTCTAGTCTTGTGAGCCCAGTGAATATGAGGCTTTCCTAAGAACCATTTGGTTGATGAACCTTGACTGACAGACCTGTCTGGTCATCACCACAATGGATTAAGGTGCCTCTCAGAGTTACTTAAGGGAGTGACGCAAACTCCTGCCTAGTTGGAACATCTCATTCAAACAGGATGGTGGAGAGGATTCCAACAGACCTTTGCTGTGACCTGAAGTGCTCACATACAGTCAACCCCCAAGTAAAATAATCCTGAAAAAGCTCAGCGTTCCACCTCAAGGCTCTGGCTTGAGTAAGCTATCTAGAATAGAAAATGGATGGGTGGATGATCTTGGAATTGGAATTGCCATTCTGAAAAAGTGACATTTGAATGTTGAGTTCTGCTGCAAGGAGAAACTTCTGAGAATTATCAACTGCAGAAGCTTAAGACAAGTGACATTCTTCAGGGGATTTCAGTGAATCCTTCAAAGAACTCCATCCACAATCTTCTTTTCTGTTCTGTTCTCAATCTAGAAGACTGTTTTTTAAAGACCAAGCGACTATAGCAGGGGTTCTTAACCCCAATGACATCATCACCAGTTACTTCTGGGTTTTCAGGTTTTTGGAGGCCAGAAAATGCAGGCAGAAGGCTCTGAGCAGGTGGGAGGACCCTTCTCAGTGTTCCTGAGAAGCTCGACCAAAGGCAGGAGCCTCTCGGAAGTGAAAACACATCACCGAAAACACCTCATCGGAGTGGGGTTCTAGTGTTCTGGGGGTCCTACTACCACCAGCAGTCAGCCGAAGTACCACTGGTGGTACTAGCTACCACTGGTTGAGAACCCCTGGCCTACAGCACATCGTTCTAATGAAATGGTCTTTGCATCCATGTAAGGTTTCAATCGATACAAGAACAGAAAGAAGTCAGCAAGCATCTCAGCTTGGGCTTACCTTCAGCAGATGGGTCAGAACGATCTGGAAGATCTCGCCGTTGAGTGAATGAAGAACTTGGGAGGCCAGAGATCTTTTTATACTATCTTCTGGCCTCTCTTCCGGGAAGTGTCACCCCCAGGAGTGGTGAGTGTGGCATTCATTGCCTATTCAACAGCAGGTGTCATGAAACTTCAGGTGCTTAACAAGTCATCTGAGATTCATATCTCTCTGTTGGATTGCTTGATGCATGAGACATAAACAATTTAATCATGCCCCATTTAATAGATGGGTTATCCTGATGTTCGTCCATAGCAGTACCTAGCTCATCATGTGGGAGTCTTGTGGTAAGGGACACCTCCACTTTTTTTTGGGGGGTGGACCTTTAGACAGTGGTCCCCCCAAGTCTGAAAGAGGCAAGTTGGTGGAATCCAAAAATTACCTCACGTTGTCTCTGACCTTCTTGGGCTCTCTATGAGATCTGAAGCCCTTTCCCCACTGAGGTGTTCCAGTCCCACTTTGTGTGTCTAAGTTGAACTTTTGGAGGAGATGTCGGGCCCAATCCTATCCAGTTTGCCAGCGTCGATGCAGCCAGAATGCAGCCCCAAGGTAAGGGGAACAAAATGTTCCCTTATCCTGAGGGGGGCTCCTTGACTCCCACCACCACCACCTCAGGATGCCGCACACTCCCCCTTGGCATGGCTGCATCAGTGCTGGAAATTTGGATAGGATTGGGCCCGTCCAAATTGAATGAAAATGTAGGGTCACTTGAGAGATGGTTATCCATGGGTCAAGCAACCAGAGGAGGGTGCTGCCCCAAACCCAAAGCAGAAACAGAATCCACCAAGCAAGGGAAGCCAATTTGAGGTAGATCCAACAACAGTCTCACATTCCAACTTTGTGGTCTTTGTCAGCGTCTTTATATATATTTTTAATTAAGTCATTATCTCATGGAGAATCTTAAAATTGTACAGTATTGTATTGCACGCATTGTATAATTTAGGAGCATGAGAAAACTGTGCTGGATCAGGTGAAAGGCCTATCTAGTCTTGCACTCTGTTTGCCAACAGCAGCCTCTGCATAACCCATAAGCAGGAAAAGGCAGACTGATCAACTACCATTGCTCCTCAGGAGGTAGTATTCAGGTGCAGACAGCCGTTAAACTCAGGTAGCGCATAGCCATCATCAGGCTGCCCCAAGACCATCTGAGGCGGCATGCCAACTGCTGCCCCCCGCCCCGCCTGATGATGTGCCAACCTCTCCTAGCACTCTCCTCCCTTCCATATTTCCTCTTCCTTTCTGTCCCCCCGTTCCTTTGCCAATCCAGGGAGTAGAAGGAGGAGCAGTGGAGGCAAGAAGGTGGACAGAGAAGAGTGTCCCCCACCAATCTGCAACCTGATGCAACAGCTCCATTTGGTCTCATGGTTGGGCCAGCCCTGGCCATCATAACTAGTCATCATTGATACACCTGCCCAATGAACTTGCACAAACCCCTTTTATGGTAATTGAAGCTAGTGGTTGTCACCACATCTGTTCACAAAAAAATTAAAATAAAACAAATCCATAGATGAATTACATGCTTTGTGAAGAAATGTCTTGTTTGTCCAGTCAAATCCTCCCTTCCAATCAGTTGCATTGGTTGACCCCTGGTTCTGATGTTGTGTGAAGGCTACGGTTTCTACACCTCTTCTAAAGAATGTACTCAGGCTGCAATTCAGCCAAGGAAGTCTTAGTCCGATGTCTAAAATCAATGGTGACCCTCCCAGTGGTGCCTGGTGGGGCGCAGATCAGGGACCCATGGCTGGCTGACACCTGAGGGAGCCAAGGGGTCTGCTGCAGTTGCTGCTCCCCACCCCTCCCTGCTAAGCATGCTATGGGGTGCACCCCATGCTCACCATCCATTTTTTAGGGTGCACCCCATGCAGTGGCTGCTCCCCCACCCCTCCCTGCTAAGCATGCTATGGGTAGCACCCATGGGGTGCTAACAAGTAAGTCTTGGGGAGCATGTGACAGATGTGAAAGGAGATGTACCACCTATCTCTTGCCCAGTTATCTTTCCTGGCCAGGTACAACTGTGGTGCTCAGCTGGAAAAGCTCACCACATAGCAACTAGGAAAGTGTCATCCTTCATGCTTGGGTCCATCTACTGTCTGGTTCCTGGGTACCCTGGGATGGAAAGTGGTCGGAGGGATGAGATGTGGTGATGGTTTCTCCCATGTGTTTGTTCTCCTGTAGTGTTGATTGGAGGTCCTGTTAGATGAAATTCTGTCACAATTCTGCCAAGTCAGTAGAACAGGGGTTCTCAATCTCTCAGCAGCGGTGTACCACTGCCGCCACTGCTGGGATCCCTCAGCATACCACCTGAAGTGACGGGTGATTCATCACCCATCACTTCTGGGTATCAGACATAGTTCAGGAGCGGAGGTTTCTGATACCGTGGAGTGCAGGAAAGCGCCAGTAAGGAGCTTTGGGCGAGCCTTTTTCAGTGTGCAAAACTCATGCGCTTCACCTCTGCTCGCTGACTGAGCCTCTTGCTTGCACTTTCCTGAGCTCCATGGCATCCAAAATCTCTGCTCCTGAGCTCCATTGGAGGCAGAGCTTTTGTCAGGGATGGGGCGTTGGGGCGTTGGGCCCCTGGGTGGTGGGATCGGACCCAAGGCAGCAGGTGTGTCATGGCGGACAATGGCGGTGCGAATCGTCCTGTTTGTCGGGGCGAGCGCGGAGCGTTGGCGGCGGGTTTGGCTAGCCCGCCATGAGCCTCAATATGCTCAATAACGGCTGCAGCCGTTACGTTACTTCCAGCGCGGGTGGTGATGGTCAGGGAATCGCCACTGATCAGAGGGGGGGGGGTTCAGGGTTCAGGCCAGTCGCGTACCACCAGATGTACCCAAAAGTACCACTGGTGGTACACGTACCATCAGTTGAGAACCCACCCCTGGACTAGAATATTGGAAGAGGCAGGGCTGGGATCTGCCATGTAGCTCACCCTGTGACATTCAGCTCATTAGTGTCCATCAGCCTGATCTACCTCTGAGGTGGCTGTGGGGCTAAAAAGGGGAGTGGGCATAATATGTGCCCCCCCTGAGATCTATGGTAAAAGAGTGGAATGAATACATATATGAACTTTGTTGGCCCTCTTTGGGCATAGATTGGGTGTTTTGTTTGTCAAATGCCATTGGAAGATTCCATACATAGTTCCTAATCTAGTGGTCAACCACAATCTGTAGATATTGCCAACACAGTTATTACTGGATCACAGGTGGAATGCTTACTCATCATACATACCAAGAAGATGATGATACGGCCACCACATATGAATGAAATCGACAACCTGCATGATGTTTTCATTGAAGTGACATTTCCAATATTTGTTGCCCAAGGCCTGTTAGGGGTATGTCTGTCTGGGTTAACTATTGGTTGCAGGAATGCTGAGCATCCGTGTATATAAAGATGGCAGCTTAAGGCTGCAATTCTATACACATTTACTTGGAAGTAAGTCCCATCGAAATCAAATCAAATTGGAGTCAAATGGAGAAAACTGGAAGACACGTCTGGGTTGCCACCTGCCTCTTGCATTGTGCTAGGCCTCTAGAAGCATCCATTTGGACTCCATGGGCCTCAGAAGGTCTTCTGAGGCCTCCATGGGCCTCAGAAGGCCTCTGGAAGTGACTTCCACGTCACTTCCAGTCGCGTCTGAAGACCTTTCTGAGGCCTCTGGAGGCTGTCCCAGGCCCGGCGTGACACGGGAGCGGCAGGACGAGGTAGCTCGCTGTGGCAGCTGACTTAGAAGGAGGATGTGATGTGATGGTAGACGAAATGTAAATCCAAAACGTGTGTTGGGATCTTCTCTTATCAAAATAAGCATCGGTTTCAGTTGAATTCACTTAACAGTCTCTTGTATGATCTATTAAGAAGAACTTGTGAGGGGGGCATTTGCCCCATTGAAAGGAGGTAATCTACATTACAGAATTGACCCAGCAAGAGCATCCCAGTGTTCAACTGGCAACCAACCTGTGCTTGGCAAATATTGCCAAGCAAACATTGAAGTGTTCACAGAAGCTCAAACGTTCATGAACCATCACCCTGATCTCTTGTAAAAGCTTGTCCGTGCTCATGAAGGGGTTATTCTTTTGAGAGTGCTCATCGCTCATAGGGGTTTGCAAATGTTTGAATACAAAAAGAACCTGGCCCGTTCCCTCCTAAAATTCAAACTTTTGCCGGCACCAGGAACATAATGGCCAATTTGGGAGGGCGGGAACTTCTCATGACCCACACCCCCATACCCATGTCCCCATTAGCCACTTATTGTTGTTTATTCGTTCAATCACTTCCATCTTTTCATGACTTCATGGACCAGCCCACGCCAGAGCTTCCTGTCGCCCCCCCAGCTCCTCCAAGGTTGAGTCCGTCACCTCCAGAATATCATCCATCCATCTTGCTCTTGTTCAGCCCCTCTTCCTTTTGCCTTCCATTAACCACTATGTAATACAAAATCAACTTTATTTGTGTGGTGTTCAGGCGCATCACTAGGTGCGCGCCGCCCCAAAGTTACCCCCCGTTCCCCCCCTCAAAAATTCTCGCGATGCCTTTGACGGTGCAAAGGACCTACCCCCCACCGCTGCCGGCTCCACACATCCGCGCTGTCTGTCTGTCCGAGGCCTAATGACGAGGCCCAATTAGTTAATACCAGGGATGTATCTAAGTAACTAGGTCACGAGTGCGAGTGCGAGTACGAGTCATTTTTGCATGAATACGAGTCCGAGTGCGAGTCAGTGTCAAAATTTGTGCGCGTCATTTTTGCACGAGTGCGAGTCGAGTACGAGTAAGGCCAAAAACCACGAGTCACGAGTTGAGTCACTTTGGGGGAAATGGCTTTTTCCCCTGAAAATGGGGTGGGTGGGTGTCTGTGTGTGGGGTGTGTGTGTGGGGACCTCTGAGACTTTTAAAGCACCTACTTGGCTCCCCCTATGCCCTTTCCCTCACCTCTCAGTCTTGTCACCACACATCTGGTTTGGGAAAAAACAAGCGTGTCTACATTCAAACCATTTATTATTCCCTCCCTGCCCCTTCCCCTTGCTGAGCTGAGCATCCCTTGGGCTCGGAGTTTTGGTCAATGGGGAGGAACTGCTGCGGCAGCTTCGCCTTCCCTCACTCCTCCCCACCCCTCGCACTCGGAGTTGTGGCCAATGGCAAACAGATGGCAACAAAAGGGGGGGACTCAGAGCCAGGCTTGCTTTCCCACCCCCTTGAAAACTTTTCCTCCCTGCTGCCCTCCTCCTCCGAGGTCTCCACTGTGCCTGCCTGCCTTCCTGTGTTGATGCCGGCCATTAAAGGAAAATGACTTGGAAATGGCAAGTCGTTACCCCCACGAGTGCGAGTCAAGTGCGAGTCCCGTGGTTCACGAGTACAAGTGCGAGTGCGAGTCAGTGGGTCACGAGTACGAGTACAAGTACGAGTCAGGGAAAAAGTGGCTAAGTCACACTTGCGAGTCGAGTCATTTGACTCGAGTCCCCATCCCTGGTTAATACGTGATTTATTACGTTTTTCACACATGCGCACAACGAGAAAACATTCTGCACATGTGCAAAAAATGTAATAAATCACGTATCGCCGCACTGGGCCTCGTCAGAAGGCCCTGGACAGCCGGACGGGGCGGACGCTCCGAGGCCTTCTTCCGGTCTCGGAGCCTCCGGAGGGCGATGCACGCAGCGGAGGTGACGCACGCATGGGTGCGCGCGTCACCCTCTGCGCACGTCACCCTCCGGCGGTCCGCCCCCGCGCCACGCTCTCGCAACGCGCTTGGTGGTGTTGCATTTTCTGTTTCCATTTCTTTGACTTTGAAATGTAGTATACTTAATGTAGACGTGCAGCCAATTTCATGGCAAGCTTGTAGAGCGAGGTGTGATGGGTTAAAAGAAATGTATAAAAAATGGATGGTGAGATTAAAAAACACACACAACCAAATAAAAATATAAATGGTATACGAGTCTGAAATGTTCTGCATGTTTGCTCAGAAGGAAGTTCCACTTTCACCACCTGCATCTCTTGGGACCCCACCTCCTCCATCCTACAGCTATAATCCATGTGCATCTAGCAGGGGCAGCTTGGTCCTTATGCCCCTAGGCAATCTTCTCAGTTTGCCTCCTGAGGAGCCTGATATTTCTTCTCACCTTAGGTCTTGGACTAAAGGTAGCACCTTTCTTATTGATGGCAGCATAGTTACTGCTGTAGGAGGAAACCCGGTGCTGATATGAGCTGGTGAGCTGAATATTTCAAGCTTCCCTGGTCAAATTATGAGGAAAGGCTACAGCATTTGGGGCTCTTGTCTAGAAAAAAAGGTGCCTGAGGGGGAACATGATTGAGCTGTATAAAATTATGCATGGGATGGATAGAGGGAAGTTCTTTTCTCTCTCGCACAACACCAGAATGAGGGGGCGTCCACTAAAAGTGAGTGGTGGGAGAATTAGAACGAACAAAAGGAACTGTTTCTTTACCCAAAGTGTAATTAGTCTGTGGAACTCCTTGCCGCAGGATGTGGTGATGGCACCTGGCCTGGATGCCTTGGAAAGGGGATTGGGCAGATTGCTGGAGGAAAGGTCTGTGTGCTCCATGAGGCACCTGCTGGGGCCACTGTGAGCTCAGGAAGCTGGACTAGATGGGCCTTTGGCCTGATCCAGCAGGGCTCTTCTTATGTTCTTAAATGCTATAATTAAATCCAGACTGGACACGACTGGACTTAATTGTCAGGGGTCACCTTTACCTTTACCTAAGGATCTACAAGGATGATGTCCACTATATAGTTTTAAGAATACCATACCATACCATAACCCTTATTGGCATAAACAAACACACAAAAAATGTGTGTAGTGGTTTGTATGGTGTAGTGGTTTGGGAGTCGCACTTAGACCTGGAAGATCCAGGTTCAAATCCCCGCTCAGCCACGAAGCTTCCTGGGTGACCTTGGGCCAGTCACTATTTCTCAGCCCCACCTACCTCACAGGGTTGTTGTGAGGACAAAAAAAAGGAGGGGAGGAAATATGTACACCACTCTGAGCTCCTTGGAGGAAGGGTGGTATAAAAAAATGTGAAAAAATACAATACACAAAAAACATTTCAAAAGAAACATCGACATAAAGTAAATATTTATTCCATGCCAAGGAGCTTCTGGGTCAGTTTGCCTCACGGCCTCTGAGAACATCTGCCATGTTCTGTTGAAGGGGATGGATGTTACACGCATTCTACATTTGGAAGTCGGAGAGAAGATCTCTAAGTGGCTGCTATGCATCGGTTCATTGCTCTTCTCCATCTGTTTACAAATCAACATCCTCCCTCGGATTCTTGCCTATCTGGAAGAACCTGAGGAGCTCTCTGAAGGATGGAGTATCTTGGCCAGCTGCACCAGTTGGTGTTCCAGTTCAAGGTCCACGTTCTGCAGTATGCTAAACACATAGCTAGCCTATGCAATTGCCTTTATTTTGGTTGTAGATAGCAACTGGATTGCAGGGGAAGGGGGGAATCGGGGTCCCAGGGTGGTACTTGGGGAAGAGTCCTATCTGTTTTCCCCTGCAGAATGGTCCTGGTGAAAATGGCCACATGGAGCTGTTGTACGACATTCTGTCATTGGTGTCAAAGAGTTAAAGCCCTTAATCCATGCCATGGTTCTAACCCAGCATTTCCCAAACTGTGGGTCACAACCCACCAATGGGATTGCGAGCGGATTTTTGGTGGGTCGCAGTGGTCACCAGGCAATGCAGAGAGCGCTGGCTCCCACGTCGCCAGCATGGCTCCAAGGCATGGCTCCAAGGCAAGCTGCGCATGGCCGATTTCACCCCCCCCAGGGCAGGCTATGGGAGAGGGTGGGGCATGGGAGTGGGGAGATGGTGAGGCAGGAGGAGGTGGAGAAAGGGCCCCTTTTGGGCCTGATGGGCAACTGGAAGTAAAGCTATGCAAGTCGCGGTAGATTGTCTAGTAAAGCTATGTGGTAAAAAAGGTAGAGGTTTTTATGGGTTAAACAATCATGTACAAATTTTATAATATCAACAAGTAAGAGGAACTTTGGTAGCCAATTTCATTCTGCACAGTATATCCGTGTTGCCCTTGAAAATGTCCAGAGTCTGGACGAAACGTTGGGACTGATATTGACATTTTATGTGGATTTTTTGTGTTTTTATATATTTTTATATATTTTAAACTGGAATTCCTCTTACTTGTTGATATTATAAAATTTGTACATGATCGTTTAACCCATAAAAATCTCTACTTTTTTTACAATATGTCTGATCATGAAAATATCCATGCTACATTAAAGCTATGTGGGTCACGATGGATCGTTGGTTTAATGTTTGGGTCGCGATGTTAATAAGTTTAGGAAGCACTGTTCTAACCTATGTCTATGGCTTCCGATTACAAAGAGAAAAAGAGAGATAGCATGGCAAATAAATAATGTAACTTGTATTTCAGTTCAACATTTCTTGGGCCAAGTGCGTTACTTTGTAAAAAGAGATGGTACACTGACATATTCATTCATTCATTCATTCATTCATTCATTCATTCATTCTCTCTCTCTCTCTCTCTCTCTCTCTCTCTCTCTCTCTCTCTCTCTCTCTCTCTCTCTCTCTCTCTCATTATTATCTCCAGGCATTATTCATTCATTCATTCTCCCCCATTAAATCAAACTAGGGGCCTGGGACTTGTCAACTCTGTTCCTGGGGAACACCAGAACATATGATACGTTAAAAGTAACATATAGTTATAATGTATGCGCAATCTGGCTGGCAAAAGTCTCCTATAGTTTCCCATCCAGTCCCTGATCATGTATGCTGCATAGCGACAGGCACGTACACTCATATGGAGACCAGCTCTTCTGAATGGTGCATGCATTTGGAAAGCTGGATGAAATAAAATTCCTATCACCTCCTTAGGAAGGGAGCCAGATGGCGAGTGCATGACGGGTTGATTGACGAGGACACCAAAGGCAGGTTTGTTCTGAGATAAGCTTTATTAGTTCCCATGCGTTCTTGGACACAGAAGCAGGAAATCAGCAAGGGGTGAGACCGCCCCCCCTCCACCACAAAGATGTATAAATAATACCCTGTTTTCGGAATTCTCAGCAGGACGATGAACATGCTAAATGAAATGCTTTTGAAGAGGAGTACGAGGAATGCAACATGCAAAATGTTAGCCATTTAATACTGTGAAGGAGAAGACACGGGCTCGGCAAGACGCACGTTCCGTTGCTTCTGGAGCAAGGCTTCAAATCGAAAAGAAGGGCTTTACTTGGCGCTGGGTGGCAAGGAGCAGACCTGTTTGGTTTGGCCCATGGAAGGTGCTGGGATGACAACGGGAGTGGATCCCGGACAGCATGCAACAGCTCCTCCGCTAGACGCTCCTGCAGTGCAACAGGCAGATCCGCCGCTGCTGCCACCACCGGACACCACAATGGATTTCCCTCCGCTGCCTCCACCTGGCATCTTCATCCCACCAGATCCTCCACCGCTGGACCCTCCAGCAGCGCAACAGGCGACTCCACCGCTGCTGCTCGCTCCGCAGCACACCGCTCCTCCTGATCCTCCTCCTGATCCGCCACCCATGCAAGCTACAGGGACCTTTTGTTGAGACATCCCACCTCCCATGCCACCACCCATTCCTCCTCCAACGCAGCATCCAGAGGACTGGCCACCACCGCCCCCTGGTACGACGATGATCCCTCCAGAGCTGCCGCCACAGCCTCCAGCTCCTGGAATCTGTTGAATCCCGCCGCCGCTGCCACTGCCACCACAACATCCTTGACCTCCTGGCACAAGAATGACCCGTGGGACAGATCCTCCTCCTCCTCCTCCTCCTCCTCCTCTTGCAGCACAGCAACACGCACAGCCTCCTCTTCCACATGCGCAGCAGCAGCAGACGCTGCCACCGCTGCTACCGCCGCCATAACCAGTTCCTCGGATCTGTGCAATTCCGCCGGAAGAGCCGCCGCCGCCACAGTATCCGCCACCGCCACTGCCGCCACCACAGCATCCGCCGCCGCCACTGCCGCCACCACCGCATCCGCCGCCACCACCACAGCAGCTGCCGGTTTGTGTTTGCTGGCTCATCTTGATGGGAGTTTTTTTGGCTTAGTCCTGAAAGAGAACAAAGAGTTGACAGATGTCTGGTTGGGCAATAGTAATGTCTCAATGGCCTGGTTGTCACTGAAGCTGGTAACGCATCATCTGACTTGTACCGTTTCCAGGCTGCTGTCAAATGTTCCTCTATAGAAGCCTGTATGCTGCTGAGAAAGTGCCCAGCCTAGCCTTCTTCATGTGCTGCTAGTTGTCTCTGTATATGGACTATATAAAGCCCAACCTGGATGCTTAATCTGGTATACATCCTTTAGCCAGATAATGGGCTGAACAGAGGCCAACAGAACATCCATGAGGCCAACTGAAGTGAATTGTCTCAGGCGGCAGGTTGACACATGTTGGTCTTTGTTCTGCTATGGAAGCCAAGTAGTTGTGGCCTTGTGAGCTTCAGTGTATGTAAGACATTCATGGGGACAATTTTGGGGGGGGGTACCCTTGGACTGCCAGACTTTTCCAGCCACGGTCCCACAGGGTGAAAGTGCCACTCGAGATTAATTAAGGTAGTGACAGACTCTCTTCTCTCGTTATTGAATCTGATCCAAACCAAGATGTTGGAGAGGATTCCAGCATGCATTTGCCTTATCTTTCAACTTTCGCATAGGGTCAGCCCCCAAATACTACACATGCCCCCCAACACCTCTGCCCTGAGCAAGCTTGTCTACACGAGAGAATGCATGCTCAGTGTTAGAACCACCATTCACCTTTTGGAAAAGTGAAGTTCAAATTACATTTCAAATTTCTTCCCATGATGTGGGAAGCCCAACGAGTTTCTTCAAGGCCAGATTCCTTAAAGGTTACTTTAAGATTCCCACACATCCTTAAAATAACTCCACCCAGAATCCTCTTTTTCTCTTCTCAATCTAAAACATTGTCTTCATCCCCTGGTTGTCTTTGAGAAACTCCTGACTCATCCAGAACAGTTCCACCCAGTTTCCCGAACGAACAACTACAGCATATCATTTTAACGATATTGCCTTTTTGCACCAATGCCCAGATAAAAACGTTGATCTATGAAAATTCAGAAGCAAAAACACTTCAAACATCTCAGCTTGCTCTTACCTTCTTCAACAGAGGCCTCGGAACGATCTAGAAGATCTCGCAGATGAGTGAATGAAGAACGTGGAGGTCAGGGATCGTTTTTATACCATCTTCTGGCCTCTCCTACGGGAAATGAGACACCCCCAGGAATGGCTAGTGACACGTCTCATCCCATTTAACAACTGGTGTCACGCAACTCCAGATGTGTGACAAGTCACAAGAGATCAATATCTGTCATCTGTATCATTGCATTACAGAGCACAAACATCTTAATGACAGGGCATCTCTAGCAGAGAAGTATCTATGACGCTGGTTGATAGTGGTGCTTCACAGATCAGGTAGGGGGTTAGTGACAATTATTTGGGGGGAGACTTTCAGGAAATGGTCTCTGTGGCCTGAAATGTGCAGGGTGGGTAGTCCCAGAATTCCCTCATTGCTTCATAATTTAATGCCTAAATAGTTTTAAAGACATTAACAACCCAACCCTAACGGGGTTGCTGCTGTTTCGCACAGCCGGGCCACCACTGTGAGCGTCCAAATCACAGCCCCCGGCACTGGTAAGTCAGTGAAGGGGGCAGGAGGAAGACAGGGAGGGGGAGGAATGGGGTGAGATCAGGGCAGGGAGAGGGGTGGATTGAGGCCAGGAAGGGGGCAGTATCAGCGGCAGCACCGCCACCAATATCCTATCTTCCTCCCTGGCCTCTATCCACCATCCTGGGTCCACTTGGACTTGTGCCACCTATATGCAAGTGGAATTGAATTTTTAGTCTTGTGTTCTTTTCACTGAAATCAAGATCTTTGACAATAAAACACGAATCATACCTGTGAACTCTGAGTGCCGGATTATTGAACCACTTATTTTGATCCAATATCCACTTGAGGTGTTTGGTTCCAGTTGAAGGCAGCTGAGAGCGTTCCGAGTAGTGCTGGCCCGTCCATTTTACCTGTCCCAGTTGGTAAAGGGAAAAGGAAGTGTGGAGGAGAGGAGCCATTAGAATTCTGCCCTATCCCTCTCTTTCTTCTTCAATCCAGGGTGTGAGAGGAGCAGAGCTGGCACATCAGGTTAAGGGGGGGGCAGCATTTGGCAGGCAGGGCTAACCTTGGTTCTTGCTCACTCCCGTTGCTGCCCCACCCCCTTGGACGACACCTCTGGGGGCCATATTTGTCCTCATCTTGATTCTGCTCACACACAATTGGGCAGGGGTTGATGATTTGATTCTGGGACCAATTCAAAGTGCTGGTATCGACCTTTAAAGCCCTCTGTGGTTTGGGACCAGGTTACCTGAGGGATCGCTTAGCCCCATGCATCATGCATTCCAGCTCACCCTCTTAGGTCATCTATATATATGGGCCGTGGTGGCTAAGTGGACGCAGAACTGCAGACCGGAAGACCGGTAGGACAGCAGTTTGAAACCCGAGTGCTGTGTGACGGAGTGAGCTCCCGTATCCTGTCCCAGCTCCTGCCAACCTAACAGTTTGAAAGCAAAAAATTGCAAGTAGATAAATAGGTACCGCTACGGCGGGAAGGTAACAGCACTCTGTTAGTCATGCCGGCCACATAACCACGGAATCGTGTTTGGACAGTGCTTGGCTCTTCGGCCTTAGAAACAGAGATGAGCACCACACCCTAGAGTCGGACACGGCCGGCTTACGAGCAGGGGATATCTTTACCTTTACCTTTATCTATCTATCTATCTATCTATCTATCTATCTATCTATCTATCTATCTATCTATCTATCTATCTATCTATCTATCTATCTATATCTATATCTATATCTATATCTATATCTATCTATCTATCTATCTATATATATCTATATATATCTATATATATATATATATATATATATATATATATATATATATATCTATATATATATATATCAAGCTTCCAGAGTTGAATGCTTGCAGTGCCTCTACTGCTTTGATCATCACCATTGTTCAAGGGGGAAAAAAAGTCACAAAGGCTCTACAAATGTCACATCCCTTAGGAATTAAGTCTTAACTCCATGCCAAATGAGGTTCCGGGGTAGTTTGTGCCAAAGCCTCCGGAAACATCTGCAATGTTCCCTTGGAGGGAGTGCATAGTTCGCATACTCGACATTTGTAAGTAGGAGGCAAATCTCAGGAGGATGCTATGGAACGGGTTGTTGCAAGTCTACGGTTGTTTACAGATCAACATCCTCCCTCACTAGTCAAGAAGAACTTGAGCAGCTCACCCAGCTGTTTGTGAAGGACAAAGGAGTAGCTTGGACCATTGCGCCAGCCGGTGTTCCAGTTTAAGGGCCAAACCACGCACTGCAGTAAACGTAGCTTTGTTTCGTTTGTTTGTACTGTAAATAGCAACTGGGATGGGATGGGGAAATCCAGGTCAGGGTTGTAGCATTAGGGGGAGGGTACCAACCCTTTCCCCCTGCATGGTGGTCCTGATGAGAACGACCCTGATGCCTGTTGGTGCCAGGGAGTTAAATCCCAGTCCCTAAGTCATAGCTCCAAGTCAGGGGCATCACTAGGGGAGACGGGGGTGAACCACCCCCGGGTGTCACCCCAGGGAGGGGGTGACACCAAAATGACTTTCTATACTATTTGTTACCAGTGGTGTGAAAATGCACCACTGGTAGAAAATGTTTTTTTCCCCGATCCCTGCCATGACTCGCGCAGGGATCACATTTCCCAGGAGGCCTCCACATCATGTGGTCTGGTATGAGAGGAGGTCCATGGGGGGTGACAACCCTAGTGAAACCGCTAGTTCCAGTCCTCATCTCCTCCCCTTCCCATAGTTTCTCCTTACAAAGGAAAAAAAGGGGGGGCAATACCATGGGAAATATTATTTATTAGATTTTTATCCCGCTTTCTCCCCCCCTATATTATACAATAAATAATGTAATTTGTTTTCAGTCCTACGTTTCTTGGGTATGTAGCTCTGTGGAACGCATGGTGTACTCTGAGTGGTCTGTGACTCACCTGTCCCTGTCAAATGGGAACCACTAGAGCATATGATATACTAAAGTAAGCAAATATTTCTTTACCATTTCTTGAAGGTCCACGGATGGGGGCCACGGATGGGGGGGCAATGGGACACAGAAGGCTCTCTCTGGCCTCCCATCCAGATCATGTATTAGGTCTGGAGGTGTGTCAAAACACCATCATTCCAGTTCCTTGGAAGTTTCACTTGTTTTATCTAGTATAGTGGACCATTTTTATTTGCAGGTTTGGGAAATTTGGATTCGTTACACCACGGGTCCTGGAACTGTAAATGTCCGTGCTAAAAACCCTGTAAAAAGAAAAAGAAAAGCCCTAAAAGCACCGTTTAAATAGCAAAATTACTGCATTTTTTGAAGCTGCATGACCCACTTCTGGGTCTCGCAAAGGCTCTCCCCCCCCTCCCAGCCTTGTCCCAGGGTGCATGCAAGAAAGTAGGGTGGCTGTTTTTGTTGTCTTTTCAAGTAAATAAATGCATAAGCAAGGAATCTATAACAATGAAATGGAACCTCCAGGTTCAGGGGTAGTCTATACTGGAACAAACAAACATCATGTCTGGTGGGGTTTCCTTGAGACATGGTAGTTCTTACATAGTCAAGTATTGCACAATATCTGTTTCAGCTAACCCATGAAATTTGGGAGGCATTTGAGACTTGAATGAGCTTAGTGGGTTCTTTGAGGTGGTCTGTCTTTGAACAAGTCTTTGCACTGTATTGCAAACTGTTATTGAAAGTTCCCTCATGTGTTGGAAGTGGTCTGCCAAGTAACTCAAAGGGGCCACAAAACAGCATGTTCCGAACGTCCGCCCTAGGGTGTATCAGATTAGGTGTGTGGTGCTTGGGATCTGAACTATTTGTGATGACTGATGTGTGAGGGTGGTGCCGTTCCTTTCCTCACCACCCCCTACATACATAGGTAATTGGAGAATTGTTTGCAGCCGTTGCATGATGGAACACATAATTAACTTATGAAGCACTTTGACAGAAGATCTGGTACGTAAGAACATCAGAAGAGCCCTGATGGAACAGGCCAAGGGCCCATCTACTTCAGCTTCCCAGATCTCTCAGTGGCCCACCAGATGCCCCTGGGAGCACACATGACCACAAGATACCTGTATCCTGTTGTCTTTCCCTTGCACCTGGCACTCAGAGAGAGGCGACCTCTAAAACCCAGAGGCTGCACACAGTTATCATGACTTGTAAGCTGTGATGGATGTTTCCTCCATGAAAGAAGGGAAGTGAAGGACATCTGGTGAAGGACACTGATTTGGGTGACTTGAATTAGGGGATTAGTAAAGTGGAGGAGCGTTCTGTCAAAACTCGTTTGATATAGAAACTTCATGTTTGAAGGCAGTCTGCCTTTCAATACCAGTTGTTAGCCAAAGGATGAGGAATACCCTATTTGTGAGCTTCCTGGAAGCATCTGAGAGGCTGGGTGCTGGACTTAGATGAGGCTTTGGTCTGATTCAGCAAGAATCTTCTTATGTTCTTAAGTCAAGCTTAGGGTACATTGAACCCAGTTCAAGAACTGGATGCCCTCCCCATCACTCTGAATGTGAAGTTCTGAGAATGTTCTAGACCAGGGGTGGCCAACCCTTCAACATGAATACTCCTGGCCCTCTAATGGTTGCATAGGTGAGGGCATTTCAGCAGGTGCAGCTGCTTTAGCAGCACCGTCAGCACTTGCAGCTGCCCAGATTCTGTCTTCTACACAACTCTTAAGAACGCAGAGACCTTAATGGTGGAAGGTTGGCCCACCCCTGGTCTAGTCGTTCTTGGCTCCTTGGCCAGGAACCTTGAGACCCCAAGAGGTTTGATGTTGGTCAATGTGTAGAGCAGCCATTTGGTATTCATATGGAGCATTGTGGAACAACACCAAATTGCTGGAGGACCTGAAGCAAAGCCCTGGTGTGCCCCCCCCCCCATTGGCACCCTGATGTGTACTGGGTACTTCCATTGCCACTGGTATTAATGGTGAAAGGGCCAGCCTGGTTAGATGGGTTTGGTGTCGTAGGTAGTGCCTGACTTAGACAAACCCCCCTACACACACACACATACACACCATCCCTAGTGTTAGTCTGAGCATAGAAATTGCTACAGTTTCTGTAGATGAGTTGCATCGAGCTACGGTATTGGGCCAGTGTATGTCGATCCAGAAAGTTAGCCTTACAGAATTTGAAAGGGAAGATGCCCAAGAAAATTTGCACTGGGTTCCAGCCTCTCTAGAGCATAAGACTTGTGTCAAGGATGCCCCCCCCTTACTGACTACACTCTAATAAAAGAGGGGTATCCTGTGGGTTCTTTCAATTAACCTTATGGGTATCTCCTCTGCACCCTCAAAAATCACTGGATTCCTAGACGGAAAACCATTTATTGTAATTTCAATATAAAAAACTAAACAAAAATCTTGTAAAACATGTGGGAGGAAAGAACTGGAACAAAGGACAAAAAGGGCATGAAGGAAAAGGGCTTTGGGGATTTCAAAAGACTGTATTTGCTGACTGGAGAGTTTTCTCCCCTCACACTTTCCCTCAGCCTTTCTTCTTTTGACTATTCCTCCCCCCCCCCCCCGGCTTCAGTCTCTAGTGCCTAAGGAAGCCCTTAAGGGACAAATTGGATGGCTTTTTAAAGAGTCAGTGCCCTTCTTTTCCTTTTCCACTGTTAAGCCTGACCCACAACGCACAATTTCTGGCACGTCCCAGATGCGCACGGAGCTGTGCAGAGCTGTGTGGTCACCATTCCGTAAGAGAGCAGCTGAACGTGGAAGAGCTGCGCTCTCCTGAGTTCCGGCGCGTGCAGAAAGTTGTTTGCCCATGTTTTGAGGGGTTGGGTTTGCGAAGCTACTGCAGCCACCAATCGGATGAGAGGGCGGGATGAAAGGGGTTGTCAGTCAATCGGAACTCACTTGAGTCTCCAATTTCTCTTGGATCCATTTCTCCTTCTCACAAAACTTAGCAAGATGAATTCTATTCCCGGCACAAATTGTTTTGTTAGTTTTCTCTCCTTCCTGCCCCTGTCACTCTTCTCTCGTGTATCGGACCGCACTTGTGCTTAGCCAATCACCACTGCGCTTTCTAAAGCCCATGACACACCAAGCACGTTCTCCATGCGTCGCGGAGGTGCGTCGCGGAGGTGCGTCAGGGCTGCGCGTGCGTTTTTGCAGTATGACATGCCTTCGTTCTGACTGCCAGGAACCCTGGGGGCGGGACACAGAGCAGCCAGAGCCAATCAAAAGGAAGGAAGCCAAAGTCAATCAAAGGGAAAGAGGGGCAGAATGTTTTGGAAAAGCAGCCATGTTTCTCCCCACTTGGAGTAACAATGAGCGTGCTGTTTTCAAACCTTCATCACTTGGAAGGGTTTTTGACAATCCAGAAATACAGTGTTGAAACATGTGCCTGGGACAGCCAGCAAGCTCCATCCTTTTCTCCAATGCGTCTAGCGGTGTTTGCTGTCATTTGCTGATTCCCCCCCCCCTCCTGGTTTTATTTTGTAGTTATGGCCATTTAATATTGTGACTTAGTAGTAAACAAACACACATGAGTACAGATGCTTTTCTCTTCTGTGCAGGTCCCCTCACTAGTCCTGGCCTCTTCTCTCCCCCCTCCCCCCCTCGCTCGCTCATTCCTTCGCCGCCTCCTGCAACAACCCTCACAGCACGGCTTGCGATAGTTGCTTTCATTTATATTGTGGCTTTGGTAAACATACACACACACACACACACACACACACACACACACACATGAAACAGATGTGTTTCTCTTCTGTGCAGGTCCCCACTAGTCCTGGCCTCTTCTCTCCCCCCCCTCCCTCGCTTGCTGCTCGCTCGATCCTCTGCTGCTTCCTGCAACCCTCACAGCATGGCTGCGATCTGGTGGGACATGGTTACGTCCCATCCAGCCCCCTAGCGTGCGTCGCGTGCGGCAACGCAGCCTGAGCGACGTGTGCGCTGCATGGAAAACGCGCTTGGTGTGTCATGGGCTTAAGAAGGTGGGATAACAGGAGGGACTATTCACTGGAAGACATTCATAGAGACGAGTTTAGTGCGCGGAGGCGAGCGGCCAGACACCTACACTCGCTCGTCTCCGCGCCAGAAATCATGCGGTGTGGCTCAGGCTTTTTTGCTACCTCCAACTGCCCTAATAAACTTACACTAAAAATAATCTTATTTCCTTGACAACTTGGATGGGCAGCTGCAGTTGAGGTAGAGTCTTAACATGGTGGGGGTAGATGGTATCACTTCAGATCGTTGTGTATGCGTATTTTTAACATTCCTCCTATGTAAAAAGCTTCCAAACCTGACAAGCAGAAACTGAAGGGCGCTTCAGACCGCACGAATCTCGGCTCATCCCGGATCTTAGCGGATCTTAGCCGAGGCGTGCTTGGGTGTCTGGTTAACACAGCGGAAGCGAGCGGTCTCCCGATTGCCGGCACGCTCGAACATCCCCTGGGCCATGTTTTCAGGGGGACGCACAGCGACGCTACTGGAGCCACCAATCAGAAGAGAGGGGGAGGAGTGTTAGATAATCACCGTGGAGGTTTCTTCCAAGAAGGCGGGACAAAAGGAGGGACTATTTGCAGGGAGACACTCCTGCAGACAGGCAGGTTGGTGGCCAGCCTCTCAGGCTCACTCATCTTCGTCTGCTTCCACAAGCAGTCTGAATCCGCTCTGAGAATACCAAAGGGAAAGGTTGTAACCCAGTCTTTCCCCTCCACCTCCCCAGAGTGCTACTTTTCTTATTATGGGAGTTCTTTTTCAACATAGGAAAAGGACTAAAAAAAATCTGGTTTTCCCTCTCTGCACACAAACATCTGGAGTCCATCTACACTACCACTTCATTTTGGAAGTTGTGCGGTCCATTCTTCATCACAGGCTATGTTAGATGTCAGGATGGACCATTGAGAAGGGTATTGAGAAGGTCCACACGTCTTGTGGAAACTCCTCTGGCTTCTCAAAAAAAGACTCAGTTATTTCTCCATGGAAGGAACTCTGATGTGTGTGTGTGTGTGTGTGTGTGTGTGTGTGTGTGTGTGTGTGTGTGTGTGTGTGTGTGTTTACTTTCTAAATTCACATCTTTCAGTAGTTCAGTGCCAACTCGAGACATGTGCCAAACATACCCACACAAATGTCGTTTGTCTTAGAGGAGTGGTTTGGCTCTCAGGAAGAACCCGGAGATTCATTTGTGGATGTTGCATTTTGGACAGTGTTGTGCCAACCCTCAAAAAATGAAGGAAACCACCCATTCAAGTTTGTCAATTTCTCAAGTAAACTTTATTATTTGTCGTGCATTAGCAGAGACTGAAGTAGGAAACTGATGGAGGCTATAAACAGCATACACCCCCAGTTATCATAGAGGTAAAAATTGGTCACATTCTTTGGGGAGGGGGGATAGCGGCACATTGATCTTGCAATGATAAGAATAAACAAGAGAGAAGACATGCAAGAGCTTACAATTTAGAGGTGGAACAAGGCACACAACATGGACAGATGTACCACCGTAAGGTGAGATCACAAGAACAAGGAATACACCGGCAAGTTAATATCATTTCATTCCAGTAGGGTACATTAATTAAGCCATGGGAGTGTTTACTTATGGCTTGGTGGCCATTGGCAAGGTTGCTTGGTTTGAGACATGGAAGGGGGGGTGGATGTGGGTTGCTTGGTCTGCATGGAACTCCCCCCAGATCTGCCTCCTTGGCAACGTCCAGAACCTTGGCCACCACTGCCACCTCCAGATACTATAATGGTCTGGCCACCTGAGCTGCCACAACCACTTGACCCCCCTCTGCCACACGAGCCAGAACTCTGGCCTCCGCTACTCCCACCGCCACAGTAGCCAGAACTCTGGCCTCCGCTGCTCCCACCGCCACTGCTCCCACCACCACAGATAATGGTCTGGCCACCTGAGCTGCCACAACCACTTGACCCCCCTCTGCCACACGAGCCAGAACTCTGGCCTCCGCTACTCCCACCGCCACAGTAGCCAGAACTCTGGCCTCCGCTGCTCCCACCGCCACTGCTCCCACCACCACAGATAATGGTTTGGCCACCTGAGCTGCCACAACCAGTTGACCCCCCTCCGCTACACGAGCCAGAACTCTGGCCTCCGCTGCTCCCACCACCACAGTAATCAGAGCTCTGGCCACCACTGCTCCCACCACCACATGGCACAATAATGGTCTGGCCACCTGAGCTGCCACAAACACTAGACCCCCCTCCACCACATGAGCCAGAACTCTGGCCACCACTGCTCCCACTGCCACAGTAGCCAGAACTCTGACCACCATTGCCCCCACCACCACTTGGCACGATAATGGTCTGGCCACCAGAGCTGCCACCACCACTAGACCCCCCTTCGCCACATGAGCCAGAACTCTGGCCACCACTGCTCCCACTGCCACAGTAGCCAGAACTTTGGCCACCACCAATCTCACCGCCGCAGTAGCCAGAACTCTGGCCACCAATGCTACCGCCTGATTGTCCTCCGCTACCACTGCTGCAGCTTCCGCCACCGCTGTATCCCCCACCCATACTTTTGGAACCACCTGATTGTCCTCCGCTACTTCCGCCACCACTGTATCCCCCACCCATACTTTTGGAACCGCCAGATTGTCCTCCACTGCCTCTGCCGCAGCTTTCGCCACCGCTGTATCCCCCACCCATACTTTGCGAACCGCCTGATTGTCCTCCGCTGCCACCACCGCTGCAGCTTCCACCACCGCTGTATCCCCCACCCATACTTTTGGAACCACCTGATTGTCCTCCGCTACTTCCGCCACCACTGTATCCCCCACCCATACTTTTGGAACCACCTGATTGTCCTCCACTGCCTCCGCCGCAGCTTTCGCCACCGCTGTATCCCCCACCCATACTTTGCGAACCGCCTGATTGTCCTCCGCTACTTCCGCCACCACTGTATCCCCCACCCATACTTTTGGAACCGCCTGATTCTCCTCCGCTACTTCCGCCACTGCTGTATCCCCCACCCATACTTTTGGAACCGCCTGATTCTCCTCCGCTACTTCCGCCACCGCTGTATCCCCCACCCATACTTTTGGAACCGCCTGATTGTCCTCCACTGCCTCCGCCACAGCTTTCACCACCGCTGTATCCCCCACCCATACTTTTGGAACCACCTGATTGTCCTCCGCTACTTCCGCCACCACTGTATCCTCCACCCATACTTTTGGAACCGCCTGATTGTCCTCCACTGCCTCCGCCGCAGCTTTCGCCACCGCTGTATCCCCCACCCATACTTTTGGAACCACCTGATTGTCCTCCGCTACTTCCGCCACCACTGTATCCTCCACCCATACTTTTGGAACCGCCTGATTGTCCTCCACTGCCTCCGCCGCAGCTTTCGCCACCGCTGTATCCCCCACCCATACTTTTGGAACCACCTGATTGTCCTCCGCTACCACCACCACCGCAGCTTCCACCACCACTGTATCCCCCACCCATACTTTTGGAACCGCCTGATTCTCCTCCGCTACTTCCGCCACCGCTGTATCCCCCACCCATACTTTTGGAACCGCCTGATTCTCCTCCGCTACTTCCTCCACCGCTGTATCCCCCACCCATACTTTTGGAACCGCCTGATTGTCCTCCGCTACTTCCGCCACCGCTGTATCCCCCACCCATACTTTTGGAACCGCCTGATTGTCCTCCGCTACCACCACCACTGCAGCTTCCACCACTGCTGTATCCCCCACCCATACTTTTGGAACCACCTGATTGTCCTCCGCTACCACCACTGCTGCAGCTTCCGCCACTGCTGTATCCCCCACCCATACTTTTGGAACCGCCTGATTCTCCTCCGCTACTTCCGCCACCGCTGTATCCCCCACCCATACTTTTGGAACTGCCTGATTGTCCTCCGCTACCACCACCACTGCAGCTTCCACCACTGCTGTATCCCCCACCCATACTTTTGGAACCACCTGATTGTCCTCCGCTACCACCACTGCTGCAGCTTCCGCCACTGCTGTATCCGCCACCCATACTTTTGGAACCGCCTGATTCTCCTCCGCTACTTCCGCCACCGCTGTATCCCCCACCCATACTTTTGGAACCGCCTGATTGTCCTCCGCTACCACCACTGCTGCAGCTTCCACCACCGCTGTATCCCCCACCCATACTTTTGGAACCGCCTGATTCTCCTCCGCTACCACCACTGCTGCAGCTTCCGCCACTGCTGTATCCCCCACCCATACTTTTGGAACCGCCTGATTGTCCCCCGCTACCACCACTGCTGCAGCTTCCGCCACTGCTGTATCCCCCGCCCATACTTTTGGAACCGCCTGATTGTTCTCCGCCTCCTCCGCTGCAGCTTCCGCCACCACTGTATCCCCCACCCATACTTTTGGAACCGCCTGATTCACCTCCGCTACCACCACCGCTGCAGCTTCCGCCACTGCTGTATCCCCCACCCATACTTTTGGCACCACCAGACCCTCCTCCAATATTGCAGCCAGATCCCCCACTGCTGCCACCTCCTGATACAATAATTGTCTTGCCACTTGATCCACCACTGCTGCCCCCTCCATAGCATGTTCCTCCTCCAGACTGTCCTCCTGTGCAACTTCCAGAAGACTGTCCACCACTGCTTCCACCACTTGATCCTCCTCCGTAGCAGCTCTGTCCACCACCTCCTCCGCTGCCGCCACCAGACACTATGATGCTGTGTTCGCCAGAGCTTCTTCTTTCTTTTCCTCCTCCAGAACAGCTGGATCCAGATCCCTGCATGTCTTGAGTTCCTCCAGAGGAGCCATAGCATGAATCACTGATCTTCCTCTGCTGTCCAAAACTCATCTTCCTGTGTTTGACTGTAATGTGTTCTTTTTTCTTTCCTGGGTAGTTTAGCTCTGAAAGAAAATGGACGGGTGACCTATTCAGTATCTATGACACTTATGTCATCAGAACACATTGTGCATGCAGAAGAATCAATCCCTCCAAGGTTGTCCCAATACCTCCTGACTCCTGAGGTGGCATGCCAGATTCCTGCCATCTTTACCCAATGATAGGCCAGCCTCTGTTCCTCCTATTCACCAATGTTTGAACTCCGCACTCTCCTTCTATGCACATTTGCTCTTTCTCCCTGTCCCCCTCTTCCTTTTCAAATCCAGGCAGTGGATGGAGGAGGACCACCAGTGGAGGCAAGTAGATGGGCAATCCCCCACGAACCTGATGCCTGAGTGTGAAAGACAAGGCCTTTCTCCCTGACTCCATTTTAGTTGCCTGACTCCATCTTGCAGGCCTGAGTGGTGGAATTGTCCACCACGATCCATGTGATTCTTCCTATGACTAGGTTCCGAGTTTTGTACGGAACGAAACGTTAGGTATTGCTTCCTTGGAATTTTTAATGATTTTAGTCCATCCGTGGCTGCCTACTACAAGGAAACCCGCGGTGCGGCAATTGAAGGAATTAAAGACTTCAAGAGTATATTTTCTACATGGCGTCTGAACCCGTAACTGTGAAACATTGTATGCTGATCGCTGGCCATGAGAGCTTCCGTAACAGATTGAAATGGATCTCTTTAGGAGGACTAGGAAAGACCATTGCCTGAGGCCTCAGAGAGTGGGCAAAACTGGGCTTGAAGGATAGTTGCTCTCCCCCTGGCAAATATAAGAAAGATACCATCTTAAATGGTGCTTCTTTGCCCAATTTGAAGGGTAAATCCCAAAATCTCCATCTTGAAGATCTGCATGAAGGATCTGTTCAAGAAAGCTATACTGGTTTAAAAGAAGCAATGATCTGTCTTAGCACCTACACCCCTTTCTCCTGGTCTTTTGGGCCGCCACCCCAATTTATACATGCAACTACCCAAATTTAGGACAAGTGGTCAAGAATTCCAAGTTGACAGCTCTTCCGCTGAAGCCAGTCTGACTAGATGTGATGACCACTGGGCTGTTTATTTGGTGCGGTCCACAGAGCTGTCACTCAGAATGAGTGAAGGGGTAATTTTCATCACAACCTCCTTTTGTGAGATGCTAAATTAAACTTGAATCATCAGGAGGATGCATGTTCTGGTGGCATCCCTTGAAATAACTCACACAACGAACAGGAGCCCTTGTTTGTTCACCATGCCATTTGCAAACCTTGGACACAACCCAAAAATATGACATGTCACATCAAAGAGTAATCACTATGGAAACTAGGGGCGGATCTAGGCTCAAATCATTTCTAGCTTTACTCAACATTCTCTTGGCTACTTTGACTGAGCAAGAACTCATCGTATCAAGCTGCCTTATAGGGAGTCAGACCATTGATCCAACTAGCCCAGTGTGACTAAGTGGATGGGGAACAAATAGGCATGATCTTGGGTGGAGGTGTTTTCCATTCCCGAGACTGGAGATTCCTTTAATTTTGGGGGCTGGTGACTGAACTTGAGATCTTATGCAAATCAAATGCTCTTTGCCTGAGTAACAGCCCCTCCCTGGCAGAGGGAGAGGTCTTTGCCTTCAAATCTACCTGAAATCTTTTAATGGAGGTGCCCGTGATCAGATCTGGGACTTTCTGCACACGTGCATGGTCTCCACTGGCCAGCTATGGCCCTCTTATCATTTCCCTCCATATTCCACTGTAGGCAAAAGCTGGTGTCAACCTATGCATGTCAGGATCCCACCCAAGACATTTCAGTTGTCTTCTTAAAATTCCTGTATGGTGCCTCTGCTAAGTTCCTCAGTTATGTTCGAGGACTCTTGGAATTCAGGTCGAAATTTCGGCAAAACTCAGTGACGGCTGTATTATTAGCAAAACAGAAAAGGACAGTGGAAAGGACAGTATATCACCACATCTTAATTGGCCTTAAGCAGTTCTTCATGGCCTCCAACCCCATCCTGCAAATCTGCTCTTGGGACACCATCCAGAGCATGCTTTTATTTGATCATTATATTGTCTGCCATGTTGCTCTCCCTCAACCAAAGAATGCCATTCATAAAATTAGCTGTAAGAATGTTAGCTTGGCTTACCCCTCTTCAGCAATGGGAAACCCCAGGAAACCGCAAGAGAAGAAGCGTATAGAGAGCGTTGGAATCTGGAGATCTTTTTATACGATCCCTGTGCCTCTCCTACGGGAAATGAGAACAGCCCCAGGAATGGTAAGTTGCATATTTACTCCCTATGTAAGTATGAGGGCTTGCTAATCCTAGGCTCATCACGAGGTGCAAGAGATCAAGATCTATCATTTCTATCACTTTGTTAATTGGCGATGAAAAACTTCATGAATAAGTCAAGAGCTCCGCCTAATTGCTTTGTCTACTGTGGTTGCATTGTGACAATGGAAAAATCGAGCGGAAGATGAGATTAGGCACGTCTGAAATATCTCTCTCTCTCTCTCTCTCTCTCTCTCTCTCTCTCTCTCTCTCTCTCTCCAAGTACATTGTTCCACTAGGACTGAACTGAAAAGGTGCGCACCCCCCCCCCAAATTTCCATGAATATTTCATGGTTATAAAAGCACCCCTGCTTTATAACAATTTTATAATGAGAAAACATGTCTTACCAATGCATGGTGCATTATGCTCTCTCTGAATGGGCTTGATTTGCACATAACCACAACTCATTGGCTGCATAGGTTTGTGTGCCATTACCCTGGTCGCTACCTTTTTTTGACACCCTTAGGCCTATTCAGGAAGCATTTGCCCTCAATGATATCGGTGCATAGCCAAATACGCCTGAGATTTTGGAGCTCCAATGTAGACAATGCTAGGTAGATTGATCAATGGCCTGACCCAGGACAATACATCCTCACATGTGCATATACCATTTGTTGCTGTCTCAGCTTCAAAACTTTAGCCAGTAGGGAAGAGCATGCTCTCTCTCTCTCTCTCTCTCTCTCTCCTCTCTCTCTCTCTCTCTCTCTCATCCCCCCAGTTTGCAAATAATCTGAGCTACTTTCCAAGAAAGCAAGAAATCTTATTTCCAAGCCCATCTAAGCCATGTCCAAGAGAATTCTTCCAATACCAATGACTAGCAATCTGCTACATTGTGAGCCCAGCCACAAGGTGCCCTTGGGAAGTGTGGTTTTCCCAAGGGCAACTGGCATTGCAGCATCTCTCAGGAAAACTACATTTCCCAAAGGCTACTTGGAGCTTGGCACTCTTGACTAGCTGAGCACCAGCTCAGTAAATGCAGGTGGGTAGGAAGGGGAATGACTGACAGGTGAGGGAGATTAAGAAGGATTTAGGAAACCATGATGATGGCTCATCTTGTAGCTGAACTTTGAGCTTTGGTAGCATGACTAGCAGACAGGTTTATTTCCACAGAGCTGCAGGGGTGATAATAATCACACTGGTTTTGGAAGCAGAGGAGATGTCCATTCCTGAACCACCAAGTTCTCAGCTGCACTTGTGTATTTTAAAGGAAATCTTTAGAATTGCAAACAGACAACAACAAAAAATAAACATGTAGGACCAATATGCTGGCCTATTAGGAAAAAAGAAAATTAGCTGTACTTTTGAATGTAATGAAGTTATTAGAACTAATTGAAGAACATGCTCAGAGCCAATTTGGCTTCAAATGACTCTATACTTAGAGCATTCCAGCAGCTGCAAAGATTATGCAACAACTCTCTGCCCAAGTGCAAACGGGGCTGGGAAACTCTTGGGGGAAGAGTCAGGGGTTGGCTCATCCATGAAACCAACTGAAAAAGTTGCATCAGGCAGTGAGGGGGTACTCCTCTTTGTCTGCCTCCTTGCCTCCACTGCTCCTCCTCCTCCATCCACTCACTGAATTGGAAAAAGGGAGAGGGCATGTGGGGAGGAGGAGAGTACAGAACTAGAACATTGAAGAATAGGAGGAGTAGAAGTTGATGCATCATTGGGTAAAGGGGTGGGCGGCATTTGGCATGCACCCTAGGTGCCAGCAGGACCTGGGTTGACCCTGGGAAGAGCAAAACCAAGCAGGGCTATGGATTTGTTACTGCCAGCTCCACAGGGAGAGGGGAATCCTCTGTATGGGAAGTGCTTTTGGCGTTCTCTTGGAAGCCTTTTCTTCGAGAGCATTCTAGGCCCAAGGGAGCCAGGGGCCCAGCTCTGCCCAGGGATGGCTCCATTGGTGGGACACGGCCCCCTATAAAAGCACGGTGTGCTTGGCCAACCTGGAGGCAGTGATGGTTGTCTGCTGTCACTTGTCCCCATCCCCATTGGGCAAACTAGGGTCCATGAGGAGGCTGACCATGTGGTTGTGGAGGAGCACAATGTGTTGGGGACTTGGGACCGATTGAAAAGTGCCGGGAAAAGAAAGCTGGTATTCTTTTGTTGCCTCCTATACCTAATGCGAAGAGAGGACTCTCTGGAGATGACTCTGATGCTGGGAAAGAAGAAGGCAAAAGGAGAAGGGGAAGGCCAAGGATGAGATGGTTAGACAGCATCACCGATGCAACGAACTTGAAAATGAGCGAACTCAGGAAGATAGTGGAGGACAGGAAGGCCTGGAGAGATATGGTTCATGGGATCACGAAGGGTCGGACATGACTTAACGACTGAACAACAACACAACAACATACCCCACTGCCTCCCATTAACCTCCCCAGCTTCCCACCAGTGATGCCATCTTCATGGTCCTTAGGCATAATGCAAGAGGGGGGGAGTTGGCTCACACATACACGTGCTGTACAAGGCATGGGGGGATGCACACAATTCCAGGGCTCCACCAAGCGGGAATTGATGCTGCCCCCCCCCAACTTAGCAGTTGCTTGTCCCTATCACCATTGGGGAAACTAGGATCCATGGGGGTGCTTAGCATGTGCTTGTGGAGGAGCAATGGTGTTGCAAATACTAAAGGTGTCACAAATGCAGAAGGGCCCCTATTTTTGGCCTGTGCAAAAGTTTGGAAGATATTCACACCTTTTTCCTTGTTGCCAGTCCAATGCTTGTAATGGATAAGGCCCAACACTGGCATCATAGTGGGGGTGCGACCGAGCACCGCGTGTAGAAGAGGGTGACATGATCTACACACAGAGAGAGAGAGAGAGAGAGAGAGAGAGAGAGAGAGAGAGAGAGAGAGAGAGAGAGAGAGAGATAACATAGTGATCAGAGCCATTGGAATGCTGGGGCAGTGGGGGGGGCAACAACCCTGCCATATCGGTGGCAACAGGGAGGGAAAGCACTGCGAAAATGCATCGCAAAAAAGTGCCCACCTGCCTTCCCAGCCCTTTGTTACTGTTTTACCGCCCCAGGCGTCGTCATCTGGGCTGGGGGGGGTGTAGCTTCTGGTGGCGATGTCACACTGCCCCCTTCCCCCAGGCTGTCGCGTTGCCACTGACAGTGATTATCATTTCATTAGATGTATTATAAAGGGAAACGGGCTCATATAGCTATCCTTGCTCATACCCTCCAGGTGTCTCTCTTACATAGGGAGGGTCCCTATTTTGCAGTATCTGTCCCTGGACAATCAGTCTTCATTTTTGCCTTTTGGGGATGGCTTGGTCCACTGTGAAGTCATAGTCTGTTGGGTTCCAATCCTTCCCCCCGCCTGCCCCGGGGCTCTAGAAGTTAAATGAGTGCATCTTTTCACTACTACTTGATGGGAAATACATGCCCATGAACACTAAGGCACCCTACAGGGTACATCCTCCCATTGGAGGATGGAGGAAAAGTCCATCACAGGTTACAATCCATGAGGACTGTATGCAACCTCCTGGATTTTAGAAGTAGGCTATCTCTGAATGCCAGATGCAAGGGAGTGGCAACAGGATACAGGTCTCTTGTTTGCTGGAGTGCTCTCAGAGGTGACTGATGAGCCACTGTGAGATACAAGAAGATGGATAGATATGCCCTTGGCCTGATCCAGCAGGGCTATTTTTTATTATTATTATTATTATTATTATTATTATTATTATTATTATTATTATTATTATTATCATCATCATCATCATCATCATCATCATCATCATCAATATCAATATCAATATCAATATCAATATCAATATTAACAGTATTTATATACTGCTTTTCAAAAAAAGTTCACAAAATGGTTTACAGACAAAATCAAATTTGGCTCCCTGTCCCAAATGGGCCCACAATCTAAAAAGGATGCAGAACACCACCAGCAAACAGCCACCAGAAAAGAGACTGTGCTGGGGTGAAAGGGGGGCATTACTCTCCCCCTGCTAAATATAAGAGGAGCACCCATTGAAAAAGTGCCTCTTGCCCAGTTAGCAAGGGTCTTATGTTCTTATTGGCCACTCAGCAAATACTGTGTTATATTTTCAAAAGAGGTAAAATGTATAGGTTTAAAAGCCATGTAAAAATCTTTAAAATCCTTAAAATGTGTGGAGAATTCAACACGTTTAAAAGTACACACATAAAATACACACAATTCGAATGGTTGAGACCAACACGTAATAAAAATTCCAAATTACATGTTGGTCTCAACCATTTGAATTGTGTATATTTTATGTGTGTACTTTTAAACGTGTTGAATTCTCCACACATTTTAAGGATTTTTAAAGATTTTTACATGGCTTTTAAACCTATACATTCTACCTCTTTTGAAAGTATTTCCTGCCATGATAATATCCATACTACACTGTGTTATATGTTGAACAAAATTTCATGTGGACTAGCACCTAGGAACGATCCTGCTTCAGGCTATTGGATGCCTATTTCTTCACTGATTATCTTCAAATAGGCTGGCAGAGATAGGCAGTGAGGAACTACTGCCTACTGCAGAAGGGACTCATTCAATTTGACTATCTAATCCAGCATCTCTTTCCAGCAGTGGCCAGATGTTGATGTACACTCTGAACATTGAGGTTCTACTGGACCATCATGGTTAATAATCCTTGATCTTCTTCCCCTCTGTGAACTTCTCCAACCCCTTCAAGCCATCCCACCACACCTTGAGGCAGTAAAACCTGTAAATTAAGGAAGTGTTGCATAAAATAGATTCTTCCATCTGTCTTGCATCTACTGGTCATCACTTTCACCAGTTGACTCGCAGTCGCCTCATCAAATTAGAGAAGACGAGCCTATAATTTAATGACCACACTCTGTATGGTTGCCAAACTGGATTCATTAAGGTGAATTTGCTTTTGAGTGTTTTTTTCTTCTTCCCCCAAATGCAACATTCACTTAATTGCTTCCCCGACTCAGAGTTCATTTTGCATTCCAGACAATGACCATCAGAAGAAGGAAAGACCCCAAATGCAAAATGACATTGCGAGCCATTGAAACAGGAGGAAAATGTCTCTCTCTCACACACCACATCTGGCGTGGTCAGAGCATCCTGCGAAATCAAAAACGTGGGTCCCACGATTCCTTTGGTCGCAGACCTTCTGGACCTATTCATTTTTATTGCTTTCTCCCCCTCCCCCATTTGTTTATGCATAAAGAAAATGCATGGGGAACATCAGTAAGCAGTTAAGGAGGAAAAAAAATAGTGGAGGACAAGGAAGTAAGCGTGGAACACCAATCTTGTTGCAAGACGTATCTGGTATCTTCAACAAATCAGGAGACAGAGGGTTAATCTTTATTAACCTTCATGAATTCAGAATGTTGTGAAGACTACCTTTGTTTCCTGTCCCAGGCACTGGAGGCTGAGGAAAGGAAGTGGTTCAATCACGAGATTCCGCCTCTTCCTCCTCACTGCCCCCCTCAGTCTAATCTTCATGGGGACCAAGTCCACCAGCCAAGGGTTCTTCCTCCCTGGTGTGCCCCCTTTCAATACCTGTGCGAGTGTAGGTGCATTCCCTCCACTTCCTGTAAGATATCCGCATGTAGCAGATACCCAGCTGGTCCCCCGCTACATGAAGACATCTTACAGGAAGTGGCTGCTTATAGAGGCAAGCTTATAGGCAAGCTGCTGTTCTCTGGTATCGCGAGCCGGTACCTCTGCTGCCTGAACATTGATATGGTGGTCACTTGTTTTGCCGTGATGCCTCTTCCTTCACGGAGGCATTCCTCCATTCCTTCCTCCATTCCTTCCTCCATTGTTGCTTTTCCCAATTGGCTGGGTCCTGCTCAGGGCTAAAGCTGGCCCTGGTCAGTCTTCCAAAACTGTCCAGTTTTTTGGGCAAGCCTAAATGGATATATATATATATATATATATATATATATATATATATATATATATATATATATATATATATATATATTACCTAATCAACTTTACGTAAAGTCGATTCAGGTATAAACTATGGCATGTCCGGTCCATGTGATGAGATTATGACAGGAAGGGCTCAGATGTCTCACTTTTTGTCTTGTATGCTACGCCCAGGATCAGTGACAGTACCCCTGAATCCCAGTTGCAGGCGAGCAATGGCAGGAGAGAAAGTGGTGCCTTTCTGCCTGCTTGTGGGCTTCCCAGAGGCAGCTGTTGGGCCACTGTGGGACAAAGAGATGAGGTGGGCATTTGGCCTGATCCATCAGGGCTGCTCTTAACCTAATAGCTATGAGAGGTAGGAACAGAACCTCCCTATTCAGAGGCAGTCTACCTCCAAATACCAGTCACTAGGGGGGGCAAGAGCAGGAAAGGCCTGTTGCCTTTAAGCTCTGCTTGCAGCATTTTTGCAAAGGTTGAGTTGTTCATTTTGGGCTTCAGGGTGCCAGATTAGATGGACTTGGGACTGTCGTATTTGTGGATTTATTATCCCCTTAAAAAACAACAAACTCAAACCGCATGAGATGTATCCTTGGGATTTATCTTTCCCTCTCTGTGTTCTCCAGATTTCTTCAGCCTTTTGTGGTTCTCCAAGCCAACAGGAAGAACCGAGAGACATCTGCAAATGCCTTTTGTGGAGTGTTTTCTTAGCAATAGATGCGACCGCTTTTTTTGACATTCATCCGCATTGTTAAAAACACCACCCACGGCAAGATTGCTCATTCCTCCACCCTCCCCATGCCTGTTCTATTTGTTTACTCAATCCAGTCACTCTGTCTTGCTTAACCACATACTGTTGGCAAAGGTCTGCTCCAGAGGCGAGTCATTCTGTGCCAGCTGACTTGACGAGGCAAGGGTTGTGGCCCTGTGTTGTCTTAAATGCAGATAAATCACATTAAATTCCATGCATACTGTCTTTCCTGACATTACTCTCGACTGATGATGGTGTGACAGTGCTACTTCCTCCCGGCAGGCATATCAAGTTTTTTTTAAAAATCATTTCTTTTCACATTTTTATACAGGAGCTCAAGGGGGGGGGGTTCCCATGGTTCCTTCCCTCCTTTTTATTCTCAAAAACCCTGTGAGGTAGTTGAGGCTGAGAGAGCGTGACTGGCCCAAGGTCAACCAGGATGCTTCATAGCTGAGCGGGGATTTGAACCTCTTCCAGGTCTAAGTCCAACACCAGAACCACTACACCATCCTGGCTCTCCAGGGCAGAATGGTTTTCCATTCTGTTCTGGCTGTCACTTCTCAAACTAGAGGGGAAACACAATTTAAAGGTATACGGAGATATACCTTACTGTACATATGCACCTATGTACTGTATATACAGTGCCTCTCTCTCTCTCTCTCTCTCTCTCTCTCTCTCTCTCTCTCTCTCTCTCTCTCTCTCTCTCTCTCTCTCTCTCTCTCTCTCCTCCCTTATGCATGTCCAGTTTCCTGATCCTAAGGTAGCATACCAAATATTCCCCCCTTACCTGATGATGTGCCCACCTCAGCTCCTCTCACTCTCCGATGTCCCAGCTTAGCACTCCCCTCCCCTCCACATTTCCTTTTCCTCTCTGTTCCCCTCTTCCTTTTCCAATCCAGGGAGTGGGAGGAGGAGCAGTGGAGGCAAGGAGGCAGACAGGTGGACAAGGAGGTGCCCCCCCAATCTGCTGCCTGAGGCACCTGGTTCAGTTGGTCTCATGGATGGGCCGGCCCTGGATAGTAGAAACCTTGTTAAAATCTGATTGTCATTGGTTCTGGCTGCTTCATATATATTGGTTCATATAGTTCTGGCTGCTTCGAGCAAGTCCAGATGAAGAGCTCTTCCATAACGTATGCATCTGGAGCTGTTGGGTAGAATTAGGATCAGTAGCGTCACTAGGACGCGTGTCACCCCGGGGCGGGGGACGCGTGTCACCCTAGTGACGCTCTGTTATCGCGGCGCGAGGGGGTGGGGGAGACCCGGCTCCCCCCCCGCGTCGCGTCGGGTCGCCCTTCGGACGCTCCGAGGTCGGCCCGGGAGAAGGCCTCGGAGCGTCCGACCCCGTCAGCGCTCCAGGGCCTTCTGAAAGAAGGCCCAGGCAGCGCGTCCATCCGGGTATTTCCCAGATTTTCGCACATGCGCAGACCCATTTTGAGGGCTTTTTGCCCTCAAAACGGGTCTGCGCATGCGCGAAAATACGGGAAATACCCGGATGGACGCGCTGCTTGGGCCTTCTTTCAGAAGGCCCTGGAGCGCCGACGGGGTCGGACGCTCCGAGGCCGGCTCCTGGGCCGGCCTCGGAGCGTCCGGAGGGTGTCGCGCGTGGGGGTGCGCGCGTCACCCCATGGCGCGCGTCACCCCCAGGCGGCCCGCCCCCCCGCCACGCTCCAGTGACGCCCCTGATTAGGATCTCTTGGTTTTATGCATTTCTTCCTCATGTTTACTTCCCCCAGCATCTGCAGCCTGAATGTCTGTCCCCCCCCCATATTTACATTTTTGGTGAGTCCCCCCCCCCGTACTCCAAGTCATTTGGAAAATAAAACTTATCTGCCCCCAATGTTTTCATGAGTAGGAACTAGAAATGTTTGCTCACACCGTTCTCAGTTAAAGACCATCATAACATCACCACTGTTAAGAAGGCAACATTTAATGCATTTTTAAAATCAAACTTGAAACAGAGAAATGAGCGGTCAATAGTGGTACTGATGCTTAAAGTGTAGACTATTCCATCACCATGTGAAGGGCAGAGTAAGACCCATGACATCACAGCATGTCCTCCAATCCAGTCAACAATTGAACAGCGGGCGTCTCTTCATCACAACCTGTGTAGCATTGGCATCGCAATTCACCAAGGTGGCGACAATGGAAGGAATGTGTTTGCATACCAAGCAATCAAGGGTCCAATTCAGCCACGTCGGCATGTGCCACTCAAGGTGGGTTGTGATAACCTCATTGTTGGGTTGGAGGCTCCAATGGGTTGGTGTCGAAACTCTTCAAACCAGGCCATCAAGTGAAAACCGGAAACCAATGCAATGAACGCCATCAGAAAGGAAGCATGAAACAAGGTACAGTTTGATTCATGGATAGCATTGATGTGCTATTGTTTCCACCCCACAACCCAACCATATGCATCCCACACCACCACCCATCCTTTCGAAGATGGGCAAAACCAGCCATGTCCCTTTGATAGAGGGAGAGGTGGTGCCTAGCTTTGACACCTAACCCAAATGTCCTAATGACTCAAAGCACAACCCTGAGCATGTCTACTCAGGAGTAAGTCCCATTGTATTCAATGGGACTTACTCCCAGGAAAGTGTGTACCGGATTGCAGGCTCAGACATCACTATGAACCTCATTTCAGAATGATGGCATGACTGTCTGGCTGTGACACGGAATCGACGTGCTTCTGGGAGAATACGGCACCATAAATCTAGACCCATCTACTGTATGCCCGAATCATAGCCACAATTCAATCTTTTTTTGGGGGGGGGGTCAAATAGCATTGCATTGTGGAAGCCCTCCAAGTTGGACAGAACAATCACAGCAATCACAAATGGGTGAATTGGTGGATAATCTATCAATCGCAGCCCTGACAAAAAGGAACCAAACAATGCCCTGTCTTCACTTTGATACATCGGACCAGAGATTGTCCTCTCTCCTCTTTCTTCCAAGAGATGCTACTTTGGAGCTTGTGGACACGGCAAAGGCTCCTGCTTCTCCTGTTTCTGTTGATCCTGGCAAGGTTTACGTGGTTTCGGTGGACACTGCTCGGCGTCTTGTTTGGGGACGCATGACTGTGGATTATCTGGGCATGTTGGCGCGTTGTCCGGACACTGAGACTGCTGCTGGGAAGACATCCTTCAAGAATTATGTGACAGTGGTTATTTTTAATTCTTTTTTTGGCATATATTTATATTTTATTAATATATTAATACATAAAAACAATACATGTTTTGTGAAGTTATAGCAAGCGCGAAGCAATACATCCTACTAGCATACTATTCACTATTTTCTACATATAATATCCAACTCAGCCAAAATATCACCCACATTCTATTCATTATTGGTTATTTTTAATTCTGTCCACACCTTCATTCAACTTTCCCTTAGCCAGCAGTGATGTAGACTTGAGTCTATTGATTCGGACTTGAGTCGGACTCAAGTCATGTCAACTCTCTATTTGTTCATTTGGACGTGACTCGGCAATTGTAAAAGATCCGAAAGACTCAACTCAAGACTTGGAGCCTTTTATGACAAGTTGAAGTTTATTCAGGTTTAAACCCATTCTCCCCATTAAATAGATAAGGATTCGCAACTCACAAGCAAAAACTCGGGACTTGGGGGGCAAAGACTTGGGATTTGACTTGAGACTTGGACAGCCAGTCTAAGAAACAGTGACAGAGAGCTGAGGGTCAGCCCCAAGACCTTCCAACACCAAAGGTGTACACACACCAATGCCGTCCTCCCTTTCCAAGTGGCATCGACCCACTACCCCTACTCTTCCTGCTCCTTGAAAGGACAGTCTAGATCACCACTTTCTTCTCCTCACCTCTCCTCCACACTTCCTCTTCTGTTCAATTCCTTTTTTTTCCTTTTCAAACCAGGGAGAGGGAGGAGGAGGAAAAGCAGTGAAAGTGGGCACTCTCCCATCAAACCACTGCCTTAGGCAACCATCTTTGTCAGCCTCATTGATGAGCCGGCCCAACAACTAGCTGCAGAAAGAAGCATGAGCCTTGAAGGATCTTCTGCTCCAACATCAACTGGCCCATGTACTGAGGTCACCTTTGGAAAGCCCTTTTCCAGGATCCCTCCTCCAGAGCTGACCTTCAGCATCCCTCTCTATTTGTTCATCAATTTATTTTAATTAGTTAGGCTAGTTAAGAACTTCAGAACTGTTCTACTGGGTCAAACCAGCATCATATTTCCCTCAGTGACAGCCCCCAGGAAGTGGGGCATGAAGGCAACAACCTTCCCCCTTCGTGGCATTCAGAGGTAGGCCATCTCTGAACAAACGGCTTCTGTCTTGGCTAGGAATCATTGATAGGTCTACCAGGTGCCTCTGACAAACTGAGAAGCAGAACATGAAACCCAGAGTCTTCCTTCGTTGGATGTCCCTAGCATCAAGGACTCAAAGGTATACTGCCTGTGTATATGGAGGCTTCATTCCTAACTGTCAGAGCGAATAACATAAGAAGAGCCCTGCTGAGCCAAACCAAAATCCCATCTACTCCAGCATCTTCTTTCTCACAATGGCCAACTAGACTCTTCTGGGAAATCCATGCACAAGAAGGAGCTAGACCCTCCTCCCCAAAGACCCCTGCCTGAAGTTACAATTATTGGCATATATATTATCATTGAGACTCACCTGGTTTCACAAGTGGGGCAGGCGCAACGCAAAGAGTCGGATGGAGGCAAAGCGAGACCGTGATGGAGACTGCGCACGCTTTTAAAAGCCTGTCCGCTGCCCGAGGAATGCCTTGTGCATGTGGACGCAGCGTAAGAGACCAGCCAGAACCAGATTTAATGATACCTTTCCTCTAATTGGTCGTTTTTTGGATAGAAATGCTGTTCATCATGTTCGTGTCACTTATTTGGCATTCCTAGCAAGTGCAATTATTGAACCCACCCAAACGAAAATCACAAGGTTCTCAACTTGGTGAAATAGGGTTGATGTTGAGTATTTTTCTCCACCATAAGGCGATGAGACTCTTAAGAGAGGCCTTGCTGAGTTGTACAAATGGCCCTTCCGCCCTGCCCGAGACCTACATATCACCCTCCATCTGTGTCCACGTTTCTCTTAATGTAATCTTTGAGGGGTCCTTTCTCTAGAGCAGCATTTCACAAAGTGTGTCCCCCTAGAAGCCCCGGGGGTCCCTGAGACCCCTTCAGAGGCTCCATGAGCACACCGTAAGTGGCCGCCATCTGCTTGCTATTGCACCACTCTCTAGGGCTCTCTGAGACTCTGCGCATACGCCAGCGGGGCTGGCCGAAACTCCAGAGACTGAAAGGTTTGAGAACTGCTGCTGTAAAGCTTTGTTCTCTGTCAAGGGACGAGAGCTCCCCTAGCCTGTTCCCTAACATGCTAGTTTTCTCTGCTCCATAGCATACCTAATGTGGATCAAGGGGGTGGAGGTGACACACCAGAAGGTCACGTGAAGGGGTGTTACATGAGGCCCAGCCAAGATGGCTGCCACCTCTTAGGACATCCCCCCCACCGCTGCCTCTCACTGCCTCCTCCTCGTGATCTGGCTGCCCTTATCCTTTGGAGGCCAAGGCAGCTGGATCGCAGAACTGCCAAGCTCTCCTTGAGCCTTCTGGAACCTTCTGAAAGAACCTCTTCATCTTTCGGCAGTTTCTGGAAGGCTCAATGAGAGCTCGGAAACCCAAAGCGGCGGTGGTAGCAGCAGCCCGCTCATAAACCCACCTCCTCCTCCTTGAGTTTCCTTGCTTCGCTGCCACCACCTCCGGAAGTGTTCTGGAAGTGACATCACGGCATAACTGATATCAGGAATCTCCGCCCCGGGCAGCAAGGGGGCTGTGTATGCTGCTGCCCCTCAAATCAATTCTGTGCTACACTATGTGCCTTCAGACCACGCCTTGAGTTCTCCTATGATGGTTTCTACGTTGGTGGACCCATGTTGGTGGACCCATGCGCGTCACTGTAGCGTGGTGCGCAGGGCAGGCCACCCGGGGGTGATGCACGCAAAGAAGGCCTCGGAGCCTCTGCCCCGTCCGGCGGTCCGGGGCCTTCTGAGAAGGCCTGATGTGTCGACGTGTTATTTATTAGCTTTTTCGCGCATGCGCAGACCGTTTATGATGGCAAGGGCTGCCCTTTTGCCTTCAGAAACGGTCTGCGCATGCGCGAAAATGCTAATAAATGACACGTCGACGCATCGGGCCTTCTCAGAAGGCCCCCAACCGCCGGACAGGGCGGTCGCTCTTAGAGCCGGGGGTAAGCGTCACCCTGGGACAGGGGTGATGCGCGTGCCCCACTCCAAGGTGACGCGCCCCCTAGCGACGTGGGTGGGTGGACCACTCTTAAACCACTGTGGTCCCCTACAGACTCTCTTGGTTCATATACACAGAGGATTCCCACCGACATCTTTTCTCTCCCAATCACATGATTCCTCTCCAAATCAATTACATCCATAATAGCGTATATAACTTCAGAATCACTTTTCCTTGCTCCTGGGAGGAAAAGGCAATGAAAGCAACCTTATCTCCTGAGTCATCACACTCAGTTCCTTTTTCCCTGGGGAAAAATAGTGGGCCCTTTCGATTTTCAACACTGAATTTGCGCAGTAGTTCTTGGAGACATGGGATCATTTCCACTTGCTTCCAACCAGACGGCCAAATGTTATTTGTGTCTTTTAAATGAGCAGCCAAACCAGTTATTATAAAAGTGGAGCTTGGCCAGGTGGATTATGAAAAAGTACATTAACAAACAGGAGCGATTCATGCCTGGGTTCTTGCCCAACACAGTCCATCCCTCCTGGAGCCTTCGATCGAATTGTGAAATCAACGTAATCATGAGATCATTACAAGTGCTCTCTCTCTCTCTCTCTCTCTCTCTCTCTCTCTCTCTCTCTCTGTGTGTGTGTGTGTGTGTGTGTGTGTGTGTGTGTGTGTGTGTGTGTGTGTGTGTGATTATTTAAATTATCTTGGCTCCATTTGAAAGAAAAAACAATCTGCAAAGTGATAGCACTCGAGTCCCTTTTTGGTTTTCAAACAACAGGGTGACGGCATACCACAATGTAATGGGGTGATCCTGAAGTTGACCTTAGGAGCTCTCAGCCAAGAGAAAGTTCCCCTCTCCTGTGTAGAGTTTTGAGGGGTTCTGGTGAAGAAAAAAGAGTCTTTGGCAGTAGTACTGGATTAACCTAGTAGCAAAAGTAGCATATGCTACGGCCCTCGCATTTTTGAAAGCCCCGCACAAAATGCTTGCAAGCTGTCTGGTGAAACCTGGTATCTCGTGATCTGGAAACCCTTTTGCTTATGTCGGGGGAGCTGCCCGCTACATAGTACATAATCATATTGGATGTTATTAGTAACTTGATACGAATAAATAATCTCATTCAATTTTAACTTTACAGAGTTTAAGTATACAGCGGGCCCTCGTTATCCGCGGGGGCTTGGTTCCAGAAAACCCCACAGGTAACAAATTCTGTGGATGATGAAGTCTTGCCGCAATGTCTTATTCTGGGTCATTCCAGGCCCGTGATGCACTCCATTGGCCTCCGCGGGCCCCAGGACGCTTTGGAGAAACGACCGGAAGTCGTGGAAGCAAATGTGACGTTGTTTCAGCGAAACCGGAAGTCGCTTCCAGTCACTTCCTCAAGGCGCCCTGGGGCTACAGGCCCCACACTGCCTTAATCTGACCCTGTCTGGCTGAGGGAATTGACAGTGGAGTCTGAGAATGTAGCTAAAAAGAGAGCGCTTAAGTAGTGCGTTCTTCGTTTCAACCTGCAAGATCGTCCTTGCTTTCCTACCTTAATTATATCAATAAAGCAGCTATCGGCATACTTATATATAAAAAAAAATCATTGCACGCTGCAGTGCTTATTGAGGGATTACTCTCCAGAAACATTCCCACATGACACTGACTCCGCTATACTATTTTCAGATAAAAGAACTTGGAAATTCTGGCTGTTCCTGCCCTTTTCCCTCAGGAACGGTCTGCGCATGCGTGAAAAACGTTATAAATAACGTTGTGACGCAGTGGGCCTTCGTCAGAAGGCCCTGGCACGTCGGCCGGGGAGGTCGCTCCAAGGTCTTCTCCCGGCCTCGGAGCCTTCGAGGCTGGGAGAAGGCCTTGGAGCGGGGACAGCTGCAACGAGTGGCCGGGGGGGGGCAGAGCCGGGGGGGCACCCGGGGCAGCGTCCCGTCGGGTTGCCCCCCCAATTGGGCTGTGGACACCCGCTTTGGGGCGGCGCGCGCCCTAGTGACGCCTCTGGCCAGCATATACAGTATATAAAACATACAACTGGTGTTGAACCCCACCCCCCCACACACACACTTGAATATAGTCTTTGTCCTGGGACAGTGATAACGAGGCAAAATAACTATCTTGACCAAGGTGATGATGAGTTGCAAAACAGGAAGTCCAGCTCAAGCAACCACCTTTAACTTTCCTTTGCAGGCTCACCTGTCATTATAACTCACTGCTTTGCAAATTGCTTAATACAGTAGTTGTTTTCTGTTTTCATCGACGATGACCTGGATCCTTTATTTACAAATCCTCCATGTGTCCACATCTGAATGAATGAATATTTGAATGAATCTTCAACTGTTAGATATATACAGTGGACCCTTTCTATCCGCGGATTCGGAATCCGCGGGTTTGACTCCCTTCTTTTCTTCTTAGGGAGAAAAAGTTTGAAGAAAATGTACCAGTTATTTTATGGGGGGGGGGGAAGTGAGGCACTTTTTCTCAGTTCTATCTTTTACATGTCTTTTCTTTCCTCATTAATGGTGGCCTCCAGTGGGAGGAGCCATTTGAGCAGTGGGAGTCTTTTTTTGATCATCCTTGGAGTGAGGCATCTTGAGAAAACTAAAACGGAGACCACCGTTTTGACAGAGCTTCAAAGAGCTCCATAA
The DNA here is from genome assembly GCA_026170595.1 of Plestiodon gilberti rubricaudatus. Taxonomy (NCBI): domain Eukaryota; kingdom Metazoa; phylum Chordata; class Lepidosauria; order Squamata; family Scincidae; genus Plestiodon; species Plestiodon gilberti. Next base: position 28,380,259 of record JANXHW010000009.1, on the reverse strand, counting down.
GTTTTTTACCCCCCCATCGCCAAAGAAAATGCCCCCCCAGAAAATCTCTCCCTACAAGAAAATGGCAGAAATGATCACCCTAGTTTTGACAACACAGAAAACATTTTTCTTTTCATTCTGTCCTTCCCTCCTGAATCCTGTGGTGTGTGTGTGTGTGTGTGTGTGTGTGTGTGTGTGTGTGCACGTGCGCATGCGCATGCGCGTGCATGCATGCTGTGGTTGTAATTTGTAATTATAAATGTTTTTAATTGCATTGTTCTTTATGATTTCTTTTTTACTATTATTGCACTTTGTACTTTGTTCCTATTTTTGAAATTTATTGTTATCGTCCCCCCGAAACTACATTGTACATTGTAAATGGCCTTGGTCATGCCATTTATTTGGAGAGAACAGTAGGAATATAAATCATTTAAATGAATGAATAAATACATCGGTAGTGGGATCTAAACCAGGGGTTCTCAATGTACCACCTACATGGCTGATGTGATGATGTCATCGTCACTTATGTCTTGGTTTTTGGCACGGGTTTCGGTGCAGGAGGTCGTTAAGAGGCTCCGGGTGAGTGGGCTGTTTTCTGTGCTCCTGAGCGGCTCGACCAAAGGCAGGAGCATCTCGGGAGAGAAAATGTGGCATCAAAAGCACTGTGTTTTCATGGGGGTTGGGGGCTCCCAGCGGGGCCCCAGTAGGGGTTGGGGGGTCCCAGCAGTCCAAGTACCACCAGAGGTACCCAAAAGTATCACTGGTGCTATGAATACCACCGTTTGATGACCCCTGATCTAAATCAACTTCCTCTTCTTTTCCCCATGAATTTTATATATCAGTTATGCCTCTGTCACTCTCGGTCCAGCCGATAGGACCTCTGACCCCAATCAGCCCCTGGTCTCCCGTCCTTTACAATATTGTTGACAGCTCCGTGAATGAAACGGATATGAAAACATTCCTAAGAGAGCCGGAGGAGTGATTTACAAACAAAAGAAACTTGAGAACAACCTAGTCTGGTCTGGCTGGCACAGCCTGGAATGTGGCACGTACTGTAATCATAGATCAATTATCTTCAACCCATTTAATGTTCCAAATAACTGAGAAGTTTATAGAGCTTTTATGTAACCACTTATGAGTCAAAGGAAATAACAATGAGGCCTCAGCAGAGCAGGGCCCTTTTCTGGAAAGAAAGGACATATCCACTGCATTTTAGAAAACAATTCAATGCCTTGCAGATGTCCGCGTGAAATATTCTTGATTTCCTTTATTGACAATATTTCCAGGCCACTAGAAAACGATTCGATGCCTTGCAGATGTCCGTGTGAATTATTCTTGATTTCCTTTATTGACAATATTTCCAGGCCACTAATTTTGTACATTGGTGCTAGCTTGTCTTGCAAAAATATATGGAAAATATATGAAAAAAAGTCGTCATGGGTGTTGGGAATGTTGGAAAGATAACGCTAATTTCTTATACTTTGGTTAGAACGGGAAGTGATTCAAGAACGTTTGACTCAGGTTATTAGTATAATTGATGAAATAATTGGTTTTGTGTTGCTGGTGCAATTCTGTACACAGTTACCTGGAAGTAACAGGCCAATCCTACGTAGCTTTCTGTGCAGCAATGCAGCGAGGTCAGTGTAGGTAACGTTGCATCCTATGCAGAAAGTGGGAGGTTGGAGGTCTCTTCATGGTAAGGGAACTTTTGTTCCCTTACCCTAGGGCAGAGGTTCCCTAACTCCTGGGAAGGCCTTACGCTGCTCTAAGTAGCAGCGGGGCCTTCCCAGGAGTGGCGATGACATGCCTGGGATCGCGCCGCCGCCGCCACCGCTGCGCCCGGGATCGCCGTTTTTACCTTCATTGGTGGGCAGTGGGTGTCCCTCGGGGGTTGCGGGGAGCCTGCGGACCCCTCCGCAAGCCTCCCCAAGTGTCGGAGCAGCGCTCCAACACGATCGCAACTGACTTCCGGTTTCGCGTAAAACCGGAAGTCAGTTGCGATCGTGTTGGAGCGCTGCTCTGACACTTGGGGAGGCCTGCGGAGGGGTCCTCAGGCTCCCCGCAACCCCCGAGGGACACCCACTGCCCACCAATGAAGGTAAAAACGGCGATCCCGGGCGCAGCGGTAGCGGCGGCGGCGGCGCAATCCCAGGCGCGCCGTTGTTGTCACCGCGGGTTGCCATGCCCCTTAAGGGCATAGCAACCCTTTCTTCCCGGCTGGGGCGTCGCGACGCCCCAGTTAAGGAACCACTGCCCTAGGGGTAAAGCTGCAACAGGTCTCCTCAGATCTGTGCCAGCTATTTTGCAGGTGCAAGTCTGGGAGGCCTGTGTAACAGAAAATGGCCCGGAAAGGGGGATAGGATCCGGTGTGCGCAACTGCCACCGATCCCACCCCCTCCCAGACCCTATATGACCCCTGCACCCGTTACTGCATTAATATATATATGCAGTATTATATTGTAATAAGCTATTTTTGTAATATGTCTGCTTATAATAGTTGCTATTTCTAATAATTTATTATTATATATTACATGATGTATGCTTATCTACTGTATATAATTTATTATATTAAATAATTATTCTTTATTTTAAATAGTAGCAATTATTATTATTTTAAAGAACACATTCAGCTTAAAAGCAGGAATGGCAGGAGACCAGCCTGGTCTCCAGGGAGTTCACAGGTAGGGGAGTTCACAAGTATGGAGCCATCACTGAAAAGGCTCTGTCTCAAGTAACCACCTGGTGGATTTCTGCAGGCGACAGCCTGGAGAGTAGAACCTCTATGGCTGATCTTAGGAAATTGGCAATTTCACACAGGAGCAGATGATCCTGGAGACAAGCAGGGCCTGTGACATTTAGCAGGTTGAGGATGCCCCTCTCACCTCTGTAATGCCCTAAACCTCCCCCGTTCCACCCCATTCCTCCCCATTCTGCCTCATTCTAACACCCCCCCCCCCCGCTATCTCACATGATCCAGCAGGTGCAGCAAGGACAGTCAGCAGAGCTGCAGCACTTCCGTCTGTTGCGGCGGTGCTTGCAAAATGGCCACCGAAGGAGCGCTGTGCACTCCATCGGCAGCCATAGTGGAAGTGTCTTCTGCTGTCATAAGAGACTCCATGTCACAGCCCAATTCTGCATAGGATGGGGCTGTTAATCTAGTTCTTTACATTGATAAGAACATAAGAAGATCCCTGCTGAATCAGGCCAAAGGCCCATCTAGTCCAGCTTCCTATATCTCACAGTGGCCCACCAGATGCCTCAAGGAGCACCCAGCCAACAAGAGACATGTATCCTGTCACCACTCCCTTGCACCTAGCTTTCAGAGATAGCCTACTACAAAAACCAGGAGGTTGCTTATTCTCATCATGACTTGTAACCTATGATGGACCTTTCCTTCATAAATCTGTCCAATCCCCTTTTCAAGGCATCCAAGCCAGGTGCCATCACCACATCCTGTGGCAAAGAGTTCCACAGATTAATGTCTGCTCAGCTATTAATGTCTGCTCAACTATTAATGTCTGCAGCTATTAAATGGTACAGAGCCGCTGTCCATTATGCAGCCGCTGCCTTAGGTCATGTGTTCATACAAATGCGTTGTACAGAGTTTGGGATGACCACATTGGTAGTCTAGAATATGCGAACACCCTCAAAGGACAAAGATCACTTGTCCCTTGCTAATTGGACCCAAGAATCCACACAGTGGTTTTTATCACAAATGTGGTACAGTCCCACCCCAGCCTAGCAATCCTTTATGAATTATATTAATTTGTAATTACCGTTGCAATTATATTGCAGATGAGATACTGTGGAGAGAGTGACCTATAAACAATCCTATATGAGAGTGACCTATAAACAGTGCAATCCTTTCTGTGGTTACTCAGAAGTAAGTCCCATTGCGTCCAACTGAGCTTCATCTCAGGTAGGACTGCAACCTAAATGCATTCTGGGAATGGGATTCCAGGTACAATTTCTCTCTCACTTTTTTTCTCATACCCAACTTTTGGTCTCCAGGCATTGGCTCATCTAGCCCAGTACAGTGTTGTGATTGGATGTGGCTCTTAAGGGTCTCAGGCAGGGAGGGTCTTTCTCTGCTATCTAAGAGCCTGGAGTTAGAGATACCATGCATTGGATCTGGGCCTTCTTCATGGAAAACATGTGTTTCTCCCCACTGAGTTATGATCTCTCCCTAGCATGTACAGAGCCATGCTGTTGGCCCATCTAGATTGGCCCGCCATCTAGTTTGGTCTGCTATGGCCCACTATGTTGGCCTGCTATGGAATTAGAAAATTAACTTATGATTTCTATACTAGAGTGTAGGATATTGGTGCACAACAGTGCCACTGGTAACTACCACTCCCACATTCCACCTCCCACCCTCCCCGCTTAATCACTCCCACATTCCTCTCCCTCCCCCCCATTCCACCTCTCTTTCCTCCATTGGAATGCGCATTCTGCCAGCGGAAGTGAGAGGGTGCCACCAGAAGTGGTGTTCAGCCAGCGAGCTCAACGAGGCCGCTAGTGTAATGGTTGATCCTTTACCATCTTGATCCACCACCATCTTGCTGGTGGATGGTGACCTCTCCACCAGGCCATGGCTGTCAACCATTGCACTAGCGGCCTCGTTGAGCTCGCTGGCTGAACGTCACTTCTGGCGGCACCCTCTCACTTCCGCTGGCAGAACGCGCATTCTGCTGGAGGAAAAAGAGGATAGAATTGGACTGTGAAGGTGACAACGGAGCTAATAGTCTGAAGATACCCAAAGTTTCTGGTAATTTCAGCTCCAAAGGAAGCCCCTGGAACTTACCACCTGCCCTTCAGGATCTCAGATATAGATCTTCCCTACTACTACTCAATAACAGTAGCAGGAGATACAACTGAACATGCAGAACTGCCTGACATAGAACCAGACCATTACAGAACTGTCTACTGCCATTGGCTGTGAGTTGCCGAGGACTCAGCTATGGCCTCAGTGTTGTATCCACCTTCTCTTGGAAGACTATGAAGCATTCATGGTGAAGACGACAAAGTGATACTTGAGCTGGCAACCTCTTGGAGTTCTCTTCACCACTGTCCAGTGCTGATGAATCTTGCGCCTGATGAATTTGAACACAGGAAGTGCCTGAATGGATAGGGAACATGGATTGTCTACCCTCGGCACAATCCCTATTAAATCCCTATTAATAGCTCAAGGTGAACCATGAATTAAGAGGATGCTCCTCTGGAAACTGTCCATCAAGCATACCTGGCGCATCCCAGGAGATATCCAGCACCTTACACTTGAGTCATTCACCCTGTGATCCAGATCCTGTGTAGCTTCTTTTCGACCTGATTCACCACCTCCCACTTCCTGGGGCATCTCCCATGACTTACTTGACTATCTCCATTTCCATCAGACTCACCTAAGCTGGGTGCTCCACCAAAGAGGTGGCTTACTCAATCTTGAGCTCTCTGACCTTAATCCAGGTTACTGGGGGTGGGTGGAGTGGGGGTAGTAGGAGAACTTGATTTTGCTGGTTGTTGAGTTGGGCTTTCTGCCATCCATTTTATTCCATGTTCACCTTTCTTCAGCCTTCTTTCTCCAGTTGTTGCGAAGTTGAGTCGTGAGAAGGTTGGGGTGGAGGATAGAAGTTGAGTCTTGAGAAGGTTGGGGTGGAGAAAAGAAGGATTCATAAGAGAAGGGCTTTTTCATTCTCGTTGACTGCAACCCTATATACACTGAAATGAGAGTGAGCATTGAATGCAATGGGACTTACTTACGTGTAGACATGCAAGGGATTTAATGGTTTATTTGACAGTTTAGGCCTGAAAAATCATGTAACACTTTCCTGGGAGTAATGAGACTTACTTATGGGAGTAATGAGAATTACTGAGGTTAGATTGTGAGCCCTTTTGGGACAGAGAGCTATTTAATCATTTGATTTTGTCTGTAAACAACAACAACAACAACAACAACAACAACAACATGACTGCTTTAAACTGCTTTGTGAACTTTTTGTTGAAAGGCGGTATATAAATACTGTTTAATATAATATAATATAATATAATATAATATAATATAATATAATATAATATAATATACTTCTCAATAGACTTGCATAGGATTGTGTTGTAGGGCATCTACTCCAGTTGAACAGATGAAGCTGTCTTGTACAGCTCGACTCCTGGTCCACCTAGCTCAGAGGTTCTCAACCTGTGGTACGGGTACCCCTAGGGGTACGTGGACTTCTTGCTGGGGGGTACGCCAAGCCCTGCCCCTTATCTGCCCCATCAGCAGCTAATTAAGTGTTAATTAACATGGATTTTAAATTGTAATTATTTTCAGAGCCCTTCTGTCTCTGATTTTGGTTTTGGGTTTATTTTTGTACTTTGGAAAATGTACTTTGGTAGAGTGGGGGAGGGAGGAGCTGATTTTGGAAAGTGTGACTTGGAGAAAAAAGAGATCCTTTCATGTGTGTGTCTCTCTCCCCCCCCCCCACACAGACAGTTAAGACATTTTTTCACATTTAAAATAGTTTTAGTACTTTTAATTTAACGATTAATTACCTAATTAATGTATTAATCCAATTAATTAGCAGTTAATTAGCATGGGGTACTTCAGAAAATTGGACTGTGATAGGGGGTACCCGGGTCTCCAAAGGTTGAGAACTCCTGACCATCCCAACCTGGAGGAGCTATCAAGGATGGAACCTAGGATCTTCTACCTGAATGCTCTGCTGATCAGGTCACTCCCAAAAGGAACTAGACCAGCAGTTCTCAAACTTACCCTGTTCACGGCGCCTTGTCACACCACAGGAGGACGAAACGGCTGCCATCTTGTCCGGATCTCGGCCTGGACAAGATGGCGGCACCCAGGAGACAACTTCATAGAACTCCCGCCGTGCCCCTGTGAGCTTGCCGCAGAGCTTGAGGGCACAGTGATGCACAGTTTGGGAACCACTGGACTAAACAAATTCAAGGAAGATGAGAGGTCTGTCACTGGCTGTTAGTCATGCTGACCTACGGAGACCGACACGGTCAGAGAGAGTACGCCTGTGACTATCCAATTGCAGGAAAGCATCAAGAGGGGGCGCTATTGCCTTCATGCTGTGCGTTGGAGCTTCTCAGAAGCATCCAGTTGGCTGCTGTAGGCAAAAGGACACTGGATGAGATGGACCTTTGAGCTTGCCCAGTGGGACTTTTCTGAGGTTCTTCCCTTCTTGCAACGGCAAACGCTACAACCCTGCACTAAAAAAAACAAAAAAACAAAGAACAAGTGGGCCCTTCAACGGGAGGCTCCAAATAATGTTTTACTTGCCCTGTTTCTTTTCACTAATAGCCCAATTTGGAAGAGAATTACGAGCGCTTTCATGTTCACAAGTGACCGCTCCTCTTTAATTGCAGGTGCCGCTTCAAGGATTCCACCCAGCACCAAAGAACAATGCGATCTCTGAGACAGAGGATGTTGCAAGATTGATGCACTTTGAGCTCCTCCCCGGTGCAGGCTTGCGCTCCTGGCATGCAGTAATTATAACCAACCTGCAATTGGGACCGTCCCTCCTTTGTTAGAACTCTCACGCCCAGCTTCGTTCTTCACCCACCAGTATGGAACTCTGCTCATGTTGCAAACTGCCCCACTTAAAAAATAATAACAACCTTGAATGTTGTGTGTACGGCCAAACTGTGATGGCATGGATCTGCTAGAAGCACATTTCAAAGAAATGTAAAAAAAAAAACAACCCACAAACCTTTCTTCTATAGTAGGGGTGGCCAAACTGCGGCTCCTGAGCCACATTCGGCATTTTGACATGTAATGTGCAGCTCTCAGAAAGATGTTGGCTGAGCTCCTTTTTTGCAACACAATTAATATAAAAGCTAAATAAGTCATTTTCAAGCTTTATGATTATTTACCAGGTACAAACTTAGAGTCCACTGGATTAAAACAGAAATTCAATGTTCATGGTGAATTCTTAAAGATATTTAAGAATTCAAGTGCTTCTTAAATATTGCGGCTCTCAAACATCTGAAGTTTATTGTATGTGGCTCTTACATTAAGGAAGTTTGGCCACCCCTGTTCTAGAGCATAGTTAAGGTTTGCAACCTAGACAGCCATAATGGTAATTGTGTGTGTTTTTAAGGCAGTATTTTTCCTTTGCTGGCTTTGGAAATTGGCTTAAATTGCTTTCGATTTTTATCCGCGGGTTCGGGATCCCACTGCAGTGATTGACTCACTGCGGATCCCGGACCCACGAGGTAAAACCTGTTAAAAGGGGAATAAAGCCTCCAAATTGCCATTTTTACCTTTAAATAGTCAAATGGCCTTTTAACAGGTGTGGACTCTAGTATCCGCGGATCCTCTCTATGCTTTTTCTTTTAGTATCACATGTGGTTTGGCCTTGAGAAAGGAGGCAATTTTTTGGGAATGTGAGATCTAGCCAGCCCACCACCAGAGAGCACCCCTTTGTACTTCTTTGCCAGAATCCTAAATAGCACTACAGGCCGCCTCTGTGGGTGTGGCACTCCCAAAACCTGACATAGTGACCAACTCCTGACCCCTGGTGGAAGCTTGGAGCAAATGCAGTCTGGGCTTTTTCAAAAGCTCTAACTTGCCAACGAATCCATACTATGGCGTCTTGCAGAATAGAACTTGGAGTCTCCAAAAGGACCTTTCTTATGGACTCATTTGCCCTTTTTAGAAGGAGTGAAATGCATACATTCGTATGTCGATCAGAATGGATCCCGTCAGAGTGGTTCAAAGCTGAGCATCGCCCAGAACTCTGTCCTGGTTTATTGCAAGGTTTCTAGCTTGAAGGGAGCCGCCTTGTCCCTGGAGCTATGTTGCAATGGCTTGGTTGCTGCTGCTAGGGCTCACCACTAGGGGGTGCTGAGTAAGAGGGTGTGTGTGTGTGTGTGTGTGTGTGTGTGTGTGTGTGTGTGTGTGTGTGTGTGTGTGTAAAAACCCTGAAGCGATTCCCCTGGCACAGATTTCCTTGCAATTGTCCTCACATTTGACAACTCCCTCTCAGCAACATTCCTGGTGGGACTCCCACCATATGGAGAAGAAAGACCCCAAACCTGGGTGTGCAGTGCACCCCCTCAGAGGCGTCGCTGTGGCGTGGCGGGGTGTGCGGGGGGGCCCAGGTGACGAGCGTGCATGCACCCGCAGAAAGGTGACGCGCGCATCGCGCGTCGCCTGGGGGCCTCCCGCCCGCCTCGCCAGGCCGGCTCCGGGAGCCCCTCAATCAGGAGAGCCAGTTCAGGGACGTCCTCCCCGGCCGGCTGCCCGGGGCCTTCTGAGGCCCGCTGTGAGAAAGATATTTATACTGTTCTTTTTGCGCATGCTCAGACTGTTACCCTTTTCCCTCAGTAACAGCCTGAGCATGCGCAAAAAGAACGGTATAAATATCGTTCTCGCAGCGGGCCTCAGAAGGCCCTGGGCAGCCGGCCGGGGAGGACATCCCCGAGCCGGCTCTCCCGATTGAGGGGGCGCCTGTTGGGCACCCGGAGAGGCGACCCGTCGGGCACCTCCCCCCTAAAACGAGGGGGGTGTCGGAGGAGGAGTCATTAGGTGCCGCGCGCACCCCGCTCTGGGGCAGTGCGCACCCTAGTGATGCCACTGCACCCCTTCTTTCTTCCAACCATCCTTCTGCAAGGGAACCTCCTTCTCCCCCTCTGGCTATCAGCCCTTGTCCCCTCCAAGGCAGCCAGGTGGCTAGAGAGGGGTCTGAGGGTGGGGGTTGATGCTCAACTCTAACAAACAGGCTGATTGCCACATTCCGTCACTGGTCAAGAAGTAGCCCTTATCTCTGAATGTCAGCTGCAAGAGATTGGCAACAGGATACAGATCTGGTGTGTGCTCCTAGAAGCATCTGGTGGGCCAATGTAAGGAAACTGGATCAGATGGTCCCTGGGACCTGATCCAGCAGGGCTCTTCTGATGTTCTTAAGGTGTTCTTCTGATCCAGCAGATGCTCTTCTGATGCACTAGAGAAGGTACAGGCACTGACCAAATTCTTATACTATCATATGCATCTTCCCTAGCTACATGTTTCTAACAGAAGTGGAAGATTTTGCTTTTGAAAGAGAAAGTTCCAGTGATCTAATGCAGTGGTCCCCAAACTTCTGAGCGCCGTGACCCACCTCATCTTCCGCCATGGGTCACAACTTGATGCTCAATTCTTCACCGAAAGGCAAAGCACTTTTGGGAGCCTCCAGAGACCACTGTCAGGTTGCTCCAGGCCTGCAACCCACTCCATTGGCCTCCGCAAGCCTCCCGGAAGCAACCGGAAGTCATGGACACAACCCAGAAGTAAACCGGAAGTCATGTCCAGTCGTTTCCAGGAGTCGTACTGAGGCCCACGGAGGCCAATGGAGTAGGTTGCTGGCCCAGCATAACCTGGAAGCCGTCTCCGGAAGCTCCCAAAAGTTCCACGCAAGCAAAGATTGAGCATTGGGTTGTGACCAATCGCACATCGCGAACCCCAGTTTGGGAAACACTGATCTAATGACACCATCAGGAGTCCTTTAGAAATGAAGAAACATAAAGCATTGACGATGGGGATGTTATGAGTTTTATTGATGACACTGATCCACCTAGCAGTGTTTTGTCTGAGGACATTTTGGAAGACATGGATCTGAGCACTTCTTGGAGCATGGCTCCACGCACACTTTGGCGCATGGCTCCACACATGCCTGGGGGCATGGAGCTATGCATTTCTCTGAGCATGCCTGGGGACATGGTTCTGCGCACACTTTGGCACATGGCTCCACACACACCTTGGCGCATGGCTCCACACATGCCTGGGGGCATGGAGCTATGCATTTCTCTGAGCATGCCTGGGGACATGGTTCCACGCACACTTTGGCACATGGCTCCCCACACTTCTGGGGACATGGTGCTATGCCTTTCTCACAGCATGGGTCCACACATGCCTGGGGACATGGGTCCACACAGATCTTGGCACACGAATCCACACACGATGTCTGGGGGCATGGAGCGACGCATTCCTTGGCACACGGACCTGTGCATGGTTCGGTACACGTTGTGCCGCATGATTCCACACATTTGGGAGCGCACTGTGCCGCGCAAGGTGGAGGCAAGCAAGGCTGTTTACACTGCTGATGGTGCTGGTGACAGGCCATTGTGGTTATGGAGGAGCGAGGTCTGAAACAACAAAACATGGAAGAAATCATGCTGAGAACCAAGCATTGGGAACATTCTTATGCACAAACACAACTTTAATCGTAAAGAAGAGCTTAGGACTGTGAATAACAGTTGGATCCCAGCATTGGCTAAAGCTAAGATCAAGGAGATCAAATCAGTCAATCCTAAATGAAATCAACCCTGACTGTTCCCTGGAAGGACATGTAATGAGGATGAAGCTCAAATATTTTGGCCACCTAATGGGAAGAGAGGACTCTCTGGAGAAGACTCTGATGCTGGGAAAGATTGAAGGCAAAAGGAGAAGGGGAAGGCCAAGGATGAGATGGTTAGACAGCATCACCGATACAACGAACATGAAAATGAGCGAACTCAGGAAGACAGTGGAGGACAGGAAGGCCTGGCGGGATATGGTTCATGGGATCACGAAGGGTCGGACATGACTTAACGACTGAACAACAACAACAACAACAAAGATCAAGGAAACATCAAGGAACAGCTATACTACAGATGTGGCCACTTCCCCTTGAAATTGAAAGGAATTGTTTGCACCAATTCACATCAGATGCGCTCAATTGCTGGATATAAAGATCAGGGACTTGTAGTTCTGTTATTGCTTGTTTCAGGATTTCCGATAGGAAACATGCCAGCTAGGATTTGCTGGTGAAACGGTGGGGTAATAAGAACTTTTTATGTTTTAAAAATTCCTCTCTTTGAAGGAGTTGTTTGGAACTTTCATTCTACATGGCTTTTAAACCTGGTTTTTTTTTTAAACTCTGTGAACTTAATGGTCATGAAAATCTCAGTTTGCACGAATTACTTGAGGTGTTCATTTGTCCCTGAAAGCTTTCCATTTGACTCGATGACCAAGGCTAGTTAGCACCTGGTCTGTCATTAAAAAGCCAAAACTGCAACTTTCATTTCATCGTGATGAGGTGATTAGATTAATTGAAGAACTAACCATTCCTAAAGAAATGGTGCCCCTTTTCAAACACTGCCTAACCTCCACGTATTTTCTGTGGGAAGGCGAGTTTAGGGAGCAGAGAGAAGGTGTAGCTATGGGGAATCCCCTGAGCCCCATAGTTGCAAATTTATACATGGAATATTTTGAACAACAGGTCCTTCAGTCATCCCAATACAAACCAGAGGTGTGGTAGAGATATGTTGATGATGTCTTCTGTATATGGCCACATGGGGAAGAAAAATTAAAAATATTTCTAAAACATCTGAACACCTTCTGTGAAGACATCCAATTTACTATGGAACAGGAGGACAATGGTTCATTAGCATTTTTGGATGTTCTAGTCACAAGAAAGGAAGATCTATTTTGTGGCCATTCCGTTTATAGAAAACCAACAAACACAGGAAGATATCTCAATTATGATTCTAACCACCACCCTGCTCAGAAGAATTATTTAATTAATTCCCTGGCTTATCGAGCCATAATGATATGTGATAAGGACACCCTGGAGCAAGAAAAGCAAGTTCTATTTGAGACTCTGAGGGCTAATGGTTATTCCCTTACACAAATCAAGAAATGTTGGACACAACAATATAATAAAATTAAAGCAAGAAGAGAAGGCACCAATACCAATACAGTTAATAAGGTAGTAGAGACTACCGAACCAGAAATTAAGGAAGAAAAAATTTGGACCTGTTTACCATTTGTCAAAGGTGTGACGGACAAAATTGCCCGCATATTGAGACAAGGCAATATCAAAACAATTTTAAGCCCACCCAAAAGGTGGATCAGATATTAGGGAATCCCAAGGATAAAAGACCCGCATTATCTAACCCAGGCATCTACAGGATCCCCTGCTCCTGTGGGAAGGAATACATCGGCCTAACGTGGAGATCGATTGGTACCAGATTGGGGGAACATGAAAGATCGGTGAGACTTAAGCACCCCGAATTGTCTTCTGTGGCAGAGCATGCCTTGACTACGGGTCATGTCATCCAATTTGAAGAGACCAGTAGCCTGAAGACAGAGGGCAACATGAGTATTCTTCGTTACCTAGAAGCCATTGAGATAAGTAAGAGACCCATACAACGATTAATTAACAGGCAACAGGACTTAAGTTTTATCAATAAAGTATGGTTCCCTATTATTCGCAGACAAACATCAAGAACCAATAGGGTAACACAGGGATCATCCCAGGACAATGCAGATGCAATAGTAGCTGCTAGCAATGATTAAAGACTAGAAAGGCATTATTTTATTCATTTATTAGGTTTTGTAGTTTAGAATGTCAAAAATGGTACAACTGTCATAAATGTATTACCTACAGATAAGTGTCAGAACATAATAAAGAATTGAGGTCATCCAGGACAATTAAGGTATACTGACAGCTGTCATCTTAAATGTATGAGAATAGCTTACTTCAGTCAGTGGTTCTACTTCAACTTCAAAGTGTAAAGCATGAACAATCACTGCAGTACTTGCAGGATCAGTTGCAGCGCTGATTGAAGACTTCCGTGTCAGTTCCGTTTCTAATCGCTTCGTTCCCGCGCTTTTGCATTACAAAATAACGAACTGTTGCGCTGGCTCTAGCTACCATCTACCAGTCTTTGGACTGTCCTATGATTATTTATTTATTTATTTTCACATTTATACCGCCCTTCCTCCAAGGAGCTCAGAGTGGTGTACATATTTCCTCCCCTCCTTTTGTCCTCACAACAACCCTGTGAGGTAGGTGGGGCTGAGAGATAGTGACTGGCCCAAGGTCACCCAGGAAGCTTCATGGCTGAGCGGGGATTTGAACCTGGATCTTCCAGGTCTAAGTCCGACTCCCAAACCACTACACCATCCTGGCTCCTGGATGTTTCTGGATGTGAGAAACGAAACGTCGGGCTACACTTTGTCCTAGCTTTGGATTTTAAATGATTCCTGCCTGTTTACCTTGCTGGAGAAATCCGGAGATCGCTGACAGGATCGTCTGTCATTTTAACTTGGCTGGACTTTGAAGGTTCTTTACATGGCTTCTATACCCGTGATTCCTGTTTCGCTACAAATCGTTGCCGGCCATGAGAGCTTCTGTTCTAAAATTTTCATTTCATCGTTGTGCAAATGTATCAACGGTACAAAAATGGGGTAAAAAAAAAAACATGCACTAACTTCTGCTCCCCCCTTTTTTTATAAGAAGACATGGGTACACAGTCATAACAACTGTGATCCTGAAAAGGTCTGTATTTACCCTGTTCACAGTCCAAATTTCAAATTTTTGATGGGGGCAATTTTTTATACTGTTCTCCTTCATTGAAACATTGATGCTCACATGCACCAATGGCTTATGATGAGATGTGGAAGGAGGTCAAATTCACAACACACAACCCTGCTACATTTACTATCTATCTATCTATCTATCTATCTATCTATCTATCTATCTATCTATCTATCTATCTATCTATCTATCTATCTATCTAACTTTAGAAGATATTTAGAAACCACCAAGCAGCACAGAAAAACAAGTAGCCACCAGCTCCCCAAAGATTGGCATCAAACTCGACATTTATAATTTACAAAAATGACCAAACAGAGAAAGGTCGGAAATGGCCCGCTCACCATTTCAATTTCAGCCTTCTTCAGAGCTCAGCTGCGTTGAGAATGGAAGAAGCCTCAATGTTGAATATTTCACTAACCCAGGGTCTAGCAACTTGTTTTCTGTGTAGACAATCCCAGCTTCACACCCTCTCGTCTCCAGGTAAGGTGGTATGAAACTCCATGAGAGCCTCTGCCTGCCTGTGCTCTCAATACTTAGCTAGGTTGGCCAAGGGCCAGACTCCGTATGCAGCAGCATCTCAGGTCCATTTTTAAACCTCTTTCCATTGCTCAATCATATACCCACAAACCATACAAGAGAAGAAGCTAACCCAACTTACCGCCAACGATGGAGACTGACAGAGAGTGGATTCGCAAAGGCTTTGGGACCATCTCTGTTTACGGTCCTTTTTATAGAGCAGAAGAACGCCATTCTTTGAGGTATGTGTCACCCTTAATTATCCCCCCTCCTCATTAGGGACATTTTTTATTGGGAACTTCATCGTTTGGGATGCTGGGGATTTAAAGTTTCTGAGCGTGACTCAGCAGATACTGATTTTATGAAGCTTCCTTCGTAATGGGCGGCACGTGGCAGGGCAGCTGAGATTAAAAAACACACAACATTTTCCGTCTTCTGTTTTCCTTCAACTGCCCGATGCCATTTTGTTGCACACAGTGGTCAACAGGTGTCTCTGAGAAGCACTGCAAGCAGGCCATGAATGCCACAGCCCGCCCCCTGCTGTCTTGCACCCTGCATCTAGTATCTAGGGGTAGACTGCTACTGTACATGGGAGCCTTTCCTAACTGCCATGGCTAAAAAACACAGCAGACCTAAGGTCTGTCTTGTCCCAGCATCTTGTCTCCAACAGGGGTAAGATAGATGCTTCTGGGAAGCCCCCCAAACATGCCATCGAAATACTCATCCTCATCTTTTGAATGCCCCCAGTGTCTAGGACAAAGTAGTATGGAGGCTCAATTCCAAACTAAATTGGCTAATAAGAACAGAAGAAAAAAAATGTTGGTTCCCCCCCTATTTTCTTCCCCATAGGCTCTGATCTCTAACTCATGCCTTGCTCCAGGTTCCACTGCCCTGAGAGGCACCACAGGCATCCACTAAGTGCAGGGCCTTTTTGGTGGTGGTGCTGACCCCATGGACCACCCACCCCATTGAGGGGCAGCTGGCAGCCCTACCATAGATCCTGTTCCAAGACTGGTTACCTAGATGTCTCGGCGAACAGAAAGGGTGTGTGAGTCCTTCCTGCCACTTGGAGGCCAACGGGGTCTCAAGAACCCCACATGGGCTACCGGTAGCCTTCTTGTCCACACACAATGTTCAATTGAACCTGGCAACGTGAGTCACACCAATATTGCTTCTGACACCACAGATGCGATTGCTCTTATCGTTTCATGAGTTTCACTCTCTAGAAAGGTGTGGCTTTCTTAAGGCGGCTGTTGGCCATATTGCACAAGCCAGGAAAGCTGTTTGTTCCAGCTGTTCGTCTCTCCGCATGATTTGTATTATCAGCAGGGGAACATGGCGGCCAATGACCCACATGTTTGGTGGACTGGGATTGTGGGGGGGGGGGAACACAGAACAACCCTGAGCTTCAAAATGTGACTCTAGCACACCCCGTCACCACAACTGCTTGATAATGATGGGTTAGGGCCACGATCGCTCCTCTTATACAGTGATTTGGGGTTGTCAGGTCAACCTTGTCTGTGGATTGTGTTCATGTGTGGTTGATTCAATGTTCTTCAGCAATTTTTGGGATTTGGGGTGGTGAATAGGCAGGCTTTTCAGTGGAGCATCAGAATTCGGTTCCAGGCTCAGAGGAGCTGGAGAGGTTTCTGGACTTTATAGGTGGAACAGGTCTGATCTCAGGAGGCCCCATCTCAATGGCTTTGGGGTATGGTATCCTTGTTTTGCCAATGGTGATAGGACAACTTGGAAATTTAGGTTAACAAACCTGAATCCAAAAGTGAGGAGGTTGAGATGATAGAATTCGCAATGCAAAAGGAGGCTCACCCCATGGGTGTGCTCTGACCCCCACCCTAGCAAAAAAAAAAAAGAGGTCTTAAATTCAAACAGGTGGCAGATCACCCACTCCCTCAAGGCTCTTTACTGTGATTATTTCCAAGAGATAAGCTCACAAAAGTTGACTCCCTTCTGTATCATCTAGGCTGGTTGCACCCAGAATGATCACTTCTTGAACTGGCTTTTCTGCTGATTCTGCATTTCATCGTGACCTACATTGTGCTTGGCCTTTCCTGTTCCTCCAAGACAAATGGATTGCCTCACTCTCAACCCATAGGCAAGTCATGGGTTTACCAATCCTGGGGGAGTCAGGAGTCAGCTGCAGAGCTAGGTGAAGAGAAGGCCTAGTGTTGATAGAGGAACCACCTCCTTGATACCGTGATGAAGATAGACCACCTGATAGACAATCAGGGTCAAGCTGATAGATAATCAGGGTTAAGCTGGGCAAGAGATATCTTTCTCACACTAAAAAGATGGACAATCAGGAATTGGGGGACTAAAAATCTGGAGGCTTCTACATACAGATATTATGTATGTACATTATTCTTGTTCATCTTTATTGTCACCACCACCATCGTTGACAAAGTAATTGTCAAAGGAGCAATTATCGTTGAGCTTTCTGAGTTTGAGTTTCCCTTCAAGAGTTGACGGGCAGTTCCCTAGGTCCTCGATTCAATCTTTTTCCAGTGGACATTTGCGACTGCTCAGAAGCATTGCTTCAAAACAGTTTTCCCCACTCCCACTACACCTTTGGCCGTTGTATTTTCTTTGCTCTTTCATTCCTCCTCTTGTGGACCCAACCAATCAGGGATGATGGACAGGATGCAATGACATCACAGCATTATGTAGCCAATCAGGGTGGGATGGCTGGCATTGGCCTAGATGGCATCAAAATGGGAATTGGGCACATTTAAGCGGGTCTATCAATGGCTACTAACTCCAGCTTCAGAGGCTAGATACTTCTGAGCACCAATTTCTGGGAAGCAACCTAACTCTTTATCTGCTTAGCCATTGTGGCCAAACTAGATGGACCTTAAGTCAGATCCAGTAGAGCTCCATTTAAGTTCTTTTGTTCCATCAGATTGAGTTATTCAAGGCAAGTGAGGCCAATGTATTTTGTACAGATCACCCAGGGTTCCTCATCAATCAGGGGTCACTCTAACTGTCCGCATCTGAGCCTTTGTGCTCATCGGTCCCTGAAAATGAACAAAGGATGCTGATGCTTTCTAGTAACTAGGTTCAGAAAGAGTAGGTGGTTCCAGAATATGGTGTTGAGTTATCACCTGCATCCAGTTAGCCCATGGCCAGCTACAGAATGCAAAACTATACTTTTTACACACCTTTGGGCTGGCTTGAATGATCACCTAACCACCTAAGTGATGTATCAGGGGTGTCATCAGGAGTTGTCCAGGTGGGATACTGGCTGTGGTCCACACGCCCCAAGGCTCTACCTGGAGGACCCCTGAAACCCATTATTCAGGGGCAAGAATGGCCATGAGATTAGATGTACCCAGGCCAGGGCTGGAGTTTGATATAAGCCAACCAATTACTGATTGTAAAGATGCCTGATCTATTTGCAAAACTGTTTGCAAGTATTGACAGCCCCTGAGTCTTGATAGTGAGGATGTCAGGCATTCTACAAACAGGGTGCCACCACAGAGGAGGCCTTCTCTCTGGTTAGCCCTGTTGCCTCTTGTCCAATCCACAAAGGATGTGACGCCTGGTTGCTCTCCCTTTTCATTTGCATTCTCCAAAGTGACCACCAGAGGGCACCATTTACACAGGAATGTAGGGAGCTGCTGTTTCCTGAGTCAGATCATTAGACCATGTTGGTCAGTATTGCCAACTCTGACTGGTAGTGTCCCTCTGAGGTTTTTTTCCCCTCTGCCTTTTTCTCGAGATGACGGGATAACCTGGGACCTTCTCTGTACTGCTGAGCAACCAACCTTCCCCAATGAACCATGGTATGATCTGAAAAAAGAAAGAAAGCTAAAACCAAAACAGAAAACCAAAACAAAAAAACCAAACCAAACAAAAATACGTTTGCCACCCCTAACTGTGGTTTATATGTTATGAGTCATTGTTGGGTGCTTTTTCTTGAGATATGAAGGGACAGTAACTAGGAATATATGGAACTGCAGAGAAATATCTCTCTAGTCTTATCAAAGCCTAGATTTATAGATCAGCCATGTCTGGTCTTGCACTAATGACTTCTCACTTACTATTCCTCACCTCAAAAAGAGGTGTATTTATCGGTTGCCTGCAAGTGTGGCCAGTTTGGAAAACTTGTGCAAGAATTCTTCATCTGTGCTAACTTAGATCAGATGTAGGTCTGTACATGTATATGCAGGTTATTCCAGTTTGTGGCTCATGGGGTGACACGATAGGTGATTGTCTCCTCCCTGAGTTGATATTTCGCACCTGGCTCCAGCTGGAGGACCACAGGATCTTCCACAAGCCAACAGTCTCTCCCCACCTTTCCTAGAAAATCAATATGCATGTGCAATGATGGATGCACCCAATGTCCAGAGGGGATATGAGCATTTCAGAGATGTTCAGTGGCAACGGTGATTAAGCCGTATTCTGTAGGGGTATCTTGGCATTTTTTCATCTTTGATTGGCCTTGCTCCACTGCCTTGAGAGGCACTACAGGCATCCACTAAGTGCAGGGCCTTTTTGGTGGTGGTGCTGACCCCATGGAACACCTACCCCTTTGAGGGGCAGCTGGCAGCCCTACCATACACTTACCTGGAAGTGACCAACCAGGGTGGGCGGAGTCGTGCTTCCTAGAGCAGGGAAAGCTCCAAACCCTGGTGATGGCCACATGGGGCAACACTACACAGACAGCAGAGAGGTCTGGGTAACCACTGTTATTTTCTTCAATGGGATTTTCCATGACAGATCACCACATTTTTTTTTAATTAACCATGATATCTCAGATACGGATTAAAATTGCTCTACTGGATTATCTCCCATGTCAAACTCATGGTACTAATAACCTTTTCATTTTTATTTTAATTATTCTTTTGTATTGAATGACACTACATTAAACCCTTTCATACAGTAGACCCAATTTTTTTAAGCAATGTGGACTAAAGTCGATTCTGGGTTCCCTCCAAGATCAGGGACCCTAAAGGCTGATCTCCACCGTGCAAATTCCGGTGCGTCCCGGGCGTGTGCGGTGAGTGCACAGCTGTGTGGCTTCCATTTTATCTGATCACATCGGAACGTGGGAGAGCTGTGCTCTCCCGAGTTCCATTGTGATTGGCCATGCACCATGCTCATGATTTTGAGGGCGGGACGCAGAGCTAATTGTTTTGACCAATGGGATGAGAGGGTTTTTTCAGCCAATCGGAGTGCACTTGTGTTTCAGCCAATCACTGTTGAGCTGTATTAGAAAGTGGGACAATCAGGAGGGACTATTTGGTTGAAGAAACTGGTGGAGCCCAGGGCAGCGTTTTGGGCAGGGCGTCCTGTCCCCAACGCTCACACGCCTCCCCACGCAAGCGCAACGCAACAGGGGCAGGTGTAGATCAGCCTTTAAGCTTAAGATTCATTCATAGTAGACGAAACTAATGTAGTTTCCTACATTAGTCTCCTCTGGTGGGAGAGGAGTGTGACTGGAAAGACGGGAAGGAAGAGCTGGGAAGATGGGGGGGGGGGGAAGCCACATGTATCACTGAAGGTACATTCTGGGTTGCAACTTTGCACCCATCAAGACTCCCAAGTTCCTTCCCCTGATACTGTTTTCCAAGTCCTCTACCCCTTGCAAGGGGGGGGGGGGTCCTATAAGCATTTCTCCTTTTCAACTCAGAGGACTGTGCAGAAAAAATCAATCAAAGGCAGCAGGCAGAACTTATTGGGGATATATTTTAATGCTCAAAGATCCAACAAGGGGAGCCATTTTTCGCTCCATCCTGAAGACTGTGCAGCAAAAATGGGCACCGACATCATCAGAGGATTGAAGACCATCAATAAGGAATGCTTTCACAGGCTGACTGTTTCTGAAGCGTTCTCCATGGCGAACTGAGATTAATGCTCATATACGTGGCAACCTCAGTTTATCTATATATACATATATGTGACTATGGATATGTGCATGATTATAAAAGCATAATGAACCCCTTATCTACCCATATTTTCCATGACTACAATATCCTTTTGAGCTAAAGACGGCAAGAAACTGATTAGAAACCCACATGTGTACAGCCCTCTTCACACTTGCTCAATGTATGCACATAGAGCATGGCACATGGTACATTAGTCCCCTTTCACTCTATGCATATATAACCTGCACACCTTAAATACGGCTTCAGACATTTTCTTGGGAGAGAACTGGAATACAATTCAGAATTCTCCCCTCTCAGCCTACCACCTCACTCTGCATAGTTTGTAGACTGGTTTCGAACAACCCGAGTCAGCCAGCCAAGCTACATTCTGCAAAGGAAGGCAACATCCAACCAGGGTTGCTTATCCTGTGAATTTGTACTTCCCTCTTTGAATTACTGAAGCGCATAAAGTGGGTGAAGTATTAACAAAATAACATAACCTTACTAGCCCAGTTTTATACATATTGTGTGGAATAAAGAGACGTGGTAGGACAGCCCCACCTCGACTAGGGTGGATAATGCATTTTTTAAGTGTACTCATGTCAAAAGGGACGTTTCCTTGCATGTAGAAAGAGAGCACTGCTGGGGATGGGCTGGCTTAGAATTTCCCCTGAGGTGCTAGCTTTCTACTTTCAATATTTGTTGTTTTTTAAAAAAATCTGTGGGAGCAGTAAGAATAGCATCACCCACAGATTCTCTAGATCATTCTACATGTAGACCCCCACCAAACGTTGTCTTCTCAAAATAGGCACAGCACCGGCTCCTACTTGGCATAGCATGACTTAAAGATTTTAGAGGCTGTGTACTGGTACATGTTACGGGGCGGAAAGCAGCGAGAAGAGGCAGGGAAGCCTCGGGGCACTCCGAGTTTGGGGCCACACAGCGGGGGGCCCCTGGAGAGATATGACTGCATGGGACGAGGCGGGCACGACAGGTTGAACCTCTCAAAGTGTTGCGGAGGAAGATTTTTAACCTTGGACGATTCGTGACATGGGGTGGTGCAAGGCGAGGCGCATTTTTCAGTGCACTTGGAATCACAAGGCTCGGCACACTTGGCTTCAACAGGCGTTGGAGATTTGGGGGCGCATGGCTCGGCGCTTGGCGCATCACACTTCGCCCCACAGGGCTCCGGGCACCTTGTGGGAAATGGCGGGTGATTCTGGGTGATGCATGTGGCATGTTTCATGGTGATGCACTGGGGGCCTTGGCCGACGCATGGTGGTCTTTGCGCTGGGAAGCAGTGCTGGATCCTACAATGGTGGCTGTAGTAAGTCATTGTTCTGTAGTGCAGGGATCCCTGAAAAAGCATAGATGGCACGTTCAATGCAGTGAACAAGGACAAGAGGCTGTCACTTAGTGGAAAAGCTCACCTGCTTTGCATGTAGAAAGTACCAGGTTCAATCTCTGTGGCATCTCCAGGCAGGACTGGGTAACAGCTCTGCCCCAAGCCCCAGAGAGCTGCTGCCAGTTTGGGTAGACAATATTGAGCTAGATTGAACCATAGTCTGACTCAGTCCAAGGTGGTTTCATGTACGTTCTACTGGCAGCACCAAAGCCAGGTTGATGGGGGTCCTGGGAAATGTCATGCACTGGGACTCCCATGGCACCCCACACCTTCCTGGTGATAGTGATTGGGTGTTACCACTGCCACCGGTACTGAGGAGTTGAGTTAACATGGGCCTTTGGTCAGTGCCCAACTTGGCTAACGTCCTAATGTCACCCCTGTCTTACTAGTAGGACTCAGTTGTGGTGGGGTGAGTGATTCCACATCAACCAAAATAGCAAAAGTGTAAAGCAAGTTTGAGTAGAAGGGAAGAGAAATATAGACAGAAGAGAAAAGCACCAATCAGTACTGTAACCATGGTACGGCAATAGGGAGCCTGGACAGGAAAGCAGAATGGTCATTGAAGACCATATCATAGTCAATATTATTTAAATTAGATGGTTATTAAAATTGTCACTTTTATGTAGTTTGATCTTTCTTTTTGAGGCTTAGTAAGAGCAGCAGGTCGGGCAGTATTGTACCTTTTTGGTGGCCCCATGACTGCAACAAATCACATTAAAGCACATTCAACCACTGGTGTATGATTCATTCATCAAGACAGAGAAAAGAGTTGTACGGAATAAAAATCTGGGAGACAATTTAGAGGCTAAGAATTGCATGCTAGATCAGTTCAAAGATTCATATAGTCAAGCATTGGAAGGCAGCCACAAGCAAAGAAGACCCACAACAGGGCGTGAAGCCAATAGCCCTCTCCCACTGTCGAGCCCCAGTAAATGGTATTCAGTGATAGACTGTCTCTGAACCTGGAGGTGCTATATCGACAGTGCAGCTAATAGCCAGCGACAATCCTTTCATAATTTATGATTTGTCTCATTTTTGTAAGTCATTGTTGTTGAGCATCACCACATCTGGTGCAGTGACTTCTATAAATTAATGGTGCATTTTGTGACAAAGTCCCCCTCTTTTCTCTGTCCTGGAGGATACACTGCTCATCCGCTTCACTAAAAAACTCAGAAACCTGGTACTTTAACAGAAGGTGAACCAAATCTCTCTCTCTCTCTCTCTCCCTCTCCCTCTCTCTCTCTCTCTCTCTCTCTCTCTCTCTCTCTCTCTCTCTCTCTCTCTCTCCTCTTGCATCCTCTTGCAGGACTCTTGCAGCTACATCTCCCTTCATCAACATCTCCTCCTTCGCAAGGGTGACTCATCTGCTTTTGAAAACCAGCTGTGCCTGTTGCAGCTTTGAGGTCAGCCAGTGAACCTTGCAGTGTGTGAAGAAATATTCCATTTCATCTGTCCCAAATCTACTCCCATTGAGTGATCCCAACTCCTAGTATTATGTGATCCCAACTCCTAGTATTATGAGAGAGGAGTAGACAAACATCTCTCTCTCTCTCTCTCTCTCTCTCTCTCTCTCTCTCTCTCTCTCTCTCTCTCTCTCTCATATTGAGCTAGATCAAACCATAGTCAGACTCAGTCCAAGGTGGTTTCATGTACTTTCTACTGGCAGCACCAAAGCCAGGTTGCTGGGGGCCCTGGGAAATGTCCTGCTGTGGGCCTCCCATGGCACCCCACACCCCACTCTCCACCTCTCTCTCTCTCTCTCTCTCTCTCTCTCTCTCTCTCTCCACCTTCTTCACACCAACCACCTCCAGCACGTCCCATCCCTTATCTACCCAATCATCAGTTTTCTGCAGCCCAAAGCTCCGAATCCTCAAAGGAAAGATGTTCCTTTTGAGAGGAATCAGCCTTCATCCTTCTCTTTGCCCTGTCCCGCACCTTTCCTCACAGCAAAGCATCATACCAGGGCTTACCTCCTCTTCCTTCGAATTCTCCAAGCAGATCTGTGAGATCAACGTGTAGAAGGAAGTTATATATATGCTTTCTCGGTCAGTCCGGCGGCCACTATGAGGCCCCCTTCAGAGACTGGAGGTATTAATTAAGGACTCGTCAGAGTTGGCTTTTCAGCGTCTTTTCTGTTTCTGGTCTCCGTCAGTTGTTTCCCTGATCCTTTGACGCTGACAGTCTCCCATAAAATATGCACCACTCGCCTTGCAATTCCCACAATGCGTCCTTTGAGTCTGTTCAGAAAAGGCATTTTATGGGAGACACTCACTGTTTTACAGGCTTGGCAGGCAGGTCCAGGCTGGTCGTCTCACCATTTGCTGGTTTGGGCAAAAAATATCATGGCCTCCATGCTCCATTTCCACTTTTTCGAAGGAGTCTCCCAGTCCTGCTGTCGAGCCCCAGTAAGTGGTGTTCTGTGGTTGACTGCCACTGAACTTGGAGGTTCCACTGGCTAATGACTATTCAGAGACCTCTCCTCCTCCGTCACTTCATCTAATCCATGTTTCTAACAATCTCTGTCGTTGGAGAGAACAAGATTTTGTGGCTGCTTTCCTCCAGGGTCCCCTCGTCTTCACCCTCCTGGACCCTCATCTAATTTTTAAGATGGGCACTGAAATTTCAAAACAAAAGACCGGGGGAACGGACGGACAAAATTTGAAGGGATTTTCATGGCTCTTCCATTCTAAGAAGAAACATCTGAGGATGTTCAGATACCCCACTAAGGCTGCGATCCTGTACACACCTCCCTGGGAGTAACTCCGCTTGAACACAAGGGGGCTTACTTCTGAGGAGACATGCATGGGATTGCGCCATATGACTAGGCAACAAAGCAATCGCCTTTAACTTTCTTAATTAGCTGCAATCAGCACCAAGGCGGCAATCATGTTATTTACATGCTGTAAGTTCTATTGCACATTGAGGCCATTCTCTTTAGCCAGGACAATCGTATTTTCCTCCCACAGCAAGCAGAGGAGGGACAGGAACCCAGCCTGTGTTGCCTGGGGCCTCTCATCCAACGATGTGAAGCAGATAAGCCCTCCCTGAGAGTCACGGTTTAGCTTTACCATTCCCTCTTCTTCCATTTAAACACCCCCTGTTCGATTTTTTCCCATTCATCCCTCTGCATTCGCTCCCCATCTATTATCCATCCTCATCCGGGGACACCGCAAACTGGTGCTTAGGCATGTTTCTCAGTTTGCCGCCTTCCGAGCCGGATGTTTCTTCTCAGCTCCTTTGAAAGACGTTTCAAAGGCAGCATCTGAATGTCACTGCTGACGTCGCTCCTGCTGGAGGAGACGTCCTGGCACTCTGTTTTCCCCTAGCCCCCATCCCACCCCTGGAAACCAGACAAATTCTTAGCTCCAGTCAGAGTTGGCGACCCTCGCGGAGTACAAAAGGGAGGATCTACTATGGAATCTGATCCTGTGACCTACTTGAGAGGAGTGTTGGGTGAGGCAGTTGAACCAACTTTTAGAAATACTTTGACACATTTTCCCATTAGATTAATAGGTGCTGGTGAGTTAGTCCCGCAGAAAAAGCTACAGATGGAGGCACGAGGTGCTCTTTAAAAGATTTACAAGCGCTTCAGATGCTGTTTTGACATCTGTCATGCCAAAATGTCTGGTGGGGATTGCCTCATTCCTTGGCGGAATTGCAGGCCCATCTATCATGACACACAAGGACGTATCAAAGCCACGATGGGTCTGAACATCGTCTCCATCCGAAATTCTCCCTCGGTTCTGAAGTTTTTTTATTTATTTATTTTTTCACATTTTTATACCGCTCTTCCTCCAAGGAGCTCAGAGTGGTGTACATATTTCCTCCCCTCCTTTTTGTCCTCACAACAACCCTGTGAGGTAGGTGGGGCTGAGAGATAGTGACTGGCCCAAGGTCACCCAGGAAGCTTCATGGCTGAGCGGGGATTTGAACCTGGATCTTCCAGGTCTAAGTCCGACTCCCAAACCACTACACCATCCTGGTGTTCCGAATGACCTGCTCTTGTTTCCAGCGCCTTAGGAATTTTTCATGATTTTTTTAAAATCTAATTTTGTACCGCCATATGCAGGAGCAGTTTGCCATAACTTTCTAGTATCTTTTAGAACTGATCCAAATATTCTCTTAGAAGCCATTTGGGCAACGTTTGAGCACATCAAACCGTTTTTTTTGGGGGGGGGCAACAGGGAATTTTGTTTTGGAAAAAAGGGGTTTAGGATGGATTTGGGGAGGTGGAGGGAGGAATTCTTATAAGTAGAGGTGCTTGCAAATAGTGTTGTGTTTTGTTTCGTTTTGTTTTTTTGAAAATGTGTTGAATGAAAATGCAAAATGTGGTGTTTTGTGTTTTTGTTCACAGGTGCAAGTTCTTATGAAGCATCAATATCAAGTTTCATATCATTACATTGCAATTTTCAATGCAAACCAACCAACAAATTATTCAATTATTTCCAACGGGAAAAGGGGTGGTAAGGGAAGGGGTCATTGGTTGACCTGGGCTGGCAGGGGGTGGGAATATAGGTGCTGGGTTGGGTTGCACCGACATCCTATGCCCCCTCGCAGTTTGGGCCAACCTTACACGGCCTTCCCGGTTGTGCACCAGCTTCAGAACTGGCGTGCATCTGAGAAGGCCCATTGCAACCTATGCACTTACACTGGGGGAAGGAGACGAACGTCCCCTTCCCCCGAGGTGAGCCTGGGCCACGCTGGTACTAGCCGCAATAGCCCTAAGATACAGCGGCTGGCCATTTGGGCCAGCCATGCACAGTTACACAGGATTGCGCTGTTAGCCTGGCAACATTTGTAAGGGGGCTTCAGCACTGATCCCCTGAGAAGATACACATTTGACTGTAGGAGTCGCTGTGCCATGGCCCCTGTGTGTCTCTCCCCATTTCTAGACTTGAGGTGGAAAAGAAACTCTCCAGGCATTGTTCGGTGAGAGTGGTTACCATTGTGTACTCGAGGGAGAAGTCTAGAGAAAGATCTGGCATTCATTGAATAAAGCAAAAAGCTTCGTGATAAGACCAGCAGAGCTCCTCAAGGAGGTTCTGTGCATTTCCCAATACAGCCCCCCCCTGCTATCCACGGATTCACTTATCCGCAGATTCACTTTTCCGCGGAGAGCAAGGTCCGCCCCCTGTATGCATGGGGGGCCTCAGAAAACTGCAGAGGGGGCATTCTTCCCTATCTGCGATATTCACATATCCGCGCTGGGGAGGGGGGCTGGAACATATGCCTTGCGGATACGGGGGTCCTACTGTACAATCCCTTCTACAGAGTTATTTGTAACACTTGCCAGCAGGTGGCAGCAGAGGTTTGCATGCAGGTCACAATTGCATGCAGGTCACAGGGCCCTTCCTTCATGCCAGATTCCAGGGCGAGGGTGGCGTTCTGGATTCCACCCAGATCCTATAGATATCCCATAGCCACAATGGCACATGGAGAAGCTCCCATGAAACCAAGCCACAGCGGCATGTGGGCAAAGCGAGTTTGTCCAATTCATCTACCTGTGCCATGAATTGCCTGCACACAATAATCAATTCAGTGAGTGTTTATTTGCGCAGTCTATGTAAAAATGTTGAATCTCTTTCCCTTTGATTTCTCCAACGCCGGGCCCATTGACAATTAAAACAGTACACAGGCATACACCCACAACAAAACAATTAAGAATTAAGGATTGCTCGTTAATTATTATCCTTGGATTTAATTGTCTGCTTACAATTATCAATTTAAAAGCAGATTCAAAGTAGCTTAAAAGACTTAGGGATTTGTTTTAAAAAGGCTTCTCCTGTCGTCCAAGATACCGTATTTCTTCGAGTCTAAGGCGCCATTGATTCTAAGGCTCACCTTTACTTTCAGTACCACCAGCAGGGAAAAAAAAATCCATCGATTGTAGGACTCACCTCCCTTCATTGAATCTACCCGCTCAGCACCAACTCTGCCCAGCATGTCTCCTGAAGCTGAGGATGACTGACTGCACTGCCTTTGCATAGCAGTTCTGGCCCCGCCAGAAAGTGCCATTTCCTTCATTACCTGGGCTTGGGGGAGCTTCAGAGAGGCCTGCGCAACCCTCTGCAGGCCTCCCTGATCTTCAGTTCGGTTTTTTGGCCATTTCTGGTTTTCGCAAAAACCGGAAATGGCTGAAAATCACCGTTTTTTGCCGAATTGAAGATCGGGGAGGCCTGCAGAGGGTCGCGCAGGTCTCCCTGAAGCTCCCCCAAGCTCCAGTAAGTAAGAAGATAGCATTTTGGGGTGCTTTTTGGAGACCTTCGATTCTAAGACGCACCCCATTTTTTAAAATGCTTAATTGGGAAAAACATGTGTCTTAGAATTGAAGAAATACAGTATATGTTTGAAAACGAAGTGAGCCTCTTTGTGTGTGTGGGGGGGGAAGAGTGCTTTTGACAAATAGGGTGTCAGTGCTCAAAGACCATTTTCCTGCTCATCAGAAGTGATGTTCAGAAACACCTTGCCCCTCCCTCCAGAAAGGTACTCTGGCTTAGAGAAACTCATTTGGTTTCCCTCAAGGATTTTCAGATGTTTCTCTAGAGGAACCCTAAAAGTAGCTTCAGATTTCACTTTAAAAATGCAAAATAAATTCAATGCCAACTTTTGTGATCTTGGAGGCTTAAAGGCTAATAAAGCTTCCTCCTCCTCCTCCTCCTCCTCCTCCTCCTCCACCACCACCACCACCTCTTGGATAGCCTTGCTGGGTGATGAATGTGGGGAAAATGTGTCCTGTCCCTCCCTTGTAACTAAGCTACTGGCTTAGTGGCTTCCAAGATGGTGAAGTAGCTAAGGGAGAGTCCTGCTCCCTCCAATTACTCCCTCTTTTCTTCTTCGAATCTGTGGAACTCCTTGCCACAGGACATGGTGATGGCACCTGCCCTAGATGCCTTGAAAAGGGGATTGGGCAGATTGTTGGAGGAAAGGTCCATCACAGGTGACAAGCCATGAGGAGGATAAGCAACCTCCAGGTTTTAGACGTAGCTTCTCTCTGAATGCCAGATGCAAGGAAGTGGAGACAGGACTCTTGTTGTCTGTCATCTGGTGGGCCACTCTGAGATGAAGAAAGCAGGACTATATGAGCCCTTGGCCTGATCCAGCAGGGCTCTTCTTAGTTTCGTATGTTCCTTATTGCCCCTTACTCTTGCAGCTGCCTCCTGGAAGAGATGTATGATTCTTCCACCCTTGTGTCCTTCTAAGTCCTTCTTCAAATGTTTTCAATGAAATGTTTTGGCACCACACCATAGTCCTCTTTTGACCCTATTGTAACTAAGCTTAGGTGCAGGTAACTAAAAAAATTGCATGTGCTCCCCCCCCATCTACCATGCCCTCTTCCATATCTCCCTCTGTATCTAGATTGTAAGCCTGCCAGGGCAGGGATCTGCCTTCAAGGGCTGAAAAAAATATATCAAACACTCTTTCTTTGCTTCCCCTTGCCTCTATCCCTCTCCCTCTGTTGTCTCCCTTGGGTCAGTATCGCAACTGTAAGGCTCTTGAGGAAGGGACCTGTCTTTTCACTCTCTGTAAAAACCAAAAACAAAAAACATTTTGCAAACCCCAATTGTATCAACACATTTTGAAGTTATGAAATAAAAGCCCACATTTGACAGTCTGGCCTCATTGACCCTATGAGTTATGAACAGCAGCCCTCTAATAATACGTTTGCATTGTACTTTTGGACAATTATCTTGTATCTTTTGGACAATTATCTTGATGGACTGCTTAGAACAAACCTGTAAAGTTAGAAAGAAACATTAGGCCCATATCGCAGATGGGGAAGACAGAGAATGAGAGGGAATGGCCTAAGGCCACCTAATGAGTTCATGGCAGAGATGAGCTTCAAACTAGGGGGACTCTTGATTGGCAGCTCAGTTTCTTATGACACATAAGCTTTCAGTGACACATCAGCTATGTAGTGATGGATAGGTCTGGGATAAAAATGCAATACTCAAAGCCTGGGGAGGATCTTCCAACAGATTGGTTATATTTCATGTTGAAATTCAAGGAGGAAACGGACCAGAAAATGATCACCATGTTGAATCCAGGGTAGATGCATGGGAACATAAGGGTGGGAACATGACCATCCTAACTCAAACGTATGGCAACCATAGGTTTGCTCCCCAGTTAAACGCTGGATCTCAACTGCATCTTATGGTCCTTTCTAATATGGAAGGAAACAGTGTTCACTTAACGCTACATCCCTCAGATGGTGCTCCTGTAAGTAAGGGGACCCCCATATTTACAGCATAAGTTCCTATAGGACAATATGGTCATAATTTAAAGGAATTTAGCCCCCCCCACACACACACAACATTTTCTACTTATCAAAAAGAATTCAACTTCCTAGGAAATCACCCAAATAATTCACTGGAAGAGGAACCCCCAAATGCACTTGGAATGAAATGCCAGTGGCCTGTCCACTCCCGCCTAACCCTAGGATTTGTCCTCCATATTGTGTGATAAGGGAGCACAACGATAAACAAACAAGAGAGATTCATTGCTATATGATGCACAGAAGGTTTTATTTGGCAGAAGACAGAAGACAGGTACAATTGTAAGCAGGAAGAGGAAATGGCATTAAATACGGACAAGGGGGGATTAGTTAGAACAGGTTAACAGAGCGTACGATAGGAGAACAAGACTTGGCTAATGGAGGAGCATGAGGGAGAGAGAGAAGGACATGGGCAAGAGAATCAGTGGGGCTGAAGACCCATCGATTCCACCAACTCCAATGGAGTGATGGGTGCTCAGTTCCATAGAGAGCCAGGCCCATGTTGCACGAGTCATGTCGTGTTGCATTCTCAATCTGGCCGCTCTCTGTCGGGGCTTAGCATGGCCCACTGCATGAGTCACAGGGGTCGCAGCAATTGGTCGACACTCTCCCGTGGTGGGCGGTGCTGCACAGGAAGGCCGCTGGGGCAATGACTTCGTAGCCCGGGTAGCACATATCGACTCTCAGGCCTGGGCCGTTGCCTCCTCTACCACCACCGGAGGACCCGGAGCCACAGCAGGGCATGCAGCAGTCGGAAGCGCACACGCAATGGCAGGACACGCGGGCGTCACTGTAGGAGATGAGGCGTGGTCCAGGAACAATCAGGGAGCAACCGCCTGGGCGGACGTTCCAGCTTGTTGTGCTTCCAGTGTCAACCAGCACCCCACCGCTGCCAGCGCCGCCGGCGCCGCCTCCGTATCCGCCCCCATATCCGCCACCGCAGCCAGATCCACAAGACGTTCCACAGCAGGCCATCTTAATAAGGAAGTCTGAGAAACCAAAACAGATGACAGAAAGAACATGATTTCCTGAAGCATGTAGACAAAATATACTATTTTCAGAGAGGAAGCTGTAAAAACAGCTGAGCTCTTTGTCGTTTTTCACTATATTCTACATTTCTTCTGCAAGCCTGAAGAAAATATTGAGCTACGCTCAGCCAGAGAACCCAGGAAGGCCACGATTTTCATCAATCACATAGAGTTGATTCTCAGCCTGCTCTGTCCTTCCAAACAAGAGCTCTGCATCTTTCCCATTTTCAGGATCGTCCTAAATCCAACCCGTATCGTTGAATAGCTCACCCCACACATTCAATGCTAGGGATCCCCTGAGGAAGTTCTGCCTGTCACAAGACTTTCCAAGCACTAGAGCTCAGCGAGAAACAAAGGAGAAGAAAGGTCAACAAGCCAGAACAGTCAAACCAAGTGGCAGAAGAGGAACTGGAGAGAAAAAGACTTTGCCCCAACTTACTCAAGTTTGCCTTGGGTAGAGATGTTGTTGGAAGTCAACCGATGTTGATAGAGGACTCTTGAATCGCGAGCTCTTATATATGGTTCCAACCAGTCAGGTGGTTATGACACGTGGACGTGCCAAACGTCTCAAGTTAGCATCCTTCGATGATTTGATGGAAGCCTAACACCTTAAACTAGCCTTACTCACTGTTTGTGGTCTATTCTCAGTCCCATATAATATGTTGGTCATATCGCACCAGGATGATTATTATGTTTTCTCTCTCTCTCCTTCTATAAATTTATGGAACCACATCCGTTGAATGTGTCACCAGACGGAACTTTTTCTGGCATGAGAGAATGAGGACAACTCATCATTTTGGATCTATTTTCATGCGTTCAGTGACAGAAAGGCAAGTGAGTTTTCATAATATACTTAATAAATCCCATCCTCACCAGTAGTTTCACGTGCGCAACATTCCCAAAGTTCAGTTTGTGCAACATTTTGAAAGGACCCCCAAACAGAGAGAACTGCAACAACAACAGCAACCAAGGTATGTCCATATACCAGTGTTTCCCAAACCTTTTCAACCTGCAGCTCACTTGACCATTGGCGACCATTGGTTGCGGCTCCCCATTACATTATGTTGATGCCTGCCAATTGGCAATGGACTGTATTCTGTGACACTCCGTGGCTCCCCTGGCTGGTTTCTGCAGCTCCCCTGAGAGCCACACCTCCCAGTTTGGGAACTACTGGCTAAAGGTATAGATGCTTTTTTCCCCTTTGTATATGGTATGCCTAGTTAAAGTAGTTGATTACCCAGCTTCTTGATTCAAATAAGGCTACAATCCTATCCACACTGACCTGGTAGCAAGTCCTATTGACTATAATGGGACTGACTTCTGAGTAGATATGCATAAATTTGGGCTCTCAGTCAATGAAAAGGGCATGCATGTGTGTCTGAGGAAAAAGCAAGAGTTTGAAAGATAAAAAGCAAACTACCCTATGCCCTTCGTTTCCACTTCATGTGTTGGATAAGATAATTACCGAACACATTGGCAAGAAAAACTAGCCTCTCTCAAGCTCATCCGCAGCTGCCATCTCCTGAATCGGACTGCTGCTTGATCTAGCTAACCAAGGAACAACAAAACGTATCCATAGTGGTGTGAGAAATGCGTTCCAGGGGCTGCAGAACTACCTGAGTAGCTAAGAACTCAGCAGGTTCTTAACTGCCCTTAA
Organism: Plestiodon gilberti rubricaudatus; assembly: GCA_026170595.1. Lineage (NCBI taxonomy): Eukaryota > Metazoa > Chordata > Lepidosauria > Squamata > Scincidae > Plestiodon > Plestiodon gilberti. Next base: position 28,347,160 of record JANXHW010000009.1, on the reverse strand, counting down.
AGGCTACCCAGTGGCCCAGGCTTTTCTGGAATACATTACTGATCGTCCAGGAAGCGTCTTTGGGTGAGGGGCTTCATTCAGAACCACCAGACCCTCGTGTAACCTCCTTGTGGGGAGGGGCTGAGCCCTGAATGTGTCAAGTGACTCACCTCTCCCCTGCTGTCTTTGGAAGGAACAAAGGTAGCATTTTTTGCTGGTAGTGTGTGTTTGCAGATAGACAGGGAGAGGCAGAGGTCAGAATGGAAGCCAAGGGAAAGAGCCAGCTTAGGGCCAAGACATGGTGTTCATCAGCTGAAGTACATGCCCTGCCCACGCTCCAGCTGATGATCAGAAATACACTTAAGCTTCTTAGCACCTTTCTGAGCATCAGTGAGGTGCAGGCATGCTTTTCAACCAACAAACTCCCCGCAGTATGCCCCACCCACCCTTGCTGGCAAGCGCAAAGGTACTCAGCTCCTGAGCACCTTTCCGCTCTTCAGCTGGAGCATGGGGGATGCGATTCAGTTGGTTGGCTGAAGGGCATGCCCCACGCTGCACCTTTTGTCACCCCCCGCCTCGAGCTTCAGTCCACTGAGATTGGGGGGGAGCAACAAAGGCAGCTGTCCCACCAAATTCCCAATTTGACCCATTGAGAGGTAAAGTAAAGGCCTACCTTTTTGCTGATTAGTTCCCCTTTTCTACTCACAAGCCTGTCAGTCAGAGTCTATAAGCCAGTTCATAAGCTGAGTTCATAAGCCAGGTCAAAGGTCAGTCCAAGTTTGCAAGTCAGTTGAGCAAGGGGATTCTGTGGACACAAAATACTATCTCCTCGGGAGAATGTCTTCTGCATTTCCACTTCGTGCGTGCGTGCATGTACACACAAACATGCATGCACGCGCGCACACACACACACACACACACACACACACACACACACACACTGTGTGTATGTGTGTGTGTGTGTGTGCACACTTAATGAATTTAAATCTCAACGTTTCAGTGGGCCAGCTAATTGCTACTCTGCCTGTTCGATAAGGGTGGAGCAAGTGTGTGTGTGTGTGTGTACACATGAAAAGCGGTATATAAATACTGTTAATCATAATAATAATAGTAATAATAATAATATATTGAATATATAGAGAGCAAATATTTAAATTCATTTGCATTAGGGAATATGATTGCCTATTAGAGATAATATTGCTTGTTCCCTGCTCTCACATTTCAACCAAAATAGAGCAGCAAATGAGAAGGACCTTCTTCCTTAGGCAAGGAGTCCCACATGAAAACGTGGCTTACAGCGCAAGTCTACCCAGCTCCTCCACTGGTGCAGCACAAGGGTGTCACATCACCAGTGTTGCTCATGCAGCATTGTTGTGCTCCACCACTGTAAAAGACTTAGAAGTGGGCCTATCCTGACCTTGAGGCAGTGTTTCCCAAACATTTTCAACCCGTGGCTCCCTTGACCCTTGGCGACCTTTGGCTGCAGCTCCCCCTTACAGTATGTTGATGCCTGCCAGTTAGCATTGCACTGTATTCCGAGAGGATTCCGTGGCACTCTGCGGCTCCCCTGTCTGGTATCCGCGGCTCCCCTGGGAGCCACGCCTCCCAGTTTGGGAACCACTGTCATATACCTGTAGCAGAGGTGTTGTGTTTAGTGTTGATCCCTCATTGGGAATAGCAATTCAGCATTTTTTTAGCAGCTGTCCAGGGTGCTGATCCATTCTTTCTTATGTAAATCATTCCCAGAAGCTGACCTCACCCCAGATTTTTTTTTTTTTAAAACAGCATACAGACCTTGGCTGTGAACCGGGGGCCCCATAAAAATACATTTACAGTTCCAGTTGGGCCCCACAATTCCTAAGGCCGGCTCTGTCCGACGCTGTGGGTCAATGTGGGTATGGGAACGGGTGCTATACTGGTAACTTCAAAACCCCTCTTGGCTTGTAGGAACCCTGAACATGGAGGAAAGTTCCATCACAGGTTACAAGTCATGATGACTGTATTCAACCACCAGACGCTCTAGGAGGATTTCCTGCAACAGGCAAGGGCTGGACTAGATGACCTTATGGGTCATTTCTAAAACCATAATTCTACGAATGGGTGCAGATAGACCAGTCCTTCTCCGTGGATTTGCCTAAGTTAGCAGCTCTTGTCACATCCTGTGACAGTGAATTTAAAGTATCCTCTTCTCTCCTCTCTATTACCCATCAATTCCGTTCAGCTATTCGGAGAGGAGGATTTCTCCCTCTCTTGGTATCTACTCATTCCAAGTTGTGCTTCATTTTGCAAACCCCAATTGTATCTCCACATTTTGAAGTTTTGGAATAAACACACACATTTGACCGTCTTGTCTCACTGCGCATATGATTTATGAACAGCTGCTTTATAATATGTTTGCATTGTGCTTTTGGACAATGCAAATGTACTATAGCCCTTTGTATGTATTATTGATGGACTGCTTAGATTTAGAACACCACTGTAAAGCAAGTGAGAAACTTTAGGCCCATATCGCAGATGGGGAAGACTGAGGCTGAGAGTGAATGGCTTGCCTAAGGCCACCTAAAGAGTTTCTGACAGAGGTGAGCCTCAAACTAGGGGACTCTTGATTAGCAGCTCAGTTTCTTATGGCACATAAGCTTTCAATGGAACATCAGCTCAGTAGTGATGGATAGGTCTGGGATAAAATGCAATACTCAAAGCTTGGGGAGGATCTTCCAACAGATTGGTTATATTTCATGTAGAAATTCAAGGAGGAAACGGACCAGAAAATGATCACCATGTTGAATCCAGGGTAGATGCATAGGAATGTAAGGGTGGAACATGACCATCCTAACTCAAATGTATGGCAACCATAGGTTTGCTCCCCAGTTAAACGCTGGACCTCAACTGCATTTTATGGCCCTTTCTAATATGGATGGAAACAGTGTTCACTTAATGCTACATCCCTCAGATGGTTCTCCTGTAAGTAAGGGGATCCCCATATTTACAGCATAAGTTCCTATAGGACAATATGGTCATAATTTAAAGGAATGTAGCCCCCCACACACACACACAACATTTTCTACTTATCAAAAAGAATTCAACTTCCTAGGAAATCACCCAAATAATTCACTGGAAGAGGAACCCCTAAATGCACTTGGAATGAAATGCCAGTGGCCCGTCCACTCCCGCCTAACCCTGGGATTTGTCCTCCATATTGTGTGATAAGGGAGCACAACGATAAACAAACAAGAGAGATTCATTGCTATATGATGCACAGAAGGTTTTATTTGGCAGAAGACAGAAGACAGGTACAATTGTAAGCAGGAAGAGGAAATGGCATTAAATACGGACAAGGGGGGATTAGTTAGAACAGGTTAACAGAGCGTACGATAGGAGAACAAGACTTGGCTAATGGAGGAGCATGAGGGAGAGAGAGAAGGACATGGGCAAGAGAATCAGTGGGGCTGAAGACCCATCAATGCCACCAACTCCAATGGAGTGATGGGTAATCAGCCCCAAAGAGAGCCAGGCCCATGTTGCACGAGTCATGTCGTGTTGCGTTCCGGGGTGTTTCTCAATCTGGCCACTCTCTGTCGGGGCTTAACATGGCCCACTGCATGAGTCACAGGGATCACAGCAACTGGTCGACACTCTCCCGTGGTGGGCGGTGCTGCACAGGAAGCCCGCTGGGGCAATGACTTCGTAGCCCGGGTAGGACATATCGACTCTCAGGCCTGGGCCGTTGCCTCCTCTACCGCCACCGGAGGACCCGGAGCCACTGCAGGGCATGCAGCAGTCGGAAGCGCACACGCAATGGCAGGACACACGGGAGTCACTGTAGGAGATGAGGCGCGGTCCCGGAACGATCAGGGAGCAACCGCCCGGGCGGACGTTCCAGCTTGTCGTGCTTCCGGTGTCAACCAGCACCCCACCGCTGCCAGCGCCACCGGCGCCGCCTCCGTATCCACCCCCATATCCACCACCGCAGCCGGATCCACAAGACGTTCCACAGCAGGCCATCTTAATAAGGAAGTCTGAGAAACCAAAACAGATGACAGAACTAACATGATTTCCTGAAGCATGTAGACAAAATATACTATTTTCAGAGAGGAAGCTGTAAAAACAGCTGAGCTCTCTGTCGTCTTTCACTATATTCTATGTCTCTTCTGCAAGCCTGAAAAAAATATTGAGCTACGCTCAGCCAGAGAACCCAGGAAGGCCACGATTTTCATCAATCACATAGAGTTGATTCTCAGCCTGCTTTGTCCTTCCAAACAAGAGCTCTGTATCTTTCCCATTTTCAGGATCGTCCTAAATCCAACCCGTATCGTTGAATTTCTCACCCCGCACATTCAATGCTAGGGATCCCCTGTGGAAGTTCTGCCTGTCACAAGACTTTCCAAGCACTAAAGCTCAGCGAGAAACAAAGGAGAAGAAAGGTCAACAAGCCAGAACAGTCAAACCAAGTGGCAGAAGAGGAACTGGAGAGAAAAAGACTTTGCCCCAACTTACTCAAGTTTGCCTTGGGTAGAGATGTTGTTGGAAGTCAACCGATGTTGATGGAGGACTCTTGAATCGCGAGCTCTTATATATGGTTCCAACCAGTCAGGTGGTTATGACATGTGGACGTGCCAAACATCTCAAGTTAGCATCCTTCAATGATTTGATGGAAGCCCAACACCTTAAACTAGCCTTACTCACTGCTTGTGGTCTATTCTCAGTCCCATATAATAGTCCCATATAATATGTTGGTCATATCGCACCAGGATGATTATTATGTTTTCTCTCTCTCTCTTTCTATAAATTTATGGAACCACATCCATTGAATGTGTCACCAGACTGAACTTTTTCTGGCATGAGAGAATGAGGACAACTCATCGTTTTGGATCTATTTTCATGTGTTCAATGACAGAAAGGCAAGCGAGGTTTCATAATATACTTAATATATCCCATCCTCACCAGTAGTTTCATGTGTGCAACATTCCTAAAGTTGAGTTTGTGCAACATTTTGAAAGGACCCCCAAACAGAGAGAACTGCAACAACAACAGCAACCAAGGTATGTCCATATACCAGTGTTTCCCAAACCTTTTCAACCTGCAGCTCACTTGACCATTGGCGACCATTGGTTGCGGCTCCCCATTACATTATGTTGATGCCTGCCAATTGGCAATGGACTGTATTCTGTGACACTCCGTGGCTCCCCTGGCTGGTTTCTGCAGCTCCCCTGAGAGCCACACCTCCCAGTTTGGGAACTACTGGCTAAAGGTATAGATGCTTTTTTCCCCTTTGTATATGGTATGCCTAGTTAAAGTAGTTGATTACCCAGCTTCTTGATTCAAATAAGGCTACAATCCTATCCACACTGACCTGGTAGCAAGTCCTATTGACTATAATGGGACTGACTTCCGAGTAGATATGCATAAATTTGGGCTCTCAATCAATGAAAAGGGCATGCATGTGTGTCTGAGGAAAAAGCAAGAGTTTGAAAGATAAAAAGCAAACTACCCTATGCCCTTCGTTTCCACTTCATGTGTTGGATAAGATAATTACCGAACACATTGGCAAGAAAAACTAGCCTCTCTCAAACTCATCAGTCAGTCCAAGTTTGCAAGTCAGTTTGATGATTTAACCAGCCTTCTCCCTTTCCTCCTTCTGCTACCCACCCCCTTCTTCTTTCCTTCATGTGCTGTTTTTATCCATGAAGACCTGAATGCCTCTAGTGGCCACAACTGTGCAGCATACCTATTGCTAGAGCCTAGGCGTTAACCCCCTTATTCACCAGATTTGCCAGAGCAAGGGGCCCCTGTGGACACAACACACTGTCTCCTCGGGAGAATGTCTTCTGCATTTCCACTTTGTGCGTGCGTGCATGTGTACACACACACACACACACACACACACACACACACACACTGTGTGTATGTGTGTGTGTGTGTGCACATTTAATGAATTTAAATCTCAACGTTTCAGTGGGCCAGCTAATTGCTACTCTGCCTGTTCAATAAGGGTGGAGCAAGTGTGTGTGTATGTGTGTGTGTGTGTGTGTGTGAGTGTGTGTGTACACATGAAAAGCGGTATGTAAACACTGTTAATAGTAATAATAATAATAATAATAATAATAATATATTGAATATAGAGAGAGCAAATGTTTAAATTCATTTGCATTAGGGAATATGATTGCCTATTAGAGATAATATTGCTTGTTCCCTGCTCTCACATTTCAACCAAAATAGAGCAGCAAATGAGAAGGACCTTCTTCCTTAGGCAAGGAGTCCCACATGAAAACGTGGCTTACAGCGCAAGTCTACCCAGCCCCTCCACTGGTGCAGCACAAGGGTGTCACATCACCAGTGTTGCTCATGCAGCATTGTTGTGCTCCACCACTGTAAAAGACTTAGAAGTGGGCCTATCCTGACCTTGAGGCAGTGTTTCCCAAACGTTTTCAACCCGTGGCTCCCTTGACCCTTGGCGACCTTTGGCTGCAGCTCCCCCTTACAGTATGTTGATGCCTGCCAGTTAGCATTGCACTGTATTCCGAGAGGATTCCGTGGCACTCCGCGGCTCCCCTGTCTGGTATCCGCGGCTCCCCTGGGAGCCATGCCTCCCAGTTTGGGAACCACTGTCATATACCTATAGCAGAGGTGTTGTGTTTAGTGTTGATCCCTCATTGGGAATAGCAATTCAGCATTTTTTCAGCAGCTGTCCAGGGTGCTGATCCATTCTTTCTTATGTAAATCATTCTCAGAAGCTGACCACACTCCAGAATTTTTTTTAAAAAAACAACAACATACAGACCTTGGCTGTGAACCTGGGGCCCATAAAAATAAATTTACAGTTCCAGTTGGGCCCCACAATTCCTAAGGCCGGCTCTGTCCGACGCTGTAGGTCAATGTGGGTATGGGAAGGGGTGCTATCCCGGTTACTTCAAAACCCCTCTTGGCTTGTAGGAACCCTGAACATGGAGGAAAGTTCCATCACAGGTTACAAGTCATGATGACTGTATTCAACCACCAGGTTTTAGAAGAAGACGCTCTAGGAGGATTTCCTGCAACAGGCAGGGGCTGGACTAAATGACCTTATGGGTACCTTCTAACACCATAATTCTACGAATGGGTGCAGATAGACTAGTCCTTCTCCGTGGATTTGCCTAAGTTAGCAGCTCTTGTCACATCCTGTGACAGTGAATTTAAAGTATCCTCTTCTCTCCTCTCTATTACCCATCTATTCCGTTCAGCAATTCGGAGAGGAGGATTTCTCCCTCTCTCGGAATTTACTCATTCCAAGTTGTGCTTCATTTTGCAAACCCCAATTGTATCTCCGCATTTTGAAGTTTTGGAATAAACACACACATTTGACCGGCTGGTCTCACTGCGCATATGATTTATGAACAGCTGCTTTATAATATGTTTGCATTGTGCTTTTGGACAATGCAAATGTACTATAGCCCTTTGTAGGTATAATTGATAGACTGCTTAGATTTAGAACACCCCTGTAAAGCAAGTACGAAACATTAGGCCCATATCGCAGATGGGGAAGACTGAGGCTGAGAGGGAATGGATTGCCTAAGGCCACCTAATGAGTTCCTGGCAGAGGTGAGCTTCAAACTAGGGGACTCTTGATTAGCAGCTCAGTTTCTTATGGCACATAAGCTTTCAATGGAACATCAGCTCAGTAGTGATGGATAGGTCTGGGATAAAATGCAATACTCAAAGCTTGGGGAGGATCTTCCAACAGATTGGTTATATTTCATGTAGAAATTCAAGGAGGAAACGGACCAGAAAATGATCACCATGTTGAATCCAGGGTAGATGCATAGGAACGTAAGGGTGGAACATGACCATCCTAACTCAAATGTATGGCAACCATAGGTTTGCTCCCCAGTTAAATGCTGGACCTCAACTGCATCTTATGGCCCTTTCTAATATGGATGGAAACAGTGTTCACTACATCCGTCAGATGGTGTTCCTGTAAGTAAGGGGATCCCCATATTTACAGCATAAGTTCCTATAGGACAATATGGTCATAATTTAAAGGAATTTAGCCCCCCCCCAAAAAAAAAAACATTTTCTACTTATCAAAAAGAATTCAACTTCCTAGGAAATCACCCAAATAATTCACTGGAAGAGGAACCCCCAAATGCACTTGGAATGAAATGCCTGTGGCCCGTCCACTCCCGCCTAACCCTGGGATTTGTCCTCCATATTGTGTGATAAGGGAACACAAGGATAAACAAACAAGAGAGATTCATTGCTATATGATGCACGAAAGATTTTATTTGGCAGAAGACAGGTACAATTGTAAGCAGGAAGAGGAAATGGCATTAAATACGGACAAGGGGGGGATTAATTAGAACAGGTTAACAGAGCGTAGGATAGGAGAACAAGACGTGGCTAATGGAGGAGCATGAGGGAGAGAGAGAAGGACATGGGCAAGAGAATCAGTGGGGCTGAAGACCCATCAATGCCACCAACTGAGTGATGGGTGCTCAGCCTCATAGAGAGCCAGGCCCATGTTGCACGAGTCATGTTGCGTTTCGTTCCGGGGTGTTCCTCGATCTGGCCGCTCTCTGTCGGGGCTTAGCATGGCCCACTGCATGAGTCACAGGGGTCACAGCAATTGGTCGACACTCTCCCCTGGTGGGCGGTGCTGCACAGGAAGCCCGCTGGGGCAATGACTTCGTAGCCCGGGTAGGACATATCGACTCTCAGGCCTGGGCCATTGCCTCCTCTACCGCCACCGGAGGACCCGGAGCCACTGCAGGGCATGCAGCAGTCGGAAGCGCACACGCAATGGCAGGACACACGGGCGTCACTGTAGGAGATGAGGCGCGGTCCCGGAACGATCAGGGAGCAACCACCCGGGCGGACGTTCCAGCTTGTCGTGCTTCCGGTGTCAACCAGCACCCCACCGCTGCCAGCGCCGCCGGCGCCCCCTCCGTATCCGCCCCCATATCCGCCACCGCAGCCGGATCCACAAGACGTTCCACAGCAGGCCATCTTAATAAGGAAGTCTGAGAAACCAAAACAGATGACAGAAAGAACATGATTTCCTGAAGCATGTAGACAAAATATACTATTTTCAGAGAGGAAGCTGTAAAAACGGCTGAGCTCTTTGTTGTCTTTCACTACATTCTATGTCTCTTCTACAAGTCTGAAGAACTCAAAATATTGAGCTACGCTCAGCCACAGAACCCAGGAAGGCCACGATTTTCATCAACCACATAGAGTTGATTCTCAGCCTGCTTTGTCCTTCCAAACAAGAGCTCTGCATCTTTCCCATTTTCAGGATCGTCCTAAATCCAACCCGTATTGTGGAATTTCTCACCCCGCACATTCAATGCTAGGGATCCCCTGAGGAAGTTCTGCCTGTCACAAGACTTTCCAAGCACTAGAGCTCAGCGAGAAACAAAGGAGAAGAAAGGTCAACAAGCCAGAACAGTCAAACCAAGTGGCAGAAGAGGAACTGGAGAGAAAAAGACTTTGCCCCAACTTACTCAAGTTTGCCTTGGGTAGAGATGTTGTTGGAAGTCAACCGATGTTGATGGAGGACTCTTGAATCGCGAGCTCTTATATATGGTTCCAACCAGTCAGGTGGTTATGACATGTGGATGTGCCAAACATCTCAAGTTAGCATCCTTCGATGATTTGATGGAAGCCTAACACCTTCAACTAGCCTTACTCACTGTTTGTGGTCTATTCTCAGTCCCATATAATATGTTGGTCATATCGCACCAGGATGATTATTATGTTTTCTCTCTTTCTCTTTCTATAAATTTATGGAACCACATCCGTTGAATGTGTCACCAGACTGAACTTTTTCTGGCATGAGAGAATGAGGACAACACATCATTTTGGATCTATTTTCATGCGTTCAGTGACAGAAAGGCAAGCGAGGTTTCATAATATATTTAATAAATCCCATCCTCACCAGTAGTTTCACGTGCGCAACATTACCAAAGTTGAGTTTGTGCAACATTTTGAAAGGACCCCCAAACAGAGAGAAGGTGCAGCGCCCCGAATCACGGAGCCGCTGTGCGTTGCCCCGGCCGGCCTGCTGCAGCCAGTCGGGGTGCTCTTGTTGTTGGCGGCAGCTGATTGGCTGCTGCCTGTCTCCGGGCGGGACTGAGGGTGGGAGGAGCAAGCAACGTGCTTGCTCCCCTCAGTCCCGTCCTGGAGCGCGTTGCGAGCAGTTGTCTCGCACGTCCGACACCAGGCCTATTTGCCTGTTGAGGAAAGGACGACGCGGGGGCAGGTTCTCCCCCCCCACCCTTCTGAGCGTCGGAGCCCGGCGACGAGCTGGGTTCCGAGGACCCGGGGACGTGGGTGCCAGTTCCCCACCACCACCTCTCTTCAGCGGAGCGGGACATGCACCTCCCCCGCCTCTACCTTCACATGAGGAGCGGGCCTTGCACCCCACCACCTTATCTGCAAGTGGGGAGCGGGAGGCATCCCCCCACCACCTTTATCTGCAAGTGGGTAGCGGGAGGCCTCCCCCCACCTTATCCCGCAAGTGGGGTGCGGGAGTCGTCCCCCACCTTCTATTCAAGTGGGGAGCGGGATTCGTCCCCCCACCTCTTCAATTGTGGGGCGCGGTTTCTCACCCCCCCCCCCGACGTGTATCCTACCTGTTAAGCTAGACACTCACATTCACAGTTTTTGCCTAACTTTGAGCATGCCCAAAAAAGGACAGAAATTGGGCAGTAAAGCCCCCAAGCGGCCTGCCCCACCCCTCCCCCTTCTTCCTCCTCGTCTGAGGATGAGGGAGAAGGGGACTGGAAGGCAATGCTTGCACGCCTTGAGGCGCTCGAGAGGGAGAGAGCATTGCGGGAGGCTGGGCGGGGTGATGGGGGCGAGGCCTCCGGGCGGCCGCGGCGTTCTGCTAGGAGGACCAAACGTATTGATAAGGCGTCTTTTCTTTCTAGATTAGAGGCCCTTGAGTGCCCTTCCGGCAGTGTCCCGCCTGCCACGGCTAGTGTCTCTGTGCCCCTCCCTGCGGCTCCCTTGGTGGCGCTGACTGCAGCCGCTGATTCGCCAGGTGAGGTTCCCCCGCTCGAGCAAAAGTCTGTTACCGAGGTCTGGGAAGAGAATGCTGGCAGCGCTAGTGAGGCCCCCGGGAACATGTATCCCCAATACTGGGCTCTGCCGTATTGGGGCTGGCCTGGGTTCGGCGGCATGCCGGTGTGGCACCAGTACGGGACCCCTCAGGCAGGCGTAGACCACGGACATGCCCAACCTGCGGTGGCTCCTCAGGAGCCCGCGGCTGCGGATGTTTGTCTGACTCAGCCTCCTCTGTGGGGCGCCATGCCTCTCCCTGGGGCTAACATGGGTATGTATGCAAGGTGGGCACCTCCCCCTTGGTGGGGCCTTTCCCCTCAGCCATCTGAGGATGTCGAGAACCCCCCATCCTCTTAAGGAGACATGGCTCTGCCCCTTGGAGGACACCTTGCGCTACCTGTTAAAGAGAAAATATGGCATATTTGCCCTGCTTCACGCAGAGCTGGAACCGGTCCCGCGGGTGGGAGATCCCGTCTGGGATCCCGAGTCAGTTAAAAAATGTAAGTTCGATAAAAATTGGCCTAACTGGCTCAGCGGTTTCTTGATCTACATGGCCGTCATGGACCAGATGCACCCGAAGCGTATGGGGCATCTGATCAAATATCTTGATTTGATACACAGGGCATCCAGGGATTATGCAGGGACGGCCTGGATTTCCTATGACCAGCATTTCTGATTGCACACCAATTGCACACCGTGCACAATCCTTCGATGGATTGGCAGGTCCCGCAGTGGGAACTGTGGAACCAGCTGGTGGTACCATCTCACCCTGTTGTGGGCGACAGGGCTGATAGCCGCCACTTGATCTTTTGTAACGCTGCCGTGGCGCCCGGGGGGGGGGGGTCCGGGAGCTCAGGGAGTTCAACCCCACATGTCTGTTTCGAATTCAATTCGTCAGGCAAGTGCTCCCGGCCCTCTTGCTCGTTCCTGCACGCCTGCGCAGTTTGCGGTGCAAAGCATGCCGTTTCCGCCTGCATGCGCGTGGCAGGTGGCAGACAGGGAGCGCGCCAGTTCCCCGGGAGTAAAAAAGGAGCCCCTCCCCCGGCAGCTTCTGGAAAAGGGGCCAACTCTGATTAAGTTGGGGCCCCTGACAGCCCTTCTTTGTTTTTTACCCGCTCGAGGCAGCGGCTGATTTTCTGCTTCAGAATTCCGTGCCCCGCTCCCTCTGCTCCATTCTGGGCGAAGAATCTGCGCTCAGTGGATGGTTTCGAGGAGGTCGTTCGGCGGAAGGTGGGGAAGGAGGTGGAGGTCGGCAGAATTGCCGGCCCATTCCCTTCCCCTCCCTTGCCCAACTTAAGGATATCACCTCTGGGCATGGTCCCCAAGAAAGCCCACAGGGAGTATCGTTTAATTCACCATCTGTTCTACCCCAGAGGGTCGTCGGTCAACGATGGCATCCCGCAGGAGTTCTGCTCCGTCCAGTATGCGTCATTGGACCAGGCGGTGGCCACCTTGCGTGGCTGCGGACGGGGGGCTTTGATGGGGAAAGCGGACATCAAGTCCGCGTTTAGACTCCTCCCCATCCACCCCGACGATTTCTGCCTGTTGGGGTTTCAATTTGGTGGCCACGTCTCCGTAGACAGGTGCTTGCCGATGGGTTCCGCAAATTCCTGCTTTACTGTTGAAATTTTTAGTTCCTTTTTGCAATGGGCTCTCCAGCGCAGGACGGGCATCCATTCGGTCATCTACTATTTGGATGACTTCCTGTTGATATGCAGGGCTGGCACCTGCGAGTGTGTCGCCTTAATGTCTGAGTTCTCCGGGCTGTGTGAGGCGCTAGGCGTCCCCCTGGCTGTCGAGAAATCTGAGGGTCCCGCCACCATGCTCACTTTCTTAGGCATAGAGCTTGACTCGGTTGCGGCCTGTTCTAGGCTGCCAGCTGATAAGCTCTCTCGCTTGCGTCACCTGCTCTCCACAGCCCTCGAGGCTGCCAAACTGACGCTTAGGGAATTGCAGGTGCTGGTGGGCCACCTCAATTTCGCCACTTGGGTGGTGGCCCCGGGGTGCGCCTTCCTCCGGCGCCTTTGTGATACCATGGCGGGTCTGAAGCTCCAACATCAAGGTTTCCAGCTCCATACGTGCAGATTTGCGCATGTGGCTGGAATTCCTTCAAGAGTTTAACAGGATCTCTTTTTGGAGATCCGAGCAGCTTCTGGAGGCGGAGCTCCAGGTCCACTCTGATGTGGCTGGGAGCTCCAGTTTCGGGGTATTTTTCAGGGGGCGATGGTGTGCTGCACCGTGTCCCCCCAGTTGGATTAAGGCGGGGTTTACGGTTGACCTCACCTTTTTGGATTTTTTTCCCAAAAAATTTCTGGGACCCGCCAGCCTCCCTCATATTGTTTTTTGGGGCTTTCCGGCCAGGGGAAGTCCTGTGTGCCTTCAAGGCTGACCGATCGAAGAGAGCTCTGCAGCTGAACGACACTGTGGTGTCCCAGACCATGGCGGTCATGCGACTGCGTCGCTCTAAAACCAACCAGCTGGCCAGGGGGCAGCTGGTTCAGCTCCAGTGAGTGCAGAATCTCCTTCTTTGCCCAGTCTCAGCTTTGGATAATTTCCTGCGCATCAGAGGTTTGTGGCCAGGTTCGCTATTTTGTCACATTGACAGAACACCCTTGTCATTGTTCCAGTTTAGGGCTGTTTTCCACAGGGCATTGCTCCGGCTCGGTCTTTCCCCCACTGAGTATGGATTACACTCTTTTCGTATTGGAGCGGCCTCTGTTGCAGCCCATGCAGGAATGCCAGCTGCGGTGGTGCAGCGCATTGGCCGATGTCACTCTGTTGCATTTAAGAGCTATATTCGTAAGTTATGAGCACGGTTCCATTACATGCAGGTAAGATGGCCTTCGGGCCTGTTTTTCGTTCAGGCCATGGGCCTCTGTGTTATGTTACCACTATCTGCCATTTGGCCCTTGGGGCTTGTGGGCGGCCTGCAGGTCGGCCCGTGACCAGCGGTCACTCGGTGCCCCCTCGGGGGTCTCACCCAGGGGGTGTTAGCCTGTAGGGACCTAGGTTCAGATAGGCTAGTTTTGCCAGCGCTTAAGTACAATTAGGTTGCTCAGGTTTTACAACTCTGTTTCTGTTTCAGGTCCTTGCGGTGCCAGGCCGGCTAATGTCCTCATCTGCGGCCACTCCATCGGAAGAGGGCGGCGGCTTCACGTTTCGGCACGCAACTAGGACTCGGAGATGTGGCTAGGGTGTGCTGGGCCGCCCAGAGATGGATGCTCTGGTGCCAGCTGCTACCTCTGCTGCATGAATTTTTGTTGTTCAACCTGCCTCCTCAGGTTCTTTTAGTTCATCTGGGTGAGAACGACCTCTGTAAGAGGACCTCAGTGTCCTTGAGGCTGCAGGTCCTAAGCGATCTCACTCAGATTAGGCGCTGGATCCCGGGGATTCTCATCCTATGGTCCAGCTGGCTTCCAAGACGGGTGTGGCGGGGGGCCTTGAACCCCCGCAGGGTCGGCCTATCCAGAAAGAAGCTGAATGCGTTCATGAGGCATTTCATTTTTCAGACAGGCGGCATCTACGTCGCTCATCCCCAGATTGTTTTTCAGGCTCCGCACCTCTTTTGGGGAGATGGTGTACACCTCTCCCCAGTGGGCGCGGACATTTTCCTATCGGATCTGCAGCAGGGCATCCGTTCTCTTTTGAGTAGTTGGGCGGAGGGGGTCATGAGCTAGGCAGACACCCCCTGTGTGGTAGGTGGCGTGCATGAGGGGTAGCCAGGGAGGGCTTAGTTGGCATACACCCTGAGGTAAGCAAGGTCTGGGGTAAGCCAGGACCGCTCACACGATGCTGTAATGGGGCGGTGAGGCAGGCTGGCAAACCCACAGGCTGGATGGGCGATGATCGCCTTAAGGAATTTCCTGAGGTGGGTCACCGCTGTCCAGATGCCTAGACCCCTTTGGGGTTTGGCAAGGAGAGGCAGCTTGGCATAAACCCCTTTGTACCCTTCTTCCTTCCTTCCTTCATTCCTGTGCTGTTTTTATCCTTGAAGACCTGATTGCCTCTAGTGGAAACAGCTGTGCAGCATACCTATTGCTAGAGCCTAGGCTTTAACCCCATATTCCCCAGATTTGCCAGAGCAAGGGGCCTCTGTGGACACAACGTACCATCTCCTTAGGGATTTGCCTAAGTTAGCAGCTCTTGTCACATCCTGTGACAGTGAATTTAAAGTATCCTCTTCTCTCCTCTCTATTACCCATCAATTCCGTTCAGCGATTCGGAGAGGAGGATTTCTCCCTCTCTTGGTATCTACTCATTCCAAGTTGTTCTTCATTTTGCAAACCCCAATTGTATCTCCGCATTTTGAAGTGTTGGAATAAACACACACATTTGACCGTCTGGTCTCATTGCGCATCTGATTTATGAACAGCTGCTTTATAATATGTTTGCATTGTGCTTTTGGACAATGCAAATGTACTATAGCCCTTTGTATGTATTATTGATGGACTGCTTAGATTTAGAACACCCCTGTAAAGCAAGTAAGAAACATTAGGCCCATATCGCAGATGGGGAAGATCCCATATGGCATGTAGCCCCCCCCCCCCCACACACACACACAACATTCTCTACTTATCAAAAAGTATTCAACTTCCTAGGATACCACCCAAATAATTCACTGGAAGAGGAACCCCCAAATGCACATGGAATGAAATGCCAGTGACCCCTCCCCTCCACCCCAGCCTGCCTTGGGATTCGTCCTCCATATTGTGCAATGAGGAAGCACAAGGAAAAACAAACAAGAGAGATTCATTGCTATATGATGCACAAAAGATTTTATTTGGCAGAAGACAGAAGACAGGTACAACTGAAAGCAGAGATGTTGCATATAGGAAGGACAGACTGCAGTGTCAAGGTTTCAACAGGCATTATCAGTCATCACCCTCCCACTGGAAGAGGAAATGGCATTAGATAGGGACAAGGGGGGATTCATTAGAACAAGTTAACAGAGAGGATGATAGGAGAACAAGACTTGGCTAATGGAGGAGCATGCAGGAGAGAGAGAAGGACATGGGCAAGAGAATCAATGGGGCTGAAGACCCATCAATGCCACCAACTGAGTGATGGGTGCTCAGCCTCATAGAGAGCCAGGCCCATGTTGCACGAGTCATGTTGCGTTGCGTTCCGGGGTGTTCCTCGATCTGGCCGCTCTCTGTTGGGGCTTAGCATGGCCCACTGCATGAGTCACAGGGGTCGCAGCAATTGGTCGACACTCTCCCCTGGTGGGCGGTGCTGCACAGGAAGGCCGCTGGGGCAACGACTTCGTAGCCCGGGTAGGACATATCGACTCTCAGGCCTGGGCCGTTGCCTCCTCTACCGCCACCATAGGACCCGGAGCCACAGCAGGGCATGCAGCAGTCGGAAGCGCACACGCACTGGCAGGACACGCGGGCGTCACTGTAGGAGATGAGGCGCGGTCCCGGAACGATCAGGGAGCAACCGCCCGGGCGGATGTTCCAGCTTGTTGTGTTTCCGGTGTCAACCAGCACCCCACCACTGCCAGCGCCGCCGGCGCCGCCTCCGTATCCGCCCCCATATCCGCCACCGCAACCGGATCCACAAGACGTTCCACAGCAGGCCATCTTTGAGATGTGAAGATGAATCTGAGAAGCCAAAGAAAAGGACAGAGTGAACTTGATCTGCAGAAGACTGTAGACCAAAGAGATGGTTTTTAGAGTGGTGGCTGTCTTACGGCCCCATGTGATGCATGTCTACTCAGAAGTAAACTCCATCGCGTTCAGTGGGGCTTAGTCCCAGGAAAGTATGCAGAGGACTGCAGCCTGAGTCTGACGCCATGAAAACAACTAGACACTTGGTTGTGTTTCAGTATATTGCATATCACTTTTACGACCCGTTAGCACTCAAACAATTAAACCTAGCTCAGTGAGGACACAGGGAGAAAAGTATCTCCATCCACAACATAGTGTGGATTCCCCACCAGCCAGTTCTGTGTCATTCCCATTTATATTTATATTTATATTTATTTGGTGATAGCTATCAAACCAATCAGTAAAGCTTTTCCACCATGGGAGTCCAATGATGGAGAAAGGATGACCTATGAAAACCGCAGAACCGCAGAATTTCCGCTAGAACAGTGGTTCTTAAACGTTTTGGCACCGGGACCCACTTTTTAAAATGACACTCTATCGGGACCCACCTAGCTTTAAGAGGCGATCAAACATTTATCTCCCTATATTTACACAAGCTTGCAAACTGCAGGAGCTCAGCTGTTTGCAGGGCAATTAGCAGCTGTCTTGCAAACTGCAGGAGCTCAGCTCTTTGAAAGGAGATTAGCAGCTATCTGATTTTTGAATATCCTCAGGGCTTGTGGCAATTGCTTCTCTGATCTGTCCATCACCTGGGGACCCACCAGAAATCAGGTCATAACCCACCAAGTGGGTCCCGACCCACAGTTTGAGAAACACTTCGTTAGAAGTTTCAAAGATTTAATTGTTACGGGCATCATAGCCATGTATAATAAAACAGACTTGAATAAAAACAAATAATATCCTACTTGCGTTTTCTGTTTCTTTCAGTGTCAAGAAGACAGAAACAAGACAGACACTTCGTTAGAAGCTAAGGAGAAGAAAGGTCAACAAACCAGAACAGTCAAACCAATTGGCTTAAGTGGAACTGGAGAGAAGATCATTGCCCCAACTTACTCAAGTCTGAAACTGGTCGAGATGTCGTTGGAAGTCAACTGATGTTGATGGAGAGCTCTCGAATCCAGAGCCCTTATATATGATTCTTACCGATCCCGTGATGATGATGACATCTGGACACGCCAGAGGTCTCAAATTAGCCACCTTTAGCCATTTCTGGAAACTTCGCACCTTCAGCTAGTTTAATAGTTTTACTCATGGCTTGTGATCTATTCTCAGTCCCGTATAATATGCTGGTCATATGGAATATGTGTTCTCCTGAGTCAGAAATCATAAATCTACATTTATATTCCTCAGAATTTGTATCCCACCTTTTGGTGGATCCCAAGATGCGACCCTTGTGCTCCGAGCCATAATTCCTGAGTTAATTGCATTCAATATATACAGCTTAACTGTACATATTATACTCTGTACATTCTTTTCTTTTCCTTTTCTTTTTATAAATGGGTGACGTCAAATGGAGCTTTTCTTGGAGTAAGCCCATTAAATGTTTCCAGGCTCTGTTTCCTTTCTCAGGCTTTTCATATCATGATAAAAGTGTGTGTAATAATAGTGCCGTTTACAGATAGTAGGGTATTGAAATGCTTCCTACTGAGTCAGACATTTGATCCATCCAGCTCAGGATTGTCAGCAATGGCTGGCAGCAACTTCATAAGATTTCAAATGGGGTTCTTTCCCAGCCCTACTTAAAGATACTGATTAAGATTGAACCTGGAACCTGTATGCTACTCAGGTGCTCTAACCACTGAACTATGCCCCCCAGCTGTCCTATGTAAAAACAGGGATCATATTTCTGACCTGAGAACCACCAATTTAAATACGTTATCACAATCTTTTGAATCAATCCATTTATTGGCAGGAGATTGGTTTCCCCCACAGAGAAGGGGTTTGGCAAACGTAGAGGTGGTGGTGAGCAGATTTTATTTTATCCGGGCTGCTCCTTTTCCCCCCCAAGGGGGTCACTTGACTCTTTTTCATAGATTGCAAGCCCTCAGGGAGGGGGGAGGGAAGCATTTATTCATTTCTTTTGCCAGGCAACAACTTTGTGGACTCCCCCCACCACTCAGCATGCACCTATTTTTATAACATATATGATAATAGAATACTGTAGTTCATGGGCTCTCAACCCCTTCCCGGCCAAGTACCCCCTCCGGCGCCACTCTCCTGCTGCGTACCACTGGAAGTGACTGACGATGACATCATCGCTAGTTACGTCCATGTTTTCAGAGGTCAGAAAACACAGGTAGGAGGCTCTGGGTGGGTCGGAGGGTCTCAGCATTCCTCAACGTCACCGCATCAGAGTGGGGTTCCAGCAGCAGCGTCGCTGCAGGAGGGCGGCGCTCTAAGGGAGTCTCCTGCGTGTTGCTTTCAACGACTTGAATGGTTCCGAAGGCGAGGGGGCGGGGCCGCTTCGTGCACCTGTGTAACGGAGGGTCGGACCGCGGCGGAACTTAGAGCTCCGCCCCCCTGCAGCGACGCTAGTGGGTTCCAGTGGTCTGGCAGTCCAAGTACCACCAGCATTCGGCTGAAGTACCACTAGTAATCGGCTGAGACTGGAACTAGTAATACTGGTTGAGAACCCCTGCTGTAGATAATAAGAATAAATATGATTATGATTTAAAATAGCAGGGGGGGATGATCAGAAACAGAGAACAGCCGTGGGGACAAACTCTTAATGCTCGCCAGCCATGTCGCTGCTGTTGCAGTTCTTCATGTGGTCCCCTGAGGGCGCTGTGGAAGGCAAGAAACACTCGTCCATATTGCATGTGGTTTGGTTCTTAGCCTGACTTCAACGAGGAGGACTTCAGAGGCTAACCCTGCATAGTCACCATGGTTGAAAATGAACCCAATGACCCCAAGGATCTGACTCACTGTCATGTAGTGCCCTATGTATCCAGCCCAACCCATATTGCTTGCAGAATGTCCATGTTCAGGGGGCGGGAGGGGGGTCCTACAAAACAAGAGGGGTTTAACCGGAAATTGTTTTCCCTGCACCGGTTTGTTAGAGAAGCGACCGGTTGGCCTGAGAACTTACTACATATTTTCATATGAAAAGAGGAGTAGACAAATTCATAGGGGGGGGGGAGATCTAAAATGGGGACCCCTTAGGCGTGAGGCACAATTGGGAGCAATTGGTCCAATTGGCTTAAAGTTGGTGCTGGAATCGGAAGTTATTCAAACTCAATGAAGAATCCAAAAAAGAAGCCATTAAAATATTGAAATCCTGTGAAGAAAGACACTGTCAATATCCCTAGAGATAACCATGCTGGCACAACCTTAGTTCCCAGTGGATCCCCCATCTTCTTGAGGAACACTAATATAAAAGTTTCTACGCTATACATTCAGTATATTATGAAACATCCCTTGCAATTCTGTAACTGAATGCATGAAAATAGATCCAAAACGATGAGTTGTCCTCATTCTTTCATGCCAGAAAGACGTTCAGTTTGGTGACATGTTTGACAGATGTGGCTCCATCAATTTATATATATAGAAAAAATAATAATCAACCTGGTGTAATATGACCAACATATTATATGGGACTGAGAATAGACCACAAGCAGTGAGTAAGGCTAGTTCAAGGTGTTGGGCTTCCAGCAAATCACCAAAGGATGCTAACTTGAGACGTTTGGCACATCCACATGTCATAACCACCTGACTGGTTGGAACCATATATAAGAGCTCGCGATTCAAGAGTCCTCCATCAACATCGGTTGACTTCCAACAACATCTCTACCCAAGGCAAACTTGAGTAAGTTGGGGCAAAGTCTTTTTCTCTCCAGTTCCTCTTCTGCCACTTGGTTTGACTGTTCTGGCTTGTTGACCTTTCTTCTCCTTTGTTTCTCGCTGAGCTCTAGTGCTTGGAAAGTCTTGTGACAGGCAGAACTTCCACAGGGGATCCATAGCATTGAATGTGCGGGGTGAGAAATTCAACGATACGGGTTGGATTTAGGACGATCCTGAAAATGGGAAAGATGCAGAGCTCATGTTTGGAAGGACAAAGCAGGCTGAGAATCAACTCTATGTGGTTGATGAAAATCGTGGCCTTCCTGGGTTCTGTGGCTGAGCGTAGCTCAATATTTTATTCAGGCTTGCAGAAGAGACATAGAATATAGTGAAAGACGACAGAGAGCTCAGCTGTTTTTACAGCTTCCTTTCTGAAAATAGTATATTTTGTCTACATGCTTCAGGAAATCATGTTCTTTCTGTCATCTGTTTTGGTTTCTCAGACTTCCTTATTAAGATGGCCTGCTGTGGAACATCTTGTGGATCCGGCTGCGGTGGCGGATACGGAGGGGGCGCCGGCGGCGCTGGCAGCGGTGGGGTGCTGGTTGACACCGGAAGCACGACAAGCTGGAACGTCCGCCCGGGCGGTTGCTCCCTGATCGTTCCGGGACCGCGCCTCATCTCCTACAGTGACGCCCGCGTGTCCTGCCATTGCGTGTGCGCTTCCGACTGCTGCATGCCCTGCAGTGGCTCCGGGTCCTCCGGTGGCGGTAGAGGAGGCAACGGCCCAGGCCTGAGAGTCGATATGTCCTACCCGGGCTACGAAGTCATTGCCCCAGCGGGCTTCCTGTGCAGCACCGCCCACCACGGGAGAGTGTCGACCAATTGCTACGACCCCTGTGACTCAAGCTGTGGGCCATGCTAAGCCCCGACAGAGAGCGGCCAGATCGAGGAACACCCCGGAACGAAATGCAACCTGACTCATGGAACACAACATGACTCATGCAACATGGGCCTGGCTCTGTATTAGGCTGAGCACCCATCACTCCACTGGAGTTGGTGGAATTGATGGGTCTTCAGCTCCATTGATTCTCTTGCCCATGTCCTTCTCTCTCTCCTGCATGCTCCTCCATTAGCCAAGTCTTGTTCTCCTATCGTACACTCTGTTAACCTGTTCTAACGATTCCCCCCTTGTCCGTATCTAATGCCGTTCCCTCTTCCAGTGGGAGGTTGATGACTGATAAAGCCTGTTGAAACCTTGACACTGCAGTCTGTCCTTCCTATATGCAACATCTCTGCTTTCAGTTGTACCTGTCTTCTGTCTTCTGCCAAATAAAATCTTTTGTGCATCATAACAATGGATCTCTCTTGCTTATTTATCCGTGTGCTTCCTTATCACACAATATGGAGGACATACCCCAGGGCAGCCTGGGTGATATTCTGGGCAAGGTTCTCTCCAGATCCCATATGGTCCTGTTGAGAGTTTAGAGCAACGTCCGAAAAGTAAATAGTTAAAAAAAATGGCTTGCCCCAATGTTTCTGGAATTTTTTTGTGGAAAGTAGACAGATGGACCTATGTTTTAAAACAATTGTCAGAGTTCTAGGGTCACCCCACTGACCCCCCCCGAGGAGCAAAGATCACTGTTTTTAGGGAAAATGATACCCCGGAATTGGGGGCAGGGCCCCCCCTCCTCACTGAAATTAAAAATGAAACTCTGGCTTTGTTTTCATGGCCAGGGCCCTGGCTTTTGAATCCACCTTGTTTGGAGCACCTCAGGTGCAGGGGAGCAGGTGTACACAGCTGTACACACGCGCAACATTAGGCGTTGTGCAAAGGACTCAACGGGACTTTATGGGTACGCGTTGCGCAAACAACTCAGTGGTCTTTTTCATGCAGAAAAAGAACCAAAGCTGCGTATTTCAAGAATTTAAAGTGCCATAAAAAAAAACTCCTTGAAGGTAGGGACTTGAAACTTGAGGTACACTTAGATGAGACATCCCCCTAAACACCCCTAAAGCCCTGGAGCTGTGTGTTAAACACAACTGTGTTTGTTTGAGCATTTTCGTGCTGAACTCACAACAAAATCTGCGTATTTCAAGAATTTAAAGGGCCATAAAAAAATCCCTTGAAGGGAGGGACTTGTAACTTGAGGTACACTTAGGTGAGATATCCCCCTAAACTCCACTAAAGCCCTGGAGCTGTGTGTTAAACACAACTATGTTTTTGTTTGAAATCTTGTGTTTTCAGGTCCATGTTTTACATAGGATTAAATGGATGAGTTGAGTTGACCTTAAGTCCCGTTGAGTCCCTAAAGCACCACCTGTAGACGAGGTGCAAGGTGCACCGGTGAAATTTACTGCGGGTGATTCTTTCTACATGGGGGTTTGTTACACATGTGGATCAAACTGACATTTGGGAAGTCTGGGAAAAGTCATACTGCTGGACCAAATGGGTTGTGAGGTGCCCCCCAAACCTATCCACCGCCATGGACAGAGGCGTTTCTGCGGTAGGGGTGGAACCGTAAGTTGCGTCCCATCCTAGTACCATGTTTACAATCCGGAATGAGCAGGCCCCGCCCCCTTGCCATTGAAGCCATTCCGTGTGGAGAAAGCAGCGGTCAAGATTGCCCGTTGCTTTTTCCGCACGGGAATGGCTCCGACGGCGAGGGGGCGGGGTCTCCTCGTTCCGGTTTTTAAACATGGTACTAGGATGGGACGCAACTTACGGTTCCGCCCCTACCTCAGAAACGCCTCTGGCTATGGACAATTAGTATAAAATAAAGAATAGAGCCATTGAGTCCTAGAGTTTCAAGGGGCCCTCAAGACCTTCTTGTCCAACCCTCTGCAAGACGATGGAATGTCCTCTCTACAGCATCTCCAATAGATGGCTGTCAAGCCTCTGTTTGAAGATCTCCAGTGAGAGTGGCCCACCACTACCCTCGGTCGGTACTATTCAGTTCCATTGTGGAACTGGTCTTACTATTACAAATTTCTTCCTGATGTAATTGATATCCCTCCTGTAGCTTTTAAGATCATTTGATATAGTTCTACTTTCTGGGGCAGCAGAGATCAGTCAATCACCTTTATTAAACAGGTCCACTAGAAAAGTTATACAAAAAGGAGAGAACTCATATTACTTCAAAACATCAACAACAACTTCAACAGAATGCTGTGTTTTCACTGCTCCACAGAGACCGAGTAATTTGGGCTTCCTAGGGGAGAGAGTGGCACAATTTGGGTGCCACCACCCAGAAGGCCTTGTCTCCCATTCAGTCACTTTGCCATGTGACCCAGCTTCCTCTCCTTTAACTCTCTGTTCCAATGAATCTGAAAATTAAAATAACTTTGGGTGATTATGGGTTGATGATGCTCCTAGAGACATGTTGTGAAATCGTTAAAAGGCTGTACTTTGAATATAAGAACGTTGAGATGTCTCCAGTTTCACAATCATGTAGATTTATTCCTGAAACATCTGGATAAGGACTGGCTGTCCAAGACACTGAACTTCCGAACATGGCTGTATGAAGCAATGCTTTCTAGCAAGATGTTTTAGAGCAGCGGTGGGGAACCTCCGGCCCCAGGGCCGGATCAGGCCCCCGAGGCCATCCGGTCCGGCCCCCGGAGAGATTGCCGGGAGGCCGCCCAACTGGCCCCTGGAGGCTCTGCTGGGTCCGCGCATCACCTCCGGAGGCCAGGAGAGGGCCTTTGCATGTCCTCCCCGGCCACCGCCTCGACCCCTTCTCACCAGGCCGTTGGCCATTTCGCACATGCGTACCATGCCGATGAGGGCAAGCTCTTGCCCTCTTGCCTTCATCGGCATGGTAAGCTGGAGGTGACGCGTGAACCCGGCTGCGGCTTTGGACGGTGAGCGCGGAGCCTCCGGAGGCCGATGGGGGGCGGGGGCAAAAATTAATTAAATAAATTAAAATGGAGCACGACCTTACGGCCGGCCCTCAAGCAAATTTCTAATATTTAAAACGGCCCTCGCCAGGGAAAAGGTTCCCCGTCCCTGTTTTAGAGGGTCCCCAAACCCCAGGCGGAGGGTTTCTGGACACACCTGTCCACATGGTAGCCTGACACCACCCCCTTTACTTGCCAACCCTCCAGTTCAGGAGAACCTGAAGACCTATAGGCACCCCAAAACCTTGTGAGTTCAGAGCACCCCCAATCCCGATACTCCTGGATCCAAGGCTAAAGAGCTGGCACGTGTCTGAGGTGACCCATTGGCGGTCAAGGGGGTAAGGGATTTTCCCTTTCCCCTCCCAAGCCACCCGATCGCCCCCCCTCACTGTAGCCCATTTGGGTGCCACTGCATGTTATAGCAGGGAACAGCATAGAATTGGGCCCTAAAACAAATGATAGACTAATAAGCTAGACTTGTGAATGTCCTAACACACACCTGATAAGAGTATAGTCCTGACCTTAAGCAAAGTGTGGACCTTCTCATCAACAGAACCACCAGCAACAGTACATTCAGGAATCCATGGTAGGATGGCCATGGGAGGGTCCTAATGGTCCCTAGCAACGGGGTTATATACCTGAGTGGCTACCTTTTGATGCTGTTCTGACCAATCCCGACCCTAGACTGTCTGAACATTCCAGAACACTGACATCACCCGCTAATGCAACGTCGCTTCCCACTCCCAACTGGAAAATCTCAGCTGCGGTGGATCTTAGCTGTTTCCAGCCTTGAAGGAGAGATACCAAGAGATAAAGTGGCCAGTCCGGGAACACCGATAAGCCCTTCCACCCTTCCAAAGCAAGGCACAGCCATTCCCTGCTTCTCAAAATGGTTCCTGGCTCAAGAAGATGGAGTTGAAGGCAAGGTGGGAAAAGGTGAAAATTGCATTCATACACTTGGACTTGCTTTGGCTGTTCATTAGTCCAACTTAGACACACTGTGTCTCCATTCAGTTTGTTGTGTTGGATTGGAATAAAAGAGCTACATTAGTTCCCAGTTTTTAGAGCAATGTTATCTCCCCGACATTGGTTGCACAGGGGACAGTGAATATGGATTGTGGAATAAACGAGACAGACAAGCTTCATTTCAAAGTATTGGTTTGTTTGTTTTTACTGAAATGCTCAATCACACATTCTTTGTTTCCCCCCAGTAATAAGTACATGCAAAATCAGCACTACAAAGAAACAGCATGTTTTTACAGTGAGCTTCATGACATTGCCGCGTAGCACAGAGTTGACATGACCTGCTGCTGTGACATTCTCGTGCTGGCGATGTGATCCCTGATAGGTTGGGATCACTCCCAGCCAGAAGAAGGGCCATTTCAAAGAAAAGGCGAAGGTTCTGAAGGCGATGCCAATCAGGGGGTGGGCAAACGTTGAGGGTGGGAATTTAGGGTATATTTCCTCTCATCACTGATTTGATACTAGTGGGTAGATTATTTAACATTTCTCGTTTCCTGCTTGTTCTGTACATTCAGTATCACTGTTTAACGGGGTTTACAGGCAGTGGAGCATGACACTTGACCCCGATGAACTGAACTATACAGGTATCCTCCGGGGAAGACCACTTCACAACTGGAGGGCTGTATTCCCACTCGTGTCCCAAGGCTCGGTGAACTAACACATCCTCCGCAGGGTCCAGAATAAGATGGATACAGGCAACATCTTTGAGAGCCGTCAGAGTTCCATGTGGATGATGAGGAGCAGCAGGTGTTTCTCTGAAGAAGCGAATACCAAAGATTCATATTAGAATTTAAATTTGCCCATAGCTCTGTTTTCATGGAAAGGGGGGGGATGCCTTTCATCTCAACCTTAGTTGCAAATGGGGCCATGGAATTGGGATGAGAGACCTTCAGTTCAACTATAGTTCTGTTCTAGCATTCTCCCTGAGATGTTAGCTTTCTACATGCAAGGATGTTTGTATGGAAGGGCGTCCTTTGCTTAAGCGAGTCCCCTCCAGCCTGACAGGGCCTACTACCCCCAGCCCCCCCCCCAGGATACTCAGCCCTGCCATTTGGAATCACGTACAGTCCGGCACGATATTCTGAAGGGTTTGTTGGTGGTGTTGACACGGGCTGGAGGGAGTGTCAGGGAACAACGTCCAGGGTGGACCTTCACTCTGCTCTCTGGGCCCGAATCAACCAGGACCTCCCCTTCGTTGCTGCTCCCATAACATCTAGTGCCCATGCAAGAGGAAGCTGATGGACAGCACGCCATCTTGTGGACTGGTTGGGACCTGCAGGGCAGAAGAGGGAAAGAGACAGAGAAGGCATCATGAGGCTGTCTCAATGGAAACTATGGCTGAACACCGGGATTTCTGGGGCAGCTCATCAGAGAAAAACGGCGACCTTTGCTACAGCAAA
Organism: Plestiodon gilberti rubricaudatus; assembly: GCA_026170595.1. Lineage (NCBI taxonomy): Eukaryota > Metazoa > Chordata > Lepidosauria > Squamata > Scincidae > Plestiodon > Plestiodon gilberti. The sequence goes on along the minus strand of JANXHW010000009.1, from coordinate 28,320,432 downwards.
TTGCTACGATCCCGACGAGCTGAAAATGCAACTTCTCATTCTTTGAATGCAGTTTAAAATATTCTTGTATGACTTCCTCATTTTGTATGGCTGTATTTAACCTTGGCATTACTTACTGACATTATCTCTCTCTCCAGGAGCTACTAGTACCATTATTTGGATTCCTGCTACCCTTCTAGAATGGCTGAAAATCCTCTCTACTTCCGAGGAGCTACTAGAGTTTTTCTTTGCGTCCCGCCCCATCCTTATTGAAACATTGTTGCCTGTGTGCTCCCTGAGGCATCTGGTGGGGCCACTGTGTGATACAGGAAGCTGGACTAGATGGGCCTTTGGCCTGATCCAGCAGGGCTCTTCTTAGGTTCTTATTTGCATTCAATCCAGAGGCATCGCTGGAGCGCGACGGGAAGGGCGGACTGCCTGGGGGCGACGCGCGCAATGGGTGACGCGCGGTCATGCGCGTGCACACGCGCATGCACCCACACATCGCGCACAGGCAGTTCTCCCTTCCCGCCGCGCTCCAGCGACGCCTCGGAGGAGGCCTCGGAGCGTCCGCCCTCAGCGGAGCTCCAAGGTCTTCTGAGGGAACCCCGATGCGCGACGTCATATTTACAAGGTTTAGCGCATGCGCAGAACGTTTGAGGGCAAATTTGCCCTCAGAAACGTACTGCGCATGCGCAAAACCTTATAAATATGACGTCACGCATCGGGCCTCCCTCAGAAGGCCTTGGAGCTCCGCCGAAGGGCGGACGCTCCGAGGCCTCCTCCTGCCCAAGACAGCCGGCCGGCGAGGATGTCTCCGGAGCCGGCAGCAGCGGAGGCTCCGCTGCTGTCGGCTCCGGAGACATCCTCGCCGGCCTGCTGTCGGGTGGCACGGGGGTCATTAGGGTGGCGCATGCGCCCTCGTACAGGGCGGCGCACGCCCTAGTGACGCCACTGATTCCTTTCTTTCCTGCAAGGAGTGGCATTCAAACCTTATCCATTCAAGAAAGGCAGGTATGTAACACACACCCCAAAGCTGCAGATGTTAAGTGACACACTCAAAGCTGGTTGACACAGAAAAAAATCATTTACAAGGCGTCAAGAAAACTTGGAGAAAAGAGTTCCTGCCACTCTACATCATGTTCAGTTGTATCTGAAGACTAAAAATCACACAAACATATGATTAAGGTTACTGTAGGCTTTGGATGCAACTCAAAATGCTGGAAATAATTACAAGGAACAATTATTATAAATGTTTCTGGATTGTTTTCCTACATCGCTCAAAGCATGTCATGTATGTCTTCTCAGTAATCCTTCACACAAGTTTGTGCAACAGATGTCATTATTTTCATCTCCCTCTTGCCGACGGTGGGACGTGGCAGTGAGACTTTTGTCTCGCCTAAAACTACCCTGTGAACCGACGGCTGGGACAAGAGTTCGAATCAGGGCATGTCCTAGTTTCCATTCAGTTCTGTTCACCTTGACACTGTGCTCCCTTTTCTAGTGCTTTGACAGAGTTTCTCAGTTTTCAGAAAGCGCCACTGGGCATTATTGGGGACTTGCTGAGGCTTGTATAGGACACAGTCGTCAAACACAGGTTGCTGACAAAAGGTGAAATTTGAGCGTGAACCAAAGGGCAAAATCTCCCTGAAAACTATCAATGGCCTTATTTATTTATTTTTATTTTTCACATTTTTATACCGCCCTTCCTCCAAGGAGCTCAGAGTGATGTACATATTTCCTCCCCTCCTTTTTGTCCTCACAACAACCCTGTGAGGTAGGTAGGGATGAGAGATAGTGACTGGCCCAAGGTCACCCAGGAAGCTTCGTGGCTGAGCGGGGATTTGAACCTGGATCTTCCAGGTCTAAGTCCGACTCCCAAACTACTACACCATCCTGGTGTACCCTAATGCCATTCTCGTTTGGATTTGAAATCCCTCCCCTGTTTTGCTTTCTACTTTTTCCCTTTCAATAATTAAGACAACACAAACAAAAAGGATTTAAATTTCACTGTACTATATATATATATATATATATATATATATATATATATATATATATCAGTGACATTTCTATTGAAAAATGACTGTGCTGGATCAGATATTAAGGTCCATTGAATCCAACTTCACATAGCAACCAACTTAGAAAGCTTGCAAGCCCCCATGAAGTCCTTCCCTGTTTAGGTCCTCCTCATCTGGTCATCGGAGGTAGCCTGCTCCTACAAATGGAAGTTCCATTCCAAACTATAGTTGTTAATAAGCAGAGGAGCCCTGCTGGATCAGATTGAGTGTCTCTCTAGTCCAGCATCCTGATCCCATCAGTGGCCAATACAAGCTGACCATCAAAGCAAAACTCTCTCCATTGGTTTCCAGCATGCAAACAGGAGCATGCATCTCCAAACATGGTTAATAGCCATTGATAAAACCTCCTTATACAGTAATGCTGGATCTTGATTGGTCAGGGATCCTACGATTAAGGTAAGACCATCATTTGGACCATCAGCCAACTATTGCAACATAGTCCTCTCTCTTTCTCTCTTATGGACCAGTTCAGCTGCCCATAACTTTCCCAATTTCTCCTGGACATTAGGAAGAAAATGAATTTAGCAAGACTTACCTGATTCGTTGGGTTGTGAGCGTGGAAGGCCGTTGAGAAGGAGAGCGAGAGAAAGAGACAAAGATTAAACGAGTGCCTGGACTACAAAGACTTTTATACAAGACTCTCCTATAGGTTTTTAATTGTAGGCCAGTCCAGTGGTAAAATTGGCTCCCAAGCCATGATGCTTTTGGTGCATGAAACCGCAGGGGGTGGAGGGTGAGTCGTTGCTTGTGAAAATGTGGTCTATTCTCAGCCCCATGTTCGACAGGAGGACAGCACATCACAGTCAGAGGTGATTTCTTTATGAGCCCAATCTCCTGACACCTCATGTGAAACGAGAAAGGCCCAGTGCTTGGGGCATCTCACGGGCATTATTATTGGCCATTGTGCAAAGAGGTGATGTGCATTTGAAATAGCGCATAACTCTTCCGAGGGGGGGGGTCACACATCACGGATACTATATTTGCCTGCTGAGGATGCCTTGTTAAATGTTGCTGGAAGAGGCTTTCTCCTGAGTCAGAACCTTGAACCTTCTAGCTCAGTATTCTCTCCAGTAGCACCTCTCTAGGATTTCAGATGAAGGACTTTTTAGGTCTTCCTTGGAAATGCCAGGCACTAGAGTTGCTAGAGGTGAGGCGGAATGGTAAGTCTTGCTCAGTGGTACCTCTCCGTTCCATGGTGGCCCTGCCCACTCGCCGTCGGAACCAGTCCGAGCAGCGAAGGCAATGTGCAGGGAGTCTCCTACGTGTTGCCTTTGCCGCTTGGATTGGTTCTGACGGTTAGTTGGCGGGGCCACCATGGAACGGAGAGGTACCACTGTGCAAGACTTACCATTCCGTCCCACCTCTAGCGACGCCACTGATGCCAGGGACTGAAATTGGTGCCTTCTATGTGCAAAGCAGACCCTCTAAGATCCCATCCCAGACGTTGCTCACGTGAGTTCCACCCATTGGCCCAGGGTGAGCTTAAGAAGTCTTGACACCTGAGACAGTATGACAAATGCTGCCCCCCATACCTGGTGAGGTATGCCAACATGCTCTAGCTCAGCACTCTCATCCCCTCTACATTTCCTCTTCCTCTCTGTCCCCTTCTTCCTTTTCCAATCCAGGAAATGGACAGAGGAAGAGCAGTGGAGGCACATAGACAGACAGAGATGGACGTCCCCGCCCCAATCAGCTGCCTGAGGCAACTGCTTCAGTTTACCTCATAAATGGGCCGGTCCTATGTTGGTCAGAAGACTAGGAGGCAGATGTGGGTTGACTCATTAGCAAGCTATGGAGAACAATCCTTCCAAGCTGCAATTCCTTTACATTTCCACAAAGAACACTAGAAACTGATCCAAATATTCTCAGTAGCAGTTTCAGCACAATTTGAAGGCCCTGAAGGGTGATTTCCGAGGTTGGGAAGGGGATACATTCTTGTAAAGTTTCTTGTGAGGTTTTTTGCTTCATTTTTTAATTATTATTTTTAACTTTTCATACTGCAGGTAGCAGAAGCAGCACCAGTCATGACTTGGTGCCTTTCCAAGGGAATGGGGAGGGATGGCAGCCACCAGTAGGGGGAGACATATCTCAGTTTCTCAGGGCCAAGGTGTGGTCAGCTATGAATTTAGAGCATCAGCTGAGTGGGAGCATTTCTTTGCGAGTACTGCTGACAGGTATGCTCTGAAACCCAAGTGGAAATAAATGCTGCTTCCTTCCATCTGTCCAGTCAGCAGAGAATACCATAAAAATACTAGTATCATGGACACAGCTCCGAGGCCTCGTCACCCATATAAGTAGAACATGGAAGACCAAAATAGGATTTCTGTAACATCTCAAGGTCTTAAACGTGCTCTCCTGGGTGCAGAGGCATCACTAGGGTTTGCGTCACCCGGTGCGAGAGCTCATCGCATCAGTGTCCAAACTCTTGGATCAAGCCTTCGTAGGAATGAGAGTGTCCTCATTTCCATGTCCGGACGAATGGGATTGGAGACCCATCTATTAGGGATGGTTCCACACCCTCTTCCCCCTCATCACTCAGCTCTTGTTTTTTTTGTCTTTGAACATTGTTTTCTATTTTCTGCCCTTTGGTGCTGGGGTTAAAAAAAAAGTGATGGGGCTCTTGAAGCTCTCTCACAATTGCGGTGGCTTTTTTTCATTTTACCACATGTCATGTGGTGTGGCTTCATTCCCCCCCCCTCCGCCTCGGCTCCAAAAAAAGGAGAAAATTGGTGGAAAATGCATAAGTACAACGTCTGACTCTGCATTCTGTTCCCATCGGTGAATGGGCAGTTGCTCCTAAGACATCCACAAAGTAGATGTGGCTGTGGCAATCTTCCCCTGTTGTTTGTCCTGAACAGCCATTTTTCAGTGGTAGACTGCTCCTGCATATGGAAGGTCTATATAACACATTAAAGGGCCCAGTCTTATCCAACTTTCCAGTGCTGATCCAACTGTGTCCTGCCAACGGGGCATGCTCAGCCTTCTGTGGTAGTAGTCACGGAGGCCTCCTCTAGCTAAGGGAATGTTTGTGCCCTTACTTTAGGGCTGCATTGCGGCTGCATCTGCGCTGGAACATTGGATAGGATTGGGCCCAAACCTGTTGAAAGGTCAATTCCCTATGAAAAACTCTCCCCCAAGCAAGACGCACTCATTTGATTTGAATCCATAACCAGGATTGATGTCTGGGCAGAAAAGTAACCTGATCTGCTCCAGTGCTGTTAACTCCGCAACATTTTGTTTGCTCCCCCAGAATCTAGCCGATCATAAGATGCCTTTAACCCACCCGAGTTGCTGGAGCGGGGCGGGGGGGCAGACCGCCGGAGGGTGACACGCGCAGAAGGGTGACGCACGCACCCACGCGTGTCACCTCTGCCGCGTGCGTCACCCTCCGGAGGGCCGGGAGAAGGCCTTGGACTCTCCTCCCGGGCTGACGCTCCTTTATAAAAGGTGACTTACATCCCCACTCAAGGGGCCCTAGAAAGGTTTATAAAGAGGGCTTGCAAAATCCTTGTAAGGGTGATGAGTCAGCTTATGGGGGGCATTCATTCAGTAGCTGTGGTTGTCAGTAATGTAGGACACTGTCTTATTCAGGGATTTTTCTGGGAAAGAATGTGGAGAAGCTTTAGGCGAGATTGCGGAAGCCTCATTGTGGAAGGATTCTCTTGCGGAAGGACAAGCAGACGGCTTTTGATTGTGAAGGAATCCAGCACAGTTGTGTCTTAGTTTGTTGGTTCCATAACATTCTTAATGCATTGCTAAGTTTACTATAAAGTTGTATTGGGTTTTGGTATTGAATTATTGTGTGCATGCAATTTGGTCTAGCTGATTTTGGTCTACCTGAAATTTGGAGCGAACCCCCCAAACTATGTGAGTTGCTTGCCCTTCCAAATAACTTCCCTGGTCTTGTCCAAAATGGTTGGGCTTCCACAGAGCTCCTCAAGTGTATCTCTTGAAAAGAAATCATAAGATAAATAAATCCAAGAATGTTATTGCTGTGATGCCATGGTACGTTTTAGTTTAAGGGAAGGCGACGATTCATAGAGGTTAGAAGAGAAGGAAGAGCTGCAATGTTGTATTGTCAAGAGTTCCTAATAAACACAAACATTACCTCTTCAAACTAATAGGGCCAATGCATTTAAATTAAGAATGTATGAATAATCAAAACTATTGCCGTGAAGTTTATAGAGCATCAAATAAACACAATGATCCTCAAGGGATGTTATAAGAGATCCTTTTATTGGCCTTCTGAATAGCAGGTCATTGTCCCCAGCAATGATGGTTGGAGATGGTCAAGGAAGGTGGTCCATCTCAATTGATGAAATTGTGTCAATGGGTTCAGCTGTTGTGTGTTGCATTTCATTTCTCAGGTGTCCTGGGCTCCATAAAATATCCTATCGAACCCTAACATGGACCACAAGGGTCATTGCACAAGCTAGTCACCCTACCGCAATGGGTGTTGCTGCACAGGAATCCAGCTGGGGCGATCACTTTATACTCTGGGTAGCACATATTTACTCTCAGACCTGGTCTGGAACCTTCTCCTCGACCAGTAGATGAGGAATGTGGATATCCACCTGGGTGGGTACGTCTGGAACCATAATGACAAGGTGGTGAACAGCAGCTCATTTTTCGGGAGTGTAGAAAATCTGAAAATACAGTGAGAAAAAAAAGATGGATTTAACTCAGAAGTAGGAAAACTAAGGTGGTATTCTTATCCTGTTTTGAATGACTGCAGAGAAAAATGGCCTCTTGTTCTAAGCCAGGGGTTCTCAACCAGTGGTATTAGTACCACCAGTGGTACTTTGGCTGACTGCTGGTGGTACTCGGACCGCCAGAGCCCTGCTCTGATGTGGCACTTTCGGTGGCGCATTTTTGCTCCCGAGAGGTTCCTGCTTCTTGCTGAGCCTTGGAAATGCTGAGAAGGACCCTCCCATGCGCCCAGACCCTCCTACCTGTGTTTTCTGGCCTCCGAAAACCTGAGAACCCAGAAGTAACTGGCGATGATGTCATTGCCAGTCACTTCTGGTGGTATGCAGCAGGAGAGTGGCGTCGGAGGGGGTACTCAGCCAGGAAGGGGTTGAGAACCCCTGTTCTAAGACATTCCATTTAACCTTCATCTAATCTTGTACTTGTATACTTGTACTTCGTCTAATCTTGTATAATCTTGTTAATGTTGGCTTTAAGGATCTACTGTGCTGAGATTTGGGGGTCAGTGAAGACTGGGGGGGCAAACATACAGAGGCTCCGCTCAGTCTTGTTCCCTCTTCAAATTCAGAAAGCAATGAAATACAGCTTAGGTTCCCCAGGAAAAAAAGTTTGCTTGATCAAGTGAGGGCTTTATTTGTACTTTAAGGCTTAAGCATTAAATGCTGAAATTGAACACCATAAACACAGGCCAAACATGTCATTAACCATCTGAAGATATTGAAAGAACATCTGGAGACTTTGACATGCCACTTGCATAGTAGATCTTGCATGTGATCTTGAGGATCACATTATTTTCCAGCTGACGTAGATCTTGAAGCATGAGGACTAGGAGCTTGAAAGCTTAGAATATGCTAAGACCACCCTGAACATGGTAAGCAAACACTATAACCTCAGAGCACTGCCAAATGTGGCTGCAATTTGACTTACCTTATGGAAGCAGTCTTCAGGAGAATAATCTGGGTTTTTTTTTCCTTAAGAACTTCTCAGGAGAGCTCCGAATCTCGAGCACTTTATAGGGTGCAGTTGCGGGAAAGGAATGAAACGCAGTTTGCTCATAGCCTCTTCAATCTGTTGACCTATCACAATGTCTCATTGCCTTGTGCAAATCATCCATGTCTATTTTAATGGTTGGCCTTGCTCAGGTCAGGATAATGTGGTCATATAACAAGGCGTGTGTCCTATACCTTGTTAATGCCTTTCTTTTTATAGCTTTATGAGTACCTTTTTGCTTCAGCTTGGCCTCCATGGAACAAAAATAGCAATGGTTTTTGCCTATTCTTGCTTCTGAAAGACTCTTTCTGTGAATCATGTTCATGTTTCTAGGGGATATTATTGAGGTGGTGTCCTCCATACCATCCAGCTTTGGCCCTGCTTGCTTTTCTAGAAAATTTTTGCCCATAAAGTAATTTTATTATGTTAGGGATTAGATGCAGGGCTGCATTTGGGCCTTCAAGAAAGGATGAGCATGGAAGCTTCTGAGATGATGCCTCATGATGGAGTAATGCCTTTGGTCTTCTATATCCTATCAGCAGCAGAGATCAGAGTCCATTGAAATTAAGAAGTGGATCAATATTTACCATCAAGGGCCTGGGAGGACAATGTTGACCTGTTCTAAAAGATAGCAGTGTTGGCATCAGGTGATTGCCTCCAGGAACACTGTCCCAAATGCTCCCAAATATGGGAGATCCCACTCTATCAGTGAGCATGGTACCATGGCATAACGTAACCAATCAGTTTGTGGTGAATTAGTGAGAGCAAAGGAAAGAACAACAACACCACACAACACCTAGCAAATGCTTTCATGGGAGCACCACATTCAATATGGGTAAAATGTTCACCAAAACAACGAAACTTTCTGCTCATCCTTAGGAGTACACCATTACAGTTCACCCTGCTTTTTGCATTGACCAGTGGTGTAACATAGAATCTAAGAGTCCTCCCAGTTTGAATATACTCATATGTGGGCCTTGGGCAAGTCAGTCTTTGTCAGCCTCAGTTTTCCCCATCTGCAATATGGGGCTAACATCACTTTCGTACCTTATGAGGCAACTGTAAATACAGTATCAGAGTAATACATGCAAAGTGATCTCACACTCAAAAGCAGTATACAAAAGTTAGTGTGAGTGAGTGAGTGAGTGAGTGAGTGAGAGAGAGAGAGAGAGAGAGAGAGAGAGAGAGAGAGAGAGAGAGAGAGAGAGATGAAGTAGGGCTACACATATCTCTTTTTGATTCTGATCAGTTCTCTTACATTAAAAAATCCCTGATTTTTTTTCCGCCATTGATTAAAAAAAATATCATTTAGTATTAAAAGTATTTACATATGTTCATGTATTTTCACCTATTTCCTATACAAACAGTTGGTGTGATGATGTGAAGCATTGCAAAGTATGCATTCTAAATACATAGTTTCCCTCAAATGTATGGGATGTGTTGAATGAACAAACATCTCCCACAGGTAGGGCCGTCCCATCCTTGAGGCCAACTGAAACAGTCGCCTCAGGCAGCAGAGTGTGTGTGGGGGTCATCTTTGTCCAATGTCACCAGACAATGGGGGACAGCATTTGGCATGCTGACAAGATCACATCAGGAGGTATTGGGCCAGCCTTGTCCACAGAGGAGTGGGATGGATTCAGAAGCATGTGCTCCATTGGAGCTTTCAGCAAATGTGGAATTTGGGAACAACACTGAAATGAAGCCAAGTTCATCCCTGATTGTTTGGCTGACTGTTCCCCATAGAATTATAAAAAGAAAGGAATCTATTGAGTGTAATAGAGATGCCTTATTATGTGGTTTGAGAGCAGACCACAAGTAATGAGTAAAACAATGAGAACACCGTTTGGGGTTACACATACAACCAAACATTCCTGGGTCAATAATTAGACCAAACGTTGTCTCATCCCCTCACAGCTGCTGAGAGGTGTATAAAAGGACCCAGAGCTCAGTTGATTTTCAGACAACTGCTTCCTCTCAAGACTTCTCCTTGGAGAACCAGGTAACTTGGAGAGCCAGCTATTGGATTTGGTCTCTCTGCTATGGGTTGGTGCTGTACCTCTGATGGCCACATGGTGGTGACAAATCACTGGGAATTGGACATGGGCTTCTTGTCCTAGCATGAGCTTTGGGGAAAAAGGATACTAGATTAGATGGACAGAGGTGTGTGTGTGGGGGGGGGGAGTGGGTGAGGAAGTTGGGTAGTAATGAATTTAATCTATAGGAAGGTTGATGGTTTGTTTATATCCCATCCAAACTCTGTGGATGGTTCCATAGGGGCCACAAGATGGCCCAGATCACCTCTGAACATGAAGAATTGCAGAAAGGTTTGTATCGGCATTTGTTAGGGATGATATAGGATATAGAGAAACACAAAGGTAGACCACAACATAGACTGCTCGGGGTCTTGGCTTCCAACATCTCCAGTTAAGGGATTTCAGGTAGCAAACTGGGAGAGTTTCCATCTGAGAGTTTGGAGAACTAGTTCCAATCAAAGTTGACTTAACTGGAAGGACCAATGGTCTGAATTGGTATAAGCCAGATTCATAGATGATAGAGTGTGTTTGAGATGAGTAGAATATTGGGCCATAAGAAGGCATAGAGTAAGAGACAGGAAAGGGCCATCGTGAATTGTCTGGACAAAATCACAGCTTGTCCTGAAAGCCTCCATAGACCCTTCAAGTCAAGGAAAGCCAATAATCAATTTGGGTAGGTGGTGGAGTAACTCTGAACCTCCAAAATGTTTGGTTCTCCAGGGAACACTCCATGCTGTAGCCCTGGTTGGCTCACCACTCAAGGTAATCTACAGATCCATCCATTCCTGGTTCTCAACCCAGCGCATGGCTTGGATTCATTATGCACTAAACCTACATTATGCACCGAACCTACTTATTCCATTGACGTTGATGGAAGTTAATTAAGCATGAGTGACTCTGTTTGAAAGAGTGAAGCCCGAGCTACATTGTCCACGGCCGCGTCACATCCGCGTTCCATGCGTGTCTGGTGTCCTGCCCCCAGGTCAAACAACAGGCTCTGATTGGCTGGACGTAGCACGGACGCAGCAAAAGTCGAGCCCAGCTCCACTTTTGCTGCGTCCGCACTACGTCCGGCCAATCAGAGCCTGTTGTTTGACCTGGGGGGTGGGACACCAGACACGCACGGAATGCAGCCACGACACGGCCGTGGACAATGTAGCTCGGGCTTAACTAGGAAATTATAGAACATTCCTGCCTACGTTTCCGATAAAATTTGTGCAGTGCTTTGTGCACTGTGAATGGTAAATAAATGCAAAGTGGTAATATGTAATGGAGCTTTGCCACTACATGTTCTTTGGGGGCTCCTTGTGGCCTGGGAGAGAACAAATCCTGGCACCAAAACCTGACCTGTCTCCATACATTATTGGGAAGGTCTCTTCAACCAATCTTCTCCCATCAGCTATCTTAACTATTGCTCGTATTCATCTTCCAGATTTTCTTCTCATTCCAAAAAAATGGCCTGCTGTGGAACATCTTGTGGATCCGGCTGCGGATATGGGGGCGGATCCGGAGGCGGATACAGAGGCGGTGCTGGCGGTGCTGGCAGTGGTGGGGTGCTGGTTGACACCGGAAGCACGACAAGCTGGAACGTCCGCCCAGGCGGTTGCTCCCTGATCGTTCCGGGACCGCGCCTCATCTCCTACTGTGACCCCCGCGTGTCCTGCCATTGCGTGTGTGCTTCCGACTGCTGCATGCCCTGCAGTGGCTCCGGTTCCTACGGTGGCGGTAGAGGAGGCAACGGCCCAGGCCTGAGAGTCGATATGTGCTACCCAGGTTACGAAGTCATTGCCCCAGCGGCCTTCCTGTGCAGCACCGCCCACCACGGGAGAGTGTCGACCAATTGCTGCGACCCGTGTGATTCATGCTGTGGGCCATGCTAAGCCTTCTGGAGAGAGTCCCTCGATCAAGGAACACCCAGGAATGAAATGCAGCACAGGCAGGACTGTCAGTGGTGCTGAGCACCCATCACCCTTGCTGAAATTGGTGGGAGTGTTGGGTGTTTAGCCTCTTTTACTCTCCTGCCCAGATATTCATTCCTCCCATGCGCCTCTAGTAGGCCAATAGCTACTTGCTGTCTTCTTATGTTCTCTCAGTTTGTTTGTCTAATGTCTTAACCTATGCAATGAGTGATGTTGTTTGACGTAACTCTGACAATACAGTGTGTACTTTCTCTGTCCCTCTTCTCTGTGTATCGTTCTATATGTCATTTATCTTCTGCCATTAAATTTTTCCCTGCATCTCAAACAATGGATTTTTATTCTGCTTTGTTTATCCCCTGAGTTCCTTCTTTACCCACATGGAGGATGAATCTATTAGCCAGTCTTGACAGAACTAGGGGAGGGGAGAAACTTGGTTGATGCTGATGCATGGAGTGAGTGGAGGAAGTGGCTGGAGTGCAGCATGTCTCTCATCATGGGCAATAATTTCACCCCGTGAAATGGAGTCTGATTATCTCACTAGATTCCGGACAGACCTTTTTAAACAATGCATCATTTTAGGGACAGAGTCAGGGCCGGCCCAACCATGAGGCCAACTGAAATTGTTGCCTCAGGCAGCAGATTGGTGGGCCGTCTCTGTCTACCTACTTGCCTCCTTCTCTTTCTACTTCCTGGATTGGAAGAGGGGGGCAGAGAAAAAGAGGAAATGTGGAGGGGAGGAGAGTGATAAGGTATAACTTTGGAGGGTGGGAGGAGCAGAGGCTGGGCACATCATCGGAGAAGGGGGGCAGCATTTGGGAGGAGTCTTTGGCCCTAGACAGGGTTTCTATGTAGGATGCATCCAAATCCCTGAAATTTCTGAGACAGGGCTTGTAGATGTCAAAACTGCAAACACTTGGAAAAGCGCGGCGGGGGGGGGGATAATGTACTGGAGCAGGTTCCATTTGTAAAGCCCAGAAGATTGAGAGTAGATTCCAGTGCTGGCTTAACAGTGGCATGAGATTATCTTTGTTGCTCCTCTGCCTAAGGAAAAAAAAAGCTGGAGTCAGGAGATCCTGTTGGGCAAACTGGCAAACCCCATTAGGGAATTCCATTCCACCATGACTTCCTCGTATGGAGATCTTGATCTCATTTTAAAAGCCACCTATCCATGGAAATTAGCTCTGGTGGCAAGAGATAAATGCCTCCATTTTTGGGAAATACCATTTCAATCAACAGCAGTTGCTTAGGAGCAGCCGAAAGGGAGGATGGCTGTTTTCAGGCTCCCCTTGTTTGGGTTCTTGAAGAGCTTTGATTGGCCACACTTGAAACAGGATGCTGGAAAAACATCTGAGTTTTGATCCAGCTCAGTGCTCTTTGTGTTCATGTGGGAAGGGGGATTATAATGACTGTGGACATTTGCTTTTGAAGTGAAATGTCCCAGCTGTTGGAAGGCAAGAGTTTTGTCAGAGAGAAATCTGGTGTCTCTCTAGAGCTCGTTATTTGAGGGAGGTCATGGCAAAGATGACAATTGACAGCGTTCTGGTCGCAGTGAGGCTTTTATTTGCTTGAGCGTTCAAGGGTACAAGGGACTTTCCAGTCCTCAAATCTGCACCCCGAACTTCAGCGATAAGATGTGTTTTCCCCAACTTTCCCAGAAAACAGAAATGTTTCTTGAATATTTCCCAAGGTTAGTCTGACCCATACCTACCAAGACAACACCATGTCTGAGGAAATGGATGTTCTGAGGAAACGAATGTTCTTAGCCCTCAGTCAATGTTCTTGTATGTTAAGCAGAAGCTTTGTGTGTCAGAGTTTGTTAGCAAAGGTTATACTTTTAGATGTGCAGCGAAAGCTTTATGTGAGAGACACTGGCGTTGCTCGAGGTGGGGCGGAAAGCTAAGTTCTGCAGCTTTCCGCCCCACCATTACTCTCTGGTACGAGGCGCCACGCCCCCTCGTCGTAGGAGCCCGTCAGCGGAGAGAAAGCAATGCGCAGGAGACGAGGGGGCGGGGGCGCCTCCTACCAGAGAGTAACGGTGGGGCGGAAAGCTGCAGAACTTAGCTTTCCGCCCCACCTCGAGCAACGCCAGTGGTGAGAGACTTTCAGTTTAGCTTGGATGATCCAAAGTAACTCCATTTTGTTATCAGAGTTTTCTCTTAATTTTGTCTCTCACGGTTTGCCCAAGTCTAGTGACTTGTTTGAAGGGGGTCTATACACATCTTCTCTTAGGCTGCAATCCTAGACACAATGCTAGACACCCCATTGAACTCCTAGGAGTAAATCCAATTGAACACTATCAGACTTACTTCAGAGTAAACATGCATAGGATTGTACTGTTAGGCATGTTGGGTTCCCGGAAACATTTTTGAAAATCCTGGCCCACACTGTGTATTCTAGAAATGTTCCCAGCAAGCATAATTTGGGGAAGGGAGCCTTATTTGGTAAAATACTTATATGTGAAGACCCTATGTTCAATCTCTGAAGTTGACATGTTAGGCTGGGCAAAACCAAACTCCCATCAATCAGTAGTGACAATTCTGAGCTAGAGTGACAGAGGCAATCCTTGGACAAAAGCAGTTTCGTAAGTTTACAATATTTCAGGATGGACAATAACTCAGTGATCGACTACCTGTGTTCGGTGCAGAAGATCCATCCCTGGCAGATCTTCAATGAGGAAGATCCCCTGGGAGAATCTCCCTACCTAGAACCTTGGTGGAGATAATATAACCCAACAAAAAAAGATTTTTTTATATAGGTGCTTTAGAGGTTAGACCTATTCTTGGGTATATGTGGGGGGGGGGGCTGATTCAAAAAATGGCATCGGTTTTGCCCTATCAGCTCTAGTTTTGGAAATATGGCATATCTCATGAGGAAGCTGCTTGAATTAGCATATAAGGTGGTTATGCTGTATCTCCAAAACTAGAGCGGGTAGGGCAAAACTGACACCATTTTTGGAATCAACCCCCCAAACATACCCAAGAATAGGTCTAACTTTTAAGGCACCAAAATGTGTGTTGGATTGTGTAATCTGGGCTAGATGGATTAAAGACCTGACTCGGTATAAGGAGTCATGCACACTGATGATGAGGATGGAGCTATCGCTCAGTGATAGAGCCCACCTGCTTTGCATGCCGCAGGGGCCAAGTTGAATCTCAGATGACATCCAGGTAAAGATCTGTGTCAGATATTCTGGGAAGAGCTGCCACTTGAAGAAACTCACAGTCTATCCCATGAACTCAAGGCCGTTCTATATGGTCCTGTATAAACATGGACCCAGAGGGAATATTCCGAAGCTCAATAGTGGATTTCTGCTGCAGCAACATCCTCATTCTGGTTGTCGAAGCAGCTTGGCTGGGAAAAGTAGTTTCTCGGCCACTTGACCCCACACACACACACACACACACACACACACACACACACACCCTGAAATTTATTTATTTATTTATTTATTTATTTATTTATTTACCATGTTTCTATCCCGCCTTTCTCCCCACGGGACCCAAGGCGGCTTACAAAAATACAAATAATACAAATAAATTACATTTTACATTTTAAACAGCAAAAATTAATAAAAACATCTAAAAATTGATTTAAAAATTTAAAACAAGATCATAAAAACAGCAGCACCCCACCCGTACCAGCAAGCTATTAAAAAAGGCAAAGGCTCAGAAGGCTTCTTTGAACAAGAAGGTTTTCAGGCCTCGCCAGAAAGTGTCCAAGGAGGGAGCAGTTCGTAAGTCAAAGGGGAGGGAATTCCATAAGGTTGGTGCCACTACTGAGAAGGCCCTATTTCTGGCCGCCGCCCCTCGCACCTCTCTGGGCGACGGCACCCGCAAAAGGGCCTTCTCTGATGATCTAAGGAGACGGGCCGGACTATATAGAAGTAGGCGGTCTCTCAAATATCCTGGCCCCAAGCCGTATAGGGATTTAAAGGTCAAAACCAGCACTTTGAATTGGGCCCGGAAACGAATCGGCAGCCAGTGCAGCCGTTGGAGGAGTGGCCCGACAGAGTCGAACCGCCTACCTCCAGTGACCACACGGGCCGCCGCATTCTGCACTAATTGCAGTTTCCGAACCGTCTTCAAGGGCAGCCCCACGTAGAGCGCGTTACAATAATCTAGTCGCGACGTCACCGTGGCATGGATCACCGTGGTCAGGTCTGCACGATCCAGGTAGACACCCAACCCATATGATGGAACCATGAGTCATAGCTGGATTAACCAGGATAGTATAGATCTGTAACAGGATCAAATAGTTAATTGATCTCCTCCTCCTCTTGATTAGCATGTATATATCTGTCTCTACAGGTCAAATAAGAACATATGAAGAGCCCTGTTGGATCAGGCCAAAAGCCCATTTAGTCCATCTTGCTGTATCTCACAATGGCCCACCAGATGACTTAGGAAACACACAAGACAACAAGATCCCTGTATCCTGTTGCCACTCCCTTGCATCTGGCATTAAGAGATAGCTTATTACTAAGACCAGGAGGTTGCTTATTCTCATCGTGACTTGTAACCTGTGATGGACTTTTCCTCCATAAATCTGTCCAATCCCCTTTGAAAGGCAACAGGCTTTGTAACGTGGTACCAAGGATGGAGAGAATGGTCCCGTCCCCCGTCCCCCGGAAACTTAAATACAAAGCCACAAAGCCTCAGAAAGTTGTCTCCCAAGTGGAAATGATATTATATATAATAGCATCAGTTTCTTACTGGGGATTCTGGAATGGTATTCAGTCCCCACCAGAGTGGTCAAAATACCCACCAGCGACTGCCTTCCTTACCCAAAGTGGTGAGCACGTTGCTTCGGGGGAAAGGTGAAAGCTTATTCCCAGAAACGTATATATAGTATTTCATGTTCTCATCATATACTTCCCCATTTTTTAATTTTGTTTTTTTGCCTAAGTGGGCCCTAGTAGACATTGCCTGGTTTCTGTCCCTATATTTTTGAGAGAAGGGGGTATGGGTAGGGGTGAAAATCTTCCTGAGATCTAGTCACTTGAGTCGTCAACCGAGCTTGAATGTATCTTCAACCGGGCTTGAATGTCTCTCAACCTGTTTTATCACAGTGACCAACAGAAGCATGGTTGAAACAAGGGCATTGGAAGTAGCAACAGGTTCAAGCCTGAAGAAGTCTAGGTTCGCCATGTTGGAAATACTGGACTATCCTGGATTGGCCCATCTGGTGAAACAGATGCCTAAGATGGTGGATTGGCAGCCAGTGGTTGGTTAGTAGGGGGTGTGCCCAGTGGCTTCCTCCACTAGTCTTCCAGATCACCTCTGACACCTGTTGCCCACTCCCCCCCCCCAGCCTGGTTCAGTCATAGCCGGTGTTTCGACTGTTCCGCCCCTTCCTTCGTCTCCCTTCCTACTTCTGCCATTGGGGATAGATGATGATGGATGTGGAGAAGGTACAGGGATGGTGGTGGCCAGCCAGGTCAGGCATTTGTTGAAGACCCATGTCCATTAGATGGTCTCTTGACCAGGCCTACCCCTAAGCATTTTCTACTGGTGGCAGTGGAAGGGCACAATGTGCTATTATTAGGGGTATACCCAGTTTGCAATGGGGCTGTGGTGGCTTAGTGGTTAAGGCGCTGAACTGCAGACTGGAAAGTCGGTAGGACAGCAGTTCGAGACTCGGTATGCACCACTACTGCCGAGCAGCCCCTTGGGGTTTTCTACGTCACGCCAATGCACATGAGGGGTGCTGATTCCTCTGGGGGAGGAGTGTGGGCCACAATCCTTCCTGTTCCTTGGAGCGCAACAACGTTTAAGGTTGGCTCCGTGAGTCTCTGCTCTCCAGGGACTCTTCATCAGGTCAAGGTAAGTGGGGGGTGGGGGTGTTTGGCCGAGGGGTTTTAGGGGTCCTTCTGGGAGGTAGCACTGGACTTTCATCTACTTATCGCGGGTGCCGGATGATTGAAGGGTTCGGGGGTTCGGGGAGGTCTCGGGTTTGTGGGTGCGCGGGGCTTTCATCCACTTAGTACGGGTGCCGGAGGATTGTAGGGGCTGCGGTGGCTTAGTGGTTAAGGCGCTGAACTGCAGACTGGAAGGTCGGTAAGACAGCAGTTCGAGACTCGGTATGCACCACTATATCCAGTAACCTAGTGCGGGCATGCTGTGGAGAGAGGAGGTTAGCTTCCCAGATTACCTACCATCTCTCTCTCCTCTCCCCAGAATCAGAAACTATTTGACGTAAACCTTGATTTTCCTTTCTTTCCCTCTTTCCCCCTTATTTGCACAAAATAATCTGGAAACATTGACTTGAGAATTTCAAAACATGGTTTATTTTTTTAAGAAATCGGACAATTGGAATTTTTAAAAAAACACCCACAACAATAATCATTCCACATACCAAGACACACGCCCAACGTTTTGCCTTTATTTCAATCAAGATGTTTTGTGTTTTGTTTATGTGGGTTTTTTAAAAAATATATTTAGGAAGAGAGATGGCATTGAAACAACAACAAAATGCTATTTATAATTTAAGAGAAAAAAAATCCCTAACACTATTCCTCCCTTCCCCTCCTGAAAAGCTATTATCGTAATCATCTTGTTACACATGGGAGGCTGAAAATCCTTACTCAGAAGTAAATGCCATTAAATTCTCTGAGACCTACTTCCTCGTGCTCAGGATCGTAGCCAAAATGTCAGATTTGATGGTCAAGCATAATTCTTTGATTTTGCCTAATATCAGGGGCACATTTACTACTACATAACAAATAGTTAGAAAGAAATCCGATTTGTCTGTCATGGCTTCCCATCGAAGACCAAGGGAATCTGTAGTTCTGTGGGATGTTTCAGTTAGATATCTCTAATGTCCTATCCTCCATCTCAACATGATTGGCAAACAGGTTCAGCATTGACCGCAGCAAGTCACCGCAGCAAGTCCGTGGTCACTTCATGTGAAAGACTTATTGCCACACAATGTGGTGATGGCTGCTAGCTTTGAGAAGAAGAAGAAGAAGAAGAAGAAGAAGAAGAAGAAGAAGAAGAAGAAGAAGAAGAAGAAGAAGAAGAAGAAGAAGAAGAAAGAAAGAAAGAAAGAAAGAAAGAAAGAAAGAAAGAAAGAAAGAAAGAAAGATTGGACAAATGTATGGATGGGAGAGCTATGTATAACTATAAATTAGTTGAACCTCCATGTTCAGGAGAAGTATATCTCCGAATTCTAGATACAGAGGACAAACTGGGGAGGACTGTTGATTTTTATGCCTTGCTTTGGTTCCTCCTGGAGCTTCTGCATGACCAATGAAGGGAACAGGTGAGGATGAATCATGATCTGATCCTGCAAGGTATTGGGAACTGAATATAAGGTTGGATCTTAACATTGTACTCCAGGAACAGAAATGCCTTTTTTTTTTTTTTTTGCATATGAGAGCTGTTCTCGCAAAAGGAGCCCTTCTGGGAGCAAAATCCATCTTTCCTTGAATGGAAGGACGTCCAGGGGCATCACTATGGTGGGGGTGGTACTGTAAGTTCTGCACCGTCCTAGTCCCCATTTACTCCCCGGTACAAGGTGGCCCCGTCCCCTCGTCGTTGCCACACTGAATGGCTCTGACGGCGAAGGGGTGGGACCACCTCGTACCGGGGAGTAAACGGGGACTAGGACGGTGCGGAACTTATGGTACCGCCCCTACCGTAGCGACGCCTCTGAGGACATCCATTCACAGAGCATAAGGCTTGGATCCAACCCATAGTTTGGAGGGCTGCCATGACAGTAAACCAATTGAAGCTGGTGAGATGATGCCTTATTGGGGCCCTAGACCCGAAGGTGAAATGTCTGTGAGCAAAACTCAGTTTAATGCACCATGTATCTGATGCACTGGTGGTGTACCAAGTTACCCCATTAAGGGACATGCCAACATTGGGTCTAAGAGCATGTCAAAATCCAGAGATGTCGAAGGCATCTTGATATGCACACACACAACCCTTTAATGACATGGATTGGATTGACCCCTATTGCGTGTATCGCTCGAGAAACTCATTGCAGCTTTGGCTCCCAAAACATTGACAACCAACAGTTTCCCATCTGTTCAAAGAGGTGCGAGGGATGAACATTCACTCCTATCAACTCAACTCTGTAGCTATCTTCTTATTCCGACGGTTGCTTGTTCTGAACACGCTGGAAGGTCAACGGCGTGTTAGATAGCCCGTGCTCGCCGAACTGAAGTTGTTGCGGTATTTGGGGATCCGGGAGGCCAGAATGCTTCGTGGCGTCATAGACCGGCTGTACATTTCCGCCCAAGGACGCGCCGGTCTCCGGATGTCAGGAAGGGGTCGTTTCAAGAAGCTCAGCGAGGGGCTTCGGGCAGAGAGGGCCATGGAGGGGGCTGGCTCACTGCTGCTGCATAGCGCCTGGGGTTCCGGAGCGCAGGGGCTCAGAGTTTCGACTTTGCATGCTTCTGGGAAGACCTTTAGAATTGGTCCCGGGAGTTCCACTTCGAACGGAGGGGGCTGGATTGTGATCTTCATCTCTGGACCCTGGGAGATGCATGGAGAAGCTGCAATCACCCCAAAGACCTCTGTGGAAGTCTTGGCCCGTGTCGCCAGGGTTTTGACTTCACATGGTTCGCCACTGGTGATGGCCTTGCATTCTTCACCACTAGTGATGGCGTCCGCACCAGAGCATGGGTTGTAGACTTCCACAGTGCACTGGTCAGCAGCAACTTCAAGGACGGGTCCTGGAATGATGATGTCAATTGGCGGCGGGTAGATGACCACTTTGGAACTGGGGCCTTGCGTCACACACGGTGTGGCGCCTTCTGGGATACACGATGCGCTATTGAGTTCACAGGGGACGGAGGTAGAGCGAGCCATCGGGCTTGAGGCAAGAGTGCTGTCGGAAATGGATTTGGAGCGGATGAGGGCGCGGGGCGCCGTGCCACTAGGCACACAGGGTGAGGAGGTTTCTATGAGGCATTCGTTGGGGTAGCTGGTGAGGACTGCCCCTGGAATTGTGATGCAAACAGGTGGTGGCTGTATCACCAACTGAGAGTCCGGAGTGGTCGTTGTGCAGCAAGGGGTGTCACCGCAAAGAGCGCGCGGGCCTGAGGATTTTGTAACGACCGCCGTGGAACACCCATCGCCGCACAGTTCGGACCCATTGGTGAGACACGAAGTCTTGGTTTCCACCAGGCATTGGCCAGGGGACGTGTTGAGGATCAGTCCTGGTAGGGTCAGGACAAGCGGTGGGGGGTGTATCACCACTTTAGCATCCGGGCACGAGGAGACACAAGGAGTCGTGACGCACTTCACAGCTGAGCCAGACATTCTTCTGGGTTGGAGATCAGTCTGGAATTAAAAAACAAAAAAAATATTATTATTATTTCGTCTGGAATTAGTCTGGAATTAAAGGACAAAAGGAAGGAACATTAGCTTGATGTTGGCCTCTTGAGGCAAGGATACGCAGACAACTTACCGCCCATCTCCTCCCCCAAAACCTTGCAATTACATCCTGTCTTTCAGTCCTAACAATGACTCTGACGGCCCAATCCTATCCAAAGCCCCACACAGGACTGGAGGTCTCCTCAAGGGAAGGGGGTGATCATCCCCTTCCCCTGTGTCGAGCTCTAGCAGCCCCTATGGAGTTACTTAGAGGTGTGCCAGCTAAACGGCCGGCACAACTCTGAGCAGCCCCATGTCAAGCATTCAAGCCCAGGATGGGGGATAGGATTCGGTGGAGGTCTCCTCACTGAACCTGCCCCATCCTGGAGGACCACATCTTGCTAGAAGCAGATCAGCATCACCTAAAGTTAGATGGTCCTTCAGGAGTCTTCCGTATATATTTTTTTAAAAATCCTTTGATGTTTTGCCCCCAAAAGGGAACACCACATTTTGCTTGAGGAGAAATTCAGGATCAATGGCATCTCTGCTTCTTCCTTCCCTTACCCTATTTCTTCTGGCCTTATGGAGACATTATTTTGGTTTCCTTCCAAGATCTCACATGCTTCATCCAACTATGATGGATGGACCCTTCACATTCCAGTGGCAGCTCTAATGCTGGAATTGCAATCTTGAACCGAGATGAAAGAGCCGAGATAGAACCCGCGGCCCTCATTTCTCCAACTTCCTGCTATAAACTAGGGTGTTGGGGAGGTGACCCATCCCTCAATTGCTCCAAATGAACCCCTTCCATCCTCAAGTTCTTTGTGTCATTCCTAATTGCCTGTTTGGATTCCTCCCTCCCACAAATTACGCGCAACCTATTAATTAATAGCACAACACATCGACCAGCTGGAAAAGTGGAATTCCTCTCTGAATGCCATTCTTATATGAGGCCGTCACCCTCCTCCCTTCCCTGTCCCTTTTTGGTCTCACACCCTCCACCTACTCTGTTGTTCTGCTCCCATTACCTCTTTGAAGAAGCACACATTTGCTAGTGTGCTGTTAATTCACTACATACCTGCTTCCCTCTTGCTTGCGATTATGAACTCTCGCACCACCCCTGGGAGCCTCGGACAGCTATTTCCACAGCTTTATAGCTAGCAGGAGAAGTCAGACACTCCCTAAAAGGCCTCACTCACTCTCTCTCTCTCTCTCTCTCTCTCTCTCTCTCTCTCTCTCAACATTGCTCATTGTACCTTGAGAAGCCAAGCAGCAAAATCGTGGAAGCCCCAGGTGAGGTCAGCGATGCATCACGGAAGGAGATGCCATGATAACCAGTTAGGAAAGAAATGTTACTCACACTGCAAGAGGGCGGTATTTATGTATTTATTTCTCCAAATCAGAGCAATAGGCCGAAGAGAGAAGAGGAGGCTGAGAGAGAGGATAAGAACCCTGTATCTCTTGGATTTCAGTCCTGAAGTTAAATAATAATAATAATAATAATAATAATAATAATAATAATAATAATAATAATAATGGGGTCGATCCAAGATCTCCTCATATTTGAGTGCCAAATTTTGCCTCTACCCAATAGCACGTAAGCCACCATCTGTGTTACTCCTCTTGCTCCTTGTATAAAGAGATGATCTAGCCCACCCCTCTACTCCTCCACACTTCCTCTTCTGCTGGTTTACTTATTCCAGATCCAGTTCTTGGTCCAGTTAGACTTGGGGCTGGCCCATCCATGAGGCCAACTGAAGCAGTCGCCTCAGGCAGCCAATTGGCAGGGGGGCGCCCACCTCTTTCCCCTCCACTTGTCTCCACTGGGAGGGGCAGGAGCTGGCGCATCACCAGCTAAGGGTGGGAGTCAGCATTTGATACCCTGCCACAGGTGCCAAGGAGGTCTCAGGCCAGCCATGGTTAGACCCTATCATGACCTGACGATGATGATGATGATGATGATGATGATGATGATGATGATGATGATGATGATGATGGAAACTGGAGCAGAACCTAGTCTGGTCATTCCCCAACCCTGCAACCACCTGTATCTCCAAACATTCCCTTACCACACATCTGGCTGTACAAAATGGAGGCTTTCTCAGCCCCTCCACCAAGTGTCAGAACTCTGAGTGGATGAAGCAGGCAATTCCCCCCAACTAGATGCTCTTCCTAGCCCCCTCTCTGGGTCCCAGAGCCCTGCAAATTGCCCTTCCACCTGTCATTGGGACCAAAGGGCTACGCGAACTAAAGGCATCCTTTCAAACATATTTAGAAACAAAACAAAAACCATTCAAGTGCAATAGCACAGAGTAGAAGTAGGATATTCCACCACAAGGCCCTTCTAGATGGAAGGAAACCAACTCTAGTGAGGCCCATGTGGTGACTAATTCCACAGTATATTGAAACCCAGGCAGATGGGTGGGTTGTTAGCAAAGAGGGGCTCCAGAGGGTGGGACTCAACTATACATCCATCACTAACACCTCCCCCCCATTGCTTGCACCAATCCTTGCCTAACAGCACATCCCACATCCATTCCAAGGCTGGACGCACCACTGGGACAAAGCCGGGAAAGGAGGAGAATCATGTTGTGTGGGACTGAGCCCCACCTGTGGAACATGGGGTTTCATGGCAAGTAGGTGGACAGGGATGGGTGCCCCCCCACCAATCTGCTTCCTGAGGCGACTGCCTCAGTTGGCCTCATGAATGGGCCGTCCCTATGGGGTTGAGAAGCAAGGTATGAGAAGCAAGGCGTGGGGATAGAAGAAGCAATGGCAGCTCAGTCTCATGAGCAACAAGACAGCAAGCCACACAAGGAGAGAACATGGAGAACTGGTCTAGAAGTTCCACCCGAACGAGGCCATGGAGAAGGCACTTTATGGTGCATCCATGGTTGAAGAGAGAGCTCAGGAGGAGAAGGAATTAAGTGCATGAGAAACCCTTAGTCCCTCCTTCCTACCTGAAGCTATTACCACCTAGCTGGCATGCCACCCCCATGAAAGCAGAGAGCAGGTGGGGCAAAGATGTCCCAATATAAAAGGGAGAGGACGGGGTAGATCTGTAGCACATTGTGCTGAGTCATCTACTGCTGCAGGGCACCGGAAGTCACAACCAACAAGGCCCCGCATGCAAACATGCCCAAGGGGCCACAACATTCCTAGTCCCCTGATGGAAGGAAGAACAAGAGAAAGCAAACTTTCCTAATCCATAAAATATTTCTAATGCCCAGGTTAAGGTCTTCCTTTTGAACAAACGTTAGAATGATCCAGATTTCTTACCTGGGAGGAAGAGAGGCGTCTGTCTGTATCTTTTTCTTGAGACCTTAAAAGTGCTCTCTTTTCTCAAATAAAGAGTTACAAGAGAGGATTTTTTAATATATATAACAAAAGAGCACAATTGTCTAATTGTGAAGGGCTGTGAAGCTATTGTGCTGCTTTGCCGAGGAAGACTCCGCAATCCGGTAAAGCATTTAAGTGAAATTATAGCACGCTGAGAAGGGTGTGTGCTCCAGCCCAGAGGCTTTCTTCATTGCTCAAAGTTTAACATCAGCACATGCAGAACCGGTTTGGCCTGCCTTGCAGAAGCAGCGCTTTGATTGCTCAGAACTGGTTGACTGTGTTTTGCGGCTCCTACTTTGATATCGGGGGAAAGCTCCACACCCACGTTCCTACACATGAGTTCAAAGTGGCGAGTTTCATTTAGAAAGACCAGAATTTTTTTGCTACTTGTGCTTTCTGGTGGCAAGAGGTATACACCATGTTAAATAACTAGGTCATAGAATGATGAAGTTGGCTGCCTAGAGTGGTCGCTTGTTGTCTCTGATTCAACACTGAGACCGAGGAGGAAATTCAATGGGACAAGTTCTCCCAAACTATTTATCCCCTACCTATACCGTACAAGTCTACGTACTTTCCAATTTAACCCCATAATATTGGTCTTGAACACCCTTCATATAAGTTCTAAGTCTACCTATCTCTCCATTTGGTCAGCGCCATTTTGAAAATAGGGAGTACCACAATAATGTCGTATTTGCAGAATTTTGAGTTTCTTTTAGACAGGAAGTCTGCAGTCCTTACTCCCGCCCTACTGAACACAATAGGACTTACTTCTGAGTAGACATGCATAGGATTGTGCCTTAAATCTTCAAATCTCTTGCTATGTAAAACCTTTTGTGATTTTTTTTTTGGGGGGGGGGCTTCAAAAGCA
Organism: Plestiodon gilberti rubricaudatus; assembly: GCA_026170595.1. Lineage (NCBI taxonomy): Eukaryota > Metazoa > Chordata > Lepidosauria > Squamata > Scincidae > Plestiodon > Plestiodon gilberti. The sequence goes on along the minus strand of JANXHW010000009.1, from coordinate 28,295,190 downwards.
GTATATAAATATCCGTGATCATTTTTCTCAAAGCAGTTTGTAATCTATGATGAGTAACGGAAAGGAATGAGGGGAATCTCCTTGCATTGTCACCGAAATAAGGTGAATTTTAAATTTCAAGTGAAAATATCTGAGGAAATTCAGGGGAAGACAAATGAGCATTAAGAGATACAGACAAACTTCAAGGGGAAGAGTCAGTTTCTTAGCTATTATCATCTCTCTTCTCCTATACACACTAATCTAAAAAAAAGGAAAAAGGCTAACAGGAAAAACACATATTAAAAATAATAATAAAAGATTAGTCTTCCAAGCCCCAACAAATAGCATTAATTTCCTGCTACCAAAGGGAAATGAAGTAACAAAGAAACAGGCATAGACATTTCAAGTATTAAAAAAAAAGAATCAGGGAGGAGAAATGGGGAATAAGATTTAAAGGGAACATTAAACAGTCCAAGTTCGGGCCCTAGTGAAGGAATCACATTAGCATTCTCAGTCACAGATTAAAAAAGTCTATCCTTAAAATGAGATCACCCTTGCAGGATGAGGCCAAACGGTCACTGAGGCAAGCGTCCTGTTGCCCACCGTGGCCGACCAGATGTGTCTGGGGGGCCCATGAACAGGGCTAGCTTGGCCTGTCGTTGCTCCCTGACAACTAGTATTCAGAGGTAGACTGTCTCTGTCCATGGAGGTTCCATTGCAAATGAAGGTAGGTGAGAACCCTGCTGGATGAGACTGAAGGTCCACGAAAGTCCAGCACTGTGTGGGCTCGGGGGGGAGGGCAAGCAAGAGACAACGGAAATACCCCTGTTCTGTGGCTGTTCTTCTGCCATCAACTGGTATTTTGGGGGGCGCAATGCCAATGTTCTTAAAAGGTTTACTCCAGGATGGGCACAAATCAATCTGGATTAATTATTTCAAATGGGCTTCCTTTGGGACAAGCTGGGTCTCTGACAGAAACTCAATCAATACACACAGTTCCTAGTTCTAAGCAGACCATACCAAGCAGGACTTACCTGGTTCCCCGAGCAGCTAGATTCTAAGAAGTGTTTTTTCGAAGACAAGAGAGCTTTTATAAGTATTCCCAGACAGGCTGGAGGGGATGAGCCACCCTTTGAACACACAGGTCTTAATTAGTTTCCAACAAAATGTGTTCCATGCGCTTACTCCTCAATCTCCTCTAATTGCCAGGAGACCTGCTTGTGATCTTGTGCCTATTTTTGGTCGGGGCCATTTTTCATGGGGTTCCTGTTAAGCATGCATGTGGCCATTTTATGGAGCACAGCAAATGTTATAGGCCATTCCGGTGTATCATTAGCCTAACCTCAACCCAGACTCTTGGCCACGTTGCCTTAGCCCTCTTCTTACATCATGACCGTCGGGAGGAGGTCTTCTGATGAGACTGCATTGGGGCGGTGTGTGGGAATTCGGTGTTGCCGACTTTGGAGAGAGCGTGCTTGTTTGTGACACATTTTCGGCGCATTCCCAACTTCTCCCCAGTCCACCTGAGCACTTCCCAACCGCATTGTGATGATTCTTCATACAATAACTCATCTCCCGATCATGTTTTATCTGCAAGGTGGCATGAACATTTCTCCATTTGAGACTTCAGATCATAGTTCTAGGGAGGGCACCTATTATTACGATGAGCTCCAACCAGTTTGGTCCAGACCTCCTGATAGAGTGCCAAATGCTAATGATGTACCAGCCTCTGCTGCTCCTGCACTTCAATGTTCTAGCGCAGCACTCTCCTCCCTTCCATATTTCTTCTCTACCCCCTCTTTTCCAAGGAAGTGGAAGGACGAGGAGCGGTAGAGGTAAGTAGGCAGACAGAGACGGACCACCAATCTGCTGCCTGAGGCGACCACATCAGTTGGCCTCATGGATGGGCCGGCTCTGGTTCACACTGTCTCAATTTCCCAGGAACAGTCTCTATCTCTATTTGAGTTGGGGGGGGGATGTTAGATCTCGTGAAGTGAAATATCTGAATGGACAGGAAGCTGATGAATCTTCCTTATGAGAAACCCGGTTGGTTCATACTGAAGTCCCTTTCGTCCAGGATCATGTTTCGCTACATGCCTCCAGGAAGCTAATGAGTAGGGCATGTAGATAACAGTCCTCCCCCACTGTTTGTCCCCAGCACCTGGTCCTCAGAGGTAGAATACTCCTGCACATGGAGGTTCCACCCTCAAATGCCATTGATCGCGCTGCAAGTAGCAGGCAGAGGCACCCTACTTCAGCACCTTGAGGTAATCATGTAGCCATTATGACTAGTAGCCACGGATATATAGGTATGGATGTATCTCTCTGATTCTGCTCTGCTCGAACTTTTCATGATTAAAAAAAAAAATCTGCCCCAATCATTGTACTAGCAATCCCAGATTTTTTTTTCCTTTAAAGAAATAAAATCTGTACTTACATATAGTTTTTCAAGCATTTTCACATGTTTTCTAGTCAAACTGCTGGACAAATAATCCCCGCTCAGCCATGAAGCTTCCTGGGTGACCATGGGCCAGTCACTATCTCTCAGCCTCACCTACCTCACAGGGTTGTTGGGAGGACAAAAGAAGGGGAGGAACTATGTACACCTCCCTGAGCTCCTTGGAGGAAGGGAGGTATAAAAATCTGAAAAATCAATACAATCAATAAATCATGTCTTGCCACATGCCATATTTGAATATGTCTTTTTTATACCTGTCCATAGCTTATAAAATCTGGTTCTCCTGGAAGAGGAGAGGGGATTGTATCCATGAGTTCTACTGTGAATTGGGGCCAAAGAAAAAATTAACATCTGAAATGTACACACAAGAAAGAGATGTGATATATGAATTCTGTCCGAACATTACAGTGTCGAGCTCAGCATTGCCTACACCAGTGATGATGAACCATTTGGGCTTGGTGTCAAAAAAATTGAAAATGTCTAAATTGACTCTGCTGGTGTGTCCGCCCCCCAAACTTTTAATATTGCTTTGACTACTTTAATAATACTTTGACTATTGCTACTTTTAATAGTAATTTTGAATTGAACTGAACTGAAAACAACTATACAGTAGAACACATTGCATTTTATTTAAATCAATTAGTGACTTTTTTGTTGCTGAGTTTTACTAGAGAATAATTTGAAAGAGGTCTGCCAAAATCCCTGCCCTAAATGTTCAAGACAAGCCTGTAAAACGTTTGCAATAATGTAAGGTGTGCCGGGGCCCTGGGGGAAACACTGGCATGTCACCCAAAACGACCTTGCGTGTCACCTGTAACACGCGTGTCATAGGTTCGCCATCACGGGGCTACACAGTTGCTACGTAAAGGTTTCAGGGAGATATTCTATCTCCGCTAGGAGATGCAGTCAGGGAGTGAACGTCGTATGTTCTCCATACCAAGTGGATCTTCTACCACTGAGCAGTAATCACTTTCTGGATGTTTCAATGCCATGCCTGGTGCATTCTGGGAAAAAATCAAGCTATTGTTTTTGTCAATGGAAAGCAAAGGGCCATCGGCACTGACACCAGCTCAACAAATCTAACTTTGGAGAAGTTCTCAGCCACTGTGGCAAGTCCTGAACATTCGCTCACATATCCCCGCTATTGTTGTTGTTGTTGTTCAGTCGTTAAGTCGTGTCCGACCCTTCGTGATCCCATGAACCATGTCCCGCCAGGCCTTCCTGTCCTCCACTATCTTCCTGAGTTCGCTCATTTTCATGTTCGTTGCATCGGTGATGCTGTCTAACCATCTCATCCTTTGCCTTCCCCTTCTCCTTTTGCCTTCAATCTTTCCCAGCATCAGAGTCTTCTCCAGAGAGTCCTCTCTTCGCATTAGGAGACCAAAATATTTGAGCTTCAGCCCCAGTACCTGTCCTTCCAGGTAACAGTCAGGGTTGATTTCATTTAGGTTTGACTGATTTGATCTCCTAGCAGTCCAAGGGACTCTCAGGAGTCTTCTCCAGCACCACAGTTCGAAAGCATCTATTCTTCGGCGCTCAGCCTTCCTTATCGTATGTTAACTGCCTATTAACCCCGCTATTAACTGCCTGCAAATGGGGCTGTTTGGCTCACTGCTGTATTTATGTCACCTATAAATGGCTTAAGACAGGCATCCCTGCAAAAGGAGGATATTTGTGGATACACAACCATTAAACACAACACCGCTGTCATTAAGGTCTGTATTGCACAGAGCCGACGCTTGGATGTGTGCTATTTCGTTTAGCTCCTGGAGGGCGGAGTATGGCCGGAGTGCGTGTGGCAATGAAGAGTCACTGTGAGATGAGTGAGTTAGACTCACTTAATGGGATGCGATAATTACCGACTGCCTCGTAGGGACTTGCCTAAGCAGCCCCTCCAGGGGCGTGGTGCATGACTGTTCCCGCTTCTGCCACACCTTTGTCATAATGTATGTCAGGGTCATTTTCATAGATGTTGGATGTACCTCCCCTCCCCACCGTTTGAAGGAAAAGAGTTCCTCCAATTGCCCATGTTCAGAGCTGTAGCATGTGTCACTTTGTAGGTATGGTGGCTGCGCATGAGAGTCTGTGCTTCCCCACAACAGTTACATGTCTGTACAGTACATCCCATAATAGACCATTGAACTAAGCGCATGGACCAAGAGATGTGTGGAAACTCTCTGAGAAGTTTCACGGGTCCTGTAGCACCTCAATTGACTTCCATTTGAAATGCTCAATGTTTCTTCTTGGGAGGAAGCCAGAAATACTGGATCAGACCAAAAGCCCATCTAGTCCAGCTTCCTCTAGCTCACAGTGGCCCACCAGATGCCTCTGGGAGCACTCGAGACGACAAGAGACCTGTATCCTGTTGCCACTCCCTTGCATCTGGCATTCAGAGAGAGGCAACCCCTAACCTGGTTCAGTGGTCTAACCTGGTGTAAGACAACTCACGACCCGTAACTCAGTAGTAGAGAACTTCCTTTACCTGCAGACAGGTCAGATTCAATCCCCAGCAACATCTTGGATTGAGAAAGACCCTGTCTGAAACTCCAGCCGGTCACTGCCAGTCAGTGGAGACAACACTGAGCTGGATGGACCAAGGGTCTGACCTCCATGGGAGGTGTTTCTTGTGTTCAGGTGAAGACAGCTGCAAGACAGCTCCTAACCCTAACCCTTACCCAACCTCACAGTGTGGTTGTGAGCATAAAAAGGAGGAAGAACCTTGTGTATAAACCAGGGGCGTCGCGACGACGCGCGACACCCCTGAGCGGGGGCGCGCGTCACCCTTAAGGGGGAGGCTCCGCCCCCGCGCGTGACGTCACGCGCAGGAGCGGAGCGCCCTCCCCGCTCCGTTTTTGGCTCATTTTAGAGCCAAACGGACCCAGGGGAGGGCGGACAGGCCCACCTCCACCGCAAAAATGTAAGTGAGGGGCATCGCGCGTCACCCCTATACGCATGACGCCCCCCGGCGGCCTGCCCCCCCGCTTCCCCCCGTCGACGCTAGTGGTATAAACCTTGAGATCCTCGAAGGAGTAGATAAGATGTAGCTTCTTCTTCTTCTTCTTCTTCTTCTTCTTCTTCTTCTTCTTCTTATTATTATTATTATTATTATTATTATTATTATTATTATTACTACTACTACTACTACTACTACTACTACTACTACTACTACTACTACTAATAATAATAATAATAATAATAATAATAATAATAATAATAATAATAATAATAATAAAGTCTGTTGTCCCCTTTATCTAAACCCTCTGTTTAGTACATATAGCTTTCCTCTGTTGAATCACTTTCTGAATATAGTAATGAGTTGAGGGGGGACAAAGTAGCAACTGAAGTCTAGTTGATCCAGCACATCATGGCCCACAAGCAAAAGTCCATTAAAGCCAACGATTAGATGTTGCCCTCAGCATAGAGATGCACCAGATAGGTGAGACTTGGGAAGAGACACATGTTCATCATGTCTAATTGGTTTTCCCTGGAAAGACTTTCCGGTAACAATCAGAGTTCCTGGAGAAGCACAGTCTCAAAGGAGATCTCGTGTTCTGTCAAGAGGTGCCCCTCACTACGGATTTCGAGGAATGGGCAGGCAATTTCCTTTTAACGTGTGGCAACGGTGTCGATGGCTGAATGGCTGGTAGAATATTGGGTGTACCAATGGACTCATTGTAGCTTGAAAGTCTCAGTGAATCAACGTAGGAAACGAGACCTTCTATATACAGGACTTTTGATCTCTGGAGGGATGTGTTGAAGGTATGAAGCTTCTTTACACTTAAATCAGACCATTGGCCCATTTGGCTTGGTGTGGATCGACAGTGGTTTCAAGCAAGGTCTTCCCTCTTTAACATCCAAGCTGTGAACTTCTGCATGCAAAGCATGGTGTGGGGAAGGGTAGAGGAACAGACTCCAGGTGCCAACGCTTGCAAATGACATAATGTCCGTGTAGAATGGCTACTGAAGAGATGGGTCTGGGAGGGGTGGGAGCCAAGTGATAGCTGGTTCCAATGGGAGTAGCTGTGGGAGTGAGCAAGGAAATTTCCCAGGGCCTCTAGATGGTGATAAACCCTCAGCAGATGCCCAACCACACTATCCTCAGATATTGGGCCTGCATGACCCACTCAGGGTAGCCTGCTCTGCACTCTGAGAACCACAAAATGAAAAGGAACTTGGCTAACACAGGGCCGGTCCGTCCATGAGGCCTACTAAAGCAGTTGCCTCAGGCATCAGGTTGCGCTCATCTCTGTCCGCCTTCTTGCCTCCACTGCTCCTCTTTCTCCTTCCGCTCCCTGGATTGGAAAAAGGAAGAGCGGGACAGAGAGGACGAGGAAATGCGGAGGGGATGACATCAGAGGATCAATGCCCATCAGCAGTGGCATCGGGTAAGGCATTTGCCATGCTGCCTAAGGTGTCAGGAGGTCTTAGGCCTGCCCTGGCTAACTGTCCTGAGTCTGACCTGAGTCGGACCTGGCCAGTCCTGAGTCTCTGAAGAGCTGTTGCTGCTCGGACAGTCAGAGTTTCTTTATATTGAACTCTTCTTTGTTGTCTGCATTCCCACATTAAAAATAGACATCGGGTGGCTCACAGCATAACATGGTTAAAACAATCCAGCATAGCTCAGTGCCCATCCAGCAGTGGGTGAAAAACAGCCTAAAAATATCCTGTAATAAAAAGTCATCTTGTTGCTTCGACTGTGTCATGCGTCTCCTTAAACTGTCCTCCCGTCCAGTTCTGGATCCAGCGTAAGCGTCAAATCACTCCATGGTTTGCTGGTGAATTTGCACCGAGTGCATCTCTTCCTACGAGACAAGGATGGTCGAGCTCAGAGGTGGCCAAACTGCGGCTCCTGAGCCACACGCGGCTCTTTGTCGTATAATGTTGTGGCTCTTGGAATGACGTTGACTGAGCTCCTTTTTTGCGTCACAATTATTAATATAAAAGAGAAATAAGAAATTGTCAAGCTTTGTCATGATTTACCAGGTATAAACTGAGAGTACGCTGGATTAAAACATCAGTTTAATATTCATGGTGAGTAAATAGATTTAAGAATGTAAATGCTTCTTCAATATTGCGGCTCTCAAATGTCTCTCTTATTGCTCTCAAACACCTGAAGTTAATCACATGTGGCCCTTACGCAGGTTTGGCCACCCCTGGTCTAGCTCTTCACATCCAGCAGAAACTGCCACTTCTGTGTAGAAATAGGGAAGCCGGAAGGTGAAGGGGACTAGCCCCTCTCTGCCCCCAGGGCCCACTTCTAACAGTCTTGTGTCGTCCCCCCCCCTTATATCCCAACACCTTCCTGTTTCTGACCTTTGCTCTTCCAGTTCCATCAGCCTCAGCCATCTCAAAGTCATCTCCTGTTCTCTCAAATATCTCCTACCTTCCTGCCCATTAGAACTGGCACTCCCTACCAGAAGACCTACGTGGTGCCACCTATGTGACTTTCTTCAGATCTCACCTCAAAATGTCCGTTTTCCACAAAGCTTTTGGCCCAGCCTCCTAGTCTCCATATATCACATTGTCACAAAGCCTAAATCAAGGCCCATCCGTGAGGCCAACTGAAGCTGTCGCCTCAGGCAGCAGCCTGGCAGGGGGCACTCACTTCAGTCCATCCACTCCCTCCACTGATTGTCCTGTCCCCCCCCCCAATTCCTGGATTAGAAAATGATGAAGGGGGCAAATTGAAAGTGTGGAGGAGAGAAGAGTGGTGGGCTAGAGTGCCAAACAAGCAGAGGCTGTTACAAAGAGGGGCAGCATTTGGCCCCCTCCTCAGAAGCCTCATGCCTTCATGAGATTTGCTGCCATCTTGGATCTCACGAGATTTCACAAGATCCAAAACGGTGGCACCCGAAAAAGGTAAGTTTTACCTTTTTTGAAGCAGCGGTGGAGGCTTCCACTGGGCCCAGAAAGCCCGGGACCGATCCGGGACCAGAGCCCATTACCTGGGATGGTCCCGGTCATTCCGGGATGGATGGTAAGTCTAACCAAAGGTCAGAAACAGGCCTTTTCACTCTGGGCAAAGTGTCATATCCACAGAAGGCCCTGGAAATGTGATTTCTCTTAGTACTTATCTAGCAAGCAGTGTAAGTGCTACAGAAACCAGCCTCCTCTGTGGATTGGCTCAGATTACAATCTGAAGGCAAAGCAGAAATTCAAGGTCTTCCACTATTGCTCTCTGTGTGCCCTTGCTGTAATCTTCCCCACACCTCAAGAGAAAATCACTTTCTTTGCACTCAGCATGTTGGGTGGGTGTGCTGATTTATGTCTCTGCCTCCAGCGAATGTGCTTGAAAGCAGCAGGTGTGTTTTAGTCTAATGAGGGCTTCCTTCCCATTTTCAGCCTTGTCTCTGCATGGGAACAGCGCCCTCTAAAGGGAGGAGAGGAGGACACCAAACAAGCTGTGGAACAGGGAGATTTCTGCAAGTGGCAACTGTAAGCTCTGTAAACCTGTGTTGGGATGGCAAACTGCAATTCAAAAAAAGTCAGAATGTTGGCAGCGAGAAGGATTAGGACATATGCAGGGGTCAACACAAAGGAAATATGCACTTATTTCACTTACTGTATGTGCATTACAGTAGGTGAGGCCTAGGAAGTTGTATCAAAGTCTGCTGGTCAATGTGCCAAGTTTTTTGCCCCAACCTGAACATTCTTAAAATGACACCTCCCCATTTTGGCTGTTCACGGACAACAAATGGGGGGGGCATTTCACCCCTGTGCAAATATCAACAGGAGGGTACATGTGATTGTGTCCAAATTATTTTCGTGTCGTGCACTCCGATGCATTTTTGTGTGTTTGGTGCTCTGCGCCCAATTTAAATGCAGATATTTTGCCTGAAATTTCATTTCCAGTGTTGCCCAGTGGTTGGAGCATTAAACTCTCAGACTGTGAAGACCCAGATTAAAATACCACTCAGCTATGAAGCTCACTGGGTGATCTTGGACCCAGGGATGATTCCAGGTTCCTGGAGGCTGTGGGGGAAATCTCTGCCCTGCCCTTTGTGGCATCCTATGCCAGGCCGCTGAGTGAAAATTGGGAGTTTTCACTGTCACTGATACTGTGGTTTCAGGAATGAGACTGGTCAGGTGCGGGCTGTTTGATGGGTGGAGTTATTGCCGGGGGCACCCCCGGGCGACATGGGGAGGTGACAAGATGGGTGGCGGCACCAACCACTCCATTTTGGCAGTGGGAGCAGCGGCGATGGGTTTGGCCCACCCTCCTGCCCTGCGTCTCTGACGCGATGTGCAGCAGCAGTGGCGGTGATGTCACTTCCGGTAGTGATGTCACGGGAGCTGCAAAGCGACATCACTGCTGCTGGGCATTGATCCTCTGATGTCATCCCTACTTGGTCCAATCAATCTCAACCTAGTCTGCCTCACAGGGTTGCTGTGAGTACAAAATGAGAGGGACCATGTGTTTTGCTCAAGCAGTTGTCTCAAGCACCATTTGTAGACTTCCCTTGAATATCCCACAGATGTCAAAACCCCTCAAGTCGCTTTGAACTTCTCATCAGATAAAGTTCTAAACATCATTGTGATTGCACAAAGGCCCAACCCAAACGGAGATGTATTAAGTGATTAGACTTGCCTTCAAAATGACCTCCTGTCACATGTGTGTAGTCCTTAATTGTGCCTGAGTGGCTTTTGCTCCTTGCCCCGGGGGGAGATGAGTTGACAACAGGTTGCCTTACATTGGCAATCTAACCCACTCACCAAATCACAAATAACTGGAGCCATGTGCTAACCACTAGGCTAGGAGGGTTACCTTATATAATTATCTGTTCTTACCTTGATTGACTCACTTCATCCTGAAATGGAAGATTCGAGATAGATCATGCCAACTCATAAATCATGTTGTATGCAGGTTTCCATGCATCCATGCATCATATCATATCATATTGCATGCATGATATCGCTGCAAATCATAAATCATGTCCGATAAATGAGGTTCTGAATAACTTCTAACCATATCCAAATGACGCCCCGCTAAAATCAGGATTAGAATCACAACTCCTCTCAACAGTTAATAATTCAAACCAGAAGGAACCTCAACTCTGTAGCTTTCACGGCCAGAAAAGATACAAATGGATTCCAACTTCACAGGATTAACAGCCATGTAGAAATATTTATGTTTACAAATGTCTACAACGTGAACACGTAAGAAACAGTTTAAAAACACCAATCTATAGGATACAACTTTACTGATACCTGAGAAGGTCCGCAGCGTGTAGACGAAACGTTGTATCCTATAGATTATTATTATTTATTTTTATTATTATTTTTCACATTTTTATACCGCCCTTCCTCCAAGGAGCTCAGAGTGATGTACATATTTCCTCCCCTCCTTTTTGTCCTCACAACAACCCTGTGAGGTAGGTGGGGCTGAAAGATAGTGACTGGCCCAAGGTCACCCAGGAAGCTTCGTGACTGAGCGGGGATTTGAACCTGGATCTTCCAGGTCTAAGTCCGACTCCCAAACCACTACACCATCCTGACTTAGATTAATGTTTTTAAACTGTTTCTTACGTGTTCACGTTGTAGACGTTTGTAAATATAAATATTTCTACATGGCTGTTGATCCTGTGAAGTTGGAATCCATTTGTAACCTCAGCTCTGTTGGGCAACTTTGAAGAACAACATGAATTGTTTCACCAAATTTTTAATGTGGCATGAAGCCAGTTTGAGGCCGTCTGCGGATTCAGAGAGTGGTGTCATTGGTTTGCTGGGCGTACCCACCTCTGTCTCTGGTGGCGGGGGGGGTGAGACAGAAGTGGGACTAAATTGGTGGTTGGGACCAGCCATGGATTGAATGAGGCCCAAAAAACTGAAGCACAACTCAGACAAGATGGAGGTTCTGCTGGGTTTTATTAAAGCCCTAAAAAGCTTCAAACATGGCTACCTGCTTCCACTTCCCTGCACAAACCTCTCTGCACTTCGTAATCTTCTTCAGTGGTCCCTCTGCCTTCTGTAGAGTAGTGGGTGGTAACTGGAAGCAGGGCCTTCTCAGTTGTGACCCCCCCCCATCTGTGGAACTCTATTTCCAGAGAAGACTGTCTGGTGGCAGATTTGATGTCTTTCTACCATTGAGCAAAACCTTTTGAATTTGCCCAGGTTTAAATGCTTTTAGAACTCCTTGCCACAGGATGTGGTGAAGGCACCTGGCCTGGATGCCTTTAAAAGGGGATTGGACAGATTTATGGAGGAAAAGTCCATCACAGGTTACAAGCCATGACGGGGATAAGCACCCTTCTGGTCTTAGTAATAGGCTATCTCTTAATGCCATATGCAAGGGAGTGGCAACAGGATACAGGCATCTTGTTGTCTTGTGTGCTCCCTGAGGCATCTGGTGGGGCCACTGTGAGATACAGGAAGCTGGACCAGATGGGCCTTTGGCCTGATCCAGCAGGGCTCTTCTTATATTCTTATGTTCGATGTGCTATTTTCTTGCCTCTATTCGTTTTATTCTCTCTTGCTGTTTGCTGTGACCCACCCTGGGTGTGTGCATGTGTGTTTAAATGAATATGGTATATGCATTTTAAAAATGTTTCTATGAATATGGAGTTGGTATATCTATTGAATTCATGGAGAGGTACTTAGAAAGCCAATGTCTGCTCGCAGATCTTTCATTCATTTACAGTAGTTCAACATTGTCTACGGTGCGTTGCAATGGACCCCCAAAGTTTCACACAGAAAGGAATCTTGCCCACATCTACTTGAAGATGCCATAGACTGAATGTGAGACCTTCTGCCTGCACATGATGTGCTCCACTAATGAACTTCATAAGACCACTAACAACAGCACAATCCTATGCACGTCTTCTCAGAAGTCCCATTGTGTTCAGCCCTAGGCTGCAATCCTATAATACTTTCCTGGGAGTAGGTTCCTTTGAGCATAATGGGACTTACTTCTGAGTAGGCATGCATAGGCTTGCCTTATGAGTTCACGGCATGGATGAGTCCTGATTTGGAACTCAGAGCACAATCCCTTTCAAGTCTACTCCTAAGTAAGTCCCACTGAGTTCAGTGGGGCTTACTCCCAGGTAAATGTGGATAGGAATGCTGTCTCAATCTTTTAACCATGACCTGGGAAGCAAAACTCAGTACTCAGTGATGGATTGAATGATTTAATATATAGCGAAGAAATAAACATTTGCAGAGATTTTGAAAGAGGAATGAGAGTCGTACAGGCAACTGCAACAAAAGAGCTTCTACTTTCGATAGTAAACCCATTCAAAATACCAATGTGTATTGAAATGTGATTCAGGCTGCAATCCTATCCACGCTTACCTAGGAGTAAGTCACACTGAAATAACAGAACTTACTTCTGAGTAGACATGCATAGGCACGTGCTGTCGGTTTTACTCACGTCGCCATTATGTCATGCTGGGTGAGAGTCAAACAGACTCTATGAGAAATACATTATGGTATTGATTGGACTCCTATGCGGTTACGCTATCAAAGTAGCACCCCACTGTTTTTATGATGGACCCATAGTTCAGAAAAGATGTGAGGAAAGACCGTCCGGTTGGAAAAGAGAGACACAACAAGAACGTAGTTGGATTGCAGATGTTCTGCAGATGTATAATCTGGAATGATGGGGGCTCAGATGTTCTGAAGTCCACATGCCAGAGGTCATCCATGTTGTTTATCTGCCGTTGTTTCCTTGCGTTCCTCCTGAGATTACAGGAAGGGGTACCTGCTGCGGTACCAGGTTGCAAAGCTTGAGCCGTATCCAGACCCTAATCCTGACTCCAACTCATTGTAGACGGGACCTTCATACAGGAAAGCAGATGATCCTCCAGAGCCTCGAGCACAGGGGTTCTCCTGCTGGATGCTGAGGGGTTCGCTGGGGCAGTAGATGGCCGGCCCGGGGATTGTCAGGACAAAGGGCGGGGGTTGGATCGTAACAGTGGTAGGAGGGCAGGATGCGTAGCACTGGTTTCTTCCAGACATCCTTTTTTGTGGGGTAGGTGCCTCTGGAACAACATCAGGCAAGAAAATAAGCAGGAAGCATTGTAATATGGGAGGGCTTTTGTTGTGGCAGTGTGTGTGTGTGTGTGTGTGTGTGTGTGTGTGTGTGTGTGTTTGCAATTCTGCACACCTCCAGCGTACAAACTGGCGGCAGGTGCATCATTTAGGATTCCTGAGAATTTCAAATTTGATCAACGGAAAGTTTCTAGTCCTGGAGACTGAGAAGATGAGTTGCAACGTACGGGCAGTGCATGCTAAAAATCACTCACTCATTCACTCACTCACTCACTCACTCACTCACTCACTCACTCACACACACATGCACACGCTCACGCATGCGCACGCACACACACACACACACACACACACACACACACACACAGCATGTTTACCTGCTTGTCCACGGAGAAGAAGGTGGTAGATGCTCTTGGAGGAGCTCAAGTGATTCTTTTATATCGTTTTAATTGTACCGGTGACACTTAATCGGGTACATGTGTAGATTTTCATGGCATGTTGCTATGCATAGAGAAGTAATATTTATGGGGTTTTTTGCCATGTGAAATCAGCTCTTAAACTAGAAGAAATAAAGCGAGTTCTTACACTAGTCCGTTGAGATTCCTGTAGCTTTGATCCTACCGGTATGGAAAGCGGGCGATCCAAGCGGACTCTCCAAAGCAGACAAAGTGATAAAAACTTTTTCTTCTTGGCTTGCTTGACGTTTCATCCAGACCCTTTGGATTTTCTCAAAAGCAGAGAGAACTCAGCTAATGCTCAGAAGTTGTTCCTTCTTCAACTTCGGAACAACTTCTGAGCATTAGCTGAGTTCTCTCTGCTTTTGAGAAAATCCAAAGGGTCTGGATGAAACGTCAAGCAAGCCAAGAAGAAAAAAGGACTTTGTTTTTATCACTTTGTCTGCTTTGGAGAGTCCGCTTGGATCGCCCGCTTTCCATACCGGTAGGATCAAAGCTACAGGAATCTCAACGGACTAGTGTAAGAACTCGCTTTATTTCTTCTAGTTTAAGAGCTGATTTCACATGGCAAAAAACCCCATAAATATTACTTCTCTATGCACTTAATCAGGTGTCACAAGGTTGCTTTCTCGTTCTGGTTTCTCCCTTAGCTCAGCACTGATTTGAGGCTGATGATCCAAATAATGAAGTAAAAGGGAACAGTAATGAAGTAAAAGGGAAAAGTACAGTACATGGAACAAGCAAGTGTGTAAAATAATATTATCTGAACTCATGGATCTCAAACTTGATGAGAAAGAAAACGCATGTGCGCACACACACACACACACACAAACAGACACACACACACACACACACACACACACACACACACACACACACCTCTGCCATTTTTAGACTGTGCAGATTAGCTTCCAGAGGTACAGGTCATGCCTTGTGAAGTCTCAAAAGCTGGAAGGGAATAATTCTGGCAACTGTCTTTGATGAGCAGATCATACTGCTTTACAGGTTACAGCCCAATCCTAATCAACTTTCCAGCGTCTTTGCAGCCGCCATGCAGCCACAAAGTAAGAGAACAAACATTCCTTTATATTGAGGAGCCTGTGACTGCCCCTCCCCCCCACCGCAGGGCGCAGCATGCACTCTGTGGGCACAGCTGCATAGGCACTGAAAAGTTGGTTAGGATTGAGCTGTTAATTCATTTTGAAATCCAACAGGCTGAGCATCAAGAAATCAGGTTTAGCTACATTGAAATGGTGTATAAATCAATTAGCCAGAGATTGAGACATTGGCTATTTAGGGAACGTCCATAGCTCAGTGACAGTGCAACTTGTTTTGCAATATGGAAAGTCCCGGGTCAATTCCTCCACATGGGTTTGAGGAAGTCTCCTGACTACCAGTGACACTGCTGGTTAGGCTGACGAACCAGTGCTCTGGTTTAGCAAAAGACGGCTTCATATCTGTTCATAGAAGCTTCCAGAATCGGATTCCGAATGAATAGAAGCAAGACTTACCTCCGGGCAAGAAAATAGGTAGCTGCCTCAGTTCTCTTACGAGCAAGACCAGCTCCCAATCCAGTCCTCAATGAAATAACAACCCAAGTGACATTTCAGAAGCGCTTGGCAGATTCTTACCTTATCTCTGGCGAGAAGAAACTGCAACTGTTTCCTGAGAAGGTTTTAGAAGGTTCTGGGGCTGCGAGTGTTTTTATACCACTTTGGGGACAGTTGCCAGGATATGGCCCATGTTTTTCCCCCCCACATATGACACTAATTAACGTCCTCCCCAATTTCTGTGGGAACGGCTGCTCCACCAAATTACTCTTAATTATTCGTTTCAACAGGTTGTGGAGGTGAGGCTGTCAGAATCGCTGATAAGAACGTTATCGCGCAGGTTTCTGTCGTTTTTCCTGGAACAAATTCATAACTCATTTTGCAGCGTTACTCGGGATGAGCATTGGAGCTCAAATTCCTCTTCTGGGGAAAAAAAAGAATCAGAATATCAAGGATTTATAAAACGATGATGGTGGGGGGGACGGACAAATGGGTGCCAAATACAAAACAATAGGCATAGTTTATTCTGTACAGCATGGGTCAGACTCATTCATAGAACTCATGTTCCAGAGCATGTCTAACTTGAGCATTAAGGGACAGCTGGGTGAGCATAGGAGAGGCATGTGCACTTCTAATGCCCAGTGGCACTATCTTCATGAACATGGAGGTGGTGGTAGTAGAGGGAAGGAATCTCTTGACAACTCTCTCAGAACATGGGAACGAAACCACTTGGGTGTAGATCCAGAAGACATGAGAGAAATGGACTCTTCCACACCAGGTACAATAAACATATGGAATTAACTATGACAGACATGAAGATGGAAGCTTGTAAGGGACATTCTGGGAGGGACACACACACACACATGCTACCTATCAGCCAGTTGGAAATAGGAGACTGGTCTCCACTGCCTTCACCTGACATATTTTGTTGTATTTGCACCTGAAAAATAACTGAAATTCCCCCCCCCCCTTTCTGCCACCTGTGAAAGGGGAGAAAAGAGGGAAGGGAAGATCAAGATGGGAAGTTGCAGTTAAGATCTGCTTTCCATTCATTTGTTTTTATGGGGATTTCCCATTATGGAAAGGAGGTCAGACCCACCCATGGCCATGGTGCCAAAGATTCCCCAATACCTGGAACTGGCTCTACTCAGAGGCGTAATGCCCTGCTAGGGTGCTTGGGAATTATAATTTCCTGTGCTTCCCGATTCAATGAAATTAGTGTTGGACATTACATGTTTATATTTCTTTGTACTGGAACTAGATGAGTGTGTGTGTGTGTGTGTGTGTGTGTGTGTGTGTGTGTGTGTGTGTGTGTGTGTGTGTGTGTGTGTGTGTGTGTTGGTTTTTTTTTGTTTTGGTGGAGTTCTCCAGTTCTCCTCTTGGTCTTTTGCTTACCACATCATTCTTTGGACAAATCACACATCCTCTTGGCAGCCTCGCCCTGTGCTCATTGTTCCCCCCTCTTCCTTTAACGTTCATAGTCAATCATCATTATATCCTTCATTCAAGATATCATTGAAGTCTCAATGAGACCGGCAGCAGATGACCTGCCCTCCGTTCCGTTGGGATGAAACAACAGGCCTTCATTAGAGAGTTTTACCTGGTTGCATCAGGTTTTTTTTTTCCCAGATGTGATCGTATTGTTTAAAAGGGCGCTGTAGGGTGCCATCTGCAAGCGGCTGCTGTTAATTACAAAGCACTTGAAAGGCAATAAACATTTTAATGAGGGCTTGCCTATCTCACCTAGATCTCTGCTCATAGGAAGGCTCTCCCAAGCTATTTTTTTCCCCTTTGTGGATAAACAAATGTGCTGAAGCTGACCGCAGTTTTAAAAGTAGCAGTGGATAGGTGCCAACTGTCCTTAATTTATAGGTGGACAAGGTTTATTGTCATGTCCCTGATTATTTCTGGCCCAATTTTGTCCTCTGGGCTATGCTTTCTGGAGAAGCGTGAGTTTCTAAGCTCTGTCATTTTGGGCTCAGCTCTTTTTCTCTCCCCAGGGGCTTTGGAAGGGGAATGCCTGAATTGAATGGGTGGGACACAGCCTGTTGCTAGCATAGATGCACCCTCTGTGTGTGTGTGTGTGTGTGTGTGTGTGTGTGTGCGTGCGTGTGTGTGTGCGTGCGTGTGCACGCGCATGAACACTAAGGGCACACATGATGTCAGGAGAGAGATGTTTCATTACAATAAAATTATAGTGCTGTTTCCATTAGTACATTTTGTGGCCATTTTTTGATGCTTTGGAAAAAATGCTTATGATTTTTTTTATTACCTTCTGATTAGAGTTTCTTTTAAAACAACAAGAGGTCCTACATTGGAAGGGGGGGAGGAATCCCAGCAAAAAGACTCCTTTGCTAGGAGCCTAACAGTCAATCCTAACTAAATGCTGCCAGCATGGGCTCTGCTGCATCCCGCGGGCAGCTGGAGACTATGTGGGGGTGGAGAAGTAAGAAAATATTTCTTTGACTTACCCACCTCTGCTCCTGCATGGTCTCCAATAGGTCTACTCAGATCTGTGCCAGCTCTTTAGCTGGTGCATGTTCGAATAGAGGGAAGGAGGCGTATCAAGGCAGGATTTTGACAGAGCCGTTGCTGCCGATATCCGCCCCCACCTGCCCCAACATGCCCCGCAGAGGTCTCAATCTCCTCCCCGCTCTGTTCCCATTCCATCCCAATGCAACCCCCACCCCTGCTGGTTAACCCGGCGCCCCTCTGGCACTGCCGCCTCTCGCAACAGCGCTTGGAAAATGGCAACCAGTTCCGCTCTCATAAATCCCTCCGTGCGCCCACTGCAATCCCTCAAATGCCATTTATTGATTGTAAAAAATGTGTATTATTATTAAGAACATTTATACAGTATACCGCTTTTCAACAAAAAGTAGAACTCAAAGTGATTTCCGTAGCTAAATGAGTAAATAAATGGTTCCCTGTCCCCAAAGAGCTCACAATTTAAAAAGAAGAAGAAGCTCTACATCCTATGCTTTCCTTCTTCCACTCTGGAGATGCTCAGCATTACAAACAACAATGAAATAAAAGAAGCATGTACTGTATCTTGTTGACAGATAAAATGACAGCTTGCCCATATGGGCTTATGGAAGTGAGAACGTTCAGCATTTTCTTGGTAGAAAGTTGGCCGTGCTTTATATATACAGTATAAAGATGATTGGTATATCAATATATTACAGTATACTGTATATAATGTGATGAGCAGGGCCAACCCAAAGACCTTCTGATGCCCTTTGCCTGATTATGTGCCAGCTTCTGCTCTTCCTACTTTTAGCTCAGCTCTCTCTCTCTCTCTCTCTCTCTCTCTCTCTCTCTCTCTCTCTCTCTCTCTCTCTCTCTGTCCCCCTTTTCCAAATCCCGAGAGCAGAAGGAGAAGGAAGAGCAGTGGAGGCAAGCATGTGGACAGAGAACAACGCCCCCCTCACCGATCTACTGCCTGAGGCGACTGCTTCAGTTGGCCTCATGAAGGGGCCGGCCCTGGTGCTGAGCTTGAAATACGGAGACCTGAAAATGAAGTCCCCATTCGCTCGTCAAGCTGACAGATCGATTTGGAGCAGTCACACTCGACCCCGCCTACTTCTCAAAGTTCTCGTGAGGACACGCCGGGGGATACTTGTGTGTGATGCTCAGCACTCTCGGAGGAAGGGTGGATAGCAATGTGTCAATCTGAAGCCCAATTGAATTGACTCATTAAGTGTGATATGTGCTGCTTTTGTGTGTGTTTGTTTTTAAAATATCCCTTTGTTAAGATGAAGCTGTCAGCAAGCGCTGATTCATGCAGAGAGGTGCAGGGGATGGAAAAGGCGTGTACAAAATCCGTACAGCACATGTTCTAGAGGATCTTAATGTGCTTTTTAGAGCATGAGATTTATGTGGCATCAATCCTGTTGGGCAAAGCAGTGCCACATCAGCTTTTTAGGGAACCTGGAGCAACACCTTGAACTTATTTTCCCCATATGCTCCCTACTGTGAAGTAAGGAATAATATATAAAATTAAAATTAAGGGAACCCACAACAGTATTTTAAATGAATAGGGAGATGGGTGGGAGCTCAATATTGATTCTTCTGAATATCCAGGCTGGTGTAGTGGTTTGGGAGTTGGACTTAGACCTGGAAGATCCAGGTTCAAATCCCCGCTCAGCCACGAAGCTTCCTGGGTGACCTTGGGCCAGTCACTATCTCTCAGCCCCACCTACCTCACAGGGTTGTTGTGAGGACAAAAAGGAGGGGAGGAAATATGTACACCACTCTGAGCTCCTTGGAAGAAGGGCAGTATAAAAATGTGAAGAAAAAAAAACTGAATGCACTTCTGCAAGGATGGTGCAGTGGTTCTTGAGCTGTCCTGGAAGATCCAGGTTCAAATCCCTGCTCAGCCATGAAGTTTCGTGGGTGACCTTGGGCCAGTCACTATCTCTCAGGCTCACCTACCTCACAGGGTCGTTTTGAGGACTAAAAGGAGGGGAAGGCTGCAATTCTATCCCCATTTATGTGGGACTAAGGGCGCAATCCAATCCTACTTAGGCCGCCATTGTAACCAGTGGCACAGCGAAAACGGGAGGCCCCAGAATGGAAAGCGGATTCAAATCCCCTCCAAAGGGGGAATTCAAAGGGGATTTGAATCCCCTTTCTGTTCTGGAGCCTCCTGTTTTTGCTGCACCACTGGTTACAACGGCAGCCTAAGTAGGATCGGATTGCGCCCTAAGTTCCATTAACTATAATAGGACTTACTTCTGAGTAGACTTGCATAGGATTAGGCTCTAAGGCTGCAATCGTGCACACACTTCCATGGGAAGAAGTCCTATTAAAATTACTTTTTCAGTACATATGCTGCAAGAAATCTTTGAAAAAGGCAGAAATCAGTAGTTGGTTGAAACTAGGGAATTTTGTGCTAGGGAGTGATCCTGAAATTTGGGTCAAATGTCTTTTTTTAAAACTACAGTGAAACACTTTTTTTGAAATGTACAAGTCCTCAAAGTCATTTTGTTATAAGTCATTTTGTTTTAAAGTTGTTGAGAGAGAGAGAGAGAGAGAGAGAGAGAGAGAGAGAGAGAGAGAGAGAGAGAGAGAGAGAGAGAGAGAGAGAAACAATTCCTGACTGGGGCTACTGTCTGTGTGGAGTTTGAACAGTCTCCCCATGTCTACATGTGTTTTCTCTGACCCGGAAAGCTCACATTTATTTCAATAGTTATTACTAGAAGTGTTCTGGGTCTAGTGCTCTAGAAGTGTTCTAGAAGTGACCAGAAATATGCCATAAACTCGTTTTTATGTATATCAATTAGCCTATGGTAAAATTGGTTTCGTTATAAGTCCTTTTGCTTAAAGTTGCCAATTCCAAGAACCTGTCGACAACTTTAAGTGATGACTTCCTGTACATGAAACTACAGTTCCCTGCTTTCCTTTCGGGAAGCCATGACAGTGAAATGGGTAGAAACTGAGACATATTTCCCATTGAGTAGGCTTACCAGATCTCCAACCGAGGCAGAGTGCTAGACCTTTAGGAGAAGGAATGTGGGCAGATGTAGCCTGTTAAACTTTAGAACACAATCCTAGGCATCCATGGGGCTTGCTTCTGAATAGACATGCCTAGGATTGTGCTCTAAGGTTTAGCAAGCTACATTTGCCCACATTCCTTCTCCTAAAGGTCTAGCACTCTGCCCTGGTTGGAGATCTGGTAAGCCTACCATTGAGAGATGTTTTGCATGTTCAGTGGGTGGGTTGAGGCAGTTTCTTCAGTGATGTGTTCTCCTAGGGATGAATGGATCACTTTGTTTCCATTCCATCTGAACATCATGCAGCTTTCATTGATTTACATTTCAGTCTCTTCTGATAAACATCCCTGGATTATTTCCCATCGCTCTGTGTTTCATTGCGATATGTTGCAAAAAAAATCCATTTGTGTCTATTTCCCTGAAAACATACACAATGGTTAGAACCTGTAGATGTGTCTGTATGTGAAAAAAATTCCAGTCCTCCAGAATTTTAGGAGGGATACAGCTCCATTGCAAATCTGGGAAAGTGACGCATGCAGTACCACTCCTTGTTCCCTATCTCATCTCTCAGATGTAGATATGGACTTAATAGGATTTGCAGTCTTCCTTCTGGAATTTGTCGGCTGCTTCCAGATTTGTTCATCGCCAAGCGTCAGTTCAGCGAGATTCTGGTACCTATGGGATCACAGAGCAGATCACAACTCCCATGGGGCATGAGGGACACATATAAGAATTTCACAGGTGTTTAGAACCCTCCTTGTCTTTACAGAAAACCTGATGGACGCTCCTTGAAAATTCGTAGTAGTTCTGCCTTAGGCGGAGCCCTGAAATTTGCTTCACTTTGGGTGAATTCTGGTGCCAAAAATTTGCTTCACTTTGGGTGAATTCTGGTGCCAAACCAAGCGATATTCAGAACTCGCTGGAAAAATTACATTTGTCTTCTAGACGCTGGTTTGGCTTCCCATGAATAATGTTCTGATTAAAGGTAAAGATCTCCCCTGCTTGAAAGCCAGTCATGTCTGACTCTAGGGTATGGTGCTCATCTCTGTTTCTAAGGCTGTAGAGCCAGCGCTGTCCGAAGACACTTACGTGGTCATGTGGCCAGCATGACTAACGGAACGCCATTTGGTACCTATTTATCTACTTGCAATTTCTTGCTTTCGAACTGCTAGGTCGGCAGGAGCTGGGACAGGAAATGGGAGCTCACTCCGTCACACGGCACTCAGGTCTAGAACTGCTGTCCTACCGACCTTCCAGTCTGAAGTTCAGCATCTTAACCACTAAGCCACCGCAACATTCTGATTGCACACCTCAAACGACACGTCTTTGAGTTTACGGTGCCAAGTTGAGGCACAGTTGATTCTATCAACTCATGTCTGTTGCCTGTGTAGACCGGGTCTTTGTCCGAGATTAACCTTCCACACGCTTGCAGAATACAGGGAGCCGAATCCTGACAGCTGATGCTGGCACCACATGCTAACATTTTATGCCTGATGTCTGACTTGGAAAGGTTGCCAACTCTAATTGAAGCAATTCCTGGAAACGGTGTTGTTGTTTTACCGGAACATGATGTAAGGTTGGGAACTTCTGGAGGCCCCTGTTGAAATTGGATTCAACATCCAAATACATCAGGATGGCTTTCGGCGATCACCTGAAGATGAGTACCAATTCTTGGAGACCCCACGCCAATGCTGGAGGCTGCAATCCCATCCATGTTTTCCTGGGAGTAAGCCCAACTGAGCACAATAGGACTTAGAATTGCACTGTGAGTTTCAAATCTGAGCCGGAGACCCAACTGAGTAGCATACATTGTGAATATTTTTTTCGGGGAAGGGGGGAATCATCCTTCCTTTGCTCCCTTCATCCAAGAAGCCCTTGTGTATGTACTGAAACCGTCTCATACACTATAACGTCACATTCAGGTCAGTGTCAAAACCTCGACAGCATCTTTTAATTCTACATGTTACAGACTGCCATGTCCCCCACTGACATGCCCCCATCCCCCCTTTCCCTTACCATCTAGCCTAATGAAGAATGCTAGAACATTTAAGAGCTCACAATTCTATGGTCAAGATTATTCTTGATCTTCTGTGGTTGGTTCTCATAAATCGTCTTGGTCTTCTTGGTCTTCTGTGGTTGGTTCTCATAAATCGTCTTGGTCTTCTTGGTCTTCTTGATCTTCTGTGGTTGGTTCTCATAAATCTTCTTGATCTTCTTTGGTTGGTCCTACGTTGAGTTTTGAATATTTTCCCAAGGCATCCATGAAAAGCAAAAAATAAGGTCAATGATGTTTCGGGGACAAGGATTGGAAATTCCTCCTCATAAACTGGGACATTTGGATCATGGGCTGTCAGCAGTTCTGGGTTTGGAGCCGTGTGCACAATGTTTACACAGTTGCACACACAATGGACACCCCAACACTTAAAGTATTAAGGCCAATAGTTCATCGCTTCTATTTGGCAACCATTAGGTGGAGCCCTTTGTGTAATCCGGAGGAAAAGTTTAGAGTAAACATAATCCAGAGGGTTATTACACCTCTCAGCTTGATAATCAAGTACGGGAGAGTGTAGGGGGGTGGGAGGTTTCTTAATAGTAATTTCCTCTCGGGTATCAATAGCTTATCTCACACCCAACAGTGTGTGTCATACCCTCCTGATGGTGGACGGAGCAGTATAAAAAGGTTGGAGCTCCAGGGCTTCCATCATCATCTCTCTTGATTCCTTATCACCTTCACGAAAAGTCACGTAAGTCAGAGAATTTTGGAACGGTTAATTGCAGCTGGAATAAATGTGGGGTGTAGGGAGACAGGGGAAACTCTGCAAGCAAATCCTCCCAGTGGGAATTGCTTGCAAACAACCTCCCTGTGAGGTTGGAAGGTTGGGGAGGTATTACTGATTCTGGAAGCTGTCAAAGGATTTTAGTGGAGGAATAATTTTTTAAGCCATGAATTTGACACGGATGGTTTCTGTAATTTGGTTGCCCTGTCAGGAGAAAAGCAGGGTATAATAATAATAATAATAATAATAATAATAATAATAATAATAATAATAATAATAATAATAATTGCACTACCATGAAAGATACCCCAATACTCTATTCTCCTTTGATTCTGCCTTCTTTTTCCACCAGGTTCTTAACCATTTTTAAGTTGCATTTAGAAATGTATTGGTTTGAGCTGTGGGGGGACAAATTAGAGAGCAACATTGTAATTAAAAAAATGTTTGGAGAAACCAAATAAAATTAAGAACAATTATACAGGAAGTATATGCAGGAATTGTGGATATACATGTCAAATTTGACCAGATAGCCCACAACGTCAGACAATTGAAGCCGCAACCCTATGCATACTTTTCTGGAAGTAAGCCTCATAGGGTAGAATGGGACTTACTTCTGAGTAAACATGCATAGACTTGCACTGTTGCCTCATTTCTGTTATGGAATTTTCTTCTTCTTCTGTGGAGTCTGAAAAAATATATATGAAAGAGATTCCATCAGTATGCTAGTTCTCCCCCCCCCCAATCCCACCTCAATTCATTCTAAATCCAAAACCGAATCCAAGGGAGCAATCCGGAGCCCTTAAGATGTGGGGATTTCTGCCTTTCCTTTGCAGATCAAGCTCTGGTAGTTAAAGGGCCAATGCTTCAAGGAGTCACACAAATGGTTTAATTAAGACCATTGTGATATCATTGTTGATAGAGTTGGATTCTGTTGTGTAGCCTGCTTACCCTAAGGGCATGTTATGACATAGATAGCACCAAGCTGTTATGCTGATTGTCCCCAGGGCTGGCTTAAGACCTCCTGTTGGGGCATGTCAGATGCTGCCCGCCTTGCCCAATGATGTGCCAGTCTCTCCTCCTCCCCACTCTCCAATGCTCTGACTTAACTCTCTCCTCCATTCCCATCCGTTTCCTTTTCCAATCCAGGGAGTGGAAGGAGGTACATTGGAGGCAAGTAGGTGGACAGGAACGGGCACCCCCCCCTCCAATCTGCAATGGATGTGGTGGCTCCTGTTTGCCTCACAGGTGGTCCAGCTCTGATTGTCCCAACCTTAAAGGTTGACAATTAATTCAATTAAGGTTGTATATCTTTGAAAAAAAAAAGTTGTAGTGTGCTCCGAAAAAAAAAATGCTTTTGCAGAATGATGCTTCTGACCGGGATGCAAGCTTTTCCAAGTGTCCCAACCCCTTTAAGAATGTGACAATTTATCCGCGTGACCCATAATCGTCACCTGATGGTCTCCTTTCCACCGATACTACTTTTGAAGACAGATTACGCATCCATAAATATGACCCCACCTACTTCCTTCTTCCTTGGCTGTTGTCCAAAGGCAATTCCATTCTGTTCCAACGCCACATCAACCAAACCCAAAGTTTCTCTCTGCCTTTCTGGAGTGAGCTGAAGGTCTGTCTAGTCAGCCGTTCTGTTTTCAATAGAAGCCATCCAGATGCCTCCAGGAAGCTCCCAATCAATGTCAGGAAAGTGTTGCTAGTCCTCAGTACATTCAGCCAGTACTTTCAGCCATTAGCTTGTCCTCAGTACAGATAGAACCTTCTCCACTAGCCAAAATAAGTGGTAGAATCACCTCCCCTCCACATATCCTCTCTGCCCCCCTTCCTTTTCCTTTTCCAATCCAAGGAGTGGAAGGAGGAGGAGCAGTGGAGGCAAGTAGGTGGACAGAGATGGGCGCCCCCCACCAATCTACTGCCTGAGGCAATGGCTTCAGTTGGCCTCATGGATGGGCCGGCCCTGGTAAGACTCCAGCACATCCAATCTGGGCAATCAGATAGCAGGATCCAAGTATCCCCTGCACAACAGTGACACCTTGTGGGTAGAGGAAATGACTGGCTTGACCCTTCCTGCTGCACAGCACCACACTTATGGTGGCAGGAAGGGGTACTGCAACTCATCAGTCCTGGTTGGAATGAAGGTGGGATCACCAGGACAGGAGTAGCCATAGCAGCTCTGTGACTAGCTGCTACTGTTACTCTGAGACGTCTTCTCACCATTGTGAGCTTCGTTCATGGACTCCTAAGGGAGTGCACAGTGTATAACATGTATCGTCTCCCACAGCATATGAGAACTAGATGTGTCTAGTGAAGAAAATATTCCATGCTGTTTTCACACAGAACTATTCTCTTTCAGAATCACTTCCATCCCACAATGATGTCCTCAGGTGGCGGTGGTGGGGTCCAATGCTATGCCAGCTGTCCTGCATCTACTGTGTCGATACAGCCGCCCCCCTTTGTCCTGACGATCCCAGGACCAGCTCTTTACTGTCCTGACCAAGTTTTCGGCATTGAGCAACACAACCCGTGTGCAGGCTATGGCGGTGGCTATGGCAGCTTGGGAGGGGGTGGAGGAGGTTACGGTGGTGGTCGTGCTATAGGGGGTAGTGGAGGCTTTGGTGGGGGCAGCATGGGAGGTGGTGGCTATGGTGGTGGCAGCATGGGAGGTGGCAGAGTACCTGGAGGTAGCATGGGAGGACCTGGAGGCAGCATGGGGAGATCTGGTGGCAGCATGGGAGGACCTGGAGGCAGCATGGGGAGACCTGGTGGCAGCATGGGAGGACCTGGAGGCAGCATGGGGGGACCTGGAGGCAGCATGGGGGGACCTGGAGGTAGCATGGGGGGACCTGGAGGCAGCATGGGGGGTGGTGGCTATGGTGGTGGAGGCTCAGGTGGCCGTCGAGGATCTGGAGCCGGCATGAGTGGGGGTGGTTATGGTAGTGGAGGACCTGGAGGCAGCATGGGGGGACCTGGAGGCAGCATGGGAGGACCTGGAGGCAGCATGGGGGGACCTGGAGGCAGCATGGGAGGACCTGGAGGCAGCATGGGGGGTGGTGGCTATGGTGGTGGAGGCTCAGGTGGCCGTAGAGGATCCGG
Organism: Plestiodon gilberti rubricaudatus; assembly: GCA_026170595.1. Lineage (NCBI taxonomy): Eukaryota > Metazoa > Chordata > Lepidosauria > Squamata > Scincidae > Plestiodon > Plestiodon gilberti. The sequence continues at coordinate 28,268,385 of JANXHW010000009.1, read as the reverse complement.
AGGCAGTTTGGGGGGTGGTAGTGGAGGCTCAGGAGGTGGGATGGGTGGTGGTATAGGAAGTGGAGGACCTGGAGGCAGCATGGGAGGTGGTGGCTATGGTGGTGGAGGCTCAGGTGGCCGTCGAGGATCCGGAGGCAGTTTGGGGGGTGGTAGTGGAGGCTCAGGAGGTGGGATGGGTAGTGGTATAGGAAGTGGAGGACCTGGAGGCAGCATGGGAGGTGGTGGCTATGGTGGTGGAGGCTCAGGTGGCCGTAGAGGATCCGGAGGCAGTTTGGGTGGTGGTAGTGGTGGTGGTTATGGTAGTGGAGGCTTAGGAGGTGGCTCAGGTGGCCGTCGAGGATCTGGAGGCAGTCTGGGTGGTGGTGCAGGAGGATCAGGAGGTGGTTACAGTGGCGGCAGTATGGGTGGTGGTTCAGGAGGATTAGGAGGTGGTTACAGTGGCAGCAGTATGGGTGGCGGTGCAGGAGGATTAGGAGGTGGTTACAGTGGTGGCAGTATGGGTGGTGGTGCAGGAGGATTAGGAGGTGGTTACAGTGGTGGCAGTATGGGTGGTGGTGCAGGAGGATTAGGAGGTGGTTACAGTGGCGGCAGTATTGGGGGTGGTGGCAGCAGCCGATACGGCAGTGGAGGCTATGGGGGCACATGTTATGGCGGTGGAGGCTCCTCAGGCCGCATGTCTGGTGGTTACAGAGGCGGATGGAGCAGTAGTGGAGGCTATTCTGGTGGCGGATATGGCGGTAGCGGAGGATACAGTGGCAGCAGCTACGGTGGTTCCACATATGGTAGTGGGGGGTACGGAGGTGGTGGATACAGCAGTGGTGGCCGAGTAGTCCGATACAGCAGTGGCAGCGGATATAGTGGTGGCCGCCGCTCGTACTCTACTGGAAGATTGTCCAACTTTAACACCCAGCTGGCCTTGATGCCAAGTACTTCCTGCTACTACTGCTACTGAACCTAGAGGAGATGACCTGCTGTTGGACCATGGAAGACTCGAAGATGAAATCAAGGCTTGCCCTTATGGAGATGGACTTGAGAAGCACTAAGCCCTAACCTGCTGAGGCCGAATCCCTGCTCCGGAGGCTCAGTATGTCTACGCTACTATTCCCTGTGTGCCTCTTCCTGTTGAGAAAGAAGAAGAAAGCCGTTCGAGAACATTCCCTGCACTTTTTCTTCTGATCTTTATCACCACTGCCTTTCCACCCATGACTTTGGGAGTCGCCATCTGCCCGTCCCTTTTCTCTAAGTTGCTGGGAAAGTAGCAAACCTACTGTCGCCCTTCTAGCCCCTCAAATAAACACAGGAGGCAAGTAACTTTGGACCAGCTTTGGCCCACGTTGATTGAGAAGCACATTGTGAATGAAAAGCAACCAGAAGTGAGTCCTGCCTCACTCACACTCCACCCCTTTAGTGCAGGCTTCTATCCCAAACAAGTGAGCCCAAAAAATCTCCTTCCCACCCTGACTCAAAGCTGTGGGCCATTAGTTTGGCAGTTCAGGCTAATTGATGCCAACCGTGAGGGGTTGAGGAAGCCAAACTGCAAGGAGCTAGGCCGGAAAGCATTAGAGGTGGGCTGTATAATCTGAGTTTGAGGGATCACCAGTCGCCGTCCCTGAGCTAGGCAGCATCTATTGATCAGTACTGGTCCCCCCCCTCAAAGCCTGCTTCCCTCAAGATGCACACTAAATCCTGACTCCTACTCCCTGGCCCACAGCATACCTGCCACATGTGGCCACCCTGCCAATAGAAAACCCAAACAACATCACCAGTCTGTGGCAGGTGGGTAGCAAAAAAAAAAAAAATCTATGTGGCTCCAAAAGGCAACCAGCTAATCTTAGTCTGTGCAATTCGGAGGCGGAGCGGGACTATGCAAAGCTCTCTGAAGAATGAAGATGGCGGTCTCTTGCAATGGCTTCTATGCTCCGCCTCCTTGCCGAAAGCACCCAATAGGGTGCAAGATACTCCCTTGCCTTTGCATTAGGGCGGGTCAGGGCAAAAACACTCCCGCCACTGAGAAAGGGGTGGGAACAGCTTTGTGTACTTAAATGTCTGGAGTGAGTCCTAAAAGGATCAGATTTCTGAATATAACGATCATCATGGCAGATGAAATATGCTGGCATTTCTCTGTAGCCATGAAATGGTGACAAAGGCTGGAGTTAGTTTAAATCTCTGCATTTCTTGATGTTCGTTGCACTGAAAAAAAAATCTAGCTTTTGTTCTTTCCCTCTGTTCTTCCTATTAAAATTTCCATTGCATTGCAAAGTTACTGTGTCTGTTTTTTTTTTTTAATAAAGTTCACAAATAATTTTATTCACACAGCAGTTAACTGAAGTAGGGGGGAGGGAGGAGAGAGAGAGAGAGAGAGAGAGAGAGAGAGAGAGAGAGAGAGAGAGAGAGAGAGATTGGTTGACCCAAGTTTAGCCCAAGCAAAACCCACATCACAACACAGATCTCTTTGGTTTTATCAAACTGCAAAAACCATTTGTTACCACAAGGGGGAACACTCAGAAAGCAATAGTCACAGGCTTGACTTTAGGTAATATCGCTCACTGCAATTGGGCATTATTAGGTGACCCTGATTCTTTTCTTTTGCTTTTTTTCATGCTGCTGGTTGTAGCGCTCTGAGCATTTGGACATGAATAGAGAAATAATAGATAAAAAATAATGGATTGGAAAGAATGATTGGAAATGACAGAGAAATCAACTCTTCTGCAGCTGAGAAAGAGCCCATAAAATAATGGTTCTCTTCCAAGGAAGTGTTGTTCTTTCACATCAAGGCATGTGATACGGTATATGTTATGAGCATGGAGAGCTGCAATGTATTCTGGGAAAGGCCGACCTTGAAATGCTCATGTTTTCATTCTAGCTCTTCTGAACGGTTCTGAGAGTTGACATGGGTTTGAATGGTGAGACCTGAACGAATGCTTCACATGTGTTAGATGCCGAGGTGACCCCACATCTCTTGTTGTGCCTTTGTACAAATTCTACCTTCCATGAACCAGTAGCTGTTGCCTTTGCTCCACTTCCTCTCGTATTCATTGAATTTTAAAAAGAGGAGCGGAACGAAGCATAAAAGGAAATGTTGGTGAATAGAATGGAAGAGAGATGCTCTAGGCCAGTGTTTCTCAAAGGGTGCTCCTAGGAGCACTGGGGCTCCAGAGAACCCCTTCAGGGGCTCCATGAGCACACCATAAGTGGCCACCGTCTGCTCGGTGTTGTGCCACTCTGTGCACATGCTGGCACTGTGGGGCTCCCCGAGATTCTGTTTAGGAGTGTAAAGGGCTCCAGAGACCGAAAACGTTTGAGAACTGCTGCTCTAGGCCCTCATTACCCTTTTTACCAGAGGCGTCAGGCACCGGGAGGGCGCCCGGGCACGAGGGGGCGGGGCCAGCGTCGCGCCGTAGACGTGGCCCCCCCGCCCGTTTTGCTCCCATTTCGGAGCCAAACGGCTCCAGGGAGGGAGGGAGGGCCCAAACAACAAACGACGCTGCTGTTTGGGACACGGTGAGTTCGTCGCCCTCCCGCGATCGAGCGCCTGGAGCTCCTGCTCCACGCGCTCCGCCGTAGTTACGGCGCTGCTTTTTACACACACACACACACACACACACACACACGAAACACACGAAACACACGAGACAGAGGCTTGTTTGGAGAAAGAGCCACTTTATTTAAAATAACAGAACCTGCAGAGGCGAAAAAAGTTAATCCAGCTTACACCCCATGACGTGCGGCTAAATGAGGGGAAAGGTCCTAATGGTTCTGCCTCCTGCAGATCATTGACATCCTGACTCCAAGCCACCCTCGGTCGCTGACCGACGGAGCCTATCACAGCCCACACCTAAGGGTCAAGGCAGCGGAACAGCGGCGATGCCCACAGGCCAGGCCATGGGGTGGTCTTTGCATATTCCAGGCATGGGGCTTGCCAGCAAGCCTCACCAATCCGGTCAAGTGTCATCAGAGTGATCCTGGCTCACCTCCTGATCTTCCTGGCTGCAGGATGTACGCTGGTCCCTCATGCCCTATGTACCCAACCCGTGGGGGCACTGGCGTCACTACAGGGGGGGCGGAGCTGTAAGTTCCTCCGTGATCAGCGCCTCCGTTACACGGAAGAACGAAGCGACCCACCCCCACGCCTTCCGACCCATTCAAAGCGGTGAAAACAATGCGCAGGGTTGGAAGGCGCGGGGCGGGGCGCTTCGTTCTTCCGTGTAACGGAGGCGCTGATCACGGAGGAACTTACAGCTCCGCCCCCCTGTAGTGACGCCAGTGTGTGGGGGGCAGCCTAGTCCATGGCCCCCACTGCCCCACTGGGACACAAATTCCCCAGCCCTCACTGTAGGTCTCTTAAAAGGATGTCGACCCTCATAATAGTAAAGACGTATCTGACCACTGAGCTATGGTCCCTTACCAAGCCTTACCTGAAGACTGCAATCTTATCCACACCTACCTAGGAGTAAGCCCCATTGGCTATAATGGGACTTCTGATAGGATTGGGCTCGAAAAGCAATATAATTTGAATTGAGTTTATTTAGAGCCAGAGTATAATTGATCTACTGACAGCCCAAGTTACGAAATAGTTAAGTATCCAAACAAAGAAAACAAAAAACCTGAGAAATTGAAAGATCAAAATCAATGTGTAGCCCCATTTTGATGACTACAGAGAAAGTCCAAACTGCAAGGTGAACACTGTTGAGATTTTCTCAGGATCCATTTCAGACGGCATTGACCCCCCCTTCTTTTTGATATGTTAAAAAACTCCAAGGTCTTGATTTAGGAGAGAAAAGGCAGACACAAAAGTCAAATATAGACATACTGAGCGTTCAGGATTGGAGTTGGCCAACTGAGGTTACAGGAGATCTTGAGTTATTTTCTGAAGTTTGTCACTAGAACCTCCTGCCTTGATTTCAACTTGTGTTATTTTTCCATCGTCAAACAGCCTGCAGGTCATTTCATCCAGCATCAAGAATAGGAACCGCAGGGAGTGTTGGAAGCCATTCCTGTTCTAATCCTCGAGAGAATCATCGGTCCATGGGCCATGCCCCCATGGGCGACGACCCCATGGACCCGAATACCATGGACCACGGCCCCCAGGGCGACGACCCCCATGCCAAGGCCAACGCCAGAATTCTTCATCATAGGTTCCTTCATCAACCAAGACATCCTCACTGAGGCCTCCTGATGAAGCGTCACCACCAAGAGAACTTCCAGTAATGCTCAAACGGACTTTGCCCCCCAGACCACGACCACCGACATTTGCACAGGGGTTGCATTGCTGAATCATCAGTGGCTGGTCAGGGCAGTAAAGGGAGGGCCCTGGGATTTGGAGGGCGAAGGGCGGGGGCTGAATGGTCACAGTGGATGCAGGACAGCAGGCATAGCATCGGGCCCCACGACCACGGGATTGCATCTTCACGGGATGGAAGTGGTTCTGAAAGAACCAAGTCAGAGTAACAGGATAGGGCGAGTTTTGTTCAATAGAAACAGCCAGATCTCATCTATCCCATGTGAAGGACATTAAGATGATGCTGATTAATAATATTAAAAGATGTTGTGTAAAAGAAAAGCTCTGATACGAACCTTCTCTGCTTGACCTGATTCTTCCCACAGGAGCCAAACGTCCGTGGAGGCAATGATAGAAACCCTTAAGCATGGGCCTTTTTTTATAGCTTTGTCCATCACCAAGAAGGGGCGTGACATGGCTTGTGGTCACTCCTACAAGTGCAATATTAACCATTACCACTTCAAATGGAATGGGAACTAAGCATTTGCCCACTAACCACAGTTTCCTCTATTTGGTTAATATCTGGTATCACTCTCCAGATCATGTTGACTGCTTGTGTGTCTTGTCTTGTCTTATCATGATAAGACTTGCACCTGCAGGGTTTGTCACACATAATAATCATGTTCCAAAACAAACCTATCTAGTACCATCTTGTCCTCCACTGGTCCCTGAATATCTTGACTCTAAATTCCTTCAATATATGATCAACCGTTCTGAAATATGCCTTAGTTGGAGACAGGAGGATGAGAAATGTCAGAAGGGGCACCATAGAAGGTCTTGATGTTTATGTCCACGCATCACCGGCATGCGCTCTAGAGACTAGTTGCATCCGTCAAGGGGTGTCAGCAAAGGTTGGCCAAGCTGGCTAAGTGTGTCAAACCCGTTTCATACAGCAGGCCGAATAGCGTTCATGGCGCCTGCTGAGGGCCGGACGTGATGTCGTTTAACAGGAAGTGACACCATTTAGCAGAAATAGGCACTGATTTCTCTCTAGGAATTTCTTAGCTGAAAGGGACAGAAGAGAAAATACACAAATCTTGATCAAATTTTCAAGATATTGGAGAGCCCGCTTCTGTCGAGGCCTCACTTCACAGCTCAGCAGCTGAGATGTGCTCTGCAAAGTCATGCCTCGGCAGAAGACATGTTGCCAAAAGGGCAGCCCACATGATAACTGGGCTCTCCCAGCACCGCCCTTTCAGCAGTGGCGCTTCTGCCAATGCGTCACTTTGAAGCTCAGCAGCTGAGAGCAGCGAGCTGATGGTCTAGAGATGGTCTAGAGAGATGTTCTAGGCCAGTGTTTCTCCAAGGGTGCTCCTAGGAGCACTGGGGCTCCCTGAGAACACTTCAGGGGCTCCATGAGCACACCATAAATGGCCACCGTTTGCTCGGTGTTGTGCCACTCTGTGCACATGCTGGCACTGTGGGGCTCCCCGAGACTGGCACTGTGACGCTTTGGGTGTGTGTGTGACCTTCTGCTTTGATGGTTTAGTGGTTTAGGAGTCGGACTTAGACCTGGAAGATCCAGGTTCAAATCCCCGCTCAGCCACGAAGCTTCCTGGCTGACCTTGGGCCAGTCACTATCTCTCAGCCCCACCTACCTCACAGGGTTGTTGTGAGGACAAAAAGGAGGAGAGGAAATATATACACCACTCTGAGCTCCTTGGAGGAAGGGCGGTATAAAAATGTGAAAAAAAAATCAATTCTTACAAGTCCAGTGTGATGGACACAGGAAACTGGCCCTTTTAAACAAGCCCTTCATTCATTTTCCCTCTTTGGAGTGTTTGATTCGGCATGGTGAGATTCACAGATTGGGAGCCTCCACAGTGAAGGCCTTGCACCAACCGCTTGGAATTATAAGTTCGGTGAATCGCAGACCATGGAAGAAGTCTCTCCTCCTGCTCTGGGGAAATGGAAAGGTCCATCTCCCCCCCCCCCGGAATAATAAATGGGCTTTCAAAATGATAGTCCTCAAGTCAGTACAGACCTCTATGGCTATTTTCATTTGTTTGCTGGTTCTCTCGCATTTTTTTTTTTGCCTGCTATTGTTAGGGCTGTAATTCTACTGACATTTTATTATTCTTAACTCTATTGCACATTGAGAAAAATGGTTGAAGTGTGGGTTAAATATCGACCAAATAAGTACATAACGAAGCCTGTGATCCTATGTTACTTTCCTGGCAGTAAGGCCTAGTAGAACACAGCGAGATTTGCTTCTGAGAGTGAATGTGCATAGGACTGGGATGTCAATAACCCACAGAACCTGATGGGCCACAAAAATCAGGAGAGAATCTGTCACATGATGAAGAATTAATTGAAGAATCAACTGCCATACGGCACAGTGATGGTTACTAGTTTTGATGGCTTGAGATGACAGGTGACTGGAGCTGACGGATAGGCAAACTCAGGGACAGGGAAAGACGTGTTGATGGGGCTTAGTCACAATGACTAGGTTGAATCTATTATTGAGAGGGGAGGATCATACCCCTCCTTACCCAGTAATGCACCAGCCTCTTCTCCTCCCACTCTCCAATGCTCTCGCTCAGTACTCTCCTCCCCTCCATATTTCCTCTTCTTCTCTGCCCCCCTCTTCCTTCTCCAATCCAGGGAGTGGAAGAAGAAGGGGGAGCAGTAGAGGCAAGGAGGTGGAAAGAGCTGGGCGACCCCCACCAAATGTCTGCCTTAGGCAACCGCCTCAGTTGGCCTCAGGGATGGGCTGACCCTGGGCTGGACCTCTTTTCTCAGCCTCTGTTTAATATGGAAAACAAACTGATCCTTATGTGGTTGTGGGGAATGTTAACACTGTTACCAACTCTGCCCGAGATGAATGGGGTGAATCCCTCCATCACTAAATTGAACTCTAACATGCAAGGACAACTCTGACCACTGAGCTATGGTCCCTTACCAAGCCTTATCTGAAGGCTGATAGCCTATCCACGCTTACCTAGGAGTAAGCCCCATTGGCTATAATGGAACATACTTCTGATAGGATCAGGCTCAAAATGTGATATAATTTGAATAGAGTTCATTGAGCAAGAGTATTATTGATCTACCAACAACTCTAGTTACAAAATGGTTAAGTATGAAGATTCAACATATTGAATATTCCTTGTGATAGGGTGACAACTGGTTTTGGTTTGCACTTCAGCATAGACAGGAGAAACCTGGGTTCAAATCCTTGCTCTGTACAACTTATCTCAGGGATACGACAGTCAGGCACTGCCTCCTCTCACTCTAACCTACACAAAAGGGTTGTTGTACATGAACAGGGAAGTCCAATTTTGGAGGACTGGCAGAACACAAATATAAAACATTCGCACAAAGAGAACAAAAAACCCAGCAACTTTGTAATGCAAGGAAACATTTTAATATGAAGGACAAATGAGATGGACAAAGTTTTGTTCTATTTCAGAGAAGCAAACATTGAGAAATTGAGAGATCAAAACAAGTTTCAATTTGTAACCATGTTGATGGCTACAGAGAAAGTCCAAACTGCAAGGTGGTCACGGTTGAGATTATCTCAGGATGGTATTGAAGAGCGCTATGTAGTGATACAATGGCGAGGGTTTCCCCCTCTCCTTCTTCTTGATACATTAAAAAAGTCCAGGGTGTTGATGTAAGAGAGAAAAGGCAGAAACAAAAGTCAAATATAGACATACTGAGCGTCCAGGATTGAAATTGGCCTTCTGAGTTTAAAGGAGATCTTGAGTTCTTCTCTGAAATCCGTCACCAGAACCTCCTGCCTTGATTTCGTCTTGCTTTTTCCATCGTCAAACAGCCTCCGGGTCATTTCATCCGGCGTCAAGAATAGGAACTGCAGGAAGTGTTGGAAGCCATGCCTGTTCTAATCTTCGAGAGAATCATCGGTATATGGGCCACGACCCCATGGACGACCATAGCCCCATGGACGACCATAGCCCCATGGACGACCATAGCCCCAAGGGCGACGACCATAGCCCCAAGGGCGACGACCATAGCCCCAAGGGCGACGGCCCCCATACCAACGCCGCCAGAAGTCATCATCATGGTTTCCTTCATCAACCAAGACATCCTCACCGAGGACTCCTAATGAAGCATCATCACCAAGAGAACTTCCAGTAATGCTCAAACGGACTTTGCCCCCCAGACCACGACCACCGACTTTTGCACAGGGGTTGCATTGCTGAATCATCAGTGGCTGGTCAGGGCAGTAAAGGGAGGGCCCTGGGATTTGGAGGGCGAAGGGCGGGGGCTGAATGGTCACAGTGGATGCAGGACAGCAGGCATAGCATCGGGCCCCACGACCACGGGATTGCATCTTCACGGGATGGAAGTGGTTCTGAAAGAACAAAGTCAGAGTAATGGGATAGGCCGAGTTTTGCTCAATAGAAACAGCCAGATCTCATCTATCCCATGTGAAGGACATTAAGATGATGCTGATTAATACTATTGAGGTACTGCTTTTCAACAAAGCTCACAAAGAGGTTTGCAGAGGAAAATCAAATAACTCAATGGCTCCCTGTCCCTAAATGGCTGAAAATCTAAAAAGATGCAGAACGAATGCCAGCAAGCAGCCACTAGAAATGTCACTGTGCTCTCTCTCTCTCTCTCTCTCTCTCTCTCTCTCTCTCTCTCTCTCTCTCTCTCTCTCTCTCTCTCTCTCTCTCTCTCTCTTTCACACACACACAGACACACACACACGCACACACACACAGACACACACACACACTTAAATATTAAGCTGAACAAGAATGCAGCCGTGAGGCCTGCTGCATTCTTCAAAATGGTGAACCCAGAAGATTAGGGGACACCACAAAGAAGTCCCTCCATCTCATCTTCGGAATTCTATCCTATATGAATCGCAGAACATGGAAGAAAGCTTCTCTTGATGTTCTCTGGGAGAGTTTCATGCTTTTGAAATTTGGCTTTCAAATCTACGAGCTTAATGAGAACTATGTCATTCATAATTTGTTTTATGGAATTGGTAAATTTCGTTCACAGACTCTGTTATTTTCCCCTCCATTCAAAGTGTCTTTGATCTGACAGTTTCCATAAATCAGTCATTTCGGCAACTATGAACATCTCAAGAATGTCACATTGAAGCTTTTTTTGCAATCAAGTCTCAGCTAGGAGAACATACTTGAAAATAACACACACACACGCACGCACACACACACACACACACACACACACACACACACACACACACACACACACACACACACTGCAGTTGTCATTGTAGCTCTGATACGAACCTTCTCTGCTTGACCTGGTTCTTCACACAGGAGTCAAAGAGTCCTTGGAGGCAATGATAGAAACCCTTAAGCATGGACCTTTTTATAGAGCTTTGTCCACCACCAAGAAGGGGCGTGATGTGGCTTGTGGTCACTCTTGCAGGTGCGATATTAACCATTACCACTTCAAATGGAATGGGAACTAAGCATTCGCCCACTACCCACAGTTTCCTCTATTTGGTTAATATCTGGTATCAGTGTCCGGATCATGTTGACTGCTTGTGTGTCTCAGTCTTATCATGATAAGACTTGCACCTGCAGGGTTTGTCACACATAATAATCATGTTTCAAACCAAACCTATCTAGTACCATCTTGTCCTCCACTTGTCCCTGAATACCTTGACTCTAAATTCCTTCAATATATGATCAACCGTTGTGAAATAAGCCTTAGTTGGAGACAGGAGGATGAGAAATGTCAGAAGGGGCACCATAGAAGGTCTTGATGTTTATGTCCACGCATCACCGGCATGTGCTCTAGAGACTAGTTTCATCCGTCAGGGGGTGTCAACGAAGGTTGGCCAAGTTGGCCAGGTGTGTCAAACCCGTTTCATACAGCGGGCCGAATAGCGTTCACAGCGCCTGCTGAGGGCCGGACGTGATGTCGTTTAACAGGAAGTGACACCATTTAGCAGAAATAGGCACTGATTTCTCTCTAGGAACTTCTTAGCTGAAAGGGACAGAAGAGAAAATACACAAATCTTGATCATATTTTCAAGATATTGGAGAGCCCGCTTCTGCCGAGGCCTCACTTCACAGCTCAGCAGCCGAGATGTGCTCTGCAAAGTCATGCCTCGGCAGAAGCCATGCTGCCAAAAGGGCAGCCCACATGATAACTGGGCTCTCGCAGCACCGCCCTTTCAGCAGTGGCGCTTCTGCCAAGGCGTCACTTTGAAGCTCAGCAGCTGAGAGCAGCGAGCTGATGGTCTAGAGATGGTCTAGAGAGATGTTCTAGGCCAGTGTTTCTCCAAGGGTGCTCCTAGGAGCACTGGGGCTCCCAGAGAACCCCTTCAGGGGCTCCATGAGCACACCATAAGTGGCCATCGTCTGCTCGGTGTTGTGCCACTCTGTGCACATGCCGGCACTGTGGGGCTCCCCGAGATTCTGTTTAGGAGTGTAAAGGGTTCCGGAGACCGAAAAAGATTGGAAACTGTTGCTCTAGACCCTCCCTCTCCTCTCCCCCCTCCCTCTCTCCCCCTCCCCCTTCCACTCTTCATTTTTTCAAGTCCAGTGAACATGGGAGGGGACAGACTTGAATGGTAGAGGGAACCCACCACGAAGACGGGCTAGGCTTGCTGAGAAGTCTCCCTGGCTTCTAGAAACTTCTTTGGCTTCCGTAGGAAATGTCCGGTGTTCGGGAGGAGCCTCCCAGTCACCATTTCACTTCTTCGAAATGTCACTCCCAGACCTTTGTCATTGATTGCTGGTGGCAGTCATGATGATCTGGGGGCAGAAAAGGGCTTGACAGGTCCGTCATCTTTCAGGTGGATGACTCTCATTGGATGGTGCTTTTTTGGGGAAGTGACCTTCTGCTTTCAAATCAATTCTTACAAGTCCAGTATGATGGACAGAGGCGTATCCACGGTGGAGCGCGTGGAGCAGGAGCTCCAGGCGCTCTATCACGGGCGGGCGGCAAGTGTGGGCGGGGAACTCACCGTCCGAAGGGCAGCAGCATCGTCGTCTGGGCCCTCCCGCCTTCCCTGGAGCCCGTTTGGCTCCGAAATGGGAGCCAAACAGGCGGGGGCGCGTCGACGCGTTGCGACGCTGGCCCCGCCCCTACGCGCCTGGGCGCCCTTCCGGCACCTTACACCTCTGGTGATGGACACAGAAAACTGGCCCTTTTAAACAAGCCCTTCATTCATTTTCCCTCTTTGGAGTGTTTGATTTGGCATGGTGAGATTGGGAGCCACCACAGTGAAGGCCTCGCACCAACCGCTTGGAATTATAAGTTCGGTGAATCGCAGACCATGGAAGAAGTCTCTCCTCCTGCTCTGGGGAAATGGAAAGGTCCATATCTCCCCCCCCCCAGGAATAATAAATGGGCTTTCAAAATGATAGTCCTCAAGTCAATACAGACCTCTATGGCTATTTTCATTTGTTTGCTGTGTTCTCTTGCATTTTTTTTGCCTGCTATTGTTAGGGCTGTAATTCTACTGACATTTTATTATTCTTAACTCTATTGCACATTGAGAAAAATGGTTGAAGTGTGGGTTAAATATCGACCAAATAAGTACATAACGAAGCCTGTGATCCTATGTTACTTTCCTGGCAGTAAGGCCTAGTAGAACACAGCGAGATTTGCTTCTGAGAGTGAATGTGCATAGGACTGGGATGTCAATAACCCACAGAACCTGATGGGCCACAAAAATCAGGAGAGAATCTGTCACATGATGAAGAATTAATTGAAGAATCAACTGCCATAAGGAAGAGTGATGGTTGCTAGTTTTGATGGCTTGAGATGACAGGTGACTGGAGCTGACGGATAGGCAAACTCAGGGACAGGGAGAGACGTGATGATGGGGCTAGACTAGGTTGAATCTATCATTGGGAGGGGAGGATCATACTCCTCCTTACCCAGTAATGCACCAGCCTCTGCTCCTCCCACTCTCCAATGTTGTCGCTCAACACCCCCTGCCTCTCCCCTCCACACTTCCTCTTCTTCTCAGTCCCCCTCTTCCTTCTCCAATCCAGGGAGTGGAAGAAGAAGGGGGAGTGTCACAGGAAAGCTATGCCCATATAAGGAAAGGGGTGTCACAGGAAAGCTATGCCCATATAAGGAAAGGGGCATGAGTGAGGAGGTTAACAGCAGTTAGGACCATACAAGGGAAAAAGGGGCAGTTGGAAGGAAGGGGACAGTTGAGGGAAGAGATTAGGAGGATGGTTGGATCTGAATGTGTTGTTGTTTTTATCCTGTGTTCTGTATCTGTTCGTTACGTATCCTAACCGTGTAACCACATTGAAGTAATAAAGTAACTGATTTTCCTTTGAGTCATCTTAGTAGTGAATACTGGGGAAAAGTGGATGTGACTGAATCCAGTATCGCTACTGGGCTACAGAAGGAACTGGGTTGTAACATCTGCAATGGTTGGCAATTGTAGCTCATAGTACCAAGGCAGAGTACTATGAGGGAACCGATCACCTGGATCTGGAGTATTAGCAGACCACAGGTGACGGTGACATGGTGAGCAGCGGTTTGGGATCGAATACATCCATTTACTCCCTGAGGTTGTTGGTTACACGGTCAGAGTACTGAGTGATACAGAACTTCACAGAGGTTTTTTATTTGTTTGTTTTGAATAAGTAAGGCCTGTCTTGAGCTTTGCAGACAGGACTAGAGTAGTTTAGGAAGGATGGAGTTTCGACTTTAGTCTGGCAGAGCGTCTGCTGAGTCACTTGCTTCAGAGGCAGCTGCTGTGCCTTTGGAAAGTTGGACCCCGGATGCTTCATTGTTGCGACCTGACCAGAGTTGGAGGACTCTGGATGATTTACAGACTGGGAAGACATCGTTGGCTTACGAGTTGCAACAACATCTAAAATTACAGTATGAAAGGGAATTCCAGGATGTAAAAGCTGAGATGCAGCTGAGGATGCGTCAAGATCTTCAGGAGCTGTACAGGGAAGCTGAGCTGCAGAGACGCAGACAGGTACAAAGTTTGGACTTTTGGGAAGAAAGGGAGGCTGCTGTGTGCTCACAGAGTTTGGGTGATGGAGAAGCCCCTGTTGGAGCCCAGTCACCACAGGTACAAGGGACAGCTTGATACGGAGGCTTTACCTGTCCAGGAATATTTTGCTAAATTACAAGATGCCTTACAAACTGTTAGAGAGTTTGCTGCTGAGAATTTAAAAACAGCACAGATGTCCCAGAAGCAACGATATGACCAGCACATTAGACCTGTTAAATTTTCAGTGGGAATTCCTATTTGTTTGCTTTCACCAGAGAGATCTCACAAATTGAAACCTAAATGGCAGAACGGCTATGTAGTGGTACAATGTTTACCAAACGAGATTTGATTCAAGATGTGTTGAAAACTAAAAAACCTTATGTGATTCATGCCAATCGAATCAAGAAATACTCTGAGAGGCAAGAAGCCCAAGTTCTTTCCTTGCGAAGTGTCCAGGAGGAAGATTTTGATCCACCCGGGGAAGACTGGCTAGCTTGTGTGACCGATGGCGACGAGACTTTGCAAGAGGGTCAGTGACTGTTCTTGGAAATTAGTAATTTTTATTTTGACTTTTACTAGAGTATGTACTCTTTATTATGTTCTGTTATAGTTGTAAAGTCATTATTGTTGTTAGGTGCATTCTATCTTTTGATGCATAAAAAGTTTAAAGTAGCAAGTAGTTGTCCCAAAATAGTAGGTTTTACCGCCCCATTACAGATTTGACCATGTGAGAGTGGTTGAAGGGGTACAACCCTCTAACCTCTCTCTCCAAAGGGGGGCGTGTCACAGGAAAGCTATGCCCCTATAAGGAAAGGGGCATGAGTGAGGAGGTTAACAGCAGTTAGGACCATACAAGGGAAAAAGGGGCAGTTGGAAGGAAGGAGACAGTTGAGGGAAGAGATTAGGAGGATGGTTGGATCTGAATGTGTTGTTGTTTTTATCCTGTGTTCTGTATCTGTTCGTTACGTATCCTAACCATGTAACCACATTGAAGTAATAAAGTAACTGATTTTCCTTTGAGTCATCTTAATAGTGAATACTGGGGAAAAGTGGATGTGACTGAATCCAGTATCGCTACTGGGCCACAGAAGGAGCTGGGTTGTAACATCTGCAATGGTTGGCAATTGTAGCTCATCAGCAGCGTCGTGACGACGCGCGTCTCCGCAGAGCGGGGGCGCGCGTCGCCCTTAAGGGGGAGGCTCCGACCCCGCGCGTGACGTCACGCGCAGGAGCAGAGCGCCCTCCCCGCTCCATTTTCGGCTCATTTTGGAGCCAAACGGACGCAAGGGAGGAAGGGAGGGCCCACCTTCACTTCAAAAATGTAAGTAGGGGGAATCGCGTTGTTTTTATCCTGTGTTCTGTATCTGTTCGTTACGTATCCTAACCGTGTAACCACATTGAAGTAATAAAGTAACTGATTTTCCTTTGAGTCATCTTAGTAGTGAATACTGGGGAAAAGTGGATTATTGATCTACCAACAACTCTAGTTACAAAATGGTTAAGTATGAAGATTCAACATAGTGAATATTCCTTGTGATAGGATGACAACTGGTTTTGGTTTGCACTTCAGCATAGACAGGAGAAACCTGAGTTCAAATCCTTGCTCTGTACAACTTATCTCAGGGATACGACAGTCAGGCACTGCCTCCTCTCACTCTAACCTACACAAAAGGGTTGTTGTACATGAACAGGGAAGTCCAATTTTGGAGGACTGGCAGAACACAAATATAAAACATTCGCACAAAGA
The DNA here is from genome assembly GCA_026170595.1 of Plestiodon gilberti rubricaudatus. Lineage (NCBI taxonomy): Eukaryota > Metazoa > Chordata > Lepidosauria > Squamata > Scincidae > Plestiodon > Plestiodon gilberti. Next base: position 28,252,431 of record JANXHW010000009.1, on the reverse strand, counting down.
GAACAAAAAACCCAGCAACTTTGTAATGCAAGGAAACGTTTTAATATGAAGGACAAATGAGATGGACAAAGTTTTGTTCTATTTCAGAGAGGCAAACATTGAGAAATTGAGAGATCAAAACAAGTTTCAATTTGTAACCATGTTGATGGCTACATAGAAAGTCCAAACTGCAAGGTGGTCACGGTTGAGATTATCTCAGGATGGTATTGAAGGGCGCTATGTAGTGATACAATGGCGAGGGTTTCCCCCTCTCCTTCTTCTTGATACATTAAAAAAGTCCAGGGTGTTGATATAAGAGAGAAAAGGCAGAAACAAAAGTCAAATATAGACATACTGAGCGTCCAGGATTGGAATTGGCCTTCCGAGTTTAAAGGAGATCTTGAGTTCTTCTCTGAAATCCGTCACCAGAACCTCCTGCCTTGATTTCGTCTTGCTTTTTCCATCGTCAAACAGCCTCCGGGTCATTTCATCCGGCATCAAGAATAGGAACTGCAGGAAGTGTTGGAAGCCATGCCTGTTCTAATCTTCGAGAGAATCATCGGTATATGGGCCACGACCCCATTGACGACCATAGCCCCATGGACGACCATAGCCCCATTGACGACCATAGCCCCATTGATGACCATAGCCATAAGGGCGACGACCATAGCCCCAAGGGCGTTGGCCCCCATACCAACGCTGCCAGAAGTCATCATCATGGTTTCCTTCATCAACCAAGACATCCTCACCGAGGACTCCTAATGAAGCATCATCACCAAGAGAACTTCCAGTAACGCTCAAACGGACTTTGCCCCCCAGACCACGACCACCGACTTTTGCACAGGGGTTGCATTGCTGAATCATCAGTGGCTGGTCAGGGCAGTAAAGGGAGGGCCCTGGGATTTGGAGGGCGAAGGGCGGGGGCTGAATGGTCACAGTGGATGCAGGACAGCAGGCATAGCATCGGGCCCCACGACCACGGGATTGCATCTTCATGGGATGGAAGTGGTTCTGAAAGAACAAAGTCAGAGTAATGGGATAGGCCGAGTTTTGTTCAATAGAAACAGCCAGATCTCATCTATCCCATGTGAAGGACATTAAGATGATGCTGATTAATACTATTGAGGTACTGCTTTTCAACAAAGCTCACAAAGAGGTTTGCAGAGGAAAATCAAATAACTCAATGGCTCCCTGTCCCTAAATGGCTGAAAATCTAAAAAGATGCAGAACGAATGCCAGCAAGCAGCCACTAGAAATGTCACTGTGCTGGGGGGAAGAGTGACAGTTATCCTCCCCCTGCTAAATGTAACAGGAGTACCACTTGAAAAATATGCCCAGTTAACAGGTTAGTCCTGTTGTCCACAGAATGGAATGGAGATCTATAGTTTAACCATCAATGACTATGTTTATCGTAGACTTGGCTCTCTCTCTCTCTCTCTCTCTCTCTCTCTCTCTCTCTCTCTCTCTCTCTCTCTCTCTCTCTCTCTCTCTCTCTCTCTCAGACACACACACACACACACACACACACAGACACACACACACACAGACACGCACACACTTAAATATTAAGCTGAATAAGAATGCAGCCGTCAGGCCTGCTGCATCCTTCAAAATGGTGAACCCAGAAGATTAGGGGACACCACAAAGAAGTCCCTCCATCTCATCTTCGGAGTTCTATCCTCTATGAATCGCAGAACATGGAATAAAGCTTCTGCTGATGCTCTCTGGGACTGGGGGAGAGTTTCATGCTTTTGAAATTTGGCTTTCAAATCTACGAGCTTAATGAGAACTATGTCATTCATAATTTGTTTTATGGAATTGGTAAATTTCGTTCACAGACTCTGTTATTTTCCCCTCCATTCAAAGTGCCTTTGATCTGACAGCTTCCATAAATCAGTCATTTCGGCAACAATGAACATCTCAAGAATGTCATGAAGCTTTTTTTGCAAGCAAGTCTCAGCTAAGAGAACATACTTGAAAATAACACACACACACACACACACACACACACACACACACACATACACACACTGCAGTTGTCATTGTAGCTCTGATACGAACCTTCTCTGCTTGACCTGGTTCTTCACACAGGAGTCAAAGAGTCCTTGGAGGCAATGATAGAAACCCTTAAGCATGGACCTTTTTATAGAGCTTTGTCCACCACCAAGAAGGGGCGTGATGTGGCTTGTGGTCACTCTTGCAGGTGCAATATTAACCATTACCACTTCAAATGGAATGGGAACTAAGCATTCGCCCACTACCCACAGTTTATCTGGTATCAGTCTCCGGATCATGTTGGCTGCTTCTGTGTCTCAGTCTTGCCATGATAAGACTTGCACCTGCAGGGTTTGTCTCATATAATAATCATGTTTCAAACCAAACCTATCTAGAACCATCTTGTCCTCCACTGGTCCCTGAATATCTTGACTCTAAATTCGTTCAATATATGATCAACCGTTGTGAAATATGCCTTAGTTGGTGACAGGAGGATGAGAAATGTCAGAAGGGGCACCATAGAAGGTCTTGATGTTTATGTCCACGCATCACCGGCATGCGCTGTAGAGACTAGTTTCATCCGTCAGGGGGTGTCAACGAAGGTTGGCCAAGTTGGCCAGGTGTGTCAAACCCGTTTCATACAGCGGGCCGAATAGAATTCATGGCGCCTGCTGAGGGCCGGAAGTGATGTCGTTTAACAGGAAGTGACATCATTAAGCAGGCAATGACCAGAAATAAGGACTGTTTTCTCTTTTAGGAACTCCTGTGCTGAAATGGACTGAACAGAAAATACACAAACCTTGATCATATTTTCAAGATATTGGAGAGCCCGCTTCTGCCGAGGCCTCACTTCACAGCTCAGCAGCTGATTGGTGCTCTGCAAAGTCATGCCTCGGCAGAAGCCATGCTGCCAAAAGGGCGGCCCACATGATAACTGGGCTCTCCCAGCACCGCCCGTTCAGCAGTGCCACTTTTGCCAATACGCGGCTGATGGTGGTGCTGGGGAAAGCTCAATTATCATGGGGGCAGTGGCGTTGCTGGAGGTTGGGCAAAACGCTACATTTCACACCACGCTGACCTCTGTTACTCACCAGCATAAGAAGGCCCCGCCCCTTCGCCTTCGGAACCATTCAGTGGGGTGATGGCGGCGCGCACGTTTGAACATTCTCCCCATGCCTGTGTGGGGTTTTTTCTGGCCCGGAAAGCTCACATTTATTTCAATGTTTCATATTAGTTGTATTTGGGGTCTTTATTTAGAAGTTTGGTGATACTTTTGTGACCAGAAATATGCCATCAACTCTTGTCTATGTATACCAATTAGCCGAAGGTAAAATTGGTTTCGTTATAAATTTTCGCTTCTTTATTTATCTATTTAATTTAAAGAATTTTTACTGCACTTTTCTCGCAATAAGGGCAATCAAGGTGGCTTACAATTAAAAACAAAGTTTAAATGCATCATAAAATACAGTACAATGAAAACAATTAAGACAGGTACTTTAAACGATTAAAACAAACCAACCCAGTAGGTCACCTTATGATGGCATTGATTAAAAAGCGTAAAGTTGCCGTTTCCAAGAATCTATCAACAACTTGAAGTGAGGACTTGCTGTAATTAATTAATTAAGAACAACAGGGCTTAGACCCAGGGGTTGTGGCAACCTGGTGCTACCAGTGTCTACATTCGCCAATCAAAGATTTAATTCCTGGGAAAGAATGGATGAAGCCTTTAATTAGATAGACTCATAGAAGCCACTCTATCAGTAGTTATTAATCATGATGGTGATGTTTAGCACCCGTGTCAGAAGCTTCTAAATACCAGTTGATGGGGAAGAAGAAGGGAAATGAATATGATTTCATTTCCTGCTCGTAGGTTTTTCGAGAGGCAGCTGGTGACCACTTTGGAAAACAAGAAGCTGGACTAGATCAGCCATTGACCTGATCCAGGAGGACATCTTCATAGGTTCTTCAAGTCCTCCAACCCTGAAGCAGGGCGATGTTGGAAACGTAGTTATTTATTTATATTTCCAACAATTTTGTACTGATACGGGTAAAGATGCCATGAATTAAAAATCTGTTCTTTATTGTTCTTACAACCGCAGCGGGTCTCCTGAAAGGCAGACGCTGCGGAGCATAAACATAAAAAACCAAGAAATGTTTATGTTTCTGTTATGAATTTATGTTTATGCTCCGCAGCGTCTGCCTTTCAGGAGACCCGCTGCGGTTGTAAGAACAATAAAGAACAGATTTTTAATTCATGGCATCTTTACCCGTATCAGTACAAAATTGTTGGATAATCGCAGGCCATGAAAGCTTTAGAAAGAGATTTTATTTATATTTGTTGGCTCATTTTGTATCGCGATTTTCACCCCGAAGGGCACCCGAAGTGGCTTTGCAGAACCATAAAATTGCCTTGAAAACTATAATTTACATTATAAACATGAAAGCATCCTTAAAGCATTAAAACATCATTAAAATGTTACAATGAAACATAAAAGCAGCAGCAGTCACCTCTTAAGGTGAGGCAAATCCTATAACATTTAATCAGCATTGAAATAGTCACATATAAACCCACAGACACCCAGTATTAAAATCCCTGGACTCAGAAGGCTAAAAAGAAACATTTTTGGCCCTGTTGGAAGGCCTCTTAGGAGGGAGTAGTTCATAAACTGAAAGGGAGGGAGTTCCTACTGTTGGTGCCACTACTGAGAAGGCCCTGTTTCATGCCGCTGCCCCTCCCACGCCCATTGGTGATGGCACCTGTAAGAGGGCTTTCGATGAGTGAAGGGGCGAGCCAGGTTATACAGATGAAGGTGGTCTCTCAAATACCCTGGCTCCACGCCATACAGGGCATAAAAGGTGAAAACCAGTACTTTGAATAGTTCCTGGAAACGAATTGGCAGCCAGTGCAGCCGCCGGAGCAGCAACCCAACAGAGTCGAACCGCCTACTTCCAGCAATCATACAGGCCGCCGCATTCTGCACTGATTGCAGTTTCCGAGCCGGTCTTCAAGGGCAGCCCCACAGAGAGCATGTTACAGTAGTCTAATCTTGTTGTTATGATGGCATGGATCACCGTGATCAGGTCGGCACAATCCAGGTATGGTCACAGCTGGGGCACTAACAGAAGCTGGGCAAAGCCCCCCCCCCCCCAGGCCACAGCCACCACCTGGGAAACCATTTAGATAGAATTTCCAGTAACAAACATTTAAGAAAACATCACCAACAGGCAAAAAAGAAATTGTAGTTGTCCACGAATAGGGGCATGGAATTAGGGAGTGTCTCTGGAATGCGAGGTCAATGTTAATTACATCAGACAGCTGGGTGCAAGATGTTTCCATAGAGGTGTAGAAATGAAAAACCCCAACACCTGTAAAGACAAGGGACCTACAAACTCTGTTTGATAACATTTGAGGTGGAGCCTTTATCATGCTGAGTGACCAAAATAAGAGTAAACACAAACAACAAGGTGATTATTACATGTACCTGTTTGGGCACTAAATGGTCAGGAGTGTGGAGATATGTCTTCAAACCAGTTCCCTCTGCTATGTTAATGCTTTTGATTTTGCCTGGAGCAAAATTATTTTGCTCTATAAAACTCAAGGGCTCCCATCGTAGCCTTGATTCCTTGGGAACACAAGCTAAGCCAGAGAAGGTTTGTATCAGAGCTGATCTGACAACTGATGAGTTTGGGAGGGAGTGTGTGAATTTTGAAGTGGTTTCACGCAGCTCAACTTTATTGTTGCCAAAACTACTGATTCATGGAAATTGTTGGAATAAAGGATTTTAAAAGTGTGTGTGTGTGTGTGTGTGTGTGTGTGTGTGTGTGTGTGTGTGTGTGTGTGTGTGTGAGAGAGAGAGAGAGAGAGAGAGAGAGACAGACAGACAGACAGACAGACAGACAGACAGACAGACAGACAGACAGACAGACAGACAGACAGACAGAGAGTAATAATTTATAGAGTAATCCTATGCATGTTACCCCAGAAGTAAACCTTGCCACATTCAGTGGGACTGACCCTCTGGTAACTGTACTTTCAATTGCAGCTAAATGTTGAGAGGGAACATTGTCATTAACTTATAAAAAAATGGATGCAGTTTTTGCAAAAGGAGACAGTCACATTTCAAAAGTATGGACCAATTCTGTAGTTCCTCAGAGGAACACTTGAGGGCTTGTTCCATGTTCTGTGATTCACAAAAAGGTAGAAGTTCAAGGATGTGATGCACAATAATCCCCTGGTTAGGCTGTGGCGCTTTACCGGGAACTATAAGGAGGCGGAGTTGCCTTGACTGCCACGCTCACACCGCACGTGGAAAAGAAATAATGAAACCTTCAATTAGTCTGATTTGTAGTGGTCACTCTGTCCAGGGGCATCACTAGGGGCTGCAGGGGGTGAGGACCGCACTGGGTGACACTCTAGGGCTGTGATGGCGAACTAATGACATGCGTGTCACAGGTGACACACGAGGTCATTTTGGGTGACACGCCAGTGTTTCCCCCAGGGCCCCGACACCTTACATTTTCGCAAACGTTTTACAGGTTTGTCTTGAACATTTAGGGCAGAGATTTTGGGCAGACCTCTTTTGTTATCTAGTAAAACTCAGCAACAAAAAAGTCACTAATTGATATTAAATAAAATGCAATGTGTTCTATAGTTGTTTTCAGTTCAGTTCAATTCAAAATTACTATTAAAAGTAGCAATAGTCAAAGTACTATTAAAAGTTCAAGGGGGAGGGGGTGACACACCAGCAGTCAAGTTAGGCATTTTCAAATTGTTGATACACCAAGCCCAAATGCTTCGCCATCACTGCCCTAGGGAGTGGTGATACCAAAATTAATTTTTATTCCATTTGTTACTGGTGGTGTGAAGATGCACCATTGGTAGAAAATTGGGTTTTTTTCCCCCAATCCTTGCCATGACTCATGCAGGGATAGCAATTCCCAGGAGGCCTCTGCATTGTGTGGTCTGGCATGGGAGGAAGTCCATGGGGGTGACACCATAAGATATTGCCATGGGTGTCACCAGTAGACATCTTCATAGGTTCTTCATGGGTTCCAACCCTGAACCATGGAGATTTCAGAAGCAACATTCACAAACACTGAAGAAGACATCAGCAAAGGACAAAAGAGAGATTGCAATTGATCAAGAACTAGAAGCCCAGAATTAGGAAATGTCCCTGTCAATGACAGACGTATGGAATATGAAGTCCATGTTAATTGCATCGGAGAGTTGGGTGCAAGATGTTTCCACAGAGGTGTAGAATTGATAAACCCCAACACGTGTAGAGACAAGGAATGTATAACCTCTGTTAGGAAACTTCTCAGGTGGAGCCTTTATCATGCGGAGGCTGAGCAAAGGAATAGTAAACATGATTAACGTGGTTACAACACCTATCCGTTAGGAAAATAAATACAGGAAATGGGAGTAGCCTACTTCTTCATACCAGTTAACCTCTGCTATGTTAATGCTTTTGATTGTGCGTAGAGGGTGGACGGAACTGTTTAAAACTCAAGGGCTCTCATCACTGTCTTGAATCCTTGGCTCCATCAAGAAGCACAAGGTAAGTCAGAGAAGGTTTGTATCAGAGCTGATCTGACAACTGATGAATTTTGGAGGGAGTGTGTGAACTTTGAAGCTGGGTTCTCGCAGTTCGACTCTATTTGCAAGTTGCAAAATATGATGCTCTTGGGATGTTCATTCTTTCCAAAACAACCAATTTATCAACGAATAAAGGGGGGGGCTGTTTAATCCTAGGCATGCTTACTCAGAAGTAAATCTCACAAAATTCAATGGGGCTGACTCTCTGGTAACTGTACTTTTGATGGCAGCTGGAATTTGAGAGCGAAATTTGCCACTCACCTAAAACCAATTTACACAGATTCCCCCCCCCCAAAAGGGAGAGAGTTATTTCAAAGCCACTTTTCAAATATTTGGACCTCTCCTGCAGTCCCTCAGATGAACACTGGAGGGCGTGGTCTATGTCCTGTGATTCACAGAGGGTAGAATTTCAAGGAAGTGAGGTGGGGCTTTCAATGTGGTTAACATAATCTGTGGGACTCACCACTCTGAGAGATACACCAGGCCTCATTGCTGTGTGCGTTCTTTGCCAGGTTTTCTGAGATCGTATTCAGTTTAATCTTTATTTGGGAGAGATATACAGTAAGGCCCTGGTAACTGTAGGGGATAGGTTCCTGCCCCCCCTGCGGATACCAGAAACCCGCAGATAGGAGGGAATGCTTCCTGCTTCCTGTTTAACAGAGACTTTCTAGCACACAATTTGTTTGCCTGCTTCGGCGCTATAAGCAACTTGCTGCTTATAGCATTTTGGTGAATCAAGAAGCCTCCTGATCTGGGACCAGCAATATCAGCTAAAAGAAAGGTAATGGGTGCAGGGGGAGCCGACCCCCCGTGATCCATGGTTAAGTGAATCCGCGGATAGCAGATCTGCGGATAAGCCTCCCCTCGTAGCTTGAGCCATAAGACATAATCGTCGGAGATAAATGCAACCATCGATAGCAAACAAACAAGGCATATTAATTCCATTCCTTCTCTGGTTCACACGGTTCTGTGTCCCAATTCATCTAGGTTCCTGGAGGAATTGGTTCAGGTGTTCCTCTGTGGACTACAGGATCATAACTTCCTCCAATGGGCTACATGAGATGTGGATATATCTGTTGAACAAACCAGTGCATATTCTCTAACTGTAACATCGTTCTTTCAGAACCACTTCCATCCACGAAGATGGCTTCCGGTGCCAGTGGGGTCCAATGCTATGCCAGCTGTCCTCCATCTACTGTATCAATTCAGCCACCGCCCTTCACCCTAACTATTCCAGGCCCAGCTCTTTACTGCCCTGATCAGCCAATGAACATTCAGCAATACAACCCATGTGCAAACGTTGGCGGTGGAGGTGGCCATGGTCTGGGGGGCAATATCAGTTTGAGGGTTAATGGAAGTTCGGTTGGTGGTGATGCTGGAAGAAGAGATGGTTTCAGTGAGGATGTTTTGGTTGATATTGGAGATGACGCTGATGAATTTTGGGGATGGGCGAGCCCTTTGAGGTACCCGTGGGGTTATGGACCATCGGGGCGTTATGGCCCATGGGGTTATGGTACATCAGGGCGTTATGGCCCGTGGGGTTATGGTACATCAGGGCGTTATGGCCCGTGGGGTTATGGTACATCAGGGCGTGGCCCAAGGGGGCCTGTACATGGTTTAAAATTCATGCCTTACTCTCGTAGACATTAAGCCAAGTAATTGGCTTAAACACTCTTGTTATGAATGTTCTCGAACCCAGAGGTGGTTGGACAACTGAAGCAAAAAAGAAGATGAAATCTTGGGGAGGGGAAGGTTGTGGTGGCCGACTTCAGAAGACAACTTCACACCTCCTTGAAGCTGCTGAGAACCGATGTTTCTCTGGAAGGCTCAGCACGTGTACACTTGAGCTTCACGGGGGCCGTTTCTCTTCCACATCAGCCTGCAAGAAGAAATGAACCATCCTTTCCTGAAGTCTTGCTTTCTAACCCATGTTGAAATGACCATTTTGACTTGTGGGGAAACACCCCTCCCTTTTTGTAACGTATCAGAAGGGGGAGACTGCCATTTTGTGACTACACGGTGCCCATGAACGTCACATGAAGCAAAAAACATGAAGCAAAAACAAGAAGATCTTGTGTCTGCTACTGTATTTTGCCATTTCTCTGAAGCCACAGAAATTATACTAGACACTGCGATCCATGTAGTCCTTGGTGTTTGTCAATCTCAATGACTGTTGAACGAAAAGTAGAATTTGTTCCTTTCCTTTGACCTTCATATTAAACAGTCTCCTTCCATTGCAAAGGAATATATATTTTTATGTGTGTGTGTGTGTGTGTGTGTGTGTGTGTTTCATTTGCATCCTGCCAATCCTTCAAAATAAGTGCAATCCTTTGCATGTTTACTGAGACGTTTACCTCTAGCGTCACTACAGGGGGGGGCGGAGCTGTAAGTGCTGCTGAAATCCGAGCCTCCCTTACACAGAGGAACGAAGCAGCCCCGCCCCCTCACCCAAGCAACCGGTCACGGAAGCGAAAACAACAGGCAGGGAGTCTCCCTGCGAGGGCTGCTGATTGCCTGCTGCCTCCATGTTCCGCCCCTTTTCTTCACAATCGTGAGGAGAAGGCAGCGGCGTAAGCAGGGCGGAGCGCGTGGAGCAGCTCGCCCGCCGGGTCTCTTACCGGTCGTCGTCTCGGCCGGCATCTGATCAGCCCGTCCTCCCTCCCTGGAGCCCGTTTGGCTCCAAAATGAGAGCAAAACCGACGGGGGGGGCGGGCGGGTTATGAGCCTTGCTGCGCGCGCAGCTGCCTCCCTGCACCCTCCTATTGGCTGCAGAGGGAGCCCGCCCCGCCCCCTTGCCCTGGCGCCCTTCGAGATCCTTGCGCCTCTGGGAGAAGGGGCGATGTGAGAAGGCAGCAGGCAAATGGTTCTAAAGACATGATGCATCTACCAAGGGGCTGGTGGTCGGTCAAGCTGGGCACTGGCCAGGAGCACATGCCCGTCAGAGGGACCAACTGGCAGGCTGAGTCCTGAATCTTCAGTACTGGAAGCAGTGTGGAAGTGGTAGCAGTGTGGGACAGACGTTGCCATGGATGCAGGGGTTGCCATGGATGCAGGGGCAGGGCTTAGCAGGGCAGGGCTTAGCCCCAGGGCCAGTGGTAACGTAGAGCTGGCCCTGCATCCACACACCAAGTCAAAGATGTAATTCCTAGAAAAGAAGAGCTGAAACTTGACAATTCATGGAGGCCAAGTCTAACCACAGTGATTAGTCATGAACAAGCTGCCACCAATTTCAGAGGCCAGCAATCTCTGAATGCTTAAAGGAGAACAACTCATACGAGATGGGTATTACTTCATTTCCTTTTTGTGGGTTTTCCAGAGGCAGCCAGTTAGCCATTGTGGGAAACAAGAGGATAGACTAGATGGGTCATTGGCCCGATCAAGCAGATCTCTCAAGTCCTTTCGCTCTAACCCTGTAGCAATGCGATGCCGCAACGTTACTCTGAGAAACGTTCAACGTGACTCTGACAAACAATACCTGTATGCAAAAGAGAGACAGAATGTAATTGTCTAGGAAGAGTGAGAAGGGAATAAGGAATGGCCCTGGGAATTTTGGACAAGTGTATGTAATTATACTGGAGATGAGTTTCATGCAAGACATTTCCACATAACTCCTAAACCCCTCCACTTATGGTGGAAAGACGAAGGACCCCAACCTTCTGTTTGGCCGCCTTCCCGTTACGGATCAGACTTTTGCCATGCCCTGATCAATGCCAGTACTGTATAAATGTTGTTGCCAGGTCACACAAGCTCCTGCTTTTTGTGCCAACACACAAATGGACACCAGGACCCTGCCTTTCTGAGCCACAAGCAAAGGTTCTGGAGAAGGTCCAGCCTCAACCCCCCTCTGACTATGCTGTTCCTTCCAGTCACACCCTGGAAGGAAGAAGAGAATCCAATTTGGGTGGCCTCCGGTCTCCACCGAACAGAATCAGGCAGCTCTCCCTATTCACCTCTGTCTGTGTTGTCCCCATTGAACGTAACCTCCGTTGTCTCCCCATATCACCTCCTGCTTGTGTTTGCAACCCCCACCATAGGATGCCATCTCCATATTTTGCCTGCCATGCCGTAAAACACCTGCATTTTCTCTGTTTGAATGTTGCAGTGTAGCTTCCTGCTCCTTCCTGTTTTTGCTATGACACAACCCTGGTCCCTCTACATTCCCCGGGCATGAGAGCTTTTGCATTTAGCTGTTCTCAGTATTCCGCCTTGGGCAACACCCCCTGTCCTTCCACATTCTGATCAGGAGGGATTCCCTTGATTGTGGGCCAGGAACGGGGACATCAGGTTCCACCAGGTTAACACATCTGCACACAAAAATAGGAGACTCCAAAACCCTTTCTCTCATCCTGATAACATAATTAGGTGGTGACAACGACGACAGTGGCGTAGCTAGCCCCAGAACAGGGTGGGGCCCACCCCTCGACGCCCCCCAAAGTAATTAGCATAATTACTAATTTGCATAATTACTTTCGTTTTCTTTTTTTGCTTTTTTCCGTTTTTCTGGGTTTTTAAAAGGTTTTTTTTAGGAGTAACGGGGCTTCTAAGTGTATGTGTATGCTTTGCTGCACTTATCTTGAGTATTGGAGCCTCCAGCGACGATCTCCTCCAGCGATGATCTCTTCCAGGGGCGCAGATCGCTCCTCTGCAGCCCCTGGCGCGAACTCTGTAAGCTCCGCAGCGTTAGAGTTCACGCATGCGCATAGCAAACAGCCATCACGCATGCGTGAACTCTGTAAAGCTGCGGAGCTTACGGAGTTCGCGCCAGGGGCGGCAGAGGAGCGATCTGCGCCCCTGGAAGAGATCATCATCATCATCATCATCATCATCATCATCGTCAGTGGCATCACAGCCAACCAGATGTTTGGACTGGGATTATTGGGTGCTCACCAGTTGGAACTCTACCCAAGATATCGCCATATAATGTTTGATATTCCTAGTAGTGTGGCTCATTGCACTTGTTCAACTGTTGTCTATGCCTATATTGGCGAGATATTTCTTAAGGACCTTAGGGATTGCGCCGAGTGACAATAGACCCCTACTGTCGTTTTCTTTCCCCAAAGGCGCTGTATTTCAATTTCCAGGTCTTTGTATTTTGTGATATTTTCCAAATGTTTCTCCTCAATTCGATTATCTCCTAGAATGCCCGCAGTAATAAGAATCACTTGTTTCTCCTAAACAACAATTATATCTGGTGTGTTGTGTTGCATTTTTTTTATCTGTCTGCATGATGATGATGATCCCCAGAGCTGCAGGTATTTGCAACACTAAAACTTCTGAAATATAGGAGGATTTTGAACAGCGAGCTGTTACTCTTTTCTGTGTGCAACCACCCTGTGTGTGTGTGTGTGTGTGTGTGTGTGTGTGCGCGTGTGTGTGTGCATGCGTGTGTGTGTGTGTGTGTGTGCGTGTGTGTGTGTGTGTGTGTGTGTGTGTGTTGCAATTGGACCAAGTTGATCCCAAGCACGGCAACCCCTCTATCCCCTTCAGGAACACAGGTAGCTATAGTGTGCTTGAAACTCTTTCACTCCCTTTCCGTCCGCTTTCTACTTTTCCTCCTCTCTCTCCTGGTCTCTAGTAGCTAACAGCTGGGGTGGAAGATCAGGGACTCCTAAAATGAAAGCCTTTTTAAAGTGGTCCTTTTCCCTGGTTCCTTTGGATGCACCAAATGCACTCTGCAACATAAACAACCACCACCACAAGACAGGAACACACAACACTATCTTAGGGCAAAGAAAAATAGCCTTGATTATTTCTTTGTTTGCAATACAGTATTTCTATCTTCGTTCTTTTATAATAAAACCGGGATCCGAGAGCCAGGACGACGTCATGGTTCTGGTGTTGGAGTTAGACCTGGAAGATCCAGGTTCAAATCCCCGCTCAGCCACCAAGCTTTCTGGGTGACCTTGGGCCAATCACTAGCTCCCAGGCAAATCTACCTCAAAGGGTTGTTGTGAAGAAAAAAGGAGGGGAGGAACCAGGATGGTGTAGTGGTTTGGGAGTCGGACTTAGACCTGGAAGATCCAGGTTCAAATCCCCGCTCTGCCACGAAGCTTCCTGGGTGACCTTGGGCCAGTCACTATCTCTCAGCCCCACCTACCTCACAGGGTTGTTGTGAGGACAAAAAGGAGGGGAGGAAATACGTACACTACTCTGAGCTCCTGGGAGGAAGGGCGGTATAAAAAAATGTGAAAAATAAATAAATAAATGTTCACCACATTGAGTTCCCTGGAATAAATGGCTGTCTAAAAATGTGGAAAAAATAAAAATAAAACTTGGAGTGAAGTCATCTTGCTCAACCTCTTTCTCAAAGGAGGGGGGTTTTGTGCAGTTTGTGGATTTATTGTCCAGTCTCAGAACCCCGTGTTCCAGCAGAGTTGTCCAATTCAGTAATCCCCGTAAAACCAGCTCTTTGGCAACCTTGTTTGATGGAGTCCTTACCATGCAGAAAGAGAGATAATGCAAGCAATCAGGAAGGCTATTAAATCTGAACCCTTGATAACAAATAGGAGGAAAAGGGCAGGGAGTGTGGAGTGATGTCTCAATCGCAATTACTGCTCATGTGCTAATGGCTCATGCCACACCTCGTAGGATGCCATACCTACTTGGAGGAAGACAGAGCTCTATAAAAGGTAGAGCCTGAAGGACTTTCATCAGTGCCTGTCTTGACACCTGTGAGAACGACTAGGTATGTCAGAAAATGTCCATATCCAAGCTGCTAGGACAATTGCAATGAATTTTGTGTGTGGGGGTCAGTGGTATTACTAGGGAGTGTGTGTGTGGGGGGGGGGTTGCAGACTGCACCAGGTGACACCCTCAGGGGTGGTGGTGGTGACACCACTAGTGGCCAAAATTGTGGAAACCTTGTATTTATGAATAATATCATCATCGTTGGAAAGGTGATTTAATGCAGAATGTAATGATACAACCTGTTTTGTCCTATCTATATTCTATCAAAAGATATGGCCAAATAACTAGAAAACAAGAACACAACTGCCTTAAATAACAAAACGTAGATTTCCTCAATTCTAAACTGACCAATGAGATTGATTGTTCCAAGAGCCAGTGAGGTATTAGTATGATGATGCAGCATGGAATCAATAATGTGTTAGTATGAGTCCGCTCTCATTTCTATGTATCATAGCTAATATTAGAAATCTTATACAGTTGTGTGAATATCATCAAGTTGACTACTGGTTTTTTGTTGGTTACTGATTTGTTGGGTGACCTGTACTGTTATATATTAAAATAAATAAAGCTAATGGGAGTGACACCACGGGTTACCGCACTGGGTGACACCAATCCTAGTGACATCACTGGGGTGATGCAATGAGCAATGAGATACCAGGTGACGCTAACCTTGTGAAGCCTCTAGGGGGTGGAATTATCAAGCTGATTCTGAAACTTAACTGTAAGAAAGATTCCATATAACTTTTTGGGGATGTTAGTTGTTGACAGGATGACTGATTTAAGGGAGCTGTTCGATCAAAGGGACTTATGCATATTTCTCAAATATCAAGTGATCACAGGGATCATTCATATTTCTTTGGGAGCATGCCCCATTGACTATAATGGGGCTTACTTCTGAGTAGACATGCATAAGATTGAGCTGTTGGTGTTGGGATAATTTGTTTGTTGACTTTCAGAAGGGAATTTACTATTACCTTAAAATGAATTAAGGCACAAAAACATATTTTTTTTTGCCACTTTGTTATTTCAGAATAACTTCTATCGCACCAAGATGGCTTCCGGTTCCAGTCGCGACCAATGCTACGCCAGCTGTCCTCCATCCTGTGTGACTATTCAGCCACCACCCTTCACCCTCACAATCCCAGGACCGGCTCTTTACTGCCCTGATCAGCCAATGAGCATTCAGCAATACAACCCATGCGCAACCTACTATGGTGGTGGAGGTGGCATGGGGGGCGGTGCCAGTATGAGCATCGGCGGTGGAGGTTCTGGATACGGAGGTGGCAGTGAGGCTGTTTTGGCTGATACTGGAGATGATGAAGAATGCTGGCGTTGGCCTCCCAGGGCAGGTCATGGCCCAGTGGTGATTCCCCCATGGAGGCATCGTGGTCCATGGAGGGGTCCCCCATGGTGGAAGCGTGGCACGTGGCGTCGTGGCCCATGGATTGGGGGCTCCCCTCTTGAAGATTAGGTCAATCAACAGGCATAGCCGCCAAACACATCATGCAGCTCCAGGTACGAATGGTCTGAACACCGATGAAATGACCCAGACGGTCTTGAAGAACTGAAAAATCACAAGACGACCACAATGCCTGTGTTGTGGTGATGGAAATCAGCTCAGCTTTCTTTCCTGAACTGTTACATTCAAACCTATCTTGAAAATATCACCATGTCCCCTCTTTTCTTTCACCTAACCTTTAAACCATCCAGATAAGAAGGGAGAAGACCAACCCCCCCTCAGCATTACGTTCACTAAATTGCATTTTCTTCAATGCCATCTGAAGTTGAACCCTGTGATAGGCCAGTTTTGTAAACTCTAGTACTGTATTTTGACATAGCTCTGTAGTCACTGAAATGAGCTATTGATTAAAATTCACATAGATCATTTTAGATCTCAGTATTCAAAACAAACATTCTACCAGAAACTCCGTCGTACACTATAATTTTATTACTACAATTAGTTGGTTAAAACTTCACGTTTCACCTCCAGAGTTGAAAGCACCCTGATACTTCTGAGGATGTCTTCAATGCTGGAGGCGAATTTTAACCAAGTAATTGTAGTAATAAAATTATTTTATACGACGGAGTTTCCCGACAGAATGTTTGTTATGAATTCTAAGGTATGGACACGTCTAAGAATGTACTTAGATCTTAGTGTTTGCTTTGCAGAATAATGACTAATGGCCCAATTATATTGATGGGCTCCAATGCTAGCCTAGCATTCCGACGGTGGAGCACACTTTCCAGCCATCATGAAAAGCAATCCAGAGGCGCACATCGCTGTGCGCTTCTGGACCGCCACTGGAGAGGCCGCAGAGGCCAGAGTGCGAAGATGAGCACCTGCCAACAATGGTCAGTCAGTGGTGGGAGCATAACGGGGGGGGAGGGTGGAACGGGGAAGGGGGGAGGGGGTGGCACATGGTACGGGTAACTTGCACCAGATGCTATCTCCTTCCTCACCTCCTGACACCCCCTTTTCTCTCCAGTTAAAGAGTTTCTTTCTTCTTGCACCAGTTTCTCTCTTCTTGTACCAGTTAAAGAGCTGGTACAGGACCAAGGAGATCCATTGGCGATCAGGAAGCTTACAGGGAGGGGTAAAGGGAAATATTTCCCCTTGCCTCTCCCAAGCCTCCTGATAAACCCACCCCCACCGTAGCATGCAACGCAGGCCATATTTGTGTGGCTGCGTGCTATATATATATCCCATATATCCCATGGGATTGGGTATACGTTTGTACATTTCCTTTGTTTTGTTTTTCTTATTAAACATTTCCTTGCATTGCAAAACTGTGGTTTCTTCCCCTGTCTGTTTTGTTTTCCCACATTGCATTCTGCCCATTCTGTACAAGAGCAATCTTTTTAATTTTCCCAAGAATCCTGTGAGGTCTCTCGTGTCCATGTTGGTATGTAACCATTGTCACCCGATCACCTGATCACAACAAATGGTCACTGTGCTGCACCTTCAAATGTAATCCTCTTTCAACCAGGGAGTTGGTGGTTTGAAGATTTCTAGTTAATCAACCGTAACCTGGTTTTAAATAAACTAAGTTCAATTTATGGCTCCCTCTATTCAAATGTCGAGCCTGTTACCAATGGGACTTTTCAGAACATTTGGAACATGCACATGGGCAAAATCTGCTGCATGTTCAGGGTCTGATCACAGTGGCCAATGGCACAGCTCGGTGGCTGGATGGGGAAGAAGGAGGGAAACATAGATGAAGGTGCAACAGCTGACTCCTAACCCCCTTTCTGGGGCCTGTTTAGCCTTACCAGTGTCCCGGAATCGAGGCTGACATTGGCCTAGAGCGAACCTGAGCAGCTCCCAAGTGTGCACCGCGGCTGTCAAATGGGGTTCCGGCTTCGGAACTTCCGGTAAACGAAGCGATGGAAGCCAGAACCCCATTGGGCAGCCGCGGTGCACATTTGGAAGCAGCTCGGGTCTGCTCTAGGCCGAAGCCAGCCTCAATTCCGGGACACTAGTAGGGCTAGGCCTGTTCCACCTTCATGGGTCAATGCGGACTTGTGCCTGCGATATCACTGGAACAGTTTGGAGTTGACCCATGGCGGCTGCTGGGGCTTACCATGGGGCAAGGGAACAAATGTTCCCTTACCCCAAGGAGGGCTCCAGATGCCACAACTCCCTCGCAGGACTCAGCAGATGCCAGGTTGCTGCCATTGCATTGCTGCATGGGGAGTTAGGTAGAATTGGGCTGTAAGAGCTCTGAACTAACATGGGTACACACACAAGCACACCAAGAAAGAAAATCATAGAGGCATTCAGTGTGTCATCAATTTGACTGCACACAAGACAAGAAAACAGGGGGACTTTGTGGGTCAATGGCTGGCCTTTGCCAAGGACCAAAGTTGGAAATGATGAAGAATGCAAGAAAAACCCGGGGCCCCGCACAGTCCGAGGTAGGTGAAAAAACTGCTCACCACAGCCAATCAGGTGAACAGAAAAATTCCTACCTGGTCCCCAAAGGGGCGACCGGCGAAGCCCGGACTGCAAAAGGAGTGGGTGGGAGGGTGTCAGCTGCTCACCGAAGAATTAGAAGTGGCAATGAGGCTGCCGGGCACACAGATAAGGCCTGGGACGCCCCGCCCCCTCGTAGGCCAACCCACAGGTGGGCCCTCGGAGAGGCCCCCCTCTTCTCCTGTGTTCACGCGGAGGCTGGGCAGATACAAACCCTGCGCTATTGGCACGGGTTCGGCATTCTGTTGATTTGTACACAACACCTTGCAGGAACCATGGGGCCAGGTTGCCAACAGCACAACCTTGTCTAACTCTGCACCCTGTGATGCAGCGAGGCCGGTGAAGCCTCCGCTGCACCCAGGGCACAACACTGGCAGCCAGGAAGTCACCTTGGGAAAAAAGAACATTTGCTCCCGTTCCCCAGTTAAAGCCCCAACCACCCTGATGGGGCTACTTGGGTGTGTGCCAGGTATTTTGCTGACGCGAGTCCAAGAGGTCCATGTAGTGGCACCCAGACCCAGGAAGGGGGACAATATTTCAGTGTGGGCACTGCCGCCGATCACGCCCCCTTCCTGGGCTCGACTAACCAATCCCCCCTCCCAGAATGCCCCATTCCTCCTCTCCATGCCCCTTCACCTCCTGGGGGGGAGCTTACCTTCCCTGGAGGGTAAGCAGTTGGATCTGGCCCAGGCAAAGTGGTGCCGACCTTGGCAGCGGTGCTGACTACTCTCCAGGTGCAGCAAACGTGCTTTATGGCATTTTTGCGACACCCTAGACCAGTGGAGCAGAGCTCCGCTGGTCTAAAATCCAGACATGATTGCGCCCTAAGCCATCAAAAGAAGGGGGCAAAAGGTGGAAAGGGCTTGACAAGCAGTTCCAGAAGCTAGACAGGAGCTGTAGATAGTTGTAGGGGCAGAAACCGGATCCCTTCCCAGGCCTGGATGCCATTACACGTTCTGGACTTGCACCAGAAAAATAGCTGGCACACACTCAAGTGACCCCATCGGGTTGACTTTCATGTTCAACATTCTCTTTCCATTGCAATGGAATATGTATTGTGTTCGTGTAAAACGCCAACATGAGAGAAGGGAAGAACTATGCTACTTATTCAGTATATACACTACACATATATTCTGTGTTGTTCCATTCCATTTATTCTCAATCTCCCATTCTTTAACACATTGTGCCTAAAATTCCCAATACCCGGAAGGCCCCACATAATTCTTTATAATTTGCTATAGCTAATAGTAGTAGCCAATGGTTATTCAGGGAGCTGAATAGCATTAGGTCTACCGAGGAAGCTATATTGAAAGAAGGGCTAATAAGGGTTTAAGGGAACAAATTGCTTTTTCTTCCTGGGCGAAGAGAGGGGAGTGATGGAAAGAAATTAATTACTACTAATGAGTATTGATCATTACATTACAAGTTCATTACATTACAGACACAAGTTCAGCACACACACACACACACACACACACACACACACACACACATATATATATATATATATATATATATATATATATATATATATATATATATATATATATATATATATATATATATATATATATATGAAAATAGTAAATACGAAATAAAAAGATATAACACCGCTTTCTGCTTAAACAATATGTGAAAAAAGCATGTAATTTTGCATCATTTTTCATCTGCTGACACTGTACAACCTATACTACCTATCTAGTATACTTTTAAAGAGTTTACAATTGATAAAATGGGAACAATGGAATAAAAACACATAACACTGCTTTCTGCTATTTCATTTTGGTTAAACACCAAACTCTGTGAAGAAAAATAAAACCATTTTCAAACACCTCTAGTTATAAGTCATTTCGTTTTAAAGTTGTTGAGAAAAAAAATCGATTTCCAGCAGGGGCCACTGCCTGTCTGTGTGGAGTTTGAACATTCTCCCCATGTCTGTGTGGGTTTTCTCTGGCCCGGAAAGCTCACATTTATTTCAGTGTTTCATATTAGATGTGTTTGGGGTCTTTTTTTATAAGTTTGGTGATGTTTTTGTGACCAGAAATATGCCGTAAACTCTTGTTTATGTATATCAATTAGCCTACGGTAAAATTGGTTTTGTTATAAGTCATTTTGCTTAAAGTTACAGTTTCCCAGAACTTATCATTAAGTTGCTGTACAGCTACTTGAGCATTAAAGCATTGTCCCCATAAACTTAGAAAAATAGAATTCTTGCCAGAGGAATGGTATGGGATTTTTGCCAGAGATGGTTATGCAAAGGGTTTGGCAACATATGTCTTTTGGGTCAAACTGACCCCTTAAATAATTGTCCTGTTTACCAGATCTCTTCTAGCAGATAAATGGTTATAGGTCAAGGCGACCCGGAAAGAGATATGGGAATGAGACATGTCTTAACCATAGGTTATGCAAGAAATGAGGTTTACCAGATAAGAAACAGATATTGGTAGGATGGCCAAGGGATGGAAGAAGATAACCGTATAGAGATATAGATGTCATAAAAAAAAAAACAGGGTGTCCTTATGTGTCATGTGAGAATCAGACAAGCTTGCTCCATTTCAATGTCTCAGCATGTTGCTCTTTGGAAACATGCAAATAAATAATCGATTGGAAACTACGAGGCACTGAATACTGTGATCAATAACCTATTTTAAAAGAGCCGAAGAAAAATTATATCATTTGCATCCTGTGAATCCTTTGAAATAATACTCTCAGTGCAGTCCTTTGTATGATGAAGGACTCCGAAATAGGTCTTGCTATTTAAATAGGACTTACTCCCTCTTACCTGAATTTAGGATTTTAGTCTTGTACTTGCAAGAACTCTTTGAGGTAGGTGAGACCAAGAGGAGGAGACCGTATCTGACCCGGATTCCCAAGTGAACGTCTGCTATGTAAGCATCTGAACCCAAGTTTCATAGTATGTTTCCTGTCACCCTATCGCAAGGAATGTTCACTGTGTAGAATCCAGTGGTGATCCTCGGGGGGGGGGGGGCACTGACGCCATGCCCCACGTGACCTGGGCGTGATGTTAGCTGCACGCGCCGAGCGCAGCTCCAATTGCCCTCCCCCCCCCCGCTGTTTTAGTTACTATTTTGGAGCCGTTCGAGCTCCAGGGCGGGCGGAAGGGCCAAACACCAAGACGGCCAAAGCGGAGGTGATGGATCGCGGAGGCAAGTACGCCCTTTCGCCGCCACGTCCGACCCCCGCCCTGGGGCCCGCCGCATCACTGTCCCAACCCCGATGACGCTTCTGGTAGAATCTTCATACTGAATGTCCTTAATCACCTTGTTTTAAATACATTCAAATTATACCAAGCATAAGAACATAAGAAGAGCCCTGCTGGATCAGGCCAAAGACCCATCTAGTCCAGCTTCCTGTATCTAACAGTGGCCCCACCACATGCCTCAGGGAGCACACAAGACAACAAGGTACCCTGTCACCACTCCCTTGCATCTGACATTAAGAGATACAGTGAGTCCTCACTTAAAGTCATTTTGTTTAAAGTCGCTTCGTTTTAAAGTTGATTGGAAAATGCCATAGGAACGTTTACATTTATCAATAAGCCTATGGTAACATTGGTTTCATTATTGGTTTTGCTTAAAGTTGCAGTTTCTAAGAAGAAGCTATCGACAACTTGAAGTGAGGACTTGCTGTAGTCTACTACTAAAACCAGGAGGTTGCATCTACCCATCGTGGCTTGTAACCTGTGGTGGACGTTTCCTCCATAAATCTGTCTAATCCTCTTTTAAAGGCATCCAGGCCAAATTCAGGGAGGAGCTGAGAAGCTCCCATTCCTAACTCTCATGTCTAATAAGGACTGAAGGTCTCTTTGAGTCCACCATCCTCTTACCCACCATGGCCAACAAGCAGAGCATGAAGGCAAAGGCCTTCTGCTCTCTTTTCTGCCCTAGCAAGTGTTTATTCAATAGTACACTGCATCTCAATGGGGAGTTTCCGCCCAGTCATCCTGATTAAGTATCATTGATAATAATTGGTCCTCCTCCATGAATCCGGCAACCATCAGTTAACATGATGGAAAGTCGCAACTATCATTAAGTCTTGTGACAGCTGATTCTCCAATTAATTTTTCTCGGAGCATGAAAGAGTCCTTGCGTTTGCTTTTTCTGGATTTGCCTGCCCAGTCATGTCATTGGATCACTTATTTATGTATTTATCTGATAGGTTCATCAAGCACATCTCAACGTCTGTTCTCAAAGCAAACTCTAATTAGAAACAAATACTTTGTTTGCGAATGTTAACCCCTGAAGATGCTTTCCACAGCTGAAAGCGAAACATTGGGATCAAATCCTACATCTAGTCTGTGGCTCAAGAACTCGAGCAATGTTTTAAATTATATTTTTGATTTGCCCAGCCACAAAAGCCTTAGTGCAGGGGTTCTCAACCTTTGGAGGCCCGGGTACCCCTAAGTACATTTTCCAAAGTACAAAACCAAAATCAGAGAGACAGAAAGGCTCCGGAAATAATTACAATTTAAAATCCATGTTAATTAACACTTAATTAGCTGCTGATGGGGCAAATAAGGGGCAGGGCTTGGTGTACCCCCAGCAAGAGGTCCGCATACCCCTAGGGGTACCCGTACCACAGGATGAGAACCCCTGCCTTATTGTATTTGTAACAAATACTTTGTTGCATTAACCTTATGGAATTCCCTCCCTTTTGACTTACGCAGGGTCTCCTCCTCCCCTCTTTGGAGACTTTCCAGTGAGGCCTGAAAACTTTCTTGTTCAAAGAAGCCTTCTGAGTCTTGGCCTTTGGCGGGATAAAAATATTGTAAAAGAGTCACATGTTAAAAAAAGAGACAAAAAGTGGGGAAATAACATTTTCATCATAAAAACCTTGCTTGGTTTTATTAGCCTATTTATTGATTACTATTTGGAGGGGAGAGGAAATATAGACCCCTTGGTTCCCTCAGGGTGGGGATGCCTTCTCCATTCTGTGATTCTCAGAGGGGATAACATTCCCTTACCCCGAGGAGACCTCTTGGACTGCATATCACCATAGGTTGCAGTGGTCGTCATTTTGGCGCTGCTGCATCGCGGGTGGTGGTGTTGGGTAGGCCCTCAGGCATCTTCTTTCTAAACTGAAGAGCCCCAAACATTGCAGCCATTCTTAGTAAGGGCAATGTGACCTTCTCTTGCCCTCAACGGGCCCCTGAATTATTTTGACTCTAAAGGTCCTTCAGTATATGACCAATCCTACAGAAATATACCTTAGCAGTTCGGGACAGGGGGTGATAAACACCAGCCCGTGTAGAAGACCTTGGTGTTCATGCACACTCATTTTACATGGGCTCTAAAGACATGATGCATCTACCAAGGGGCTGGTGGTTGGTCAAGCTGGGTACTGACCCATCAGAGGAACCAACTGGCAGGCCGAGCCCTGAATCTTCAGTACTGGTGGCATTGGAAGTGTCCACTGTGGAGGAGCTGTGGAAACCAAGTCAAAGAAGCAATTCCTCGGAAAGAAGAGATGAACCTTGACAAATCCATGGTGTTCAAGTCTAGCAACAGCAATTAGCCTTGATGATTACTCGCTGCCACCAATTTCAAAAGCCTCCGAGTACCTATTAAAGGAGAACAAGTCAGGCAAGTCGGATATTACTTCATTTTCTGTTTGTGGGTTTTCCAGAGGCAGCCAGTTAGCCATTGCGGGAAACAGGAGGATAGACTAGATGGGTCATTGGTCTGATCGAGCAGATATCTCAAGTTCTTTGGCTCTACCCCTGAAGCAATGCATTGCTGCAAAGTTACTGTGGCAAACATTCGAGAAGGCACCATCCAAAAGCAAAAGAGAAAGCATGTAATTGTCTAGGTCAGAAGATTGAGAAGGAAATAGGGATTCCGGGGGGGGGGGGCACCAACCACAAATTACATGCAACAAGATCATTTGTTGGTGTAAACGGGAATTATTTATTGAGAATGAATACAATTCAAGTTCTGCAGCGGGGGTCCTGAACTGGGCGGTTCCTCCCCCCCTCGTTTAGTGCTGGTAGACAGAGGCAACTGTTCACTTTCTCCTCAGTTGTAGCATCCTGTTTATTCAATGGCACATAGCTGCCTTGTGCATGCGCTTCGGCATGGAAAAGGCAGGCTAGAATTAATTAAATAAATAAATAAATAAATAAATAAAGCATGCCTCCAACCAGAGATCGGCTCATGCCAAACTCTGGTTTTCACCACCACCCCTTGGAAAGGGGACCAATTCCCAGGTCATCCCAAGCCAGAAAGCCTTTGGGATGGACTTAGCAATTCAGGCCTTTAGGATCGCCAGCCAGCATTCCCGAGCCAGGCAGCCTCTTGAGGTCGGTACTGCCTTCACCCTAACCCAGTGTTTTTTTTCGACCTGCGGCTCCTTTGACCATTGTCGACTATTGGCCGCGGCTCATTATATTGATGCCTGCCAATTGGCATTACACTGTTTTCCGAGAGGATTCCGTAGCACTCTGCGGCTCCCCTGGCTGGTATCCGCGGCTCCCTTGGAAGTTGCTCCTCCCAGTTTGGGAACCTCCGTCCCAGTCCTTTCATGCCTTAGGATGCAGGTCTAGTCCTAGTCCTATGCAGTGCCTGCCAGAGGCGAACACCTGACTAACGCCCACCAATGGAAGGCAGTCTGAGGTAGATGGAAAACACACACACTTGTCAACAACCAATCAGGCAACAGGCACAGAATTCCTACCCAGACCCAAAGGTGACCAGCTAATCTCAAGGGTGGGTGGGCAGGGTACAGCATCGCCGAGTCCAGGAGGGCGAAGATCCGCAGCCCAGGGTGAAAAACTGCAGAGGCAACACAGCCCCCAGCTTGATCCAATCAAGCGCTGTGATTTTTTGCCCTGTTCTATGCAGAGGTGGGGCCTAACCAATAGGCCTTCGCTTGCAATATGGTATGGCCATAATGACCCTGGAAATTTTGGACATTTTGAAACGTAAGGTCGATGTCATTATACTGGAGAGTTTCGAGCAAGATGTACCTACACATACGGTAGAAAGACAAAGGTCTCTTTGGCACTCCTTGGCGGAGTCCTTATCATGCAGAAACTGAGACAATACAAGTAATTGGGAAAGCTATTAAATCTGAACTCTCGATAACGAATATGAGGAAATGGGTGGGGAGTGGGTGATTTCTTAATGTCAATTACCTTTGATGCGTTAATGGATCAGGCCACACCTAAGAGGGTGCTATCCCTTGGGAGAGGACGGAGCTCTATAAAAGATGGAGCTGAAAAGCTTCCATCATTGCAACTCTGACTCCTGTGAGAACAACTAGGTAAGTCAGAAAAGGTTCATAGCTGAGCTGATATGACGCTGAGCTGATTCTCCTAGCTGAAATTCATGCGTAAGAAATCTTGCGCATGACGTTTTCAGGCTATTAGTGGTTGCCAGGATGGACTGACTTAGGGGAGCTGTTAGAACCAAGGGACTTATGTTTCAATCCTATGCATACTTACCTGGGAGCAAGCCTCATTAATTATAATGGGCCTTATTTCTGAGTAGACATGCATCGGCTTGGGCTGTTGGCGTGGGCAATAATGTATTCATCGACTTTGAGATGTAAATTTAACATTGCAGTTAGTCCTCACCTAAAGTCATTTTGTACAGTGTTGCATGTCTACGGGATAAGACGCCATGTGTTAAAAGACTTGTATTTTAAAATCTCCAGTGCCCGACACCATCAGAATCTATTCGATTTTGCCCCAGGAAGAGGTTCCGAGATCGGAATGAAACGTAGGGCTAACAAACTTGGATTTTAGTGATTTTTGTGTGCCTGCCGGCTGCCGTTTAGGAGACCCGTCGGGCACTGGAGATATTAAAATACAAGTCTTTTAACACATGGCGTCTTATCCCGTAGACATGCAACACTGTACAGTAATCTCGGGCCATGAAAACTTTCGAACAAAATTAAAGTCATTTTGTTTAAAATAATGTCCTTTTAAAGGTGATGGGAAAATGCCATAGGAACGTTTAATATTTATCAAGTAGCCTATGGTAAAAGTTGGTTTCATTATAAGTCATTTCACTTAAAGTTACAGTTTCCAAGAAGAACCTATTGACAACTTTAAGTGAGGACTTGCTGTACTGTAAAATGTATTAAGGCACAATTTCTAACCACCACCACCACCACCCCTATGAATATTTGCTGCCCATATACAGGATATATGCAATCTGGATATTTCTATTGAACAAATGTTCTCTGTCACTTTGTTCTTGCAGAACAACTTCTCTTACGCCAAGATGGCTTATGGTGGCGGTCGAGACCAATGCTATGCCAGCTGTCCTCCATCCTGTGTGACTATCCAGCCGCCACCCTTCACTCTCACAATCCCAGGACCGGCCCTTTACTGCCCTGATCAGCCAATGACCATTCAGCAGTACAACCCATGCGAAAACTACTATCGCGGTGGAGGTGCTATGGGAGGCAGTTCCTTTATGAGTATTGCTGGGGGAGATTCTGGATTTGGAGGGCCCAGTGAGGATGTTTTGGCTGCTATTGGAAACAGTGATGAAGATTTATGGGGGAGACGATGGGGTCGTCGCCGCTGGTGGTGGGGTCGTCGCCCTTGGTGGGGTCGTGGCCCTTGGGGTCGTGGCCCATGGGCTGGCTCCTGCCTTGAAGACTAGGCCAATCAAAAAGAGTCTTGCACCCACTGCTACAAATGGTTTTGAACCCAGACGCAATGACCGAGACGGTCTTGAACAACTGAAGAATCACAAGATGACATCCAGGCCTGTGGTAGGGTGATGGAAATCAGCTCACTCTCCTTTCCTGTAGTGTTACCTTCCAACCCTTCTTGAAACGATGACCACGACCTTGCAGGGTCTCATATGCTCCTCCTTTCTCTCCCCTATCCTTGAACCCATCCAGACAACAAAGAAGAAGAACAAAACCCAACCAGCATCATGTTCACTAAATGACGCTCCTTTTGACGCCATCTGAAGCAAACCCTGAAATAGGCCAACTCTATCCACTGCAGTATTTTGACATTTCTCTGTAGCCATTGAAACGAGCTACTGATTGAAATTCACACAGATCATTTTAGGTCTCAGTGTTTGTCTTGTCAAGTCTGTTCATTTCCTTTGTTTTTCCTCATTAAACTTTTCCTTGCATTGCAATTTTTTCCCAGTCTGTTTTTTCCCCCTACATTGCATTCTGACCATTCTCCATAACAGCACCTTTTTTAATCTTCCCAAGAATCCCTTGAGGTCTTTCCTGTCTGTACAAGTATATACCATTGTCAGTCGTCATCCGATCACAAAGGATATTCACTGTGCTAAATCTTCACATTTGAAAATCTTTTAACCATGGGTGTCAAGGATATCTAGTTCAAGAATTCTCAACCTGTGGTACACGTACCCCTAGGGGTACGTGGGCCGCAGGCTGGGGGTATGCGAGATGCTGTCCCTTAATGATTCAGCAGGGCTGTAGCCTTTCACTCTGGGTTGTGGCGTGAGCAGGAGGACCCGCCCGCCTGCGTCACAACCCAGAAAAGAAGGCTACAGACCTGCCTTATTCTCTGCAGTACAGGCATGCATCTTACCTTTTCTCGGCGGCGCCATCTTGGATCTCGTGAAATATCATGAGATCGAAGATAGTGGTGCCCAAATCTTGTGAGGGCACGAATGATGCTTTTCAGAACGTTTGGAACATGCACATGGACAAATCTGTTGCATGTGCAGGGTCTGATCGCAGTGGCCAATGGCACAGCTCGGTGGTTGGCACTGGCGTCGCTGCAGGGGGGCGGAGCACTGACTTGAATGGCTCCAAAGGCGAGGGGGCGTGGGCGCTTCGTTCCCCCGTGTAACGGAGGGTCGGATTGCGGCAGAACTTAGAGCTCCGCCCCCCTGCAGCGATGCCAGTGGTGGTTGGGCAGTGCTTATCTCTCAGCCTAAACTACCTCACAAGGTTGTTGTGAGGAGAAGTGGAGGGAAGGATCCATGTAGACTACACTGAGCACCTTGAAGGAAGGGTGGTCCAAAAATGTGGAAAATAAATAGCCATATTCCCTCTCCATGTCTGATTGACTGAAATCCAGGCAATGCAGCTCGTAAAATACGAGGGGATGTCCAAAAGAGAGAAGGTGGTTTTCAGTCTAGGGAAGCTATAGAGCTTGAGAGCAGCATGGATTCAAACCATGATTCAAAGAGCAGGAAGGAAGAGAGGACAACTAGTTTGTGCTCTGTACGGGCTCTTAGGAGGAAAGGAAGAGTGACCACACGATTTTGGAGCAGACTCCACATACAAATGCTAATCGAAATCAAGACGGTATGCTAATCAAGACAGTATGAAAGCACACCTT
Organism: Plestiodon gilberti rubricaudatus; assembly: GCA_026170595.1. Taxonomy (NCBI): domain Eukaryota; kingdom Metazoa; phylum Chordata; class Lepidosauria; order Squamata; family Scincidae; genus Plestiodon; species Plestiodon gilberti. Next base: position 28,223,892 of record JANXHW010000009.1, on the reverse strand, counting down.
TCATACTGTCTTGATCAACAACAACAGAGCTCAGAACTCCTTCATAATCTAGAGGGCATCACTTCATATTCTGAGTCACCCCGGACCAAAAAAAATAATAAATTGGAGGAAGAACAATTCAGCCGGTTCGCACAGTACTTTTAATTGTAGTCTCAATCTCTGATGTCGCAAACTTCATCACCTTCCAAATGCTTCAAGGGCTCATGCTGGGAAGGAGGAGTTGCATTTATATTTACACGGTCTTCGACTGTTCAAGAGTTGCTGAAAATGTTGCTTTCCAGACTAGGGGTTCAGGTCAGGAGCTGGGAGGTAATCAGAGCATAGCATGACCTGTTGAAGCAAGAATCGTGTTTCTCCCAGCATCCTCATCATAAAGCCCAAGCCTATGTGAGTCTAGTCAGAAGGAAGTCTTATTGTCTTCAATGGGACTTGCTCTTAGGAAAGTAAAACTCCATGAATTCTCCCAACCGTCAGTTCACACCTTTGAAACACGCAACTATCATTAAGTCTTTTGACAGCTACTTCCTTAACTTAATTTTTCAAGGAACTTGAAGGAGTCCTTGCATTTCCCTTGCCTGCCCAGTCATGTCATCAGATCACTTATTTATGTATCTCTTTCATAAATTCCTTAACCACATTTCATTTGTTAATTGTTGCCCGGATAACTGGTTTATGGAAGCTGTGAGATCCAAGGAATTTATTTATTTATTTATTTATTTTGCACGTTTTTATACCGCCCTTCCTCCAAGGAGCTCAGAGTGGTGTATATATTTCCTCCCCTCCTTTTGTCCTCACAACAACCCTGTGAGGTAGGTTTCAATCCTATGCATACTTACCTGGGAGCAAGCCCCATTGACTAGAACGGGACTTACTTCTGAGCAGAAAAGCATAGGACATGCATACGACATGCAGACATGCATAGGATTGAGCTCCTGGAGTCGGGAAAGTTTATCCAAGGACTTTGAGAAGGAAATTAACCATAACCTTAAAAGTCGAATTGAGACACAGTTTATTAACAATTATATTGACGGTTTATATACGTTCCCTACTAGATATATGAAATCAGAATATTACTCCTGAAGAAATGGTCAGAACCAGTTCTATTCCAGGAAGATGGTTTCCAGGAATGCAAGTAGCTATAATGCGCTTGAAACGTTTTCACTCCCGTTTTCACCACCTCCAATTTTCCCCTCCTGTCTCCTTGTCCCTAGTGACCAGCAGCTGAGGTGGACGAGTGGGGACCACAAAAATATTTTCCTTTAAATTGCATTTATATTTACACCGTCTTACACCATAAGACAGGAGGACCCTGCATTATTATAGGGCAAGGAACATACCTTAATTCCTTTCTTTTCTTTTCTTTTCTTTTCTTTTCTTTTCTTTTCTTTTCTTTCTTTCTTTCTTTCTTTCATGCAAGATTCCTATTTTTTCTTCTTTTGTCACAAAACGGTGATCTTTGATTTGTGGTTCTCTCTCTCTCTCTCTCTCTCTCTCTCTCTCTCTCTCTCTCTCTCACACACACACACACACACACACACACACACACACACACACACACACACACAGCCTAATCCTGACCTTCCAGTGCCAATGTAGCCATGCCAACATGGCACACACTGCTTCCTGTGGTGGTGGGAGGCAGTCACAGAGGCCTCCTCAAGGTAAGGGAATGTTTGTTCCCACACCTCAAGGATGCATTACGGCAACATCAGCGCTGGACATTTAGTTCGGATTGGGCTGTACGTCTCTTTCCCAGGCAAGGGGAATTTTCTGCAATATGCTGGCTTGTTACGCAGTCACAAATTCCTTGTTCCAACAGAGCTGTTTTAGCCACTCATTGCCCTAAAAGCAGGTCTTTGGTAGCATTCCATGGTGGAGTCCTTATCATGCAGAACAAAACAAGCAATGAGGAAGGCTTTTACAGTTGAAATCTTGATAACAAATACCGCAAAAGGGCAAGGAATGTGGGGTGATATCTCAATCTCAATCACTGTTGATGTGGTAATTGGGTCACACCATGCCTAATGGGATGCCAGACCTACTTGGGGGTGGATGGAGGTCTATAAAAGTTGGTGCTGAAGGACTTCCATCATTGACTCTCCTGCCTTCTGTGAGAACAACTAGGTAAGTCAGAAATGGTTCATATCTGAGATATGACAACTGCAATGAATTTTGGAGGTGGGGGTAGAATTTTCAAGCAGATTCTCCTGAGCATAGGATTGGGCTGTTGGCATAGGAATAATTTATTCATTAGTTTTCAGAAGGGAATCTATCACTACCTTAAAATCATTTGCGACAAAGTTTCATGACCTCCATGACGTGTGTGTGTGTGTGTGTGTGTGTGTGTGTGTGTGTGTGTGTGATTGGATATCGTGAGAGATGGTTATTTCTATTGAACAAACATTCTCTGTCAATTTGTTTTTGCAGAACAACTTCTCTCCCACCAAGATGGCTTCCGGATCCAGTGGGGTCCAATGCTATGCCAGCTGTCCTCCAACCTGTGTGACTATTCAGCCACCACCCTTCACAGTCACAATTCCAGGACCGTCCCTTTGCTGCCCTGATCAGCCAATGAGCATTCAGCAGCACAACCCATGTGCAAACATGGGCATTGGAGGTGGCATGGGGGGCAGTGGTGGAGGTTCCGGATCCGGAGGTGGCAGTGGGGCTGTTTTGGCTGCTATTGGAAACTATGATGAATTATGGCGTCTATGGGGGGCTGGTTCCAAATGGTTGGGACCTCCCAGGGGGCGGAATAATCCCTCATGGGGGAGTCGTCGCCCATGGTGGGGTCGTGGCCCATGGGTTGGCTCATCTCTTGAAGACTAGGTCAGTCAACAGGCATAGCAGCCAAACATGTCTTGCAGCTCCTACTACGAATGGTCTTGAACAAGGATTAATTAACCCAGAAGTTGATGAAATCCAGCTGTATGGTTCTGGTGATGGAAATAAGCTCACAATTCTTTCTTGAACTGTTCCTTTCCATCCTACATTGAAACTACCATCACAACCATGTGGGGCCCATTCGGTCCTTTTTTTTTTTTTCACTTAAGCTTTCACCCATCTAGATAACAAACAAGAACAAAAACACCTGGGCATCGTGTTCACTTAAATGGTGATCACTTCAATGTCATCTGAAGTGAACCCTGAGATGATCCAATAGTGTCCATTGTAGTATTTTGACATTTCACTCTAGCCATTGAAAAAAGCTATTGGTTGGAATTCATGTTGATCATTTCAGATCTCAGTATTTGCCTTGCTAAAGAATGACCATGTTTGTTCATTTCCTTTGACTTTCCTTATTAAACTTTTCCTTGCATTGCATTTTTTTCTTTATGCTTTGTTCTTCCACATTGCCTTCTGCCCATTCTCTATAACTGCTCCTTTAAGAAATCTTAAGAATCTTCACAAGAATTCTTTACGTTCTCTCCTGTCCATGTTGGTCTGTAACCCCGATCACAAGGACTATTAATGGTGCTGCATTTTCACATTTACAGTACAATCCTATCCAACTTACACCACCGGTGTAACCAGTGGTGCAGCAAGAACGGGAGGCCCCAGAACGGAAAGGGGATTCAAATCCCCTCCAAAAGTTCCCTTCCCCTCCAAAGCCTCCCGCCCTGCCTTCCCCCACTGGTTTCACCAGTGGTGTAAGTTGGATAGGATTGTGCTGCTAATCAACCATGGGTGTCAGTAGTTTACTGATTTCTAGTTAATAAATCATAACCAGGCTTGAAAGAGAATACAAATTATGTCACCCTCCATCCAAATGATGAACATGTTACCAATTGCGCTTTTCAGAATATGTGTAACATGCACACAGGTGCAATCTGTTGCATATGTGCAGAGTCTGATCACAGTGGCCAATGACACAACACGGTGGTTGGGCAGGGAAAAATGGCAAAGATGAAGGTGCAACAGCAAGAATATATTGTGGGGAAATAATACAAGAGCAGGGAAGGGGAATCCGAAAAGGAAAGCAATGCAAGGTTTAATACAAGGGAGATATGAATTGCATTTATTTATTTATTTATTTATTAGATTTTTATCCCGCTTTCTCCCTTGGAGAAAGGGTGGTATAAAAATGTGAAAAATAATAAATAATAATAATAATCTTTGGAAAGAAAGACTCTTTTAATCCTTCCAACTACTAGCAAGAGGGCTTGTTCAAAATGGAATGTCTTTAGGCCCCACCAGAAGGCCTCCAAGGAGGGAGCAGTTCATAAGTTTAGAGGGAGGGAATTCCATAAGGCCGGTGCCACTGCTGAGAAGGCCCTATTATTTGCCGCCGCCCCTCTCACCTCTGAAGGCGATGTCACTTTTATAAGGGCCTTCTCTGATGACCTAACGGGGCAGGCTGGATTATATGGAAGTAGGCGGTCTCTCAAATAGCCTGGCCCCAAGCCATATAGTGCTTTAAAGGTCAAAACCAGCACCTTGAATTGGGACCGGAAATGAATTGGCAGCCAGTTTAGCCTCCGGAGCAGTGGCCCGACTGATTTCCAATGTAAAGAACTGCAAAAGGGGAGGAAATACTTACTGTACAAGGGAAGGTAAGAATGCAGGATGGTGCAAGGAAATACAGGGGAAAGAAGGGAGAAAGAGAAGTATGGACATCCATAGGGTGTGCAGGATTGCACCGTGAGTTATCTTTTGTATGTCAAGAAAGGTAAAGAGCCCAGCTTACACCAATCCTCTGTATTTTCAGCACACATATTCCTTCTCCTGTGAACAAGGAGAGGCTGAAACAGGTGTCTCCCAACCCATGAGCATGCTACCATAGACATGTACAGAACCTGGTTTTGTTTGATGTTGTTGTTTTGCTGATGGTCGATGCTGGGATCTAAATGAGCAGACAGGTTTAGCCAGCTGCAAAGCGAACTTTTTTTTCTCCTGAAGCTGGCCAAGGACCTGTTGAAAAATCACCTTTTTGGTGTCCTCGAGAGTCGCAAAGTTAACTGCAGACGGAAAGAGTCGCAAAGTTAACTGCAGTGCACAGATTCAGTCCAGTGTTTTGATTTGACATCTTCATTTTGAAAAATGAACCACACCCCAAGAAGGTCACATTTGGCAACTTGCAAAAAATACTTGAGCTGGGAGAAGCAGCTTCAAAATTCATTGGCACCAGTGGCGTTCCCAGCCCTCCCGGCGCCTGGGGGGGCGGGGTTGGAGCGCCCCCCCCAAGCAGCTGGACTCGGAGCTGAGCGCTCACTCGGCGCGTCCCCGGCCTCCGGAGGCTCTGCTCCGGAGGCCGGGGACAAGCCCTCCTCAAAGCGACCGCCCAGTTCGGCGGTCGAGGGCTTTCTAAGAGGGCTGAACGCGTCGCGCCGGCTATTATAGGGTTTACACATGCACAAAACCTTTCTGAGGGCAAACGGGCCCGTTTGCCCTCAGAAAGGTTTTGCGCATGCACAAACCCTATAAAAGCCAGCGCGACGTGTTCGGCCCTCTCCTCCTTTCTTCTCCTCCTCCCTTCCTCGGGTGCAACTGAGAACTGGCTGCTGCAGTGCCGCTGAGCCCCTATGGAGCGTGAAGCCACTATGCCAAGGCATGCTGGCCAGCTAGCCTACGTGGGCACCTCCAATGTACTCCTCTGTCCCAGACAAGCAGCTCCAGCTCTCTTGTTTGCTTCCTCTCCCTACAACTCCCTACAGCTCCTGCTGCAGCTGCTGCTCCACCACCCTGGCTGTAGAACGTGTAGCCCCTCCCCTTTCTATGGAGCAGGCTGTGGTTCCACAGGGGAAGAGCCTGTGTCTCACGGTCCATGGGCCACGTGTGCTGCTGCTGCTGCTTTTGGATTGGCTGCTGTGACTACCTCTGGCAGCCTCGCCTGGGCATCTCTGCTACCATTCCAGAACAATAAAGACGCCCCTCGGGCAGAGCCCCCTTGAAACACATGTGCCCAATGTAACACAAGCATTGCCCTCCCACACATAGACAGCCCCCAGCACACAAGCCCCCGCATGAATCCCATCCAGGGACTGCCACTTCCTTTCCAGGGAGACCACAGCAGGGGGGCTGCCAGACCCTCAAGGCACAGAGGGGAGGGTGGAGTTGAGGGGCCTCTCAAGCAGGCAAGCAATGACAGGCGACATGGCACCCGTACTGGGTCCGCTCGTGTCTGCCGTGTCTGTGGAGAGCCCTTTTGGCAACCGGGAATCTCACCCGCCCAAGGTCCGCCCGTCATGGAGTCCGTCCTGCCCATGGTCTGCCTGTCACGAAGACACTACTGCCCATGGTCCGCTTGTCACAAAGCCACTTCCGCCCAAAGTCCGACCGTTTCTGTGTGGCTTCCGCCCACAGTCCGTCCGTTTCTGTGTGGCTTCCGCCCAAAGTCCGTCTGCACAAGAGGCGCCCGTTTCTGCATTGCCTTCATCTGCAGAGCAACCCATGTGTCACCAGCGGTCTCTGCAGACCCCTCTTTCTGTATCTCTCTCCCACCAGCCTTGTTGTCTGTCTGTCTGTTTCTGACCCACCCGTGGCCCTCCCCAGCACCCACTGTCTGCCCGTCTGTGTGTCTGCCTCCCCTCCCAATTCCTGATGATGGAAGCTGGCAACCCCCCACCCCGCCGGAGCGCCTGCTGTGACGCACTGTACTCGCCCCAACTGGGGGCGTGATGATCTGCGTGAGCCCTTCACGCTCGCTGCAGACAAGCCCTAGGCATCTCTCTGTCATGGCCGGGGTACAGAGCAGAAAGCACGCCGGGATGCCTTCTTTGTGGGCATTGCCATGGCCCTGGAGGCCCGGAACTTCAGGCAGCGCCCGGGCATGTCATGTCAGAGGCGGTTCCAGACATCAGTAGACCCCCCTTCCCTTCCCTCCCCCGCTCCCCCCTGAATCCCACGTGCAGCCTCAACGCGGCATGGGGTGGCTACATCTTCTGCAGGAGGGAGGGGACAGTCACTCTCCCCTGCAGCAGGTGGCTAATGTATGGGGTGCCCTGTGGCGGCTGGCTCAGGCACATTGCTCTCCTGTCACCTGCCCTGCGCCCACCACATGACTGGCGCAACCACCATGCCTGCGGCCGGCCCCTTTGAGACCGGGCTGCGACAGACACTGCGGCAGCTGCCATGGATTGACACTGACACATGCAGAAACATGCACGAGCCAGACACCAAGCCTGGAGAGCCTGCCTGCCACCAAGCCTGGAGAGCCTGCCTGCCTGGGAGGAAAGTGTTGCCTGGATCCTGGGGTGGTGCTGGGCCACAGAAACTGCAGCCTGCCTAACTCAGGCATAACTCTGACATAACTCAGGCATAACTTATGCCAAACTTAGGCTGAATTTAGGCCACACTTATGCCTGACTTGCGGGGGAGTTGGGTTGGAGCGAGCCCTAAGTCCCATTGACTAGAATGATATCTATTTCTGAGTAGACATGCATAGGATTGGACTGTGAAAGTATCAGGGGAAAAGGGCCAATTTAAGGGAAAAGAGTTTTTGGAGTCCTGGCTGTTCCACCCCAGCTGCTGGCCACTAGAGACAAGGAGACAGGAGGGAAAAGGGGGGTTGGAGAAAACAGGAGTGAAATATATTCAAGTGCAATATAGCTACCTTCATTCCTGGAAACCATCTTCCTGAAATAGAAGTTGTTCTGACCATTTGGTCAGGAGAAATATTCTGATTTCATATATCTAGTACGGAGCTGATATAAACCGTCAATATAACTGTTAATAAACTGTGTCTCAATTCATCTTTTAAGGTTATGGTCAATTTCCTGCTCAAAGTCCAAGAAGTCTCCCTTCTCCCCCCCCCCTGTATTTGCTTGCACCATCCTGCAGTCTCATCTTCCCTACTACAGTAAGTATTTCCTCCCCTTTTGCAGTTCTTTACATTGGAACTGCAATTCATATCTCCCTTGTATGAAACCTTGCATTGCTTTCCGTATCGGATTCCCCTTCCCTGCTCTTGTATTATCTCCCCCACAATAAATTCTTGCTGTTTCACCTTCATCTTTGTCATTTTTCCCTGCCCAACCACCGTGTTGTGTCATTGGCCACTGTGATCAGACTCTGCACACATGCAACAGATTGCACCCGTGTGCATATTACACATGTTCTGAAAAGCGCAACTGATACAAGTTCGCCATTTGAATGGAAGGAGCCATAATTTGTATTCTCTTTCAATTCTGGTTATGATTGATTAACTAGAAATCATTAAACCACTGACACCCATGGTTAATTAGCAGCACAATCCTATCCAACTTACACCACCGGTGTAATCAGTGGGGGAGTGCTGGGCGGGAGGCTTTGGAGGGGAAGGGAGGGGAGATTTCAATCCCCTTTCAATCCCCCTTTGGAGGAGATTTGAATCCCCTTTCCGTTCTGGGGCCTCCCGTTCTTGCTGCACCGCTGGTTACACCGGTGGTGTAAGTTGGATAGGATTGTGCTGTAAATGTGAAAACGCAGCACCATTAATAGTCCTTGTAATCGGGGTTACAGACCAACATGGACAGGAGAGAATGTAAAGAATTCTTGTGAAGATTCTTTAATTTTTTTCTTAAAGGAGCAGTTATAGAGAATGGACAGAAGGCAATGTGGGAGAGCAAAGCATAAAGAAAAAAATGCAATGCAAGGAAAAGTTTAATAAGGAAAGTCAAAGGAAATGAACAAGCATGGTCATTCTTCAGCAAGGCAAATACTGAGATCTGAAATGATCAACATGAATTCCAACCAATAGCTTTTTAAAATGGCTATAGAGAAATGTCAAAATACGGTCATTATTGAAGGGTCTGGCTGAGTCAGGAGAGCTGCCGTCTTGTAAGCCTGAAGACCGGTGAACTTGACAAGTTCGAGACACACCACCGACAAAAAGCTGCGAAAGCCTCCGGGAGGAGAGATAAGAGCTCCCAGCTCCATCGGTCGAGTGTGGGAGGTGCCACGCTATATATAGGATCATCTCAGGGTTCACTTCAGATGGCGTTGAAATGATCACCATTTAGTGAACACGATGCCCAGGTGTTTTTGCTTATTATCTGGATGGGTGAAAACTTAGGTGAAAGAAAAAAGGGTCGTATGGGCCCCACATGGTTGTGGTGGTAGTTTCAATGTGGGATGGAAAGGAAAAGTTCAAGAAAGGATCGTGAGCTTATTTCCATCAGATGGAAATTTCCATCAATTCCATCAAATTTCCATCAGCTGGAAATTTCATCAGCTTCTGGGTTAATTAATCATTGTTTAAGTCCATTCGTAGTAGGAGCTGGAGGATATGTTTGGCTGCTGTGCCAGTTGACTGGCCTAGTCTTCAAGAGATGAACCAACCCATGGGCCACGACCCCACCATGGGCCACGACCCCCCCATGAGGGATGATTCCGCCTGGGATTTCTCGACCATTTCGCGCCATGCCCCCATGTGGGGCCCGCCCCCCATAATTCATCATAGTTTCCAATGTCAGCCAAAACAGCCGCACTGGGACCTCCGGATCCGGATCCTCCACCACCAATGCTCATACCGGCACGGCCCCCCATACCACCTCCACCGCCCATGTTTGCACATGGGTTGTACTGCTGAATGCTCATTGGCTGATCAGGGCAGTAAAGAGCTGGTCCTGGGATTGTGAGGGTGAAGGGTGGCGGCTGAATAGTTACACAGGATGGAGGACAGCTGGCATAGCATTGGTCGCGACTGGAACCGGAAGCCATCTTGGTGGGATAGAGGTTGTTCTGCAAAATCAAATTGATTTGTTCAATAGAAATAACCAGATCTCACATATCCTGTAAAAGACAAATACACACACACACACACACACACACACACACACACACACACACACACACACACACACACACACAGTTTCTTGCTGTTGCACCTTCATGCAACAGCAAATCATGGAGGTCAAGAAATTGTGCCTCAATTCATTTTAACGTAATGGTAGATTCCCTTCGCAAAGCCAATCAATAAATTATTCACATGCCAACAGCCCAACCCTATTCAACTCTATTCAGAACTAAGTCCCATCATTGTAAATGGGACTTGCTCCCAGGTAAGGATGCATAGGATGGAAGTGTACATTAATTTGATCTAAGAAGCTTCCATAAATCCGAAATCTTGGCAACAATTAATGTCCCAAGAGTATCATGAGGAAGCTTTCTTAGAAACAATTTCAGCCAGGAGAATCAGCTTGAAAATTCCACCCCCACCTCCTAAACCCATTGCAGTCATCATAGCAGCTCAAATATGAACCTTTTCTGAATTACCTAGTTGTTCTCACAGAAGGCAGGAGAGTCAATGATGGAAGTCCTTCAGCACCACCTTTTATAGATCTCCGTCCATCTGCAAGTAGGTCTGGCATCCCATTAGGCAATTAACACATCAACAGTAATTGAGATTGAGATATCAGCCCACATTCCTTGCCCTTTTGCGGTATTTGTTATCAAGAGTTCAGATGTAATAGCCTTCCTAGTTGCTTGTTTTGTCTCAGATTCTGCATGATAAGGGCTCCACCATGGAATGTTACCAAAGGCCTGGTTTTAGGGCAATGAACGGCTAAAACAGCTCTGTTGGAACAAAGCATCTGTGACTGCGTAACACGCCAGCGTATTGCAGAAAATCCCCCTCCCCCTGGGAAAGAGATGGACAACCCAATCCTAACCAAATGTCCAGCACTGATGCTGCCATAATGCAACCTTGAGGTAAGGGAACAAACTTTTCCTTACCTTGAGGAGGCCTCTGTGACTGCCTCCCTCCACCACAGGAAGCAGTGTGTGCCATGTTGGCATGGCTGCATTGGCACTGAAAGGTCAGGCTTAGGCTGTGTGAGAGAGAGAGAGAACCTCAAATCAAAGATCACCTTTTTGTGACAAAAGAAGGAAAAAATAAGAATCTTGCATGCAAAAAAAAAAAAAAAGATGAATGAAGGTATGTTCTTTGCCCTATAATCATGCAGGATTTTCCTATCTTATGGTGTTGTTTATTTGTACTGCACAGTGTATTGGGCCAAAAATAAACCCATTTTTCCCATTAAATAGATAGGGACTCACAACTCGCAACCAAAGACTGAGAACTTGGACCCAGAGACTTGGAACTTGACTCGATACTTGAAGTCAGAGGCTTGGTCCACATCCCTGGCAACTGCGTAGAAGAAAAGATACCATCAGTTCAACGTTATTGTGTATGAATTGGATTCACTGGTACATGTTTTTTTTTTTCCTATCGTCCTAAATATAAAACAGAACACATTAAAAGATATGGTTGCAAGGACAGTCAATGTTTTCTGATTCTTCAAGGCTGAAACTGTTTTTCAGTAACTGTAGTTTTTTCAGAGTGTGTTGTGGATGTGGCAAATTTCTGTGAAAATGTGTTTGAATGTCTTTTTAATTTCAACTTCATAGGAGTATGGCTTATGTGCTGCTGAGCCTAATAACTTGCCTTGGCTTGTGGTTTTTCCATAGGCAGCTGGCGGCCCCTTTGGAAAAGAAGAAGCTGGACTAATTGAGCCCTTGGCCTGATCCAGCAGACGTCTTCAGAGGCTCTTCATGGGTTCCAACCCCGAAGCATGGAGATGGCAGAAGCAACATTCACAAACATTGAAGAAGACATCAGCCAAGGGCAAAAGAGAGAATGTAATTGACCAAGAACAGGAGCTCGGATTTAGGAAGTGTTCCTGGAAATTACAGACCAGGGTGGTACAACTTCTCGCACCTCGAGGGCCGCATGCTGGCTTCGACACGAAACCCGGGGGCTGCACAATTAATTAAATTAATAATAATTAATTAATTAATTAATTATTATTAATAATAATTAATATAATTATAAATATTTCTCTTCCGTGTGTTGGACCACGCTGTTACAGACATATGGAATGTGAGGTCCATGTTAATTACATCGGAGAGTTGGGCGCAAGATGTTTCCACAGAGGTGTAGAATTGATAAACCTCAACACGTGTGGAGACAAGGAATGCATAACCTCTGTTAGGAAACTTCTGAGGTGGAGCCTTTATCGTGCGGAGGCTGAACAAGGGAAGAGTAAACACGATTAACATGGTTACAACACCTATCCGTTAGGAAAATAAATACGGGAAATGGAAGGGTGTAGGCAATGTTCTCGTACCAGTTCAAACTCATAAGTTCTCCTGGTGCTTTTTCTTTGCACTGAGAAATACAGGGATTTTATCCCTCCCCTCTCCCCCAATATAGCTGAGATTTTTAGTGTTAACAGTTGAAAGATGGACCTTTTGAGAAGTACAGTGTTTATAACTGTCTAGCTTTGTCATCACATAGAAAAGGGGTCAGATGTTAGAGGGTTTTTTGGGGGGTGGGGTTCCGCCTCTGTCATTATGGTTCATTCATTACAAGCCCCTGAGGAGTGAAATAAAAGCAAGACATTTGGCATTTTTCGAGGTCAGGGGCTACCCTTGCTCATGGAGTGGAATTGAAATCTTTCAGTGGCACAGAAACTCCTCTAATCACCTGTTCTCCCTAACACACTAGAATCTCAAAGACACAGAAGCCAGCTTCGAAATGGGAAAATTTCAAATATGTTTGCAAGTTGCAAAATATAGCATTGCGGAGATGTTCATTGTTGCCAAAATACAGTTAAGTCCTCACTTAAAGTTGTTGTGTTATACGTCATTTTGTTTTAAAGTTGTTGAGGGGAACAATCTATCCCCGGATGGGGCCACTGTTTGTGTGGAGTTTGAACATTCTCCCCATGTCTGTGTGGGTTTTCTCTGGCCTGGAAAGCTCACATTTATTTCAATGTTTTATACTAGAAGTGTTTTGGGTCTTTACTTAGATTAGTTTGGTGATGTTTTCGTGACCAGAAATATGCCATAAACTCTTTCAAACTCTTGTATCTCAATTAGCCTATGGTAAAATTGGTTTTGTTATAAGTCATTTTGCTTAAAGTTACTGTTTCCAAGAACCTATCAACAACATTAAGTGAGGACTTGCTGTAACTGATGTACGGAAATAGAATAACACCTCAATCTGACTTAACTTTTGTGCCTGTGTTACCTGTGGCGCAGCGAGAACGGGAGGCCCCAGAACAGAAAAAGGATTCAAATCCCCTCCAAAAGAGGAATTCAAAGGGGATTGGAATCCCTTTTCCATTCTGGGGCCTCCCGTTCTCGCTGCGCCACTGGTCACACCGGCAAAAAAGTTAAGTTGGATTGTGCTGTAAAGGAGTTTAGAGTGGGAAATAATGTATTGTTAGGAGTAGTCTTTTTCGGTAATAACAAAATAAAAACACATAACACCACTTTCTGTAACTCCCCCCCAAAAAACCCCCAAATCTGCAAAAAATGAGCTTTCTGGGGGGGAGTTGCCACCCCACTGCAGAGAAGAAGTTTCTGATGCTCTCTTGGAGCTTGTTTGCTCGCCTTGTTACTTTCTGCTTGCCTTTTAGCATCTCTGTTAATATTAGCTCACTACTCCCCCCTTCAATGGGGCTATTTATCGGTACAACTTTAAAAAATGTTATTTATTTTTAAAAGTTTGTAACTTGTTAAAAAATAATGACATCACTTCCTGCTTACTGACATCTTGGGGGGGGGGAGAGATTGTCATTCCAATCCAATCCTGCATACGGACACATACAAAACAAAACATACAAAACAAAAATAATACACACACACAAACCAACAACAGTTTGACAGATATCAGCCACCCATTATTAAAATTTTACATTAAACTATACATAATTAAGAATAACTGATATTTAAAACCTGGACACCAACTCCAACTTATCTACTGAACAGTCATTCAGAAGCAATTTCGAGTTCTCCAAATTGGAGAATCCGGTCCTAGCAAGATGCATGTCGAGGACAGTAGAACATAATATGCTGAATGGTTTCAATGGAGTCATGGTTACAAGGGCAGAGACGATCAGCATAAGGCGATTTATTATACCTCCCCCCTGTGAGCTTTGAGGGATTGACATTCTACAAAAGGGGCCCCGGTGTTTAAAAGGTTTTGACTATGATGTTGTATTTATCCAACAGAGATTCCACTTTTCCTTAGACCAGGGGTTCTCTATCCCTTCCTGGCCGAGTACCACCTCTGGCGCCACTCTCCTACTATGTACCACCAGAACTGACTGCTGATGACATCATCGCCAGTTACTTCCGGGTTTTCAGATTTTCGGAGGCTCTGGGCAGGTGGGAGGGCCCTTCTCAGCATTCCAAACATACTAAACAGAAGAGCGCAGAGTCCGCAGGGCAAACTGCCCTCCAATGGGTGCCACCACCCATTCTAAACAGCCTGTTTCGAAGTTGGAGTCCTACGGGCTAACTCCCCAGCTCTTGCAAGCTCTGAGTCCCCCAAACTCCAGAGACTCAAGTCTTAAGGTTTGTTCCAGTAACAGAAACAGCCTAATTACAAAGACCAGGCTCCTGGATCCATCCCCTGGAATTGGGTACTGGTTTCAATAACGGGGAGCTACCACTACCACCCCAAAAAGAGCATTCAGTGAATCACCTTTCCATTCTGTGGCCTCCCATTCTCACTGCACTGCTGGTTACACTGGTGGTGTAATTAAAGTCGATGAGGAAATGCCATAGGAACATTTACCTTAATCAATTAGCTATGGTAAAATGGTTTCATTATAAGCCATTTCGCAGAAAATTGCAGTTTCCAAGAAGAACCTATCAACAACTCTTAAGTGAGGACTTGCTGTATAATTATTATGTGATCCACTGGGTTTCTTTGTATGTATTGTTTTAATTGTTTTTAATGACTTTTAAAAAATTATTGTTGCATTTTTTTTTCAAATGTTGCAAGACTCCTTGAGGACCGTTACAGGGAGAAAGGTGGGGTAGACAATCATTAAATAAATAAGAGAATGGGGGGAATTAGTTATTAATACACAAGTAACTACCAAATAGTTGGACGGCACTGAGCATGTGTTCCCATCACTGGACTACTGACTCCCTGTCATCCCCCAAGAAGTCATCAGCAGCCATTTTTAGCCGCTCTGAGTCCTCCTATTGTGTTCTTGTGAGCAAAGCTCGCAAAAACACACAGAGACTCAGAGTCGCGGAATCACCAGGAGGGGTGACACCCCCTTGGCAGTTCAGTGGCTCGCTAGCGCAAGAAGCAACTCACGTTGTTTCGAATTGCAGACGGGCTGTCATCCCATTGCTGCCTTCGGCTTTTCTTGCGGCTTCCGTCTGCAAGCCGAAGGCGCAAGTCGCCTTCAACTCACGGGAAAAGCCAAAGGCAGCGAAGGGGCAGCGAAGGGGAAGGGACCTTCCATGGTTTAGGCTTCACTCCACTCCAAGTGGAGCAAATATGTCTGGGTAGAGGAGCTCTGCAACAGGGAAGTAACTGATGTGGCGTGATGATGTCATCACGCCATGTCAATCACTTCCGGCTTTGGCGGAGCTGCCCGCACCAGGCATGGGCATGGCATGCTACACCGCTGGGTAACATTCCAAGGTGGAGTCCTTATCACGCAGAATCTGAGACAATAGAAGCAATCAGGAAGGCTATTACATCTGAACTCTTGGTAACAAATACGGGAAACGGTTGGGTGATTTCTCAATTCTAATTACCTTTGATGTGCTATTGGATCATGCCACGCCTCCTAGGATGCCATACCTACATGGTGGGAGGGGGTTCCACACTAACCTATGTTCCATTGCATCTTGGTTCCTGGAGGTTTATTTGCTCCCCTGTGGTCTGCAAGATCATAACTTTTTCCATTGGGGATATATGAGATCTGGATACTTCTTTTGAACAAAACACTGCATATGCCCTTACTGTAACGTTCTTTCAGAACCACTTCCATCCACAAAGTTGGCTTCCAGTGCCACGGGGTCCAATGCTATGCAAATTGTTCTCCATCCACTCTTTCAATTCAGCCACCACCCTTCCCTGCCCTTTTACCTCTGAACTCTTGGTAACAAATACGGGAAACAGTTGGGTGATTTCTAATTACCTTCGATGTGCTAATGGTTCATGCCACACCTCCTAGGATGTCATACCTACATGGGGGAGGATGGAGCTCTATCAAAAGGTGGTGTTTGAAGGACTTCCATCATTGCCTGTCTTGACTCCTGTGAGAGTAAACTAAGTAAGTCAGAAAAGGTTCGTATCCAAGCTGATGTGACGACTGCAATGGCTTTTGGAGGTGGGGGTGGAATTTTCAAGCTGATTCTCAGGGCTGAAATTGGTTTGCAAGATAACTTCCACATGAGGTACTTGGGAAGTTAATACATGTTCTCTGTCAATTTCGTCTCGCAGAACAACTTCTATTCCACCAAGACTGCTTCCGGTGCTGGTGGAGACCAATGCTATGCCAGCTGTCCTCCATCATGTGTGACTATTCAGCCTCCACCCTTCACCCTCAGAATCCCAGGACCGGCTCTTTACTTCCCTGATGTGCAAACATGGGCATTGGAGGTGGCATGGGGGGTGGTCCCAGTATGAGCATTGGTGGTGGAGGATCCGGATCCGGAGGTCCCAGTGAGGCTGTTTTGGCTGCTATTGGAAACTATGATGAAGATTTATATAGGCCATGGATGGGTGGTGGCTCATGGGGTGGTGGCATGTGGGGAGGTGGTGGCCGATGGGGTGGTGGTGGTGGACAGGGTGGTGGTGGCCGATGTGGTGGTGGTGGTGATTGGGGAGGAATTCACCCATGGGGTAGTCGTGTTGGTCGATGGGGAAGTGCTGGCGGATGGGGTAATGGTATCCGATGCGGGGTCGTCGCCCATGGGTCGAATCCTGTCTTGAAGACTGGGCCAATCAACCGGCATAGCTGCCAAGCATGTCTTGCAGCTTCTGCTCTGCATGGTCTTGACCATGGATGATGTGACCCAGACGTTGATGACACCAAGGAGCGTGGTTCTGGAGATGGAAATACGCTCACGATTGTTTCCTGAAGGGTTTTTTTCCACCACATTGAACCTACCACCACGACCGTGTGGGGCCCATATGCTCCTCTTTTCTTTCACCTAACCATTAACCTATCCAGAGAGCAAAGAAGAGCAAAAGTACCTCAGCATTGTGCTCACTCAACTGTGCTCACTTCAAACGCCATCTGAAGCGAACCCTGAGATAGTCCAATTGTGTCCCCTTTGTGGTGTGTGTGTGTGTGTGTGTGTGTGTGTGTGTGTGTGTGTGTGTGTGTGTGTGTGTGTGTGTGTATGTGTGTGTGTCAGTCAATCAATTTATCAATATCCTTTATTGGCATAATTACAGAACTATTTTTTTAAAAGGTATTCTTGAATCCTTGTCGGGGGGAAACGACTTGAATGTGACTTTGATTTTTTTTCCCCCATTTTGATGCTGGCTTCTGCGTCTTTGAGATTCTAGTGCATTAGGGAGAACAGGTGATTAGAGGTGTTTCAGTGCCACTGAAAGATTTCAATTCCACTCCATGAGCAAGGGTAGCCCCTGACCTCAAAAAAGATGCCAAATTTCCTGTTTTTATTCCATTCTGCAGGGGCTTGTAATGAATGAACCAAAATGACAGAGGCGGAACCCCCCCCCCCAAAAAAACCCCACTAACATCTGACCCCTTTTCTATGTGATGACAATGCTAGACAGTTATAAACACTGTACTTCTCAAAAGGTCCATCTTTCAACTGTTAACACTAAAAATCTCAGCTATATTGGGGGGGGGTAGGCAATTTTTTTTTTAAAATTCCTGTATTTCTCAGTGCAAAGAAAAAGCAACAGGAGAACTTAATGGGTTTGAACTAGTACGAGGACATTGCCTACTCCCTTCCATTTCCCGTATTTATTTTCCTAACGGATAGGTGTTGTAACCATGTTAATCGTGTTTACTATTCCTTTGTTCAGCCTCCGCACGATAAAGGCTCCACCTGAGAAGTTTCCTAACAGAGGTTATACATTCCTTGTCTCCACACGTGTTGGGGTTTATCAATTCTACACTCCATGGAAACATCTTGCACCCAACTCTCCGATGTAATTAACATGGATGTAATTAACATGTAATTAACATGTAATTAAAATGAGCGAACTCAGGAAGATAGTGGAGGAAAGGAAGGCCTGGCGGGATATGGTTCATGGGATCACGAAGGGTCGGACACGACTTAACGACTGAACAACAAAACATGTAATTAACATTCCATATGTCTGTCATTGACAGGGACACTTCCTAAATCCGAGCTCCTGTTCTTGGTCAATTACAATTTCTCTTTTGCCCTTTGCTGATGTCTTCTTTCAGTGTTTGTGAATGTTGCTTCTGGCATCTTCATGCTTCGGGGTTCGAACCCATGAAGAGCCTCTGAAGACATCTGCTGGATCAGGCCAAGGGATCATTTAGTCCAGCTTCTTCTTTTCCAATGGGGCCACCTGCTGCCTATGGAAAAACCACAAGCCAAGTCAGGTTTAGCAGCACATAAGCCATACACCTATGAAGTTGAAATTAAAAACACATTACAACACATTTACACAGAAATTTGCCACATCCACCGCACACTCTTTGCAAAAACTACTTTAAAATATTTTCAGCATTGAAGAATCAGAAAACATTGAATATCTTTGCAACCATTTCTTTAAAAAGCATTCTCTAACTGTTTTAAATTTAGGACAATAGGAATAAAAAACATGTACCAGTGAATCCAATTCATTCAAAGAACAATCAAGATATCATTGATCTGATGGTATCTTTTCTTCTACGCAGTTGCCAGGGATGTGGCTCAAGTCTCTGACTTCAAGTCTTGAGTCAAGTTCTAAGTCTCTGGTTCCAAGTCTCAAGTCAAGTCCCAGGTCTTTCCCCCCAATTCCTGAGTCTTTGGTTGCGAGTTGCGAGTCCCTATCTATTTAATGGGAAAAATGGGTTTAAACCTGAATAAAATTCGACGTGTCGTAAAAGGCTCCAGGTCTCAAGTCGAGTCTTTCGAGTCTTTTACAATCGCCGAGTCAAGTCCGAGTCATGTCATTGATGCAACTTGAGTCCGATTCAAGTCCGAGTCAATAGACTCAAGTCTATATCACTGGCAGTTGCTAATGTGTTACAGCGTGCAAGCATGTAAGTCCACCTAAATTTGGGACTGTAAGCATGTTAAAATAAATCAACAAAGTAAATTCTACAGTGAATCTTATTCCTAAATAGAAAGGGGAGCATGTCCGCTTAGCCTCTTGTTGGAGACTAACCACAAGCAACAAATGGAATTGCGTTAAACTTACCCCCCCCCCAAATAAGCACACCAGACAATGTACGCTTGGAGATATGTTCACTTTTATTTAATTCACAAAAGTCCTGCAGAGGCAAATAACTGGGGGTAACTCAAACCACAACCCCAGAGGCGTGCGGGCACTACTCGGGGGAAATAGCACTAGCCATCTATCTCCCCCTACTTTATTGGTGTCAAACATCCTGACTCCAGGCCCCTTCAGTCACTGTCCAAGGGAGCCTATCACAGCCAACCCTGAAGCGTTGAGACAGCGAAGCAGTTCGATACCCATACTGGCAAGCCATTTATGGGCCTCACCTGCCAGCCGGCGGGCTTGCCAGCCAGCCTCACCGACCCGGTTAAGCGTCGTTATGAGCGGTCCTGGCTCACCTCCTGACCTTGCCGAACTCAGGATGCACACCGAGCCCTTTCCATCCTACCTACCCATTCGCGCACGCTACCTGCCACATCGGGTGATTAGCCAAGCGCTTAATCGCCCAGCCCCACTGTTCAACAAAGCCCTCTGCAGGTCGGATAAAAAAGAGTCAGCCCCTAGGCCGGATAAGTGGATGCCATCGCCCCTGAACAGTGCCACAGCATCATATGTGATGTGTGGGTGAGCAGTAACCACTCCGTCGCTCCTATGAACCACCCACCCCAGGTAGGCATTTACTTTATTCCTAGCCAAATCAACGTCCCTAGGGTGAAGAGCCCCCCACCATACCCTCCGGGGGAGCATGTTGGACCACAGGATCTTGATCCCGGGTATCCACTGTGCTATTGTTGCTAAGTCATCATGGATCTGTAGCCTCAAGGACACAAAGGACCTCTGGCAAAGATCATTTCCCCCTAAATATAATACTAACACCTGAGGCGGTGGATGGTCATCCAAAAGCTGTTGCGTTAGGGGTAGGAGTTGGCCGCTGAGCATGCCTCTCCTTGCGACCCACCACATGCTAGCGAGGCTGCCGGGCCCCAGTTGATTGCCGTAACTGGAGGCAGCCGACCTCTGCCTGGCCCAGAAGAGGATGGAATGCCCACACATAAGGATTCTTGCTGGGGAAGGGCTGTAAAATTCTGTTGAAAAAGAAAAACAGGATATGTAAGCCCAACTTTAGCCTACCCTTTTGATTCCAACAGTACATGGGCCCAGTGGGCCGCAACACCAAGCAACTGGCAACAGCTGCCTCCCGCTCACTGGGCTTCACGCTCCTCACTGGGCACCCAGGCCACTCGGCAGGGGGAGGAGCGAGGTATGTAACTCAGAGCGGCCATGCTAGGCGCCACTGCTTACCGATTTAGCCTCGAAAGGCTCCGGAACGACATCGACCAGGGAACATGGTAAGAGCCCGTAAGGGCAAATAAATGCCAACTGGCAACAGAGGCCAGGTACGCCAGTACAGAGCCACAGAGCAGCCATAGCGGGCGCCACTTCCCAGCCGTTACCTTTAAATCTGGTCCCGAAAGGCTCAGGGATATCAAAGTCCAATGCTTCCAAGTGGCCACAGCAGGCACCCTCAGGATCACCGAAGTTGCTTTATCCCAAAGGACCGCAGGCCATATTCTCTGTGAGGCAAGCCCTGAAGAGCCAACCCCTGGTAGATCACGACCCTGGACTGAACAACAGAATGAGAAAAGGACAAGGGTCAATCTTCTTTGATGCATCCCAGCAGAGCTTCATATTTTATGGCAACCCACTGTGCTAGCCAGGCTCTCCTTGCCGCAACCAGTTTCAGCTACCAGTACACCAACTGAAGGGGAGATGAATGGGAAGATAAATTGCAAGAGGAAATGTCTGGGCAGAGATCATCACAGACACAGACCAGGTCCAGCAGCAGAACCCCATCACACCCCAGAGATAACAAAGGCACAAGCACCACGGCTCACTGTCCTACCACGCAAGATCATTGGTCCTATGAACCTAACTCCTGGGAGGAAATTGAAACAATGCACCCAGCTGAGCGAAGCAAGTGGAAGGCCACTGCACAAGAGGAATTGAACTAATGTGCAAGAACCAGACACAGATCCCCACCTGGTTACTGCAAGAAGGCAAGGCATGCAAATGGGTCTGTCAAACCAAAATGGGGGGCAGAAGGGGAAGTCGGGCAATATAATGCAAAACCAGCTGCAAAGTTCACACCAACTATGCTCGGGTTGTGAAACATCTCACCATAATACTGCACCTAAGTGTAACTACCTCTCAGCACGTGCCTGTCCAACCTCTTAGTGTCCAACCTCCACGGGGAGATAACAGAAGAGATGTACATGGAGAAACCAGAAGGTTTCATAGACAGAAAAGGCCACATCTAGTAAGCAAGCCACAAAAGGTGTTGTATGCACTGAAATAGGCAACATAGGGCCTGGGATGAGAAACTGCACAAAACGTTGTGCAACGAGGCTACGCACAGGAGGAGCAGACATGTATCTATACACAAAGTACAACACTATTAAATGGATTTATCTTTTAGCTTACATTGATGACTTGATTTTGTTGCGAAACTGAGGCTGCAAACCTTTCCATATTTACCTGGGAGAAAGCTCCATTAACTAATGGGACCTACTTCCAAGCTGTCATGCACAGGATTGGGCACAAACATAAGATCATAAGAAGAGCCCTGCTGGATCAGGCCAAAGGCCCATCTAGTCCAGCTTCCTCTGTCACACAGTGGCCCCACCAGATGCTTCAGGGAGCACACAGACAACAAGATACCTGTGTCCAATCGCCACTCCCTTGCACCTGGCACAAAGAAAACCTACTCCTACAACCAGGAGGTTGCTTTTCCCCATCATGGTTTGTAAGCTGTGATGGACTTTTCCTCCATAAATCTGTCCAATCCCCTTTTAAAGGCATCCAGGCCAGGTGCCATCACCACATCCTGTGGCAAGGAGTTCCACAGATGAATTACATCCTGGGTAAAGAAATATTTTCTTTTGTCTGTTTTAATACTCCCTCCACTCAGTTTTAGTGGATGTCCCCTAGTTCTAGTGTTGTGTGACAGAGAAAAGAATCCAGGTATATAATATCCACAGATTCTCCCCCATCCACATGCCTGTTGACCTTTTCAAAGAATTCTAAAAGGTTTGTGAGGCAAGACTTCCCCTTGCAGAAGCCATGCTTAGTCTCCCTCAGCAAAGCTTGTTCTTCTATATGTTTTAAGATTTTATCCTTGATGAGGCTTTCCACCATCTTACCTGGAAAAGATGTTAGGCTGACCGGCCTGTAGTTTCCCGGGTCCCCTCTCTTTCCTTTTTAAAGATTGGTGTGACATTAGCTATCCTCCAATCCTCTGGCACAGTGGCCGTCTTAAGGGACAAGTTGAATATTTTTGTCAAGATATCAGCAACTTCATTCTTGAGTTCCTTCAGAACTCTTGGGTGAATGCCATCTGGGCCCGGTGACTTATTGATCTTTAATTTGTCAATTAAATCTAAGATGTCTTCTCTTTTAACCTCTATTTCACTTAATTCTTTAGTCAGGAGTGGCTGTTTGGGCAGCGGTATCTGCCCGAGGTCTTCTGTCGTGAAGACAGATGGAAAGAACTCATTTAATTTCTCTGCAATCTCCAAGTCCTCTTTTATCACCCCTTTCCCTCCCTCACCGTCCAGCGGGCCAATCGCTTCTCTGGTAGGTTTCCTGCTTCTAACATATTTGAAGAAGCTTTTATTATTCCCTTTAATGTTTCTGGCCATATGCTCCTCGAAATCTTTCTTGGCCTCCCGTATAATCCTTTTACATTTCTTTTGCCATTGTTTGTGTTCCTGTTTATTTTCCTCATTAGGGCAAGACTTCCATTTGCGAAAAGAAGCTTCCTTGCCCTTTATAGCCTCTTTAACTGTGCTTGTCAGCCATGCCGGTACCCTCTTGGACTTAGTCGATCCCTTCCTCCTTTGTGCGATACACTCCAGCTGAGCCTCTGTTACTATTGTTTTAAACAGCCTCCATGCACTCTGGAGAGATGGGACTCTTTTTACCTTCCCTTTCAGCTTCTTTCTAACTAGTCTCCTCATTTTAGGGAAATCCGCCCTTTGGAAATCAAGGGTTTTCATATCGGATTTGCTTGGCACTCTCCCTCCGACATGCATGGGGAAACAGATCGCAGCATGGTCACTGTTCCCCATTGGCTCGGTAACATTTACCTCCCTGACCAGGTCCTGAGTACCACACAATGTCAAATCCAGAGTCGTCTGTCCTCTGGTCGGTACCGTGACTAGCTGCTCTAATGCAAGTCATTTAGCATATCCAGAAATCCAGTCTCTTTTTCACGACCAGAGCTTGAATTGACCCAGTCAATATGAGGATAATTGAAATCCCCCATGATCACTACCCTGTCTCTCACTGACATCTCTCTGATTTGGTTCTTCATCTCAAGGTCCCCTTCAGGTTTTTAATCTGAAGTACGATAACATATACCCACTATTACATCGCTCCTTGAGCCTGGTAACTTAACCCACAGTGATTCTATGGTCGAGTTGGACCCCCCTTCAATCTCTACTCTGCTGGATTCTACCCCTTCTTTGACATAGATGGCCACCCCACCTCCAACACGTCCCTCTCTGTCCTTCCTATAGAGTTTGTAGCCTGGGATTGCGGTATCCCACTGGTTCTCCGCATTCCACCAGGTTTCCGTTATGCCCACTATGTCAGTGTTTTCCCTCGCCGCCAAACATTCCAGTTCTCCCATCTTTGCTTGGAGACTTTGGGCATTCGCATAAAAGCACATGTATATCAGATTCCCCGAGAAGGGTTGTTTGTTTGCTTCTTTTTTCCTGCATCCTCTCATCCTGATGGACTGGCTGTCACATCCCATCCCACTTCCTCTCCCAATTTCTACTCTGTTGTAACCTTGCTGTTCCTGAACCTCTCCACTCTCATTCCGTAGAGATGAGGAGTCCCAAACCGGATGCCCCTTGGCTCCTGTCGGATTTCCCCCAGGGGTCAGTTTAAAAGCTGCTCTGCCACCTTCTTAATGTTACACGCCAGCAGTCTGGTTCCGGATTGGTTCAAGAGAAGCCCATCCCTCCTGTACAGGCTTGGCTTGTCCCAAAATGTTCCCCAGTGCCTAACAAATCTAAACCCCTCCTCATGACACCACCGTCTCATCCACGCATTGAGACCCCTGAGCTCTGCCTGCCTAGCTGTCCCTGCATGTGGAACAGGTAGCACTTCCGAGAACGCTACCTTTGGGGTCCTGGATTTGAGCTTTCTACCTAGCAGCCTAAATTTTGCTTCCAGGATAGCCCGGCTACATTTCCCCACGTCGTTGGTGCCGACATGCACCACAACCGCTACCTCCTCCCCAGCACTCTCTAGCAGCCTATCTAGACGAGACGTGATGTCTGCAACCTTTGTATCAGGCAGGCAAGTCACTATGCAGTCCTCACATCCATCACAGACCCCCCCTCTATGTTCCTGACTATAGAATTGCCCACTACAAGAAGGTCCCTTCCCCCTTCCCCAGAGGAGTATCTGTAGTGCGACTGGATATGGGCCCACCATCTAAAGAAGGTGTCCCCACTAAGGGATAGTGTCCCACTTCTCCAGAATGACGTCCTCCAGCCCTGAGACTTCCTTCCCTGGCAGTGGAGGAGCTCCCAACTAAGAGTTGAATGATGCCTCCACGTTCCTGGAAGTCTCATCCTGGTCCCTCTCTATCTGTCTCTGCCTCTCCAGGTCAGCAACCAAGGCTTCAAGGGAGGAAACCCGCTCCTTGAGAGCCTGGAGCTCTTTGCACCGCACGCACACCCATGACTTATGCCCAAGACATATAGTCATACATGTGACACTCGGTGCAAAACACTGGATAGCCCCCACCATGCTGCTGGCTGGCTGACTGCATAATTTTGTGTAATTTGGTTACAAAGGGACTAAAGGGACTATAGAGACGTAGCACATCCTTAAACAAGGTAAATTAAAGGAATTGGGAGATGCAGGTATTACCCAGGCATCCAAATTGAGAAGGGCAAGTACAAGAGCCCCCTTCTCAGCCCAAGAACAAAGACTTTTGATATAATAGCATTATGATTAAAAAGATGCACACCCAGTGGCAATGCCTATGTAAAGAGATTATTCCGCACAAAGTAGGGGAGGTGAACCATTGCCTAACAATCATGGTATAGTGAAGGTGTAGGGAAGCTACTATCTCTCCCACAAGCAGACATGACCTCACTAATGCTTTAAGTGTTGCAAACAGAAAGACCAGTCCTCCCACAAGGAGACTGGATTGCAGCCAAGCAAACAGTAATGGCTAATGACTAATGGGATGCCAGACCTACTTGGGGTGGATGGAGATTTATAAAAGGTGGTGCTGAAGGACTCCCATCATTGCCTCTCCTGTCTTCTGTGAGAACAACTAGGTAAGTCAGAAAAGGTTCATAACTGAGATATGATGACTGCAATGAGTTTTGGAGGTGGGGGGTGGAATTTTCAAACTGATTCTCCTGGATGAAATTTGTTTACAAGAAAGCGTCCACATGATGCTCTTGGGACATTAATTGTTGCCAAGAACAATTTATGGAAGCTGTTAAATCAAATTAATTTACGCTTCCATCCTATGCATCCTTACCTGGGAGCAAGTCCCATTTACTATGAAGGGACTTAATTCTGAATAGAGTTGCAAAGGGTTGGCATAGGAATAATTTATTCATTAGCTTTGAGAAGGGAATCTACCATTACCTTAAAATGAATTGAGGCAAAGTTTCATTACCACCATAACAGTGTGTGTGTGTGTGTGTGTGTGTGTGTGTGTGTGTGTGTGTCTTTTACAGGATATGTGAGAGCTGGTTATTTCTATTGAACAAACATTCACTGTCAATTTGTTTTTGCAGAACAACCTCTATCCCACCAAGATGGCTTCCGGTTCCAGTCGCGACCAATGCTATGCCAGCTGTCCTCCATCCTGTGTGACTATTCAGCCGCCACCCTTCACCCTCACAATCCCAGGACCGGCTCTTTACTGCCCTGATCAGCCAATGAGCATTCAGCAGTACAACCCATGCGCAAACATGGGCGGTGGAGGTGGTATGGGGGGCGGTGCCGGTATGAGCATCGGTGGTGGAGGTTTGAGATTCAGAGGTGGCAGTGAAGCAATTTTGACTGATGTTGGAAACAGTGATGAAGAAATGTTTGGTTGGCATCATCGGACCTCTTCTCGATGGAGCCCAGTTATGCATTCTCCCAAATGGGGCAGTCCTAACATATCGAGGGGTCATCCCTCAAGGTGGCGTCATGGCCCATGGGGGGCTCATGGCCCATGGGGGGCTCGTGACCCATGGGTTGTTTCCTGTCTTGAAGACAAGACCAGAAGTTCCCAACCTTTGTCACCAGGTGTACCTGTCGTGGTCAATTTTTTTTGAAGTACCAGCTATGCCAATAAATAAATAAATAAATAAATTTGTAAGTTTGGGCTACTTACTTATTACGTTTACTTATGTGCTACTAATGAGATGGTTGAGGCTGCATCATGGACACACTTTTTTTAGTACTGTAATATTATTTATTGCTATTAATTTCTACCCTTGACTACCTGCACTCTATTAAAAAGATGGGGGGGGGGTGCCCAGGTTCCCAATCAAATGAAAAGGGCACTTGTCCTTTAAGACTAATGCAAGGGCCGAGGCTGCAGTCCTGTACACACTCACAAGAATGCACCATAAGCCTGTGAAAGCCTGCCCAGAATGGCCAAACCCCAGCTCCCAGCTGAGCCCCTGTGTACACTATTGCAGTAAAAGCTGTGAACCAGGAAACTCCAACAATTAAGTGCTAGCGCTTTAAGACCAGCCAGGGAGCAAAGCCCAACTATAAGGCAATGAAAAGACTGAAGAGGTTAAAAGGCTGCAGAGAGATACCTGTCTGTCCCCCTTCCAAATATAACCCAGAGCAAATCCTGCTTAGCTAACTTCACCTTACAAGAATTAGCCCAATAAGCTGAATATGAGACTACTGAATGGAAATGGTCACAGAGCCACCTAAAATCCCTTTTTGTGAATGCTTTCCTTTACCTTAAGGATAGCGGCTTGCCCAGCCAGGCTGCCTGGGGCTGAAGCCCCCAACATGCAGAGTCTCTTCATGGTCCCTGATGACTCCAAACTCCAAGGAGATCCCCAGGAAGCTTACTCAACACTGCCACACAGCCCGGTTAAAAACCGGCTAAAAATAGAAACAGACAGCCGCTTCCCAGCTGATGGGGCTGATAAGAACTTCAAAAGCAAGGTCCCGAGAAGGCAGCCTGGGGCAGAAGCCCCTTGCCAGCAGTTCTCTAAGGTCCCCTGATGACTCTTGCAGCACAGGAAGATAGTCACTGCACAAGCCTATACACAAGCTCCTGGAAGGAGCAGGAGGAATTACACCCACTCTAACCACTGAGCCCTTCGGTGCTGATGCTGCTTCTGCCACAAGCTGCCTGTGAGACTCTCAGAAAAGAACAGAAAGGCAGATAAGGACCAGCCTGTTGCGTACCACCGGAGGTCGTTCAAAGTACCACCAGTGGTACGCGTACCACAGGCTGGGAAACTCTGAACTAAGCCGATCAACTAGCATAGCTGCCAAGCACATCTTGCAGCTCCTGCTATGAATGGTTTTGAACATGGATGAAGTGACCCAGAAGTTGACAACATCCACGAATATCGTTCTGGGGAAGGATATAAGTTGACGATCATTTCCTAAAGTGTTGATTTCCAACCCACATTGAAACCTTGTGGGGCTCATATGCTCCTCTTTTCTTTCGCCTAAGCTTGAACCCATCCAGAGAACAACGGAGAAGAGCAAAAACCCCTTGGCATCGTGTTCGTCCCAACCCCTGAGCATGTTACTACCCTAGACATGTACAGAGTCTGTGGGGTTTTGTGGGTTTTTTTGGCTGCTTATGGTCAATGCTGGGATCTAAACTGGCAGAAAGGTTTAGTCAGCTGCAAAGTGAATGGTTGTCTTCTCCTGAAGCTGGCCAAGGGACTGTTGGAAAACACCTTTTTGGTGTCCCCGAGGGTCGCAACATTAACTACAGTGTCCTCAGACAGAAGCTTCTGTGCAGTGCACAGATTCAGTTCAGCGACATAATTTGCAATTTTCATTTTGAAATTTGTTTTGAAAAAAAAGTCTAGCTTGGGATTTATCTATGCTAGTCATCCATCACTCCATAATAGGGGAGGATCCCATGAGCCACATCCCAATGGGCCACGACCACGTGGTCATAACCCCATGAGTCATAATCCAGTGAGGGCTTTGTCAAAATTCATCAGTGCTGGCTCCAATATCAGCTAAAACATCTTCCCTGAAACCACCTCTTCTTCCAGCATCACCAGCAACAGAACTTCCAGTCACCCTCAAACTGATACTGTCCCCTCCCCGAGCACGGCCACCTCCACCATTGATGTTTGTACATGGGTTGTATTGCTGAATGGTCAGTGAATAATCAGGGCAGTGAAGGGTGGTCGATGAATTGAAATTGTGGATGGAGAACAATTTGCATAGCATTGGACCCCGTGGCACTGGAAGCCAACTTTGTGGATGGAGGTGGTTCTGAAAGAACGTTACAGTAAGGGCATATGCAGTGTTTTGTTCAAAAGAAGTATCCAGATCTCATATATCCCCGGTGGAAAATGTTATGATCTTGCATACCACAGGGGAACACATAAGCCAATTCCTCCAGGAACTGAGATACAATGGAACACAGGTTAGTGTGGACCAGAGAATTCCTGGAATGGAATGGATATCGCTAGTTTGCTTGCTGCCAATGGTTACATTTATCTCCAACTTGGTTATGTCTTATCTATTTCTCAACTAAAGATTAAACTAAAGAACATTTCAGAAAACATGGCAGAGAAAGAGCACATCAATTAGAACTGGCATATCTCTCAGAGCGGTGAGTTTCACAGATTAGGTGACACCACATTGAAGGCCATGCCTCACTTCCTTGAAGTTCTACCCTCTGTGCATTCCAGGACATGGAACCAGCCTACCATTGTTCCTCTGAGGAACTGCTGGAGAGGACTAAACTTTTGAAATCTCTCTCTCTCTCTCTCTCTCTCTCCCTCTCTCTCTCTCTCTCTCTCTCTCTCTCTCTCTCTCCCTCTCTCTGGAGAACAGACAGAAGGCAATGTAAAACTCACAGGAAAGCCAAAGGCAGCAAAGGGGCAACGAAGGGGAAGGGACCTTCCCTGCTTTAGGCTTCACTCCACTCCGAGTGGAGCAAATATGTCTGGGTAGAGGAGCTCTGCAACCGTGAAGTAACTGATGTGGCGTGATGATGTCATCACGCCATGTCAATCACTTCCGGCTTTGGTGCAGCTGCCCGCACCAGTCATCTACCAAAGCACTGGTGGTCGGTCAAGCTGGGCACTGACCAAGAGCACATTGCCCATCAGAGGTAGCCTTACCAGCGTCCCTGAATCGAGGCTGGCTCTGGCCTATAGCGGACACGAGCCGCTCCCAGATGTGCACCACGGCTGCCCAATGGGGTTCTGGCTTCCGTAACGGAAATTCCGGGAGCTGGAACCCCATTGGGCAGCCGCAGTGCACAGTTGGGAGTGGCTCGGGTCCGCTCTAGGCCAAAGCCAGCCTTAATCCCGGGACGCTGGCAAGGCTAATCAGAGGGACCAACTGGCAGGCCAAGCCCTGAATCTTCAGTACTGGTGGCATTGGGAGTATCCAATGTGGACAGAAGGTGCCACAGGGCTTGAGGCTTAGCCCCAGGAGCTGTGGAAACCTAGAGCAGACCCTGCATCCACACAGCAAGTCAAAGAAGCAATTCCTCGGAAAGAAGAGATGAAACTTGACAATTCCTGGAGGCCAAGTCTAACCACAGTCTAGTCATAATGGTTATAAGCCACAAGCAATTTCAGAGGCCCCCAGCCTCTGAAATTGGTTTTCCAGAGGCAGCCAGTTAGCCTTTGTGGGACACTAAAGGATGGACTACACGGGCCCTTGGCCTGGCCAAGCAGCTATCTCAAGTCCTTGGATTCCAACCCTGAAGCAATGTGATGCTGCAAAGTTACGGTGACCCAACATTCGAGATGGCCTCACCCAAAAGCAACAGAGAGAGCAGGTAATTGTCTAGGTTGGAAGAGTGAGAAGGAAATGAGGAACGGCCCTGGAAGCTGTGGAAATGTGAGGTCTGAGTAATTATACTTGCGAGTTTTGTGCAAGATATTTCCACATAACTCTTAAACCACTCCACTTATGGTGGAAAGACAGAGGACTGATCATTTTCTGTCTGGTGGACTCCCTTACAGTAGTCCTGATCATGCAGAATATGGGACAATACCAGCAATCATGAAGGCTGTTAAACCAGATACGGGAAATGCATAGGGTGTGGGTGATTTCTCAATTCCAATTAGCTTTCATGTGCTAATGGTTTCACACCACGCCTCGTAGGGTGCCTTACCTACTTGGGGGTGGCCTGAGCTCTATAAAAAGTAGAGTCTGAAGGGCTTCCATCATTGTCTGCCTGGACTACCCCGTGAGAAGGACTTGGTAAGTCAGAAAAGGTCAGCATCAGACCTGATATGATGGCTGCAATGAATTTTGGAAAGGGGTGGTGGTAGAATTATTGACAAGCTGATTCTCCTGGCTGAAATGCGTCAGTGAGAATGCTTTCACTTAACGTTTTTAGGATATTTGTGGTTGCCGGGAGGACTGGTTTAGGGGATCTGCTAGATGAAAGAGACTTCTGCATCACTCCCATCCATACTGATCTGGGAGCAAATCCCATGGACTATAATAGGAGTTACTTCTGAGTAGACATGCAAAGGCTGGCGCCATTTGCTTGGGCACTCAACATGCTATGAGATACATTTCTGGGTCTCGGTGTGTTCCTGGCACTGAATGGCTCACGTTGGCCAAACCTTCCTTGGTAGCTTGAGGAGGAAGATGGGATCAAAATTAGAATGGAGAGAAAAGGGGCATGTGACCGAGGAAAACAAAACTGTGAGCAAGCAGATGTCAATCAAAACTGAAGAGATAACTCCTTCTGCTCAGGACTTGACTGATGTTTTACAGTCACCTGATCGCTCGATCTCGATCTCTCGCTCTGGGGCAGTAATGGCGAACCTATGAAATGTGTGTCAACGGTGACACGCCATGATGTTTTGGGTGACACACCAGTGTTCACCAACACCTGGCAACAACTACAGGATCTCAGTATCAGTGGAGGCTGTGGGTATGGCGGACCTTTTAAAAAGCATTTTAAAAAGTCAGAAAAAAAAACTTCCCTATCACCATGCGACAAAATCGCGCTGTTTGCAGGGCAGTCTTCTATGCTCCCGCGCCCTGGTTTTCCCCAGAATGCATCATGATGGCAAAGGCAAAGGGGAGCTGTCATGCAACCCAGAAGTGGCTTCCAGGAGCGCAGAAGACTGCCCTTCAGGCCTGCAAACAGCGTGGTTTTGCCGAACAACGGTAGACTTTTTCTGACTTATTTTTGCTTTTTAAAACAATTTGTATAGGGTCCCCCATATTCACGGTCTTCGTTAACATGAACAAGAAGAATTGTTTCTCTTTTGTTCGGTGGGGGGGGGGTGTTGACACGTCAGCAGAATCAAGTTCTGAATTTTTGACACACCGAGCCCAAAAGGTTCACCATCACTGCTCTGGTTGTGTGTGTGTGTGTGTGTGTGTGTGTGTGTCTGTGTGTGTGTGTGTGTGTAAATACATCCTCATTTCTGATGGGTCCCAGGTGATGGAAAGTTCAGATAAATAATTGTCAAAAGCCCTGAGGCTACTCAAAAATTAGACAGGTACTAATTGCCCTTCAAGGAGCTGTGCTACTGCAGTTCGCAAGATAGCTGCTAATTGCCCTGCAAGCAGCTGAGCTCTTTATTTCTAGATCACCTTTTTAAAAGTTCCATAAAGCTAGGTTTGTCCAGATAGAGTGTCATTGTAAAAAGTGGGTCCCAGTGTTAAAAAGTTTGAGAACCACTGCTCTACTGGATAAGTGAGATTTTCTATTGAACGAACATTGTCACTTTCTTCTTTCAGATTAACTTCTATCCCACCAAGATGGCTTCCGGTGGAGGTCGCGACCAATGCTATGCCAGCTGTCCTCCATCCTGTGTGACTATTCAGCCACCACCCTTCACCCTTACAATCCCAGGACCGGCTCTTTACTGCCCTGATCAGCCAATGAGCATCCAGCAGTACAACCCATGCGCAAACATGGGCATTGGAGGTGGCATGGGGGGCGGTGCCGGTATGAGCATTGGTGGTGGAGGATCCGGAGGTGGCAGTGAGGCTGTTTTGGCCGCTATTGGAAACTATGATGAAGATTTATATAGGCCATGGAGGGGTGGCGGCTCCTGGGGTGGTGGCCGATGGGGAGGTGGTGGAGGTGGTGGCCGATGGGGAGGTGGTGGCCGATGGGGTGGTGGCTCATGGGGTGGTGGTGGCCGATGGGGTGGTGGTGGCCGATGGGGTGGTGGTGGCGGATGGGGGGGTCGTCGCCCAGGGTTCGACTACTGTCTTGAAGACTAGTCCCATCAACCGACAAAGCTTCCAAGCACGTCTTGCAGCTCCTGCTCTGCATGGTCTTGACCATGGATGATATGACCCAGAAGTGGATGAAATCCAGGCATGTGGTTCTGGTGATGGAATCATTTCCAGGACTGTTGCTTTTCCACCCACGTTAAAACTATTGCCACGACCTCATGGAGCTTGTAAGCTCCTCTTTTCTTTCACCTAACCTTTAACCCATCTGGATAACAAAGAAGAAGAAGATGAAAAAACAACCCTCAGCATCACGTTCACTGAATGGTGCTCACTTCAATGCCATTGGACTTGAATCCTGAGTTCATCCCATTGTGTCCATTGTAGTATTTTGACATTTCTCTGTAACCATTGAAACAATGCTATTGATTGGAATTCACGTGGATGGTTTCATATCTCAGTGCTTGCCTTGCTGAAGCATGACCAAGTTTGATCATTACCTTCCTATTTCCATATTAAATTTTTCCTTTCATTGCAATTTTTTCTGTCTCTTTTGCATTTCTTCATTGTATGGAGACCAAGGTGTGGAGGGGTGTGCGTTGAGGCACAGGTGACTTGCGCTGTATGTTATCCCCTTCCTAGGCTCCCAACACGCACCCTTTCTCTTGTCGGACTTACGCCAGCTAAAGAACTAGTGAAGGACAAAGGAGACCCATTGGCGAGCAAGAAGCTAATGGGGAGGCAAGGGAAAATATTTTCCCTTACATTCCCTAAGGCTCCCGATCAGCCCACCACCACCACCACCACCACCACCACCATAGCATGCAGTGCAGCCCATTTGGGTGCAGCTGCATCCTATGCAGAAATTTCATGACTCAGGGAGGAGTGACCCCTTCGGCAGCATCCACCTGGCTTATGGGACTGTCTGGTGCTGATGCTGAGCCAGGAGTTCGAGAGCAAGTTCCACATGCTCAGCAGGAGGGGGTGCCGAAACAGAAATGAGGGGACCTGCTTTCAGAGAAGTCTTGCGAGGGGAAATGACGTGAGGACACTTTTTGTCTGCTGTTTCTCCACTTGAAAATGGTGCAGCCCATCTCTTCTGTTGGGCAGTTGTTCTTAAGAACCAGCTCTTCTGCCATCACGCTGAGGTTAAAAACATTGGAAGAGTCCTGCTGGATTTAGGCGAATGGTCAAATTTAGACAATTAGGTTGAATGGAGTCCAATGGAGTGTGTGTGTGTGTGTGTGTGTGTGTGTGTGTGTGTGTGTGATGGTGTGTTTGTGTGTGTGTGATCACGCCACATCAATTACTTCCCGGTTGCAGAGCTCTGCAACCCATGTCAATCACTTCCAGCTTTGTTGGAGCTGCCCACACCGGGCATGGCATGCTACACCGCTGGGTAACATTCCAAGGTGGAGTCCTTATCATGCAGAATCTGAGACAATACAAGCAATCAGGAAGGCTATTACATCTGAACTCTTGGTAACAAATACGGGAAACGGTTGGGTGATTTCTCAATTCTAATTACCTTTGATGTGCTAATGGTTCATGCCACGCCTCCTAGGATGCCATACCTAGGATGAGGATGTATGAATACGATGAGGGGAGGATCCATCATTGCCTGTCTTGACTTCTGTGAGAACAACTAGGTAAGTCAGAAAAGGTTCCTATCCAAGCTGATAGGACAACTGCAATGGGTTTTGGAGGTGGGGGAGGAATTTTCAAGCTGATTCTCGCGGCTGAAATTTGTTTGCAAGAAAACTTCCACATGATGTTCTTGGGAAGTTAATTGTTGCCAAAATGACTGATTTAGGGAAACTGTTGGATGAAAGAAAATTAGAGAGGGAAAAACGTATTTCTTGACTTTGAGAAGGAAATGTACCATTGCCTTAAAACGAATGAAGATATAGTTTCCCATACCCCAAAATATGCTGCCCTTATAGAATATATGAAATCTGGATATTTCTATTGAACAAATGTTCTTTGTCACTTTGTTCTTTCAGAAAAAACTTCTGTTCCACCAAGTTGGCTTCCGGTGCCAGGGGAGACCAAAAATTATTTTTTTTTTCTATTGGTTTTGTTTTCCTACATTGCCTTCTGTCTGCTCTCCATAACATGACTTTTTTTTTGGGGGGGGGGGAGAGAGAGAGAGAGATTTCAAAAGTATGGTCCTCTCCAGCCGTCGCTTGGAACAAGAGCAGGCTTTTTCCATGTCCTCATGGGTTTATGACTCATGGGGTTATGACCACGGAGGCATGGCCCATTGGGATGTGGCCCAATCCATTGGGATGTGGCCCATGGGGTTGTGGCCCATAGGATCCTCCTCTATTATGGAGTGATGGATGATTAGCATAGATAAATCCCAAGATAGACTTTTTTTCAAAACAAAGATGCCAAATCATCTCACCGAACTGAATCTGTGCACTGCACAGAAGCTTCTGTCTGAGGACGCTGCAGCTAAAATTGCAACTCTCGAGGACACCAAAAAGGCGGGTTTTCAACGGGCCCTTGGCCAGCTTCAGGAGAAGACAACCGTTCACTTTGCTGCTGGTTAAACCTGTCTGCCCATTTAGATTCCAGCTTCAACCATCAGCAAAAAAAAAACCCACAGGCTCTGTACATGTCTAGGGTAGTAGCATGCTCAGGGGTTGGGAGACTTCTATCTCAGCCCCTCGTTGCTCAAAGGAGAAGGAATGTGTGTGCTGGAAATATGGAAGATTGGTGTAAGATGGACTTTTACTTTTCTGGACGTACAAAAGAGAACTCAAATCGACTTTGCCCCAATGCCAGCCACTAAATCCACCCTTCATAGCAGGGGGGGGGGGGAGAGAAGAAAGGGGAACATGTACGCAGAGGCGTAACTGCCTCTGTTGGCGCCCAGAGCAAGGGGTTGGCGCCTGCCCCATAATACAATATCCGCGGCACGCTCCACGGGGGGGGGGCGGCGCGCTCCGGAGGGGGCACCCCCCCCTCAATCGGGAGAACCGGCTCGGGGACATCTTCCCCGGCTGGCTGCCCGGGGCCTTCTAAGGAAGGCCCGCTGAGAAAAGGGTATTTATACCATTCTTTTTGCGCATGCTCAGACTGTTACTGAGGGAAAAAGGGCAGCCTTTTTCCTTCAGTAACAGTCTGAGCATGCACAAAAAGAATGATATAAATACCGTTCTCGCAGCGGGCCTTCCTTAGAAGGCCCCGGGCAGCCGGCCGGGGAAGATGTCCCCGAGCCAGCTCTCCCGATTGAGGGGGCTGTAGGACGGCGAGTCCAAAACACGCAAGCAACCGATGTGTCAGAATTCAGATTGTTTTATTCAAGCATATGCATGGTCGCTCAGTGGGACTTTGGTCACAAATCAGAGAGCGCACCTTTGTATTGTGTGCATGTACTTTTTTACTTCGCAAAGCTGTTACAACAAGCAAGAAAGCGTGTCAGGATTCAGCTTACATCTGATTGGTTACATATGTCACAAGGCTACGAGACTATTGCTAGGTACAGAGAAGAAGGAAAAAGGTCTCTTAAAGTTTCACTTCGCATTAAGCATTTTAGGTTTCTTTTCTGCCTTCTGAGCTGTCTAGAGTGAAGGAAATGTGGGTTTTGCGGTTAAGCTACATCCTCTGGCAAAGGTTGTTGCTAGTGCGAAGATCAGTTTAATATGCCGAGTTAAACAAGCATCATTCTCTAGGTCACAGCTGAACACATATTGCTAATGGGAAAACATTCAACCGGTAGAGCATTCTTGGGAGCTGGTGCACCTCTTCATCCCCCCCTTTGCAGATTATTGATCTGCACCAATAATTTCCACCAGCGACTTTTACTTGAGCCTAACTTGTTCCAACCTCTGCCCATGTGGCGGGGCCATAAACTTGAATGATACGTTCAGGGGGCCACTCATTATCTTTAAACTTCACCTGGCCCGGCCCATTTCTTCATATACTGGGACACCCAATCTTTCCCCTGTGGCTATGGGGAGTAGGAAGAAACTAGGTTTTATAGTTCCCATCACACATGACCCTGCCCATCGTTTGGGTAGGCGGGCATAAGCCGTTGTCCCAGAGATAAAGTACAAATGATCAGGTGTTTTCCAGAGAATGGTATGCCTACATGGGTTGTCCCAGAGTGTATACAAATGGGATTGTGTGATTTAGGGTTTTACAGCACCAGGGCCAAAACTATCATATTAGAGTCCCAACAATAATTTCTACTAGATACCATTCAGGCAGGTGCCCGCGGGGCGCCTGAAAATAAGCAAAAACTAATGTGGGGCAGACTATTCTGGTTTCACTCTCCTCTGTTCTTGCCTCGGGGTCCTCAAGCTTCCACCGTGGGTAAATCAGTCAGCTTCCTGGGGTGACTGAACCAAGGCTTTCTTCAGGATCGTGCGCTGGGTCAATGTCTCCCGGTGCATTGACTGCAGGATCCCATTGGATTTTCAACTTCAGGGGGTTGGAAGGATCTCTCTTAAGTTTCCACTTCTCTGGTACAGCATCTGAGTAAACTTCTTTTGCTCTATGTCCTTTAGTTAAAGTCTCTATGGCTTTTTTCTTCATAATGCAAGTTGTGGTTTAACTTACTAATCTTTCTTTGTTTTTAAAAAAACTGGTACAAGAAAATTCTGGTCAGGCAAGACAAACCTTCCTCGTGGGTTTGCTCCTAATTTTTCTTCTAGCTTTTTGTTTTGTACATCATATGTCCACTTTACATTAAACTCCATGGCTGGCAATACAAAAATACTGTGTGTTGCTTGCAGAGCTGCCTGTTTCGCTGTCTGATCGGCTAGGTTATTTCCTCTGTTCTGTTGAGTTTGTGGTGAGGTTTCAGTGAAGGACATCAACTTCTTTTGATAACCACACAGCTTTTAACAAGTCCTCTTTTTCGGTTGCATTTTTGATCTGTTTCCTTCTGCACTCAAAAATCCTCTTGTACAAAACTCTGTGGGCTTGAAAGCTTAAAAACTGTTCCAGAGGGAAGAGATTCAGCTTTGCCCGCTACTCTTTCTCCATTGACTGTGGAACTTCCATCTGTGAAAAGGATTAAGTCTGGGTTCTTGAGGGGCATATCTTTGAGGTCTGGTCTGGACGAATTCCAGCAACGTTTCAGGGACTCTGGCTAGATTCAGGTTGGATGTGGTCATCACTGTGACTTGGAGATTATCACACAGTAAGGTTTGGCTTTTATGCATTCTATAATTGTTCATGTATTGTGTTCCTTTGGTGATTAACACAGGCAAAACGCAGTGGGGCACATATACCAAATGTCGCCCTAAAATCAATTTGGTCAGTGTAACTGTCAGTATAGCTTTGATACACAGGCACCCCCCTTTTTTAACTTTCCCTTTATAAATTTTCAGGTGCTCAACCTTCTCTGGTTGCTTCACTGTTACTTTTCCTTTTTAATACAATGTCCATTATGAAATTCAAAAAAAAAAAAAAAACACTGCATAGAAAATTAGTCCTTGACCCATGGCAAAAATGACGTAATATGATGTCCAGTTGCAAACTCGGGTGATTTCAATTAGTTAAGCCAGGTAGGCTGAGGTGCTGAGAAGATAACATCTGGGTCCAACTGGGTTGAGGTTCTAGCAGCTCAACACTTGTTAATTTGTTAGAAATCTTTTACCATAGCTTGAAGAGGAGACTTGTGACCTTTAAGTCTCCATTTCAGGTTCAAAAAAATAACAATACGTTGTGGACAATACAATGCAGGTTTGGGCTTAAAATATGGTTTTTTCTTCTAAATACTGGCAAACATTGTGCTGATTGCTGAGATTCTAGGGGGCTCTCTTTTCTTCCATCGTTTCATGCTGGTCCACAATGTCTACACTTTAGAGGGGCTCACCTTGGACCACCCTCCTTTGTCCATCTTTCCTCGTATCACTCTGGTTCATAACGTCTCACACTGGCTTACAATCCAGAGGGGCTTATCTTCTGTCACCCTCCCATGTTTATTCATCAGCGTGTAATTATGAGGTGATAATGCAGTCTTTGTGTATTTCTTCGTCCCCCTTCTCAACACTTGGCTTTTTGCAGTGGTACAAGTCTGTAGTCTCTTTTTAGGTTTTTTAAAAGTTTTACTTGGTATTTTTGCTAGCAGGCTGTGGGTACTGCATGTCTGGTGTATACATTGACTGTAGGTTTCAAGCATTCTTTCAGGCTGCCACTGGCAAATCTTTTTCACTTGGGTCTCTGTGGAATTCGGATGGGGCTTTTCCTGGGGGAAAGCTCTATCTTGATGGGCACCCGATGGACTGTCCTTCTCCTTTGGTCTCTAGTCCAGACTTGTCCAAAAAGACTGGGCTATTCTTGAATCTTCGGGTGAGCCTTGACCAGGTACTTTACTGCTTTCACTGAATAGGGGTTCTCAAGAATACAGGCGAAGATTGGCTGGCTTTACTGGTGTGTTCTACTGAGATCTATAGGGATCTATATAATCTTCCCTTCTCTGACAGCACAATCCTATGTCTGTCCACTCAGAAATATGTCTCATTGTGTTCAGTGGTGCCTACTTCCAGGAAAGTGAATGGAATTGCAGCCTGAGTCTTTGCAGGTGAAACAGGATTCTGCGTCTCTCCCCATCTGGTATTTCGGGCTCTGGGCTTCCTTTTATGATGATTGAGCCATCTCTGGTGGACTTGTCTGTCCATATTTCGACTGATACTTATAACCCAGGGGTTGGCTGACAGACTTTTCTTCATCTAGGAAACCAATGCATCTTCTGGCATTCTTTGGGCGTTGTGATTCTATGTTGTTGAGGTGTTTAGATTTTGATTTCATTTTCAACAAAAAAAAAATGTAGCTTGTGACTTATTTCACAGTCACCATGGGTTTCAGGCACCCAGGCTTATAACAAAACATAAGTTTACTTGCATCTTTTAGTTAATACCTAAATGTTATGTGATCAGGATCAAAGGTTCCCTAGTGCTTATTGATGACAAGGCCCTAGAGAGCTGCCTCGTCCTGCATGCCTTGGTTTGTGTCAGCTAATTTCAAAAAAAATTCAAAAAAAATTCCGTTGTCCTGGAAAAAGTTGATACACATATTGTCTCTCTTTCATGCGTCCGGGTCTTCCATCTATGGATCTTCTTCCTTATTTTCTTCCTTTCTTTGTGTAACTCTCCCTTTTCTTCTTTTTCTCATCATCTCTGCAATGGTGCTGGTAGAGATCGTTCTTTTGTCCCTCGTCTGGTATGACTGGCAATCGGACTATCGTCTCCTTTTCTCTTCTCATCACTTGCTTCTTTTTCCTCATTGTCTTCTCTCACTTCTTCTCTAGTATTCTGCGTTGTGATTTTTTCTTTCTGCATCGTCTGAAATTGAACTTCAATCTGTTCTGTCATCTTTTGATTCTTTTCTAAGAACTCTTGAGCTTCCTGGCATTTCTTCAATGCTGAACTGTTTAGGTGTTGAGTATTTGGATCTGAAGAATTCTGTGTTTCTTAAGGACCTTGTAGGTCAGTAGACGGCCCCCCTTTCGGACTTGCTTGTACTAGGCAGGGGACTGTAGGGCCATCAGGTTCTGCTGGTGGTTGTTGAACTTGCCCATGTTCTACTGTCATTACTACTTGTTTTGGGGCAGGTGTATTCAAAATTGGCAAGTTCATTTCTTGTCTGAGAGTCCCTGAAGGACTAAAAAAGTTTCTTCTTCTTCTGTTTTACTTGGTCTGATCTCCCAAAGGAGCTGGACTTCTCAGGTTTCTTAGATTTTTAAACTTTTAACATGTACTCTATACTACCTGAATCTTATATTTCAGGGTACAGGGTGATACCTTAATCTTGTTACTTAGAAAATCCTACACTCTCACTGTAAAGATTTTTCTTACCATGTAATCCAACAGACTACATGTAAACTGGATGAGTCTCACTCCCACCCACGACTTAATCACAAGACAGAGACACAAAAGGGAAAAGGGTGAACAATTGGTAAGGGGTCCAATTGTCCGAACATAAAAGGGCACACACGCTTTGAGGCAATCTGCTTATCCTGACTCCGTCCACCGGACACTCAACGGCTGGATAGGAGAACTGCAGGTCCACAGCGCCTCCACACTTCAACATTCACACTTCACAAAACCCATTCCCCATTTCCTTACTGGGCTCACGCTGACCGAGCGACTTATAGTTCCTTCTCGTTATGCCAACGTGCCCGGGCTTACGTTAACCAGTGGCCAACGTACCCTTGAGAGGTGATCAAGCTCCCCTTCCTCCCTTCTTAACGGGAGGGTCTCTTTACTATATATACTTTACCCTCAGACGCCTTCTTTGTTCCGACTCTGACACATCTCAGAGGTCCCCTCTTTGTTTCGCCCGCAACCACAGACCGATCCTGTCCTTCTCCAAGCCTAAGCGGCTTGAGGCGCCTTTGAGTTAGAGAGGCTCTGTCCGGGCTTTGGGCGATCCGAAGACGGGCTCCGCAGCGCCAAAGCGCTGGTCCAATCCGAGCTATTCACGGCACCAAGAAATGTAGGACGGCGAGTCCAAAACACGCAAGCAACCGATGTGTCAGAATTCAGATTGTTTTATTCAAGCATATGCATGGTCGCTCAGTGGGACTTTGGTCACAAATCAGAGAGCGCACCTTTGTATTGTGTGCATGTACTTTTATACTTCGCAAAGCTGTTACAACAAGCAAGAAAGCGTGTCAGGATTCAGCTTACATCTGATTGGTTACATATGTCACAAGGCTACGAGACTATTGCTAGGTACAGAGAAGAAGGAAAAAGGTCTCTTAAAGTTTCACTTCGCATTAAGCATTTTAGGTTTCTTTTCTGCCTTCTGAGCTGTCTAGAGTGAAGGAAATGTGGGTTTTGCGGTTAAGCTACATCCTCTGGCAAAGGTTGTTGCTAGTGCGAAGATCAGTTTAATATGCCGAGTTAAACAAGCATCATTCTCTAGGTCACAGCTGAACACATATTGCTAATGGGAAAACATTCAACCGGTAGAGCATTCTTGGGAGCTGGTGCACCTCTTCAGGGCCGGTCGGACTCAAGTCTCCGAGTCGGACTTGCGGGCGGGGCGCCCTTCGGGAGATGGCGCCCGGAGCCAGTACTCCGCTTGCTCCGCCCTAGTTTCGCCTCTGCATGTACGCATCTGCATGCCTTTGTGAAACATCAACATGACAATCCAGTTCCTTCTCCATTTCTGACTGAATCCGTGAATCCGTACCCAGATTACACCGTGAAGCAATAGAAATACTGACATAGGAATTCAGTGAACAAGAAAGAAGAAACCGTAAGAATAAGTACTAGTAGGTTACCAATAATAAAAAGTACCAAGACAATGACGTATATGATAACAGAAAGAAAGGAAGGGGAAGACTGGGCCTTGTTAACACCCCGTTAAGACACTTCAAGCCCGTGCAGCTATTTAAGATCAAAGATCAGTAGGAAAAGGATGGACTATGGCTGCCTCCCACGTTGCTGGCTGTTTGTTTTTACCCTGAAGGTGCTATGGATACATCCTAGTGAAGTGTTGGGACCGTTTTTAGTCAGTGAGCCAAATAAACGACCAGATAACCTGGTAAATATTTTTAATTCTAAGAAATCCTTGTGAAGATTAAAGAAGTCCGATTATGGAGAATGGGCAGAAGGCAATGTGGGAAAAAAACAAAACCAACAGAACAAAATTGCAATGCAAGGAAAGGTTTAATATGCATAAACAAAGCAAATTGACAAAGCTGGTCATGATTCAGCAAGGCAAATTCTGAGATCTGAAATGATCAACATGATGTCCAATCAACAGCATTATTGCAATGGCGACAGAGAAATGTCAAAATGGACACAATTGGACTATCTCAGGTTTCGCTTCAGGTGGCGTTTGAAGTGAACACAATTGAGTGAGCACAATGCTGAGGGACTTTTCTTCTTCTTTGCTATCTGGTTAGGTAAGAGGTTAGGTGAAAGAAAAGAGGAGTATATGAGCATCACACGGTCGTGGTGGTAGGTTCAACGGGGGTGGGAAATCAACACTCCAGAAAACGATTGTGAGCTTATTTCCATCTCCTTGATGTCATCAACTTATGGGTCACTTCATCCGTGTTCCAGACCCATCATACCAGGGGCTGCAAGATGTGTTTGGCAGCTACGCCAGTTGACTGGCTTAGTCTTCTGGATAGGAGCCAACCCATGGGCGAGGACCCCGCCATGGGCCACGAACCCACAATGGGCCACGACCCCTCCTAGCTTCTCCAAATTTGTTATTGGGATGTACTCTCCGAGAGTGAGAATATCCCCATAACCTCCATAAGTAATCATCATAGTTTCCAGTAGAAACCAAAACAGCCTCACTGGGACATCCGGATCCAGATCCCCCACCACCAATGCTCATACCGGCACCGCCCCCCATGCCACCTCCACCACCCATGTTTGCACAAGGGTTGTGCTGCTGAATGCTCATTGGCTGATCAGGGCAGCAAAGGGCCGGTCCTGGAATTGTGAGTGTGAAGGGTGGTGGCTGAATAGACACACAGGTTGGAGGACAGCTGGCATAGCATTGGTCTCCACCAGCACCGGAAGCCATCTTGGTGGAACAGACGTTGTTCTGCAAGACCAAAGTGACAGAGAACATGTATTCAATAGGAATATCCAGATCTTATGTATTCAGTAAGGGCACCATGTATACATTTTTGGGGCTGTGAAACTATATCTTCATTTGTTTTAAGGCAATGGTACATTTCCTTCTCAAAATCAACAAATACATTTCCCCCACTCTAATTTCCTTTGATCTAACAGCTTCCATAAATAAGTCATCTTGGCACCAATTAACTTCCCAAGAACGTTATGTGGAAGCTTTCTTAGAAACAAATTTCAACACAGAGAATCAGCTTGAAAATTCCACCCCCACCTATAAAACTCATTGCAGTTGTCATATCAGCTCGAATATGAACCTTTTCTGACTTACCTAGTTGTTCTCACAGGAGTCAAGACAGGCAATGATGGAAGTCCTCCAGCACCACCTTTTATAGTCCTCCATCAACCCCCAAGTAGGTCTGACATCCCACTAGGCATGGCGTGAACCAATTAACACATCAACAGTGTTTAAGATTGAGATATCACCCCACATTCCTTGCCCTTTTGTGGTATTTGTTATCAAGATTTCAGATGTAATAGGCTTCCTGATTGTTTGTTTTGTCTCAGATTTTGCATGATAATGACTCCACCATGGAATGCTACCCAGCGGTGTAGCCTGTCTTGCCCATCCCTGGAGCTGGCAGTTCCGCCAAAGCCGGAAGTGATTGACATGTCGTATGTCATGACACTACGTCAATTACTTCCCAGTTGCAGAGATCTGCGACCACGTAATGTTCGCTCTGCTCAGAGTGGAGCGAAAAAAAAGGGACTGAAGACCCCTTTGCCGCCTTCGACTTTTCTTGCGAGAATATAACGCATCCCTTCTTCTCGCAGGCAGGAGCCAAGAGAAAAGCCAAAGGCAGGAAAGGGGTGACAGCTCTCTTGCGAGCCAAAGTTGCGTGAGTCGCTCCCAACTCGCACGGCTTTGGCTCGCAGTGCTCTGGCCAGCCACCAAACTGCCAAGGGAGTGTCACCCCTCCTAGTGAGGGGTGACACACCATTGGCCCGGCCAGTATTTGGCTGCTTCCAGACCCTTAGTGTTCTCGTGACCTATTCAGAGGTATTCAGAGTGGCTGAAAATGGCTGCTGCTGATTGACTGGAGTGCTGTGTGGAGCGGGGCACCCCAGGGTGACACTCAAAAAAGTGGTGTCACGCAGTGCACCCTGCACTTAGTGCATCCCAAATGATGCCACTGATGTTATCAAAGATCTGGTTTTAGGGGGTGAATGGCTGATACAGCCCTTTTGGAACAAGGCATCTGAGATGGGGTAAGAAGCCAGCGTATTGCAGAAAATCCCCCTCCCTTAAGAAAGAGACTTACAGGAAATGGAAGGGAGTAGGCGATTTCTTTGTACCAGTTCAAACCTATTAAGTTCTCCTGGCACTTTTTCTTTGCACTGAGAAATGCAGAGATTTTTTTTTTTAAAAAAATGCCTCCCCTCCCCTACGATTTAGCTGAAGTTTTTAGTGTTAACAGTTCA
Organism: Plestiodon gilberti rubricaudatus; assembly: GCA_026170595.1. NCBI lineage: Eukaryota > Metazoa > Chordata > Lepidosauria > Squamata > Scincidae > Plestiodon > Plestiodon gilberti. The sequence goes on along the minus strand of JANXHW010000009.1, from coordinate 28,179,354 downwards.
AAACTGACCTTTTGAGAAGTACAGTGTTTATAACTGTCTAGCATTGTCATCACATAGAAAAGGGGCCAGATGTTAGTGGGTTTTTTTTTGAGGGGGTCCTCCTCTGTCATTTTTGGTTCTTTCATTACAAGCCCCTGCAAAATGACATAAAAGCAGGAAATTTGGCATCTTTTTTGAGGTCAGGGGCTACACTTGCTCATGGAGTGGAATTGAAATCTTTCAGTGGCACAGAAACTCCTCTAATCACCTGTTCTCCCTAACACACTAGAATCTCAAAGACACAGAAGCCAGCATCGAAATGGGGGGGGGAATCAAAGTCACATTCAAGTCATTTTCCCCTGACATGGATTCAAGAATATCTTTTAAAAAAAATAGTTCTGTAATTATGCCAATAAAGGTTATTGATTAATTGATTGACTGACAAGGATTACACACACACACACACACACACACACACACACACACACACACACACACACACACACTCACTCACTCACTCATCATGCAGAGTCTGAGACAAAACAAGCATTCAGGAAGGCTATTACATCTGAACTCTTGATAAGAAATACCCCAAAGGGCAAGGAATGTGGGGTGATATACCTCAATCTCTGTTGATGTGTTAATTGGGTCACACCATGCCTAATTGGATGCCAGACCTACATGGGGGGTGGATGGAGATCTATAAAAGGTGGTGCTGAAGGACTTCAATCACTGCCTGTCTTGACTCCTGTGAGAACAACTCGGTAAGTCAGAAAACGTCTGCATCAAATCTGAGATGACGACTGCAATGAGTTTAGGAAGTGGGGGTGGAATTTGCAAGCTGATTCTCCTGGCTGAAATTAGTTTACAAGAAAGCGTTTACATGATGCTCTTGAGATATTAATTGTTGCCAAGATGACTGATTTATGGAAGCTGATAGATCACATTAATTTACGCTTCCATCCTATGAATCCTTACCTGGGAGCAAGTCCCATTTACTATGATGGGACTTAGTTCTGAATACAGTTGCAAAGGGTTGGGCTGTTGGCATTGGAATAATTTATTCATTAGCTTTGAGAAGGGAATCTACCATTACCTTAAAATGAATTGAGGCAAAGTTTCTTGACCTCCATGATATTGTGTGTGTGTGTGTGTGTGTGTGTGTGTGTGTGTGTGTGTGTGTGTGTGTGTGTGTGTGTGTGTGTGTGTGTGTGTCTTTTACAGGATATGTGAGAGCAGGTAATCTCTATTGAACAAACTTTCACTGCCAATTTGTTTTTGCAGAACACCTTCTGTTCCACCAAGATGGCTTCCGGTGCCAGTGGAGACCAATGCTATGCCAGCTGTCCTCCATCTACTGTGACTATTCAGCCACCACCCTTCACGCTCACAATTCCAGGACCGGCCCTTTACTGCCCTGATCAGCCAATGAGCATTCAGCAGTACAACCCATGCGCAAACATGGGCGGTGGAGGTGGCATGGGGGGCAGTGTCGGTATGAGCATTGGTGGTGGAGGATCTGGATCCGGATGTGGCAGCGAGGCTGCTCTGGCTGCTATTGGAAACTGTGATGAAGATTTAACAGGTTGGAACCTGTTTGGGATCCATTCGGGAAGGAGGTCAATGGTGAATCATCGCAAATGGCATAACCATCCCCCAAGGGTGCGCCGTCGCCCATGGTGGGCTCATGACTCATGGGGGTCTTGTTCCCCATGGGTTGGTTCCTTTCTTGAAGACTAGACTAGAGTTTCCTAAATTTTGTTGCCAGGTGTACCTGTCATGGTCAAATTTTTTGAAGTACCACCTGTACCAAATACATAAATAAATAAATAAATAAATAAATAAATAAATAAATAGCTTTGTAAGTTTGCCTACTTACTTATTACGTTTACTTATGTGCTACTAATGAGATGGTTGAGGCTGCATCATGGACACACTTTTTTAGTACTGTAATATTATTTATTGCTATTAATTTCTACCCTTGACTACCTGCAATCTATTAAAAAGATGGGTGTGTGTGTGCCCAGGTTCCCAATCAAATGAAAAGGGCACTTGTCCTTTAAGACGAATGCAAGGGCCGAGGCTGCAGTCCTGTACACACTCACAAGAATGCACCATAAGCCTGTGAAAGCCTGCCCAGAATGGCCAAACCCCAGCTCCCAGCTGAGCCCCTGTGTACACTATTGCAGTAAAAGCTGTGAACCAGGAAACTCCAACAATTAAGTGCTAGCCCTTTAAGACCAGCCAGGGAGCAAAGCCCAACTATAAGGCAATGAAATGACTGATGACGTTAAAAGGCAGCAGAGAGATACCCGACTGTCCCCCATCCAAAAATAACCTAGAACAAATCCTACTTAGCTAACTTCACTTTATAAGAACTAGCCCAATAAGCTAAGTATGAGAAAACTGAAAGAAATGGTCACAGAGTCACCTGAAATCCCTTTTTGTGAATGCTTTCTTTTACTTTAAGTATAGCGGCTTGCCCAGCCAGGCTGCCTGGGGCTGAAGCCCCCAACATGCAGAGTCTCTTCATGGTCCCTGATGACTCCAAACTCCAAGGAGATCCCCAGGAAGCTTACTCAACACTGCCACACAGCCCGGTTAAAAACCGGCTAAAAATAGAAACAGACAGCCCCTTCCCAGCTGATGGGGCTGATAAGAACTTCAAAAGCAAGGTCCCGAGAAGGCAGCCTGGGGCAGAAGCCCCTTGCCAGCAGTTCTCTAAGGTCCCCTGATGACTCTTGCAGCACAGGAAGATAGTCCCCCCTCAAGCCTACACACAAGCTCCTGGAAGGAGCAGGAGGAAATGCACCCACTCTGACCACTGAGCCCTTCGGTGCTGATGCTGCTTCTGCCCCAAACTGCATCATTTTTAGATTGTGAGCCCTTTTGGGACAGGGAGCCATTTAGTAATTTGATTTTGTCTGTAAACCGCTTTATGAACTTTTTCTTGAAAAGCTGTATATACGTACTGTTAATAATAATAATAATAATAATAATAATAATAATAAGAAGAAGAAGAAGAAGAAGAAGAAGAAGAAGAAGAAGAAGAAGAAGAAGCTGCCTGTGAGACTCTCAGAAGAAGATCGGAAAACAGATAAGGACCAGCCTGTCGCGTACCACCGGAGGTCGTTCAAAGTACCACCGGTGATACGCGTACCACAGGTTGGGAAACTCTGAACTAAGCTGATCAACTAGAACAGCTGACAAGCACATCTTGCAGCACCAGCTATGAATGGTTTTGAACCCAGAAGTTGATGACATCCAGGCGTGTGGTTCTGGGGATGGAAATAAGCTCACGATCATTTCCTGCAGTGATGATTTCCAACCCACGTTGAAACTACCAACATAGCATTGTAGGGCTCGTATGCTCCTCTTTTCTTTCACCTAAGGTTGAACCCTTCTTTCACCTAAGGTTGAACCCATCCAGATAACAAAGGAGAAGAGGAAAAAACCCTCAGCATCTTATTCACTAAATGGCACTCATTTCAACGCCATCTGAACCCTGAGATAATTCGACTGTGTCCACCGTAGAATTTTGACATTTCTCTGTAGCCGTTGAAACAAGCTATTGATTGGAATTCCTGTAGATTGTTTTAGGTCTCAGTGTTTTTCTTGCTGAGAAATGTCCACGTTTGTTGGTTTCCTTTGTTACTCCTTATTAAATGTTTCCTTGTACAGTGGTGCCTCACAAGACAAAATTAATTCGTTCCGTGAGTCATGTTGTCTTGCGAATAATTTTGTCTTGCGAGTCACCTCCCCTGCCATGCTATTTACTTTTAAGTATTTACAGTACTCACAGTTCCCAGAGCTCCGCTCTAGTAATGCACACCATTTCTGGAAGGGAAGGGAAGTTTTATCTCTGCTTTGCCTTTATCTCTGCTGGTGTTAGCTATTTGTCGGGTGATAATCGGTGTGGCCTCGGGCTGTACTGTTTGCAGTCTGCTAACCCTCTTGAATACTTTATTCAAATGGCAAGTGTAGCTGTCGCCTACAGTATCCTCCTGCCGCGGTGCCGGCCAGGCTAAGGGGCGGAGCAGGCACCACTAAATGCACCATTACCTCTCGGCCGTGCAACAGCTGAAGAGGCTTTCCTCGGTGTGAGGGCGGCTCCTGTGTGAGTCAGTAAGAGACTCGAAGCAGGCAGGCAGACAGCCTGTGCCGAGTTGCTGCTGCCGCTTCCGGGCCAAAACGAAGAATGGGTAGGGTCTTAATCAGTACACCTACTAGGATGGGAAGTTTTTCAGGATGGTAGTTTTATCTCTGCTTTGCCTTTATCTCTGCTGGTGTTAGCTATTTGTCGGGTGATAATCAGTGTGGCCTCGGGCTGTACTGTTTGCAGTCTGCTAACCCTCTTGAATACTTTAACATTTGAATAGATTGTGGCTTTAGGAGCTGAGTGTTCCACAACACGAAATTGTTTTTGCAAGAAAATTTGTCTTGCGAGTCACCAAAAAACTTGCAAAATGCTTTTGTCTTGCGAGTTTTTTGTTGTGCGAGGCATTTGTCTTGTGAGGCATCACTGTATTGCAATTTTGTTGGTCTATTTTGTTTCTCCACATTGCCTTCTGCCCATTCTCCATAATCGGACTTCTTTAATCTTCACAAGGATTTCTTAGAATTAAAAATATTTACCAGGTTATCTGGTCGTTTATTTGGCTCACAGACTAAAAACGGTCCCAACACTTCACTAGGATGTATCCATAGCATCTTCAGGGTAAAACCAAAAGGCAGCAATGTGGGAGGCAGCCATAGTCCATCCTTTTCCTACTGATCTTTGATCTTAAATAGCTGCATGGGCTTGAAGTGTCTTAACGGGGTGTTAACAAGGAGTTAAACTTCACAGTTCTGATAGAACTCAATCAGCTGCGTTTTTTCCTCTTTGCTCTTTAACCCAGTCTTCCCCTTCCTTCCTTTCTGTTGTCACATACGTCATTGTCTTGGTTCTTTTTTATTATTGGTAACCAAATATTAGCATTACTAACAACAAACCTAGCGGAGATGATAATATCCCATCTGAGCTACTTAAAATCCTAAATGACGATGCTGTGAAAGTGCTGCACTCAATATGCCAACAAATTTGGAAAACTCAGCAGTAGCCAAAGGATTGGAAAAGGTCAGTTTACGTTCCAATTCCAAAGAAGGGCAATGCCAAGGAGTGTTCAAACTACCACACAATTGGACTCATTTCACATGCTAGCAAGGTTATGCTCAAAATCCTACAAGCTAGGCTTCAGCAGTACGTGAACCAAGAACTACCAGAAGTACAAGCTGGATTTCGAAGAGGTAGAGGAACTAGAGATCAAATTGCCAACATGCGCTGGATCATGGAGAAAGCACGAGAGTTCAAAAAAACAACAACACCTACTTCTCCTTCATTGACTACGGAAAAGCGTTTGATTGTGTGGATCACAACAAACTGTGGCAAATTCTTAAAGTGATGGGGGTACCAGACCACCTTTCCTGTCTCCTGAGAAACCTGTATGCGGGTCAAGAAGCAACAGTTCGAAACGGCCATGGAACAACTGATTGGTTCAAAATTGGGAAGGGAGTGTGGCAAGGCTGTATATTGTCACCCTGCTTATTTAACTTATATGCAGAGTACATTATGAGAAATGCAGGGCTGAATGAATCGCAAGCCGGAATCAAGATTGCCGGGAGAAATATCAACAACCTCAGATATGCAGACGATACCACCCTAATGGCAGAAAGTGAAGAACTAAAGAGCCTCTTGATGAGAGTGAAAGAGGAGAGTTCAAAAGTTGGCTTGAAACTCAACATTAATAAAACTAAGATCATGGCATCTGGTCTCATCAATTCCTGGCAAATAGAAGGGGCAGAAATGGAAGCAGTAACAGATTTTACTTTTTTGGGTTCCAAGATCACTGCAGACGGAGACAGCAGCCATGAAATTAAAAGACGCTTACTCCTTGGAAGGAAAGCTATGGCAAATTTAGATAGCATAATAAAAAGCAGAGATATCATCATGCCAACAAAAGTTCGTATAGTCAGGGCGATGGTGTTCCCAGTAGCAATGTATGGTTGCGAGAGTTGGACCATAAGGAAGGCTGAGCGCCGAAGAATAGATGCTTTTGAACTGTGGTGCTGGAGAAGACTCCTGAGAGTTGCTTGGACTGCTAGATCAAATCAGTCAATCCTAAATGAAATCAACCCTGACTGTTCCCTGGAAGGACAGGTACTGAGGCTGAAGCTCAAATATATTGGCCACCTAATGCAAAGAGAGGACTCTCTGGAGAAGACTCTGATGCTGGGAAAGATTGAAGGCAAAAGGAGAATGGGAAGGCAAAGGATGAGATGGTTAGACAGCATCACCAATGCAACAAACTTGAAAATGAGCGAACTCAGGCAGATAGTGGAGGACAGGAAGGCCTGGCGAGGTATGGTTCATGGGATCATGAAGGGTCGGACATGACTTAACGACTGAACAACAACAACAACAACAACAACAACAACAACAACAACAACAACAACCAAACATTATTTAATTTTACAGCTTCTTCTTTCTTGTTCACTGAATTCCTATGTTTCATATTCACGGATTCAGTCAGAAATGGAGAAGGAACTGGATTGTCACATTGATGTTTCACGAAGGGCAGGCAGATGCGTACATGTCCCCCTTTCTTCTCCACTCCCTCCGCTATGAACGGTGGATTTAGTGGGTGGCATTGGGGCAAAGTCGATTTGAGTTCTCTTTTGTACGTCCAGAAAAGTAAAAGTCCAGCTTGCACCAATCCTCCATATTTTCAGCCCACACATTTCTTCTCCTTTGAGCAATGAGAGGCTGAGATAGACATCTCCTGACCCCTGAGCATGCTACTACCCTAGACATGTACAGAGCCTGTGGGGTTTTTTTGCTGATGGTTGAAGCTGGGATCTAAATGGGCGGACAGGTTTAGCTAGCTGAAAAGTGAACGGTTGTCTTCTCCTGAAGCTGGCCAAGGGCCTGTTGAAAAATCACCTTTTTGGTGTCGAGAGTTGCAATGTTTACCCGAGTACGCCCCATAAAACACAATAATAGGGGAGGATCCCATGGGCCGCAACCCCCATGGGCCACATCCCAATGGGTCACGTCTCTGTGGTCCAGTCACCCTGAAACTGATATTGCCCGCCCCAGACCAAGGCCGTCTCCACCATCGATGTTTGTACATGGGTTGTATTGCTGAATGGTCAGTTGCTGATCAGGGCAGGGAAGGGTGGTGGCTGAATTGAAAGAGTGGATGGAGAACAATTTGCATAGCATTGGACCCCGTGGCACTGGAAGCCATCTTTGTGGTTGGAAGTGGTTCTGAAGGAATGTTACAGTAAGGCAGTGCTTCTCAATTTTTTTCTGTCATGCCCCCCCTAGGAAGAAGAAAAAATTTCACGCCCCCCTAATATAACTAATGCAATAGTTAGTGTATGCTTTGCACCACTTAACTAGATTGTAGGAGCCTCCAGCGACGATCTACTTCACCGACGATCTCTTCCGGGGAGCAGATCGTTCCTCTGCTCCCCGGCGCGAGATCTGTAACGCGCCTAGGAGCGCTTTGCAGAGTTCACGCATGCGCAAGACGACGATGTTGCCAATCGTCGTCTTGCGCATGCGTGATTCACAGCGTGAACTCTGCAGAGCGCTCCTAGGCGCGTTACAGAGTTTGCGCCGGGGAGCAGAGGAACGATCTGCTCCCCGGAAGAGATCGTCGGTGAAGTAGATCGTCGCTGGAGGCTCCTACAATCTAGTTAAGTGGCGCAAAGCATACACTAACTATTGCAACGAGCCCCCCTTTACGGAGCCTCGTGCCCCCCCTGGGGGGCGCGCCCCACTATTTGAGAAGCGCTGCAGTAAGGGTATATGCAGTGTTCTGTTCAAAAGAAGTATCCAGATCTCATATATCCCCGATGGGAAAAGTTATGATCTTGCAGACCACAGGGGAGCAAATAAACCTCCAGGAACCAAGATGCAATGGAACATAGGTTAGTGTGGACCCCCCCCCCCATGTAGGTATGGCATCCTAGGAGGCGTGGCATGATCCAATAGCACATCAAAGGTAATTAGAATTGAGAAATCACCCAACCGTTTCCCGTATTTGTTACCAAGAGTTCAGATGTAATAGCCTTCCTGATTGCTTGTATTGTCTCAGATTCTGCATGATAAGGACTCCACCTTGGAATGTTACCCAGCGGTGTAGCATGCCATGCCCGGTGTGGGCAGCTCCACCAAAGCCGGAAGTGATTGACATGGGTTGCAGAGCTCTGCAACCGGGAAGTAATTGATGTGGCGTGATCACATACACACAAACACACCATCACACACACACACACACACACACACACACACACACACACACACACACACACTCCATTGGACTCCATTCAACCTAATCATCTAAATTTGACCATTCATCTAAATCCAGCAGGACTCTTCCAATGTTTTTAACCTCAGTGTGATGGCAGAAGAGCTTGTTTGAACAGCTACCCAACAGAAGGGATGGGCTGCACCATTTTCAAGTGGAGAAACAGCAGACAAAAAGTGCCCTCACGTCATTTCCCCTCGCAAGACTTCTCTGAAAGCAGGTCCCCTCGTTTCTGTTTCGGCACCCCCTCCTGCTGAGCATGTGGAACTTGCTCTCGAACTCCTGGCTCGGCATCAGCACCAGACAGTCCCATAAGCCATGTGGATGCCGCCGAAGGGGTCACTCCTCCCTGAGTCATGAAACTTCTGCATAGGATGCAGCTGCACCCAAATGGGCTGCACTGCATGCTATGGTGGTGGTGGTGGTGGTGGTGGGCAAATCGGGAGCCTTAGGGAATGTAAGGGAAAATATTTTCCCTTGCCTCCCGATAAGCCTCTTGCTCGCCAATGGGTCTCCTTTGACCTGCACTAGCTTTTTAGCTGGCGCAAGTCCGACAAGAGAAAGGGTGCATGTTGGGAGCCTAGGAAGGGGATAACATACAGCGCAAGTCACCTGTCCCTCAACACACACACCACCACACCTTGGTCTCCATACAATGAAGAAATGCAAAAGAGACAGAAAAATTTTTGCAATGAAAGGAAAAATTTAATATGGAAATAGGAAGGTAATGATCAAACTTGGTCATGCTTCAGCAAGGCAAGCACTGAGATACGAGACCATCCACGTGAATTCCAATCAATAGCATTGTTTCAATGGTTACAGAGAAATGTCAAAATACTACAATGGACGCAATGGGATGAACTCAGGATTCAAGTCCGATGGCATTGAAGTGAGCACCATTCAGTGAACGTGATGCTGAGGGTTGTTTTTTCATCTTCTTCTTCTTTGTTATCCAGATGGGTTAAAGGTTAGGTGAAAGAAAAGAGGAGCTTACGAGCTCCATGAGGTCGTGGCGATAGTTTCAACGTGGGTGGGAAAGCAACAGTCCTGGAAATGATTCCATCACCAGAACCACATGCCTGGATTTCATCCACTTCTGGGTCATATCATCCGTGGTCAAGACCATGCAGAGCAGGAGCTGCAAGACGTGCTTGGAAGCTTTGTCGGTTGATGGGACTAGTCTTCAAGACAGAAGTCGAACCCTGGGCGACGACCCCCCCATCCGCCACCACCACCCCATCGGCCACCACCTCCCCATCGGCCACCACCACCCCATCGGCCACCACCTCCCCATCGGCCGCCACCTCCCCATCGGCTACCACCCCAGGAGCCGCCACCCCTCCATGGCCTATATAAATCTTCATCATAGTTTCCAATAGCGGCCAAAACAGCCTCACTGCCACCTCCGGATCCTCCACCACCAATGCTCATACCGGCACCGCCCCCCATGCCACCTCCAATGCCCATGTTTGCGCATGGGTTGTACTGCTGGATGCTCATTGGCTGATCAGGGCAGTAAAGAGCCGGTCCTGGGATTGTAAGGGTGAAGGGTGGTGGCTGAATAGTCACACAGGATGGAGGACAGCTGGCATAGCATTGGTCGCGACCTCCACCGGAAGCCATCTTGGTGGGATAGAAGTTAATCTGAAAGAAGAAAGTGACAATGTTCGTTCAATAGAAAATCTCATTTATCCAGTAGAGCAGTGGTTCTCAAACTTTTTAACACTGGGACCCACTTTTTAAAATGACACTCTATCTGGACAAACCTAGCTTTATGAAACTTTTAAAAAGGTGATCTAGAAATAAAGAGCTCAGCTGCTTGCAGGGCAATTAGCAGCTATCTTGCGAACTGCAGTAGCTCAGCTCTTTGAAAGGCAATTAGTACCTGTCTAATTTTTGAGTAGCCTCAGGGCTTTTGGCAATTATTTATCTGATCTTTCCATCACCTGGGACCCACCAGAAATGAGGATGTATTTACACACACACACACACACACACACACACACACACACACACACACACACACACACACACACACACACACACACACACACAACCAGAGCAGTGATGGTGAACCTTTTGGGCTCGGTGTGTCAAAAATTCAGAACTTGATTCTGCTGATGTGTCAACACACACACCCCCACCGAACAAAAGAGAAACAATTCTTCTTGTTCATGTTAACGAAGACCGTGAATATGAGGGACCCTTTACAAATTGTTTTAAAAATCAAAAATCAGTCAGAAAAAGTCTACCGTTGTTCGGCAAAACCACGCTGTTTGCAGGCCTGAAGGGCAGTCTTCTGCGCTCCTGGAAGCCACTTCTGGGTTGCATGACAGCTCCCCTTTGCCTTTGCCATCATGATGCATTCTGGGGCAAACCAGGGCTCGGGAGCATAGAAGACTGCCCTGCAAACAGTGCGATTTTGTCGCATGGTGATAGGGAAGTTTTTTTTTCTGACTTTTTAAAATGCTTTTTAAAAGGTCCGCCATACCCACAGCCTCCACTGATACTGAGATCCTGTAGTTGTTGCCAGGTGTTGGTGAACACTGGTGTGTCACCGAAAACATCATGGCGTGTCACCGTTGACACACATGTCATAGGTTCGCCATTACTGCCCCAGAGCGAGAGATCGAGATCGAGAGATCAGGTGACTGTAAAACATCAGTCGAGTCCTGAGCAGAAGGAGTTATCTCTTCAGTTTTGATTGACAGCTGCTTGCTCACAGTTTTGTTTTCCTTGGTCACTTGCCCTTTTTCTCCCCACACTAATTTGGATCCCATCTTCCTCCTCAAGCTACCAAGGAAGGTTTGGCCAACGTGAGCCATTCAGTGCCAGGAACACACCGAGACACATAAATGCATCTCAGAGCATGTTGGGTGCCAAAGCAAATGGCGCCAGCCTTCGCATGTCTACTCAGAAGTAACTCCCATTATAGTCCATGGGATTTGCTCCCAGATCAGTATGGATGGGAGTGATGCAGAAGTCTCTTTCATCTAGCAGATCCCCTAAACCCATCCTCCTGGCAACCACGAACATCATAAAAACATTACGTGAAAGCATTCTCACTGACGAATTTCAGCCAGGAGAATCAGCTTGTCAATAATTCCACCACCACCCCTTTCCAACATTCATTGCAGCCATCATATCAGGTCTGATGCCGACCTTTTCTGACTTACCAAGTCCTTCTCACGGGGTAGTCCAGGCAGGCAATGATGGAAGCCCTTCAGACTCTACTTTTTATAGAGCTCAGGCCACCTCCAAGTAGGTAAGGCACCCTACGAGGCGTGGTGTGAAACCATTAGCACATGAAAGCTAATTGGAATTGAGAAATCACCCACACCCTATGCATTTCCCGTATCTGGTTTAATAGCCTTCATGATTGCTGGTATTGTCCCATTTTCTGCACGATCAGGACTACTCTAAGGGAGGCCACCAGACAGAAAATGATCAGTCCTCTGTCTTTCCACCATAAGTGGAGTGGTTTAAGAGTTATGTGGAAATATCTTGCACAAAACTCGCCAGTATAATTACTCATACCTCACATTTCCACAGCTTCCAGGGCCATTCCTCATTTCCTTCTCACTCTTCCAACCTAGACAATTACCTGCTCTCTCTGTTGCTTTTGGGTGAGGCCTTCTCGAATCAGGTCGGGTTACCCTAACTTTGCAGCATCACATTGCTTCAGGGTTGGATTCCAAGGACTTGAGATAGCTGCTTGGCCAGGCCAAGGGCCCGTCTAGTCCATCCTTTAGTGTCCCACAAAGGCTAACTGGCTGCCTCTGGAATACCATAAGTCAGAAAAAAAGTAATAACTTCATTTCTTGTATGACTCTTCCGCCTTTAACAGGTATTCAGAGGCTGGGGGCCTCTGAAATTGCTTGTGGCTTATAACCATCATGACTAGACTGTGGTTAGAGTTGGCCTCCAGGAATTGTCAAGTTTCATCTCTTCTTTCCGAGGAATTGCTTCTTTGACTTGCGGTGTGGATGCAGGGTCTGCTCCAGGTTTCCACAGCTCCTGGGGCTAAGCCGCAAGCCCTGTGGCACCTTCTGTCCAAATTGGATACTCCCAATGCCACCAGTACTGAAGATTCAGGGCTCGGCCTGCCAGTTGCTCCCTCTGATTAGCCTTGCCAGCGTCCCGGGATTAAGGCTGGCTTTGGCCTAGAGCGGACCCGAGCCACTCCCAACTGTGCACTGCGGCTGCCCAATGGGGTTCCAGCTCCCGGAATTTCCGCGACGGAAGCCAGAACCCCATTGGGCAGCCGTGATGTACATCTGGGAGTGGCTCGGGTCCGCTCTAGGCCAGAGCCAGCCTCGATTCTGGAACGCTGGTAAGGCTACCTCTGATGGGCAATGTGCTCTTGGTCAGTGCCCAGCTTGACCTACCACCAGTGCCTTGGTAGGTGCATCATATCTTTAGAGCACATGTAAAATGAGTGCACATGAATTACAAAGGCTTGTACAGGGGACAGTCGATTTCGCATCCCCTGTCCCCAACTGCCCAGGTATATTTTGAAGAGTTGGTCATACATTGAGGAATGTTTAGAGTCAAAATCATTCAGGGGCCCGTGGAGGGCAAGAGAAGATCACCCTATCCTGAGGAAAGGCTAGAATGTTTGGGGCTCTTCAGTCTAGAAAGAAGATGCCTGAGGGAGGGACATGATAGAGTCTGCAATCCTGGGCATACTTTCCTGGGTGTAAGTCCCATTTAGCACAGTGAGACTTACTTCTGAGCAAGCATGCACAGGATTGTGCTCTGTCACACATAAAACGATGCATAGAATGGAGAGACTGGATAGAGGGAAGTTGTCTTCCCTCTTGCACAATACCAGAACGAGGGGACATCCACTAACATTGACTAGTGGGAGAGTCAGACCAGACAAAAGGAAATATGTCTTTACCCAGCACATCATTAATCTGTGGAACTCTTTGCCACAGGATGTGGTGATGGCAACTGGCCTGGATGCCTTGAAAAAGGGATTGGACAGATTGAGGGAGGAAAAACCCATCGCAGCTTACAAGCCACAATGACTGGATGCAAACTCCCTGGGCTTTTTTTTTTCAATGCTTTGAATGGTTCAGAAGGCACGGGGGCAGGGCGCTTGGTTCCTCCGTGTAACGGAGGGTCGGATCACTGAGAAACTTATAGCTCCGCCCTCCCTGCAGTGACGCCAGTGGGTGGCCCCCAATCCTTGAAATCAGTTCTTAAATCCAGGTGGAACGGATACAGGAGATTGACTTTTTAAAGTGAGTTGTTAATTACTTTATATTCTCTTTTTGGGGAGGGTGTATCATTCTGAGTGTTGAGTCCACAGATTGGGTGCCACCACAGTGAAGGCTCTGCCCCACACCCTTAAAGTTAGTACCTCTGATAATCACAGAACAGAGAAGGCATCCCATCCCTGCTTCTACGAGGGAACCAAGGGGTCTATATTTCCTCTCTCCTCCAAAGAGTAATCAATAAATGGGCTATTAAAACCATCCTCTTCAAGCAAGGCATTTATGATGAAAACATCCTTTTTTGGCAGTCGATCTAGTTTATTGTTGTCAACATTTTATTCTCACTGCTGTTAACTCCATGAAGTATTCTTTTTTTCCCTTAATTCTAACTTGCTTTGAGGATAGGGGTTGAAATGTGCTTGATGAACTTATCAAAGAGATACATAAAGAAGTGATTCGATGACGTGGCTGAGCAGGCAAACTCAGAAGAGAGAAATGCAAAGACTCCTCCATGCTCCATGAAAAATCAGTTTAAGAAATCAGCTGTCACAAGAATTAATGATAGTTGCGAGTTTCGATGCTGTTAACATCTTCTTGGGCAAATTCATGTAGGAGTACCAATTATCAATGCTGCTTAGCTTTGATGCCTGGGTGGATACGTTGAGAGGCAGTGTCCCATTGAAGAAGCAGTTGCTAGGGGAGAAAAGAGAGCAGAAGGCTTTAGCCTTCATGCCCTGCTTGTTGGTTACAGTGGGAAAGAGGATGCTGAATTCAATAGACCTTCGAATGGAACCTCGATGAACAGCAGCAGCCTACCCTATAAGCATGAAATGCTGTTGAACAGGATGCTATCTTCTTCTTCTGTTTGGCCACTGCTGGAAACAGGACATTGGACTCCATTCAACCTAATCATCTAAATTCGACCATTCGTCTAAATCCAGCAGGACTCTTCCAATGTTTTTAACCTCAGCGTGATGGCAGAAGAGCTGGTTCTTAAGAACAACTGCCCAACAGAAGGGATGGGCTGCACCGTTTTCAAGTGGAGAAACAGCAGACAAAAAGTGCCCTCACTTCATTTCCCCTAGCAAGACTTCTCTGAAAGCAGGTCCCCTCGTTTCTGTTTCGGCACCCCCTCCTGCTGAGCATGTGGAACTTGCTCTCGAACTCCTGGCTCGGCATCAGCACCAGACAGTCCCATAAGCCATGTGGATGCTGCCGAAGGGGTCACTCCTCCCTGAGTCATGAAATTTCTGCATAGGATGCAGCTGCACCCAAATGGGCTGCACTGCATGCTATGGTGGTGGTGGTGGTGGTGGGCAAATCGGGAGCCTTAGGGAATGTAAGGGAAAATATTTTCCCTTGCCTCCCCATAAGCCTCCTGCTCGCCAATGGGACTCCGTGGTCCTTCTCTAGCTCTTTAGCATATAACGCAAGTCACCTGTGCCAGGTGCCGCCCCCGCCTCCTAACACGCCTCCCGCCATTCCCCCATTCCTCCCGGTTCTCCCCTTCCCCTGTCCCATGCTTCCCCAGCTGTCCTCCAGTGCACACTGGGCCTCTGTGGCCTCTCTGGAAGCAGTTCGAAAGCACATGGCTCAGTGTGCTTCTGGAGTACCATTTGCAACACTGGAAAAGTGCATTCCACCATCCGAAAGCACATTCCGCCATCAGAACGCTCGTTCCGGCTGTGGCACATCTCCATAAAGTTGGGCTGTAAGACTGCAATCCTATGCATACTTTCCTGAGAGCAAGCCCCATTGAAGACAATGGGACTTACTTCTGAGCAGACATGCTTAGGCTTGGGATCTCTAAGGATGATGGGAGAGACCATGCTTTGCTCTAAGAACCTCCCTGCTCCGGGCCTGAACCCCTAGTCTGAAAAGCAACATTTTCAGCAACTCTTGAGCAGTCAATGACCGTGTAAAAATATATACAGCTCCTCCCTCCTGGCCCTTGAAGCATTTGGAAGATGACGCAAGTTGCGACATCAGAGATTGAGATCACAATTAAAAGTACTGTGCAAACCGGCCAAATTGTTCTTCCTCCAAGGTATTTTTTTGTCTGGGGTGACTCAGGATATGAAGTGATGCCCTCTAGATTGTGAAGGAATCTTGAACTCTCCTGTTGTTGATCAAGACAGTATGAAAGGTGTTCTGAAATAATTAGCATTTGCATGTGGATTCTGCTGCTCGGCTCTTTTTCACAGAACAAACCAGACCAATGCAAAGCCTTATAAGCGTTCCACTGTCTCGTATCATTTCTGTGGCTCCAGAGAAATGCCAAAATTCAGCAGTGGACACAATATCTCAGGATTCTCTTCAAGGTTGCAATCATGTAGTCACACAATGACAGTTCCGTGTGCCCCCCCCCTCTTCTGGATATGTTATAAAGGGGAATGGTTTGCCCCCTCCCTCCAAAGTAAGATTGGTAATTCCAATTGGATTAGAAAGCAAGACTTCAGGAAATGATTGCTAATTTCTTCTCGGGTGCTGAAGTGAGATAAGGTCCACATGAAACTCAAATGTAGACATACCAATCCTCAATCTAAGAGATGAATCTGGTTTCAGGAGGTGTTGAGTTGTTTTCTGACGTCTGTCACCACAACCTCCCAAGATTTCACCTTGTTTTGTTGTTGTTTTCCAGTTGTCCAACAGACTCTGGGTCATGGCATTTGGGTTCAAAAACATCCACAGCAAGAATTTTGCATCACCTAGTCTAATGAATGGACCACCTCTGGGTATTTTTCTTATCTGCGATTCATAGGGGTGGGCAGAAGATGCCATATGTGCCAAGCGTAAAGTTCAGCCCTAGGAGTTGTGGAGGGCAGTCTATTGAATAGTTATTAATCATGATGGTGACATGGTACCACCAGTGACAGAAGCTTCTGAATACCAGTTGAAGGGGAATAAGAAGGGACAGGTGTATGACTTCATTTCCCCCTTGTGACCTGTCCAAAGGCCATTAGATGAGATGGACTAGATAAGCCATTGGCCAAATCCAGCAGCCATCTTCTTAAGCCCGACCTACACCGCACGAGTCCCGGCGCGTCCCAGGCGCATGCGGAGCTCATGCAGTTGTGTGGGGTCCATTTTATGAGATTGCATTGGAACGCAGGAGACCTACACTCTCCCGACTTCCAGTGTGATCTGAATTGGCGATGCACAAGATTTTTAGGGGGTGAGACGCAGAGCTAGTTTTGTCACCAATGGGATGAGAGGGGGATGAAAGGCTGCAAGCTTTTGGCCAATCAGAGACCACTTGTGTTTAGCCAATCACCGCTGCGCTTTCTTAAGAAGACGGGACAACAGGAGGGACTATTTGCAGGAAGGCACTGGTAGAGACTAGGGCAGCTCTTGGAGACGGGCGTCCAGGCACCTACGCTCGCAAGCCTCCGTGCCGGAGCTCGTGCGGTGTGGGTCCGGCTTTAGGTTCTTACACTCCAATCCTGAAACATGACAATGCTGGGAACTTACACTAACAGACATTTAAGAAGGCATCACCAACAGGAAAATGAGAGCAGCAGAAAATGAAATTGACCAAGAACAGGGGCAGGCAATTAGGGAGTGTCTCTGGTAATTACAGACATGTGGAACATAAAGGTCCATTAGAGAGCTGGGTGTAAGGTGTTATCTCAGAGGTATACAACACACAAACGTGAACACTTGAAGATGAAGATGTAGAACCTTGTTTTGGAAACATTTTAGGTGGAGCTTCTGAGACGGAGAACAAAAATTAGTAAACATGATCAACAAGGTTATTAAAGTTCAAGGCTTTGGTCATTGCATCTCTTGGATTTTTGGCTCCTGTAGGAAGAACAAAGTATGTCAAAGGTTTGTATCAGAGATGATCTAAAAACAGTGAACAACTGATTCGTTTTAAAGAGTGGGTGAATGTTTAAACTGCTTCTCCCAGCTCAAATTTGTTTGCAAGTTGGAAAATATAGCATTGTGGAGATGTTCATTGTCGCCAAAATACAGTTAAGTCCTCACTTAAAGTTGTTGTGTTATACGTCATTTTGTTTTAAAGTTGTTGAGGGAGAAAATCTATCCCCGGCCGGGGCCACTGTCTGTGTGGAGTTTGAATGTTCTCTCTATGTCTGTGTGGGTTTTTTTCTGGCCTGTAAAGCTCACATTTATTTCAATGTTTTATACTAGAAGTGTTTTGGGTCCTTACTTAGATTAGTTTGGTGATGTTTTCATGACCAGAAATATGCCATAAACTCTTTCAAACTCTTGTATCTCAAATAGCCTACAGTAAAATTGGTTTCGTTATAAGTCGTATTGCTTAAAGTTGCCGTTTCCAAGAACCTATCGACAACTTTAACAGAGCAATCCTATCCAACTTACACTGCTGGAGGCCCAGAACGGAAAGGGGATTCAAATCCCCTCCAAAGGGGGATTCAAAGGGGATTTAAATCTTCCCTCCCCTCCAAAGCCTCCCGCCCTGCCCTCCCCCGCTGGTTACACCGGTGGGGAAAGTTGGATAGGATTGCGGTGTTAGATGCCTTTCAAGGGGAAATGGACAGATTGATGGAGGAAAAGTCCATCACAGCTTTCAGGTCATGATGATGACTGTATGCAACCTCTGGATTTTAGAGGTCAACTAGTCAAGAGATGTCATTGAGGATGATTGGAGTCCTCCTGTATCAAAAAGCTGTTTGCACTGAGCTTCAATTGACAGCACACACTTCCCCCAGAAAGAACCACCAAGGGGAGGGGAATGAGACTCTCTGAGCAGAATACCTTGTTATACCCTTTCCGTTCTGGGGCCTCCCGTTTTTGCTGCACCGCTGGTTACCCCAGTGGTGTAAGTTGGATAGGATTGTGCTGTGAGGTCTTGCTGTAACTGATGTATGGAAATAGTTACAATAAAGGAGTTTAGAGGGGGAAATCATGTATTTAGGGGCAGTCTTTTTTGGTAATAATGAAATAAAAACAAATAACACCGCTTTCTGCGCGCGCGTGCGGGCACACACACACACACACACACACACACACACACACACACAAATCTGCGAAAAATAAAAGTGCTTTCTGGAGGGGGGGATTTTGCCTGGATGGCTACACCCAAGATGGCAAATCCCCTAAAATGGCAGCTCATGCTGCTTTGGCTCGCAGGCGGGCTGTCACCCCATTGCTGCCTTCGGGTTTTCTCACGGCTTCCATCTTTAAGCCGAAGGTGCAAGTCGCTTTCGACTCACAGGAAAAGCCAAAGGCAGTAAAGGGGCTGTCACCCCTTCCCTGCTTTAGGCTTCACTCCACTCCTAGTGGAGCAAATACGTCTGGGTTGCAGAGCTCTGCGACCTGGAAGTAACTGATGTCACGTGATGATGTCATCACGCCATGTCAATCACTTCCGGTTTTGGCAGAGCTGCCCACACCAGGCATGGGCATGGCATGCTACACCGCTGGGTAACATTCCAAGGCGGAGTCCTTATCATGCAGAATCTGAGACAATACAAGCAATCAGGAAGGCTATTATATCTGAACTCTTGGTAACAAATCCGGTTGGGTGATTTCTCAATTCTAATTACCTTTGATGTGCTAATGGATCATGCCACACCTCCTAGGATGCCATGCCTACATGGGGGGGGGGGTTTCCACACTAACCTGTGTTCCATTGCATCTTGGTTCCTGGAGGTTTAGGTGTTCCCCTGTGGTCTGCAAGATCATAACTTTTCCCATCGGGGATATATGAGATCTGGATTCTTCTTTTGAATGGAACACTGCATATGCCCTTACTGAAACATTTCTTGAGAACCACTTACATCCACAAAGATGGCTTCCAGTGCCATGGAGTCCAAGGCTATGTCAGCTGTCATCCATCCACTGTTTAAATTCAGCCACCATCCATCACTGCACTGATCAGCAACTGACCATTCAGCAATACAACCCATGTACAAACATCAATGGTGGAGACGGCCTTGGTCTGGGGTGGGCAATATCAGTTTCAGGGTGACTGGACGTTCTGTTACAGGTGATGCAGGAAGAAGAGGTGGTTTCAGTGAAGATGTTTTAGCTGATATTGGAACCTGATATTTTGATGCTGTATCACTGGATTACTGACCCCCTCCCATTACTGGATTACTGACCCCCTCCCATATACACCAAGTGTCGCTCTACTCATTTAAATCCATCCAAATAGTCCATATTTTGAAATGAGCCTCTCTTGAACCACAGTAAGACAAGAACAGATAAGATCAGCATGGATTCTGCTGGATCAGGCCAAAGGTCCTCTAAGTCCAGCCTAGTGCAACTCACAGAAGCCCACCAGATGCCTCTGGGAGCAGTGGTGTCGCTTCGGTAGGGGCGGGGCTGTAAGTATTTCTCCATCATAGTCCCTTTACCGAGCGAGCAGGAGGCGGCCCTGCCCCCTCACTGTTGGAGCCTTTCCCCTGCGGAGAAAGCAGCAGGCAGGGTCTCTTGCCTGCTGCTTTCTCTGCACAGGAAAGGCTCTGACAGAGAGGGGGCAGGGCTGCCTCCTGCTCGCTCGGTAAAGAGACTACGACAGAGCAATACTTACAGTATTACTTACAGCCCCGCCCCTACCGGAACGACACCACTGTCTGGGAGCATACGGACAACGAGAGACCTATACCCTGTTGCTACTCCCTGGCATCCGGCAATCTCAAACCCGGAGTTTCCATCCAGTCATTGTGGCTTGTAAGCTGCGATGGGTTTTTCCTCCCTCAGTCTGTCCAATCCCTTTTTAAAGGCATCCAGGTCAGCTGCCATCACCACATCCTGTGGCAAAGAGTTCCACAGATTAATGATGTGCTGGGTAAAGACATATTTCATTTTGACTGGTCTGACTCTCCCACCAGTCAATTTTAGTGGATGTCCCCTCGTTCTGGTATTGTGCAAGAGGGAAGACAACTTCCCTCTATCCAGTCTCTCCATTCCATGCATCGTTTTATGTGTGACAGAGCACAATCCTGTGCACGCTTGCTCAGAAGTAAGTCTCATTGTGCTAAATGGGACTTACACCCAAGAAAGTATGCCCAGGATTGCAGACTCTATCATGTCCCTCCCTCAGGCATCTTCTTTCTAGACTGAAGAGCCCCGAACATTCTAGCCTTTCCTCAGGATAGGGTGATCGTCTCTTTCCCTCCATGGGCCCCTGAATGATTTTGACTCTAAACGTTCCTCAATGTATGACCAACTCTTCAAAATATACCTGAGCAGTTGGGGACAGGGGATGCAAAATCGACTGTCCCCTGTAGAAGCCTCATGTGCACTCATTTTACATGTGCTCTAAAGACATGATGCATCTACCAAGGCACTGGTGGTCGGTCAAGCTGGGCACTGACAAAGCGCACATGCCCATCAGAGGTAGCCCTACCAGCGTTCCGGAATCGAGGCTGGTTCTGGCCTAGAGCGGACCTGACCCGCTCCCAAGTGTGCACTGCGGTTGCCCAATGGGGTTCTGGCTTCCGTCGCAGAAATTCGGGAAGATGGAACCTCATTGGGCAGCCACGGTGCACACTTGAGAGCGGCTCAGGTCCGCTCTAGGCCAAAGCCAGCCTTAATCCTTGGACGCTGGCAAGGCTAATCAGAGGGAGCAACTGGCAGGCCGAGCCCTGAATCTTCAGTACTGGTGGCATTGGGAGTATCCAATGTGGACAGAAGGTGCCACAGGGCTTGAGGCTTAGCCCCAGGAGCTGTGGAAACCCGGAGCAGACCCTGCATCCACACAGCAAGTCAAAGAAGCAATTCCTCGGAAAGAAGAGATGAAACTTGACAATTTCTGGAGGCCAAGTCTAACCACAGTGATTAGTCTAGTCATGATGGTTACAAGCCACCAGCAATTTCAGAGGCCCACAGCCTCTACCTGTTAAAGGCAGATGAGTAATAACAAATGAATTTATTACTTTGTTTCTGGCTTGTGGGATTTCCAGAGGCAGCCAGTTAGCCTTTGTGGGACACTAAAGGATGGACTAGATGGGCCCTTGGCTTGGCCAAGCAGCTATCTCATGTCCTTGGACTCCAACCCTGAAGCAATGTGATGCTGCAAAGTTACGGTAACCCGACATGATTCGAGAAGTCCTCAGCCAAAAGCAACAGAGCGAGCTGGTAATGGTCTAGGTTGGAAGAGTGAGAAGGAAATGAGGAACGGCCCGGGAAGCTGTGGAAATGTGAGGTCCGTGTAATTATACTGGTGAGTTTTGTGCAAGATATTTCCACCTAACCTTTAAACCGCTCCACTTACGGTGGAAAGACAAAGGACTGATCATTTTCTGTCTGGTAGCCTCCCTTAGAGCAGTCCTGATCGTGCAGAATATGGGACAATACCAGCAATCATGAAGGCTGTTAAACCAGATATGGGAAATGCGTAGGGAATGGGCGGTTTCTCAATTCCAATTAGCTTTCATGTGCTAATGGTTTCACACCACGCCTCATAGGGTGCCTTACCTACTTGGGGGTGGCCTGAGCTCTATAAAAAGTAGAGTCTGAAGGGCTTCCATCATTGCCTGCCTGGACTACCCCGTGAGAAGGACTTGGTAAGTCAGAAAAGGTCGGCATCAGACCTGATATGATGGCTGCAATGAATGTTGGAAAGGGGTGGTGGTGGAATTATTGACAAGCTGATTCTCCTGGCTGAAATGCGTCAGTGAGAATGCTTTCACTTAACGTTTTTAGGATATTTGTGGTTGCCGGGAGGACTGGTTTAGGGGAGCTGCTAGATGAAAGAGACTTCTGCATCACTCCCATCCATACTGATCTGGGAGCAAATCCCATGG
Organism: Plestiodon gilberti rubricaudatus; assembly: GCA_026170595.1. Taxonomy (NCBI): domain Eukaryota; kingdom Metazoa; phylum Chordata; class Lepidosauria; order Squamata; family Scincidae; genus Plestiodon; species Plestiodon gilberti. The sequence goes on along the minus strand of JANXHW010000009.1, from coordinate 28,157,061 downwards.
ACTATAATGGGAGTTACTTCTGAGTAGACATGCAAAGGCTGGCGCCATTTGCTTTGGCACCCAACATGCTATGTGATGCATTTCTGGGTCTCGGTGTGTTCGTGGCACTGAATGGCTCACGTTGGCCAAACCTTCCTTGTTGGTAGCTTGAGGAGGAAGATGGGATCAAAATTAGAATGGAGAGAAAAGGGGCATTTGACCGAGGAAAACAAAACTGTGAGCAAGCAGCTGTCAATCAAAACTGGAGAGAGAACACCTTCTGCTCAGGACGTGACTGATGTTTTACAGTCACCTGATCTCTCGATCTCAATCTCTCGCTCTGGTGTGTGTGTGTGTGTGTGTGTGTGTGTGTGTGTGTGTGTGTGTGTGTGTGTGTGTGTACATCCTCTACTGCAGTGTTTCTCAAACTGTGGGTCAGGACCCACCTGATGGGTCGTGATCTGATTTCTGGTGGGTCCCAGGTGATGGAAAGTTCAGATAATTGCCACAAGCCCTGAGACTACCCAAAAATTAGATAGGTACTAATTGCCCTTCAAAGAGCTGAGCTCCTGTAGTATTGAAGATACCTGCTAATTAACCTGCAAGCAGCTGAGCTCTTTACTGAGCTCTTGTGTGTGTGTGTGTGTGTGTGTGTGTGTGTGTGTGTGTGTGTGTGTGTGTGTGTGTGTGTATTCATTCATTCATTTCTAAATCACCTTTTTTAAAGTTTCATAAAGCTAGGAGCATCCAGATAGAGTGTCATTTTAAAAAGTGGGTCTCAGTGTTAAAAAGTTTGAGAACCACTGCTCTACTGGATAAATGAGATTTTCTATTGAACGAACATTGTCACTTTCTTCTTTCAGATTAACTTCTATCGCACCAAGATGGCTTCCGGTGGAGGTCGCGACCAATGCTATGCCAGCTGTCCTCCATCCTGTGTGACTATTCAGCCACCACCCTTCACCCTTACAATCCCAGGACCGGCTCTTTACTGCCCTGATCAGCCAATGAGCATCCAGCAGTACAACCCATGCGCAAACATGGGCATTGGAGGTGGCATGGGGGGCGGTGCCGGTATGAGCATTGGTGGTGGAGGATCCGGAGGTGGCAGTGAGGCTGTTTTGGCCGCTATTGGAAACTATGATGAAGATTTATATAGGCCATGGAGGGGTGGCGGCTCCTGGGGTGGTGGCCGATGGGGAGGTGGTGGAGGTGGTGGCCGATGGGGAGGTGGTGGCCGATGGGGTGGTGGCTCATGGGGTGGTGGTGGCCGATGGGGAGGTGGTGGCCGATGGGGTGGTGGTGGCCGATGGGGGGGTCGACGCCCAGGGTTCGACTACTGTCTTGAAGACTAGTCCCATCAACCGACAAAGCTTCCAAGCACGTCTTGCAGCTCCTGCTCTGCATGGTCTTGACCACGGATGATATGACCCAGAAGTGGATGAAATCCAGGCATGTCGTTCTGGTGATGGAATCATTTCCAGGACTGTTGCTTTCCCACCCACGTTGAAACTATTGCCATGACCTCATGGAGCTCTTAAGCTCCTCTTTTCTTTCACCTAACCTTTAACCCATCTGGATAACAAAGAAGAAGAAGATGAAAAAACAACCCTCAGCATCACGTTCACTGAATGGTGCTCACTTCAATGCCATCGGACTTGAATCCTGAGTTCATCCCATTGCGTCCATTGTAGTATTTTGACATTTCTCTGTAACCATTGAAACAATGCTATTGATTGGAATTCACGTGGAGGGTCTCATATCTCAGTGCTTGCCTTGCTGAAGCATGACCAAGTTTGATCATTACCTTCCTATTTCCATATTAAATTTTTCCTTTCATTGCAATTTTTTCTGTCTCTTTTGCATTTCTTCATTGTATGGAGACCAGGGTGGGGAGGGGTGTGTGTTGAGGCCAGGAAGTGGGTGGGGTCTCTGATATCCTATCTCCCTTTCTCAGCCCCGATCCACCTCCCTGGGTCCACTCGAACCTGAACCAGCAAAGTAGCTGCTGCAGATCTGAGTAGACCATAGCTTCTCAACCCCTTCCCGGCCGAATTCCACCTCCAGCACTACTCTCCTGCTGCATACCACCGGAAGTGACTAGCAATGACATCATCACCAGTTACTCCCAGATTTTCAGGGTTTTGGAGGCCAGAAAACTCAGGTAGGAGGCCCCTTCTCAATGTTCCTGAGAGGTTCGGTCAAAGGCGGGAGCCTCATGGGAGCAAAAACGTGTCCCCAAAAGTGCCATGCTGGAGTGGGGTTCTGGCGGTCCAGCTGTCCGAGCACCACCACCAGTTGGCCAAAGTACCACTGCTGGTACTAGTACCACCGGTTGAAACCCCCTGGAGTAGACCAATTGGGGCAGCGGAGGAATAAATGTCCCGTTAACTTGAGGAACCGAAACTCCCCTGCAGCTCTTGCCCCATTGGTGTGGCTACGTTGCCGGGGGCGGGGCTTAGGTTGGATTAGGCTGTTTATCAAATTTTAACCAGGGGTGTCAGTGGCTTAGTGATTTCTAGGTGATCGATCATAACCTGGTTTTAAAGAAACCAAATTTACACAGTGTCCTTCTCCATCCAAATGGCCAGCCTGTTACCAAGTGTGCACTGTGTAACATGCACACCGTGGAAATCTATTCACAATGGCCAATGGCTGAGCTCGGTGGTGGGGTAGAGAAGGACGAGAGAGGCAAGGATGAAGGTGCCACAACACGGATTGATTGTGGGGATAACCAGGGAACCAAAATAGAAATACATTCTCCATAGGGGTGCTTGCTCAGTCGCACTATAGCAGCTGATTCTCAGTTACACTCGAAGAGAGGAAGAAAGGAACAGGCTGAAGAGGGAAGGGATCAGTCAGTTCCCAGCCCCGGGTGCAAGTATGACTCAGTGGTTTTTGGCAGGACCTCTGAGGGGAATTCTATCAAGGGGTACAAAGTTTTGTTTGGGCCCTTTCTCAAAAGGGGAGGGGGCAAAACGGGGCAGGAGGAGGGCAGCATCGGCCAGAGAATTCTCTGGAGCCCAGGTCTACCAGACTTCCCAATGTGGTGCCCAGATCTACCTGCCCGGTGGACCTGGCCTCCTGATTAGCCCGGCCTCCATCTTTCACTCTCCATGAGGCCAGCTGAGATCCCAGGAAATTTATGGACCCCTTCCTTTGTCTCCTGGGCCCCCTTTTTGACCCTGGGCCCGGGTACAATTTACCTCCTTTACCCCCCCCTCTTGGCCCCTGGTTTTGGGGTTGTAGATGACGTGGGGGGGGGGGGTTCACACAGCACCAGTGGGTCAGATGCCCATCAAAATGACAACAAGTCAGAGAGGTGGGGAACAGACGAAAGACACAGGGGTGTGGTCGCTAGCCCCTGTGGCCTGGTGTTTACTGAGCAGGGAGATCCTGATGGAACTTAGCCATGGAGCTGGTGAGAAGACCATGCAGAAGACCTCTGGTTGGGGCCCCTTCTTTTGTGTCGCGAAAGACTTTGTTTACTCCAAGTCAGGACATTCCCAAGCTGTGGCGTGTGGCTACAAGTTCTCATGCGCTGGGCAACAAGGCACACCCATATGTGAGCTTTTCCAAGCAAGAGAGCCAGAAGAAGCTTATCCCAAGCCGGTCAGCTGGAGTGTGGTGGTGGTGCTGGCTCTGCTGAACCAAAATATGGCCTTCCTGAGGCCTCTTGCCACCCGTCTGCTCCCGCAGTCATGACCGTCTGGGTAGAGGCACCCAGAACCACCTACATACATAATCAAGCATGACACATCCAATTTGAAAAAACAAGCAATTGAAATGTTTTCAGGCAATAGCCACTTGCTGGAGTCTATCATGACTTGGTAGAGAAAAACTGTAAAGGACAGAATTCGAAGTATGCTGCACATTGCCTAAGCAATTCACAGCATGACATAAAGTAATCAAACATTTTAAAAAACACACACACACAAGTAGGAGAGCGATAACAAGAGTGATAACCAGTAATGAAATCACATATATCAGAGAGCCGGAACAAAGCTGGAAGAAGTCTTCAAGAAGTGGTTAAATAAGGAGAAAGGGGTAGATCTCCTGGTGGAGCAGGCTCCATAGGGAATGAAGAAGAACCTGTCATCCAAGAAAAAGTTGGGCACTAACTTCAAGAAGAGAATCAAGGTGGGGACATCCTTAATGCAAAATATCTGGGCCACCTCCCCCCCCCCATTCCTCAACTCTCTTGCAGTAAATCAGACATAGCAAGAGACTGATTATCTGCTCTATATTGTCGCCCTTGGTGGATTTTATTGTTTTTAATTTGTTTAATTTATTGCTTTATATGTTGTGAACGTTTTATTTTTTTTATTTTTGTAAGCCGCCATAGGCATTTGCTTTGGCATTGGATAAGGTGGGGTATAAACAAATAAACGGTCTGGTTATTCAGTTGGTCCCTTATGGGAGTCAAGGAAGCTACTGGCAGAGTAATACTGTATATGTGACTATGTTGTAATGCACGTGTGACGAAACATGCAATAAAAATGATCAGCAAATAAAACACTCACACAATCAGCAAATAAAACATTCATAAATAACAAATAAGTAACCCTGGGCTTTCTCAAAATGGAGAGACCCAGGATCAGGTCTAGGGTTAGCCGAAGACCTCCTGACACCAGTGGTGGCATGTATGGAGACCAAGGTGTGGTGGTGTGTGCTTTGAGGCACAGGTGACTTGCGCTGTATGTTATCCCCTTCCTAGGCTCCCAACATGCACCCTTTCTCTTGTCGGACTTGCGCCAGCTAAAAAGCTAGTGCAGGACAAAGGAGTCCCATTGGTGAGCAAGAGGCTTATCGGGAGGCAAGGGAAAATATTTTCCCTTACGTTCCCTAAGGCTCCCGATCTGCCCACCACCACCACCACCACCATAGCATGCAGTGCAGCCCATTTGGGTGCAGCTGCATCCTATGCAGAAATTTCATGACTCAGGGAGGAGTGACCCCTTCGGCAGCATCCACATGGCTTATGGGACTGTCTGGTGCTGATGCCGAGCCAGGAGTTCGAGAGCAAGTTCCACATGCTCAGCAGGAGGGGGTGCCGAAACAGAAACGAGGGGACCTGCTTTCTGAGAAGTCTTGTGAGGGGAAATGACGTGAGGGCACTTTTTGTCTGCTGTTTCTCCACTTGAAAATGGTGCAGCCCATCCCTTCTGTTGGGCAGTTGTTCTTAAGAACCAGCTCTTCTGCCATCACACTGAGGTTAAAAACATTGGAAGAGCCCTGCTGGATTTAGATGAATGGTCAAATTTAGACGATTAGGTTGAATGGAGTCCGATGGAGTGTGTGTGTGTGTGTGTGTGTGTGTGTGTGATGGTGTGTGTGTGTGTGATGGTGTGTTTGTGTGTGTGTGATCACGCCACATCAATTACTTCCCGGTTGCAGAGCTCTGCAACCCATGTCAATCACTTCCGGCTTTGGTGGAGCTGCCCACACCGGGCATGGCATGCTACACCGCTGGGTAATATTCCAAGGTGGAGTCCTTATCATGCAGAATCTGAGACAATACAAGCAATCAGGAAGGCTATTACATCTGAACTCTTGGTAACAAATACGGGAAACGGTTGGGTGATTTCTCAATTCTAATTACCTTTGATGTGCTATTGGATCATGCCATGCCTCCTAGGATGCCATACCTACATGGGGGGGTCCACACTAACCTATGTTCCATTGCATCTTGGTTCCTGGAGGTTTATTTGCTCCCCTGTGGTTTGCAAGATCATAACTTTTTCCATTGGGGATATATGAGATCTGGATACTTCTTTTGAACAAAACACTGCATATGCCCTTACTGTAACGTTCTTTCAGAACCACTTCCATCCACAAAGCTGGCTTCCAGTGCCATGGGGTCCAAGGCTATGTCAGCTGTCATCCATCCACTGTTTAAATTCAGCCACCACCCTTCCCTGCCCTGATCAACAACTGACCATTCAGCAATACAACCCATGTACAAACATCGATGGTGGAGACGGCCTCGGTCTGGGGTGGGCAATATCAGTTTCAGGGTGACTGGACGTTCTGTTGCAGGTGATGCTGGAAGAAGAGGTGGTTTCAGTGAAGATGTTTTAGCTGACATTGGAGCCAGCACTGATGACTTTTGGGGATGGACAGCATCAGGCAAGACAAAGCCCTCACTGGATTATGACTCATGGGATTACAACCACAGAGACGTGACCCATGTGGGCCCCTGTGGCCTGGTGCTTACTGAGCAGGGAGCACCTGATGGAACTTAGCCGTGGAGCTAGTGAGAAGACCATGGAGAAGACCTCTGGTTGGAGCCCCTTCTTTTGTGTCGCGAAAGACTTTGTTTACTCCAAGTCAGGAAGTTCCCAAGCTGTGGTGTGTGGCTATAGGTTCTCATGCGCTGGGCAACAAGGCACACCCATGTGTGGGCTTTTCCAAGCAAGAGAGCCAGAAGAAGCTTCTCCCAAGCCAGTCAGCTGGAGTGTGGTGGTGGTGGTGGTGCTGGCTCTGCTGAACCAAAATATGGCCTTCCTGAGGCCTCTTGCCACCCGTCTGCTCCCGCAGTCATGACCGTCTGGGTCATGCTCTCCTGGCAGAGGCACCCAGAGCCACCTACATACATAATCAAGCATGACACATCCAAATTGAAAAAACAAACAAACAATTGAAATGTTTTCAGGCAATAGCCACCTGCTGGAGTCCATCATGACTTGGTAGAGAAAAGCTGTAAAGGACAGAATTCGAAGTATGCTGCACATTGCCTAAGCAATTCACAGCATGACATAAAGTAATCAAACATTTTAAAAAACACACACACACAAGTAGGAGAGCGATAACAAGAGTGATAACCAGTAATGAAATCACATATATCAGAGAGCCAGAACAAAGCTGGAATAAGTCTTCAAGAAGTGGTTAAATAAGGAGAAAGGGGTAGATCTCCTGGTGGAGCGGGCTCCATAGGGAATGAAGAAGACCCTGTCATCCAAGAAAAAGTTGAATCATAGAATCATAGAGTTGGAAGGGAACTCTAAATGGCCAGGAGCATACCTGTTGAAAGGATGGCCACACCTGTCCTAGAGCATCTCCAGCAGGTGCCTGTTGAGCCTCTGCTCGAAAATCTCCAGTGAGGGAGGATCCACCACCTCCCTCGGCAATCTGTTCCACTGCCAAATCGCCCTTACCATCGAGAATTTCTTCTTGATGTCCAACCAGAATCTTCTCTCTTGCAGTTTGTACCCATTTGTTCTCGTTCGACTCACAGAGGCAGTCGAGCACAAATTGGTTCCTTCTTCCATATCCCTTCAGGGATTTGAAGAGCTCTATCATATCCCCTCTCAGCCTTCTTTTCTCCAGGGTAATCATACCAAATCCCTCAACCTTTCAATTAGGGTCTGCAGTGGGTTTTGTCGTACTTGCAGGACATCGGTTTGGGCACTAACTTCAAGAAGAGAATCAAAGTGGGGACATCCTTAATGCAAAATATCTGGGCCACCTTCCCCCCCCCATTCCTCAACTCTCTTGCAGTAAATCAGACATAGCAAGGGACTAATTATCTGCTCTATATTGTCGCCCCTGGTGGATTTTATTGTTTTTAATTTATTTAATTTATTGCTTTATATGTTGTGAACTTTTTATTTTTTGATTTTTGTAAGCCGCCATAGGCATTTGCTTTGGCATTGGATAAGGTGGGGTATAAACAAATAAACGGTCTGGTTATTCAGTTGGACCCTTATGGGAGTCAAGGAAGCTACTGGCAGAGTAATACTGTATATGTGACTATGTTGTAATGCACGTGTGACGAAACATGCAATAAAAATGATCAGCAAATAAAACACTCATAAATAACAAATAAGTAACCCTGGGCTTTCTCAAAATGGAGAGACCCAGGATCAGGTCTAGGGTTAGCCGAAGACCTCCTGACACCAGTGGTGGCATGTATGGAGACCAAGGTGTGGTGGTGTGTGCGTTGAGGCACAGGTGACTTGCGCTGTATGTTATCCCCTTCCTAGGCTCCCAACATGCACCCTTTCTCTTGTCGGACTTGCGCCAGCTAAAGAGCTAGTGCAGGACAAAGGAGTCCCATTGGCGAGCAAGAGGCTTATCGGGAGGCAAGGGAAAATATTTTCCCGTACGTTCCCTAAGGCTCCCGATCTGCCCACCACCACCACCACCACCACCACCATAGCATGCAGTGCAGCCCATTTGGGTGCAGCTGCATCCTATGCAGAAGTTACATGACTCAGGGAGGAGTGACCCCTTCGGCAGCATCCACCTGGCTTATGGGACTGTCTGGTGCTGATGCCGAGCCAGGAGTTCGAGAGCAAGTTCCACATGCTCAGCAGGAGGGGGTGCCGAAACAGAAACGAGGGGACCTGCTTTCAGAGAAGTCTTGCGAGGGGAAATGACGTGAGGGCACTTTTTGACTGCTGTTTCTCCACTTGAAAATGGTGCAGCCCATCCCTTCTGTTGGGTAGCTGTTCAAACAAGCTCTTCTGCCATCACGCTGAGGTTAAAAACATTGGAAGAGCCCTGCTTGATTTAGATGAATCGTCAAATTTAGACGATTAGGTTGAATAGAGTCCGATGGAGTGTGTGTGTGTGTGTGTGTGTGTGTGTGTGTGTGTGTGTGTGTGTGTGTGTGTGTATGTGTGTGTGATGGTGTGTTTGTTTGTGTGTGATCACGCCACATCAATTACTTCCCGGTTGCAGAGCTCTGCAACCCATGTCAATCACTTCCGGCTTTGGTGGAGCTGCCCACACCGGGCATGGGCATGGCATGCTACACCGCTGGGTAACATTCCAAGGTGGAGTCCTTATCATGCAGAATCTGAGACAATACAAGCAATCAGGAAGGCTATTACATCTGAACTCTTGGTAACAAATACGGGAAACGGTTGGGTGATTTCTCAATTCTAATTACCTTTGATGTGCTATTGGATCATGCCATGCCTCCTAGGATGCCATACCTACATGGGGGGGGGGGGTGTTCCACACTAACCTATGTTCCATTGCATCTTGGTTCCTGGAGGTTTATTTGCTCCACTGTGGTCTGCAAGATCATAACTTTTTCCATTGGGGATATATGAGATCTGGATACTTCTTTTGAACAAAACACTGCATATGCCCTTACTGTAACGTTCTTTCAGAACCACTTCCATCCACAAAGTTGGCTTCCAGTGCCATGGGGTCCAAGGCTATGTCAGCTGTCATCCATCCACTGTTTAAATTCAGCCACCACCCTTCCCTGCCCTGATCAACAACTGACCATTCAGCAATACAACCCATGTACAAATATCGATGGTGGAGACGGCCTTGGTCTGGGGCGGGCAATATCAGTTTTAGGGTGACTGGACGTTCTGTTGCAGGTGATGCTGGAAGAAGAGGTGGTTTCAGTGAAGATGTTTTAGCTGATATCGGAACCTGATATTTTGATGCTGTATGACTGGACTACTGACCCCCTACCATTCATATACACCGTGTCGCTCTGCTCATTTAAATCCATCCAGATAGTCCATATTTTGAAATGAGCCTCTCTTGAACCGCAGTAAGACAAGAGCAGATAAGATCAGCATGGATTCTGCTGGATCAGGCCAAGGGTCCTCTAAGTCCAGCCTAGTGCCACTCACAGAAGCCCACCAGATGCCTCTGGGGGCATACTGACAACGAGAGACCTGTAACCTGTTGCCACTCCCTGGCATCCGGCAATCAGAGAGAGGCTACCTCTCAAACCCGGAGTTTGCATCCAGTCGTTGTGGCTTGTAAGCTGTGATGGGTTTTTTCTCCCTCAATCTGTCCAATCCCTTTTTCAAGGCATCCAGGCCAGGTGCCATCACCACTTCCTGAGGCAAAGAGTTCCACAGATTAATGATGTGGAACTAATAGAAATATATGCTCCATAGGGGTGCCAAGAGCACATGCCCATCAGAGGTAGCCTTACCAGCATCCCGGAATCGAGGCTGGCTCCAGCGAAGTGCAGACCCAAGCCGCTCCCAAGCGTGCACCGCGGCTGCCCAATGGGGTTCTGGCTTCCGTCGTGGAAATTCCGGAAGCCGAAACCCCATTGGGCAGCCACAGTGCACACTTGGGAGTGGCTCGGGTCCTCCAGTAGCGTCACTGTGCGCGCGGCCCCCGATAGCGGGGGCATGGCGCGCGTCACCCTAGTGACCCCTGTGCACCCCGCCAAATTTACACACTCCTGTGCACCCCCTTTCGTAAGCACCAAGGACTTACCCCAACTACAGCCGGCTCGGCTCGTCCTTCCCGGCCGGCTGTCCGACGCTCTGAGGCCTTCTGAGAAGGCCCAAAGCGTCAATACGTTATTTTTTTTAGGTTTTTAGCGCATGCGCATGTTTCTGAGGGCAAGGGCTGCCCTTTTAACCTCAGAAACATTCTCCACATGCGCGAAAAACCTAATAAATGACATATCGCCGCATTGGACCTCATCAAAAGGCCCCAGACTGCCAGCCGAAGCGGACGCTCTGAGGCCTTCTCCCGGCCTTGGAGCCTCCGGAGGGTGTGACACGCGGAGCGCGAGTGACGCGTATGGGTGCGCACATCACCCCTTCTGCGGGCGTCACCCCACAGTGGTCTGCCACCCCCACAGGGTCTTGTGACGCACCTGGGGTCCACTCTAGGCCAAAACCAGCCTTAATCCCGGGACGCTGGCAAGGCTAATCAGAGGGAGCAACTGGCAGGCCGAGCCCTGAATCTTCAGTACTGGTGGCATTGGGAGTATCCAATGTGGACAGAAGCTGCCACAGGGCTTGCGGCTTAGCCCCAGGAGCTGTGGAAACCTAGAGCAGACCCTGTATCCACACAGCAAGTCAAAGAAGCAATTCCTCGGAAAGAAGAGATTAAACTTGACAATTGCTGGAGGCCAAGTCTAACCACAGTGATTAGTCTAGTCATGATGGTTACAAGCCACCAGCAATTTCAGAGGCCCACAGCCTCTACCTGTTAAAGGCAGATGAGTAATAACAAATGAATTTATTACTTTGTTTCTGGCTTGTGGGTTTTCCAGAGGCAGCCAGTTAGCCTTTGTGGGACACTAAAGGATGGACTAGATGGGCCCTTGGCTTGGCCAAGCAGCTATCTCAAGTCCTTGGACTCCAACCCTGAAGCAATGTGATGCTGCAAAGTTACGTTGACCCAACATGATTCGAGATGGCCTCACCCAAAAGCAACAGAGAGAGCTGGTAATTGTCTAGGTTGGAAGAGTGAGAAGGAAATGAGGAACGGCCCTGGAAGCTGTGGAAATGTGAGGTCCGTGTAATTATACTGGTGAGTTTTGTGCAAGATATTTCCACCTAACTTTTAAACCACTCCACTTACGGTGGAAAGACAAAGGACTGATCATTTTCTGTCTGGTAGCCTCCCTTAGAGCAGTCCTGATTGTGCAGAAAATGGGACAATACCAGCAATCATGAAGGCTATTAAACCAGATACGGGAAATGCGTAGGGTGTGGGTGATTTCTCAATTCCAATTAGCTTTCATGTGTTAATGGATTCACACCACGCCTCATAGGGTGCCTTACCTACTTGGGGGTGGCCTGAGCTCTATAAAAAGTAGAGTCTGAAGGGCTTCCATCATTGCCTGCCTGGACTACCCCGTGAGAAGGACTTGGTAAGTCAGAAAAGGTCGGCATCAGACCTGATATGATGGCTGCAATGAATGTTGGAAAGGGGTGGTGGTGGAATTATTGACAAGCTGATTCTCCTGGCTGAAATGCGTCAGTGAGAATGCTTTCACTTAATGTTTTTAGGATATTTGTGGTTGCCGGGAGGACTGTCTGGGTCTCGATGTGTTCGTGGCACTGAATGGCTCACGTTGGCCAAACCTTCCTTGGTAGCTTGAGGAGGAAGATGGGATCCAAATTAGAGTGGGGAGAAAAGGGGCAAGTGACCAAGGAAAACAAAACTGTGAGCAAGGAGCTGTCAATCAAAACTGGAGAGAGAACTCCTTCTGCTCAGGACTCGACTGATGTTTTACAGTCACCTGATCTCTCGATCTCGATCTCTCGCTCTGGGGTGTGTGTGTGTGTGTGTGTGTGTGTGTGTGTGTGTGTGTGTGTGTGTGTGTGTGTGTGTGTGTGTGTACATCCTCTACTGCAGTGTATCTCAAACTGTGGGTCGGGACCCACTTGATGGGTCGTGATCTGATTTCTGGTGGGTCCCAGGTGATGGAAAGTTCAGATAATTGCCACAAGCCCTGAGACTACCCAAAAATTAGATAGGTACTAATTGCCCTTCAAAGAGCTGAGCTCCTGTAGTATTGAAGATACCTGCTAATTACCCTGTGTGTGTGTGTGTGTGTGTGTGTGTGTGTGTGTGTGTGTGTGTGTGTGTGTGTGTGTATTCATTCATTCATTTCTACATCTCCTGTAGTTTTGAAGATATCTGCTACTTACCCTGCAAGCAGCTGAGCTCTTTACCTGTGTGTGTGTGTGTGTGTGTGTGTGTGTGTGTGTGTGTGTGTGTGTGTGTGTGTGTGTGTATTCATTCATTCATTCATTTCTAAATCACCTTTTTTAAAGTTTCATAAAGCTAGGAGGATCCAGATAGAGTGTCATTTTAAAAAGTGGGTCCCAGTGTTAAAAAGTTTGAGAACCACTGCTCTACTGGATAAGTGAGATTTTCTATTGAACAAACATTGTCACTTTCTTCTTTCAGATTAACTTCTATCGCACCAAGATGGCTTCCGGTGGAGGTCGCGACCAATGCTATGCCAGCTGTCCTCCATCCTGTGTGACTATTCAACCACCACCCTTCACCCTTACAATCCCAGGACCGGCTCTTTACTGCCCTGATCAGCCAATGAGCATCCAGCAGTACAACCCATGCGCAAACATGGGCATTGGAGGTGGCATGGGGGGCGGTGCCGGTATGAGCATTGGTGGTGGAGGATCCGGAGGTGGCAGTGAGGCTGTTTTGGCCGCTATTGGAAACGATGATGAAGATTTATATAGGCCATGGAGGGGTGGCGGCTCCTGGGGTGGTGGCCGATGGGGTGGTGGTGGCCGATGGGGAGGTGGTGGCCGATGGGGAGGTGGTGGCCATGGTGGGGCGTCCGTCATGGGGTGGCCAACATGGGGTCGTGGTGGCCGATGGGGGGGTCGTCGCCCAGGGGTCGACTTCTGTCTTGAAGACTAGTCCCATCAACCGACAAAGCTTCCAAGCACGTCTTGCAGCTCCTGCTCTGCATGGTCTTGACCACGGATGAAATGACCCAGAAGTGGATGAAATCCAGGCATGTGGTTCTGGTGATGGAATCATTTCCTGGACTGTTGCTTTCCAACCCACCTTGAAACTATCGCCACAACCTCGTGGAGCTCGTAAGCTCCTCTTTTCTTTCACCTAACCTTTAACCCATCTGGATAACAAAGAAGAAGAAGATGAAAAAACAACCCTCAGCATCACGCTCACTGAATGGTGCTCACTTCAATGCCATCGGACTTGAATCCTGAGTTCATCCCATTGTGTCCATTGTAGTATTTTGACATTTCTCTGTAACCATTGAAACAATGCTATTGATTGGAATTCACGTGGAGGGTCTCATATCTCAGTGCTTGCCTTGCTGAAGCATGACCAAGTTTGATCATTACCTTCCTATTTCCATATTAAATTTTTCCTTTCATTGCAATTTTTTCTGTCTCTTTTGCATTTCTTCATTGTATGGAGACCAGGGTGGGGAGGGGTGTGTGTTGAGGCCAGGAAGTGGGTGGGGTCTCTGATATCCTATCTCCCTTTCTCAGCCCCGATCCACCTCCCTGGGTCCACTCGAACCTGAACCAGCAAAGTAGCTGATGCAGATCTGAGTAGACCATAGCTTCTCAACCCCTTCCCGGCCGAATACCACCTCCAGCACTACTCTCCTGCTGCATACCACTGGAAGTGCCTAGCAATGACATCATCACCAGTTACTCCCAGATTTTCAGGGTTTTGGAGGCCAGAAAACACAGTTAGGAGGCCCCTTCTCAATGTTCCTGAGAGGTTCGGTCAAAGGCGGGAGCCTCATGGAAGCAAAAACGTGCCCCCAAAAGTGCCATGCTGGAGTGGGGTTCTGGCGGTCCAGCGGTCCGAGCACCACCACCAGTTGGCCAATGTACCACTGGTGGTACTAGTACCACTGGCTGAAAACCCCTGGAGTAGACCAATTGGGGCAGCGGAGGAATAAATGTTCCGTTAAGCTCAGGAACCGAAACTCCCCTGCAGGATGCAGCTCTTGCCCCTTTGGTGTGGCTGTGTTGCCGGGGGCGGGGCTTAGGTTGGATTGGGCTGTTTATCAAATTTTAACCAGGGATGTCAGTTGCTTAGTGATTTCTAGGTGATCGATCATAACCTGGTTTTAAAGAAACCAAATTTACACAATGTCCTTCTCCATCCAAATGGCCAGCCTGTTACCAAGTGTGCTATGTGTAACATGCACACCGTCAAAATCTGTTCACAATGGGCAATGGCCGAGCTCGGTGGTTGGGTAGAGAAGAACGAGCGAGGCAAGGATGAAGGTGAGACAACACGGATTGATTTTGGGGATAACCAGGGAACCAAAATAGAAATATATACGCCATAGGGGTGCTTGCTCAGTCGCACTATAGCAGCTGGTTCTCAGTCGCACTCGAAGAGAGGAAGAAAGGAACAGGCTGAAGAGGGAAGGGATCAGTCAGTTCCCAGCCCCGGGTGCAAGCATGACTCAGTGGTTTTTGGCAGGACCTCTGAGGGGAATTCTATCAAGGGGTACAAAGTTTTGTTTGGGCCCTTTCTCAAAGGGGGAGGGGGCAAAACGGGGCAGGAGGAGGGCAGCATCGGCCAGAAAATTCTCTGGAGCCCAGGTCTACCAGGCTTCCCAATGTGGTGTCCAGATCTACCTGCCCGGTGGACCTGGCCTCCTGATTAGCCCGGCCTCCATCTTTCACTCTCCATGAGGCCAGCTGAGATCCCAGGAAATTTATGGACCCCTTCCTATGTCTCCTGGGCCCCCTTTTTGACCCTGGGCCCGGGTACAATTTACCTCCTTTACCCCCCCCTCATGGCCCCTGGTTTTGGGGTTGTAGATGACATGGGGGGTTCACACAGCACCAGTGGGTCAGATGCCCATCAAAATGACAACAAGTCAGAGAGGTGGAGAACAGACGAAAGACACAGGGGTGTGGTCGCTAGCCCCTGTGGCCTGGTGTTTCCTGAGCAGGGAGATCCTGATGGAACTTAGCCGTGGAGCTGGTGAGAAGACCATGCAGAAGACCTCTGGTTGGGGCCCCTTATTTTGTGTCACGAAAGACTTTGTTTACTCCAAGTCAGGAAGTTCCCAAGCTGTGGTGTGTGGCTACAGGTTCTCATGCGCTGGGCAACAAGGCACACCCATGTGTGGGCTTTTCCAAGCAAGAGAGCCAGAAGAAGCTTCTCCCAAGCCAGTCAGCTGGAGTGTGGTGGTGGTGGTGGTGCTGGCTCTGCTGAACCAAAATATGGCCTTCCTGAGGCCTCTTGCCACCCGTCTGCTCCCACAGTCATGACCGTCTGGGTCATGCTCTCCTGGCAGGCACCCAGAGCCACCTACATACATAATCAAGCATGACACATCCAAATTGAAAAAACAAACAAACAATTGAAATGTTTTCAGGCAATAGCCGCTTGCTGGAGTTCATCATGACTTGGTAGAGAAAAGCTGTAAAGGACAGAATTCGAAGTATGCTGCACATTGCCTAAGCAATTCACAGCATGACATAAAGTAATCAAACATTTTTTTAAACACACACACACACACACAAGTAGGAGAGCGATAACAAGAGTGATAACCAGTAAGGAAAGTCACATATATCAGAGAGCCGGAACAAAGCTGGAAGAAGTCTTCAAGAAGTGGTTAAATAAGGAGAAAGGGGTAGATCTCCTGGTGGAGCGGGCTCCATAGGGAATGAAGAAGGCCCTGTCATCCAAGAAAAAGTTGAA
The DNA here is from genome assembly GCA_026170595.1 of Plestiodon gilberti rubricaudatus. Lineage (NCBI taxonomy): Eukaryota > Metazoa > Chordata > Lepidosauria > Squamata > Scincidae > Plestiodon > Plestiodon gilberti. The sequence goes on along the minus strand of JANXHW010000009.1, from coordinate 28,141,167 downwards.
TCATAGAATCATAGAGTTGGAAGGGAACTCTAAATGGCCAGGAGCATACCTGTTGAAAGGATGGCCACACCTGTCCAAGAGCATCTCCAGCAGGTGCCTGTTGAGCCTCTGCTTGAAGATCTCCAGTGAGGGAGGATCCACCACCTCCCTCGGCAATCTGTTCCACTGCCAAATTGCCCTTACCATCGAGAATTTCTTCTTGATGTCCAACCAGAATCTCCTCTCTTGCAGTTTGTAACCCATTTGTTCTCGTTCGACTCGCAGAGGCAGTCGAGAACAAATTGGTTCCTTCTTCCATATCCCTTCAGGGATTTGAAGAGCTCTATCATATCCCCTCTCAGCCTTCTTTTCTCCAGGGTAATCATACCAAATCCCTCAACCTTTCCTCGTACGTCTTGTTCTCCAGACTTCTGATGATCCTCATTGCTCTTCTTTGAACCTGCTCTTCTCTGAATTACAAGAAGCTAAGATTGAACCTGCTCTTGTCTTCTCTTCTAAGATCAGTCTTGGATGCTGTGGACTGTAGGAAGGGAGCAAAGCAAATGGAGGTGTCTCAAGAGTCCCCCCCTCCTAATTTCTCAAAACATTTTCTCCCCTCCCTTCACAAAGGACATAATTGAGAAAACACATCTCTGCCCTACAGCTGGTAAAGACATGAGGAATCAGTTTGGGGTCAAGATAGTCACAACAAGAGTTTGAATTAGGATCTGCAGTGGGTTTTGTCATACTTGCAGGACTTCGGTTTGGGCACTACATTCAAGAAGAGAATCAGGGTGGGGACATCAATGCAAAATATCTGGGCCACCTCCCCCCCCATTCCTCAACTCTCTTGCAGTAAATCAGACATAGCAAGAGACTGATTATCTGCTCTATATTGTGTCCCCCCAGTGGATTTTATTGTTTTTAATTTATTTAATGTATTGTTTTGTATGTTGGGAACTTTTTATTTTTTAATTTTTGTAAGCCGCCATAGGCATTTGCTTTGGCATTGGATAAGGTGGGGTATAAACAAATAAACGGTCTGGTCATTCAGTTGGACCCTTATGGTAGTCAAGGAAGCTACTAGCAGAGTAATACTGTATATGTGACTATGTTGTAATGCACACATGACGAAACATGCAATAAAAACAATCAGCAAATAAAACACTCATAAATAACAAATAAGTAACCCTGGGCTTTCTCAAAATGGAGAGACCCAGGTGTTGGAAGAGGGCAACTTCCGTCTGCTGGACACTGGGGGGATGTATCATGTAATCACCTAAGTGAACCTCTTGTCTTTGACCCCTTTTTGTCCTAAGGAAGGGGCGTGGCCCCAGACCCAAATTTCCTGCTTCTTCACCCTTCTTACTACCTCTTCTACTCCTGATGCCAACCTAGAAGGACGTGTGCCATGTGGCTCTCCAGCCCAGCGGCCATCTTCCAGCAAACCTCATGCAGGGTAGCCCCAACTGTAGGAGGGGGGCATGCCGTCTCAAGTTAGAGTAACCTCTGGTCTTAACCAGATGCTGTACATATGAGCTGAAACTGTGAGTAAAACTTTTTTCTTCTTTTTGCAACTACAACCAACCTATGACTCGTGTGCTTATTTAGCTAAGTAACAAGCAAGTCTGCCTGGGTGGGGGAGGAACTCGGAGGTTAAGATACCTCCATCACCAGGATCAGGTCCAGGGTTAGCCCAAGACCTCCTGACACCAGTGGTGGCAGGTTAAAAACTGCCCCTCTTACCCAGTGATGCCACAGCCTCTGCTCCCCCTGTTCTTCACTGCCCTCCCCTCCACGTTTCCTCTTCCTTCCTGCCCCCCATCTTCCTTTTTTCCAATCTAGGAAGTGGAAGGAGGAGGAGCAGTGGGAGCAAGTAGGCAGACAGAGATGAGTGCCCCAACCAATCTGTTGCCTGAGGCAATAGTTTCAGTTGGCCTCACGGATGGGCCGACCCTGGTCAAGTCTCCACCTCGCCCTCAAGAGTACAAGGTGATCTCTGATTATGCTCCTACCTCTCAGTGCTCTTCGATGGATAAACTGGGGCACAGCTACCTCTCAGAACTCCTTGGTGAAGGAGCAGATACAAATGTGCTGAAGGAGAATCGAATTCAACTAGGTCATCGGATGCAGTTTCTTTATGTGTCTGTGTTTTTCCTATATCCCTTTGTCAGGAAATAGCTGTCACCACTGCCTAATTCATACCTGGAGGGGGAAATGGAGAAAAGGTGTGTCCATAGGTGTCACTCCAAGATGAGACAGATATCAGAGACGACGAGATGCTGTGTCTTGGGGCATTCAAGGAGCATTGCATCAGGAAGTCATGTCAGGAAGGAGCCCGACTCCAGAGGCAGAGATCTTGTTTTGCATGCAAGTCCCGGCATCTTTCAGTACACTGATTTGAGGTGTCAGGGCTGGGAGGGCTTTATGATTGGAGCAGATTGACATCTTCATCCTCTTATCAGGGGAGGTCCGTAAAGTGTTGACAAAGCGCCTGTTTTGTACAGAGACAGTGCTGTCCTTAAAATCTCAAAGGTAGGCCTGAAACCCTTGACTGAAACTCTAGCGAGCCACTGCTTGTTGTTTTTAGAACCAGCGTCTTATGTTTTAAAGACTGGTCTCAGTTGGGCTTCATCAAATGTACCCTCATTTGTAGGCTTACCAGATCTCCAACCTGGACAGAGTGCTAGACCTTTAGGATAAGGAATGTGGGCAGGTGTAGCTTGTTAAACCTTAGAGCACAATCCTAGGCTTGTTAAAACTTAGAGCACAATCCCACTGAACACAATGGGGCTTGCTTCTGAGTAGACATGCCTTGGATTGTGCTCTAAGGGTTTAACAAGCTACACCTGCCCACATTCCTTATCCTAAAGGTCTAGCACTCTGTCCCGGTTGGAGATCTGGTAAACCTACCCAACATGGATAGAGAAAAAGAGACATACCCAGAAATTGTAGTTAGGGGAGGCGGCTTTCTGTGTTCCTAGGTAGGAGATGGATGGGGATAAAATACGTAGTTCTCTAGACCTTGTGACAAAAGAGGTAGAGTTTATATAGGTTAAAAAGTCATGTTAAAAGATTTTTAAATATTGAACAAAAATATGAGGAATTCCAGAACTTTAAAAGGCTTGTTAAAACTTAGAGCACAATCCCACTGAACACAATGGGGCTTGGTTCTGAGTAGCCATGCCTTGGATTGTGCTCTAAGGGTTTAACAAGCTACACCTGCCCACATTCCTTCTCCTAAAGGTCTAGCACAATGTTCTGGTTGGAGATCTGGTAAGCCTACTCATTTGACACATACCCTGATATGGCAACAGGAGTGGACGACATTTGGATTATTATTAATTATGAACAGTATTTATATACTGCTTTTCAACAAAAAGTTCACAAAGCGGATTACACGCAGCATCTTAAAGGGAAGAAAAAGGTGCCTGCTCATTTTATCAATCCATAATTTACTGTTAAGGTCAGAAAGATCCTCATTAGACCACATGCACAAAAGGGTTTAGGCACAACCCTCCAGAGAGAATTCCCGGCTTGATGGTTTGCATATCGCTACATTGTCCCCGGTTAGCTGTAACAAGTGAGAGGAGCAATACCTAAAGATCTGGAGATGGTGTCTTAGTTCTCACCCTAAGAACATAAGAACATAAGAAGAGCCCTGCTGGATCAGGCCAAAAGCCCATCTAGTCCAGCTTCCTGTGTCACACAGTGGCCCCACCAGATGCCTCAGGGAGCACACAAGACAACAAGATAACCTGTTTCCCGTTGACACTCCCTTGCACCTGGCACAGAGAAAACCCACTTCTAAAAACCAGGAGGTTGCTTATGGCTTGTAACCTGTGATGGTCTTTTCCTCCATGAATCTGTCCAAACCCCTTTTAAAGGCATCTAGGCCAGATGCCATCACCACATCCTGTGGCAAGGAGTTCCACAGATGAATTACACGCTGGGTATAATTCATCTGTCACCCTGGTCAGGATTAATAAAACGCTTACGGCAGATGGATTTGTGGTGCTGCCAATTGACCATTACCAGTGTCTGAGTGAGAGGAAAGATGCGTTCATCCATTCCCAGAAAAATTTAATGTTTAGAGACCCCTGGGAGGGAGCTGAACTCATGATAATGATCAGAAGTCTAGCTTAATGAAATTCGAAGAAGGCATACAGAAGACCAGGTTTTGGGTTCCTTGCAACAATTAGAAGGTGGGACGACATTGCTCTATGAAACAACCATTTCCGTTGCAATTAAACGTTTGGAGTGATGCAAAAGACCTTGTTTTCAGAGGTGCAGAAGTCAGAGACTGGGACCGTAAGAAAACATTATCTCTTTGACAATGTTCATGGGTGGAGGCCTCCATGCCCTGAGAATGAGGAAAAGAATGTTCAACACAACCAAGAAGGTTGCCATTATTTCTATCAGCAAGATAATCAAGGGCAGGAAATGGTGAAAAATGGGCGAGCAGGTCCCTAGAGGGTGTTAATGGCTTATTTCACGCCCCGATTGTGTGTGTCTAACTCCCACCTTGTAGGCCGCCGACACTGTATAAAAAGACCGGGACTCGAGGACGTCCCTTAACCATCTCTCTTGTCTCTCTGGCTCCTCCGAGTTAAAAACCAGGTCAGTGGGAGAAGGTTTGTATCGGGGCGGCTATTGCAGGCAAAACGAATTTTGGAAGAGGGGAGGGGAACATCTTCCAACAGGCTCTCCAGGCTCCCAATTGCTTGATAAAAAAAACTTCCAAACGACATTCTTTGAACTTTATATTGTTGCTCAAAATTAGATCGTGGAAGCTGTTTGGTCGATGGGTCTGAAGGGGGGGGGGAGTTTGACAAGTATTTGACAAGGGGACTCAACCATGTTTTATCTCTTGTTTCTTTCAAAGCCCTTTTTTGACATCCACTTTTGTTGTGCTACTTTCGGCACCAAACCTTCTTTCTCTCTCCCTGCTGTAACTAAGCTGAAGCACATACTTCTGAAGCAGCCCCCTCTGGCTTTATTCCTCTGTCCTTCCTCAGGTATTTCCCTTCTGTCAATATCTTGATTGTAATCCCTTTGGGGCAGGGACCAGTTTCCCCCCCACTCTACTTAGAGTAGAAACGTTCAAGGATGGCATCCTATAAACGAATAAGGAATTAACTTATTTTTTTAATTAATTAACACCATCTCCCCCTCCCCTCTTTCAGCCATTTATATAGCTTTGAAAGCTGAATTTCAAAACTATGCAGGGAAAGTTCTGAACAGCTGCTATTGCCACTGTGTAGAGGCCCAGTTCAAATGTCTTTCAGGGCTGCCTGCTCATTCAGTCCCTTGCCTTCGTTCTAGCAATGGTTAGCTTCTAGCTGGAATCTGACAAGCAGAGAGCTACTAGGAACTCATAACAGCTGAATGTATGGCAGTGCTTAATTAAAATGGATTGGAAGTAGGTTCTCCAAAAGTGACTGTAGTGACCTTTGTTGTCCTCGGGCTACAACAGCTAGCTGTAGGCCTTTTGGCACATGGAATTCATGGGCCCTTTAGTGAACTACAACAGAGTTGGAATGTGGATTTCCACTCTTTGTTATCATGACTTGGAGAACCTGTAGTTGCTACAGTCAACTGGAGGCTTCATCTCACCGTCATGACCTCCTATGGGGATTCTACAGTATGTACTTAACAGCCCATCCTCACTGGTATCTATGACATTTGGATATTTCTGTTGAACTATTTGCACGTTGTATTGACTGATTGTTATGCTCTTTCAGAATTACTTCCATCCTTCAAAGATGTCTTCAGGTGGTGGACGGAACGAATGCTATGCCAGTTGTCCTCCATCCATAGTGACAGTACATCCACCAGGCTTCATTCTGACGATCCCAGGTCCAGCTTTGTGTTGTCCAGACCAACCCTTCCGCATTGAACAACACAACCCATGTGTGCGCTCCAATGGCAGATATGGAAGCCTAGGAGGAGGAGGCGGCAGCCGTGGTTTGGGGAGTAGTTTGGGTGGTGGAGGTGGCTTTGGTGGTAGAGGCAGTTTAGGAGGCCGGAGGCCTGGCAGCGGGGGTGGAGGCAGCTTGAGTGGTAGTGGAGGAATGGGAGGTGGCAGTGGTGGCCCAGAAGGCAGTTCCAGTGGTGGCAGATATGGCGGTGGTGAATCAGAAGACAATTCCGGTGGTGGTTCAGGAGGTGGTTATGGTGGTGGTGGTGGCTCAGGTGGCAGTTATGGGGGTGGCAGCTCAGGAGACAGTTCTGAAGGTGGTTCAGGAGGCGGTTATGGCAGTGGCGGTTCAGGTGGCAGTTCCAATGGTGGTTCAGGAATCTGTTCTAGTGGTGGTTATGGTGGCGGCGGCTCAGGAGACAGTTCCGGAGGTGGTTCAGGAAGCTGTTCAGGTGGCGGTTATGGAGGCGGCAGATCAGGAGGCAGTTCTGGTGGTGGTTATGGGGGTGGCGGCTCAGGAGGCAGTTCCGGAGGTGAAATCTGTTCAGGTGGCGGTTATGGCAGTGGCAGCTCAGGAGGCAGTTCCGGTGGTGGTTCAGGTAGTGGTTATGGGGGTGGCGGCTCAGGAGGCAGTTCCGGAGGTGGAATCTGTTCAGGTGGCGGTTATGGCAGTGGCAGCTCAGGAGGCAGTTCTGGTGGTGGTTCAGGTGGCGGTTATGGGGGTGGCGGCTCAGGAGGTGGTTCCAGAGGTGGTTCAGGAATCTGTTCAGGTGGTGGTTATGGCGGTGGTGGCTCAGGAGGCAGTTCCGGTGGTGGTTCAGGTGGCGGTCATGGGGGTGGCGGCTCAGGAGGTGGTTCCAGAGGTGGTTCAGGAATCTGTTCAGGTGGCGGTTATGGCGGTGGCAGCTCAAGAGGCAGTTCTGGTGGTGGTTCAGGTGGCAGTCATGGGGGTGGCGGCTCAGGAGGTGGTTCCAGAGGTGGTTCAGGAATCTGTTCAGGTGGTGGCTCTGCAGGCCATTCTGGTGGCGGTACTGGGCATGGCGGCAGCTGTGCTAATGCTAGGAGTGGTATGGGCAGTGGCAGTGGCTCAGGAGATAATTGCAGTGGTGGCAGTTCAGGTGGGGGTGATGTCAGCAGTTTCCTTATCCGCAGACATGGTAGATATGGAGGTTATCGATACGGCGGTAGATATGGAAACTATGGTGGGTATCATAGATATGGTGGGGGCTATGGATATAGTGGTAGATGGGGTGGCAGATGGGGAGGATGCTACGATGAAGGCTCGGCAAATGTTGACACTCTACTGCCATTGCTGCCAAGTGCTTTTTATGACTACTTCTATGAGTGTTATTGAACTTGGATGAAATGACCCAAAAGCTGTTGGACAACCGGAACAAAAGCATCCCAAAATGAAGCTGAGAATCACAACTGTGATGACTCACTTGAGAAATACTTTTCACCTTTTCTAACCTGCTGAGACACACTCCATGGCATCGAGACTCGGAACATCTAAGATTGGACCTGTGTGTGGTGCCTTTTCTTTTCCACATCTGCATACGAGAAAAACCAAATTCGAGATCGTCTCCTTCAGTTTTGCTTCCAAACCTATATCGCTACTGACTTATGGGTAGGACGTTGGGGGTTATGTAGTCCCTATCCTTTTGTCTATCCTGATGGAGTGACCCAGTACAAGTTGAATTATGTACTTTGTGTACTTAAACACCATGTTTGAACGGAACCATGAGCAAACCAAGCTCTTATGTAGACATATCTCAGATATGGTGATACCAATGGAGACTGGCTTGGGGAGGGACAATAGCTTGGTGGTAGTGCTTTGTATGCAGGAGGCCCAAGCATCAATCTTTAGCATGTCTGAAGAGTTTTGGGAAAGACCTCTGTATGAACCCCAGAGAGCTTCTGCCAGCCAGCGTAGACAATACCAAGCAAGATGGTCCAATGGTCCGACTTCATAGAAGATACCTTCCTCTCTTCATTTATCAGTATTCACTTTGCTGGGAAAAAAAATACCAGATGACACTTTTTTTCTCTGTATTCTTCTCACATTAAAACTTCCTATGCATGGCAAACCAGTTCTGTCACCTGTTTTTGGTGTGTGTGTGTGTGTGTGTGTGTGTGTGTGTGTGTGTGTGTGTGTGTGTGTGACAATTTGGCCGAGCATCCCATCAAGAGATGCTCGTGTTTACCCGGTCGCCTGGGAAACACATGAGAGAGGAAGGGGCAAGGATGCCCCCTATCATATTTCCATGGGAGGAGTGTGGGAGGAGCTGTATCTGTTGGCTTGCTCCAGTCACACTCTTCCCCATTCTCCCATCCATCTCCCCTTTGCTCTCCGGCATGGGGATCGGTGGGGGGGCCTTGGCTGGGATCAGGTGAGCTTCCCTTGGGCTCGCCGGTTTGGGGAGGTGCAGCGGTTCCTGCTGCCCTGACCTGCAGGGGTCGGCGTGGATGAGTCGGCTTCCTCAGGCGAGGGGCGATGTTTCGGGGCAGTCCTTAGGATGTAAGCGTGTGTCAGTGCTTCTCACGTGCGCGTGTAACACCCTGACCTCAGCCTGTAGATCTCCTTTTTACCTATGAGCTTGCTTTCCTGTATTTCAATAAAGTGACCCTTTCTATCCATATCATGTCTCATGTGTTTTATAGGGTGTACTCGGGTAAGGCCGAGCATCCCATCAAGAGATGCTCGTGTTTACCCGGTCGCCCGGGAAACACATGAGAGGGGAAGGGGCAAGGATGCCCCATATCATATTTCCATGGGAGGAGTGTGGGAGGAGCTGTTGGCTTGCTCCGGCCACACTTTTCCCCATTCTCAACTGGGCGCAGCAACGGTTAACCCACCCACCCTCCCTTGATTACAGTCTGGGTTATGCTGGTCACCCATTTGGGGGCCGGGTAGGAATTTTTCTGCACACCCGATTGGCCTGGAGGGTGTAGTTTTTTCACCTACCTCAGACTATATGGGGTTCCAGATCTCTTTCCTAACCGGTCACTAACTGGCTGGGGGTCATGGGTAAGAAGGCTGAAAGCTGGTTTGAAGGAGTGAACCTGAGGGCAGCAAGGTCGGGGGACGCACACACCCCACCATCCATCTCCCCTTTGTTCTACGGCATGGGGATCGATGGGGGGGGGGCCTTGGCTGGGATCACGTGAGCTTCCCTTGGGCTCACCAGCTTGGGGAGGTGCAGCGGTTCCTGCTGCCCTGACCCACAGGGGTCGGCGTGGATGAGTCGGCTTCCTCAGGCGAGGAGCGACGGCTCGGAGTCCGGGTTGTAGCTCCGCCCAGGGCAGTCCTTAGGATGTATGCCTGTGTCAGCGCTTCTCACGTGCGCGTGTAACACCCTGACCCCAGCCTGTAGATCTCCTTTTTACCTATGAGCTTGCTTTCCTGTATTTCAATAAAGTGACCCTTTCTATCCATATCATGTCTCGTGTGTTTTATAGGGCGTACTCTATAAATTACACAATTTATTGTGTAATTACACAATTTTTTTCAATTGTATTCACAATTACACAATTTTTTTCAATTGTATTCTGTCCAGGGTCCAAAGTAAGTTTTCACTTAGGTTCTCCACTGTCTCACTGAGACAGATTATTTTATCCTTTGAAAAGGATAATACCCCTGCTAACTGGGCAAGAGGCACTTTTTCAATTGGTGCTCCTCTTATATTTAGCAGGGGGAAAGTAACTGCTCCCCTTTCACTCCAGCACAGTGTCTTTTCTGGTGGCTGTTTGCTGGTGGTCTTCTGCATCTTTGTTAGATTGTGAGCCCTTTGGGGACAGGGAGCCATTTAATCATTTGATTTTGTCTGTAAACCGCTTTGTGAACTTTTTGTTGAAAAGCGGTATATAAATACTGTTAATTAATAATAATAATAATAATAATAATAATAATAATTTTATCTTCTCTGGTCCACACTGATTTGTTGCAAATACCAGTTACCATCACATGGGGGAGCATTCTCAAAGTAATATCAACTGTTTTCATATGGACAAAGTCATTATAGGCACTGCCCCACCCTCAATCTCCATACTTAATCATCTGTTAAGCAATCTTGTCAGTGGATTTAAATATGTTTAATTAATGAAGAACAACTTGATTTTAAATAAACTCAGTGGTGTGTATTTAAGTAGATACTGACCATGTTTCATAGAAAGCTAAGGGAGAGGCCATCATTCTGTGGTTTGACCCATGATGTTCAGCTGGATGGTCCAGGATTCCAACATTTACAACTCAATGTGATAAGGGTGATGAGTTGGGGGTCTTGGGAAAGATGTTTTACACAGTGTTTACCCTGGCACCTCTCCACAAATGGGACAAGACATGGTCAATTCATTGGTAGGAATCAGCCAGTTTGTTAAATACAATTTAAGTTCAAATTAAGTCCTACAGTAGTTAATGCCTCCCCTTCCAAATGAAGGCAAGAATCCAGGGTGGTCAGCACTGAAATCTTTAGGACCCTGGACAGCTCTTAGGTTGAAGACATTGCCCAATCAGTGGCCTTTGTTGTTGTTGTTCAGTCGTTAAGTCGTGTCCGACCCTTCGTGATCCCATGAACCATATCCCGCCAGGCCTTCCTGTCCTCCACTATCTTCCTGAGTTCGCTCATTTTCATGTTCGTTGCATCGGTGATGCTGTCTAACCATCTCATCCTTGGCCTTCCCCTTCTCCTTTTGCCTTCAATCTTTCCCAGCATCAGAGTCTTCTCCAGAGAGTCCTCTCTTCGCATTAGGTGGCCAAAATATTTGAGTTTCAGCCTTAGTACCTGCCCTTCCAGGGAACAGTCAGGCTTGATTTCATTTAGAATTGACTGATTTGATCTCCTAGCAGTCCAAGGGACTCTCAGGAGTCTTCTCCAGCACCACAGTTCAAAAGCATCTATTCTTCGGCGCTCAGCCTTCTTTATGGTCCAACTCTCGCAACCATACATTGCTACTGGGAACACCATCGCCCTGACTATACGAACTTTTGTTGGCATGGTGATATCTCTGCTTTTTATTATGCTGTCTAAGTTTGCCATAGCTTTCCTTCCAAGGAGTAAGCGTCTTTTAATTTCATGGCTGCTGTCTCCGTCTGCAGTGATCTTGGAACCCAAAAAAGTAAAATCTGTTACTGCTTCCATTTCTGCCCCTTCTATTTGCCAGGAATTGATGGGACCAGATGCCATGATCTTAGTTTTATTAATGTTGAGTTTCAAGCCAACTTTTGCACTCTCCTCTTTCACTCTCATCAAGAGGCTCTTTAGTTCTTCTTCACTTTCTGCCATTAGGGTGGTATCGTCTGCATATCTGAGGTTGTTGATATTTCTCCCGGCAATCTTGATTCCGGCTTGTGATTCATTTAGCCCTGCATTTCTCATAATGTACTCTGCATATAAGTTAAATAAGCAGGGTGACAATATACAGCCTTGTCGTACTCCCTTCCCAATTTTGAACCAATCAGTTGTTCCATGGCCGGTTCGAACTGTTGCTTCTTGACCCGCATACAGGTTTCTCAGGAGACAGGTAAGGTGGTCTGGTACCCCCATCTCTTTAAGAATTTGCCACAGTTTGTTGTGATCCACACAATCAAAGGCTTTTGCGTAGTCAATGAAGCAGAAGTAGGTGTTTTTTTGGAACTCTCGGGCTTTCTCCATGATCCACCGCATGTTGGCAATTTGATCTCTAGTTCCTCTGCCTCTTCGAAACCCAGCTTGTACGTCCGGTAGTTCTCGGTCCACGTACTGCTGAAGCCTAGCTTGTAGGATTTTGAGCATAACCTTGCTAGCATGTGAAATGAGTGCAATTGTACGGTAGTTTGAACACTCTTTGGCACTGCCCTTCTTTGGAATTGGAACGTAAACTGACCTTTTCCAATCCTTTGGCCACTGCTGAGTTTTCCAAATTTGTTGGCATATTGAGTGCAGCACTTTCACAGCATCATCATTTAGGATTTTAAGTAGCTCAGCTGGGATATTATCATCTCCACTAGCTTTGTTGTTAGTAATGCTACCTAAGGCCCACTTGACTTCACTCTCTAGGATGTCCGGCTCTGGGTCAGTGACCACACCAGCGTGGTCATCAGGAACATTAAGATCTTTCTTGTATAGTTCTTCTGTGTATTCTTGCCATCTCTTCTTAATCTCTTCTGCTTCTGTTAGGTCTCTGCCTTTTTTGTCCTTTATCATGCCCATCTTTGCACAAAACGTTCCCTTGATATCTCCAATTTTCTTGAAGAGATCTCTAGTCCTCCCCATTCTGTTGTTTTCCTCGATTTCCTTGCATTGTTCATTTAAGAAGGCCTTCTTATCTCTCCTTGCTATTCTCTGGAACTCTGCATTCAGTTGTTTATATCTTTCCCTTTCCCCCTTGCTTTTTGCATTCCTTCTTTCCATAGCTATTTGTAAAGCCTCATCTGACAGCCACTTTGCTTTCTTGCATTTCTTTTTCTTTGGGATGGTTTTAGTTGCTGCCTCCTGTACAATGTTACGAACTTCCGTCCATAGTTCTTCAGGCACTCTGTCTACCAGGTCTAATGCCCTAAATCTATTCTTCACCTCCACTGTATACTCATAAGGGATATGGTTTAGGTCATATCTGACTGGTCTAGTGGTGTTTCCTACATTCTTCAGTTTAAGTCTGAATTTTGCAATAAGAAGCTCATGATCTGAGCCACAGTCAGCTCCAGGTCTTGTTTTTACTGATTGTATAGAGCTTCTCCATCTTTGGCTGCAAAGCACATAATCTATCTGGTTTCGGTACTGACCATCTGGTGATGTCCATGTGTAGAGTCGCCTCTTGTGTTGTTGGAAAAGAGTGTTTGCTATGACCAGCGTGTTCTCTTGACAGAACTCCGTTAGCCTTTGCCCTGCTTCATTTTGCGCTCCAAGGCCAAACTTGCCTGTTATTCCGTTTATTTCTTGATTTCCTACTTTAGCATTCCAGTCTCCTATGATGTAAAGGACATCTTTTTTGGGTGCTAGTTCTAGAAGGTGTTGTAGGTCTTCATAGAACCGGTCAACTTCATCTTCTTCGGCATCAGTGGTTGGGGCATACACTTGGATTACTGTAATGTTGAATGGTTTGCCTTGGATTCGAACTGAAATCATTCTGTCGTTTTTGAGGTTGCACCCCAGTACTGCCTTTCCCACTCTTTTATTGACTATGAGGGCTACTCCATTTCTTCTAAGGGATTCATGCCCACAGTAGTAGATATGATGGTCACCTGACTTAAATTCGCCCATGCCCGTCCATTTTAGTTCGCTGATTCCCAAGATGTCAATGTTCAATCTTATCATCTCATCTTTGACCACATCCAGCTTGCCTTGATTCATAGACCTCACATTCCATGTTCCTAAGCAGTATTGCTCCTTGCAGCATTGGATTTTCCTTTCAACCTCAGACACATCCACAGCTGGACGTCCTATTGGCTTTGGCCCAGCCGCTTCACTCTTTCTGGGTCTACTTGGAATAGTCCTCCGCTCTTCCTCAGTAGCATATTGGACACCTTCCGACCTGAGGGGCTCATCTTCCGGCGTCATATCTTTTAGCCTTTTGGTACTGTTCATGGGATTTTCTTGGCAAGGTTACTGGAGTGGGTTGCCATTTCCTTCTCCAGTGGATCACTTTTAGTCAGAACTCTCTGCTACGACCTGTCCGTCTTGGGTGTCCCTGCACGGCATAGCTCATGGCTTCATTGAGTTACGCAAGCCCCTTCGCCACGACAAGGCAATGATCCATGAAGGAGAAATCAGTGGCCTAGAATAACACAAAAAAAAGTCAGCTGGTTTGTATGAATTGGGCCACTGCATCAATTACATCAGTTCAAATAATCCTGCAGTAGTTCCTGAGGAATAAGACTCCTCTCCCTTTAGTGCAAGCATCTACCTTAGGGGAGACAGACCAGACTGTCGCTTTCCCCCTTCCAGGTCCAGCTAAGTATCACCTCTCACCTGGTTTTCCCCACCAAACCCTGGAAAGGTGAGTCAGGGCAACCAAACTGTTTAGCTAATCACAAGCCAGACGCTTCATAAGATGGACTTTGTCATTCAAGCCGGAGGGGTAAGCAGCCTGCATCCCCGAGCCACACACCCTATTGGGATTGGCTCTGGGTCCCTCTTGGATTCTTGCTTTTCACATCGGATCCCTAATCTAACCCTAGTCCCACATCTACCCCAAAGGTGGCTAAATCGGGCTAAATTAACACCACCTTGCAAAGCAACAGTCTGGGGTAAGGGAAGAAATTTACCGCCAACTGCCAATCAGGTGGGAAGCCAAAAATGCCTCCCTCTCAGGCAAGTCCAAAGCAGTAGTCCGAGGTGGGGCGCAAACGGCATGGACTGACAGACTCGGAATTTGAGTCCCGGTGGCCAAGGGCCCAAAGCAAAGGAGGAATCAAGGGTGGTCAGCCACAAGATTTTCAGGACCCTGGACAACTCCTAGGCTGAAGACAATATACTGTATTGCCCAAGCACTGTCCGAAAGCCATAGGAGACAAGACAGCTTGTTGGTATGAATTGGGGCACTTTATTGATGGCATCAGTTCATAGAAGGAAGTTCCTGACTAATCAGAGTCCTTCCCTTTAGTGCTGGCACCTACCCTGGGGGAGACAGATTCAACTTCACCTCCCCACCATACCACCAGAACCACGTTAAGATGGTGGGCATAGAGGTGGTCTCAGGGATGGAGTCTTCTGAAGCATTGTGGTCCTATGTATTTGGATCATGATGCTGACTCCTGGCCCCTAGTTTTGCAGGCAGAAGTTCCCCAAATTCAATCATTGGCATCTCCCAATACTAGGGATGAGAAAGGTTTTCCAGCATCTCTCTCTCTCTCTCTCTCTCTCTCTCTCTCTCTCTCTCTCTCTCTCTCTCTCTCTCTCTCTCTCTCTCTCTCTCTCTCTGTTGAACAGAACAAGCATTATTCAATAATACTGAACATTATTTAACACTGAACAGAACAAGCGTTATTTAATAAATCTAAGAGTGCCTCTGAGCATGTCCAGAGTGTGGTTCTTCTGATCATACAGTGATAAAGATTCTTTCCTTATTTATCAATTCAATTCATATCCTTCTCTTTTTTCTTTGACATGTGAGTTGGTCCCTAGGTGGCGTCTGATCCACTGACCGGATTCAGATTTCCTTCCTTTCAGCAGGGTGGCTACATCTGGTGCTTTCAGACAACAGTTGCAATAAAAAAATAAAACGACGTCTTTAAAAACACGGATGAATTCCACAAAGTGGCCTGTGGTCTGCAGTAGGGCCAGTGAAATAATGGAGGTGGTCTTCATGACATGAGAAGTAAGTTCCCAAAACTAAAGTCCGAAGAAAGTGGGATTAGGGACATCATGGTCATAAGAAGCTCAGTAGAACGCACTTAGTTTAGGGAACAGCTTATGATATGACTTTTCTGTTCAATTGGTGATGGTGAATCTCTCTGTTATTCTGATTTCTGTAGCCCTTTTCCAATTTGTTTAGCTGAGGTTTGTCCCTAGAGCCCTAGTAGAAATGAGGAAAAGGGAAGGGGGAAGAGAACGAAAAGAGGGAGAGGGACCATGGAGGGAAGAGTGCAAGGGGAAGGAGGCAAAATCTGTCACACAGTCTGAAAATAGACACAATTTATGTATGTTTAAGCATCTCTGTCTGCATCCTTCTTTCCAGGGAAAAGATACCAAACTCTTCTTCTACTTAGCTCATGATGTCAGTGTTAGGCTAGCAAGGTTTGGGGTTCATCCATCTGATATGTTGGAGTCAGCAGGACTGGCCCATGCCTGGTGCCCAATGCTGCCCCCCGTATCCGATGATGTGCCAACCTCTGCTCCTCTCGTGTTCAGACTCAGTGCTCTCTGCTCCTCCACATTTCCTCTTCCTTTCTGTCCCCCTCTTTCTTTTCCAATCCATAGAGTGGAAAGAGGAGGAGAAGCAGTGGATGGGCACCCCCTGTCAATCTGCTACCTGAGGCAACAGCTTCAGTTGGCCTCATGAATGGGCCGGCTGTAGGAGTTGGAAACACCTCCAGGCTGCCTTCTTCCCTGGCTTAGCAGGAGATTTCTGGAAGACTCAATCACTGCTATGATGCTTACATTATGATGGAGTCTCCTCCATACATTAGTTCCTTCATTTTAGACGTATGAACTATATCCCTGTAAGCTTTGAATGCCACTTTCCTTTGACTCCCTCCCTGGTAAGGATTTAGAGGGATTATCTAATCTGTTCTAAGATAGGTAGGTAAGTCTATCAGTGACTATTAGCTACAAACCTCCATGTGCAGAAGAAGTTATCCATGAATGTCAATTGCTTTGGGGGGGGGGCATCTAGAAAGCTGGATTTCTTGGATCTATGGTCTAAAAAGCTTTTCTGAGGTTCCCAATTTCTCGGTAACAATAGAGTGTACGTTAACTGGTGCTTACATTTGTTGTGATTTTCTGTTGCAAGTAACTATGAACTGCTTCAGATTCTCCATTTACTGTCTGACTAGTTGCACTGCAGTGCTGCCGCCCATATAATGGCCAGAACCGGTACTGCATCTCATCAGTGCTGGAGACCTGAGGAACCAACAGAGCTCTGGCTAGCTTCATGTAACAGTTGCTACATGCTTGGTTCCTCATTCTGAGCATTGCTGACAGGGAATTCTGGGTAAAACCTGTGGTGTCCTTAGCCCTGGCTCTGAGTAAGAGAATGGGCTTTTTTTAAAGAAAAATACTGGTCTTTGGGGCGTCTGATGTTGTTACCACCACAGGATCCAATGTACCCTGCAAATCCAAATGTCCCCTTATTTTGCCAGCCACGAACGGGTTTCAGTGTTATATTTTTAGAAAAAATGCATAAATTCAATACAATTGAATTCTTACACGCTTGTTTCCCTTCCAGCTACGTTTGTCCCACCCAAGGAAATGAGGTGCTCACTTTTTCCATGTTTGGCCAGCATTTCTCTGTTTTTGTGTTCTTTGGGGTCATGATAACACAATGACTTACTAAACTATTGATTTCGTCAAAGAAAGACAGATAGGCATCAAATTTCATAATGCAGCATAGGTTTTAATAGGTGAAAGAAGATAAAAGCGGCCAGCTTGAGATCATTGGTCAGTTTTCAACAACAGTGGCTCACAGATCATGCACAGATATGATCAAACCCCCTCCCATAACGTTTGTCGCAAATCAAATAAATAGTATTGAAAACAATATGTCCAATGTCCATTCAAAGAAATGGAATCTTATTTTGTGGTTTGGTGAACTTTTCATGCTCCTTTTTTGAACCAGTTGAGACTGAATATAATTGTAGCCTTGTTTACAATTCCTCCCCTTTGTGATGTTGTAGATAGTTGGAGTGATGACAGTTGTAACATTTAAGGGAGGTCTTTGAATGTCGGCAAGACCTTCTCTTCCACTGCTAGTGTTTTATTCAGTGAACCGCTTTGCAAGCGCACCACCAAAAGGTTGTTGGACGGCATGCGTGGATTGCGTCATGCGCAACTGGAAGAGAACCAACTGTGGCTGACGATTCTCAGTTGAACAGTGACCCATGTCAGTTGAACAGCATGATGTTGGGATCACTGTGGGGTGATAGAAAAATGCAATCTTTGTGAGAACCGATCCACACATGCAATTAAATCTCTTGATTGTGTGAAGTGTCCGTTAGGGGTGTATTGTATCCTCGATGGGTCATAGGATTAATAATCCTCAGGCGGCGAAACCCTTTAGCGAAGTGTATAGACTGAAGATGTAGCAGAAGGCAAAGTATGTCAGAAAAGATGCTGAGTTCTCATGACCCCGTTGCACTTATTAAGCTGGTGCTACGAGTTCTCAACATTCCCGGAATGAAAGCCCATATAGAAGCTGAGACACGCAGATGTTCCGTGGCTGATCCTCACGTCTTGGTGTACACGTGAGATTTCTCGGTATTTCATCTGGGTTTAATAATAGCTATTGTAGCTATAGCTGCGGTTGAAGAACGATGGCCTGGAATAGAGGTTTGCCAGGCTGGTTGAGACAGAGGAACCTCCGGAAGGGAGAGATGCAAAGCTGTCGCATCCGCGGCTCCTGACGCACGGATTGTGTTGCTCGATGCAGAATGGCTTATCGGGACAATACAGAGCTGGTCCCGGGATGCAGATGCAGAAGGGGGGTGGCTGGATTGTCACTGTGGATGCTGGGCAGGAAGCATAGCATTGATTTCCAGACATCTTGATGGGATGGTGATGTACCTGGAACAACAGAACAGGGGGAGAGATGAATACATTGCTTTACTTGATCAATGTCACCTGAAGTCGTGCTCTGGGCGTCCTCACCTTTGGAAGTTAGGTGAGGGGCTACCAGGGGCATGGATTCTTCATTGTGCTGGAGGTGCCCCCAACTATGGAAAACTGTTGGACAAGACCGCAGGTCCCTCTGATCCAGTATCCCACCTCCCACGATGGTTAACTACAGAAGATACTTCCAGGAATCTCTCCAACAGGGCACGAAGGTGAGGGCCTCGGCTTGATCATCTTCAAACAACTAGTACCCAAATGTACTCAAAGGTAGACTCCATTTGTCAGTGATGCCCGATGTGTAATAATCAGTAATAGGCCTTTCTTCCTTAAGTTTGTCTATAACAATGCCTCAGTACAAATACATAAGAAGAGCCTGCTAGATCAGGCCAAAATTCATCTTGTCCAGAACCTGCTCCCCAGAACGGTCAACCAGATGCTATTGGATGGCCCCCAAGTAAGGTTTCAAAAGACAATAGCCTCCCCTCTTGTTTGCTGCCCCAGCAACTCATATCCAAAGGTAGAGTGCCTCTGTACATGGAGGTTCCATTCGTAACTATCCTGCTGGATCATAGCAAAGGTCTTTTGCCCAACCACATTCCTCCAAGAAGCCAACAAGCTGGATGGCAAGGTAATAGGCCTCACACACCCAATGATCTCACTCACTCAGTGATCTTCGAATGCAATCTCTGGCATTCAGAGATCACTGAACATGGAGGTTCTATATCACCACCATGGCTAGTTCCATATTTTAATTATGCATTCTATTATTTGATCTATGTTGAACATCTACATTCAAGTTGTTTTCTCCTGGATACCAGAAAAAGCTGCTTCGCTTCCTCCAGCTCTAATGGGAAATAATTGCATCATAGCATATGCAGATGATTGTTTATCCTGCCGGGGCCTGTTACCACAACTGCTTTGCGGTTTAGTCTTTGTTTCAGTCTGCTGTAAGCCATCTCTGAGATACTAGGATCAAAAGGCAGGAGGAATGTCTTTGAAATAAATGAAGACACGTATTTGGTCATAGACTGTAGGGACGAACAGAACCTCTTTGATGAACGTCTTCTAGAAATTGGTATCCTTGCCCTTGAAAAATGCTCAGATTTTTTTCCCTTGGGAGGAACCCTGACATTTGTTTTGAATGTCCCTTTTCAACATTTTGGGGGCAACCCCCACTTTAAGAAAGTCCCTGTTGGAGATATCCAGCCAAGAGACCACCAATGGCTCTGCGGAGCAAGCGGCCCGTCCGGATAGACGGAAAGATGGGACGGACGTGCCGCAGGACCATCAAGGTCGGATGTGGATGGTACAACGTGGCTTGAGGGGCCTATTTAGACCCCAACCATTACAAAATCAAGGGAGAAGAGATCAGAAAGCATAAGAGAAGAGAAGGCTCCTCCTCCTTGGGGAGGAGCCACAGGGAATAGTAGGTCAAGCCCAGGCAGAAGAACAATTGCGTAGATGGCTTCCAGGAAACAAGGGGAGGACTTCTCTGCCTGAAATGCACAAGTCTGAAGAATCTGGGCAGTATAGTGGCCACAACCGAGACAGTTCAGGCCACTTCCAACCAGAAGGGATGCTGATGAGATTGGCCCTCCTACCCCCTAACTTTAACGTGGGAGTTCTTCCAGAACTTCCCGAGGGGATCTAGGGTGAGACACCACACTTACAGATGTCCATCACCCACAATGCCTGAATGGCATTTTAAAAATAAGAATGGACAGATCTGTCCATGGCAAGACTTTTAGAGGAAGGAGGTGTACAGATGTCCTCAGCATCAAAGCAAAGGCATCCCTCCTAATGTCCCTCGATAATGCCAAAGAGGAACCAAGCTGCACAAGAGAGGGTGTCCACAACAGCAGGGCCGGCCCAAGGCCTCCTGATGCCTGAGGGGGGGGGATGCCAAATGCTGCCCCTCCATACCCAGTGATGTGCCAGCCTCTGCTTGCCCCACTCTCCAATGTTCTGGCTCAGCACACTCCCCCCCCCCCCCGTGCCTCAGATCAGGGCACCCTCCACCCTTATATTCAGGTTTGGAAAACCCTAAGAAATGGATGATCAGGTTTCCTGTACATTACTGTTTGCAGCTGGGGAGAAATATGAGCCTCTTCAGTAACAGGGTAACTAAATTAATAATGAGGGCTATTAAAAATAACTCTAGTTCCCTGCAAAAACAATGTGAATTACAGGTAATGTTTCCATAACTCCCGCCAACAACAGCTAAAGGCATTTTGCTCTCACCTTACCAAGGCAAGTTCTTTCTGCAATGGAAATCTACCCAGCCTGCCCAAATATTTCTCATAACCTTGCTGATATTTTAAAATCTTTTTTTATTAACTATAAATGTAACTTTAAATTTAGATTTTTATTAGCTTTGTATCTCAGGGTGAAATGTTGGATTTGTCAGCAATTAAAATCTTCTGGAATGAAATCATCTGGCAAGCTAATCGTTAAACTCTTCCTTAACTGATGGGCATCGATTCCCCCAACAACAACAACTGGCCAACAATCAACATCAGGAATTGTATTCCCAAGGGATGTTAGTCACCACCAAGCACTGTTGAAATCTACAAGCCAAGTTAGCTGTGACAAGTTCCATTCATTTTCATGGGATCTTTTCATCTCGATCAACTTTTGCTGGATTCAACCCTCTAGGTGTGTGTCGGTTTTCAAGATTTTGACTACCCCAAAGTCTTCAGAGCCAGTTGCTTATGTAAACCTCAGTGACCTTGGGCCAGTCTCTCTCTCTCTCTCTCTCTCTCTCTCTCTCTCTCTCTCTCTCTCTCTCTCTCTCTCCACCTACCTCACAGGGTTGTTGTGAGGACAAAAGGAGGAGAGGAACTATGTACACCACCCTGAACTCCTTGGAGGAAGGGTGGTATAAAAATGTGAAAAAGAAATAAACCAATTGAGCAACCAACCATCTGAGAAGCTCACTTCCTCGTACCAATAGTTAAAATCAATATATAAACGTAAACGTCTATCTAGATAGGCAAAACGAGTTTATCTTCTCAGTAGAACAAATAGTCCACTGTGAATTCAAGTGTTTTTTCTATCCAAGTTTTGACAAGAAAAAATCCATGCCAGCAAATCTGTGGTGTCTCCATGTTTTTAACTCATGCAGAAATGTGCGTATATTTTCATTTTCAATGTTTCCAGCAAAGGGCAACATGGTTTGTGAGTTCTCTGAAACTATTTGAACAAATGGTCTGATCCATATGAAGTTGAATTGTATCAAGATGGGTTTTTTGACTGTTGGTAAAAAAAAGAGAATCCCTAAAATCAAAGATTCTAATCTTTTCTCTCTTATACATGTCAAGACTCCATGCATGTTAGAGAATTGACTTGCAAAGACCTTTTTTTCACAATTACTATTTAACAGTCCCTCTTTTTTTGGCAATAGGTAGCGACAGATGTCCACCATTTGCATAAACTTAATTGTGTTTACAGCCGAAGTGTTGCATGATCCATGTATAACAGAACAGATGGACTGATTATAGTTGTGTGAAAAAAGTAATCGCCACTGAGAAGAGCAATTCCGTCACTTATGTAAAGTGGATACAAGAAATGTGCCCGAGGACATCCTTGTTTCACTTCTCTGTTTATGGAAACACAATTAAGTAGTGAACCAGAAAAAAATGTTCTAACTTTCAAGTTGGTATTTGTCTACTGAGCCTTCTTCAGATTGCCAGAACTCTTGCCAGCAGTCGGAGAGGTGATCCACTATTAATTCCTGGTCTCTGTCTCATGTCAAAAACTATCTTTGAGTCAATGAAGTCTCCAGACAGGTGAGTCTTCTCCACCTTTCCGTATTTCTAACTCAAATGGGCAAGTACAGCACAATCGGGGTGGTAGAGTCAGTCGATTTAGATCTCTGAAAATATGTGGTTGTGCTTGGTCCAACCTGCTGCTTTGTGGAGCAAATATCTGGTGTGGAATTTGGCCAAAATGTCAGTCAAGCTTAGACGCCCATAACTGGATTAAAAGTTTGCTCCTTTCTTGAAAATTGTCATCATGATACCGGCATTCAACCAACCTGTTGTCAAATTGATAGAACTGACAAGGTTAGGAATACCTGGTGTACCATCAAGACGAGAGTTGCATTCAAACATCGTGGAAGTGCATCTTTACCACGAACTCATTTATTTACCAGTCACGAGAGGACATTTTCCGCCTCCAGTTCTCACGTATTGCAAGTGAAATCATTGACAACTAATACTTGCCATTGTCAGCTCTATTACCTCGCTTCTTAAAAAATGTCACAAAATGCCAGACTTATTCAACTTTTTTTTTTTGCATTGGCCATCATGAGATGACATAAGACATTAACTCATTTGAAAAAAATAAAGTTCTTAGCTTGAACAGTAAAATCCAAAGAATAACATGAATACTTGTGAGATGCTTCCTTTCTTCCTACCTTTTCATTTTTGGAAAACAATTTCTTATAAGTCTTCTTCAATCAGATTTGTATTGATCTTCTAAATTGTCAGATGTAACCTAACTCTTAATCTGATCCCGCATAGGTCACACTTAATTTCCATTCATCATATATTTTCCGTTCACCACCTTTCTCCATTTCTTCTCTTCTTTTCCTTCCTCTACCTTTTTCTCCCTTCCTCTCTTTCTCCTCCCCTATCTCACATAAGAACAGCAGAAGAGCCATGCTGGATCAGAGTCAAGACCCATGTAGCCCAGTATCCTGTTTCCAGCATTGGCCAAGCAAGATGACCCTAGAAAATCCACATATAAGAGATGGAAGCATACTTCTCTCCTGCCATTGCACCCTTGTAACTGGTGTTCAGAGGCTCACTGTCTCTGAACCTAGAGGTAGCAAAGAGCTGTCATGACTAATAGCCAGTGATAAAACTCTGGTCCTCCATGAAGTTGCCTCTAAACTAGGCCCCCTTGTCACATCTTCTGGCTGCAAATTCCACAGATGTGTGAATTTCCCTCCCCTCCATCTCTTGCCTTTTTCTAAAAGATATCCTAAACCAATAAAAGAACATGATTGTGATCCACCTTGACCCAAGATATCTCTCAACCCACCAACTGAAGACCAATGGTCTAGATGGTCCATTGCTCTGACAGTATAAAACGGCTTGCAATATTTCAATAAGACTTCTTATTTCATCATCTACTGGCTGAAAAGAGATGGGAACCAAAGGACCCGGCAGCTGCAATTTCCGTCCTTTGTCTACAAACAGGCTGAGAATATGACAAAGTCTCGTCCACTGTTCCAAGGATACAACCCATAGCAACATTCCCAAGAGAGGCTTACCGAGTTCCTCACACGAGCAGGAGTCCGTCGCAAGCTATAGTTTGCAGGTGCCTAAAGCCCAGCTTTTTATACAGTTCTTGGGTGCCCTTAAGCAAATGAGCCATCCTCTACAGTTTGGAAAAAAAACACTGTTCTATTGCCACATATAAAAATAATTACATCCTTGATGGTGATTATCAAAATGCCATGGATGATAATCTCCCTGATCATGTTTATGAGTTTCTGTTGCATTCGTCAATCCTGCATTTTAGTGCACTACACCCTAATATTTGAGTTTATTTCAAAATGCTGCTGGTCTGATTTGTCTGCCAGATGGTTCGAATGGATGGACATAGAAATGTAGGTTGGGAGCCCCTTCGAGAAGCTGAACCTGCACCATCAGAAGAACTTAAGGCTCTTCGCTCAATGTAGCATCACATATTGTGAGTCCCCAGCCCCTAAAATATACATAGTAATGATGGAACCTGCTTGGGTTGCCTTCAGCCTAATTCCATGTTCTGGAGGTGCCTTCAACGTTGTTAACTTTTGACAGGATGTGGGAGCAGGGAGGATTAAGTTGACTTTGAGTTCTTCACCAAAGTGAGCAGTTAAGACTTTAATCCTGGGAGAGAAACCTATATTTTGGGCACTCCCAAAAGGTCAGTTGCTTCAGATTCATACTGTTGAAGGTGGTCAAATGGATCCAACTGGTAATAATGGAAATGCCATGTTTTCCCCTTGGTTTGATTTCTAGACCGACGAACTCACGTACCATCAGTAGGACACCACTGACAATATTTAGGTGGATATGCAAAAATTCCTCTTTCTTCTTCTCCTATACTTTCTATACCCATTTCCTGAACTCAATTTTAATCTGTTTCATCATCTCTACGTTCATTCATCCAATGGATGGTCGGTCGGTCGGTCGGTCGGTCGGTCGGTCGGTCGGTCGGTCGGTCGGTCGGTCGGTCGGTCTTTCTTTCTTTCTTTCTTTCTTTCTTTCTTTCTTTCTTTCTTTCTTTCTTTCTTTCTTTCTTTCTTTCTTTCTTAAGTTGATTGCTCTGGTAGACATCTACCAGATTCAAGCTTTTATGTCTTTTCATAAATTGAGTAGGTGAAGGTGGATGGGAAGGGGATGGTGATTTATACAGATTATCTGTTATTTTATCATTTCTAGCCTTCGTAAGATGAATACAGTAATTCAGTGCAATTGTTATGATCACTTTCATGATTAGTATAACGACATAGAAAGGATTTTGAGAAAGCCAGCTAGGCCGCAATCCTTTGCACACATGAGGGAGAAGTCCCATTGAAGAGGGTGGAACTTACTCCTGAGTAAATACATCCAGGGTTAGCGTTGTAAGAGTCATGTGGTGTAGTGGTTAGTGTGTTGAGTAAAGCCTGGGGGGATCTATTTGGCCCTTAAGAATTGTGGGTGAACTTGGATCAAATGGTCCCTCTCAGCTCAACCCCACCTCACATGGTTGTTGTGAAGATGAAACTGGAGGAAGAACCATGCATGTTGTCGTTAAGGGTGTTAAGTAAAGACTGTTGCGCTGTGAACTACTACACTTGATAACATTGAACCAATCAGGCTGCAATCCTATACACCCTTCCCTGACAGTAAGTCCCATTGAATACAATGGAACTTACTCCTGAGTAAACATGCATATGATTACACTGCATAACACAAACACTGTTTATATTTATTTCTAAATGTTTCTTAGACAATTCAGAGGCACCAATTCCAATAGTATTCTCTTTTTGTTTGTTTGTTTGTTTGTTTGTTGGTATCATCAAACGTTTTTTAGTTACCTTACGTTTTGTGCCAGTATCGAAACACTGTCATTCACCTTTACACCAGTGTAAACATGGCCACCACAAGTGGTTGTAAGCTCTTCCTGAGTAGCGCCCATTGTGGATGAACTATTGATGTTATGCCTAAAATAGCGGCATGTTTGAAATCCTCACACCAAGATTAATATACAGTCAGACCTCGCTATCCGCAGGGACCTGTTTCGGATCCCCTCCCCCAAGGATATCGAAGATCCACATATACCTGGGTCTGCTGAAAAAAAACCCTGTTAAAAGGAAAAAAAGAGTCCCCAAATCACTGTTTTACCTTTAAAAAGCCAAACTGAAAGGTTTTCAAGCTTCCGCGGAGCTTCTCCAGCCTTAGCGACCCACTTCCAGGACCCGCGGTGTAACAAATCCGCGGGTTCCGAGTTGTGAATAAAAAAGGGTCTACCTGTACATCAAAATATTCAACTAAACACAAAATTGTGATATGCTCTTATTCTCTTTCTGTCTAGCCTGGGAGGATAAAATGGGGAGAGGAGAGATTATGTAGGATCCACCTTAAGGTATTTGGAGGAAGTATAGGACAAAAATACCCTAACCAAATAGCAACATATCTGAGAGGGTTTTGACACACTCAAAGCAGAATGGAAAGCTAATCCAGAGGTTCATTTGGGGAGCGTTGAGAAAGCCAATTTCTTAAGCCGCAAGACTGCCTAGTGGTTAGTCATACCTGGTCTGGCAGCGACCAATACCCACAAGTATTCCTAAATAATTACTGTGACTCATATTTCACATCACACCTGAAGGACCACCTTCAATCATATGAACCAGCTGATGACTTATTTTGGTCCATGTGTCCTCACCTTCAGATGTGTCTACTGGCTATAGGGCTTTCTCTGTGTGGCATCCCAATTATGAAAGATGCTTGTTTGGGACCTTCCTTCTTATCTCTCAACCTATTTTATTCTCTCAAACATCTGGTGATTCAGAACATTGTTTTTTTTTTTCTGTCTTGACTTCCTGTTCTGCCACTGCTCAGACTCCAGCTATCTTGTGGGGGTGGCCGGAAGAGTGATTGTTTGCAGGTATATAGATTTTTGTTTTAATCTTCACATATCTATTATGTAAATATATTCATACATCCACATTATCCAATAAGCAGTTTGAGCTCTATTTTTGGAAGGGGGGTGGATGGTGGGGGAGGGTTGCTCACCCCATCAATTTTGGGGGATGTAATGAGGGCAAAACTCTCTACTGGAGCAGGGAAATCAGGGGGCTGCAGTGTAGCATAAAAGCTGCTTCCCCTGACAACGTACGGTACAGTTATTCAGAACCAACTCAAAATAAAGAATCCCACACTATTCCTAACTCAAAAATCTAATTTATTTCAATTGGAACCAGTTCACCAAAATGTTGAAGCTCAGCTAAATGATATATTAGCTTCTCCCCTTCCTTCTGCCCAGAACCAGCTTCTTCCATGATCGCTTTGCTCCATCTTGCATTACTTCTAAGGAGGTAATTGTCATAAGTGCTACTTAGGAGCAGTTGACAATGGAGAATCCTTTCAGCTCTGGGTGTAGAATAGAGAATCCCTTGCGTGGAAGCCACTGAGACATGCAATTGACATTTTTCTGCTAGGCGGTTGTAGCAGCCATCGAAGTTATCTTGTCACAATCTCTTGGCAGTCGTCATTGATCTGGGATCGAGACGTGTAGAACTGGGATCTTGCATAATCCAACTGCTGATGAACATCCCAGATGAAATTTAAGTGTCTCCAGGCAGCACTGTTAATGGCATTCAAACACCCCAAATGTATCAGAAGCTGTACACTTTTCAAATTATAACAGGGATCGCAGGAATCTTAGGCTTACAATGCAAATATGTTCTTTGCTGGAGGTCTGGGGCTGGTTTGAGGACTGGTTGTAGCTTAGTGGTAATATTGCAGAGTGGGAGGAGCAGAAGCTGCCAGATCATTGGGGACGAGGGGGGCAGCATTTGGCATGCCACCTTCAGGAATCCAGAGGTCTTGGGCCGGCCCTGCTTAGTGGCAGGGCCTCTGAGAGGGGGGTTAAGGGGGTATTTGTACCCGGGCCCAGGGTGAAAAATGGGTCAAAAAAGGGAGCCCTGGAGCAAAAAGGGGGGGCCCAGGAGCCAAATTCATATGTAGGGAAGGGGCCCAAAATAAACTTTGTACCCCCTGATAAAATTCCTCTGAATGGCCCTGCTTAGTGGCAAATGTTTTGCATGAAAAGGACCCTTGAATTCATTTCTGGAATGATTAATTAAAAGCTCTGAGGGTAGCTAAGATAGGAGGAAGGAAAACCCTGCCCCCTGTTCTAAGATCCTAGAACGCTACTGCCAGTCAGAGTTTGACCAAACTGGCTTAGACGGGGCAGTGGTCTGACTCAGGAAGGCAGCGTCTTCTATTGCACGAAAACGGATGGATAATTTGCTTTTGAGACGTAGGCATTAGTTGTCGTGGTTGGGATTCAAGGGTTGTAAATCATGCCAAATTGTTTACTGTGTTGAAACTGGTATGTTCTGTGCTCCTCCTGAATTAATTTTTTATCACTGTCATCTTATTCAGTTTATAGCGTTTATAGTGTGCAAATAACGTTACATTAAAAAGGGTGTGTTGTCACGAAAAGTAAGAATGTAGTGGGTGAAGCATAGAAGAATCTGGATACAAACCCAAAAGTCTAGCATTCCAGAACAAACCAGATCTTTCCATGAAGCCCACAGTTAGGGCAGGAAGACAAGATCCTTTTCCCATAGTTTGTCCTTAGCAACTGGTATTCAAGGTAGACTACTACTGTTCATGGAGGAGCTATTGAACAGTTATAAATAGAGCTGTCCTCCCCCATGAATTTGTCCCTTCCTCTTTTGAAGCCTCTGGAAACTCACAGAGTGAGCCTGATGCATGAGCCATGACTTGTTTTCCCCAGAATCCAGCAGACAGGGGTACACTGCGTATGTCCATGGAGGATCCATTTGGCTTCTCATGGTTAACACCCACTCATAGGTATTGTTTATAGACTTTTTAACATCTCTCCTAGTGGCTCTTCCCATGGGTTGTGGTGAGGAATCCCACAACGTCATTATGTGCTGTGTGAAGAACTGATTATTGTCTGTCCTCTGAGTCAATGGCAACTCAATTTCAGTAGTTCTCATGCTGTGTGAAAGAATAACAATGACATGTTCTCAATGTACTCATTCACACAATGTTCGTGAACTTGGGCACCTCAAAAAGCATAAGAGTATCCCAAAGACACCCCGATGCCTCTGTGAGGAAACCCACAACCAGGAGCTGACCACAACATTGCGGCACATGGAGGCTGCCACTGTGACACCAGGGTCAAGCTATGAGGTATTCCACATTCATTTGGGGCCTGTGTGCATCATGCACAGTTATGGTTAAAAAGGTAAAGGTGTCCCTTGACATTTAAGTCCAGTCATTAAGACATTTAAGCTGAAGAGCCAGCGCTGTCCGAAGGCGCTTCCATGGTCATGTGGCCAGCATGACAATACGGAACGCTGTTTACCTTCCCGCAAGCGGTACCTATTTATCTACTCGCATTAAAATGCTTTCAAACTGCTAGGTTGGCAGGAACTGGGCCAAGCGACGAGAGCTCACCCCGTTGTGCGGATTCGAACTGCCGAATTTCGATTGACAGCTCACGGTTCAGTGGTTTAACCCACTGCGCCACCCCACAGCCGAATAAAGTGAGGCACCACTGGTTAAAAAGGTGAGCCCTGACAATTATGTCCAGTCGTGTCCGACTCTAGGGTGTGGTGCTCATTCCCATTTCAAAGCCGAAGAGCCAGCGTTGTCTGAAGATGCCTCCGTGGTCATGTGGCCGGCATGACTCTCCTTGCCGTAGCATGCGGCTGGAACACAGAGCGCTGTTTACCTTCCCGCAAGCGGTACCTATTTATCTACTCGCATTGACATGCTTTGGAACTGCTAGGTTGGCAGGAGCTGGCCAAGCAACAAGAGCTCACCCCGTCGCGGATTCGAACTGCCGACCTTTCGATCGACAGGTCATGGTTCAGCGGTTTAACCCACTGCGCCACCCGCTGGCCTGACCACTGGTTACCCCCATCTCAAAAAGTGTATTGCACAGCTGGAAAGAAAAGTCATTCCCCCCCCCCCAAAAAAGGGCAGCTAAAACTATCGGTATTCTGTCCATCTGTCCAGGTTATGTTCCACTCTCACCCGCCTCACCAACTCTTTGGAAACCGTAATAGTAACTGTTTCATTTCCAGTTCATTTCCAAATAATCCTCTATGCCCTATTCGTTGCTGAAGCAGCACCAAAATAAACGAATTAAATGTAACTAAAAAATGGATTAATCATCACAGCGTGTTGCGTTAGCAGGTCGGCTTCCGTTCCTTTGTTGCCTTCTCACTCTACAATCCCTGCGAACCTTGCTTTCCCCCAAGGAGGTTGCTGTTGCCAATGTTCTCGGAAATCATTTTCTAAAGTGGAATTCTGTCTGGTTGATGTTTATGGAAGGCTTGTGCAATACGGTGACGGATAATTGCACCTTCTTGGCACTATCTTGCTTGGTAATTAACATTTGGCAACTGTGGGCCCTGAGCAATTCTGTGAAGTGCCGATTCACAATGTTGACAAACGTTTGGGATGCCTGTTATTATCCGCACGGTTTAAGCAATGGGGTTCCTGTCGTACCTGATGGATTGCGCTCGCAGTGTGGTCTAAGTGAATTGGGCTTATTCACCCAAGTGTGTGGGTCGGTCTGTCGTTCAAATAGGAAGGAGCTCATGGAATGGTTCTGAGTCAACCAGCGCTAGGTTCCATTTTGCTCTCTGCAGAATAGGATCCGGAATGATTTACCTCAAAGTGCGGTTGTTGGGAATGCTATGTCGCTTAGACAAGAAGGTTCCTTGGAATGGGGCTGTTGCTTGGTGGTAGACCCCAATGGGTACAAACTGTTCCAGATTGACAGCCCAACCCTGTGCAACTCTTGCATCGGTGTAACGGTGGATCCACCAGTGTAAGTGCACTTATGCTAGTGTATCTTGCCATACGCCGACGGACGCAGGACGGACACTGGCGTAACCCCCTCGGACACTGCACATGCACAGTTTAGACACAGGATGGACACCATCACAACTCCGCCAGTGCAGGAGGCATTCCACGGGCATCCAAACGCCCCCAGAATGTCTCCTGCACTGGCGGAGTTGCAGCGGAGTCCGAACTGCGCATGCACGGCATTTAAGGGGGGTTACGCCAGTATCCATCCTGCGTCCGTCGGCGTACAGCAAGTTACGCTGGCATAAGTGCACTTACACCAGTGAATCTACTGTTACACTAGTGCAAGACTTACACAGGATTGGGCTGTCAATCCCTGACATTGCTAGGTAAGGCTGAGAAAAACCACTGCAGGTCAGTGGAGACCATACTAAGCTCGCTGGATCCGATGAAGCCACTCTCACCTTGAGCTCTGGAAAGGTGGGGTATACATATTTCAATAATAAATGTCCACATTTTGAACACCAAACTCCAACCAAGATGAATTAAACATGCTCCTTATGTTCCACCCACTTTTCCAAAGCTGTTATTCTTTTGGAAGCAAACAGAGAGGCTTGCTAGCATTGCTGCCAAATTTCAGTAAAGTAAAAGGATGGAGTGAGTTGGAGAGGATTTGTCCCACTTGGGCAAAATGGATGCAACATTTCTAGGGGGTTAGAAATGTTTCCATCAGGGCAGTGGGATTTCTTACCTGGTTGGGTCTCCTAGCCTCTACAAGGGATGATCGATGTCAGGGAACATACAGGGAGAGTGTGTCCCTGTTGGGTCTTCTGGACCCCTCAGTGGCTTTCAGTACAATCAACCATGGTTTGATTTCAGTACAATCAACCATGGCTTTCAGTACAATCAACCATGGTTTGATTTCAGTACAATCAACCATGGTTTGATTTCAGTACAATCAACCATGGTTTGATTTCAGTACAATCAACCATGGTTTGATTTCAGTACAATCAACCATGGTTTGATTTCAGTACAATCAACCATGGCTTGATTTCAGTACAATCAACCATGGCTTTCAGTACAATCAACCATGGTTTGATTTCAGTACAATCAACCATGGCTTTCAGTACAATCAACCATGGTTTGATTTCAGTACAATCAACCATGGCTTTCAGTACAATCAACCATGGTTTGATTTCAGTACAATCAACCATGGCTTTCAGTACAATCAACCATGGTCTGGACCACCTGTTTGGGATGGAGCTGGGGGACACTGTGTTGCAGTGGCTGTGGTCCTTCTTGGAGACTCCAGGAATTGTGTTGTGGGACTTCAAAACAATGCCATGGTCTCTGGCTTATGGTGCTTTGCAGGACTCCATACTCCACCCCTCTGTTGACCATCTACCTGAACTCCATCTCCATCTACCTGAACATTTTGTGGGAGATCTGTTTGGGCTGAAGAGGTAGTGAAAGTCCTGGGCGGATGTTCGAAGTCAGTGAAGGGCTGGACATGGGTGAGCAAACTGAAATGAAATCCAGAGGTTCTTTAGAGGTTCATGGATGGTGTGTCAGCCTGGTATGGATGGCGTTGTGCGCTCCCCTTGGAAGTGATGGAATAATAACCTATTTGGGGTTATCTCCTTTCCCCTCTACACCCACGGGCAGACTTGGCTAGATAAAAACACGAGGCACAGGCTGATTGAAGTTGCAAAAAGAAAGAGAAAATGTTACTCACAGTTTCATGTTCATATTTACACAGCATCTGATTTAGATCAGAGGTTGCTCTAACTTAAAGGATGAAGCCCCCCCCCTAGAGCTGGGGGCTTCCTGCATGAGGTCTGCTGTAAGATGGCTGCTGGGCTGTTGGAGCAGCGTTGGCATCATCCTACCTCGTGGGCATCAGGAGAAGTGACTGAGTGAGAAGGGTGAAGAAGAAGGAAACTGGGTCTGGGGCCACGCCCCTTCCTTAAGACAATGAGGGGTCAAAGACAAGAGGGTCTACCTAGGTGATCAAACAACACACACACACACATACCCAGTGTCCAGCATACGAAATTTGCCCACTTTTCCAACAGGGAGAGCAGGTCCACAGTGCTTCTGGATGTCCAGGTGGCAGCTGGAATGCTTTTGCCCAGCTTTGACTGGTCCACTAACTGCGTCCATTTCATGAGAATACTGCCTTAAAAAAATGCTGGGACCAAGCCAACCCATAGCAAACATGGAATGCAGGTTGTTACCGAGAAACATGACTAGCCTTATCAAAACTTATTTTGATGCTCTCAAATGTAGTTGGATGGTTCTGTTCTCCCAAGTTGGAACTTGACTTCTATCGTGACATTTCCCTCTTTCAACAGACGTCTTGCTCCATGCCTTTTCAGCCTTGCCTGTTGCATGGAGAGATTCCTCACCAACTTTGGAGCCTCAATAAGTATCCATTGCTATTGAGAGCCAGATAACACCCATATCACAGTTTGATTGGCAACCTGTATTTTTTTTTCTCCCTAGGGGTCCCAGGCAAGGATGCCAGGAACTGTCCCCCCTCCAAATATACATGGAGACATTTTTTTTTAAATCTTATGAAAAGTCTTCTTGCTTTCCCTGAAAATCTTTGGATGTTCTGCCCAGCCAGGAACCTCCAAATGTCCTCACAAACTTGATCTGAGAGGCATAGTTCTTTGGGAAAATTTAGCGACAACACTACTGATCAATTGAGAATGCACCTTGGTAATGAATTGGAATTCTCACTTCTTCAGAAGTTCGGTGCGTTCATTGGAACTTCACAATATCTGCAGAACTGGGACAGGGTGTGTTGATTTTGAAGGCACTAGGAGCTGCCTTCACTAACTTAGCTGCTGGGGCATGCAAAGCCAGCTTGCTCTGCCGATTCGCGATTGCATCATAACTGCTTATTAAATGATATTAACTGCATTTGATTGCACCAACAGAGCTGGCTACATTGAGGCTGGGAGGCTTGCTGCTTGGACGGCACACAGATTGAGCCATACGCAATCTTGCTCCAGTACTTGTCTGGCCATGCCCTGTTCTCTGCGCCTCAGAATCTTTTGTACAGATCTCCTGAAACTAATGGCAACCATTGGAGTACAGCAAAGCCGGCTCCATCTTGTTTAATACGCTACCAGTGTTTTTCCAAAAGCAAAACTCAAAACTGAATCGCACGTGTAATATTCGCGGACTTTCAAGGTGCTCAGTAGGATTGAAGAAGGGAAGACGAAAGGGAGAGATGAGAGCAGTCTTCAAGTATCTGAAGGGAGAGCCAGGATGGTGTAGTGGTTTGGGAGTTGAACTTAGACCTGGAAGATCGAAGTTCAAATCCCCGCTCAGCCACAAAGCTTCCTGGGTGACCCTGTGCCAGTCACTATCTCTCAGCCTCACCTACCTCACAGGGTTGTTGTGAGAACAAAAGGGGGGAGGAACCATGTACACCACCTTGAGCTCCTTGGAGGAAGGGTGGTATAAAAATGTGAAAAATAAATAAATAAAATAAAATAAGGGATGTCACACAGGTGAGATGGAGGATCTGCTCACTGTGGTTCCTGAGGTCAGGATGAGAACCAATGGGTTGAATCAACAGGGAAATAGATCTAGGCTAGATAGGAGGAAGAATTTCCCAAATGCAAGAGCTGCCTGGAGCTAGAACAATCTGTTTCGTTCAGTAGCGGACTCTCCCTCATTGGAGGTATTCAAGCAAAGACTGGATGGCCACCTCTAAGGTTCTTGGAAGGGACCTATTGCCACTCCCTTGTACCTGGCATTCAGAGATAGGCTACATCTGAAAGCCAGAGGTTGCATATAATCATCATGGCTTATACAGTAACCTGTGATGGACGTTCCCTCCATCAATTTGTCCTATCCCCCTTTTGAAGGCATCTAGGCCTGCTGCCACCACCAAAATCAAGCATCCACCACATCAGAAGGTCCCAAAGAGCAAAAAAGAAGCAGGGATGTGCAGAAGAGCCTCTGGGCTTGGTACAAACACCGAGAACATGGCACTCTGTTTGGCCAACAATGGTTGAACTTTCTCCTGCCTGAGGTCTAGCTCATAGTTCATAGTTGCAACTCTGTGGCTGGGTTGCCCAGGGTTGTCCTGGGCTGGCAGCCTACAGTCCCTGACTTGCCCTGATTGAGACTTCCTGATATAGCAGGAAGTAGGTTGGGTGAAAGTTCATCTCCCATACAACCAGGAAGGGATTTCCATCGAGGTCACACTACTGAGTGAAGTGGGTTTGTCCATTCCTTCTCTGGCAGCCTGGTGAGCCCTTTTGCCAACTCCGTCAATCAGTCGCACCCCTTTACATCAGGCTCCACCCCTTTACATCAGGCTCCGCCCCTTGACCTAGAAAGCAGCAACACTGGTTCCACCCTCACCCAGTGCCTGAATAAATCTTAAGGCAGGGCTGAGGCCCCATAGCTGGGTTGGTAAGGATGGTGTGGTGCCTGCACCTTCCCCTAGAAAGGAGTGAGCGATGTGTACCAAGACCTCCTGACACCAGAGGCAGCATGACAAATACCGTCCCCTTCCCCAGTGCTGAATCAGCCTCTGCTCCTCCCACTTTCCAATGTTCCAGCTCAGCACTGTCCCCCTCTCCCCATTTCCTCTTCCTCTCTGCCCCCTTGTCGTTTTCCAATCCAATGAGAGGGAGGAGAAGGAGGAGCACTGGAGGCAAGTAGGTTGACAGAGACCCCCCCCCCATCTGCTGCCTGAGGCGACCTCTTCAGCTGGCCTCATGGATGAGCCATGCTGGTGCGCACATTGTTATGGCCCTCTAGATTGGGTAAACTGTGTGCATAATACTTGATTTCAAATTTTTGATCCTGTACATAGAGAGGAACATGCAGACACTACCACCACTCCTGAAATATTTCACTGGTCTTATAGAAACTCATTTGGCTTCCCTTTGGGAAGTCTCAGATGTTTCTCCTGGGGAGGAACCTCATATGTGCTTTGGCTGTCACTTTTTAATACACATAATAAGCACTGCACGTGACGAGTTCAAATTCAGTGATCTCTGTTTAATAAGTACACATTAGAACAGATGCGAGGCTGAGAAACAGGAAATAGCCATCCCCATATGATCAAGATAATGAAGGCATGCATGGATATCATTTCAATAACAACTCAACACCCACAGTCGATGGCCGATTGCCATGTATGTATTTATTAATTCAAGCATTTGCATCCTGTCTGTGGGCCCATGGGGGCGCCCAAGGCTGCGGTTGAAAGATGCACCGGCATCTGTTTCAGCAATTCGATCTGCCTGCCGGTCCCCGCCCTTGTTACCGCGGATCTTTTTTTTTTCTCGTTCTAGTAGCGGTAGCTGCTGTAGCTATACGAGCTGCTTGGGAGAGCCCGTGAGTAGAAACTGGAGCTGCTGAGAGGCATGACGCCTGGACCTCCTCCGACAGCGCAAGGGTTATGCTGCTCGATCTGCATGGGCTGGTCAGGACAGTAGAGAGCAGGCCCTGGGATGGTCAAGACGAAGGGAGGTGGCTGGATGGTCACTGTCGACGCGGGACAGCTAGCGTAGCACTGGTTCATTGCGGCTCCACCACCACGGTTAGCAGCAGCCATCTTTGAAGGTCAAGGAAGGTGGATCTGCAAGAACATGGGGTCAAGGTCATTGTTTTATTTATTCGCTACACAGAGGTGTCATTGGGGTTTGCGTCACCCGGTGCAAGAGCTCATTGCGTCACCCCAGTGGTGTCGCTTTGGGTTGGTGTCACCTGGTGCTGTAACTCATGGTGTCACCCTCATTAACTTTATTTATTTTATAATGTATAACTGTACAGGTCACCCAATAAATTAGTAACCAACAACAACAAAAAAAAAACAGTGGTCAACTTGACGACACTCACACAACTGAATAAGAGTTCTAGAATTAGCTCTCATTCATGGAACTGAGAGCTGACTCATACTAACACCTGATTGGATCCAGGCTGTGTCATAACAACACCTCATTCGCTCTAGGAACAATCAGTCTCATTGATCAGATTTCAGTTATGGAAATCCACTTTTTGTTACATAAGGCAGTTGTGTTTTCTTGTTCTGGTTGTTTGCCCATAACGTTTGGTAGAATACAGATAATTCAACATGGTTTTTTTCATTACATTCTGCATTAAATTATCTTTCCAGTGATGTATGGCTTTATGATATTATTCATAAATACAATTTTTCACACACACCCCAAGGGTGTCACCCGGTGTGGTTCGCACCCCCCACACCCCCTAATGATGCCACTGTCTTTACACACTTTCCACCTGCTCAGCCACTATGCCCTTGACCAGGGGGATTTCATGAGAAGTTTTGCTAGGAGGTGCTAGTGGGTTGATCGGGGTCACCCTGGTCCAGAATGATGGAATTAATGGATTGTCTACTCTATAAATTGGCTTGTATATGAACTGCCCTGATAGACAGGGGGGAAAAGTCTTAGCATATAATGCATCAGTGCTGTACTGTATACTGCTGTTCCTCCATGTTGCTCAGGGTGGTGTATAGTAAATGGCTCCTTCTCTCTTATAATCACAACAACCTGGTAAGGTAGGCTACCAAGGTCACCCACGAAACTCCAAGGTCGAGTAGAGATTTGAAGCCAACCCATTCTGATCCAAATCCAACCCTCGAACCACTACACCACACAACATGCTTCCTAATGGAAACCAGAGGGTCAAGTCACTCTCTGGATTTGGGGGACACTGGTCCTGGACTAGTGGGGGAGAGTAGGGATGGCCCATCCATGGGGTCAACTTAAGCAGGCGCCTCAGGCAGCCCACTTCCTTTCACCGACTCGCCTCCACTGATCCTCCCAGTTCCTGAATTGGAAAAGAAAGAAGGGGACAAAATGAAAGTGTAGAGGAGAGGAGAGCAGAGGGATAGAATGGAGCTGAGGCTGGCATTTCAGTAGGTGAGGAGCGCAGCATTTGGCACATCACTTCCAATGCCAGGAGATCTTGGGCCAGCCCTGAAGGAGAGCATGCTTCTTCATGTGTGAAGGTCAGGTCAGGTATGCATCTCTTTGGGTCACCTCCCACAGGGCTGTTTGCTATGTGCTCATCACATATGTTCTCCCCTGTGTCAAGACTGCCACCACCCACCACCCTGAAGCTCAGACACTAAGATTCAGAAGAGTGGTGCCTGACGTCTTGCTTTGTAGGTCAGGAGGTGGGGCTGATTGGCGCCTGAGGAAAGTTTCCAAGTAAAGCAGGGAAGAGCCTAGATCTCACTGTGGGATCCTGTCTTGCAACATGGTTGGGCAATCGATCAGTGGATACAGCAACTTCCCAGCTTCAATCCCTGGAAAGGCTGGGAAACGGCCCTCTTCTGAAACCTTGGAGAGCGGCTGCCAGTCGGTGTCTGGCTATACTGAGATGGCTGGATGAATAGTCTGACTTCCTATGTTCGTATCAGATTTGACACTTTCTCTGGGAGGCTGTGAGAAGAAGGGTAAGAACTTCGGATTGAACCCTGAGCCCTGGTAGCGGCCACTCTGCTAGCAAACCTGACCTTGGATAGATAGGGTCACAGTTCGCTGGGTCTTCTGTTGCCCAGGGTGGTGACTCGTGATGGAGCCCCCCCCCCCCGAGCACTGGAAGACCCAGAAGTAATTGGCAGTGATGATGTCATTGCCAATTACTTCCTGTTTGTGAGGCCTCTGGCAGTTGTGGGGGGCCTGGAAGGAGAAGGGAAGCTCATTGTGAGAGGGCTGCTGCTGCCACTGCCCCAACCAAGCAGCTGGCGCAAACAACCCCTGGGGAGCACAGGGCAGCGGAGCCGGGGCAGCGGAGCCTGGGGCGGAGCGCACCAGCCGCCTCGCGTTAACTATGCCACTGGTTCACAACCTCCAATGTAAGACACTCTAGCATTCTGGATCACAGTCAGGGCATCCCATCTCCTAGGCCTATTGCCAGCTAGGCAACAACCCCTGTGTTTGAGGTGTGCTGTTGTCAGGTCCCCTGAATCTATCCTACTTTATGTTCCAGGCAGCTTGGTCCTGGTGGTTCGTCATTCAAACTGCCATGCATTTTCAGGCAAAGCAGTGTCTTCAAATCCCCCTCCTGCAACAGTTGTTGCAGAAACCTACATTCACACATGATAATTCAATGACTGTTTCAAGATTCTCCACTTGAGGATGTCGTTGCATGCATAGAACAGGGAGGGGGGCAGGAAATGGGTGCTATCTTACATGGAGAAGATCCCAGATGCATATCTTGGCATCTCCAGCTAAAAGGATCTAGCATAGGGGCGTAAGTCCTTAACTTGAGATCCTGGAGGTTCCTTGACTAGCCCACCATTCAGAAAGGTCCCTAGTTCACTTGTTGAAGGGCCTTCCAGGTTCAGCCATCTGAACATCTCAGCTAGGAAGGAGTAGAGCAGATAAGAGAACACTGGGAGACACCCTGAAACACCTAGAATCACTGCCACAGTGGGAGAGATGGTACAAGGTCACCTTTTGATGATATGACTCATAGTTCAGTGGCAGAGCTTTTGAGGAAGATGCAGAGTTGTCTCCTGTGCACCATCATTTTCAATGAGCTCTACTTGTAGGGCTGTGATGGATCCATGATCTGATCCAGTATAAAGGAGGTTCCCAATGGACCCATAGCTCATTGGCAAAGCTACTGCAGGAGGTCAGAGAATCCGGACATCTCCATAGTTAAGGACCTCAGGAAGCAAGAGCTGAGAAGGATTCCTGCCTGACAATTCCTAAACTCTTGCTCGTCAGAGCAGGCAACACTGGCCCAGCTCAATAGGAAGCTGCCTCGCATGCAAGTAAACAGAGACGGCCGTGCAAGGACATTTTCTCAAGAATCTCAGACATCGCCAGCCCATTTCCAAATTAGGCACCGTGAGTCAATCCCCAAACCTGCCAATGCTTGAAAATTAACTGCTGCAGACAGACACGTGCTAACCACAAGCAAACACCTCCAGGAACTCATGCACATCTCCCCAATCCAGGAGATCCACAGGCCCTCTCAGAACTCAAATGGACTCACCTGGTTCTCTGATGAGCACGAAGGAAGAGAAGTTGTTGAAAGAAGCCTGGAGCATCAGGCTTTTATACCATCTGCCTGGATGCCTCAGGCACATGAAGATTCCCTTGAGGGGGTGGGGAGGGTGACCTTATCGGCTCCCAAGGGTGACACCCCACCTTGCTGTATGGAGGCGACACCCTTTCCGTGATGATCGAATAATCATGAAGAGTTACTTCACTGTCATTAGATGTGTCTCCCAAACTCAGCACAATTTGCACTGAGCACCAGTTGCGCCACACTGGTTGTCAAGCAGGCAACAGAGTCGTCTTGTTGGCATGTTGTGTTGCCGGGGTGATGCATTGGAAGCAGCATTTCTTCATCATCAACTTGTTGTTGGTTGTGGGTTTTTTTGGTTCTGACTGGTGCTTTTGTCACACACTGGAGTTCTCCACAGTGCACAGAAGGATGAGAGAGATGGGAAGCCAAGGAGTAGGGGTGCGTAGCAGGGCAGATCCACACTGGAATCCTTTGCGCCTCCATGTGAATTGAGAGCATGTTGTGAAGGACTCAGAAGTTTACTCAATGGCTCCTCATCGTGATGGCTGTGCTACCTCCAGATCCTGCAGACTCTGAATGGTAGCATAATTGGGCTGACCAGTACCCAGGGCTGCCCCGCCACCTCCTGCGTCATCGCCCTGCCCCCGGCTTACGCTGTCTGCTTGGAACACATTGCATCCCCCCTGCAGACAGCGTAATGCTCCCCTCTGGTTTGGCGCCCAGGGTGGTGGGCCCCACCGCCCCCCAGCTACACCACTGCCTGTGAAAACCAGCTGCTGGGGAGCAATGGTGGGAGAGAAGCATGTAATCTCCTCCTGCTTGTGAGCTTCCCAGAAGCAGCTGGTGAACCATTGTGGGAACGGAATGGTGGGTTAGATGAACCTTGGGCCTGATCCACGAGGGCTCTTCTTATGTCCCTTAAACCCCATTGATTTCAAAGTGACTTATTCTCTAGGAAGTGTGCTTTGGGTTGGAAGGTCCATACTCTAGGACACCCTCTCGGTCCAGGTGTCCTGCCTCCTTTCTTATAGCCCTTTCCAATTAACTGATTATTTCTTGCTGGGGTGGATGGATGTGAGTAGGATGCATAACCTGAAATTATTCATGCCTTCCTTTCATGAAAGCAAAAGTTGATTTTTTTTTAATAGACTGTTTGATCTGGACACAAGACAATCTTTAAGATTTCTTATTCTTCATCTTGCTGGAAATGTTGATCCTGCTTTTCTGCCGCCAAAGGAGTCTTTCAAAGATAAATATTGGCTGAAAAATTCAAATATTCCACAAGAAGACAACGGTCAAGCCAATGATTTAAAAATAAAATTGCACTGACAGTCGCACGATTTAATTATTCCATGTTCTGGGAGGGGCACCTTTCGAACACAAACAAGCAACTTGTCACTTGCAAATAAACATTATACCTTAGGGCACCTTCCTTCTAATAATTTTCCCATTTGGTACATGCACCATGTAATAATGGTTTTTGGTCTGGCAGAACGCTTCCCAGTTGTAGACTAGTGGTTTCCATTGATTCAGCTATGACCACAGATGTGGCCGTAAGAAACGTCCTGCAGATCCAAGGTCAATTCTAGAACATAAGAAGAGTCCTGCTGGATCAGGCCAAGGGCCCATCTAGTCCAGCTTCCTGTATCTCACAGTGGTCCCACCAGATGCCTCTGGGAGCACAGAAGACAACAAGAGACCTGCATCCTGTTGCCACTCCCTTGCACACCTGCTTTTCAGAAAGAGGCTGCTTCTAAAACCCAGACAACCTCCTTCTTTCCACCATGACCAGCTAGATGACTTTCAGAACTCCAGCAGCAAGGTGTGAAGGGAAACAGCCTGTCTTGAAGCATGCCCCTCTGCAAGTGGTCACTGGCGTCACTACAGGGGGGGGGGGCGGAGCTGTAAGTGCTGCTGAAATCCGAGCCTCCCTTACACAGACGAATGAAGCAGCCCCGCCCCCTCACCCAAGCAGCCGGTCACGGAAGCGAAAACAGGCAGGGAGTCTCCTGCCTGTTGCGTTCGCTTCTCTGAACGGCTCCGAGGGTGAGGGGGCGGGGCTGCTTCGTTCGTCTGTGTAAGGGAGGCTTGGATTTCAGCAGCACTTACAGCTCCGCCCCCCCCTGTAGTGACGCCAGTGCAAGTGGTACTCCCCTGCAAGTGGTACTCCCCTGCAAGTGGTACTTCCCTGCAAGGGGTACTCTGCACCAAACATGGACATTCTATAGAGCAGGGGTGGCCAAACTGTGGCTCCTGAGTCACATGTGATTCTTTGACATATAATGTGCGGCTCTCAGAAATATGTTGACTGAGCTCCATTTTGCATCACAATTAATATAAAAAGGTAAATAAGAATTTTTCAAGCTTTGTAATTATGTTCCAGGTATACACTGAGAGTCCACTGGATTAAAACATAAGTTGAATGCTCATGGTGAGCAAAAACACTTGCAAAACCCCAAAACACTTGCACGATTTCATCTCAGACATCTTGTCTCTCTGATCTGTTTTCTCTTATTGAAGCCTTTCCTTTTTCCTGCATGTTAATCCGTGGAGCAAACGCCTTCCACTGGTATGAGGCCAAGGGATACTGGTTTGGTGGGTCTCTGATGGTTGCTTCATGACCAGGTGTTCTGTAACTACACGTCTCCAGTGAGCACTGTTTACACCAGTGGTTCCCAACATTTTTAGCACCAGGACCCCCTTTTGTAGAATGACAATCTGTCAGGAAACACCCCCCCCCCCAGACCTAGGGCCGGAAGTGATCATGTCATTAAGTAGGAAGTGATGTCATTGTTTTCATTAAATTACACTGTTTAATAAACCACATTTTTAAAGTTATACTCATAAGCCACTGGGGGGGGGAAGGTGTCAGCTAATATTAGAGATGCTAAAAGGCAAGCAGAAAATAACACAAGGTGATCAAACAAGCCCCAAGAGAGCATCAGCCATCTTGGGGGTGGCCATCCAGCAGTGGCGTTTCAACGACCACCTCCCCGCGCCAGAAGTGACATCAACGGCTAAACCGTTTTGGACCTCACCAAGGCGCAGGGTGGGCGGGAGGGTCAAAACCATCACCGCCGCTCGCCGCTCGTGCCAACAGAATGGATCGACTCGTCCTGCCTCTGCCATCCAGCCAACATTCTGCGACCCCCTAGAAATTGCTTTGCAACCCTCATGGGGGTCGTGTAACCCAGGTTGGGAACCACTGTTTTACACAGTGTAAGCTTGTGGTGGTAGGCAGCATCAAGCATTGGCTTTCTGGGTCACCTGGAAGTACTATAACCATTTCTCCATTTTTCTCCATTTCTCTACTATAACCATTTCTCTACAGTGAGTGTTGGCTCATCAGCAGCCAACCAGT
Organism: Plestiodon gilberti rubricaudatus; assembly: GCA_026170595.1. Lineage (NCBI taxonomy): Eukaryota > Metazoa > Chordata > Lepidosauria > Squamata > Scincidae > Plestiodon > Plestiodon gilberti. The sequence continues at coordinate 28,098,564 of JANXHW010000009.1, read as the reverse complement.
TAGGCCCAAGAAGGGGTAGTCCAAGACCTCCACCATGCCACCTGCTGCCCCCCCATACCCAATGATGTCACAGCCTCTGCTCCTCCCACTCTCCAATGCTCTCGCTCAGCACTCTACTCCCCTCCACGTTTCCCCTCTGCCCCCTCTTCCCTTTCCAATCCAAGTACAGAAGTAAAAAGTGAACGATGGAGCAATGGAGGCAAGTAGGCGGACAGAGATGAGCAACCCCCCCCCCATCTGCTGCCTGATGCAACTATTTCAGTTGGCCTCATGGATGGGCCGGCCTTGGGCCCAAGAGCAGAGCATTTTTATATTGGACAGAATTGATTTGTTTTTGGATTTCACGTGGTCTACAATGCCGTTCTCCGATACCTTGATACACAAAAATATTGCTGGGTCATTAAAACCTGCAGAACTGTGGCCCAAATGAATCTCAGAGAGTGTGAGATCCCGATATTGAGAGACAACACTGTATGATGCATCATCGGAAAGAACTGTTTCACAGGGCTCTGTGTCATGCTGTACCTCCCAGCCGAGATTTTCCATGTGGGAAACGCCTCAAATTACAGTAATTAATTGTCCGTTCTGTTTATGAGCGCGAGTTTCTCACAAACCTTGGAATAATAGCGTAGAGGTGTTCACACCCTACAGGTTCTTTTCCTTCAAACACACGGAAGCCACATGAGCTGTAATTTGCCGCTTCCTGGCGCTGAAACAATTAACGTAATTGGACACTTGATCAGAACGATCACTGCTTCCCCGAGCCCTTACTTTAAGCCTTGCAAGAATTCGAGTCGCGTGAAGGTTCGCCGTGCCCGAGACATTTCCCAAATAGCCAATCTCAAAGTGCAAATCAGGAAATAATTGGCTCTAATTCATCTGGGCCATTGTATCTGCCTGATTTTGCCCACAATTCCTTGTAATCGTGTTGTGGAGCTGTGATATTAGACACGTTGGCGCAGTGGGTTAAACCGTTGAACCATGAGCCGTCGATCGAAAGGTCGGCAGTTCGATTCCCGCGACAGGGTGAGCTCTCGTTGCTTGGCCAGCTCCTGCCAACCTAGCAGTTCCAAAGCATGTCAAGGCGAGTAGATAAATAGGTACCGCTTGCGGGAAGGTAAACAGCGCTCCGTGTTCCAGCTGCATTCTACGCGCTGCGGCAAGGAGAGACATGCCGGCCACATGACCACGGAGGCGTCTTCAGACAACGCTGGCTCTTCGGCTTTGAAATGGGGATGAGCACCACACCCTAGAGTCGGACACAGCTGGACTTCACTGTCAGGGGTCACCTTTACCTTTTTTATAGAAGTGGTGCTGCTTGTGCCATTTGCCACAGATTTACAGCACCACGTTTTGTGGTTGCTGGAATGTTTTCTTCGTTTGCTGTTCTCTTTGGATCCCTACAGTGTCTTTCTGCCACAACCGTTCTTGCCACGCACAAAGGACGGTCTCATGCAGACACCACAGCCTACAGTGCCAGAAGGTGATTGGAAAGCCAAGCATAATCCAAACATTCTCAAATGGATTTGTGAGATACTTTTGAGTGTTCTGGAAGCCAAGTCCTATGAGGAATAATAGGACTTTTAAGAGCTTGGCGTGTTTAGTGTGGAGAAGAGACAAGGAAGATGTACAGTATCTGAAGGGCTTAGGCTGTGGTGGCTTAGTGGTTAAGATGCAGACCAGAAGGTCGGTAGGACAGCAGTTCGAGACCCGAGTGTCGCGTGACGGAGTCGGAGTGAGCTCCCATCTCCTGCCAACCTAGCAGTTTGAAAGCAAGAAATTGCAAGTAGATAAATAGGTACCGTTACGGCGGATGGTAACAGTGCTCTGTTAGTCATGCCGGTCACATGACCACAGAAACCTCTTCGGACAGCCCTGGCTCTTCAGCCTTAGAAACGGAGATGAGCACCGCACCCTAGAGTCGGACATGACCGGCTTTCAAGCAGGGGATACCTTTACCTATCTGAATGGCTATCACACAGAAGAAGAGGAGAGATTGCTCTCTGTGGCTCTCAAGGGCAGACAAGAGCCAATGGTTGGAACTACAGAGAACTACATTTAGTTTAGACATGAGGAAGGGTTTCCTCCTGCCCCCTGTCCTGGTGTGTCCAGCGATTTGGGGGGGGGGTAAGAAGGGAGGGAATGAGGCCCTGGGGGAGCTCTGCTCCTGATCAGATTTCCATGGGCTCAGTGGACCAGATACAACGTGTCATATGGTTGGAATGCATCATGTCTGCACTCGAGAGAAGAAACCAAGATAATAAGAAGCCACCTTTTTCTTGGGCAAGATGTTTCCATGAGTCATCCATGTTGGTGTCGTTTGGAAACATGTCCCAATCTCCCACCTAAACCTGATCTTCTGCAAATGCAACCTGATCAGAAAGCTGCTCTGCCCTCTCCCAATGGGCTCGACTGGACACCCTCCTACGTTCGGGTGCATTGTCATCCCAGCCCACATCGTTCACCGGTATGTTGCAGAACATTTCCAATCGCTCACTGGGGAAGTCTTTTTTGATGCGCAGCACTGCCAGCTGTGGGTGCAAGAAAACACTCATCAGTGTGCCTTCTGCTGTGAAAGTAATTTCACAGGAGGCGTCCCCACCCAGTCATGCCACAAACAACTTGGGTTGGATGAGGAACACCGGGCGTCGCAAGGGTGGCTGCTTGGCTGAGACATTCTTTCTCAAAATGTTTCCCTCTGTCTGCCTCATTCATGATATGCAGGCTGCACATACCCCACTATTTCCTGTGCATACCCCTTCATGTAGCTGCTCCCCTCTGCCTTCTCCTTTTCCAGCTCATTCTGCAGGCTCCAGAGCAGAGGGTCATTCCCACAAGGCCCAGCCCTCTCATGGTGACTCAAAACTGTCTTTAAATCTGCGTCGCCACCTTGTGGATAAGAGCATGCAAAGCCGTTGGCATTTGGAGAGCTTCCAATTTCCAGCTGAACCATCGACAAATGATCGCCAGAACTCGCAGGCTGTTTTCAAGACAGGAGAGGAATTGGACAGAGTCGAAGAACCCCTTTTTGACCATTGCTGGTCTTTACTGAGCAATCCCTGGGCTCTTGGGCAATGCAACCCACCTCTCTGTCTCTCTGTGTCCACTCAAAATAGTCCACTGGATCAACGTTCCCTAAACTGTGGGTCACGACCCACTGGTGGATTGCGACTTGATGTGTGGTGGGTCGCAACCTGATGCATGGTGGGTTGCAACCCGATGCGCAGAGTGCCGCAGACTGCGCCGGCTGCAGTGCCACTGGGCTTTATAGGGCACTACCGGAAGTCACAATGCACAGTTTGGGGAAGCTACCAGCAATGCTTTCTGAGGCTTGCCAGGGCACACGAAGTGGGTCACGGGCCTCAGCGCGACCCAGAAGTGGAGTCTGGTAGTGCCCCATAATGCTCTACAGTAGGGGTTCTCAAACTTTGGAGGCCTGGGTACCCCCTATCATGGTCCAAATTTCTGAAGTACCCCTGCTAATTAATTGCTAATTAATTGGATTAATCAATTAATTAATTAACTAATCATTAAATAAAAAGTGCTAAAACAATTATAAATGTGAAAAATGTCTTACTTAACTCTGTGTGTGTGTGTGTGAGAAAGAGAGAGAGAGAGAGAGAGAGAGAGAGAGAGAGAGAGAGTCAGACGGACGGACGGACGGACGGATGGATTGCATTTAAGTTCTAATTAACAAGTAATTAACTACTGATTGATGCTGATAAGGGGAAGGCTCTGGCGTACCCCCTGCCATTGGTCCGTGTATCCCTAGGGGTACACGTGCCACAGGTTGAGAACCCCTGCTCTACAGTGCTGCAGCTGGCGTGGTCCACGGCAAAGTGTGTCATGGAGGTGGGAAGATTGGGAACCACTGCACTAGATGATTCTGTTGCTGAGACAAAGATGAGACGAAGCCCACATGGGGCATATCCCAAAACGCCACTTGGGGAACATTTCAATCTCGAGACCGTCATCTTCACTGACTTCCTTCACTCCAGACCTGCAGCTCCAATTCCCACCCGTGGCATCAATCGATGCCTCACTTCTCCTACCACTCCCCTCCCAGGCAACATCACCCCAAACCTACTGTTTCTTCATGTCGTAACAACCTGATAATGCGGAGTCGTCAGACAGACAACACCTCAAATTACAATAATTAATTAGCTCCTTTCCCATAGTCACCCGTCCCTGGAGTGCATTATGGTCACAAACCCTGCACCGCTGAGATGTTTATCGCTCCCGAAGCTGAAGGGCTGAATCACCAAAATCTGGGCTCGTTGAGGCAACACCCACAGCATGTTTTGAGATTCTGCGCTGGCAATTTGGGAGAACCACCACCACCTCCCAAGACCTCATGCTTGCAGAGTGCCATGCCGTCTAGGAACAGACTTCTAACCACATGTGAGCCTCCAAGTATGTGGGGAAACTGGAAGCTACATTTACATTTTCATAAACGCATTGGACTTGAACATCTGCCAGGGTTGTTTCAGTTTCCTGAAAATCGTGACCAAATACGATAAAAATACATTGCTGATATTCTTCACAAAAAGAAAGCAAAATCCTGAAGTTTATCTTTTGCCTTCAGTGGGTTTCTCCCCCAAAATCAAAGGAAGGTTACTAAAGCAGTAAAAACCACAAGGACTTCTGCAACCCTTAAAGACAGAATATGTTCTTCTGCTGTATGGCTTTCTCTTCTCTTCTCTTCTCTTCTCTTCTCTTCTCTTCTCTTCTCTTCTCTTCTCTCTCTCTCTCTCTCTCTCTCTCTCTCTCTCTCTCTCTCTCTCTCTCTCTCTCTGTGTGTGTGTGTGTGTGTGTGTATGTGTGTGTGTGTGTGACCATGCCCCTTCCACCTGCAGCTTCATGGTTACTTGGAATCAGAATTCCACTGTTCAGTAGAGTTTACTCAGGGCTGGCCCCTCCATGTGGTCAACTGAAGCTGTTGCATCAGGCAGAAGTTTGGTGGGGGAGCACCAATCACTGTCCACCTACATGCCTCCACTTCTTCTCTTTCTATTCCCTGGATTGAAAAAGAAAAGTGTTCCATAGGGCTTACTTCCAGGAAAATGTGTCTAGGATTGCAGCCTTTAACGAGGCAGCCTCTTGGAGTTTGACGTTCAGGGTAACGTTTTCCTTTTCCATCAATGAAGCGGAGAATCTGAGCATTTCTGAGATGGGATTATTGTGCTTACTATATTTGTCAGGAAAGGCACTCTGCACATGCTTAGGAAACAATCACACAAGTACCCCCCTAAACTGCAAGGCCTTAATAGAACCCTGGCAGAGGCTACAGTTGAGACACACCCAATCGTGTGTTACATAATATGTTTTACATAGGAATTTTTGTTCTGTGTTAGTAGGGTGAGGCTATAGGGATCTGGCTGTGGGGAAGAGCTCCTGCACTGAAAAAAATTGCCCCTACACCATTGGATAACATATAGCCATCATGACTAGTAGCCGGTTGGAGACCTGTCCTCCATTAATTTGTTTCACCCCATTTTGAGTCCATGTATGCTAGGGGACATCCATATTGGTTGAAAGTGGAGAGATATTACCCCTCAATGTCTTGGATGAAGCATTTAATATGAGAACATAAGAAGAGCCCTGCAGGATCAAGCCCAGGGCCCACCCAGTCCAGCATCCTGTATCTCACAGTGGCCGACCAGCGCACAAAATATCAAAATATCTGTACCTTGTTGCCGCTCACTTGATTCTGAAATTCAGAGAGAGAGAGAGAGAGAGAGAGAGAGAGAGAGAGAGAGAGAGAGAGAGGCTACCTCTAAAACCAGCAGGTTGCCTACAGCCATCATGGCTTATAGCCTGTGATGTTTCTTTTTCTTCCTTCCATCAATCAATTTGTCCAATCCCCTTTTCAAGGCATCTAGGCCTTCTTGTTGCAAGGAGTTCCACAGATTTGACCAGGCATCTGTTGACAAGTACGGAAAAACAACAGATGATGTCTGTGTCACAAGCTTCCTTCTTCAAAGCATCCTCTTGGAGATTGGGCAAGAGTTGCATGGCAAGGAACGACTTCATTTGCCCCACCACTGTATGTTCTCCATCCAGGGCTTATCCAAAGAGCTGGGCCTGAACTGTGGGAATGTAGCTCCCACCCACACCAGTGCAATTACCTAGAAATTGGGTCACAAATTCCCTGTGCACTGCAAGGTCTGGCTCCCTCTCTTCTCCCTCATAAGAGGATTATAGCGTGCCGAAGGCATGCAATTAAATAAACAGCTCCAGAAGCAACTGCCAGCGCAATGCAGCACACTGCTAGGAATCTAGATTGGTTCTTTGTTCTTTGGTTCTCTTATGGCCCGATCCTATGACTGCCCTGTGGCTGCTGGAACATGTGTTTTTCTGGGGGTGCAAAAGCTGGCCTGCTATCATGCGCTGCTAGGCCACCACGCAAGAAGGCAGCAGCTTCCGAAGTTTGTGGCGGAAGCTCATGTTGCAGGTGGGGAGGGGAAGTAATGGGGCATTTGGGGGAGGAACTGGGGTGTGTGTCAGGGAGGTAAGGGGTGGATCCAGCAGCAGTTACACCTTCCACATCCTATCCCCCATTTTTCAGCCCACCCTGCCCCCTGAATCTCCTAGCACTGATGCCTGCTACAGTATATTGCTGGTGTAGGTCTGAGGAGACCTATATGCCATCAGACCTATAGGCCATACAGAGGTAAGGGGGAAATATTTCCCTAACCTCTTGCAGACCCCCTTATTCCCCCCCACCATGGAATGCAAAGCACACCTCCATGGCACACTTGCTACAGCATGGTGGGGATGTAATTGAGCTGTCAGTCTATGTTGACATTGTTTCAGTGGGAGGGAGACCTGACATCAGCCGGAGACCTTCAACTCATTATTTCCCTGAACTGATCCACCGAAGCCTCCAAGCAGAAGGGAAAGCATCGCTTCCCCTGAAGTCCCACTCAGAGGCTTGGGGGAACTGGTGAAGCGTGATCATTAAGGCTGACCTCCACTGCACGAATTCCGGTGCATCCCAGGAGCGTGCGCAGAGTGCGGAGCTGTGTGGCTTCCTTGTTATTAGATCGCATGGAACACGGGAGAGCTGTGATCTCCCGAGTTCCATTGCAATCGGCCGTGGACCAGGCTCATGATTTTGAGAGGGTGGGACGTGGAGCTAATTATTTGACCAATGGGTTGAGAAGGAGTTTTCAGCCAATCGAAGCACACTTGTGTTTCAACCAATCAGCGTTGAGCTTTATTAGAAGGCGGGACAATCAGGAGGAACTATTTGCATGAAGAAAACTGGTGGAGACCAGGGCAGCTTTTCGGGCGGGGCATCCTGTCCCCTACTCTTGCGCACCTCCAGACACAAGCGCAACAGAATTCATGTGGTGGAGGTCAGCCTTTAGAGGGAGAAACACACTTCCCCACTGCAAGTAAGAGAGGAGATTTCATGGCCCTCAAAGGGGCTCACTCCTTTCCTGCAACACTTGATTCAGGCTACAGTGAACCGTAAGCCGGCTGTGCTCTTTGCAGCAATCAGAACCTTGGGATATTTGTCCAATCATTTTCCTTACCCAGTTTATTTCCATCCCCTCTCCTTTCCTATCACCACAAAACCTCTGGTTCTGGAGTCCTGATTCCCTCTGGGGTAACCACCTGATTTCCATATGTCAATTCCCTCTTCTGTCTCCCATCCATGAAGAAAATGAAGAAGATTGAGATTGAGATTGAGATTGAGATTGAGATTGAGAGAGAGAGAGAGAGAGAGAGAGAACAATGTAAACAAACCTGCACCCCTTCCTTTTTTTCATGCAGCACTGAACAATAATTGAAAATGGGAAGTGGTTTTGAACGTGCCAAATATGATAAGTAGTTTGGGCTCATCATTGCCAGTTATTGCTGAAGATACTCAATGAGTACAGGCACTCCAGACTTACTGGCAACCCTGCACTGATAGAAGAATGCGGAAGTATTTATCTTCTGAACTAGGAAATGTTATGTAGCTATTATGCAATCGGACATCTAGGGTGGTAGCCAATCAGGGTTTGGATATTTCCACAGGTAGTCAATAAGGGTTTGAACACATTCACATGGAGCCTGGAACATTAGAAAGGTGTTGCCTCCACATGTTTCCTGGGTTGGACCAAATGGACTTTGATCTTGTTTGCAAGATTCAACAACAGAGACAAACGTCTGGTTCACATGTGTATGTCTATCAGTTGCTGTCCCAATACAGGTGGGCCCCCATATCCGCTGGGGATATGTTCCAGGCCCCTCCATGGATACTTGAAACCATGGATAAGAGCAAACACCCCCTCCATGGTTTCCTGAGCCCCCCACCCTGCCCCCCTGCAGGCAGGCATGCTTGCCCCCTCCCAGCTCTTATTTTTCTTTCAGCAAGCTTTGTTTCTTCCTTAAAACAGAGAAGCAGCCTCCATTGCAGACAGGTAGAATGAGACTAAGTCCTAGAGAGGCTCTGCAAGGTTTCTGTTAACATTGCAGAACCTCTCTAGGACTTAGTCTCGTTCTACTTGCCTGTAATAAGCAGCCAAAGGCTGCTTCTCCTGTTTCTTTAAGGAAGAAACGAAGCTTACTGGGAAAAAGTAAAAGCCTGGGGGGGGGGGTCCCCACGATCCGTGGATAACTGAAACCATGGATAACGAATCAGTAGATATGGGGGCCCACCTGTATATCGAGTGTTGGCTTATATATGTGAATGAACCATGTCAGAATCAGCACCTCCTGTGGATTGTTTGCAGTGCCTCACATTTTGTGCAGTGCCTCACAAAAAAGTGCATTTTTTTAAATTGAGTCAATTTGCACATTTGACTGAGAGCCATCAAGTGATAATGAGCAGGCGTGCTCTTCAGTGTGAAGGTGTCTTAGACCTGTTTTCTCTAGGCCAAACTGTAAATAAGGGACAAGGAATCCAAGATTCAGTGCTTGCTTACCTGAGAGAGAGAGAGAGAGAGAGAGAGAGAGAGACCCATTGAATTTAGTGCAACTTACTTCTGAGTGAACTTGAATAGGCTTGTGCTGTAAGTATGTAAAGACCAGTACCCAGCATTCTGTCACAAGCCAGTGTGACCAACCAACAGAATGAGGCTGTCCAGCTACAGAGCCAGGTTTGACTCTTAGCAGATCAAGCCACTCAGGAACCAGATTATGCCCCAGAATGCACCTCTAGACTTTCTCCCACATGAGTTGTGCTAGGATCAAAGCCTGCTCCACATTTCTGACACTAGGTGGCCCACCCTTCACCGATTGGGATCCCACCTGTAGTGCAATATGTGTCTCTGCCAAATTCAGAAACACATTTTCCCCTGCCTCAGAGTCATTGCAATGTAAACACCCTCCCTCCAGATGCATCCCTCATGACAGCTATTTTGCCAGCAATGCATTCAAAACAAGGAGACGTTTCATTGGGATGCAACATTTGTTTTAATGTGAAAAACGACAAGAATGAACGCATGACACAACAAGAGCTTTGGAGAAATGATGGTCATAAACATGGAAAGCTTTCTTAGCGCATGGAATATCTCGCACCCTTTCTAACAGTCATGGAATGATGAGCAGCTAGATAGAGGGAAACTCCTTGACATTGCTGCATTCATGCAAAGCCACCCAAGCGTTGTGATTCACCGACACGCGCATGGAAAAATTGACACAAACAAGACATGCATTGCGGCTGAAGCGCATAGGTGCCAGAGCAGTGAGCCTGCTGTGCTTATGTAAGAGACATGGCTAGCAATGCTCAGCTCTTTTGGTAAGTGGTGCCAGTTTCGGATCTGTGTTGCATCTTCTTGGTTCACAATTCTACAACTAATACCGGTAGCTGTTGTAGTAGTACGAGCTGCTTGGTAGGGCCCGGGAGTAGAAGTTGGACAAGTTGGAGCCGTAGCCACTAGCGTACAAGGCAGGGTTGCCTCCGCCTCCACCTCCGACAGCGCAAGGGTTATGCTGCTCGATCTGCATGGGCTGGTCAGGACAGTAGAGTGCAGGTCCTGGGATGTTCAGGACGAATGGAGGGGGTTGGATGGTCACTGTCGACGGAGGGCAGCTGGCATAGCACTGGTTGTTTCCACCACCGGACATCTTGGCGTGTTTGGAGGGCGATCTGGAAGCACAGGAGCGGGACTAGAGTTAAGCTCAAATATTACACGTTTGCAGAATAGAGAATAAACACATTACACGTTTGCAGAATAGAGAATAAACACATTACATGTTTGCAGAATAGAGAATAAACACAAGACTTCTGATATTTATTTTTCACATTTGTATACCCCCTTCTTCCAAGAAGCTCAGGGTGGTGTACATAGTTCCTTCCCTCCTTCTGCCTGCACAACAACCTTGGGAGGTGGGTGAGGCTGACTAGTCCAAGGTCACCCAGGAAGCTTCACGGCTGAGTGGGGATTTGAACCTGGATCTTCCAACATTAGAATCACTACACCAACCTGGCTACACCAGGATATGAACATCTTGTAGGGCCTTAGAGCATATGAAGAAGAGCCCTGCTGGACCAGGTCATCTTATATGGTTTTCTGTTTCTCGCCATGCCCAACAAGGTGTGCCTGGAAAGCTCATCAGCAGGAGATGATGGTATAGCCCTCTCCTGCTGTTGATCCTTCACTGCTGGTATTCAGAGGCACACTGGCCATGATGGAACACAAATGTGACCTTCGCTGTTTCCATAGACTGACTTCTAGGAATGATCAGAAGCCTCCTGAGATATCTGCCAGTCTTATCACCATATGTTTTGCACCTCTTGAAAATCTTGTGATGTGAATTTCAGGGTTCTTCCCAGGAGAAACATCAGAACATTTTCAAAGGAAGGAAACAAAGTTTTAATATGACAAGGGATATTTCTTGTGGGGGAGCCTCCCAAGTTGGCCCCAATTATTACGTTAGGCAAAATTTGGGGGTGTCCTAAACTATATTTGCCCATTACAGATGGGCAGCCCTGGACTGCTACAATCAGTCGTCACTTCCTGCTACAGGCAGTCATCACTTCCTGCTACAACAAGATGTTGATGACCTTGTGGGTCTCTTCCAACTTTATGAGTCTATGATTCTATGACTCCAAAGGAGGATATCAAGTACTGGTGAGAGGAATATGGGTTCCATAGTATAACTAACATTTCACCTCAAATCTCGATAGCACATACGACACGCATAAGTTTGTTCAATCAAATTCAGTATCTGCCCTCTTTCTTTTGGGTCACTGAGTCCTCCCCATCAATGTTCAACAATGATCATTTTGGGGATCCCCATATTCCAATGACACTTCCTTTGTGGCGCATCACTGAACATCTACCTATCTTTGAACTTGGCCTACCCAAATATCCTCCTCTTTATAGCCTTGATCTTAGCCTCCTCTCCTCACGCAATTTCCAGGGATGCACCTTCCAACTGGACGATCTCAAGATGCCTGCTAGCAGAATCTACGCTAACATTTCTTCAAGTCCAAATATAATGACACGGTTTTGCACCCTTTAGGCGCATGTGCCAACGGCTGCCCAAATGGAAGCAATAACCTCCTCAAGAAAGGGTTCCTCTTTGGAAAAGCCCTACAACGCCCTCCCCAAACAAACCCACTGGAGCTTACCAAGTCTCTAAGGGACGAACGTCAGAAGAGAATCATGCTGAAGAGCCCCTGAAAGATGGACTTTTTATATAGACAGCTCCATAGCCTGGAGGGAATGAGGCACTTCTTATGCATTTCCTAATCCCTTGCCACACGGGAGGCACCTCAGTTTGTTGTAAATAGTGATCCTCCCAGTGGGTGATTGCTAGTCGGCTGCCAAAGGAAAAAATGGTCCCTCCCACTTCAGTGACAATTAGTTTCTCTCCAGCAAAGAGACATCATGTCACACCCTGCAGATGTTTTAATTTTACTACTTGAAGGGCAAAAACATTCCTCTCCCTGGTTAACATGTCATCAAATGCTTGGTTGTCGTATCCTCATTTCTTTTTTTGGGTGTGTGTGTGGATTCTAGTGCTTTTTAAGAAAGAAAGAAAAATGCTTTCCCCTGTGTAATCCCTCCCAACATCTCTTGTTCCAATGGGGTAGTACAATTTGAAATAAATAAACAAACAAATCAGTGGAAGTTACCAGGAACATCTCTTTCCATTAAAAACATTTGAAAAACATTCTTTCCATTCAATTCATTTTCAAGGGTTCCATCTGGAGTCTCGCAGTGACCAAGAAGGAGACATGAATTGAAAGCCAGTTTCTGGCCTTCCGTCACACGTTAACGTGACTAAGAAGGGGAATTTCTGTGAAATCCGGTTTCCAGAACTCTGTCACTCTCTTGGGTGACTGGAAAAAAACTGAGTCCAGGATGAACTTATGCAGATGAAATAACAGCTTTGATTTTCCAGCTAGGTTCAGTGGAGTCACTGGGGGAGGAAGTTGAATTTTTCCCTCACTTCAGTGGCGCCACTAAGTTACAAGTTCTCACTGTTTATTTCCTCCATGCTTGGATGGTTGCCATAACTCCTATGGAGTTATGGAAAGGGAAGAATGGTATTTGAGAATGCTGTGGCAATAAGGGAGAAACCAGGAAACAAGATGGGGTTGTCCAGCACACACAGGGATTCTGTGTTCTTGGGAAAGTCCAACATGTCTGTCTGGACACCCCAGCCCTCAAAGGATTCGTCCAATGGTACATCCTTGCCCATCATAAAATAGGTATTTTGCATGTTGAGAAGATAAGGAAGGAAACGTCAATGCACCATTTGGGGGCTGCAAGACATCTCTGTGGGCCCTGCGTAGAGTTACACACTGTGACCCATCTGGGCAGAACTGAGTGTTAAGCAGGAAGCCTGCCTTCCGTACTCTGGTGAGCAACACCTGTAAGCACAAGTAACGGCTCAATCCTGGCTCAATCCTATTAGGCTAATCCGCTGGCGGAACAAGTGTTCCATGCCGCACACTCTCCAGCAGTGCGCGAAGCCGTGTGCTGGCAGAGAGGCAGGAGCAGCCCTGAGTGCAGCAACAGATCGTTAAATGCCCGCCAACCCAGGTAAGCTAGCGGGGGGAGAGGAATGGGGTAGGGGGAGCAGATTGGGTCTGGGAAGGAGGTGGAGTTTGGCGGCAGTGGCATTTGCCGAATCCAAATCCCTTTCCCGGACCTGATCCCCCCCCCAACCTGGATCCACGTGGATTTGCGCCAGTGATTTCACTGGTGCAGGTCCATGTCAGAGGCGTATCAGCAGCGAGTGCTGCCTGGAGCACTCGCTGGGGCAGCGCCGCCTGGGGGGGCGCCTCCCCGGGGGGGGCGGTGCCACTCTGGGGGCGGGAGGTGACCCGGCTTACGCGGGCGCTCCGAGGCCTTCTCCCCCAGCCTCGGAGCCGGAGAAAACCCCGTCAGTCGGATGCCTTCAGAAAGCCCTGGCCACCGGTCGTGGTGGACGCTCCGGGGCTTTCTCTTACCCTTACCCAGAGGAGACCTCCAGGACTGTCCTGCCAAGCAATATGCAATGCAAGTCATTTTAATCCAGCTGCATCAATCTGGGAGGGGGGAGGATACGATTTGGCTGTTAGTTGAAGTTCTTTTCATTTGCAAGCCTTGTTATTCACTGAAACAATCCAACCTGGAAACAATCCAACCTGTCAGATATAGACTGACAACACACACACACACACACACACACAAATGCACAACTGTCTAAAAATAGAGAAGAGAGGGTGAACAATGTCAATGTCAATATAATATGACAGGATAAGACAATTAAATAATAGAAAGAGTATGAGAAATTAACTGAAGAGATCCTTGGGCACTTAGAGTGATATCCTATGCTGGTATAATATCCTTACAGTGGTATAATATCCTAGTGAGAACCCTGCTAGATCAGACCAAAGGGTAGCTGCTGCAGAGAAAATAAATCAGGCAGTTACACCGTTCCATTAAACAGCAAGAGCAGTGTAATATTATGCTACTTTTTTTTTGCCAGTCTGCAGTTGGGATAATTGGCTATGCAATGTTTTCACCGAGGGCAAGTGAGGGCAATTGAGAGTGAAGGCAAGCAAGGGCGATGTCCATAAACATGAACCATTTTGCACACGGCTGCTGAAAAAGAAGCAAGCAGGGGATTGTTCCCCAGCACTCCCCAAAAATGTTCCTGAGGGTGGCCAAACTTATTTAATGTAAGAACCATATGTGATAAACTTCAGGTGTTTGAGACCTGCAAGAGAGATGTTTGAGAGCCACAATATTTAAGAAGTATTTAAATTATTTCTTGTATTTACTCATCATGAACATTAAGCTGAAGTTTTAATCCAGTGGACTCTCAGTTTATGGCCCATAAATAATTACAGAGCTTGAACATTTCTTATTTACCTTTTTATATTAATTGTGATGCAAAAAGGAGCTCAGCCAACATATTTCCATATTGACATTGTATGTCAAAGAGCTGCATGTGGCTCAGGAGCCACAGTTTGGCCACCCCTGATATACTGTATATATTTCTCCTGGGCAGGAGAAGAACAAGAAACAGTCAAGTGCCATGTCAAATGCATTGAGATGCCTTAGTTCAGAGTTCATCGTTTCGATTTTGCTGGTTTTGTTGTTGTTGTTGAAATAAGGAGGAACAATCTTAATAACACGAAAGTGGGATGGCATTAAGAGGAATGATTTCCAAATCTGAAGCAAAACAAGTTAGCGAGTGACTCCCGATCATTGCAGAGCTTCCGGAGCCAGCTAAATAAGAAAACCTCTTAACGAAGGATTAGGAATAATTCCCTATATTTAAAGAGAGGATTAGATGAGGAGGCTTGTCGATGAAAACGGCTTCAAAGCGGAGCTCATATTGCATCTGAAAGAACCGTGGACATCAGGTTCTTTCCTGTCTCCATCCTTTCCGCCTCTTCAGTTGCCGCCACCATCGTCATGGAGGAATATGGGATCCCACCAATGCCTACATTTCCAATGGTCTCATTTGACACCTCTAGAAAGTAAGAATATCAAAGCAGCCCTGCTGGGTGAGTCCAAAAGTCTGTCTCATTTCCTACAGTGGTCCACCACGTGCATCAATGGAATTCCACAAACAACAGGCTTCTTTGGTTCTCTGTCTCAAATCAAGTGGTGTTCCCAGGTGAAGTGCATCTAAATCTGGAGGCTCCATTACTTTTTGGGGGGGGGGGTATATATTTGTATTTTATTAATATAATATTAAACATAAAAACAATACATTTTTCGGAGGGTTATAGCAAGCGCGAAGCAAGACATTCTACTAGCATACTATTCACTCTTTTCTACATATAATATCCAACTAAGCTAAAATATCACCGTCATTCTATTCATTAAATCCGCATATCATCACATCGTTCTTCTCCCTCTCTTTAAACAAATCAATAAATGGTTTCCAATTTTTCACAAAAAAGTTAACTGACTTTTCCTTAATTAAAATTGTAAGTTTATCCATTTCAGCATCATCCAAAACTTTCAACCACCAATCTTCCAGCGAAGGTATCTCTGAATTCTTCCAATATTGTGCATATAAAATTCTTGCTGCACTCATCATATATAAAAACAAAGTTTGAAATTTTTCACCTACATGATCATCCCTCATACCTAGGCTTACCAGATCTCCAACTGGGACAGAGTGCTAGACCTTTAGGAGAAGGAATGTGGGCAGGTGTAGCTTGTTAAGTCCTAGAGCACAGTCCTAGGCATGTCTACTCAGAAGCAAGCCCCACTGAACACAATGGAAGGCAATTCTGGTTCTAACTGGGTGGTAGATACTTTGTGTGCAGAAGACCCCAGATACAATCTCTGGCATCTCTAAAAACAGATTGTGTTCAGCGGGATTGTGCTCTAAGGTTTAACAAGCCTAGGATTGTGCTCTAAGGTTCTTCTATCATCTGTTACTCAACCTTGTAATTAGAGATGCCAGAGATTGTATCTGGGGTCTTCTGCACACAAAGTATCTACCACCCAGTTAGAACCAGAATTGCCTTCCATGACTTTGGTCGCAGGTGACACTTGGCCAAAGTTCTGATCGTCATCAACGAGCACCACAAATCAAAAGACTGCATCTGTCTCACCATCTCAGGGAGATTTCTACAACTCACACATTTGTGGTTTGCCACAGACTCATCCACAATCCTGAGGTTGTCTTTCTTTCGGCATTCTCTAAAAGCCAACACCAGGCTCTCTGCTCCATCGATCTCCATGAAGACCACACAAGAAGACGGTGCAGTCAAAAGGACGGAAATGGCGCAACGGATTGGATTAGCAATGAAATGTGATCTTGGAGCCAAACTCCAGAAAGGAACCTACACTCCTCTCTCTCTCTCTCTCTCTCTCTCTCTCTCTCTCTCTCTCTCTCTCTCTCTCTCTGTGTGTGTGTGTGTGTGTGTGTGTGTGTGTGTGAGAGAGAGAGAGAGAGAGAGAGAGAGAGAGAGAGAGAGAGAGAGAGAGACTTCTTTTCTCATGTTTCATTGGAAGCGAATATCCCCAACTATGGGAACAGTGCACACTTAAAACAAGGTTCAGACATGTTTCACTTGCACAACTCTCAACTGGGAAAATGTGGGAAATTGAGAAGAGCCTGGGGATCTCTGCCAAAACTACAGCTTCCAGAACTCTCCAGGAGGTGATCCATGGAACCAATTGTGTTGCCTATTAACCCATAAGAGCTGCAGAACAGTGAGATCAGTATCTACTGGAATGGTCGAATATTGTTCCTTAGTTATTTCCAAGGAAAGCATGTGGATTTCTTTAATTACATGATATTTGGTCCTAGGACCCCTTTGATACGACGGCCTCTAACTACCAAGTTGTTGTGTCAGCAGTCACAATCTCTTTACTATGCGTGGACTCCACCCTCTTTCCGAGCCTACTGAGAGCAGGAGAACCCAACCCAGAATCTAGATATGTGTCACAACCCTGCAAAATTAATTGCCTGGCTCCATGAAACTGGTGACTAATTTGCTTATTGATCACTCCAGATGTTTTCTGTAAGAAGGCAACAAAGGGAGGGGTGGTTGGAGACCAAAATATTTGGAAGTCAAACCTCTGGAGCACAATATGGAGTCCCTTTCAGCAATTAGTTGGACTATTGTTTGGTTTGACTCGACGTGTCATCTGCTGAATCTTTCATCAGCTCTGCGGTGTGGAAAATATTCTGATTCAAAGACCAGTTGTACTGGAGGAACCATTCCCTGTACTGGATAGAACCACAGAATCCCTTGTTGTGCCCTGGTCTAAAACAGGGGTTCTCAACCTCAGCGGCACAGCGTACCACCGGGAGTAAGTACTGATGGTTCCTTCCTGATGGTTCCTTCCATCAGCACTTCCTGGTACTGATGGTTCCTTCCATCAGCACTTCCTGGTTTTTGCCATGCTGGAAGCCAGTAAAGGCAAGGAAAGGGACTTGGGTGTGCCTTTTCCAGCCCTGGAAACCTGTGTGCTTGATCTCTGCAGAGCTCAAGCCGTCATGCTCTGCAGAGCTCAAGGGTTCCAGCGCAGGGGAGGTGTGGATGCCCTAGTGGCCGCCATCTTGGCAGCCAGGGGCCCGTGTACCACTGACCGATGGTCTGCGTACCACTAGTAGTATGTGTACCACTGTTTGAGAACGCCTGGTCAAAAGCCATACATGATGCCGAGCCATAAGTCCAGTACGGGATCCTCCTTTATCCATTTTGATGTCAAATATCTGATATTTGACATCATGAGGGCATTTGTTATTAGTGGGGGCAGGAGAAAATGGTGATAACGAAATAAAAACACATAACACCGCTTTCTGCAAAAATTCTGAGAAAAAATAATAAAATAAAACAAAACCATGTAATTCTGCATCATTCTTCATCTGCTGACACTGTACAACCTATACCACCCACCTAGAACACTTTTTAAAGCACTTATGATTGATGGAAGAAAATTGGAATAAAACATAACTTTCTGCTAGTTCATTTTGGTTAAACACCAAAATCCGTGGTGGTGGTGGGGGAGAAGCATTTTATCTCATGTTTAGTTATTAGACATCCAGCTTTTGATATCTCAAATCCAATAGATTCAAGGGAAGGAAGGAAATCCTCCCTCCTGTCCAGTATGTGCCCACAAAAAGCCCTTGGGAAATGTAGTTTCCCTAAGGGCTACTAACATCATTATGGCAGAAAAAAATGTTGTAGGGACATAATTTCCAGTTCCTCAACTGTAACAGGATTGGATCATCTTTCACGGGATTATGGTCACAAAAACAAAACACAGTCTCCAAATGTTAAAAAAGTATAATTTAAAATGACTTCAAAAGTTTCTTTAAAATGCAATGTATGCAATAAAATTACTTCAAAAGTTTCTTTCAAAATACAATAAAAACACTTTAAAACAAACGGCATGACGTTTCATTCATGTTCTATGAATATCTTCAGATGCTGACAGCCTGGCAGGCAAAGAGATGGGGTTCCTCAACTGTTCTATCTGATTATGAACATCTAAACTTGCCTCAAACCTATTCTCAAGGAATGTCGCTTGTCTCTCCACTCTTCTATCCCAACCTGTGAATGTCATTCCATCATTTTCAAAGGACATCTGCTCCAAAGGTCATCTGCTCCCTCCAACCTCACCCCCTTTCCTCTGTTATTGCCCCTGTTATTGCCCCTTGGAACTGTGCATGCCAGACTCCCAGTGTGTTGCACTATGGGGGGGGCGCCCTCCCTGTACGGCCGGTACACCGATAGTGGCACAGCTGGAGACCTGACGGAAGGGTGTGGTTGAGCTCTGATGACTTAATGAAGGCATTTGGCAGAGACAATAGCCAACGCCAAGAATAATCGTTGTGGCATCCTCCTAGTAGCCACCTGATGATTTCACCTTGTGTAAACAGAGGACTATAAACATGAAGACCCGTCATGGGGCAGGTCGGGATCGCCACATTTGAGCCACCCATTCATTGTGGTGGGGATCATCAACGTCTAGCCACCCATTCATTTCACAGGGGGAGATTGAAGCTGTTGTGTAGTTGGGAAACTGCTCTTGTTGCCGTCCATTCCTCCTCCCCTCCCCCAATCGAGATATCATAGTTCCTTGGCTGCAGACCACTGGCATTGCTGCAGGGGGGAGCTCTAAGTTCCGCTGCGGTCCGGTCCTCCATTACACCGGCGCACGAAGTGGCCCCGCCCCCTCGCCTTTGGAGCCATTCAAGCTGGTGAAAGCAACACGCAAGAGACTCCCTGTGAGTTGCTTTCACTGCCTTGAATGGCTCCGAAGGCGAGGGGGCGGGGCCGCTTCGTGCACCGGTGTAATGGAGGGTCGGACCGCAGTGGAACTTAGTGCTCCGCCCCCCTGCAGCGATGCCAGTGCTGCAGACAATTATACTAAACCCACCTCCAAGGTGCTCATGCTTATATTTAGAGTCTGGACTTTTTTTAAAAATCGCTTTCTTACTCCTTTTCTTGATGACAAATCTTCCTGGTGCACAAAGTCTGTTGAGAAACTTCCACTGGTTCACCATGTCTCAGCAAGGGCTTGACAGCGGTGAGGTTTCACGATTGTGCTACACCTCTGTCATTCAAGCTGAATTGACCTTGACAGCACTGGATGGCATAAGGCCTAAGTTTAATTAACATAAGAACATAAGAAGAGCCCTGCTGGATCAGGCCAAAAGCCCATCTAGTCCAGCTTCCTGTGTCACACAGTGGCCCCACCAGATGCCTCAGGGAGCACACGAGACAACAAGATACCTGTGTCCAGTCGCCACTCCCTTGCACCTGGCCCCTGTTATTGCCCCTAGGTATCTGCCCTTAGGTTTCTGAAGGCATCCACCTTCCATGTGGATCTGCCTGTCCTGTAATATCTTTGAAGGAGGCTCTCATGTGGGTTTAATTGCCATCAGCGAGCATCAGCCTGTGGAAGGGCCTTCTCTGTGGCGCTCCCCTGCCTTGTGGAACACCCCGCCACTAGACGTCCAGCTAGCCTCCTCTCTGCATCTCTTTCACCACCACTTGAAATCCTGAATTTTTTTGCAAGGCCTTCATCGATTTCTTATAATGTTTCCTTCCTTAAAACAACAGCATCAACAAAAAAACTTTCTTGCTTAGATTGTTTTGTTCTTTTGTCATTTTTGATTGTTGTGTATTGGTTTTATACCGTACACACTTTTTCATAGCATTTTAAAATATAATGCAATGAAAAAGTGCAAATATTCATTACTTTTAAAAGTCGTATCCCATACAATCTCTCTCTCTCTCTCTCTCTCTCTCTCACACACACACACACACACACACGCACACACACGCACGCACACACACACACACACACACACACACACACACAGAGTTGCATGGAATATAACTTTTTAAAATAATAAACACCAGAAGACGTCCACAGACAAAACGTTGTGTGTTTGTGATTTGTTTTTAATTCAGTTTCTCATACGTTTTAATCTTGCTCCACTGGATTGTAACATGTTTTTAACTGCTTTAAAATACAATTATTTTACATGGCATCTAAACCCGTGTTTCCTATTTCTTGTAAAATTGTTGCTGGCCATGAAAGCTTCTGCTCTTTATTAATAAATAAATGTTTGCACTTTTCAATATTTTCGAGCCACCTTGTGCCGGTTTTATATTTTGAAAAGGCGGGATGGAAACTACTGAAACAAAATACAACGATCAGCCAGCTTACTTTCTGTAAGGAAACGTAACTTTCTTGCTGTCAGTAACGATGCATCTCATGTGCTGCTACAAAGATCTCAGGGCTAACCAAGAAATGCCGTAAATATTCGTGGGGCCAAGATGGCGAGACAAACAGTGGAGCATAAAGAGAGGGTTCTCAGACACTTTTGAAACAGCTCAGAGATTAGTGAAAATATTTTTAAAAAGAGGGGGGGGGTCTTTACTTATTTCTGAACCAATATGAATTCAGTTGACTCACCCAGGTATCTCCTCTCTATCACAATCCCCCAATTGTCCCGCTCCGTATTGGACGGTATCCCCACCGTTCCAGAGACCGTGTACAAGTAGCATCGACTTTTCTGAAGGGCTATAACACTTGAGAAATACTGTGCATGGAACACTGCACATGAATACTGTGCACAACACTGAATATGGAAGAAAGGGGGTATAGTGGAAGGGAGGATAATTCTTCCTCATGTTGGATGGATATATCCAAGTTGGAGGAAGGTTTGGTGGTTATCATGCTCACCTTGGAGTTGAGGCCAACACTGAGTCCTGAGAAACATTTGAGAAATACTGCACATGGAACACTGCGCATGAATACTGTGCCCAACACTGTACATGGAAGAAAGGGGATATAGTGGGAGGGAGGACGAGAGGAGAATTCTTCCTCTTCTTGGATGGACATCCAAGTTGGAGGAAGGTTTGGTGGTTATAATGCTCACTTTCGAGTTGAGGCCAACCCCGCCCCCCGTTCCCCCCCACACACACACCAAGACTCTCAATTTCTGTAACAGTCTCTGTAACATCACCCTAGTGGCACTGCTGTTAGTATCAAAATTACCGTATTGTCCCGAGTATAAGATGCACCTGATTATAAGACGCACCCTTAAAGTTTGGTGCTATTAAAAAAATCACTGGCATTAAATTGCAACAGCCTGATTATAAGACGCACCTCTAGTTTAAAAACTTAAATTAGGAGAAAAAAGTGAGTCTTATACTCAGACCAATACGGTAATTGGTCTTTGGGAGGGAGCTCTGTAAGGAAGCACTGTTCAGGAAGGAGGGAATAGGGAAAAAGAGCATTCTTAGTTTCATGTTTGCAATAACGGAAGGATCTCCCAATCTTCTGCAACGAGGTGGAACGTGGGCGATACTGTAGGAACCGGCTGATGTTCGGTTTGTGAGTAATCAGGATTTCCCGGACCAGGAAGTCATGAATCTCTGCGGTGGTGAAGCCTGGCAAATGAATCAATCATCTTGGGTTTGACACCTGATGAAGACATGCAAAGGAGTCATCGATGACAGGCCGCCGGAGAAAGCATATAAAAAGCTCTCCCTTCTGCCCCATTCCCAACCGTCTCCTCCTCTTCTGCAGTTCGGTGAACTAGGTAAGTCCAATCCGTGTGTTTGTGAGTATCACACCTGTCCTTTTGCTTCACCTCAGGAGCGTGGGGAAATGGAGCGCCATTTGTGAAGGGTTTCTGCTTCTCCCCCCTTTTTGAATCCAAGTATTTCTTTTTTTTTATTAACCCTTGTTATGTTTCAGGTTCCATCTGCACCCTGAATCTTTCTTCTGCACTTCTTAAGCTTGCTAGGCCCTTCTTAAGCTCTGCACTTCTTAAGCTCTCTAGGGATTCGCTGCACCCAGTATTTATCTGTATCCCTGCTTATAACATTTGCTCCTCCACCCTCTACCCTTTCGCACATATCCCAAGAGTTAATCCTAATATCTTAAATCATTCCACCCTTTCTCCCTCACTGCTTGGTATGCCCAGAACTCCCTCCCAGAATTCCACTCCTGTTGAATCTCTCTTCCTCAAACCCCACCTATTCCGTGGAGCCTTTTCAGCTTAACGTCTCAGACCTCCTCTGTCCCTGATGAGATGTAACCTGGGAAGCTTCCAAATTCCTCCTCATCCCTTGATTTTTGGAGTCCTAAATGCCCTGCTCTTGTTTCTGAAGAGGAACCAGTGCAGTTGTTCTTTTGTTTCCATACCATTATTCAATTTAAAAAATAAAATAAAAAGCATTTTTTTTAAAAAATGGAATATTAGCGTACATGCAATTGACCCAAGATGAGCAATTGAAATGTGAATTGAATTCACAGGTTATAAGTCCTGATGACTGTATGTACTGTAACATCTGGGTTTTGGGGGTAGTCTATCTCTGAATGCAAGGGAGTGGCAACAAGATACAGGTATTGTGTTGTGTGCTCCCAGAGGCATCTGGTGGGCCACAGTGAGATATAGGAAGCTGGACTAGATGGGCCCTTGGACTAGATTGGCCTGATCCAGCCAGGCTCTTTGGATGTTCTTATGACCACAGCTTCTGGTGCACATATGTTTCTCCCCCTCAACATAGCTGACGGGCAAGTGTGCATTGATAAAACACTACAGAAAAGCAATCTTGATGGGACAGGTAGAGTGACATCGAGAGTCACTTTTGTGGGGTGTTTTACCAATGCATAGGAGAGCATGTGCCTCTCCAAAAAAGAAAGTTGATGCCAACATATGTATTGTCACATCAACGTTGCTTGTGGACACCATGTCCCAGTGATCTGAGAAACATCAGTGCTTATAATGAACATTTTTTTTCCTTTTAGATACATCTATCCACCATCCAAAATGTCTTACTCAAATCCTCAGTGCTATGCCAGCTGTCCCCCATCGACGGTGACAATCCAGCCACCCCCCTTCGTCCTGAACATCCCAGGACCCGCCCTTTACTGCCCCGACCAGCCATTTCAGATTCAGCAATACAACCCTTGTGCCACCGGAATTATGAATGGCCCCAATCGGCCAGCTCTGTATTCCAGCGGAGGAATTGGTTCCAGGTACTCGAGCTTCTTTTCTGAGAGTGCAGGGCCTTCTTGCGACTCTTTTGGCTGCAGATATTGAAGCCCGAAGGATGTCCAGGAAACATTGCATAGGATCACGGTCCAGGAGCAAACCATCGAACAGCAAGGAGAAACTCCCGAAAAACCCACCAGCCCAGCGGGGCTACGGTGCTCAGCTCTTCCTCTGAGGGAAGGAATCCTGTGAAACTCAAAAGCATGCATGCTTTGTACCAACTCAACATCATACACTCAACTATCCCAGTCTCCCTACTCTGTCTCTTCGGAGAGATGTCTTGATCACTTGCTTCTTCTGACGGACGGACCTCTTTCCAAAAGAAATATGAGCGTTATCGACACAAAACCTCCATCTTGAATTGACCAGTGACTTCAAAGTCTGAAATCAAACTGACCCTGAAATTAAATATGCATTTCTAAATGGGCCCTGGCTGTCCCATCCAAGTAACAACGATCAATATTGCATTTCAGCCTGTTTGAAACCCATAATCATGTTGCTGTTTATCTCCGATGCCTTTGCAATAAAACCATTCCTGCATCCTATAATGGCAATGTTTGCTTTTGCATTTCTTTGTCTTCTCTGACTTTGACTGGCTGTCTCGTGGGTGGGTCATGGTTTAGGCATAGAGGACAGCTGAAGGATCTGGTGCATGCAGAAGCTGTCCATCTCCATGAGATCCTTCAGCTAGAGACACCAGAAGATGACCTTGGGGAGGGGAGTGTGGAGGGGGAGGGGAGTGCTAAGCTGGGATTTTGGAGAGTGGCACATCATCAGTAAGGGAGGCAGCATTTGGCATGCTGTCTCAGGTGTCAGAAGGTCTTGGGCCAGCCCTTAGGTAGGCTGGAGGGGGGAGGGAGAATGACCCCAAGGTCACCCTATAGATTTCATAGCTGAATAGAGACTTCAACCTGGCTCTTCTCAGACCAACTCTCTAACCACTAAAGCAAAATATTTCTTCACCCGGCGTGGAATTAATCTATGGAACCCCTTGCCACAGGATGTGGTGATGGCACCTGGCCTGGATGTAAGGGGCTTAGACAGATTTATGGAGGAAATGCCATCAGGTTACAAACCATGATGGGAATAAGCAACTACCTGGTTTTAGTAGTAGGCTATCTCTGAATGCCAGGTGCAAGGGAGTGGCGACTGGATACAGGTGACTTGTTGTCTTATGTGCTCCCTGAGGCATCTGGTGGGGCCACTGTGAGATACAAAAAGCTGGACTAGATGGGCTTTTGGCCTGATCCAGCAGGGCTCTTCTGATGTTCTTATGTTCTTACTCCACACTGATGGAACAACTCCATGACAATGGAAAAAAACACACACACACACACACACACACACACACACACACACACACACACACACACACACACACACACACACACACACACACACACACACCGCAAGCTTACTTCCACTGGGAAAAGCAATACTGTACAATTCAAGTCTCAAACAACAAGTTGATGAATGGTGAGGTGGTGGCATTCCTCTGCTCTGCATGCACCCTGTATAATTACGCCATGATTGATCAACATGTCTGTGTGGAAATCCGAGACCCAACACCTGAAATCACCGTGCGATGCTTTGAAAATGGAAATGCTCACCACCCCCTGTCGGGAACTGGGAGATCAGGTTGCCGCCTGCCTCTGGCTCCACCCTGTTGCATTCCGACAGCCTGGATTGCTTGTCGATCATTGCTGTCTTCTCTCTCTCCCCCCCCCTTCACTGCCTGTTGTGTGTCACAGGTCTCACAATGTGCCATGGAGAAGCTGAATGTTGCGCGTGAATGTTGCGCAGTTTGATTCCTGTTCTGCTCTCTTCTGCCCCCCAAATCCCAAGATTTCCCCGATCTGGAAACACAGACACACACAGACATAGACACAGACACAGACACAGACACACACACACACACACGCATGCACGCAGACACACACACACTTCCCCCCCCCCCAAAAAAAAATTTTTTTGGCTATTCATCTGGGTAACCACGTTGCAAAGTAAGCGCATAAATACATCTTTTAATGCAAGTGTCTGGATTGCATCACAATCAGCCCAGAGCTCTGCTTTTTGTGGCTGGCATCACAGAGGTTAAAACAACCTTGCTTTGTGTTTCGTTTAATCCACCAAGGTAACACCCACCCACCCCCTGCTACCCCGCAAACCAGAGGAAGGCATTCTGCTGAAACTCCCCTCACGGCTGCAGTTAACTGGGTACTGAGAATTGCGTGGAGACGTCAGAACTCAAACCCAGCACCTTGTGCAATTCAGGGCATGTGTTCTACCTCTCAGTGATGCCTCATTTGCTGGAAACTGGATCCCGGCATCCAATATTCTAGCCCAATGAGTGCAAAGGGTCATCACTGAGCCCCAGGTGCTTATTTTTCAATGTCATTGCATTAAATGCAACTTAGACTGGACAGGCTGCACATATCCGTTCCTGGGAGTAAGTCCTGCTGAGCACAACGGGCAGGAGGTCTGGCTCAATTGGTAGAGCTGCCGTCTTGTAAGCCTGAAGATCGGTGAATGACCAGTTCAAGACACACCTCTGACAAAAAAAAAAAGCTGTGAAAGCCTCTGTGAGGAGAGATGCCAGCTGCATCGGCCGAGCGTGGGAGGCGACAGCCAGGGAGAGGCCAGACTGCAAAGGATACCATCTGGAATGCAGTTGTTCATGAAAGATTGAACATTTATATTATATATATGATTGTAAAGACCCCCATTAGTGGGGTTGGGAAAGCCTGCCCATGTAAACCGCCTTGGATTAAAGTCAGAGGAGAAATCCAATGACCAAGAAAGGCGGTATATAAATACTGCATATTATATTATTATTATATTACTTCTGAGTAGATATGCCTACGATTACACTGACAGTAGCTGCAATCCTGTGCACGCTTACCTGGGAGTAAGTGGCATTAAACCCAATGACGCTGGCTTCTGAGTAGACATACTTAGGCTTGCATTGGCGATGTGTTAGGTTGTCTGTCTTTTGCTTCAGCTTGGTTCGGCTGCTGCCTCTCGCATGCACATATTCACACTTTGCACCCTGAGGTCCCTTCTTTCCAAAATGCCTGGGTATGGGCTACACATTCATGGCTAGGAATGTCAGGGTGAACGCTAGAGTCAAAGTCTTCTCCCTGAAAAGCTAGTTTGCACGTGTTTTTTTTTTTAAAGTTGCATATCCTGACATGCTACATGTTTAATTGCATATCCTGACATGCTACATGTTTAATTGCAGGGATTTGGGGCAAACGTTCGGGAGCATCCAAACACTGGAGCCTTCCCCACCTCTGCATCTGTGCTCCCAAATGGTGCATCGTGCAAAGCTTGAGGATTGTCATATTTGGCTTGAACTCAAATCTTTGCCTCAGGCAGCCTCGACAAATCGTAGCTTGCTCTCTGCCCGTCCCTTCTTTTCACATTCTCCCAAACACAAGAACAATATATATAAAAAATGCATTTGGGAGTGAGTAAACTTGGTGGACTCAAGAAATAGCTCCCGCATCGGCATACATGAGATCAGTTTTTGTACTTAGCCTAACAAGCTGGGTATCTCTTTCCCAGATACTGTTGCTATAGGCCAGGGAAACTCCAAAATAAACAGCGAGGACTAGAAACCGGGGGGAAATCCTCACTTATTGTTTGGCTGTTTAGGTAGGAGGCAGAACCACGCCTGGAAATAATGATCCCTTCGCTAGTAATTAAAGGCTGCTTTGTTTTCCAATCGTTGTCTTCTATATTTAGGATCACCAGGGTGCCCTGCATAATTGGGCAGTGAAATTCCTCAAACAGATGCACAGCAATTTGGGAGTGCCCCTTCCATTTCAAGGAACCCACAACAGCAACAAAATCAGACCATCGAGGCAAAAGCAAGCCAAGGAACAAACTACAAATTAAGATGCTGCCACCTGAGCGAGGTCCGTGGTGCAACTCGCTCAGAATTGTCTGCACTGCTCGGTGGCAGAACATGCGCTTTGCATGCACAAGGTTCAGCTCCAGCAAGGTTCAGCCCTGGACAGAACCATGAGGCAGTTTCAAAAGCATGAAGAGCTGCTTCCATCATTCAGACTCTCACACACACCCCATGGATAGTTAGGTCTGTCAAACAGCTATGAAAGTGTGAGAGCGAAATAGAACCTCCAGTGTCAGAGGCAGCCTACCTTAATGCTGGAAACAAGCAGCAGGAGAGGGCTGCTGCCTTCACGTCCTCCTTGTGGGCTTCCCAGAAGTTGAGCAGTGGTGTTCAGATATATAATCAGTGACATGATCGGGAGGCAGGCCAAAAGGCACAGTGGGGGCTATTGTCAGTGTGACATTGCAAACAGGAGATGTGCTGAAGTTACTTAATGTACTGAATTGATTTAATTCAGGGAGGGAGTCTGATGTATTCTCTGCTCCCCCCCCCCCCCAGTACGATGGAAAAAGAAAGGAGGACTGGGATTCTCAAAAGCAAGCTTTTAAGAATACTAAGACTTGGCATATCAATCTTGTGCGCTGTCCCCATGTGCTTAACTGTGGCAAAAACTGTACGAGAGCCCCTCCTCCATGCTTGGGAGGAGTACATGCATGCACCAGGTATCCCTTCCTAAGGTGCCTGGGAATCGGGCAATGATGGGTGATAGCTCCTTCACTTACAGACACATGAAACATTTATTGCAGCATTTCTCAAACTGTGGGGACCCACTTGGTGGGTCGCAACCCAATTTCTGGTGGGTCCTGCAGAACCTCCCATGAACACATGGGTGTGTTGGAAAGATCGGAGAACTAATTGCCTCCAGCCCTTGAGTTCATTAACTTGTTTTCAGTTTCCAGGGAAGACTTTCCCCACTGGAGTCTTGGGGCATACCAAAGAATGGAGGTTGCTATTGGGGGGTGGGGGGGAAGTAGCACTAGAACATTTCCTTGTTTGA
Organism: Plestiodon gilberti rubricaudatus; assembly: GCA_026170595.1. Taxonomy (NCBI): domain Eukaryota; kingdom Metazoa; phylum Chordata; class Lepidosauria; order Squamata; family Scincidae; genus Plestiodon; species Plestiodon gilberti. The sequence goes on along the minus strand of JANXHW010000009.1, from coordinate 28,070,212 downwards.
TGAAGCAGGGGGTGGCTTTGTCTGGGTTTCATTGTTGCAACCAGGCAGTACTTGCTGTGTCTACAGTTCCTCTAATTGACATTGGTGAATTGACTTTCCATTTTGGAGTTGTGAGTTATCACACAAACCTACTGGCAACCTCAGTGTGAGCCTGCACCCTTGGAAGTGCTCTTCTGTTGGAAAATGCTGCAAAGACATCCCACACAGTCAGAAGGAAGCAGCTTCTTTGGACTCCCATCTGTCCACTTCTCCCTTCTTCTTCATACTTGTGGTGACCTGGAGGCTCGTATCGGTGACCCGATCTGCTCCTCTTGCGTTAGTATCGGTGGTTGACTCCCAGGCTCCTACTCATGGCTGCTTTTCAGCTTCTATTAGTTGCTAGGTGACTTTCTTCTCTGTGCAAGGCATTATCGCCTCCTATCTCTGCAACTCTAGTTGACTCAATTTGCATCCATGAATTCCTTGTGAAATCTGTAGGCTGCGAGGAGTTGGAAAATGTGAGGAGTGTGAATGTTCCCCCTATCACAGAGTATTCTAGAAGGCAGACCTTTTACACCAGGGATTCTCAACCTGTGGTACGCGTACCCCCAGGGGTACGTGAACCGACAGGCGGGGGTACGCGACTTGCTGTGTCTTATCAGCTGCAAGTCGGCATTGGCTTTTAGTTTTTTTAATTTATAAATTTAAACTCCCGACACCGACTCACAGCCGACTCACAGCTAATAACGCACAGACTCTACACCACCTTACATGTAACGGTCACTGAGAGATCTTCATGGTGGTCTTCTGGCCATGATCTGCTTCCTCTTTAAAAACATCAGAAGGTCCATCCTGGATTAAATCAGATGTGCACCTAGCCCAGTTTCCCCGCAGCTGTTTCTGGGAAATCCATAAGCAGTGTGTGATAGCAGCCCTTCCCCACAAGTGGGATTCGGAGGTAGATTTCCTCTAGAGATGGGTCCCATTCCTAAAAGGTGGTTTAGAAATGCCAGAAAATAAATGCATAAATACATACCAGAAATTTCTCTAACGAAACCAGAATTCAGACAGCATGGGGATGTCGGGCAGAACAAAACAGGGGAACGACCAAGGAGAGAGGCCAGAAGGATTCGCTTGCCTGAGTCGTCAAGTAGGGAAACCAAAAAGAGCTGGCGCACAAAGAACTCTGTCCTTGAAACACAATGGCAGAATTCATTATGGCTGCTTAGTTAATCCTCGTAATAATCCAAACGATGTCGTGACAGCTTTTTTTCCAAGCAAAGTGATTTGTAGCTTGGCATGCGTCCTTAGAAATGTTTGTTTTACGACTCATTCAGAGTGCAGAACTAGGACGCTGGCCAGGAATTTGAGGCCTCCGGAGAGAGCAGTGGGGAGTGGGTTATGCCCCCTGCCCAATGTCGCCATAGTAGAGCAGGGTCTCCACCTCTCCTTGGCCTTCTGGACAGGAGATATGTGACTTTGTCTTACAGATGGAGCAGGTTTCTTGTAAGGTGCTGCCCTCTTCTGGTGATTGAGTTTCTCGATTTTATAGCCCATCGTTTAGCCTCCTAAGTGTGGATGATAAACATTATTATGCTTACCCCTTGGGAAGGGCATTCAGCCCTTGTCACAGGTGTGATCAAAACACTTATCTCGGTAATAACACTTATCTCGGTAATCACCCCTGCTAACTGGGCAAGAGGCACTTTTTCAATTGGTGCTCCTCTTATATTTAGCAGGGGGAAAGTAACTGCTCCCCTTTCACCCCAGCACAGTGTCTTTTCTGGTGGCTGTTTGCTGGTGGTCTTCTGCATCTTTTTTAGATTGTGAGCCCTTTGGGGACAGGGAGCCATTTAATCATTTGATTTTGTCTGTAAAACCGCTTTGTGAACTTTTTGTTGAAAAGCGGTATATAAATACTGTAATAATAATAATAATAATAATAATAATAATAATAATAATAATAATAATAATAATAATAATACGTACATCCCTGTAAGGGACACACAGATATGATTGTATCCTCCAAGTTGCAGTTTAGGGTGGGAGAGGCTGAGGACAACATGAAACTGCCTAAAATCAGGTGGTGGCATTTGAACCAGGGGTTCGCTACCACACAATTCCTAGCCAATACACTACCTTGTTTCAAGTTAGGAATTATGTACAATGCCTGTTCTTTATGGCGGATTTTTGATGAACTGAGAGGAAGAATACCAAGTGTGTGGGGAACATTGAAGAGGAGATTGCACGCTATATGATATCGGTAATTCTAGTTCCTACTAGGCTGGAGTTCAAATCCCACCGCGACCAGGAAGCTCGCTGGGGTGACCTTGGGCCAACTCACCACCAGTCAAGCCAAACCTACCTCACAGGGCTGCTAAGGTACGGTTGTGTGGAGGGGGGAAGAACCATGGAGACCACCGTCAGTACTCTGAGCGAGCAATCCTGAACTCGGAGCCTGGTTTGCTCACCCAACACAGGGGAGGTCATGACAGTTGCATGGTAAGAGTTGCCACACCCCAGGAGTGGTACCTGCTCTGGGATATAATTGCATGTTGCAAATCTCAGTTAACACTAGTTAATCAAATTGTGACCCAAGTTTGAACCCATTTTCTGAGTCCCATCCCCAACTTTTATTTCCTGGTGTTGGCGCAATCCTCCACTGTCCGTTTTTTTAATAACACAATTTTGTACAGAGCATGATCTGTGAGTAGGTTACTAGTTCCTTTATGTCTCTCCCCCTACATAACAGGTGTGCTTTAAGAAAACACTCCAACAAAGTGATCACTGCGAATGTACCAGTGTTTGAGTTACATGGGAGCAAGGGGGCTGCCCTCTTTACTATTTAGGGGCTTTGGGGGATGTGATAAGACTAATAGTGCAATCCTATCCAACTTCCCCCACTGGTGCAGCCAGAGGTGCAGCAAGAACGGGAGGCCCCAGAATGGAAAAGGGATTCAAATCCCCTCCAAAGGGGGATTTAAATCTCCCCTCCCCTCCAAAGCCTCCCGCCTTGCCCTCCCCCACTGGTTACACTGGTGGGGGAAGTTGGATAGGATTGCGCTGTAAATTAGTGAAAGTCTGTGGATGGGGCTTGTGGATTTCATTAAAGTATGCCTCTACCTATTCTCCCATATTTGGATTAGCACCGTGACTGCACCCGGATGAGATTTTTGATGTGTTTTATTGATACAAGAGGTGAATTTGTGTGCACTGTAAGACACTACCAGACGGTAGTGTTGAGGTTCTTTTGTATAGTGACATATAGCTAGATGTTGTAAGCATTCAACCAGGACTGCTCTTCAAAGCTTGAAGATTTGCAAGCAGAATCAAGACAAAAAGAAACCTGGCTGTGAGGGCTCGAGATTTGGTGAGCAGTCAAATCAACCTCTTACAAAAGCTTGAATGAAAAGTCCCTACCACTATTCCTGTCTCTCTCTCTCTCTCTCTCTCTCTCTCTCTCTCTCTCTCTCTCTCTCTCTCTCTCTCTCTCTCTTCCACTTCTCTTGAAGGAAAGCACTTAGTTTTGGGGTGGGGAAGACAGTGATGGGGTGGGCACCCCCAGGCTCTGATGGCACCCTCAATATCCCAGAATTGGTGATGGGGAAAATTGATGCTTTTCCCATTTATATCCCACTTAATCCCCAGGTGGGTCTAAGCACCATTTTTTCACTTGGAAAAATAATACTTTGGGGCCTTTCTGAGAGTTCCCATCAACCACTTGCCAAGGTTTGAGCTTTTGCTTAGGAGTAACACAAAAGCCACTTATCATTCTATGCAACCAGAATGGAACTTGTCTTTACCTGAGTTGCCCAGTAGAACTTTCTTTGTCTTGAAGTATAAGAGGAAATGACGGCAAAGAGGTAATGTTTTGTTTAATGCAGTGAAAGCTTTATTTGGAAAGAGCAGCTCTGTGCAATTCCACAGTTTTGAAGTTTCAGGTCGCACAGAAGTGGAAAATCAGACATTGCTGGTAAACATATACAGTTTTTGGATAAGTATCGACCAAATCATAGAGTAGTACCATGTTGCAACATGGACAATTCTCCTCTGAGTTAAGATTACATCCTTAATCTATTGTGACAGGAACTGACATACAACACAAATGTTCTGAAGAACCTTGAGGTCCCTCAGACGTGGAGAATGTTTCTCAGTGAGAAGATGCATAACAACAGACAGGTTTCCTTGAAAGACATTGTGTCCATTCATCTTCCCTTGCAAGCCTCCACCACTAGGGGGCGTTTTCCAGCACACTCTCAGCTCAAGTGGGGCAACAGGGAGGTTCAAGCAGCCCCACCAGTGACCAACATGAACCAAAAACGCTCTTCAGATGTGTGCAGTAGTTGCTGGTGACAAACAGGTGTTCTGTGACAGATGTGAAACCGTTCCTTGCCTTGAAGATTAGGGAGGTTGAACATCATTGGTTTGAACATAAACAAGGGCTGTACATATTTCCTATTTCTAGAAGCAAGCATCGACAAATGCAGTGGATTTAACATCTTCATTTCTGAGCTTCTGGCTCTTGATATTTCGCTCCGTGGACGGCGACTTTGGGGTTTAGAATCGGCCACAAGTGCCACTTGACTGCACCCTCTGAGAGTAAATGCTTGCGGCATTGGAACCGGAGCTTCGCCCGGCAGAGGCAGACCTATACCCGCCGCGGCTGCCAGCCTCGATACATGGGGTGGGAGCACAAGGGTTGCTTTGCTCGATGCAAACAGGTTGGTCAGGGCAGTAGATGGATGGCCCTGGGATGCTGAGAACAAAAGGTGGTGGTTGGATCGTCACCGTCATCGGAGGGCAGCTGGCAGAGCATGGGTTCCATCCACAAGACATCTTTACCAAATTGGTGTGGGGGGTCTAAAAACGAAAACATCAAGGAGGAGGATGCTCTTATAGTGTGCAAGCGTCAATAAGATATGAATCTCACCGTTCAGTTTTCCAGCAGCACGCAAAAGCACATAGTGCATAGAAAGTGCATGACCATGAATGGGGACTTAATTGTGTGGAACCTTGCACAACAAAACATTAAACAGTAGGAATTTGGTGAAGGCTACATTTCTGGAAGACCATCTACCCATGACTGGACTAATTCCTGCCCACATACAAACAAAATCTTGACCCTCTTCTCCCATTTCCCCAAATGATCTAAATCAAATTTCTTCCCATCTTCCACTTAACATTACACAAGTTTGTGTGTGTGTGTCTCTTAACTCTGTGTGAGCCCCACCACCACCTACTACCAGCTCATATTAACCTGCAGGTGCTGCGCCAAATGGGCAATAATCTGTGACTCAAACATCCCCCTAAGCGATTGGAATATCTCTGGATATTCCGTATCATTCAAGGATAAAACAAACTATTTTTTCCCAAAATTTTGATATGTACCAAACGTACATATGTTCTCTCTTTGTACATTCTCCCAAATTTTGATTTCTATCACCCATTATCAAGAAAAATGGGTTGGTTAGACCTTTCCCCTCATCTGGATAGCTATTTTTGATTCGAGCAACAGCAACAGCAACAGCAACAAAATGTTGGTTAGTTAGTAAGCCTGCTTCAAAGATTCACAAGTTTTAGCTCCGAAAATTGAGATCACACTTAGAGAAAAGTCATTGCGCTCCTGCACTTTTATCGCAGCAACACTTACCGGATTCTTAAGTGAAGTGATTCTCAATAGAAGCGTCTCGGTCTCGAGGGAAGCTGATGGTGTCTATCGGTCTCCTTCGGCTTTTTATACCCTTTCTGAAGCTGTCGACTGAATACATTTTATTTTCATAAGGTCCCAGTTAATTGCTAACTACATATTTCCCTCCCGTTAACACCCAAATTGTTTTAAGGGGTGATGTCATTGTTAGTAAAGCTTCTTTCTCATTCACTCGTGTCCAGCCCCATAAGTGGGATCCTCCCTTTGCAAATTCCTAGGGAATCAACTGGTTTGGGGTAGGGCTGAGTTGAAACTCGGGGTATTCATTCTTTTTTTGGCGTGAATGAAAGTCACCTTGAATGGAATCCATTCAATTCCATTCTAGTCTCTTCTACGGTGAATGCAATGTGATCTAAATGGGGATTTTATTGGTCCACGTGGGGGAACTCCCTAATCACGCTCATTCAATTATGTTGTATTAAGTAGTGACTGCCATGTTGTCATAGTGATGGCCATTGTTTTCAACCTTCATGCTCCTGGCAATAAGCTAGTACAGTTGCTCAAGTAGGGATGGATGAAACTCTCTATTCCCTTGCATCTATCACATAGTTTCCTTTGATTTCCATTAAAAATCCTCTTTCATGGTGTGACAAGAGAGGGATGTTCCTTCCTTTCCTATGCAAATAACGGCATGTACGTCTTTGCCCAGGTAGTAAAGGTAAAGGTTCCCCTTGCTAGAAAGCTAGTTATTACCGGCTCTAGGTGCAGTGCTCATCTCCATTTCAAAGCCGAAGAGCCAGTGCTGTTCGAGACGCTTCCATGGTCATATGGCCGGCGTGAACGCTGTTACCTTCCCACCACAGCGGTACCGATTTATCTACTTGCAATTTCTTGCTTTCGAACTGCTAGGTTGGCAGGAGCTGGGATAGACAGGAGCTCACTCTGTCACGCGGCACTCGGGTCTCGAACTGCTGACCTGCCTACCTTCCAGTCTGCAGTTCAGTGTCTTAACCACTGAGCCACAGCGGCACCCAGGTACCCTACCAGAAAACACATGAGACGAGGTGACTTGGAATGAAAACGGGGCAAGTTAACATGAAACAAATCAGTAAATGACTGCAAAGGGTCCTGACTAGGATACTCCAGCACCGGGGGGGGGGGGTTTCGCTACGGTTTGTGAAATCGGGGGAGAAACCTCATGGTATCACCCTCATGGACCTCCTTCCATACCAGACCACATGATATGGAGGTCTCCTGGGATCCCCGCGTGAGTCGTGGCAGGGATTGGGAAACATTTAGACCCACTTTCTATCAGTGGTGCATTTTCTATCAGTGGTGCGTAGAATAGAAAGTTTTGGTGTCACCCTCCGTGGTTCGCATTCCCCCCCCCCAGTGATGCCCCTGTCAACCACTTAAGTGTAGGCACCTGACCTGGAGGAGACAGATAATCTACCCAGACCCCCTTGGGTAAAACCACCCTGGCTCCCAGTCCCCTCATTTCCACCCAGAGTCCCCTCATTTCAATGAGTGAAACGTTTCTGGCATTTTTGTATGAACAAGTGAAAATGTTGTGGCATTTTCATATTCAAACAAATGCCTAGCCCGCAACACCGCAGATATGACAATTGTTGAAAAGAAGCAGGTCTGGATAATCTATGCTGCAATACTGCACCTGGAGATGCGAGAATTGAAGAGAGAGAACAGGAAAATGTCGTGAAATATAAAGATTTGCATACTGTGGTTGAATGCCTATGGCAGAAAAAGGCTAAAATTGTACCAATTGTTCCCGGTGCTCTAGGCGCAGTAATACAGAAAGCAGTCTTACTTGGAACACCACACACATATTATGAAAATGTCTGTGAACGTTCCAGGTCTTTGGGAAGGGCTCGATACTTGGTAGGCTGAATCCAGCCACCAACATCAGGCAGGCTGTGCATATTTTTTTTTTCACATGGAAATAAACTCAACAGCGATCTAGTAGCAGAATGATTAACTGTTATAAAAGGCTGCTCACTCTTAGAGAACCCCCCAAAAGTTCTTCAACACATTCTCAATGAATTTAGCAATTAAAAGACAACAAAGTTGGGAGAAGAGCAAACTTCCTTCAGGTTGGAATTCCAAAGTCTTGGCAACACCCATAAAAGGGCCTGTTCCAGGGAAATGGGGGTTATTTCAAGCAATGAGTGGATCTGAAGTTCTCCCTAAAATCACTTCGCAAATGCTTCTTCCATAGGAATTTCGAGAAGGAGTCAGCACATCACCCAACGTGAGCCAAAGAAGGACAAAGAGTTAGTAAGAATTCCATCATGTCTCCCGACAAATTGGGTGTTATGTGAGGGGGGGGGAATGGTTAGCAATGAGTTACAACATCCTATGAACATCATGGTCTGAGACAACTTGAGGAACAATATAAAAACCCAGAGGAGATGGAGAGACACCATCAGCTCCCCAGACATTGAGACGTTCCTGTAGTCTTCATTGCAGAAGACCAGTAAGTGGCCAAGATACGTTTCAGGCAGAGCGTAAGTAATTTGTTGCATATTTGTTACAAATGTACCTACATTTGTAACCTGAGTGTAAACTTACTTTGTAGCCTAAGTGATATCTGGGTGTTCTTTTCTCACGCCTGCTATTAGTTTATTTTAAAAAAATTAAGCTACCGGCTAGCCTGGAGCTGAATATCTCAACACCACAGTTTTACTTTCTTTCTTTTTTTATGCTGGTTGTGACAGAACTAGAGGATGAAGATCCAGAAAAGGGGGTGTCTAACAGTTGAACTCTTCTTGATGCTGATGTACATCTCAAATTCTGCTGAAACTGAGTTTTGGCTTGATCCACCCTCCTGTGAACCGGCTACAGTGTCATGGGCTGGGCTTAGAGAAACGTCAGTCACGAAATTTTTATGATGAGTATGGATGCCATGAGGGAGTTACCTGAGGCTTCTGGATGGTAGTTTCAGCCTGATCATGGACCACTGGCGTCACTGTAGCATGGCGGGCGGGGCGGGCCGCCGGGGGTGACGCACGCCAAGGGGTGATGCGCGTCACCTCCGCGATGGTGCGCGTCACCCTCCGGAGGCTGGACGCTCCGAGGCCGGGGAGCGCTCCAGGGCCTTCTGAAAAGAAGAGGCCCTGGAGCGCTTGCGTTAAAACGCGAACTTTGAAGATTTTCGCGCATGCGCAGACCCTCCTGAGGGCAAGAGGGCAGGCCCTTGCCCTCAGAAAAGGGTTTGCACATGCGCGAAAATCTTCAAAGTTCGCGTTTTAACGCAAGCGCTCCAGGGCCTCTTCTTTTCAGAAGGCCCTGGAGCGCTTCCCGGCTGGCTCCTGGAGGGTGACGAGCGCCGGAAAAGGTAAGTTTCTGTAGGGGGGGGTGAGTCGGGGGGGGTGACGTGCGTCCCCCGCTCTGGGGTGACGCGCATCACAGGTACGCCAGTGTCATGGACAGAGGATCAGAAAAGGGGTCAGAAAAGTTGTGGACTATGGGGTAGGAGATGGGCAGAGCATTTGGTACAGGTAGTTTAGAAGGTGGTATCTATATTTTATGTGCCAGTTGCCACCTGTCTGGGTTATTGATGGGTTATTCTCCAATAAACTTCATGTTTAGCAACGTATTACCATTTTTCTTCCCTTGTCGATGTTTCGGTCAATCTCACATGATCGTGTCTCAGTTCATTGCCATTGGTGTCTTATGTGCTTCTTGACCAGAGGTGATGCTCAGGGGTTAGGCCATTTTTGGGCACTGGCCAAGAGCCCACCCCCATCACAAGACCCTCCTAGTTGGGTAAACCCTAAATTCAGAGCTGGCCCATTCATGAGGCCAACTGAAGCAGTCGCCTCAGGTAGCAGATTGGTGAGAGCGCCCATCTCTGCCTACTTGCCTCCACTGCTCCTCCTTCTCCTTCCACTCCCTGGCTTGGAAAAGGAAGAGGAGGGGCAGAAAGGAAGAGGAAATGTGGAGAGGAGGAGAGTGCTGAGCTAGAACATTGGAGAATGGGAGGAGTAGAGGCTGGTGCGTCATCAGGTGATGCCTCGGGAATCAGGAGGTCTTGGGCTTGCCCTTCCTTGAACCCTCAAGTACATGGGGCATTGGTAACATCCAATGCAACTCTGGGGGTGGATGGAGACACTGTTTGGGTGATCCCATGCAGGGTGTTGTTATAGCACCACCACCCCTCCCCAGTAACCTGGCACTGTCCTGACTTCAAGATATGACTCTGTATTAGTCTGCTGTGCAATGAAATTCCAGTACATTGTGGTGAGCGTTCTATGTGCTTAACAGCCACCTATTCTTATCTGGTTAATGGAAAATTGAGCTTGAGCTCTGTAAGATTGACATTTTGATTGAACCTTGGACAACTTCACCTTCTCTCCTCCTTGTTCCTTCAGCTCAAACCACCTCAACGACAAAGATGTCTTGCCAATGTAAAGCATGCTATCCCGCCTGTCCTTCCACGACGGTGACGATTCAACCCCCTCCTTTCATCTTGAGCATCCCGGGACCGACAGTGTACTGCCCTGGTGGACCACTTTGCATTAAACAATGCAACCCTTGTGTCCCTACTCCATGCCTTGAGGAAGCCAGCTGTGATGAATGCGAGTCCCCGCCAGTCAACGTTGCCCTTTTGTCCCAGTCCGTAAGCATTAGCTGTCATCAGTCGCAGCCAAGAAGTGCATGCGGATGCAACCCTTGCCATTGTGTCTAAGCCCAAAAGGCTCAATCCACAGAATGAAGGGGGCAAAGAATCAGAAATCAGGGTCATTGAATTTGTAGATATTTCTTCTAGAAGCGGCCACTGTGCATACGTAGATATTCTCCCACCGACGTTCATATTTCATGGGTCCTTTTTCACATTTCTTCCTTTTTCATATTTCTTGAGGGACTTCTATAAATCTTCCACGAAACTCCATGGACTCACTGAGGATTCTGGGTAATTTCTTAAGCTACACATTTGATTCATGCTGAAGCTCTCCACTGCCATTCTGAAGGTCTCCGCTGTTGGCAGGTTAGCTACCCTTCCCCCTAAGCCCATGGATCCCTTAGGATCAATTACTCCATATCCGTGGTTTCGATATCCGCAGGAACCTAACCCCCGTGGATACCGAGATTTGACTTTACTTACCTTATGGAGTTGCTGTAAGGATTGCAGCAGGATAATACATGTGTATTGGTTTCTGCACTCAGAAAATGCTACACCAATTTATTGAGAGAAGATGGGTTGGGGGGTGGTCTCCTGACATTTAGGGAAGCTTCTCCCCATGTATTCCTTTTCTCATTGAGGAACCCTTAGTAAGTGAGGCACTCATGTGTTCTCAGAACAGTTTGGAATCTACTATGTTGTTTCCCCCTGAAATGTTCTCATACTCCTCAAGGGTTGGGTGAAGCAATCTTTATTTGGCATGGAAGAAGCTGGTGATCAATGTTACAACCTGATAGTCCACCTTTTGGTTGAACCCAACCATTTCCTGACCAGTATTGTATATGACGAAAGAACAGGCATGTCTGATTTATGAACCTTTAAACGGTGGAACTGGGTATCACTCCCTTTTCAAAATAAAGCCTTGACTGCATCAAACCATCCAGTTTCCTGTTGCCATCCTTGGTTCTTATTTCTCATTGATTGGTTTTATGTGATGTCTTTAGAATGTCTATATCCTGCCTTTCCTCCCATAAATGGGGGACGCCCACAGGTGCGCCACCTGATGAGCTATGGGATGCTCCTTAGCTGTTTTGTCCTTCCCTGGTTGGCTCACATGGTCGGACTCCGCCTAAGATTAATAGGATTGCCTCTTGAGAAGGCAGTAAACCACACAGCCTTCAGCAAAATGGTGGGCGTGGAGGCCTTGGGGCGATGATCGTCGACCTGAGAATGACACATGTGTCCTTGCTTTCAACTGTGAACTGTTGGAAGGTATTAATCAGCCCTGCTCTAGTTTGTGATGCAAGGTGTTGACGGTGACGATAGCAGGAGGTGTAAAATACCACTGAAAAGAAGATTCATTCCTGCAACGGCATCCACCCACCCCACCCTGACACAGACATTTGACTTCTAGAGGCCTTGGAATGGAGAGTGAGATCTAACTAACCTTTTGTGTGTGTTAGCTTTGGACACCCCCAAAGGGCAAAATAGGGGCAGCAATTTACCTGGATACAGGGCAGGGAAGACTGAGTGATGAAGCTCATCCTTGGGTTTGAGTTGGTGGAGGTGAAACAGAAGAAGGAAATGAGTTTTAGCCACTTGTTACTCTGTTTGTGTGTTCAATGAATGCCCTGATGGATCAGGCCAAGGTCCATCTAATCTAGCATCTGGTTTCCCAGAGGCCTCTGGGAAGCCTATAAGCAGGGGGGAGTGGCCCACTTCTCTGCCACCATTGTTCCTCTACAGCTGGTAGTTTGAGGCATTCTGGAGGCATCTAGATCTTCCTACCAGGAGCATCAGGATTAGTAGCCATTGATAGACCTGTCCTCTGTGGCCCTCCCTGGTCAGGAACCAATAAACTGGGGCTCCCTTGATGCAACTTGGCTGTAGAAAGTGGCTGAGCCTGGATTGATGCAATGACACTGATGTGGCCCATGGAAGAACTCTGCACATGCTCAACCACAGGATAAGGAGTCAGGGTGAGGTTGGTGGAATGAGAACAGGGAGGTTGGTGGAAAGAACAGGGAGGTGGAGGAATGAGTGGTGAAGCTCCTCCTTGGGTTCGAGTTGGTGGAGGTGAAACGGAAGAAGGAAACAAGCTTTAGCCACTTGTTATTCTGTGTGTTCAATGAATGTGGAGAAAGTGGAAGTGAGTACATACCAGCTAGTGACACCCCTGTTCCAATGCATTGGCCACATAACCTGGGTGACATCCCTTGTCTTAAGGCTGATCTACATGACAGCGGAGGGGCTCTGCCGTCGCCTCTGACTGGCGCCTCCGCGCTGGAAGCAGGGGGAGTGTTTTCAAGCATGTTACCCCTCATGTTGTCCCGCCTTCCTAAGAACGCGCCGTTGTGATTGGTAGCTCTCTTCCCCCCCCTCTCTGTTATTGGTAGGCTGCAGCAGCTCCGCGAGCCACCTCCAAGCTCTGCCGTACGCCTCCAAAAAAATAGAGCACTCGACTTGGAGTACGCGGCAGTGGGGCGGAGGTCCGGCGACTCCGCCGGATTACAAAAACGCTCCGCGACACTGTCGTGTAGATCAGCCTTTAGGCTAGCTGGGCTTACATCCAGAGCACAGAGCAGGCAGCTGGGGGGGTCACCTCAGGGGAAAGGAACATTTGTTCCCTTCCCCTGGTGTAAACCCCAGCCTTCCTTTGCCTGGACCTTTGCTCCTACCCTTGGAAGGGTCTTTCTCCATATTCACTGCTGCCCTCTACAGCCAAGCACCGGAATGGTACAGCCCAGAGACCAGTTGACCACCACTGTGAGAAACCAATGGTTTCTACACGTTGGTTTATTGGCCTTTGTCCCTAAAACGTAAATCCTCTAGGCATGAAGCTGGCTACTAAGGACATATCTTACCACTCCTGAGTTAGAACATTGCTCATTTAGCTCAATTTTGTCACCACAGACAACCAGTGGCTCGCCAGAGTTTCAGGCAAGGATATTTACCATACAAAAGATCAGAAGAGCCCTGCTGGATGAAGCCAAGGGCCCATCTAGTCCAGCCTTTTGTCTTTTGCCTGATGGATCTTGTGTGTTACATCCTAAGGTGCTCTGTTACCATATCAGCTACGAATACAGGAAGTCCTCACTTAAAGTTGTAGATAGGTTCCTGGAAACTGCAACTTTAAGTGAATCAATTTATAACACCGATTTTACCATAGTCTAAAATACATAAGCAAGAGTTAGGTTCCTATGACATTTCCGGTCACAAAAACATCACCAAACTTCTAAATAAAGACTCAAAACACTTCTAATAATAATACACTTTTTCTCTGGGTTTTTTTTTGGGGGGGGGCACAGACATTGGGGGGCATGGTGCACATTTACCATACATTGCAGCAGAGTTAAATCAAAGATTTATCAGCAATGACAAGTGGCAGGCTCACCAACTTTCAAGTGACAAGCTCATAACTTTCAAGTTGCAGGGTCAATATCATAGTTTCCACAGTGTTCCTGGAGCTGGAGGGGTTAATTGGCTTCAGCTTCCTTGCTTTAGCTGTAGGGCTTGTGTGTTCAGCAGCCTGCTAGAGATAAGAGGCTGGAGCAATAATTGTTTTCAGAGCGAGTGCCTCTGGCCAAGAGACTTTTAAAAATGTTTGTTGCCATGAGACTTTTTGAAATGGGTTGTGAGCAAGAATGGAACATGTGCCAGACCGGACTGTATTATGGCGCAACGCGAGGGCCACGCCGCCGCGTTCCTGCGCCATGATTGTGTGGAGCTATGCTGTAAAAGGATTTCCCCAAGCCAGGAGTTGAACCCAGAGGGGAAAACCTGAGCAGTAGGCACCATTTCACTCACTGCCATGTGTCTAAGCTCTCACAAGCGCTACTCTGCACGCACGTGCGTGCGCACGCGCGCACACACACGCACACACACACACCCTTATTGATATGCCACTGGGAGAAGACAGTACAGACTGTAGATATGATCCTGGGAGAAGACAGTACAGACTGTAGATATGATCCTGGGAGAAGACAGTACAGACTGTAGATATGATCCTGGGAGAAGACAGTACAGACTGTAGATATGATCCTGGGAGAAGACAGTACAGAGGGCCACCTGAAATGACTCATCCCGGGACTCTCCAGAACCTCTGCTTTGTCCCACGATTGAATCAGCCAGTGCTTTAAGGACTAGACCATCAAGCCAACCACCCACCTCCCACCTCCCTATTGTTTGTGTGTAGTTTCACCCAGAGGTGTACAGAGGTACGGGGTCCTCTTCCCCTTTTTCTTTCCCATGTGCCTGGTCCACTCAAGGTATCCTCCCCCAGAGGCGTCGCTCCGGTAGGGGCGGGGCTGTAAGTATCGCTGCGGTCATAGTCTCTTTACCGAGCGAGGAGGAGGCAGCCCCGCCCCCTCACTGGGAAGAGACCCTGCCTGCTGCTTTCTCCGTAGGGGACTGGCTCGGACAGTGAGGGGGCGGGGCTGCCTCCTCCTCGCTCGGTAAAGAGACTATGACCGCAGCGATACTTACAGCCCCGCCCCTACCGGAGCGACGCTTCTGTCCTCCCCTTTTTGCCCACATGCTTAGCGCTCTATAAGAAGTAGAGACAGCCTGCCAGTCTCTCTCTTGTGTTTTGGGCTCTTAATCTGGTGAGCTCTCTGCTTGTCCCCCCCCTTTTGCCCCCCTCTCTTGGCATTACTTCTCAGTTAGCCACTCTGTTGGTTCCTGAACCCAGCTTGTTCAGAACCTTAGAGCCATTTTGTTTCTCCCTCTTCTCCTCATGTCCTTCCTCCCCCCTTCTCTCTCTCTCTCTCTCTCTCTCTCTCTCTCTCTCTCTCTCTCTCTCTCTCTCTCTCTCTCTCTCTCTCTCCACCCAGGACAACTCCTCTTCTCCAGGACAGGGAAATATCACCCATGTGTACAAACCAAGGAAACCTGCTAAACTTCTCTCTCTTTCTAACTGAGTTTCCTAGCTCTGTATGTTGCGTATGATTGGATTTTTATATGTGTATGAATGACTGAACTATCTAGTAAAAATTGGAAAGGAACCCACATGTGTCCTCCATATTAAACAGAATTCTGGAAATCCAACTCTGGTATACACAGGGCTCAAGATCCCTGCATATATCAAATTGCCATATTTAAGCTATTCCCCATAACAATAACTGGCAATTTTGGTAACATGCCTGGGGCTCCGTTGTTTTTAGCGCAAAAACTATGCGGACGAGATTAAGTGATTGCAGCTTGAAGAACGTTAAAAACGACGTGTAGCAAAACGACGGTAAGCAAGAAATTACTGTACATTTCTTCCCCAGCTGCTGTTAGGTAAAAACAACTGGACAGATCTTCAAAAGTTTGACTTTTTTTTTTTAAGAAAAGCAAACAGATTCTAAAATGGGCTGCTTTGGTCAGCAGTTAAACTGCAGGTGGGATTTGGTTGCAGTGTTGTCTATCAACGGTTACATATCCCGTCGCGTAAATTGATGCGGGTTCTGTAGAAATCACTGGTTTCCCATTCATAAATTTGAAGCCCCACCTCGAACTGTGGCTAGCTACCTCATCTAATAAGGAAGGGTGGCGACAGTCCTATCACCCAGGCTTGATTCAGGACAGGGTAGCAAACACCCTAGGATTGAACCACTTGCTACAGAGCTTGTTACGTAAGCTATGTGGGTTGTGAGGAAGTTGATGGGTTTCCCATTTGTGTACTTGAAGCCCCACCAAGAAGTGTGACTACCCCATTGGTAAGGAAGGTTGGCTGCTGTCATGGCAGCAATATCTGAGAGACCACCTACTTCCATATATTCCTGCTCGTCTCCTTAGGTCATCAGAGAAGGCCCTTTTGCGGGTACCGTCGCCCAGGGAGGTGCGAGGGGCGGCGGCCAGAAATAGGGCCTTCTCAGTAGTGGCACCAACCCTATGGAAATCCCTCCCTCTTGATTTACGTACTGCTCCCTCCCTGGAGACCTTCCGGCGAGGCTTGAAAACTTTCCTGTTTAAGGAAGCCTTCTGAGTCCTTGCCTTTTTTAACATCCTGCTGGCACAGGTGGAGTGCTGCTGCTTTTTTATGCTCTTGTTTTAATTGTAATTTGATGTGTTTTTATTAATTTTAGAGGATGTTTTTTACTAGCTTTTGTGGATTGTTTTTATTGTTTTAAATGTGATTATTTTTTGTATTATGTATCCGTCTCCCATGTTGTAAGCCGCCTTGGGTCCCTTCGGGGAGAAAGGCGGGGTAAAAATATTGTAAATAAATAAATAAATAAATGGCTCACCAGCACTTTTGTATGTACTGTTTTATCTGTTGATGGATTATAGAAGATTTTGATTGACTTGCAGCCCAATATATTTTTTTAAGTATATATTTTATTTTATTAATACACTATTAAAATACATTCAGATTGCAAACTTATGGGATTAAAAGCCATGTAAAAATATAACAGTTTAAAACACAAGCTAAAACTGTTCGTAAACTGTTTAAAAACTGTTTCACACACACAATAAAGTTAACACAGTTTAAAACACAAGTTAACGCAACGTTTCATTCGTATCCACAATCATCATCAGGTGAGAAGCACACACATAGACTGCAAGATTTTGAAACAACATTACCACGGGTCATGAAACCTTCACAGTTTAAATAAAACACATATTTTGAAAGGTTACAGCAAGTGTGAAGCAGTATATCCTACTACCATACTATTCTCTATTTTCTACTTGTAATATAACTAAGCCAAAATATCTCCAACGTTCTATTCATCAAATCTACATATCACCACATCATTCTTCTCTTTAAAAATGGCTTCCAATTATTCACAAAAAGGTTGACAGATTTTTCCTTAATTAAAATTGTGAGTTTGTCCCATTTCTGCATAAGCCAAAACTTTCATCCACCAGTCTTTTAGCGACAGTCTTCTAGTGAAGGAGTTTCTGAATTCTTCCAATACTGTGCATATAAAATTATTGCCGCAATTATATATGGACATCTGGCTCAGTTGGTAGAGCAATCGTCCCATAAATGCCTGAAGATCTGAAGGACGGCAGTTCAAGACAGCCGGAAGTGTCTGTCTGTCGGAGAGCTGCCGGCACGCCGAGCTGATAAGTTGCAGAGCCTCTGTGGGGGAATGGAACTGCAGCTGCAGCACTTGAGTGGCAGTCAAGGTTGCCCTGTCAGCTGAAGCGTGGTGAGGCGAACGCCAGAGAGAGAAAAGAGAGAGCTGGACTGTGAAAGCAACATCTAGAATGAAGGGTTCTACAAAAGATTAGAACGTTATATTGTAAAAACCTCTTGGGGTTTAGAAAGCCTGCCCATGTACACTGCCTTGAATTAAAGTCAGAGGAGAAATCCAATGACCAAGGTGGTATATAAATACTGTATATTATTATTATTATTATTATTATTATTATTATTATTATTATTATTATTATATAAAAACAAAGTTTCAATTTTTCCCCTACATGATCTCAGACCCAACAAAAAGACTTAGTTTCATTTGCACATTAATCTTTAAAATCAACTTGCAGCCCAATCCTAACTAAAGTCCCCACCCCAATGATGCAGCTGTGCCAATGGAGCATGTGCTGTACCCTATGGAGGGGGCAATCTCAGAGGCCTCCTCGAAGTAAGCCTTTGCATCATCATCAAAGCAGCCTTTGATTGGTACAATTTCGAGTGGACCCGGGGAGGTGGTTTGAGTCCAGGAAGGGGGTGAGGATATTGACGGAGCCATTGTTGCTAACTGCCCCTTCGCACCCCCCTCTTCACCATGGTCAATCTTTCCAATCCCCTTTTAAAGGCATCTAGCAGCGCAATCCTATCCAACTTACACCACTGGTGTAACCAGCGGTGCAGTGAGAATGGGAGGCCCCAGAACGGAAAGGGGATTCAAATCCCCTCCAAAGGGGGATTCAAAAGGAGATTTTAATCCCCTGTCCGCTCTGGGGCCTCCCATTCTCGCTGCACCGGTGGTGTAAGTTGGATAGGATTGCGCTTTAGGCCAGGAGCCATCACCATGTCCTGCTGTAAGGAGTTCCATAGATTAATTACATGCTGGGTGAATACATATTTACTTTTGTCTGTTCTGATTCTCCTGCCTTCAATTTTAGTAGGTGTCCCCTGGCTCTGCTGTTGCAGGAGAGGGAAAAGAACTTCCCTCTATCCACCCCATGCATAATATTATATGCCTCTGGCTGCAATCCTATGCAAACTTTCCTGGGAGTAACACCTATTGAACACAGTACAACTTATGCCTGAGTATGCATAGGATTGTGCTGTCAATTGTGCTGTCAATCATACCCCCCCGACACCTTCTTTCTAGACTGAAGAGTCCCAGACACTGTCACCTTTCCTCATAAGGCAAGTGTCCAGCTCACTAATAATCAAAATGCAGCTCCACGCATATGGGGGAGGGACTTCTCTTGCACGGTCCCACACTCCACATGCATGGGTGGAATGCAGAACAGCAATTGGAGAGGGGGCAGGTGGAGCCTGGCAAGACTCCACTGCCCCTCAACACCATTCTGCGCTGAGTTTTGGAGATCCAACCCAACTGTCGGTTGTGCGCAGTCCGACATCTTGCTGATTAGCCTGTTAGGGGACTGGGTAGAATTGTTTTACTGTATTCTTGATTGGCCCATGGAGTGGAGGTTTTTTGTCTAGGCTGGACTGAGAGGAAAGCTGGGTTAGCTCTAGGGAGGTCATGCAGAAGTGGGAGGAGAGTGGAGCGTGTGGAGCAGCTGCTCCATGTGCAGGTGGACCGTGGAGCGCCTGCTCGAGGCATAGGCGGACCGTGGCGTGTGCGGAGCAGCTGCTCCAGGTGCAGGCGGACTTACCGGTCTTGTCGGGGCGCGGTGTTTGTTGTTGTTTTGGCCCTCCCACCCTCCCTGGAGCCCGAACTGCTCCGAAAAAGGTAGGAAACCGGCGGAGGGGGGGGGCGGTGATGCGCTGGGCGCGTCACGTCAACTAGGCCCCGCCCCCTTCCTCCGGGCGCCGGGAGGCCTGGTTACGCCTCTGAGGTCATGCATAACAGGTCAGTGCAGCCCAGGGAGGAGAAAGAGAGGGAAATGGTGTCTGCCCTTAGGCAAGCAAGAGTTGTAACTACCAGAACTAGTCTCCGCAGGCTTCCCGGAACAGGGATGCAGGCTGGTAGAGTAAGTCCTCAGGCTTGATGCAGGCTTTAGAGACGACCCGGTTCAGGGCTGGCAGAACAATTCAGCTTCCTTGACCCCCTTTCACTGGGCTTGGCTGTGAGTAAGCTGGGTGAGCCGTAAGGTGATCCTGAGTTCAAAGCCAGGGTTGCTACTCCCAAGGGAGGGCTCAGGCAGGCAACTGTCTCCTCCCAGTTAGGGGCCCGCACTTGAGGGTGGTTGTAGAGTAGGCAGGGCACCCTGCATTTACCAATTGCTGTTAAACAATTATTCAATAAACATGGCCCTTAATTTCTTCCAAATTTTTGTCACATGTGTTGTGTGGGGGATACCTGGGCAATGCTTGGTCACACAGATAGTGGCTCACCAGAATTTCAGGCAGGGACATTTCCTAGCCCAACCTGGAGATGCCAAGGAATTGTACCGGAGACCTTTTCGCATGCAAAGCAAGGGGTCCACCAACCTGCCATCCATCGTTGGATGCAGAATCCTAAATTACATAGATCTTTGCCGTAATCAATGGAGCTTGCACTAGCCACATTCACCTATGGAATGTTTCCATCTTGGATGAAGCATAAGAGGAAATCACCAGAAGCAGACGTTTTTGATGCACTGGGGACTTTATTTTGATAGAGCAGTGATGCACATCTAGCACATTTTGGAGTTTTCAAGAAGCATGGGAGTGCCAAATAAGTCATTAATTTAAATACAGGCAGCTCTAGTAAGAAAACCGAACAGTTCAACCAAAACATGGAGGACCATATTGCAGCATGGAAGACGAACTCTTTTGGTGGTAAACCAAATTCTTCTGAAAGTCTTCAAAGTCTTCTTCTTAAGAGAGACAACTATATTTCTACAGGGAATAGTTTGAAAACCACTGATGGATTCAATGTTCTGAAGAACTTTGGAGTCTTTCAAAGCACCAACAGATGTTCTTCACTAAACATTAAAAAGCTTAGTGCTTTTAAGAACAGACCGACATGGTCATTAAACCCCTATTTAATTTTACATTCAGTAAATATGGACCGTGAATTGTTAAGGCAATATTTATGTTTACAATGGTTATAGGTTGATTATCTTCTTGGGTCTTGATCAGCTTCATCCAGTGGCTTGAGGCTTAGTGGGGTTAGCAGCGTTGGCAGGGGTTGCCCCCGCTCCTGCTTCTCTGCTGCGTGTGTTGAGACTGAAGACTTGAGGGGTTGGCATCGGGCGATGTGCAAGCAGAGAGAGACCTTTGCCGGCGATGGCTGTTCTCCTCAAGGCACAGAACTGGAACGCAAGGGTTGCGTTGCTCGATGCAAAGGGGTTGGTCAGGACAGAAGATCGATGGCCCCGGGATGCTTAGAACAAAGGGAGGTGGTTGAATGGTCACAGTTGTGGGCGGGCAGCTGGCGTAGCATGGGTTCCATCCGCAAGACATCTTTGCTGAATTGGTGGTTGGATCTAGACAACACAGCAGGGAGGAGAATACGTATATCGAGGGTCAATAAAAGATGGATCTCACAGTTCTTGGGGTGTATTTTCCCAAGAATCATTCATGCACCCGTGGCAGTCAAGAAACATATAAAACTCTTGGCAGTGAACTGGGATGTGATTATGTAGCACTGATTACACAACATGTTGAACAATAGTAAATTTATGGTAGATAAGCTGGTGGAAGACCTTCCATAAATATCACCTCTGATCCATTTTTGCTAATAAATTCCCACTCCCTGGTCTCTAAGCTTCCTCGACTGGTTCTCCTACATCTCTTATCCTACTTCTCATGTCCCTAGATTCTTGTGTCAGCCCCATCAAAATATTCCAATTGACGGTACCCCTCACAGCAGCTGCATTCTTCCTCAACATTCTGTGACTGAACCTCCCTCTTTGCTGTTAGAATGTTTATGTACATTCCATTACATCTTAGCAGCTTTAGAGCTTAGAGAGAAAATAATTTTTCACCTGGATTTGCTGTGTACACCAAGAAGGGAAAAATGGTTCCAGTGGATTCCACCCCCACCCCACCTCCATTATCTATATCTGCCCCCTTCAATTCTGGCAACCGGCATAGAGTGTACATGTTTAGCATTGCTAAATTCTGCCTCTGGCTATTTGGAAAACCTAATTATGTAAGCACATTTAGAAACAAAAGTCTAGACAGAGGAAAGTACATGATGATCATATTCAGGGAAATAAAATGAACACGGCTTTGCATGAAGCGAAAACGGTCTTACCAGATTCTGCAAGGAAAAGGACTCGACAGGAGCGTCTCGATACTGATGCTCATCTCCTCTGGGGTTTTTATACTGTTTCTCAAATCATCTGAGTCTTATGTGATGCATTTACAAAAATATATACATTTTCATAAGGCTTTAATTAGTGGCTAATTACGTTTTCCCTCCTGTAACGCCCAAGTTGTCTCAAGGAGTGATTTCATGGTTAGTAACACGCTGTCCTCATTTGGTCAAGTTGAGTTCCGTAGGTGGACTCCTCCTTTGCAAATTCAAAGGGGGCCAAGGGTTGGGGGGTAGCCTTTCCTCGCTGCTTGAGGTATGGTGGGAAGATGGCCCAAGATAAGGGCTGCTGAAAAGGAACAAGAAGTGTGTGGCCACTTAATGCTTCTTCTGGGTCACAGCATGGACAGAGAGATGCAATGAGTGATCTTCCCCTTACTCTTCCCCCAAATCCTCAAAGAAGGTGCTGATGGGGGGGGCATCCTGCATTTGAGACTACAGAGTTATAGTCCTGTTTGACCCCCCCATCCATTGTTTTCTTTGAACTGTATGTTTTAATATTTCAAGTATTTCCTATGATCTCCAGACAATGCCCAAGAGTTGTTCAATAACAAAGAACAAAGAGCTGTCTCAAAATGGTCCATCAACACATGGCATTGGGATGGCTTCCTTGTAAACTTGACAAGATAATATCAACTTGGTGGGATCTATTTAGTAAATGTTGTCTTCATTGCCTTCCCATGATCCTTTCTCTTCAGCTACACCACCCTCAGCAGGCCAAAGGTGTCTTATTTTTCAAATGACTCCACATTTTCTCCCTTGCTGCCCCTTATGTTGGAACTGCCTCCCACAGGGCTGGCCCATCCATGAGGCCTACTGAAGCTGTTGCATCAGGTGCGCTTTTCTCCACCTACCTTCTTGCCTTCTCTGCTGCTCCTTCTCCTCCCATTCCCTGGATTGGAAAAGGAAGAGGGGAACAGAGAAGATGAGGACATGTCAAGGAGAGGAAAGGGCTGAGCTGGAATATTTGAGAGTGGGAAGAGCAGAGTCCGGCATATCATCGGGTAAGGGGGTGCATTTGTCATGCTACCTCAAGAGGTCTTGGGCCACCCCTGGTCTCCTGAGATACCACCATAATGCTTTTTCTCTTCCTTCAATACCCTCCTCAGAGCCCACCTTTTCCCCCTCGCCCCATGACCCTGGACCCTAAGCTTGATACGTACAAGTATAATCATCACATATTCTTCTCCTCTCTATCCCTTCCACCACTCCCCTCCCTTTCCTTTGTCCTGCCTGTGTCTCTTTTTAGATAATGAGCCCCTCAGGGCAGGGATCTGAGCTCTTGTGCTCTGTCAGTAGCCCTGCACGTTGATGCTGTCTGTTGCTATTACCACCGATCCATTTTGATTAGATCTATTCCTGGAACAACAGAGAACCTTCTAGCGCCTTAATGACAGACCAAACGGAAGCGTTCATGAGCTCCAGTAGTCCATTTGGTCAGATACATTTATTGTATCTATTCCAGAGAAGCTTGAAAATCTTCAATGTTGACTGCACATTTTCATCTTACCTCCCCCTTCCCCGTCTTTAGCTCCATGCATCCTAACTAGGTGTGGCACTTCAGAGGACAGAGGGCATCCAACCTCTATTGAGCAAGTCCTCCAAGCAAGGTTCTTCAAGGTTTCAAGCTTCAAGGTGCTAGTTTCACCCCTCTGGTAAAGAACCCCCCCCCCCCAACCTCTCCAATTTTGGCAAATGGGGTGGCGTAACGGGGAGAGTGACATGTCACCTTGGGCCTACTGACACCAATAAGAGGAGAAATAGTCAAAGAAAGAATCACTCGCCCCGTTACGCCACCCCATTTGCCAAAATTGGAGAGGTCATGGGGGGGGTTCTTTACCAGAGGGGTGAAACTCCCTGGAATAACTTTTCTGTTTCTCACAGCAGTTCCTGGGGGCTCCTCACCGTTCTTCCCAGACACCCCTGGCAGAGAAATGTATTTTTTCACACCGATTTTCCACCCTTCCTCTAAGGAGCTCAGCTCAGGGTAGTGTGATGGCTCCTCCCCCACCTTTTTTTCCACACAATAGCCCTGCAAGGTAGCTTAGACCAAGAGATAACAACTGGCCCAATGTCCTAGAGTAAGCTTTGTGACAAAAGCAGGGATTCCTGGTTCATATCACCAGAGGGACAAGGATCTCGATTGGGCGCCCGGAGCAAGGACCGGGGCTGAGTGACGTGACGACGAGGGTGCACCCTGTGTAGCCAATAGGGCTGAGTGACGTGACGACGAGGGTGCACCCTGTGTAGCCAATAGGAGGGCGGAGGGAGGCAGCTGCATACGCAGTGCGGCTCCAAACACGCCCCCCCCCCCGCCGGTTTCGTTAGCATTTTGGAGCCGTTCAGGCTCCAGGGAGGGCGGGTGGGCCGAAAAGAAGGCGGCCGAAGTGGATCACGGAAAGGAAGACGAGGCGGTGGGTGAGAGACACGGCGGGCGCGGGCCGTGTGCCCCCACGCACCCGCGCCCGCCCTAGTTGCGCTGCTGCATATCACCACCCTGACTAAGTCACCATGCAGCATTGCAGCCCAATCCTATGCGTGTTTACTCAGAAGTAAGTCCCATTGTAGTCAATGGGGCTTACTCCCAGGAAAGTGTGCATAGGATTGCAGCCTGATTCTAGTGGACTAAAAGCACAGCTGTAGTGGCAGTGGTTTTAGCCCCCTGAGCTTCAGGAAACTCACCTTCCCCTCCCTGCCTGAAAATAATTATTTTCCCACTGCTGGTTGCCTGGGGAAGTGGAGAAGTATGCCGAGTCCCCTTCCACCATTGGCCAAAGAATTAACAGGTTATTATATATTTCTCCTTGGTCGATCTTCATTGCAAGCAGCCTTGGCCATTATTTTTAAATCAAAAGGCAGAGATATCAATTTAAAATACAGTCGTCGTCCCCATTGCATTTCAAGCCATGGTTGAACTTGCAGATGTGTCCAGAATCACTTTGCAAACACTTGACCCCTTTGGAATTGAAGGAGGGCGGACCCCACCTACGGGGCTTGAGATGAGCAACTGAGGACAAAACGTTGCTAAGAAGGAAATCACTCCTTACAACCATTTGGGTGTCAACGCATGGAAACAGGTGGTTAGCAATTAATTAAAACACTATGAAAATAAACCTAATGTATCATTGTCTGAGATGGCTCCAGAATGATATAAAAAGCCCGAAGAGATGGAGTGAAATGATCAGCTTCCTTCCAAGCCGAGACGCTTCCATCGAGTTAATTCACTGAGGATCCAGGTAAGCCTTGAGACGGTATATTTTCAATTATGCTAAGACTTGATAATGTGTTTTTTCTTTGAATATGTTCTTGAGAGTCATTCTTCAAGATTGCTGTGGGTTAATTTATTTTAACAATTAGGCTTCGCAGGTAGCCTGGGGCAGAATTTTGCAATGCTAAGACATTCCGTGCCGGAAGACGGTACTCGAGAACATAAGAACCTCAAAAAAACCACCCATGCTGGATTAGATCGAAAGCCCATCTGGTTCAGCATCCAGTTTCCTACAGTGGCCCAAAAGCAGCAGTGAGAGGCAGACTCCTCTATCTCCATTGCTGCGCTGCAGTTGGTATTTGAAGGTAGACTGCCACTGAATCTGGAGGTAGCCCATAGCTTTCATGACGAGTAGCTATTGGTCGACTTGTCCTCTGTGAATTTGCCCAATCGCATCTTCAATAATAATATTATAATAATATACAGTATTTCTATACCGCCTTTCTTGGTCATTGGATTTCTCCACTGACTTTAATCCAAGGTGGTGTACATGGATTGGATTAGGTAGATTAGAGGACAGGGGGGTATGTGTCTAGATTTCCACATATAGATTATGAAGGTCAGATCTTTGGTGAACCATCTCCCATGAAAATAACTTTTAGAGCAATGCTTTAATGTGTTTATGTGGTGGGTGCTGTGTGCAGTCACTCTAGTGTGCTGTCTATGCACTTCCTGACTGCCACCGATCCTTATATGGCGCTTGGGAAGACAAGTTATCCATTATGAGAGTCATATTCTATCATGTTGGCCCTGTATTTATCCCCCCCCCCCCATGTGTCCCTTTTTAGATCCACACACCAAGGTCATCCAGAATGTCTTGCGGATGGAATTCGTGCTACACGGCCTGTCCTTCCACATCGGTGATGATTCAACCACCGCCATTCGTCCTCAGCATCCCAGGGCCATCTCTCTATTGCCCTGACCAACCTCTCTTCATTGAGCAGTGTAACCCTTGCGCTCCGCCACCGTGTCTTGAGGAACCCAGCCGGGGTGGACCAAGGTCCCTCCCCACTGGGGCCGGCTCAAGTTCCACTTCCTCAAGTGTTCGCCCTCAACAGATGCAGCAGAGAACCACCAGTGGATGCAACCCTTGCCAGCGGTTCTAAGCCCCAGAGGCCCCAATCCACAGTAGGAAGACGACAAGGAGCCAGGAATCGGAAATCAAAACAGAGCGACTGAAATTCGGAGACATGACTTCTAGGAACGGACTGCGTGTACAATCCTGGTCTTGTAGACCCAATGGCCTTTGAACTTTCTTCAAACCTTGCTGTTTCCTTGAAGATTCTGAGACCTTATCTAGATTGCATTTTCATTTCTAGCTGGGCGCTGATGGAGTTCATGTTGTGGACTTCCTGGCATGAGCTGCGCATGTTGCCTGGAATGTCTGTATGGCATCACTTCTCTGTGGCTGCACATTTGTCAAACAAGGGTGGTTGGTTTCAGCAAAGCTTCCCCACCATGATTGATCTTCTCACGAGAGGAACCCTTGATAAGTTTCCGGGGTCTCCAAGATTCTTGTTCAAGAACAACCGTTGCAGGCTGTTCTCTGTTCAGATATGATTCTGTTACATGACCTTTCAAACAAAACAACCTTCATGTGGCATTGAGTCCTCCATTTTGCAAACCCTCCTCCAACAACATGTGTGTGTGTTTGTTCCACCCAGCAATTTAATTTAATCTTATGAATATTGCATTCATTTATGTTAGCTATGTCTCTTATAGCATCTCCCTGCTCCCTTGTGTTCCAAACTATGGAACTCTTTCTTTCAAAATAAAGTCTTTACTGCATAAAAAAAAAGTATTCTGTCCCTGTCATTTCCTCTGATTATTCTGGATCGAAATGGAACTCATCCCTAAGCAAATAGGAAAAATACAACAGTGTGTGTGTGTGTGTGTGTGTGTGTGTGTGTGTGTGTGTGTGTGTGTGTGTGTGTGTGTGTGTGTGTGAAGGATACCCCCCTCTTTACTGACTACACTCTTAATAAGAGAGGGGTATCCTGTGGGTTCTTTCAATGAACCTTATGGGAATCTCCTCTGCACCCTCAAAAATCACCGGACAGATGCCTTCTTTCAACCGTTTATTGTAATTTCAATATAAAAACTAAACAAAAATCTTGGAAAATATGTTGGAGAAATGAACTGGAACAAACTACAAAAAGGGCATGAAAGAAAAGGGCTTTGGGGGATTTCAAAGGACTGTATTTGCTGACTGGAGAGTTTTCTCCCCTCACACTTTCCCTCAGTCTGTCTTGTTTTGACTATTCCTGTCAGCCTGATCCCTCTCTTACCCCTCCCCCTCTGCCTCAGTCTCTAGTGCCTAAGGGACAAACTGAATGGCTTTATAAAGAGTCAGTGCCCTTCTTTCCCTTTTCCACTGTTTTTCTTGCTCCAACTGCCCTAATAAACTCTCTAACACTAAAGATAACCTATTCCCTTGACAACCTTATTCCCTTGTAAAAATATGCAAACACTTTCATGCCCGCTGCGATACAAACTGAGGTAAAAAAATTACAGGTTTAAAAGCCATGTAGGAAAATATATCTGTATCGTTTTAAAATCCTTTATGAATAAACTAGGTAAAAATGGACAATACAGCCTGGCAGTTCACTGCATCCTCACCTGACGATGTCCACAGCTGACGTGGGCGAACCGTGGTGTTTTGTTCTTTGTGTGTCTTTTTACGATTTTTTTATGGTTGTTTAAACGTGGGTTTTTAAGTTTTTAAAGTTTTTTTTCTGTCTGGAGTTTGTTCATTTTACCTGGTTTATTCATAAAGGATTTTAAAATGATACAGATATATTTTCCTACATGGCTTTTAAACCTGTACATTTTTTTTACCTCAGTTATTCCCTTGTGTTCCAAACTATGGAACTCTTTCTTTCAAAATAAAGTCTTTATTGCATCAAAAAACAAACAAACACAACACAACAACAGTCCCTGTGTTGTGAGCACCCAAGGGTGCTGAGTGATTTCAGCTTGTTTGATTCGGTGAGCAGACACCTGACTCCGCGGACGGAGAGGGTACCCAAAAAGGAAGAGAGAGAAAGAAAAGGGAAGAGATCTGCAGTTTGCAGAGGCGCCAAAACAGAGCTCAAAATAGACCAACGTTGGGTAAAAAGATCTTTTACTCAGCTAGCCGAGGACGCGATCAGCAAGGCAGAAAGTGTAACATATACAATCAATACAAAAGTTTATATACATACATTATTTCATACAGAATCATGGAGTTCATTGTTACAAGAATACATAATAAAGGAGAGCCAATGAGGGAAAGGATCCAGGATGTTTGCACGTCGATACAATCAATAGGAAGTTGGATTGAAACTTTACACCAATGAGAACAGCAGCAGCGTGTGTGAAACTTTGAATCAATAAAAGATAAAATAACCAATGAAAAGTGTGGTGCTTTGTGCAACTGGGAACCAATGGTATGATGGGTGGGGGGTACTGGGTGGCAGGAGGTAATAGGATTAGACCCCCACTTCAGGTGAAGCGAGGTTTTCCGGAGTTTTATGAATGGGTCCTTTTGAGAAGGCTGCTTAACACAAAAGGCAGTATTTCCAATTAGATAGCCAAAAGTGCCACACAATAGGTCCCTGCCCCATGGCACCAGGCATACAGTTGAGGACATTTGAATTGTTCCTGTCAATCAGGCAAGAGCAAGGCAGGTAACTGGATTAGCATTTGAAATAATTGTAGCAAGGCAAAACAGGAACAATGGGAGGTGAGATAGTGGTAGCATGCACAGAGGGACAGGTTGCAATCAGGGAAATGGCAGCAGGAGACAGGCATTTGAATGATAGTGACAAGGGAAGGCAGAGACAATGATTCCAGGATGTGGGGGATGGCGGTGATTGACAGAGAGGGGACACACAAAGAGTTAGGTTTAGAGTTTAGGAAATGGTGGCAATCTGAGTTTTCACAGTGTATCAGGAATTCCCTGGATTCCCTGCCCCCATCCAGCTTCCCAGGTAGAAGGAAGCCATTTGAGAGCAGCACAGAATTGGAAGCCGTTGCTGACTGGCTTGGGTTATGTGGTTTTAAAATGGTCTCTCCTACTCCCTGCAGTACAGATCTATGGCAGGAGGAGCCCCCCCGGGCTGCCTACATTTGACCTCTTGTGTTCGCGCTGAAGGGGGTGGAGGGACTCTAACCGCTCCCCATGTTTCCGCTTCCCGGAACCCCAAGCAGGACACCCAGACTCGAACTGGATTTCTTTACTGGCTGCAAATCTATTGTACTGCTTCCAGGAGCCTCTCCACTCAGCATGAGGCTTACCCCAGCCGAGCAGGAGGAATGGGACCATTCCGTGTGGGACCCCATCCCTAGAGAGACCCCGATGACCTCTTAAAAGATCCGGACACATAACCCCCAAGGGAACCCCCAAATAGCCGAGAAAACTTCTGAATCATCCTCATTCCACCGAAATAGAGCACTACCACTTTAAAGCTGTCAAATGGAGCCGAGTTAGCGAAAGCCGGCTGTCAGTGCGAAAGGGCGAGAGGTTAGAGTTAGGTCAGGTAATAAGCGGCACACGCCGTCTGCTAGTTTTGGCTGAACGCCCAGAAAGAGGATTATAGGCTTAGTGGGTTAACAGGCCTAAAGGATTAAAAGGGTACAGAGTGAACTTTTGCTGCTGCCGCTTCTCTTGGGGCTCGGGAGGGCTCGTGTTAGGCGTGTGCCGGTGAACTTTTACCCTCGGCGGGCACGCACCAGCTGTCAAATAATGCGCAAAGCAGAAAGAAGCCGAATTTTAAATGCACTTTGCTAAAAATGGCTGTATCTCCGTGATTACTGGACGGATTTGGATGGGGTAAAAAGGAGGGGGTTCAGGGGAGAGCGGCCGACGACATAAAAATAATTGGGGAGGGGTCTGATCCTTACATCACCTGTCATTTCCTCTGATTATTCTTGATCGAAATGGAACTCATCCCTAAGCAAATAGGAAAAACACAACAAAGGGGGGGGGGACCCACAATGACCGTGCTCCATGAGAGCAAATATTTGTGTAGGCCGGCATCTCCCCAATGGTGACCACTGGATGCCTAGATGGGATACAGGTTCTTCTTTTTAATGGATCAATGGATCAAGGCTCTGGGTTTCACAAAGAAATCAACAAGGCACAGAAGCGAAGTGAAGTGAAGAAGGAAAGGAACCCTTGTTGATTTCTGTGGGGTGGAATTTCAACAATCCACAGGCAGGTTTCCAGAGTGGTGTATGATTTTACTAAGAGATAGGATGTGGGCAGAGCCAACTGCAGGGCCCAATTGGAATATTTTGTTTATTTTATTTTGTGCTGAGCCCCAGGGTCACAATCAAGGTCTGTAGAATGTTAGAGACAGAAATAAAAATGAGTACAGACTTTATATCTTTAAGGCCAGCGGGTGGCGCAGTGGGTTAAACTGCTGAACCATGAGCTGTCGATCGAAAGGTCTGCAGTTCAAATCCGCGACGGGGTGAGCTCTCGTTGCTTGGCCAGCTCCTGCCAACCTAGCAGTTCCAAAGCATGTTAATGCGAGTAGATAAATAGGTATCGCTTGCGGGAAAGTAAACAGCGCTCCATGTTCCAGCTGCATGCTACGCGCTGGGGCAAGGAGAGTCATGCCGGCCACATGATCACAGAGGCGTCTTCGGACAATGCTGGCTGTTCGGCTTTGAAATGGGGATGAGCACCACACCCTAGAGTCGGACACGACTGGACTTAATTGTCAGGGGTCACCTTTACCTTTACCTTTACCTTTATATCTTTAAGGTGGAATAGAGAACAATCAAAATGTGTGCTTAGAAGGTGCATGGAAGGAAGTTCATGGACCGAATGGATCTAAGCACATTTTGATATATAAGACTAGAGTAGATTGCCTTAGTGCGAGGGGCCCTTAGGCGCAAGGCCCAATTGGGAGCAATTGGTCCACTTGGCTTCAAGCCAGCCCTGGATGTGGGAGTCTAGTTGCAAATGGAATGTAGGATTTACATTGATTGATTTATGGAATCAATGAAGTGTCCCATTTCATATCAATGAACTGAACATGTCTCATGTCTTGGGGGGGGGGGTCCAGAGCAAATGCTTCCTTCTATTTGTCATCTCCCACTCTCTTTCTGTCTCTCACAGAGCTAACAGCTCCCCAGAAAGCCTTTATCCATTTTTTTAAAAAAAATAAACTCAAGTTGTGCAATCATCCTCTGTTGGAATGTGATAATGCTTTGCTCTTCAGCAAAGTTATGCTTACATTCCTCATGCTTATGCTTTTTACATTTTCTGTTGGATGCATGAGAACATGACAAGAAGAGAGAACAGGGCATAGTTTGTTTCAATGCAGCCGATTTATTTCAGGAAATAAATGACATGCAATTCCACAGTGCGACGCTTCAGTTAGCACTAGCAGCTAAGTGCACCATCGGACACATCTCTTCGTTAAACATGGCTGCCTATCGCTAGTCAGAAAACGGAAAGCTCCTGCCAAATCATGAATCACAATGTTGCAACATGGAGGATCAATTTCTTTGGTGGACAGATGTGAAGACCAAGGGGTGAGGGATGAACACTGATAACTCTGGAAAGATCCCCATTTTCACCACCTCCAAATCTGGTGTAAAAAGCGGGGAACGGACCATTTTCAGAACATGCTTCCATAAAATGATCGTTTTCAAATGCCAGTGTCCTGGAAAACCTTGGGGTCCCTCAGAAACCTACTAGAAGGTCCTCACGGAGGAGATCAGTAATGGCAAATAAGAATCCCTTGATTACAACAGGACCACTCATCTTCTCTTGCATTATGTAGCTACTGAGGAACACTGAGTGTGCTCTAGGTTGGACGCTCAGCTCAGGAGGACAACGGTGAGGTCCAACCAGCCTTGCCAGGAAATGACATAAACCTCCTAGAACATGCCCCTTATCATGGACAATGCCATGGTGTTCCATTTCAGAAGTGCCTCCTATTTCCTGGAGGTGGGTTGTTTGAAAACCACCATGACTATATGTCAAGGCGCATACATGTTCAACATTTCTAGAAGCTGTGTCTACATTGTTATGGATCTACCATCTTCTTTGCTACTTCTTGGTCTTCGTCATATTTATTCTGTGGTTTGTGGGCTGGGGGCTTAGAATCGCTGGCAAGGGTTGCATCTACTCATGCTACTTTGCTGCTGAGTTTGAGAATAAATGCTTGTGCAGCTGGAACCTGGGGCTACACCTGCAGAGAGGGACCCGTATCCGCCACGGCTGATTCCTCCTTGGTATGGAACGGGAGCACAAGGGTTGAATTGATCAATGCAAAGCGGTTGGTCGGGGCAGTAGAGAGACGGCCCTGGGATGCTGAGGACGAACGGTGGTGGTTGGATGGTCACGGTGCTAGGAGGGCAGCTGAAGGCACATCGATTCCATCTGGAAGACATATTTGTCGGGTTGGTGCGCGGATCTAAAGGAAGGCAATTGAGAAGAGAGGGAGTTTGCAGAGGGTCAGTGCAAGATTCTCGGTGGTGAAGTTTAAATTTAAACTCAACATTTTCAGAAGCGGTGGCAGTCAGAAAGCACTTACAAAACACATGACAAATGAGATCCGAATGATAGAGTGCATAGCACATTGATGGCATGGAATCATGCCGAACATGCTGAACATGAAACCTCATGTTGAACAAAGTTATATTTGGGGGTATGTGAGACTTTCTATGAAGGATCCGGAAAGGTCCAGCAGGGGCTCGTTAATTTGAAGTTGAACCAGTTAGTTGGCCTCTCTGTTGACCTCCTATTCCACAGTACTGATATTCACAAATACTCTGTGGGTCAGTCCAGACCAACCCCTGGTACCCTCACAGTATCAATACAGCAGTAGTGCCTAATGCTACGCCACTGAGTGGAGGAGGGCAGGGCAGAAGGTTTTGGAGGGGAGGGGAGACTTAAATCCGCTTTGAATCCCCCTTTGGAGGGCATTTGAAACCCCTTTCCATTCTGGGGCCTTCCGTTTTCACTGCACTGGTGGTGTAAGTTGGATAGGGTTGCACTGCCAGCCTTCACCTGCCCCCACTACCTGTCACTGATGGACTTGGGAAAAAAGCAACTGAAAAAAAGACGCACAAAAATTTATCACCCTATATTTGCACAAGCTTGCAAACTGCAGGAGCTCAGCTCCTTGCAAACTGCAGTAGTTCCGCTTTTAGCAGGGCAATTAGCAGCTATCTGATTTTTGAATAGCCTCAGGGCTTGAGACAATTAGTTATCTGATCTTTCCATCACCCATGTTTTCATTGGGGTCTCGGCTCACAACCAACCAGGAATCAGGTTGAGACCCACCAGTGGGTCACGACCCACAGTTTGGGACCCCATTCTCAACCACCAACTACAAGATGTCTCGGAGCAGCTGCACTGATCATTAATGCTCTGTGACTATGACTTCCCCTTCAACAGTCCAAATCTTGTCTCTCCCTGAGTTAAAGTTGCCAAAACTAATTTCCTTCCACACAACAGTACACATCTTGAATTCAGTAGGGGCCACCCGCTGCACCATCATACATCAGCCCAAGTTCTTTCATAGAACCATCATGGATCAACATTCAATGGCCCGAACTATCAACATTCGATGACCCAAACTTCCCCCTTAAGTTGTTAAAGTGGGTATGACTACTTTGTGCCCCCATAGCAGTTCAGGGGCAACTGATGAAGCTGACCCTGAACTTCACCCTGTAGAATGATTTAGCTGGATTTAACTTTTATTTTAAATATGTACCCTCCAACAGGGCCAGCCCATCTATGAGGCCAACTGAACCAGTCGCCTCAGGCAGCAGATTGGTGGGAGGGATGCCTATTTCTGTCTGCCTCCTTGCCTCCACTGCTCCTCCTTCTCCTCCCAGGAATGAAAAAGGACAGAGAGGAAGAGGAAATGGAGAAGGGAGGAGAGTGCGGAGCTGGAACATTGGAGAAACATCTCAGGCATCAGGAGTTCATGGGCCATCCTGTTACTACAATCCCTACCTTTCAATTCTGGCAAAGAAAGGTTTAGAGCTGAGAAAAGTTGGTTATTTGATACAAAAATAATTAACATAGTTAACCATTGGCAGGCCGGCAGAAAGAAAATCAAGATTCCATTTAGGATAGTAATATGGCCAAGAGGCTTTGCAGACATGTTAAAACATCTCTCAACAACTCTTACCTGGTTCTGTGATGAAAAGAAGAACTCAACTGGAGCGTCTCAATGGTGAGGACAGGTGATGGTGTCGTCCTGTCTCCTCGGTGTTTTTATACCATGTCTGAAAGACCGTGTGATGCATGAGGTTCCACTTAATTGCTACGTCTTCCCTCCCGCAACCCCGCACGTAATGGTTTCGAGGAGTGATATCATTATTTGTAACTCATTTGATCATGTTTCTCCAAAGGTGTGGTCCTTCACTTTGGAAATTGCTCTGGGTCAGTTCTTTCGGGAGTTGCTTGGGGCTCTTTGAGAGTTACAACAGGAAACTTTGCTGAAGCAAACTGGTGGTTCTTCCTCATGTAATGACTGAGCAATTCTGCAGGAAGTCAAAAGAATTTCGATTTGAAAAAGGATAGGGAGATGTCTTGGGGGTGGGGGAAAGCAGGATACCACCTTGGCTATTATGTAGTGGCGTCACTAGGGCGCGTGCGCCGCCCTAATGACCTCCGTGCCGCCGCAACAGCTGGCCGGCTGCTGCCGGCTCCGGAGACATCCTCTCCAGCCGGCTGTCCTGGGCCTTCTGAGGAGGCCCAATGCAGCGACGTCATATTTATTAGGTTTTTTGTGCCTGCGCAGTATGTTTCTCAAGGCAAATTTGCCCTCAAACGTTCTGTGCAGGCTCAAAAACCTAATAAATATGTCATCGCCGCATTGGGCCTCCTCAGAAGGTCTTGGAGCTCCGCCAAGGGCGGACGCTCTGAGGCCTTCTCCTGGAGCGGAGGGTGACGCGTGCGGTGCGTGAGTGCGCGCGCGTCACCCTTTGCGCGCGTCACCCCCCCCAGGCGGTCCGCCCTCCCCGCCACGCTCCAGTGACATTGCTGCTATTATGGAATCTGCCTCTACCGATTCCACCCTGAAGAGATTTTGCTCTGCCAAATACTCTGCCAAGTAAAGGTACAAGTAAATACTTTGCTCTGCCAAGTAAAGGTATCCACTGCTCGAAAGCCAGTCGTGTCCACCTCTAGGGTGCGTTGCTCATCTCCATTTTTAAGGCCGTAGAGCTAGTGCTGTCCAAAGATGCTTCTGTGGCGCCGGCGATTTTTTTTGGGGGGGGGATTTTGCATTTTATTTATTTATTTAACTAAAGGTGGGGGTAATGGCTGCAGGCGGGCGCTCCAGCTTTCAAGTCCGAGGTGAAGTGTCATCGTCGAGGCAACACGCGCGTGTGCCCGGCCGGCATCATGCAAACAAGTTGTTTGCATGACTCCGGGCGCACATGCGTCACCTTGCCGCCGCCACCTTGCCTCAGACTCGAAAGCTGGAGCTCCCACCCACAGCCACAGGGCTGGGGCGCGCACCCACAGCCACAGGGCGCAAGCAGCCACGCCTCAGAGCGGCATCTGGCGCTGAAGCTGCCCTTTAAAACTTTTCCCCATAATGCAAGGCGTGAGCATCGGCGCCCCCGGAAGCAGCGTGCCCACTTGGCACTTGGGGCCCAGCGCCACAGGGCCCCCATTATACAATGCCACTGCCCCCAGTGAAACATTGCTCATGTTTGCTGCCCGAGAAGGGGGCGGAGAAAACAGGGATTGGCATTTCGGATGGGAAGGTATCGAAGCTGTCACGACTCAGCCCAAGCGTGAGACAGGGTGACTTCCTGAGTTAAGGACCCCACCTATGCGCTGAAACCTAAGGAGCTATGAGTGAGCAACTGAGGACGAATATGTCAGGAGAATGAAATCACTCCTTGGTGGCACATGAGAGAAAATGTGGTTAGGAATTAATTAGGGCCTTTATGAACATGGCATGCATCATCCCTTCTCTGACTACTTAACAGATGGTATAAAAAACCAGAGGAGACAGAGCGATATCAACTCTTGTCTTCAAACTTGAGACACTCGCGCAGACTTCTTTTCACTGCAGAAGTTGGTAAGAGTTGCCGAGAGACATTTTAACCTGTGCAAAGCTTTGGTATTTTCTGTTCCTGAATGCTTCCTGGGGATCCTTTCTTTCCTCAAGCCTCCTGTTGGTTAATTTGTTTGGATAATTACACTTACGGTAACAACTAGCCCAGAGCAAGGTTGCTCCATCTCACTTTCTACACTGGTTGCTCGAACTGGAGAATGGAGATCTAAAAGGCGGAAACGTCTACCGGAGATGCTTCGACTGCGGCTTTCAAATTAGCATGACATGTCATATTGGCATGAACACAAAACCCCACCCATCCCAAACTGCCATATCCTTGGATAGGCCTTTCTAACTTCTTAGGAGGAAGGTTCAGCCACAGAACGTTGAAAGTTGAATTGTGATCATGAGGGTGGAGGGCTCTACAACGATGGTTTGGAGAAGCCATGTACTGTCCTGTGAAAGAAGGACAACTTTATTTCAGAGAGTGTAAGGAGTAGATGGGTTAGATTTTCATACATTGATTGCTTAAATGGGGAGGATTCACTCAAAGTTGTTGATGATCACGGTGGTGGTCATGTAGATGGTACGCTGCGCTGAGTACATTGAGAAAACCTGACTTCGAGAACAAGGCAAAAATAGATTTTCACCTAACAATTGTCAACTGCTGCCTTGATCCTTCATGTTGGAATCTCACCTACAAAAATGATGCTCTGAAAAGGATGAATAGTGCTTTAACTTTGGTGTGATCTTGATGCTGTGCAAACATACTCCAGTTGACTGCCATGGGCTCCTTGACTACCATCAGTTATTAAATGTCTGTTGAAACTATAGCCATGAATGTCTGAGCACTGTGAGGTTTACATGGTATTGACCGATCTATCTATCTATCTATCTATCTATCTATCTATCTATCTATCTATCTATCCCCCTCCCTCTGACTTCCTTTAGATCCACACAACAATTGGGCAAATATGTCTTTTGGAAGGAACCAGTGTTACTCCAGCTGCCCTCCTAGCACTGTGAGGATTCAACCACCGCCCTTTGTGCTGACCATCCCGGGGCCGTCTCTCTACTGCCCGGACCAACCCCTTTGCATTGAGCAATACAACCCTTGCGCTCCCATGCCATGCCTTGAAGGGACCATCCGCGGTGGACAAAGATCTACCTCTGCCGGCATACATTCTGGTTACAGCTCTGCAAGCATTTGTACTCAGCGGTCTCAGCAGAGAAATGAAGATGGGTGCCGCCCTTGCCAGCAGTTCTAGACTCAGAAGCCACCACCCACAGAACAAAGATGACAAAGAGACCAGAACTGGAAATCAATGGAGCAGATTAGCTGATTGTGTTGCAATTACTTCTAGAAATGTTAAATGTGTACAACTCTTCTGTGCTAGGCCAGTGCGAACTTAGTTTCCTTCTTGGGGGGGGGGGGTGAGGTCTTCTTTACGTCTGCATAGGAGCTTCTGACATCTGTCCTGGAGGACCACTGCGTCCAAGAGGAATCTGGACAGGTTCCAGGTTCAACATCCAATTCATGTTGAACTTCTGAGGCTCGTTTGGGTCTCCCTGTTGCTCTGCTTGAATTGTGTGTGTGTCAAACACACACACACACACACACACACACACACACTTCTGTGGTTCCAGACTGTAGAGGAACAAGTGTACTTTCCTTCAGAGAAGCTTCTCTACCATGTTTGACCTTCTCATTGAAGAAAGCTGTATTTTGAAGGACTTCATGGTTGCCCCAAACTCCACTCAGAAACCAATATTCTCTGCCATTTTCCATAGTGACATTGTTTGAAAAGATCCTTATTTATCTTCATTTGCCATTGAATGAGTCAATCCTCTGCGATTAATTGACTGAATCTTAACATTTCCATACTAGTTCTGTTTGTGTTTCATGTCTGATTTTTCACTTCTGGACCACCTGAAAATGCAAATTGTGGGAATTCTACATTGTTTCTCTGTCAAAATAAAACTTTGATTGCATTAAAAAAAAAAACTCAACCCAGTTTCCTGTTACCATCATTTTCTCTTACTAATCTCCATCCATCCAAAATGAAATTAAATCAATAGACAAATGAAGAAGGCACAAGACCAAAGTATAGTTTTGCTCCGTTCGATTCAGGATCTGGAAGTTGAAGGCTTTCTATCCAACAATGACTGGCTGAATTGGATATTCTGGAGTTCCCATATATGTCTATATATCTAGATATATCCAGAGTTCCTTATTTTCATCAGGCAGAAGGTTGAGGCTATATTACTTGTGTGGCAGTTAGGGATCAACAAGTGCCACAAAGTGGAGATCAATAATGATTTCAATAAAGATCAATAATGATCAATAATGGTCTCTTCTGTCCCATTTCATTCTTGCTTTCTGGTTGTCTTTGCTGTTCATTTACACCTTCTTAGGTGATTGACATAAGTAAGGCGGCAATCCTATGCATACATACCTAGGAGTAAGCCCCACAGAGGCGTAGCTAAGGTGGGGCTTGGGGGTCCGGTTTAGTTTCCAACTAGTCAGTTCCATTGGCTGTCCCCTGATTCTAGTGTTGTGAGAACGGGAGAAGAACCTCTCTCCACTTGCTCCAGATACAGTGATGCATTATTTCACAAGCCCCATCTGAAGCTGCTTCTCTCACAAGATCAACACAGACAGTTTAATCCAAATCAAGGATTCACAAACTGGTGGGGTTTACTCCTTTTGCTGCCGTACACATGGTCATCGCCAGGGACATTGGGATCCCGTACCAAGCTCCGGCCTCAGCGCACACGAGTGTGGCTGCAATCCTATATACACTTACCTTGGAGTAAGTCCCCTTAATATCAGTGGGACCGGCTTATGAGTAGACATACAGAAGCTTGACTGTGAGTTTGAACAACACAAAGACTTGCCGCAACTTAGATGAACCAGCTAATTTCAGCATAGGCTTTATCTTGGGTTACAGTGTGTAGAGGAGAATTTGCAACCAAGGAAACAAGAAATATAAGTCTGACAAGACAGAGAGCGAAACAGAGTGAGTTCTGGTGATGGGCTCAAGGACACCCATCAAGCAGTCCATTTTTCAGTAGATAAACGAAGCTTCAAGAATACTTGGTTACGTATTACTAGGCTTGCCATATATTGCGATGCGTTCTGCCCCCCCCCTGCACCTCACCCCTTAAGGGAAGGCTGTTCCGTCCCGGTCGGCGACCTGGTAAGCCTACATATTACCATATTGCCCCGAGTATAGGACGCTCCTGATTATAAGCCGCACCCTTAAAGTTTGGTGCTATTTTTTAAAAAATACATTTTTAACTTTTATTAACTTAAAGAAAATATACACATTAGTAGAATAGTAAAACAGTACAGCTTTAGTACAGTTAAAGGCATAGGTACCCTGGCCCAATCTGGGCACCCTAGTATAAGTAGGCTTAACAGATCTCCAACCGGGACAGAGTGTTCAGCCCCACTGAACACAATGGGACTTGCTTCTGAGTAGACATGCCTAGGATTGTGCTCTAAGGTTTACAAGCTACACCTGCCCCCATTCCTTCTCCTAAAGGTCTAGCACTCTGTCCCGGTTGGAGATCTGGTAAGCCTAAGTATAAGTAGCTTTCCCAGATCCAAAGGGGGACAGAGTGCCTACCTTTAACCTTTGGAATTTGGGCAGGTGCAGCTTGTTGCACCCTTCCATGATGATGAGCTGCACCTGCCCAAATTTCAATGGTTAACAGCACAATCCTATGCATGTCTACTCAGAAGTAAGTCCCATTGCATTCAATGGGGCTTACTCCCAGGAAAGTGTGCTTAGGATTGCAGCCTAAAGGTTGGCACTCTGTCCCCCTTTGGATATGGTAAGCCTATGCAGGAGCTCTTGCTCTCAACTTTCAAACTGCAGGATCAATAAATATCTTAGTTTCCACAGAGTCCTGGGGCTGGAACTTAAGGGTTAATTTTTTTCAAATGCCTATAAGGCTAGAGGTTGCTAGAGAGATCCTGGCCATTTAGCAAGTGATTAAGAGCTGAAAACACAGCTTTTGCAGTTTAAAAAAAGAAAAAGCTTTTACCTTTGAAAGAGACTTGGAGAGGCTTGAAAAACGGACACTTTGCAGAAAACTCTTGGCAGAAAACGCTAGACTTTGATTGTAGGCCGCACCCCTACCTTAAAGACTTGCCTTAGGGGACAAAAGTGAGTCTTATACTCAGGTCAATACGGTATATATGTAATAAATAATGGCGGTATGGGCGTCATAACCTGGTGGTATTGTCTGTGATATGTATGCAGAATATCCTCCATTAAAAAGTATATAAGTACTGTATAACAGTATATAAATAATAATAATAATAATAATAATAATAATAATAATGATAATAATGCAAAAGGTTTTTTTCCCCAACTGTTGACCATCATATTAATTTATTCTTTCTTTCTACCAGAACTAAACAACCTCACTTATTAGCCACTTATAAGCCCCTAAATGAGGTCAACCTGGTTTCTGAAGCAACATGAGTTGGTAGCAAGGTAGCCATGATGTTAAGGTGGACAACCCCCCCCCCCCTAGAATTGTGGTGTGTGGCCTGCACACACTACGCCCCAGAGTGGTTTGTTCAGGGCTGGCCCATCCATGAGGCCAACTGAGACAGTTGCCTCAGGCATAGGATTGGAGGGGGCCACTCCTTTTTGCCTACTTGCCTCCACTGTTCCTCCTTCTCGTTCCACTCTCTGAACTGGAAAAGGGAACAAAGGAAGATAAAATGTGGAGAGGAAGAGAGTGCTAAGAGAGTGCTACATTGGAGAGAGGGAGGAGCAGAGGCTGGCACATCATCGGGTAAGGGGGGGCAGCATTCCTCAGGCGTCAGAAGGTCTTGGGCTGGCCCTGGGTTCATTGTTCCTTTCTCAGCATGCTTGGGGCACTGAGAGAGAAGCAATCCAATATTGCCCCCATTCTACTTCCCTGGACAGCTTAAAAGGTACAGTGGGGGGTGGGAGTTCAGACACGGGGGTAATCTCAGCCAAGACATGGCAAGAAATGAACATTTGATATTCTGCATACATAGCACAGATAATACCACCAAGTTATGGTGCCCATCCATTAATAAGCCATTGGTGAGTTAGCGAAGTCTTGTCTCCACTGATTTGCTGTCCTGCTCCAAGGATTCCCATGGGTTTTCCCTCTGTCATCCTTCCTGGAATATTATAGGACTTTCTGCATACAATCAAGGTGTTCCGCCACTGAATGATGGCATCATTCGATTGTGTCAGTATCACCTGCTGTCTGCAGTGTGACATCCCAGATTCAGGTTGACCAACCCCATAAGAATGAGTTGAAGCTATCTCATTCAACCTGCTGATGTAGCCACACAACCTCGGCCCATAAAAGGGGAAGCTTCGCTAGGCGTGTAGTTGGTCACTGTTGAATATGGAGTTCTAGGATCCATCTCCTTTGGATCTCATTGAACGAGACCCTCCTTATGTCCTCCCATCATGTTACCCTCGAGGATGAACCCTTGCCCCATCTGCCTGGTCCTCAGAGAGGAATTGCATCTCAGATGGAGAACAGCGATTGAAAATGACATAAGAAGAAACGAGGGTTTCAATGCAGTAGAGATTTTATTTGGAAGGAGAAGTGAATGAGGGGTACAATTCCACCATAGAGGTTTGCTGGAGCATGGAGGTTCCCAGGATACATAGCTGCCAATTATGCAGAGACAGAAATAGTAAGAGATGGTAGGATGGCATCAGGCAGACCAGCTCCCTCTACGGGAGGAGTCGGGAGCAAGGGATCTATACTGTGAATGAAAATAGCAGACAACAGCGGTTGAACCATGTTCTGGAGAAGCTTGCAGTCCCCCAGAAATTCAAGCCATCTTCGATCTTGACTTCAGATACCCGGCTCTTCTTCATATTCATGGTTTCTGGGCTTAGAACTTCTTGCAGGGGTAGCAACCTGGCTTCTGTGGTGGAGGACAGAAGCCGGAAGTGGGAGGAGGACAAAAGCCGGATCTGGGAGGAAGACAAAAGCCGGAAGTGGGAGGAGGATAAAAGCCGGAAGTGGGAGGAGGAAAAAAGCCAGAACTGGGAGGGAGTGGTCTGTATCCGCCACGGTAGGGGAATCGTTCACAAGGGTTGTATTGCTCAATGCCGAAGGGCTGGTCAGGACAGATGAGGGATGGTCCCGGGATGGACAAGACGAAAGGGGGTGGATGAATGGTCACGGTGCTGGGGGGGCAGCTGGCTTCGCAAGGGTCCCACCGGGAGGCCATCTTTGATGAGAGAATGTGACTCTAAAGAGGTGGAAATAGACACAGTGCACAAGGGTCTGTCAAATATACCCAATTCATGATTCTGATTTCCAACAGCTATTTAAAAACCAACAGCCATCTAAACCAGCACAGAAAACCCATTACTGTGCATTTGGGACTGGAATGTACAGCACGTCGCACATTGTTGGCATAACATTATATACTATAAATCGGGGCAGAAGAAAATGGTGATCACAAAATCAAAACAAATGCCATCATCTTTCTGCTAAAAAAAAAAAATCAGCGAAAAAATAAATAAAATTAAGCCATGCCATTTTTGCATCATTCTTCATCTGCTGACACTGCACAGCCCACTTTTTATGTGGTTACAATTGATAATAATTGGAAAAAATGGAATAAAAACACTTAACATCACTTTTTGCACTTTCATTTTGGTTAAACATTGAATTCTGCGAAAAAGGAAAGCCATCTTCTTCGACCTCTCACTATACAACAGCTCTTTCCTCCTCATATAATGTGTTGCCTGCACAAATCCCTTTTCTCTGGAGTCAGGAGTTATTGCACAGTTCTCTATTTAAAGGACATGTTCCACCAACGTTCTGTTGCAGGGAAAATGCATTCCCTGTAAGCTATCTGAAACCCAGTTTCTTCCATCTCTTCCTTCCTTCCTCTCAACAGTAGCCAGTGTCTGATTGGTCTTTCCATAGAGTTAGAAAACAATTTAGCCTCAGTCAAACTTACGGTGTCCTCAAACGAGAAGAACTCAACTGGATGGCTTCAGTGGTGAAAGAAGCAGATAGCACCTCTCTGCTTTGCCTGGGTTTATATACCATTTCTTGAGTGGGCTGAGACTTGAGTGATGCACTTAATTTTCATCATGTTCTCACAAATACATTTCCCTTGTGTAACCTGCAACTTGGGAGGAGTGATTTAAGTGTTAGTAACTCTCCTCCTTTACCGGTACATGTTTAGCTCCGTAGGTGGAGTCCTTACTTACGGTCAGTGGTTCCAAATGTGATGGGTGTGTGTTTGTCTGCTTTTAGAGTAGTAATCTGAAACCCAAGCGAAGAGATATTTTCATAGGTTCCTGTGCCTTCTTCTCAGACTTAAAACCATTTCAGAGGAACCAGAACAGCCTGAAAATTATTTTATTACAGTACAGCGAGTCCTCATGTAAAGTTGTTTCGTTTAAAGTTGTTTTCTTTTAAAGTTGATGGAAAAATGCCATAGGAACTTTAACGTTTAACAAGTAATCCCATGGTTCCCAAACAGGAGCCGCGGTAACTAGCCCGGGGTGCCGCGGAGTGCCACGGAATCCTCAACGTAATGAAATGGGGAGCTGCAGCCAGTGGTCGCCAATGGTCAAGGGAGCCGCTGGTCAAAAATGTTTGGGAAACACTGAGTTGTTGTTGTTGTTCAGTCGTTAAGTCATGTCCGACCCTTCGTGATCCCATGAACCATATCCCGCCAGGCCTTCCTGTCCTCCACTATCTTCCTGAGTTCTCTCATTTTCATGTTCGTTGCATCAGTGATGCTGTCTAACCATCTCATCCTTTGCCTTCCCCTTCTCCTTTTGCCTTCAATCTTTCCCAGCATCAGAGTCTTCTCCAGAGAGTCCTTTCTTCGCATTAGGTGGCCAAAATATTTGAGCTTCAGCCTCAGTACCTGTCCTTCCAGGGAACAGTCAGGGTTGATTTCATTTAGGATTGACTGATTTGATCTCCTAGCAGTCCAAGAGACTCTCAGGAGTCTTCTCCAGCACCACAGTTCGAAAGCATCTATTCTTCAGCGCTCAGCCTTCCTTATGGTCCAACTCTCACAACCATACATTGCTACAGGGAACACCTTCGCCCTGACTAAACGTACTTTTGTACGTAACACTGAGTAACCTATGGTAAAATTGGTTTCATTATAAGTCGTTTCACTTCAATTCACGGTTGCCAAAAAGAACCTATCGACAACTTTAAATGAGGACTTGTTGCTGTATTTCTTCACATTTTTAACACCGCTGTGATCTTTCCGTCACCTAGAACCCACCACCAGAAATCAGGTCGCAACCCACCAAGTGGGTCCCGACCCACAGTTTGAGAAACACTGCTCTATACAAAAAGATGGGCTCACTGAGCTTTATTATGTGATGCCCTATGGGATACCCTCGCCTATGGGAGACAGTGAAGTAGCTCAATATTGCCTCTAAGTGATTGGCAATAGCTCTCCAGGGCTTCGGTCAAGGGTCTATAACTGGACTATGGTCAAAGACTCTTCTGTATTCAAAAATATATATACTCAACAAAATGTTCGCAAAGTGGTTTACAGAGAAAATTAAAGAACTTAAATGGCTTTCTGTCCTGAAAGGACAATACCAATAGACATTTGTGCCATGGGAGCTTACAACAGCATCCCATTGGGGCAGGTCCATGATATTTGCCACATGCAATGCTTTAAAACAAACACTTGGTACAGAAAATTAGAGCCATGATTGCTAATCACAGACTG
Source organism: Plestiodon gilberti rubricaudatus (assembly GCA_026170595.1). Lineage (NCBI taxonomy): Eukaryota > Metazoa > Chordata > Lepidosauria > Squamata > Scincidae > Plestiodon > Plestiodon gilberti. The sequence continues at coordinate 28,025,528 of JANXHW010000009.1, read as the reverse complement.
ATTAGAGTTAGAACAGACAAAAGAAAATATTTCTTTACCCAGCGTGTGATTCATCTGTGGAACTCCTTGCCACAGGATGTGGTGATGGCACCTGGCCTAGATGCCTTTAAAAGGGGTTTGGACAAATTCATGGAGGAAAAGACCATCACAGGTTACAAGCCATAAGCAACCTCCTGGTTTTAGAAGTGGGTTTTCTCTGTGCCAGGTGCAAGGGAGTGGCGACTGGACACAGGTATCTTGTTGTCTCGTGTGCTCCCTGAGGCATCTGGTGGGGCCACTGTGTGACACAGGAAGCTGGACTAGATGGGCTTTTGGCCTGATCCAGCAGGGCTCTTCTTATGTTCTTATGTTCTTATGTACTGCAACGAGTCATAACTAGTTACATTCTCTGCCATGGAATAATGTCCTTGCTTCAGATCTTGGCCAACTTCCCTAGGGTACGTTGGAAGGTACTCTTGAGTCAAAACTGGTTTCCTATAATTGCACTCTTGCCTGGATTGGTCACATCTTGGACAATCATCTTCGAAGGCACGGAACCTGTCAATTAATGGGAGACTTCTTTGCCATGAGACTTCTTTGCCACTCCCTTTAATTGGAATTGGAAAGACGGCTTACGAGAAAAAAAAAATCTGGGTAAGGATGTGTTTTAGAAGATCCAGGCAAGATTGGAAGAGCAGGGGAAGTTCCTGGAAATGGTTTTCAACAGGGAAGAGACCAGAACTACATCATAGTCAATAAGGAAATCTCAGAGGGATGAAAAAGTTTACGCTGATGATGATTAATAAGGAAGGCGCCTGGAGACATTCCTTTTTTAATAGACTATTTAAAGACAAACAACATCATGATGAGGGGACATGTTGAAAGGTAGGCCAAGTGGATGTGTGCTGTTTTTGTAAACCCTTCTGCAGGCTGCAAAAAGCACACACTTCCCCATACACACACTTTTCAAGAGTGTTTGTGGACATTGCTCATTCAGAGGGGTGGTACACATGTTTCCTCAATCCCTCTGAGAGTGCAATCCGACTTAACTTTTGTGCCGGTTTAACCAGCGGCGCAGCGAGAATGGGAGGCCCCAGAATGGGAAAGGGATTCAAATCCCCTTTGAATTCCTCTTTTGGAGGAGATTTGAATCCCTTTTCCATTCTGGGGTCTCCCGTTCTCGCTGCGCCGCTGGTTACACCGGCACAAAAGTTAAGTCAGATTGCGCTGTGAATTGGCTTTACAATGCTGTAAATGTGATGATGCCGTACTGGATTGGCTGGGTGGCCCTGTGATGTCATCAAACTCACTAAGCAGCCCCCCACCTATTGTGATCATTTTTCGGGGAGGAAATGTAGCCCTTACATGAGAAGGGTAATACGGGTGAAGATGCCATGTCAGGAAAGGTAGCCTGGAAAAAATAATACCCTACGCCGAACGCGTGTCTCCAAAGAACAGCTGGCAGTCGTGATCGGGATGATAAAATTAAAATCCAAGGTTTATTGCTATCACTCCAACGTTTCGTTCCGAAACTCGGAACTTCTTCAAAGGAAATCCCCAAAAGAAATAAAGATGAACTTTTTCATATTTCATCTTTAATCCTTTTGGGGATTTCCTCTGAAGAAGTTCTGAGTTTCGGAACGAAACGTTGGAGTGATAACAATAAACCTTGGATTTTAATTTTATCATCCCAATCGCGACGGCCAGCTGTTCTTTGGAGACTCGCGTTCGGCGTAGGATATTATTTTGTCCAGGCATCCTTTCCTGACATGGCTTCTTCACCCGTATTACCCTTCTCATTTAAGGTAACTGCGGGCCATGAAAGCTTCTATTCCTACTTATGTAGCCCTGATAGGCAAAGAGAAAACCAACAATAGCATGGCAGCTGAAACACGTGACGATGTGATAGCTAACAGGCAAGGATTGGGTGGTGAACAAGGTATCTGTAGAGAGATATTTCAGCTGTCACCCCTGAAGTCAGGCTAACATGCACCATAGCCCTGAACCATATGCAACATGTTCTACGGACCCATGGCTCAGTGGAAGAATATGTGGTTTTGTCAATATGTCAAGGTAATATTGTGTTATTTGCGAATGTTATCATCTTATGCATTTTATTATTTATACATGTATTGCAATGTGTTGAGAGCCACCTTGGGTTTTTCTGTGCTTTTTCAAAATTATGTTCTTATTGTGTGAAGAACCCCCCCCCCCAATTTTGCTTGTTATGTTTCCCAATTTCTCCTATCCCAAGTTTCATCTTTCCCATTTTCCTATGGAAGAATGATGAAGATTATCAGGAGGAAAGAGCCATTCTTGCACGGTCTTGCTCAATTCGTCCCCAAACAGTGTTGTCTAGAACAGGGGTTTTCTTAACCCTTCCCGAAGGAGTACCACCTCCGGCGCCACTCTCCTGCTGCGTACCACAGGAAGTGCCTGGCAATGACATTATCGCCTGTTACGTTCAGGTTTTCAGAGGCCAGAAATGCAGGTAGGAGGCTCTGGACAGTTGGGAGGGCCCTTCTCAGCATCCTGGAGAGGCACGGCCAAAGGCAGAAACCTCCTGAGTGAGAAAACGTACCACCAAAAGCACCACGACAGAGTGGGTTTCTGGCAGTCCGAGTACCACCAGAAGCTGGCTGAAGTACCACTGGTTGAGAAGCCCTGGTCTAGGTCTCCTGATTTAAGAGTTCAAGATCTTCTTTTGAGTTGTTTTTTCAGGTGGAAACTCTGGTCCTCTCCGTGCATGATGGGCAGAAATCAAAAGGTTTAACGCAGCAGGTTTAGGAACGAAAGGACTTTATGGGCTATCTTCTTTAATTGTTGGCTCCATGAATCCCCGAATCAAGAGATGAGCTCACAGTTTTGGGTGGAACACAGGCCACAGTTTATACGTTCACAATGGATGGCTAATCCGGTCTCTCTACTTGTGGCTTCTCCCAGTGTCTGGTTCATTGTTTGAGGGCTATGATATTTGTAGAGAAATATTTGAGAATCAGGAACCCCAGAGGTAGTGGTACCATGGGGAGGGATCATTGCTCAGAGCTAGCCCTCCTCCTTTCCACGAAGAGGGTCTGAGATTTAATCCCTAATAGCACCTCCATGTAGGGCCAGTAAAGACCCCTGTATGAAACCCGGAGAGATGCAACCTTTCATTGTTCATTACCTTGAGCCAGATGGGCCAAGGACCTGATTTAGGAGAAGGCAACTACTGTATAAATGCAATATGTGGGTACCAGCACTCGACATGAAGGGTGATGGAACCTGTATGTTGTGGCCACTTGATATACAGGTGGGCCCCCATATCCACTGATTCACTATCCACGGTTTAAGTTATCCACGGATTGTGGGGATCCCCCCAGGCTTTCATTTTTTCCCAGTAAGCTTCGTTTCTTCCTTAAAGAAACAGGAGAAGCAGCCTCTGGCATGGTTTCTGTTAACCTTGCAGAGTCTCTCTAGTACTTAGTCTCGTTCTACTTGCCTACAATGGAGGCTGCTTCTCTGTTTGTTTTAAGGAAGAAACAAAGCTTGCTGAAAGAAAAATAAGAGCTGGGGGGGGCAAGCATGCATGCCTGCAGGGGAGGCAGGGTGGGGGGCCCCTCCGGAAACCATGGAGGGGGTGTTCGCTCTTATCCACGGTTTCAAGTATCTACGGAGGGGCCTGGAACATATCCCCAGCGGATATGGGGGCCCACCTGTACTTTGTTTTCATTTCCATGTCTTTCACTTAAGAAAGCCAGTTAGTTCTGGCTTTAGTTGTACCGCTTCAGACAGCGGAGGAGCGCGGGTCACATCACAGAAATGTTAGTGTATGGAAAAAAAATAGTCTAAGACAAAATTTTAGTCAAACTACATTTAGTCTAGACATTATCCTTTCAATGCTATTTTTTTTTGGGTGGGGGAGAGGTATTGCGGTTGCCCCACAAAAGCATTAGGAGGAACCACAAAATCATAATGTAATTCTGCTTCTCTCGCAGGTTTGCGGAAACTATTCTAAGGGTAAGTATCCAAAACCACATTTCATATACTTGATCCACACCGATTTCAAAAGAAAAAAACTCCACCCATAGAGGGAAAAGTCAGCCAGTGAGGAAGAAGAGTTATAAACGCTGAAATCACTTCTCGTAACAGGTTGCAGGTTACACAAGGGGAAGTGTGGTTAGCAGTTAGCATAATGAGAACATTATGAAAATTAAGTGTATCATGCTGTCTCAGGCTACTCACAAAATGGTATAAAAACCCAGACGAGGCATCGAGGACTCCATCAGCTTCTCTCTGACACACCGAGACAACTGAGTCCTTAACTTTTGAGAACTCGGTAAGTTTGGCTCAAGCTGGGAAATGTTCTATGTGTGATGCTTTTTATTTTTGGAAAGCTTGCTAATCGGTTTCTTATAATTTAGTAATTGGTGACCATAGAGTTTTCTCCTCCCCCAAATCTTCCTCTCTTTGCTGGTTGTCAGAACTGGAGAATGGAAGTCTACTTGCGACAGGGGAACACATCCACCATTTTTGTGATGTGTGTGCATGTCCTAGCAGGGTGAAAAGTATTTTCTGTTTTGTATCCCCAATGCGGAGAAGATAGAAAATGCAGAGGTGTGCCAAGCATTGAGGAAATGTTCAGACACAGAATGTTGACAAACACTGCAACTGCTGTGAGAGACAGGTGGTGCTATGTGAGGCTCAAACCAAAAGGAGAAATTGTGTACGATTGAGTGGAAGGAGGAAGAGACAGAGGAGGACTAGGTTTCCGGTAACATAGAGGGCAGGGGCAATTAATTTTCAGTGGATGTGAACAAAACCTTGGTGGAACTTGCCCCGTTAATAGAGGACTGCAATAACGTTCCCTGCAGAGTCCTAACTCCAGGGAAAGTGGGTCTGTGCATACAACCCATTATATGAGTAGGAAGGAATTGTTGTATAGTATATAATGTTATGCCACCAATGTGAGATGTGTTGTACATTCCAGTCCCAAGTGCACTGTAATGGGTTTTCTGTGCCGGTTTCGATGACTGTTGGTTCTTAAATAGCTGTTGGAAATCAGAATCATGCATTGGGAAGTATATTTGACGGAACCTTGTGCACTGTCTATTTCTACCTCTTTAGAGTCGCATTCTCTCATCAAAGATGGCCTCCCGGTGGGACCCTTGCAAAGCCAGCTGCCCCCCCAGCACCGTGACCATTCATCCACCCCCTTTCGTCTTGTCCATCCCGGGACCATCCCTCGTCTGTCCCGACCAGCCCTTTGGCATTCAGCAATACAACCCTTGTGAAATCCCCTACCGTGGCGGATACAGACCACTCACTCCCAGTTCCGGCTTTTTTCCTCCTCCCACTTCCGGCTTTTATCCTCCACAACAGAAGCCAGGTTGCTACCCCTGTCAGAAGTTCTAAGCCCAGAAACCATGAATATGGAGATGAGCCGAGTATCCGAAGTCAAGATCGAAGACGGATTGAATTTCTGGGGGACTGCAAGCTTCTCCAGAACATGGTTCAGCAGCTGTTGTCTGCTATTTCCATTCACAGTTTAGATCCCTTGTTCCGGACTCCTCCCGTAGAGGGAGCTGGTCTGCCTGTTGCCGTCCTACCATCTCTTACTATTTCTGTCCCTGCATAATTGGCAGCTATGTATCCTGGGAACCTCCATGCTCCAGCAAACCTCTATGGTGGAATTGTACACCTCATTCACTTCTCTTTCCAAATAAAACCTCTACTGCATTGAAACCCTCGTTTCTTCTTATGTCATTTTCTCTCGCTGATCACCATCCAAGATGAAATTCCTCTCTGAGGACTGGGCAGATGGGTCAAGGATTCATCCCTGGGGGGGGTAACATGACGGGAGGACTTAAGGAGGGTCTTCTTCAATGAGATCGAAAGGAGATGGTGTATACACCACATCAACAAAAAGGGGATTTTGTTTTAGATATTTGATGGATTTGCTGGCAAACTATTCTTATAGCAGTTTTTGCTTCTTGGGTGATTGGAATGGAGTGGTCTCTCCACTGAGTGATAAAAGCTCAGAAAAAAAAATAAAGCATAACCAAGGGAAACTCCCTAAACGTGTTTGCGTTTTTTTGGTGGAGACATTATGGGTTTTGGACATATGGAGTCAGAACTCTAAGGAGTTCACCTGTTACTCAGAGAGGCATAGATCAAGTTCATGAATTGATATGTTTTGGGTGTGTCCGGGCCATCCCGTCCCCCAGCCGGCCGTCTGAGGTTTGTCAGCCGGCTTCCGGCACCTTGCCTGTCCAGGCGATCAGGGAGGGGACCCTACTCACCAGGCAGAGAGGTCCAAGTCCCCGCCGGCCGCCACCGGAGCTGGGGAAGCAGCCCACGAAGCGTCCGGAGCCCATGTGGATCCTCCGATCCCGACCTGAGCCGCCAAACAGAGCCTGTATCTGGTTCCCTCGGGTCGGGAGACATGGGAGGGGGGGCGGGAGGGGTGTGTGCTTGGGCTTGACTCCCAGAGATTTACAGCGGTTTAACCTGTAGTTCCCTGTCACCTTTTAACGAAGGGCTCCTGGCCCAGGGCGCGCTGCACGGCGGCGCCACCACCTCACTCGTATGGCGGGCCCGGTCCTTCTCGGACCTACCTAACATGGTCATGCCAGGTGGCTCCCTCTTTTTCCAACATGGCGGCGCCCATAGCGGCCCACGTGGACCCGGTTTTCTTTGTTACAATGGCAGCGCCCATGGTTGCCCATGCGGCCTCCAGGGCGGCTGCCTGGTCTCCTTCAATAACAACAGGGCAACGGTCACGGCGGGCGGCACTGGCCAGCCCAGCGCGCTGTGAGTCTGTCCACTCCTTCCTTAGGAGCGCCCAGGCCCTCGCTGACCTTTATCCGGCCTGCCCTACCCGGCTCCTATGACGGGAATGCCTATGCCTGTCTAGCCACCTAATGGTTTCCCGGGCCTGGGCGCTACAGGGGGACATGCAGGCGCGTCGCACGCAACAGGCAGCCCGGTAGGGGGCCGTGCTGCACCGGTGGGGGTTGGGACCAATGCTAACGGCATTTCGGTTCCGGCACAGGATGGGGCTGGTCCTTCCCCCCCTGGCGCGGGATTTACCTATGATCTTGCTTTCCTGTATTTCAATAAAGTGACCCTTTATATCCATACCAGGTCTTGTGTGTTTAATGAGGCGTACTCGGGTAAACTCTTCCCTTTCATTTCTGCAGGCATCACACCATGTTCCCAGTGGTTGAGTCACAAAAATGTGTGTCACAAAAGGAGGACAACCCCGGGACACCTGGCATCAGGACTTCCAGGACACACTGCTGGTCAGTACCCAACTGAGAACAGAGCATGCACAGTTCACAGTTCCAGGTACATCTATGCTGTGGTTCCCAGCCTGCGGAACTCCCTGCCCCTGGAAATTCACAGAGATCCCAACTTGCTGACAATTCTGCAGCAAGGTTACTGGCATCGCAAAACTAAAGATTTTGGAGGTGGGGCTTGGTGATGTCACAAGCCTGCCAATCCTGGAAAAACTGGGCAGGAATTTTGTACTGGGAAGGTGTCATGAACCATTGGTTCCTGTGAGGTTCTTTCCCCTCTTTGTTTGTAACATTTTTCAGCAAACGTTTGTAGGACTTCTCATGTGTAAAAAGGTCAGAGGGGTAATCTAATTTGGAGAGAAAATGCTGCTAGTAATTGGAAACACGAGAACTCCTCGTTATAAGAAGGATAAATTCCTCAAGAGAAGTGGAACCTGGTACTCTTTCCTTTGGGTGCTGTAGGAGAGACAGGAATACCCCTTGGTGGAGTGTGGGTTAAAAGGAATGAGGATATTTGACTAGTCAAGGAGGTCTGTAGAGTTAGTAAAGAATTTATAGTATTTAGAGAGTTTTTATCTACTGTTCTGTATATCTTAACTTGCTAATATGTACCTTTATATTGGAGAAACCCTCTTCTCTCCCCCCCCCCAATTTTATGGGTTTCTAATAAAACTCTTAATGCTAGAATTTTCTGTGTCTGGGATTGTCTCAAGTGATGAGATGATCATGTGCTCCTGGGTTAGCCCAGGGAACTCCTCCCACTTGTTACTGTTTATTTTGTACTCCCGGGCTGGTGGCAGTAGAGCTACTATTGAAAATTCCCCCCTGGCCATGACATCATCTATCATCATGGCAAGTATCACTTAAGAGTCATTCTTGGGTCACTTCAACACATATTGGACAGAACCCGCCCCTGCAAATCCCGTCTTGGTCACACCTCCCGCGCCAGTCATCACTTACGCAGGATTCTAGGAATATGGGGGCTTGCTCGCGCATAAACTCCTTGAAATCTTTGGGGCTGAAGTAATCGTCCTGGCCTTGGCGGGGGGCGTATTGGTGGTAAAGGTTCACAATGGTCTTCATGGCCTCTTCCAGGGTGCAGTTGCGGTCAATGCTGGTGCTGGGAGTTGCGTGTGTGTGGTGGCTACTCGGGCCGGTGCCGGTGGGCCTCCGCTCAGTAACATGTGGCCGCACTGACATCTTGGAAGTGGAATGGGCAAAGGGGGTGAAAAAAGGAGGAATTGCGTTTCTTCAGCTGCTGCCGATATAAAAGGGTGTTATTGGGTCACACCGATGTTTTAGTCACTGTCTTGCAGGCCTGGGCCAAACATGCAGAAACACACCAAACATGCAAAACCCCAGCAAACACACAAAAACCCATGTGGTAAGGGGCATTTTCCATGAACAAACACATGTTAGGAAGCAACATCCATATGGGTTACTCCCCCCATCAGTGTCATTGACTTTACCTCACATAAGAAGAGGTTCATAGTTCATCTAGTCCTGCTTGCCTCCATTACTGGCTATCTAGATGCTTCTGTAAGCATCAGAGGGGCATGATGGAGACAGCCTATGCTCCCTTCCGTTTGTTCCCCAGCATCTGTTACAAAGAGGTACACTGCCTCTGAATAGGGAGGCTCCGCTCTTAGCTATCTTAGAAGTGATCACCATTAGATCTATCCTCCATCCCCCCCCCCCAATGCTTCTAAGGGCCTCGTCCTATGGCCACCCGACCCAACTCACATGGCTGTGCAAAAGCCAGGCCACTGTTGCACGCAGCCAGGCTGCTGCCGCAAACAGGCAGTGGTGCAGTGCGTGCAGCAGCAGCTCCAGAGGCCTCCGCCAGCACCAGTAGGTTGGCGGCGGAGGTGCACAGTGGGCGGCAAGGGGGTGGGCAGCGGGAGTTTGGGGGCAGGGTGAGGAGGTGGAGAAGGGGGTGGGCCCCGGAGGCAGCAACTTGCGCCAGGGTCCTAACCCCTCTTAAGCTCCCCCTGCCTCTGACTTACGCCAGCAAAATGGCTGGTGTGGGTCCAAGGAGACCCATAGGCCATCGGGCAGCCTATCCGAGGGTAGGTAAAAATATTAAAGATGGTTGTTTTTAACTTATTTTTTACTAAGTAAAAATGTAAACACTTTTATTACCTCCTGTAGGCTGTCTGTTCCCCCCGCCCCCGCCCCCACACACAAACACACAGCATGTGGCATAACCTCCACTGGTGCGGCTGCATGCTCTAATGTGGCGGGGGATAGGATTGGGCAGTGAAAGGCCATTGGAGCTGACTGGCCATCACCACCATCACATTTTGTGCAGCTACATCAAAGACTCATCCCTTCTGCAGTTTTTGGGGGTGACGAGAGAGAGAGGAGAAGCTTCAGAGTGAAGAGGAGCTGTGAAGAGGAGGTTCAGATGGGATGGGGAAGATAAACAGGAACAGCACGACTAGAATCAGAAAAAAACAGACCCACAACATGTTTGAAGGCCTTTAGATCAAATCTTTATTGCCCAATGTTGGCCCCAAAAAGCAGACCCACAACACGATTGAGGACCTATGGATCAAATCTTTATTGCCCAAGGTTGGCCCCAGTACCAGGGGAATGGGGAGGAATTTCCTTCGGCTCATTTTTCAACAGGACCTGTCCTACAAGCCTCAAAAACTCATCGAAACTGAGCAAAGCATTCCCGTTCGTATCCAACTCGTTGAACAGTTTATCAACATCACCCGGTAATGTTGCCTCAATAAGTCCTTGGTCCTGGATTTGTTCTTGGTCCTGGACAAATGCAAAGAAAGGGCAGGAACAGAGATTATTCGGGATGTGGAGAGGAACAGCTCGAAACTGAACATTGCAAACTGCAGCTTCTAGACTGCCTGTTCCTGACGACACTGATTTGCAACCAAGGAACTCGGGGGAACAGACAAGGTCTTCCCCTCCCTCCCCCATTCTATCTTCACCAGCACCCTGTGAGGTTGGTAGGCTGAGAGGAAGGCAGCCGCCGTAGGCCACTCCATGAGCTGCCTGCCTGAGGGCACAGTCCAAACACTGGGACTGCCCTATTCTAGCTGGCTCTTTAACCAGTACTCCACACTTCCTTTCTTAGCTGTGTCTTACAGGCACTGAGTATCTTTTCCTCCGACTAACAGCTTGAATCTGCACAGAAGGGGATGAACCCTAAAGGGTAAGACCTGCTGCATCTTACAGGGATGATTAGCATCTGACAGAGCACTCCTGAGATGTTGCAGGTTCTGGCTGTAAGGGGACGAAAGAGGAAGGTAAATGTTCCTTCTTCCACTGAACTGATGTTTCCTCCTTGCCTTTGAATGGCTGGCAAAGCAAGAGGCCACGTGTAGCCCCCCACTCTGCAATAAGCTGTCCTGCCTTTCCACCCACTGCGTGATTTTATAGCATGTAACCAAAAATGCACTTTCCATCTGCAGCTCTTCTCCCACTTCCATCCCCACCTCAAAGAACCGGAGAAGGGAAGTCAACCCTCTAGGAAGAAAGAGCCTTCGGGCTCCTGCTCACCTTGAAGAAGTTTGGCAGCTGCTCACGCATCATCTTAGTGAACCCACCCAAGGTGAGTCCAACGGTCCCGTTTACTCGCGTTGAATATCTGTCAAACACACTTATGATAGAGGATACAGCTGCTTCCAGTGGAGTCTCAGACATCTTGAGTTGACTGCCAAGTCCTGTTAGGAAACAACCAGTTCAGCGGGTGAGGGGGTCTCCTTCAAAGGGATTGTGCTGCTGAGGTAGAAAAAAAGAAAGAACTTCCCCTGCCTGGCTGAACCCCATTTCTGGTCAGGAAGAGTGAGTATTTTGAGGCACTATGCAGCCACTCTAGGAATCCAGACTCTCTAACACTTCAGCACCGAGGAAGCAAAACTCATTTGGGCTTTTTTGGCCCTTTTGGGGGTTTTCTCTTAGAACGTGCTACACGAAGGAAGGCAACTCTTTCAGGGAATGAGTCACAATCTCCCAGCTTATCATCATGACATTTTGGAACTGAACAGCGTTCATCCCTCCCAGTTCCTCTTTTGTACATAGAAAAAGAACTTCAAAATCATTTTCAATACGTGAAGGATTATCTCTAGATGATAAATGTGCATATATTATAGAGTTGCAGAATCAACCCCACATCCTGGAAACTGTAGCCTTGCAAAGATAAGAACTGAGATCCGAGGCAAGTGGTTGTGTCCATTAGAGAGTTTCCTTGTCGGCACCCCAAACCTGTGGGCTTCATTGGCTCCTGGTGAACGTGGCTGTGCTGTGGCCACTGTACCCATTCTGGAAGAGATAAAACCCCACCTGAGCAGCATTGTTCCTCAACACCAGCCCTCACACAGAAATAGGGGGACCAGAGTTCCCTGTGGGGAGAGACTGAATATTGTAGCAGGTTAACCTCCCTAGTGAGGCATAGGCCGGGGATGTCAAATATGCTCTATAGATAGATTTTTTTTAATGTTCATAAATAGACACTCACCAAGTTGATCAGCAGAACCCCCTTGATCTTGTCTTCTTCCAGGTGTTTGTCGTGTGGGGAAGATCGGAGCTGCTCTCTTTATACATTTCGCCGCAGGTGGGTTGAGCCAGCTGCACTGCCGGTCTGTGTGTTGCAAGCTGATAGTATTGCGTTGGGGAGACTTCAATTCACTGGATGGACTTCCACTTAGTCACTCGTATCGTTGAGTCAAAACGTGACCTGTCTGAAAGTTGTCCCATGTTATCGACACCTGACCAGGAGGTGGAGAGGCGGAACTGTATTTTGTGCCCGAAGGACGGAAACAGGTGAGCCGACATGTGAGGTCAGCTTTGCCAGCCAAGTCGGAGGGGGGACCAGCCAGCATCCCTGAGCCAGGCAGCATGTTGGGAATGCTGCTGGTCCCCCCCTGACACTGCTTCCCTCAGGTTATACCTCAAATCCCTACTCCTACTGCAAGGCACGTACCATTCCTGGTACATGTGCCCCCCTGGCTTCAGGAAAATATCCAATCCAAACTCAGGAAAACTTGGACGAAAAAACCTTCAACCAATTCCAAGCAGGTGAGCAGCCAAAAACGTCTACCTGTCTCCCAATGGCAACCAGTGAACCTCCTTGACAGGGTGTGTGGTGGAAGGGACACGGGGCACACTGAAGACAGACTCAGGTGAGCCTCAGGACAGCCACTAAACGCCCCCCTTACGCAAAGGACCCGATTGGGTGCAGAGATCGCATGACACCCGGACAGACAAAATACGTTCCTTCCGCCAAGGAGAGAATGGGAGCAGCGTTCGTCAGTTTAATTTTTCAGATAGGAAACAGGAATGTTGTTAGGGTAGGAATATTTGCTGAAAAATGGATCAAGTTGATAAGGCACTTTTTAAGTCAGGAAGCATTCAAATAAGTGACTCATCGACCTACTTTCAGAAATGGGGCGGCTCCTCAACCCGCCCAGATAACTGAATGTGGGAATGTGTGTGGATGTCCTCCAACTTCATTAAGTGTTGGTGCCAGAATTTCACACAAAGCTCAGAATGTATCTCCCCTGACCTGGTCTTTGATAGACGCGATGACAGCTGGAATATGTTGCTTGTTAAAAAGTGTTTTAGTGGCATCGGGGGATTATCTCCGCAGTAGATTTGTGCTTGGTTCACTCTGTCCTCCCCTGTGCAATTCCATGCTGTTTGGAGGCCAACGGCATAGGTGGACCTCCTTAGGTGCGGCAAGTGCGGCCGGCACCACCTACTGACTTGGGAGTGGTGATGCACAGCGGCCACTCTGGTGGGTGAGAAGCCCACCGCACCCATCTGGCAGGTGACAAGCCCGCTCCGAGTGGTGCACTCCAGGGGGGGAGGAAGAATACTGTGTGCGTTCATGCATTTGTTCGTTCCCCCCCCCCCCACAGACAGCGGGCGGCCAGACACGTCCTTCCTGGCTGGCTGGCAGTAGGAAAAACGATGTTGGAGAGGCTGCCCCTGCGCAAACGTGCTGCAGCCTCTCTAGCTCCCTTAGTAAATTCTACAAGTCTACAGTTCTTGTAGTTCTACTTGTAATTCCACAAGTGTAAATTCTAGAATTGTAAATTCTATCTTGTAAGTTAAATGGGCAAATGCTGCTCTCATCCACTCCTTGGTGGATGGAAATTATTTTGCCCGTCCCGGTGTCATGCGAGGCAAGAGGACGATCTCTGCACCCAATCGGGTCCTTTGCGTGAGGGGGAGAGTTTTCAGCAGCTGGTGCCTGGCAACTGTCCGTCTCTTAAACACTGGAGGATTGACGGAGTGGAGTTCTCTCCCTCAGCCAGCAAAGGCCAAACTTAACAGATAATGATGCTTATGAGCACGAGATGAGATCAGGTTTCCACAGCTGAACCCACAAGTTGACCACATGCTGTGAAGAGAATCGGTTGGCGATCAATTATCACAAAAGCAAGATTATGGCATTTGCCAGGAGGCCAAAGAACCGTTTGTGGATGACTGACGAACATAAGATTGAGCAAGATTGAGCAAGTGAACATAAGTGTTTGAGCAAGCAACTGGGTATTCCATGCGAGCGGCTCTAGAAAAGCCCATGGAGAGCACGTAGCGTTAAACGCTCAGAGAAGCTGTTCTGCAACTATACAATTTATGCGAACAAAAGGAGAACATTACTTCCCTGCAGCCCTCCAATTATTTCAAGCAAATGCTATAAAATCAATTAATATATGGCTCCCAACTGGGGCCTTTCCCAAACATTAAGACTCTAGGGTATGTGCAATCAAAGTTTTTAGGACAGCACTAGAAGTACCTAGAGACGTCTCCAATGTAAAATTACGCTTGGAAATGGGCCAAATTAAGATTAAAGCCAGAGTCTAGACTGCTATTCTCTTATACTGGCTTAGATGACTTTTTTACCAGTTGGTCTCGCTCCGATAACTTTACAAGATGATCATAAATCCACCTGGATCCAGTCAATTGATCTGAAAATACCTTCCCTGGGTTTCTCTTTGCCGATACTGTTAAATATGGGATTTGATTAGACATGAGCTACCATCTAGCAGCGTATTACAGACAATGAAGGACAGAGCGACCTTAGCAGCACTTCAGAATTCTATATTAGGGAGGAACTCGAATATATCACCTCTCCTGTTCCCTGTCAGGGCGATGGTGTTCCCAGTAGCAATGTATGGTTGCGAGAGTTGGACCATAAGGAAGGCTGAGCGCTGAAGAATAGATGCTTTCGAACTGTGGTGCTGGAGAAGACTCCTGAGAGTCCCTTGGACTGCTAGGAAATCAAATCAGTCAATCCTAAATGAAATCAACCCTGACTGTTCCCTGGAAGGACAGGTACTGAGGCTGAAGCTCAAATATTTTGGCCATCTAATGCGAAGAGAGGACTCTCTGGAGAAGACTCTGATGCTGGGAAAGATTGAAGGCAAAAGGAGAAGGGGAAGGCAAAGGATGAGATGGTTAGACAGCATCACCGATGCAACGAACATGAAAATGAGAGAACTCAGGAAGATAGTGGAGGACAGGAAGGCCTGGCGGGATATGGTTCATGGGATCACAAAGGGTCTGACATGACTTAACGACTGAACAACAACCATCTAGCAGCGTATTATAGACACTGAAAGACAGAGTGACCTTAGCAGCACTTCGGAATTCTATATTAGGGAGGAACACGAATATATCACCTCTCCTGTTCCCTGTCTTGCTCAGCTGTTGTTGTGAGCACCCAAGGGTGCTAGTGATTTCAGCTCGTTTGAATCGGTGAGCAGACACCTGACTCCGCGGGCGGAGAGGGTACCCGAAGATAGAGGTAGGAAGACAGAAGGAGAAAGATCCGCATTTGCGGAGGCGCCAAAAATAGAGCTCCCAAAAGTCCAGCACTGGATTAGAAACAATCTTTACTTTGCTAGCAAAGGACACGATCAGCAAGGCAGAAAGTGTAACATATAAAATCAATACACAGGCTTATATACATTTCATTATTACAGGTAAAATCATGGAGTACATTGTTTCATAGAATACATAACAAAAAGGAACCAATACAGCGGGGGATCCAAGGAGTTACACTTCGATACAGCCAATCAGATGTGGGATTGAAACTTTGCACCAATAAGAACAGCAGCAGCGTGTATGAAACTTTGAACCAATAAAAGATAAACTTTATTAAAAGAACCAATGAAAAGTGTGGTGCTTTGTGCAACTGGGAACCAATGGGACGATGGGTGGGGGTACTGGGTGGCAGAGGTAATAGGATTATGCCCCCACTTCAGGTGAAGCGAGGTTTTCCGGAGTTTTATGAATGGGTCCTTTTGAGAAGCCTGCTTAACACAAAAGGCAGTGTTTCCAATTAGATAGCCCAAAAGTGCCACACAATAGGTCCCTGCCCCATGGCACCAAGTAAACAGTTGAGGACATTTGGATTATGGCTGTCAGTCAGGCAAGAGCAAGGCAGATAACTAGATTAGCATTTGAATAATTGTAGCAAGGCAAAACAGGGACAACGGGAGGTGAGATAGTGGTAGCATGCACAGAGGGACAAGTTGCAATCCAGGAAATGGCAGCAGGAGATAGGCATTTGAATGATAGTGACAAAGGAAGGCAGAGACAATGGTTCCAGGATGTGGAAGCCATTTGGGAGCAACACAGAATAGGAACAATGAGTATGAACTTAGGTTATGTGTTTTAAAATGGTCTCTCCTACTCCCTGCAGTACAGATTTGACAGGAGGCGCCCCCCGGGCTGCCTACGTTCGACCTCTTGTGTACTCGCTGGAGGGGGTAGAGGGCCTCGAACCGCTCCCCATGGTTTCCGCTTCCCGGTACCCCAAGCAGGATGCCCCGCCTCGAACGGGACTCTTTAATGGCTGTAAACCTATTGTACCGCTGCCAGGAGCCTCTCCGCTCAGCGTGAGACTAACCCCAGTCGAGCGGGAGGATCGGGACCATTCCGTGTGGGATCCCGTCCCTGGAGATACCCCGATGACCTCCGAAAAGATCCGGACACATAACCCCCACTGGAACCCCCTAATAACCGAGAAAACTTCAGAAACCCCATTCCACCGAAATAGAGTACTGCCGCTTTAAAGCTGTCAAATGGAGCCGAGTTAGCGAAAGCCGGCTGTCACTGCGGAAAGGCGAGAGGTCAGAGTTGGGTTAGTTAATAAGCGGCACACGCCGTCTGGGAGTGTTGGCTGAACGCCCAGAAAGAGGATTATAGGCTTAGTGGGTTAAGAGGTTTAAAGGATTAAAAAGGTACAGGGTGAACTTTTGCTGCTGCCGCTTCTCTTGGGGCTCTGGAGGGCTCGTGTTAGGCACGTGCCGGTGAGCTTTTGCCCTCGGCGGACACGCGCCAGCTGTCAAATGGTGCGCAAAGCGGAAATAAGCCAAATTTAAAATGCGCTTTGCTTTAAAAGGCTGTATCTCAGTGATTCTTGGGTGGATTTGGATGGGGTAAAAGGCAGGGGGTTCAGGGGAGAGTGGCCGACGACATAAAACTATTTGGGGAGGGGTCTGATCCTTACATCACTGTAGAAACGTAGAAGGGCATTTACCCTGGCCCGCTGTTGTGGACTTCCCTCAGCAGTGTCCGAGGGTTGCCATAAAATCCCCTTTTTGAAGCGTCTCTTCCCCTGTTACTTGGAACAAATTGAAATGACTGAACATGTGTTGCTAAATTGTATGGTTTTAAACGGATATTTGTGGTGCTTTTATTTTTTCATTGTTGAATGGTTTCCTGCGTCGTACATGCCAGCAATATATCCATTTGCTTTTATCCGATTCTAACCTGGCAATCACATAGTGTTGCCAAATTCTTCGTGGCCGCGGTAAGTGTCTGTCTGGAAAAAGATGATGAAAGAGTGTGGATTCATTTGTTTTGACTTAAGACATTGTATGGAAGTAGTGTATCAATCCTCAGCTTATGGTTTCTTGTGTATTAGCAGTTAAGTAGATTATTGTTCAATAAGAGTATTTGTAATCTTGGTTTGGAGATACTAGCTTGGTTCCCACAGAATTGGAACATGGACATAAGGGTTATTTTAATCTTAATTGTTTAATATTTTGATTTAACTGCTCTTTCTATCACCTCTGTACTTTCATCTACCAGTTAAGTTTCGTGAAACAGCTTCTCGTACAGCCTAGATCTCAGAAGATTATTGCGGGCCATGAAAGTCTTCGCTCTAAACTAAACAGCTTCTTCTTTTTACCAGCTGCTTGACTCAAGGGGAAAGAAGAGCATTCTCGATGGTGAGATGCAACACTGTACCCCTCAGCTCTGTTGGAGGGTTCTTTCAACGGTACTTCGCATTGTGAGAGGTTTTGTCCTTTTGAAGCGGGTAGAGAGGCGACACGCAAACATATGTTTTTGCAATGTTGTCTTCATGAGAAGGCCCGCGAGAAACTGCTTGTCCCTATTTTGTCTAATTTACAGCAGCGGACTGAGCCCACCATACTGTGTGCTCTTCTATAGGCGACAGAGAGTGATATTCTTGGAAAAGTGGCTGCTTTTGTCCATCTGTTGGTCGTGGGGTGGGGACAGTTCTAATAGTGTTCATGCCAGGAATTAGGGCAATTCTTGTATATCGTTGTATATGTTTTGTTTTGTTGTTATGCCAATAAAGGTCTTTCATTCATTATATCACCTATGGCAGTGGTTCTCAAACTTTTTAGCACCAGGACCCACTTTTTAAAATGACACTCTCTCAGGACCCACCTAGCCTTATGAGACGTTCAAACATTTATCTCCCTATATTTACACAAGCTTGAAAACTGCAGGAGCTCAGCTCTTTGTAGGGCAATTAGCAGATATCTGATTTTTGAATAGCCTCAGGGCTTGTGACAATTACTTATCTGATCTTTCCATCACCTGGGACCCACCAGTTTGAGAAACACTGACCTATGGTATTACTGTATTGTTTTTCTCAGCGGGGGGGCTTGTCTTTGACCGTAATAAAGATATTGGTTGGTTGATTTCTGTGTTTTTGATGATGAGGAAGCAGTTGGTCAAGGAGGGCCAGTACAGCACTCAATAAAACTTGACTCATGATCCTCTCGAGCTAATATACATGCAAATTGTATTTGTAAGTTCTTGTAAAATGTAAAATGCAATAGTATAATGCTACTCATACAAATGCAAATGCATTACAGTTTTTCGTCTGCTGTGATGTTTTCGTGCAGGCGCAAGAGTGCTGGTTTTTGAGAGGTTATGCTGTTTTTCAACCACAAAAGAAAGTTGTTCACTATTTTGTTTATGTCTTATAAATAGAGAAATAATGTTTCAGCTTAACTACCTCCGGAACCTAAGCTATATTTAGGTAGAGGACTGCCTGCAATTCGTTCAAAACAAGAGGGACTTGAAGCAAGATGTTGCATTTCTACAAGATAAATAAATGTGCACTTGGCTTAATAAGCAGGTCCATTCTGTCTCCCAGCTCCATGTTGTATTTCTCCAGCGGACCCCAGTGGACCCCTTCCCTGGTTTCTTGGGGCCACTGAGCGCAGTCAGTCTACATCAGGCTCTTGTTTTCTGGTTGCTTTTTCTTTCAAACGTACAAGACTTTGTGCACTGCATAGTGGGGGTGCTCCTCCGCCTATGTAGACCCCACCACTCTCTCTGTATAGCAGAGCTGCAAGCGCAAATGTCACGGTAGCAGGATATGAGACCAGGGAGGGTGGAAGCCAGGGAGGGCTTTCAAGTTAAGAGCATGGAGCCTACACTGGATTCAAGAGCGATGCGGAAGAAGGAGCTGTGCTGAATTGGGGAGAGGAGGGGGAGACAGTGAAAGTATTTCAGGTGGGGGCGTGACTTGATTGGAGCAAGTAAAAAGAGCATGATTTGGGGAGCAGAGTGCCGGATACTCTGCCACCCCACACCCCTGACACACCTCTGTCACCCCAGATGCGGTGACAGAAGATCAGCAAGGAGGAGGTAGCTTGGGAGGTGACAGGGGTGGGCACTGGAGGTTTTGCCGGGGGGACAGAAGGAGGGCCCTCTTATAGCGAGATTGTATGGAGAAGTGTCACGAGACATGACAAAGTGAACATGGGAAAGAAGGGGAAGGGACTGAAAGATAATGTCAGGACGGAGGGCCTGTTCCACAGGTTGGATGGTGGACACAGAGTATGGGGAGAGGGGCCCTTGGGAGGAAAGGCAAAGGGTTCTAAGGCAGGACCATAGTGAGACGTTTACTCCTGCTTAATTTTTCAGGGGCAGAACACGCATCACAATTTCTCATCTGGCTGTCATGCTGGTGGTATCAAAGTCTATGTTGTCCTTTATTATAATGTGAGGGCATAGCCTAACCAGGATGGAGAAGATAAATAAAGAAGAAAACAAGGGGGGATAATGTGCCCAACAACAACAAAGGTGGGAGGATCCATTCATAACCTCCAGGGCTTGGGATGCTCCCACTGAGCAGAAGCACCAGGAGCGAGGCCAAGATCCACAGAAACCAAACAAAGGGATTTCCTTCCTCTCCCTGCACTGTGCCCAGCATCAGTGAACAGAGACCTGGATGCAGGCGTTGCTTTAGCGCATTTGTCTGCACAAATGTGCCTGGATTCTGGCTGTTGGGATCGCAGCTCAGGGCTCGGTGACTTGCAGGGACAATGGATGTCCTCCTGCCTCCCTGAGGCAGCCAACCCAATGCCCCACCTTACCCAGCAGTACCAGCCATTGCCTCTGCCAGTCCTTGAGGCTCCAGCTCACCGCTTTCCACTCTGCCACGCTCCTCATTTCCCTTGTCCTCTTTGAAGCAGGGAGCAAAGGGGGAAGTCAATGGGGGCAACAAATGGCCTGGTAGTGGCAGGTATCTTCTGCCTGAGGCAAACAGCTCAGGGGCCTCACAAATGGGCCAGCCCAGGCATCTTGACCGCAGCCACAAAAAGCCCTTGGACGGGCAACCTGGGAGAGGCAGGTCAAGGCGCTCCACTTGGGGCCATACCCTCACGCGACCATGGCCACCATCGACGGCCACAGCATCAGAAGTGTGGCCAGCTCTCTTGTGCGATGTGGGTGTTGTGCAAGAGCATGGGAGCTTTGCATGCATGCAGTGAATGGCTCACTCGATGTGAGGGGGGAGTCTTCCATTTATGAGCACGGACACCTCTGCTTTCACGTCTATGTTATGGTTCCAATGTGTGCCTGACTGGACGCATAAGGAGCCTGTGTCTTGTGTTTTTACAGACAATTCCCCTTTCCATAGCATGGACTGCCATCTAGTGGCCTACAGGAAGCACTGCCACCAGGATCTCTTTTTCTCCAGGAGCCTTTTTCAGTTCCACCCCCTGCATCAGCTCTGAGCCATGTCTGGTGATCAAAAAATTGTGTGTTTCCTTCCCTATCTTGGTTCTTCATTTTTAAAACCCCACATGCCTTTTTCTTCTCTTTCCATCCATTGTGAGATGCTTCAGTCAGCCCTTTCTCACGTGTTGTCCCTGATGTTTGGAGCTATCATCCGGCCGGAACCTCTTCAGGGGCTTCCTCACTCGCTTGTTTCACCCCCTTCTGAAAACCTCCCTTTTCCATTTTTGGTGCTCCTACCTGTGATCTAGGTCCTAGGAGGTGGGGTGGGAGTTCGTTCTGCTCCTCAGTATTCCAGGGAGTCGAAAAGGGAATTCTGCAGGAGGGGCCCCCAGAAGATCTTAGGGCCCGGGTAGATTCAACTATAGGGAATGTTTCAGGGGCAGCTGTTCCCCACCGATCCCTGTGCAGCTCGTTTGCCCCATTTTCTGACTCGCTGGGCTCAGTCACGCAGCTGAACGGATTCCATCCAGTCAACCAAGATGCCTCCAACTCAGCTGGAAGGAGTCACTGGGAGCAATGCTGAGTTTGCCCACAACAATTCAGAAGGAGCTGGGGGTCTCCTTGGAAAGGGAGGGGTAGTTATAGCCCAGAACCAGACCACATTCCCACAGCTACACCCAACTAACACAACACACACACAGTGCAGGGGACGCGCGTCACCCCCCCGACTCATCCCCCCCACAGAAACTTACCTTTTCCGGCGTTCGTCACCCTCCGGGAGCCAGCCGGGAAGAGGAGCGAACTTTTAAGTTTTTCGCGCATGCGCAAAGCCTTCTGAAAAGAAGAGGCCCAATGCGCTTGTGTTAAAACGAGAACTTTTAAGATTTCCGCGCATGCGCAGACCCTCCTGAGGGCAAGAGGGCAGGCCCTTGCCCTCAGAAAAGGGCCTCTTCTTTTCAGAAGGCCCTAGACGCTTCCCGGCCTCGGAGCATCCGGCCTCCGGAGGGTGACGCGCGCCGTCACGGAGGTGACGCGCGTCACCCCTTGGCGCGCGTCACCCCCCGGCGGCCCGCCCCGCCCGCCCCGCTACAGTGACACCAGTGCACACACACACACTGTCTTTTAACATGTATTAGTTAACACGAGATTTGGCATGTCTGAAATGGAGACTGGAATGCTCCCCAAGTGTGGACTGAGGCTGGTCTGCTAGCTGTGCCGAGGGAAGGACCGATGTGGGTGTCTTTACAGCTTTAATTTCTAAAGATATATGTGCTGGCCCCCACCTTCGGAGAGTCAGCACTAATTACCTGGCTCCGCCCCAGCTCACCAGGCATTGGCTGGAGCTTGCTCAGCAGCCGATTGGCTGTTGGGGTGGGGGGCGGGACTGAGGAGGTGCAGAGCGACTGCTCTGTTCAGCTCTCCTCAGTCACATGCCCAGAGCCCGACAGGAGCAGCAGCAGAAGCTGGGTGCTCTGCTTTGTTTGCTGCCTTTCACTAGGCCTAGTCTGCCGGCTTCTTTCCGCGCCTTTTACAGGCATCGGGGGCGTGACAGCGGTGTTCGCCGCATAGGTTCTTCGAGCCTTGGACACATCAGCGGCTGGAACGCCACTTTTTCAGTTTCCCATGGCCTGGAGCGATAGCTCCGCTGGCATTTCGGGCTGTTTCCGCCCCCCTCTCCCTCCCCCTCCACAGGAAGGCTGCTTTAGGGGCATTTCCCCCTTACTAGAGCGCATCTTCGCGCTTTTTGGCCTGTTTGTCAGGAGGAGGGAGCTGCTGCTGCGGCAAGCGTTGCTCCGGCAGCTCCACAGCGAGCGATCCGCGGACCTCCCCCCCACGAAAGGCTGCTTCGGCGCGGAGCTCGACAGGGGATAGCACGGCCGTGGTGCCGCCTGTTTGGCGCCAACTTCGGCTCTGCTGCACGGCTGCCTCGAGTGGGCCTTGGTCTACCGGCGAGCGGCGCACGGCACCTTGGCTCAAGGAATGGATCTCAGTGGGGGTCACTACCGATTTCACCTTCCTGGAGCTGTTTCCCATAGTGTTGGCTGTCCACTTATGGGCCACTGAGTTTGAGAATTCCACGATCCCTTTTTGGTGCGAAAACCTGGCCATAGTTTCAGTCGTTAACAAATTGTCATCAAAATCCACCAGGGTGATGGGACTTGTACGCCCGCTTGTACTGCAATGTCTGCGACTTAATTCACTTTTTATCGCAAGGCATGTGCCTGGATTGGAAAACTGCATTCCAGATGCTTTGTCCCGTTTTCAGATGGAGAGTTTCCGGAAGCTGGCACCGTCTGCCCGCCGGGAGCCGGACCCAATGCCGCGGTGGTTGTGGAACCTTGGCGCAACAGGGCCCTTGCAGTGATTATGGATTTTTAGCCCCAAGTACCCGGCAAGGGTACCTACGTAAGGTGAAGGTATTCACTCTATTTCGGCAATCGGCTGGGCTGCAAGTAACGTGATCCATCCCACTGGAGGACATCATGCACTTTATCTTATATCTGAAGGACTCTGGTAGGGCAGCCTGCTCCTTCCCCGGGCTCCTGTCGGCATTGGCATTCATAACCAAGGCTGTTGGGCTGCCAGATTATACGCAGGACTTTTGGATCTGGCGGATGTTGGAGGGCTTTGTGAGGCGAGCCCCAGCGGTGCCTGACCATAGGCGTCCGATCACCCCGGAGATCTTAGAGAGGGTCACATCGGCATTCCAAGGGCTATGTAGTTCCCCATTCGAGAGTGCCCTGTTTCGGGCTGCCCTGTTTGTAGCTTTTTTCAGCGCCTTCCGGCCCAGCGAGTACTTGGCCAAGGGGAAGGAGGACGCCTCTGAGTGGGCGCACCAGCGGACAGACGTAACCCTAGGACGAGAAGGGGTCGCATTACGTCTGTGGGTATCCAAGATGGACCAACGGGCCTTGGGGCAGCGGGTAGACTTAAGGAGGGTGCCGGGTCTTGCCATTTGCCCGGTGCTGGCTCTAGAGCAATATATGGGGCTGTCTCCCGCCACAAACGGTGCGCTGTTTCAGCACCAGGACGGTCATCCGCTGATGCAGTTTCAGTTTCGGAACCTTTTTGCCAGGGCACTCGAAGCCCTGGGTCTTGAGCCCAAGGACTATGGCCTGCATTCTTTGCGCATTGGGGCAGCAACCGCCGCTGCATCACTGGGGCTAACAGGACAAGTCATTCAGCGGATTGGTCAGTGGCAGTCGACCACCTACAAAAGATACATCCGAAAGTGAGATGGCCTGCATGGAGGTTTGGGTCGGCGTGGTATCCGGAAGTGATGGGCGATGTGTTCTATGCCCCCCCTACAGAAAGAGGGCATCCTGTGCTAACTCCGGCTGCCCGGACTTCAATGTTTGTGGTGCATGTTTGTGTGTTGCTGCGCTCCTTCTGTCTTATCCCCCTTCTTTTTCACTCTGTCCATTCCCATTTCAGTACATCTACATGGTACATCTGGGAGAAAACTATCTGCCCGCCACAACAGGCCTAGCTCTCCGAAGGAGGATGTGCGAAGATCTTGAGATTCTCCGGCAACGAATCCCCGGTGTGGTATTGATTTAGTCCGAGCTCCTACAGCGTAGGGTTTGGAGGGGGGCACGGAGTATTCCCGGGGTCGAGAAGGCCCGCAGACAGGTTAACAATACTGTGGGTCGCTACATTCGCCAGGACCGGGGGCCTGGTGATCCGTCATTCATTCTGCTGTTTCCCTTTTTAGAGGATCACGTGAGGCTGGGATCACGTGAGCTTCCCTAGGGCCCGCCGGCTCAGGGCGGTGCCACGGTTCCTGCTGTCCTGGCCCACTAGGGGAGGGCGTGGATGATTCGGCTTCCTCAGGCGAGGGGCGACCACTCGGAGTATGGGTTGTAACTCCGCCCGGGCAGTCCTTAGGATGCCTCGTGTCAGCGCTTCTCACATACGCGTGTTACACCCTGACCCCGGCCTGTAGATCTCCACTTTACCTATGATCTTGCTTTCCTGTATTTCAATAAAGTGACCCTTTATATCCATATCAGGTCTCGTGTCTTTAATGAGGCGTACCCGGGTAATAAAGTATACAGTATACACAGTATACAGTATATAAAACAGTATATACAGTATATATATTATACAGTATAAGGAACTGTTACTATCATTTTCTCTTACTACTCTCCATCCATCCAAGATGAAATTAAATCAATAGGCAAATGAAGAAGGCACAAGACCAAAGTATAATTTTGCTCAGTTCGATTCAGGATCTGGAAGTTGAAGGCTTTCTATCCAACAATGACTGGCTGAATTGGATATTCTGGAGTTCCCATATATTTCTAGATATCTAGATATATCCAGAGTTCCTTATTTTGAACAGGCAGAAGGTTGAGGCTATATTACTTGTGTGGCGGTTAGGGATCGACAAGTGCCAAAAAGTGGAGATCAATAACGATCTCAATAAAGATCAATAATGGTCTCTACTGTCCCATTTCATTCTTGCTTTCTGGTTGTCTTTGCTGTTCATTTACACCTTCTTAGTTGATTGACATAAGTAAGGCGGCAATCCTATGCATACATACCTAGGAGTAAGCCCCACAGAGGCGTAGCTAAGGTGGGGCAGGGGGGTCCGGTTTCAGTTTCCAACTAAGCAGTTCCATTGGCTGTCCCCTGATTCTAGGGTTGTGAGAATGGGAGAAGAACCTCTCTCCACTTGCTCCAGATAGAGTGATGCATTATTTCACAAGCCCCACTTGCTTTCGTCGGCCGGAATGGCTCCAAAGGCGAGGGGGCGGGGCCGCTTTCTCCTGTCGTGTAACGGAGGGTCAGAGCCCGACGGAACTTGGAGCTCCGCCCCCCCTGCAGTGACACTGCAGATGTCCTGTCACCAAGGAGTTCACCATCTCAAAATAAACATTGCAACAAATGTTTCAGAGAAGAAAAGGGGGAAATTCTGAACACAAAAACTGGCAGCGACATTTCAGTGTAATGCAAAGACTGATTTAATTCTGGATTTGAAGTGCATAGAGCAGCTTCCAAGTTGCTGGAGCCACATGGTTGGGATCTGGGACGACGACGCCATCCCTTCCCACCACCAGTATCATTATTATTATCATCAGTATTTATATACCACTTTTCAACAAAACAATGTATCCTGGCCAGTATTGCATAAGTGGGAATCAAAGTGGTCCTACCACAGAATTTCCTTTTTGTGGGTGTCTTCTGATCAGTGTGGAACTGGAGTATGGGAAGTTTGCTCCAAACAGTTGCAATTATGTTTTTACTGAGCTTTCAATGCAGAGGCTGTTGGGTCCCTCTGTGTCAAGTCTCTTGAGTTCTTATTAACCTGAAAAGATATCTGAAGGATCAGACCCAAGATTCATCTGTTTCTCATAGTGACCAACCAACGACTTGGGCAAGTCCATAAGCACAAGATGAAAGCCACACTCGTCTCCTGCCATTTCTCCCCTGCAATGAGAGACGCCGCTTATGATCCGGGTCATTGTGCATGGCCATCGTGAGTGGTAGCTGTTGCTAGTCCCAATTGTGCTCCATAGATTTGCATAATCTCCTTTTAACGTCATCCCAGCTAGTATCCTTTACTGCTTCTCATGGAAGCAAGCTCCATAGATTAATGGACCTTCAGTGTGTGAAGACGTTCTTCCTCTTGTCCGATTTCAGTTCCCCACTAATCAGTTCCATTGGCTGTCCCCTCATTCTAGTGTTGTGAGAACGGGAGAAGAACCTCTCTCCACTTGCTCCAGATACAGTGATGCATTATTTCACAAGCCCCATCTGAAGCTGCTTCTCTCACAAGATCTATACAGATAGTACAATCCAAATCAAGGATTCACAAACGGGTGCGGTTTTCTCCTTTCGCTGCCGTAAACATGGTCATCGCCAGGGACATTGGGATCAAGTACCAAGCTCAGGCCTCAGCGCACACGAATGTGGCTGCAATCCTATATACACTTACCTGGGAGTAAGTCCCCTTAATCTCAGTGGGACCTGCTTATGAGTAGACATACAGAAGATTGACTGTGAGTTTGGACAACACAAAGATTTGTCACAACTTAGATTAACCAGCTAACATCAGCATAAGCTTTATCTTGGGTTACAGTGTGTAGAGGAGAATTTGCAACCAAGGAAATGGAGTCTGGCAAGAAATGTAAGTCTGACAAGACAGGGAGCTAAACATGGTGAGCCCTGGTGATGGACTCAAGGACACCCATCAAGCAGCTCATTTTTCTCAGTTAATAAATGAAGCTTCAGGAATACTTGGTTACATATTGCAAAAGGTTTTTGCCCCAACTGTTGACCCTCATATTAATTTATTCTTTCTTTCTACCAGAACTAAACAACCTCACTTATTAGCCCCTAAATGAGGTCAACCTGAAGTGGTTTCTGAAGCAACATGTGCTGGTAGCAAGGTAGCCATGATGTTAAGGTGGACAACTGCCCCCCCTCCGGAATTGTGGTGTGTGGCCTGCACACACTACGCCCCCTGAATGGTTTGTTCAGGGCTGGCCCATCCATGAGGCCAACTGAGACAGTTGCCTCAGGCATAGGATTGGTTGGGGGGGCACTCCTCTTTGCCTACTTGCCTCCACTGCCCCTGCTTCTCCTTCCACACTCTGAACTGGAAAAGGAAGAAGGGGACAAAGGAAGATTAAATGTGGAGAGGAGGAGAGTGCTAAGAGAGTGCTACATTGGAGAGGGGGAGGAACTGAGGCTGGCACAACATTCTGTAAGGGGGGGCAGCATTCCTCAGGCGTCAGAAGGTCTTGGGCTGGCCCTGGGTTTGTTGCTCCTTTCTCAGCGTGCTTGGGGCACTGACACAGAAGTAATCCAATACTACCCCCATTCTACACCGTGCCCATCCCTCCATTCATAAGCCATTGGTGTGTTAGCCAAGTCTTGTTGCCACTGATTTGCTGTCCTGCTCCAAGGATTCCCATGGGTTTTTCCTATGTCATCCTTCCTGGAATATTATAGGACTTTCTGAATACAATTAAGGTGTTCTGTCGCTGAATGATGGCACCGTTTGATTGCGTCAGTATCACGTGCTGTCTGCAGTGTAACATCCCAGATTCAGGTTGACCAACCCCATAAGAATGAGTTGAAGCTATCTCATTCAACCTGCTGATGTAGCCACACAACCTCAGCCCATAAAAGGGGAAGCGTCGCTAGGCATGTAGCCGGTCACTGTTGAATATGGAGTTCTAGGATCCATCTCCTTTGGATATCATTGAAGGAGACCCTCCTTATGTCCTCTCGTCATGTTACCCCCGGGGATGAACCCATGACCCATCTGCCTGGTCCTCAGAGAGGAATTCCATCTCGGATGGAGAACAGCGATTGAAAATGACATAAGAAAGAAACGAGGGTTTCAATGCAGTAGAGATTTTATTTGGAAGGAGAAGTGAATGAGGGGTACAATTCCACCATAGACGTTTGCTGGAGCATGGAGGTTCCCAGGACACATAGCTGCCAATTATGCAGAGACAGAAATATTAAGAGATGGTAGGACGGCAACAGGCAGACCAGCTCCCTCTACGGGAGGAGTCCGGAACAAGGGATCTAAACTGTGAATGGAAATAGCAGACAACAGCTGCTGAACCATGTTCTGGAGAATCTTGCAGTCCCCCAGAAATTCAACCCATCTTCGATCTTGACTTTGGATACCTGGCTCTTCTTCATATTCATGGTTTCTGCGCTTAGAATTTCTTGCAGGGGTAGCAACCTGGCTTCTGTGGTGGGGGATAAAAGCCGGAAGAGGGAGGAGGAAAAAAGCCGGAACTGGGAGGGAGTGGTCTGTATCCGCCACGGTAGGGGATTTCACAAGGGTTGTATTGCTCAATGCCGAACGGCTGGTCGGGACAGATGAGGGATGGTCCCGGGATGGACAAGACGAAAGGGGGTGGATGAATGGTCACGGTGCTGGGGGGGCAGCTGGCTTCGCAAGGGTTCCACCGGGAGGCCATCTTTGATGATAGAATGCGACTCTAAAGAGGTGGAAATAGACACAGCGCACAACGGTCCGTCAAATATACTTCCCAATGCATGATTCTGATTTCCAACAGCTATTTAAAAACCAACAGCCGTCCAAACCAGCACAGAAAACCCATTACTGTGCATTTGGGACTTGAATGTACAGCACGTCGCACATTGGTGGCATAGCATTATATACTATACAATGGGGCAGGAGAAAATGGTGATCACAAAATCAAAACACATGCCATCATCTTTCTGCTAAAAAAAAAAATTCAGCGAATAAATAAATAAAATTAAGCCATGCCATTTTTGCATCATTCTTCATCTGCTGACACTGCACAGCCCACTTTTTATGTGGTTACAATTGATAATAATTGGAAAAAATGGAATAAAAACACTTAACATCACTTTTTGCACTTTCATTTTGGTAAAACATTGAATTCTGCGAAAAAGGAAAACCATCTTCTTCCACCTCTCACTATACAACAGCTCTTTCCTCCTCATATAATGTGTTGCCTGCACAAATCCCTTTTCTCTGGAGTCAGGAGTTATTGCACAGTTCTCTATTTAAAGGACATGTTCCACCAAGGTTCTGTTGCAGGGAAAATGCATTCCCTGTAAGCTATCTGAAACCCAGTTTCTTCCATCTCTTCCTTCCTTCCTCTCAACAGTAGCCAATGTCTGATTGGTCTTTCCATAGAGTTAGAAAACAATTTAGCCTCAGTCAAACTTACGGTGTCCTCAAACGAGAAGAACTCAACTGGATGGCCTCAGTGGTGAAAGAAGCTGATAAATGGTAGAAAGCACCTCTCTGCTTTGCCTGGGTTTATATACCATTTCTTGAGTGGGCTGAGACTTGAGTGATGAACTTAATATTCATCATGTTCTTACAAATACATTTCCCCTTGTGTAACCTGCAACTTGGGAGCAGTGATTTAAGTGTTAGTAACTCTCCTCCTTTACCGGTACATGTTTAGCTGCATAGGTGGAGTCCTTCCTTACGGTCAGTGGTTCCAAATGTGATGGGTGTGTGTTTGTCTGCTTTTAGAGTAGTGACCTCAAACCCAAGCAAAGTGATATTTTCATAGGTTCCAGTGCCTTCTTCTCAGACTTAAAACCATTTCAGAGGAACCAGAACAGCCTGAAAATTATTTTATTACAGTACAGCGAGTCCTCATGTAAAGTTGTTTCGTTTAAAGTCGTTTCCTTGTAAAGTTGATGGAAAAGTGCCATAGGAACGTTAATGTTTATAAAGTAGTCCAATGGTGCCCAAACAGGAGCCGTGGTAACCAGCCAGGGGTGCCACGGAGTGCCATGGAATCCTCAATGTAATGTAACGGGGATCTGCAGCCAGTGGTCGCCAATGGTCAAGGGAGCCGCTGGTCAAAAATGTTTGGGATACACTGAGTAGCCTATGGTAAAATTGGTTTCATTATAAGTCGTTTCGCTTAAATTCACAGTTGCCAAAAAGAACCTATCGACAACTTTAAGTGAGGACTTGTTGCTGTATTTCTTCACATTTTTAACACCGCTGTGATCTTTCCATCACCTAGAACCCACCACCAGAAATCAGATCGCAACCCACCAAGTGGGTCCCGACCCACAGTTTGAGAAACACTGTTCTATACAAAAAGATGGGCTCATTGAGCTTTATTATGTGATGCCCTATGGGATACCCTCGCCTATGGGAGACAGTGAAGTAGCTCAATATTGCCTGTAAGTGATTGGCAATAGCTCTCCAGGGCTTTGGTCAAGGGTCTATAACTGGACTATGGTCAAAGACTCTTCTGTATTCAAAAATATATATACTCAACAAAATGTTCGCAAAGTGGTTTACAGAGAAAATTAAAGAACTTAAATGGCTTTCTGTCCTGAAAGGACAATACCAATAGACATTTGTGCCATGGGAGCTTACAACAGCATCCCATTGGGGCAGGTCCATGATATTTGCCACATGCAATGCTTTAAAACAAACACTCGGTACAGAAAATTAGAGCCATGATTGCTAATCACAGACTGCAACGAGTCATAACTAGTTACATTCTCTGCCATGGTATAGTGTCCTGGCTTCAGATCTTGGCCAACATCTCTAGGGTACGTTGGAATTTATTCTTGAGTCAAAACTGTTAATTGCACTCTTGCCTGGATTGGTCACATCTTGGACAATCATCTTCGAAGGCACGGAACCTGTCAATTAATGGGAAACGCCATGAGACTTCTTTGCCACTCCCTTTAATTGGAATTGGAAAGACGGCTTACAAGAAAAAAAAATCTGGGTAAGGATGTGTTTTAGAAGATCCAGGCAAGATTGGAAGAGCAGGGGAAGTTCCTGGAAATGGTTTTCAACAGGGAAGAGACCAGAACTACATTATAGTCAATAAGGAAATCTCAGAGGGATGAAAAGGTTTACGCTGATGATGATTAATAAGGAAGGTGCCTGGAGACATTCCTTTTTTAATAGACTATTTAAAGACAAACAATATCATGATGAGGGGACATGTTGAAAGGTAGGCCAAGTGGATGTGTGCTGTTTTTGTAAACCCTTCTGAAAGCTGCAAAAAGCACACACTTCCCCATACACACACTTTTCAAGAGTGTTTGGGGACATTGCTCATTCAGAGGGATGGTACACATGTTTCCTCAATCCCTCTGAGAGTGCAATCCGACTTAACTTTTGTGCCGGTTTAACCAGCGGCGCAGCGAGAATGGGAGGCCCCAGAATGGGAAAGGGATTCAAATCCCCTTTGAATTCCTCTTTTGCATGGGATTTGAATCCCTTTTCCATTCTGGGGTCTCCCGTTCTCGCTGCGCCGCTGGTTACAACGGCACAAAAGTTAAGTCAGATTGCGCTGTGAATTGGCTTTACAATGCTGTAAATGTGATGTTGCCATACTGGATTGGCTGGGTGGCCCTGTGATGTCATCAAACTCACTAAGCAGTCCCGCATTTATTGTGATCATTTTTTTCGGAGAGGAAATGTAGCCCTTACATGAGAAGGGTAATACGGGTTAAGATGCCATGTCAGGAAAGGTTGCCTGGAAAAAATAATATCCTACGCCGAACGCGAGTCTCCAAAGAACAGCTGGCAGTCGCGATCGGGATGATAAAATTAAAATCCAAGGTGTATTGCTATCACTCCAACGTTTCGTTCCGAAACTCGGAACTTCTTCAAAGGAAATCCCCAAAGGGATTAAAGTGTTCATATTACATCTTTAATCCTTTTTGGGATTTTAATTTTATCATCCCGATCGCAACGGCCAGCTGTTCTTTGGAGACTCGTGTTTGGCGTAGGATATTATTTTTTCCAGGCATCCTTTCCTGACATGGCTTCTTCACCCATATTACCCTTCTCATTTAAGATAACTGCGGTCCATGAAAGCTTCTATTCCTACTTATGTAGCCCTGATAGGCAAAGAGAAAACCAACAATAGCATGGCAGCTGAAACACGTGACGATGTGATAGCTAACAGGCAAGGATTGGGTGGTGAACAAGGTATCTGTAGAGAAATATTTCGGCTGTCACCCCTGAAGTCAGGCTAACATGCACCATAGCCCTGAACCATATGCAACATGTTCTACGGACCCATGGCTCAGTGGAAGAATATGTGGTTTTCTCAATATGTTAAGGTAATATTGTGTTATTTGCGAATGTTATCATTTTATGCATTTTATGGTTTATATATGTATTGCAATGTGTTGAGAGCCGCCTTGGGTTTTTCTGTGCTTTTTCAAACTTATGTTCTTATCGTTTGAAGAAAAAAAAAGGCCAACCCCCCAATTTTTTTTTTTGCTTGTTACGTTTCCCATTTTCTCCTATCCCAAGTTTCATCTTTCCCATTTTCCTATGGAAGAATGATGAAGATTACCAGGAGGAAAGAGCCATTCTTGCACGGTCTTGCTCAATTCGTCCCCAAACAGTGTTGTCTAGAACAGGGGTTTTCTCAACCCACTCCCGAAGGAGTACCACCTCCGGCGCCACTCTCCTGCTGCGTACCACAGGAAGTGACTGGCAATGACATCATCGCCAGTTACGTCCAGGTTTTCAGAGGCCAGAAATGCAGGTAGGAGGCTCTGGGCAGGTGGGAGGGCCCTTCTCAGCATCCTGGAGAGGCTCGGCCAAAGGCAGAAACCTCCTGAGTGAGAAAACGTACCACCAAAAGCACCACGGCAGAGTGGGGTTCTGGCAGTCCGAGTACCACCAGAAGCTGGCTGAAATACCAATGGTTGAGAACCCCTGGTCTAGATCTCCAGATTTAAGAGTTCAAGATTTTCTTTTGAGTTGTTTTTTCAGGTGGAAACTCTGGTCCTCTCCGTGCATGATGGGCAGAAATCAAAAGGTTTAACGCAGCAGGTTTAGGAACGAAGGGACTTTATGGGCTATCTTCTTTAATTGTTGGCTCCATGTGAGATGACTGTGAGATGAACTCACAGTTTTGGGTGGAACACAGGCCACAGCTTATACGTTCACAATGGATGGCTAATCCTGTCTCTCTAATTGTGGCTTCTCCCAGTATCCGGTTCATTGGTTGAGGGCTATGATATTTGTAGAGAAACATTTGAGAATCAGGTACCCCAGAGGTAGTCATACCGTGGGGAGAGATCATTGCTCAGAGCTAGCCCTCCTCCTTTCCATAAAGAGGGTCTGAGATATAATCCCTAATAGCACCTCCATGTAGGGCCAGTAAAGACCCCTGTATGAAACCCGGAGAGATACAACCTTTCATTGTTCATTACCTTGAGCCAGATGGGCTAAGGACCTGATTTAGGAGAAGGCAACTACTGTATAAATGCAATATGTGGGTACCAGCACTCGACATGAAGGGTGATGGAACCTGTATGTTGTGGCCACTTGATATCCTTTGTTTTCATTTCCATGTCTTTCACTTAAGAAAGCCAGTTAGTTCTGGCTTTAGTTGTACCGCTTCAGACAGCGGGGGAGGGGGGTCACATCACAGAAATGTTAGTCTATGGAAAAAAATAGTCTAAGACTAAATTTTAGTCAAACTACATTTAGTCTAGACATTATCCTTTCGATGCTATTTCTTTTTGGGTGGGGGAGAGGTATTGCGGTTGCCCCACAAAAGCATGAGGAGGAACAACAAAATCATAATGTAATTCTGCTTCTCTCGCAGGTTTGCGGAAACTACTCTAAGGGTAAGTATCCCAAACCACATTTCATATACTTGATCCACACCGATTTCAAAAGAAAAATACTCCACCCATAGAGGGAAAAGTCAGCCAGTGAGGAAGAAGAGTTATAAACGCTGAAATCACTTCTCGTAACAGGTTGCAGGTTACACAAGGGGAAGTGTGGTTAGCAGTTAGCATAATGAGAACATTATGAAAATTAAGTGTATCATGCTGTCTCAGGCTACTCACAAAATGGTATAAAAACCCAGACGAGGCATCGAGGACTCCATCAGCTTCTCTCCGACAGACAACTGAGTCCTTCACTTTTGAGAACTCGGTAAGTTTGGCTCAAGCGGGGAAATGTTCTAATATGTGTGATGCTTTTTATTTTTGGAAAGCTTGCTAATCGGTTTATTATAATTTAACAATCGGTGCCCATGGAGTTTTCTCCTCCCCAAAATCTTCCTCTCTTTGCTGGTTGTCAGAACTGGAGAATGGGAGTCTACTTGCGACAGGGGAAGACATCCACCATTTTTGTAATGTGTGTGCATGTCCTAGCAGGGTGAAAAGTATTTTCTGTTTTGTATCCCCAATGTGGAGAAGATAGAAAATGCAGAGGTGTGCCAATGTTCAGACACAGAATGTTGACAAACACTGCAACTCCTGTGAGAGACAGGAGGTGCTGTGTGAGGCTCAAACCAAAAGGAGAAATTGTGTATGATTGAGTGGAAGGAGGAAGAGACAGAAGAGGACTGGGTTTCCGGTAACATAGAGGGCAGGGGCTATTAATTTTCCGTGGATCTGAACAGAACCTTGGTGGAACTTGCCCCGTTAATAGAGGACTGTGCAATAACGTTCCCTGCAGAGTCCTAACTCCAGAGAAAGGGGGTCTGTGCATATAACCCATTATATGAGTAGGAAAGAATTGTTGTATAGTATATAATGTTATGCCACCAGTGTGCGATGTGCTCTACATTCCAGTCCGAAGTGCACAGCAATGGGCTTTCTGTGCTGGTTTCGATGACTGTTGGTTCTGAAATAGCTGTTGGAAATCAGAATCATGCATTGGGAAGTATATTTGACGGAACCTTGTGCACTGTCTATTTCTACCTCTTTAGAGTCGCATTCTCTCATCAAAGATGGCCTCCCGGTGGGACCCTTGCGAAGCCAGCTGCCCCCCCAGCACCGTGACCATTCATCCACCCCCTTTCGTCTTGTCCATCCCGGGACCATCCCTCATCTGTCCTGACCAGCCCTTCGGCATTGAGCAATACAACCCTTGTGAACGATTCCCCTACCGTGGCGGATACAGACCACTCCCTCCCAGTTCCGGCTTTTGTCCTCCTCCCACTTCCAGCATCTGTCCTCCACAACAGAAGCCAGGTTGCTACCCCTGCCAGAAGTTCTAAGCAGAGAAACCATGAACATGAAGAAGAGCCGGGTATCCGAAGTCAAGATCGAAGACGGATTGAATTTCTGGGGGACTGCAAGCTTCTCCAGAACATGGTTCAATCGCTGTTGTCTGCTATTTCCATTCACCGTATAGATCCCTTGCTCCGGACTCCTCCCGTAGAGGGAGCTGGTCTGCCTGTTGCTGTCCTTCCAACTCTTACTATTTCTGTCTCTGCATAATTGGCAGCTATGTATCCTGGGAACCTCCATGCTCCAGCAAACCTCTATGGTGGAATTGTACACCTCATTCACTTCTCTTTCCAAATTAAACCTCTACTGCATTGAAACCCTCGTTTCTTCTTATGTCATTTTCTCTCGCTGATCTCCATCCAAGATGAAATTCCTCTCTGAGGACTGGGCAGATGGGGCAAGGATTAATCCGGGGGGGGGGTAACATGACGGGAGGACTTAATGAGGGTCTTCTTCAATGAGATCCAAAGGAGACTTGTCAGCCGGCTTCCGCCACCTCGCCTGTCCAGGCGATCAGGGAGGGGTCCCTACTCACAAGGCGGAGAGGTCCAAGTCCCCGCCGGCTGCCACCGGAGCTGGGGAAGCAGCCCACGAAGCGTCCGGAGTCCATGGGGATCCTCCGATCCCGACTTGAGCCGCCAACAGAGCCTGTATCTGGTTTCCTCGGGTCGGGAGACATGGGAGGGGGGGCGGGAGGGATGTGTGCTTGGGTTTGCCTCCCAGAGATTTACAGTGGTTTAACCTGCAGTTCCCTGTCACCTTTTAACTTAGGGCTCCTGGCCCAGGGCGCGCTGCACGGCGGCGCCACCACCTCACTTGTATAGCAGGCCCGGTCCTTCTCGGACCTACCTAACATGGTCGTGCCAGGTGGCTCCCTCTTTTTCCAACATGGCGGCGCCCATAGCGGCCCACGTGGACCCGGTTTTCTTTGTTACAATGGCAGCGCCCATGGTTGCCCATGCGGCCTCCAGGGCGGCTGCCTGGTCTCCTTCATTAACAACAGGGCAACGGTCACGGCGGGCGGCACTGGCCAGCCCAGCGCGCTGTGAGTCTGTCCACTTCTTCCTTAGGAGCGCCCAGGCCCTCGCTGACCTTTATTGGGGCGGAGGCCCGCTGGCCCCTTAGGCCGTGCGGCTGGTAAAAGGGCCGTGGTCCGAATGCAGCGCCGCTCTCTCACAGCGGGGGCGGGTCCTAGAGCCGCTCCGAGCTGCGGCGCTGGGGCAGCGGGGCGCTATCGCCGGGCAAGCGGTAGGAGCACCCAGGCAGTCTTATTTTATGCATGTTTCCAGCCGCCAAGGCGGGATATGGACTTAATAAACTGTCGGTATCTGCACGTGTCCGTGTCCATTACTTGACTTTACGAGGGATCTGATGTTTGTTGTTATGGCATGTCGCGAATGCGGGGCAATCAGTTACAGGCCAATTAAATTTTATGCAGAATCAAGGATGATGAAGTACTTAATAGCGATCCCAACTGACAGGCTCTTAATTATAATCTTGATGAATTAATTTAATCTAATTATGGGGCAATGAATTAATTGGGGTTTGATCATAAGTAAAGGGTGAATTAAATATGATGTAAATACTTTATTGGGTGAGAATCGCTGGCCGATGAATTAAGTAATAGCGCTCTTGATTGAAGTACAATTAATTATTCCAAAAAAAATGCTAACGTTAGATGGGCCCGCTGGTTAATTAAATATTTAATGATTAATTTAATTATGTGGGCAATGGGCCAGCAAAGGCGTTCAGGGGAAAACGGGGGAGCATTAACCAGACCCAGAACCCCCGGAACCCAAGATGATGCGATAAGGTAATTGCACGGTATGCCCAATCTCTAGTCAAATGCAAATTATTGTCGTTGTGGTATTGGCTTCCTGACATGCGGACATGGAACATTCCAAGGTCCCGCAGGTACGGGGCTCAGCTTAACCTATCACGGTGAATTGCCTTGCAGGTCTTTTCTTTACCCCTTGTGTGTCAAGCCCTGTTCCACGTGAAGTATGCTTAAGCGGCCACAGAAGACCAACAGTAGGCGGGCAGCTAAAAGACCCGCAGCCGAGGTTATGGAGGTGCCTGGGGGGACAGCTTCCACATCGCAGTAATCAGTTGGGGGCCCCGCGGCAGCGGGAGGGGGGCCAACTCCCTTTCCTTGGCCCAGACTGCCATCCAGGCTGCGGTTCAGGCCTTGCGGCATTGCAGCAGCTGATGGCAGCTCAACAAGGGGCCATGGCCAACCTACCCCTGAGCTTGCCCAGCCTGCCAACCAGTCCACCGGAGCAAATCTTTTCCCTTATGGGGAGTGGCTCAGCGGCTAGCGCGGCACCTGCCGAGGCCGTGGCGGGCCCACCCACTTTTGCACCTCCTGCGAGTAACAATCTGGGTGCAGTAAGAGCGGCACAGGGCGGGAGCACTCCATCCGCAGCACCGGACCAATCGGGTCTCCTACCGGTTAGTGTGGCACCAGGCGCTAACCCATCCACAGCTACTCCACCTGCTTCAGGAGCTACGGTACTACCGCAGGGGGGGGGGCCTAAGGCAGCTGTCGCACACAGGGCACCGACGCCCCCACAGTTTCCAGTTTCTTCAGCGATCCGTACAGGTGAGTTGCCCATGCCTGTGGCATCCATCCCTGGGGTTTGGGGTGAGGGTAACAACGGGCACCCGTGGGGGGTGCAGTAGTGTCGTTAACCAACAAGTTAAGGTGGTGGCGTCCGGCCTGCCCTACCCGGCTCCTATGACGGGAATGCCTATGCCTGTCTAGCCACCTAATGGTTTCCCGGGCCTGGGCGCTACAGGGGGACATGCGAGCGCGTCGCACGCAACAGGCAGCCCGGTAGGGGGCCGTGCTGCACCGGTGGGGGTTGGGACCAATGCTACCGGCATTTCGGTTCCGGCGCAGGATGGGGCTGGTCCTTCCCCCCCTGGCGCGGGATTTACCTATGATCTTGCTTTCCTGTATTTCAATAAAGTGACCCTTTATATCCATACCAGGTCTTGTGTGTTTAATGAGGCGTACTCGGGTAAACTCTTCCCTTTCATTTCTGCAGGCATCACACCATGTTCCCAGTGGTTGAGTCACAAAAATGTGTGTCACAAAAGGAGGACAACCCCGGGACACCTGGCATCAGGACTTCCAGGACACACTGCTGGTCAGTACCCAACTGCGAACAGAGCATGCACAGTTCACAGTTCCAGGTACATCTATGCTGTGGTTCCCAGCCTGCGGAACTCCCTGCCCCTGGAAATTCACAGAGATCCCAACTTGCTGACAATTCTGCAGCAAGGTTACTGGCATCGCAAAACTAAAGATTTTGGAGGTGGGGCTTGGTGATGTCACAAGCCTGCCAATCCTGGAAAAACTGGGCAGGAATTTTGTACTGGGAAGGTGTCATGAACCATTGGTTCCTGTGAGGTTCTTTCCCCTCTTTGTTTGTAACAAACGTTTTTCAGCAAACGTTTGTAGGACTTCTCATGTGTAAAAAGGTCAGAGGGGTAATCTAGTTTGGAGAGAAAATGCTGCTAGTAATTGGAAACACGAGAACTCCTCGTTATAAGAAGGATAAATTCCTCAAGAGAAGTGGAACCTGGTACTCTTTCCTTTGGGTGCTGTAGGAGAGACAGGAATACCCCTTGGTGGAGTGTGGGTTAAAAGGAATGAGGATATTTGACTAGTCAAGGAGGTCTGTAGAGTTAGTAAAGAATTTATAGTATTTAGGCCTCAGTCCAGCCCAACTCAGGCACAGTTGAGGCCCAATTGTGGCACAAATGGGGCCCAAAATAGGACCGAGTTAGGCTGCAACTGTGCCTGAGTTAGGCAGGAGGCAAGAGCAGTGGGCCAGGATCGAGGCAAAACTTACCACAGAGGCAGGCAGGCCCCTGTGGGGAGGTGTCAGTCTTGTGGAAGGGAAGAGCCCCCTCCTGAGCTCGTCTGTGTGTACCTACCACAGCTGCTGCAGCGTTCGCAGCAGATGGGCAGCCACAGGTGGGCCTGCAGGCACTGGGCGTGCGACAGTCAGCGGAAGGGCAGAGGTTGTGCCAGTGCCAGCTGCCCCAGGGCACCCTGTGCATTAGCCACCTGCTGCAGGGGGGAGTGCCAATGCCCTCCGACCCACAACAGGTGTTGCCACCCCCATGCCACGTTGAGGCTGCACATGGGATTCATGGGGGGGAGCGGGGGAGGGGAGGGGAGGGGGGAGGGAAAGACACACACAGAAGGGGGGGACTCACCGTTTCCGCTTGGAGGTGGCCGTGCCGCCCTGAGGAGCTGCTCCAGTGCGTCGCGCCCTCGCGGAGCCGCGCCCCCGGCTGGCAGCTGGGCCAGCTGGGCCTGCGGGTGCTGGCCCAGACGGTTCCGCAGCAGGGGCATCATGTGCAGCCATGGCAGCACGGACCGGGGATCTGCGGGCCTGCTCAGCAGCATGCCGCTCCCGGTCAAAGGCGAGGCGGTCCCGTTGGACAGCGACCAGCTCCCTCACCACACCGGTGAGGGCCCTGATCTCTGCTGTCTGGGCTGCCTGCCCCGCCACCAGGCCCTCCAGATGTCCAGAGACATGCTGGAGCCCTGCCATCAGCTCCCGGTGATCGTCCCGGCGATCGTCCCGCTGCTCAGCAAGGGCATCGAGAAGCTGGGCGCACCCCACGTCGCCAGCTTCCACGCATGCCTGCCACATCTGGCCTGCCTCGAGCCGCTCCCGCTCCATTGCCTGGTGTAACTCAGCCACGGTCCGGGGCAGCTGACGAGCAGGGCGTGGCCCACGGGCACAGGGCAGTATGTTGGGGCCCCCCAGCGCCGCATCTGCCGCTGCATCCCCTGGCAATGCAGCGGCTGCTGGGAGGGCCGGCCCCTGATGTGGCGGGGAGGCCTCCGCGGGCCCCCCCTCGCTGGCAGACCCCTCCCCCGGCGGGGACTCTGCGCGGGGTGCCTCCTCAGCCGAGTCACCGGCCCCTTGGAGGACGTCTTCCTCCTCGTCAGCTGATGACGGAGGGAGGCTCCCCTCCGGCTCCACCTCAGCAGTCTCGAGGCTGTCCCCCGCGGCCCCCGTTGGAGAAGGGAGAGAAGCTGTGCTGGGGTGGGTGGGCTCCGTGTCGCCACACACGGAGCCCCGCCGGGGGCTTGACTCGTCGGAGGTGCTGGCATCGTCTGGACGGGCTGTGGGTGGGAAAGGCCCCAACCCAGGGTGGGTGGATACATACCGGCAGGCTGGCAGCCTGCGGCCTCTCCGCTGGGCCCCGGCTGGGGCGACTAGGCCCGTCCAGCGGCGGCACGGGTGCCTGGAGGGAGAAGAAGCACAGGTGAGGCCGGGCATGGGCTGCAGTGACGTCCAGCAGTGGGCCCCTCCCCACAGCACTCACCACTGAAGACCTCCACGCCAACACCACCGACGACCTCCTCGCGGACTAGCGGCCCTAGAATGGCGGTGGTGCTGCCCTGTGTAGCATGGCCAATGGCGGCATCCACGGTCATGGAGCGAGTGCGCACCAAGGCCCTGACCCGATGGTTCAGGGCCCAGTACGACCTCCTGAACCGCTTCATGCAAGACATGCCCGTGCGCTCCCGGAAGCCTTGGGCACGGAGGGAGCTGGCTATGCCCGCAAAGAAGGCCTTTCGGCGTGCACTCTGCTCTGTGGCCCTGCCTTCTCCAAGAGCCACCTCGGCATTGGCTACTGAGAGGGTGAAGAGAACACGCATCTCATCATCCCCCCAGTTGGGCCCACGAGGAGCTGCCCTGGGGCATGCTCGTCGGGGGGGGGCGGCCCCTGCGGCCACCATCCATCACCAGGGAGTGCACAGGGAGACAGACAGGCAGGGAGGCAGACAGGGAGGGAGGCAGGGAGGCAGTGGGTGCTGGGGAGGGGCTTGGGAGGGGCACGACTGGAGAGACAAATGACAAGGAAGCGGGCGACAGATACAGAAGAGGGGTCTGCAGAGAGGACAAGGCACATGGGGGGAGCTCCGCAGATGGCGACAGTGCACAAACGTGCGCCACGTATGCAGACGGACCGGACGGGCGTCACCGACGGGCGGACTGGACGGGCGTCCTCGACGGGCGCTGCCGACGGGCGGACGTGGCGGGCGCGGCGTCGGACGGGGCGGAGTCGAAGGGCGGAAGCGGCATCGGCCAGTGCCCTGCCGACTCCGGACGCCACGCTTGGGCGGAGCGATCGGGCGGAGGGGACGGGCTGCCTGCCTGCCAGGGCTCTGGCTGGAGGGGGCGGGGGTGGTGGCAGACACCACTGCGGGCAGACGCTCAGGGACGGCGTGGAAGGAGGTGGGCAGCAGGTGGCTGTGCAGCGAGGAGCAGAGCAGAGGGAGGCACCAGCAGTGCACGGGAGCTGCTGTTCAACCTTGCCATCGCCTGACCAACATGGAGCAGGGCCAGCCGCAGCCTCGGGCACAGAGGCGGCAACTGCCGTGGCCGCGAGTGCCATGGCTCCAGCAGTGGCAGCAGGAGCGCCTGCGGCAGTGGCGCATTCGGAGGGAGCGGGCGAGGGAGAGAGAGAGGGCCCGGGCCCGGGAGCAGCCGGCGCTGCACGCACAGGAGCAACAGCGTCGGCGGCAGGAGAGGTAGCTCCGCATGCAGCGCTGGGACCAGCAACGCGCAGAGTGCCGACAGCGGCGCGAGCAGTGGATGCAGGTGCAGCAGCAGCCACGCCACCGGGGGCAGGCGCTGCAGCTGCCGCCCCTGCCCCAGCTGCTTGGAGCCGAGGGCCAGGGTGAGTGTGCTTGGACACGGGAGGCCCTGGGTGGGAGGTGTTGGGGAGGGTGACTCCATCGACCCTCTGGAGGGGGGCTCGGACCCAGCCGCCATGGCGCCCTGGCACATCCAGCAGCTGCTTCCCTGCGGGGGGGCAGGCATGCCCAGCCAGCCGCCAGGCCCAGCTCGAGGGAGCTGGCCGCCCTGGCCAGGGGGCCCGCCCACAGGTGGTGACCGTGGCCACTGGCCCAGCTTGCACCGGCTGGGCTGTAACCTCTCCGCGTCCTGTCCACAAGACCCCAGGAGCTCCGACGGCCCAGAGGAGCCATCCTGCCCTGGACCGCGTTCCCACCATGCCTTGTGAACCACTACGCCAATCTGCCTCTGATGGTGGCATATGTGTTAGCCCAGCGCCGGAGACGGGTCCAGAGACGGCGGTCGGTGGTGAAGGAGCGTCTGCGCCGGCTGCCGGGCCCCGACATCGATTGCATCCAGGCCTTTCGCCTGGACAGGGGCGCCGTGGCGGAGCTCTGCCACCTCCTGGGCCTGGGTCTCGAGGCCCGGATCCGCTCCCGCCATGCCATACCTGTCCTGCAACGGGTCCTCATCGCCCTGCAGTACCTGGCGACAGGGAGCTTCCTGGGAGGCGTGGCGAGGCAGCTGGGTGTCTCCCGCTCCTCCGCCTGCCGGTGCCTGGATGCATTCGTGGATGCCATGGTCCCCCACGGGGCCGAGTTCATCGTGTTCCCAACCAGTGTGGCAGAGCTGCAGCGGGTCAGGGCCGAGTTTCATGCCATCGCGGGCTTCCTGAATGTGATCTCGGCTGTGGATGCCACGCACATCACCATCCAGGCCCCCCACCAGAATCCAGCCGTGTACCGCAACCGGCATCGCCAGTATTCCATCAATGTCCAGGCCACCTGCGATGCCAGGGTGTTGTTCACCAGCGTCACGGCGCTGTTTCCAGGGAGCGTCCATGATGCCGCCATCTTCGATGCCTCTGCCGTCCGACGACACCTGGCAGAGCTGCCCGAGGGAACCGGCTGGCTTCTAGGTGAGTCGGGGGGGCCTGGCAGGGGGGGAGGGGAGTCGGGGGGGCCTGGCAGGGGGGAGGGGAGGGGGGAACGAGGCCATGGCAGGGACTGATGCTGCCCCACCGCCCACAGGTGACCGTGGCTACCCCTTGCGCCCGTACCTGATGACACCCTACGCTGCGGACGTCCCAGGGCCCATTGCGCGGTACAATGTCGCTCACCGTGCCACACGCATTGTCGTGGAGAGAGCTTTCGGGATGCAGAAACTTCGATTCAGATGCCTGCACCTGACTGGGGGGCGCCTGATGCACACACCCAACAAGGCCGCTAAGCTGTTTGTCGTGTGTGCCATGCTGCACAACCTCTGTCTT
Organism: Plestiodon gilberti rubricaudatus; assembly: GCA_026170595.1. Taxonomy (NCBI): domain Eukaryota; kingdom Metazoa; phylum Chordata; class Lepidosauria; order Squamata; family Scincidae; genus Plestiodon; species Plestiodon gilberti. The sequence continues at coordinate 27,982,449 of JANXHW010000009.1, read as the reverse complement.
CGGCGGAACACCCCACTCCTCGATGCCATGGAAGTCGAGCCTGCAGAGGCCGAGCCTGCCAGGGGGGCCGGCCAGGACCCGCGGGGCGTCGCATGCCGCCAGCAGGTCACAGCCGAGTACTTTGGCCCGTAACGTCCAGGTAAGGTTGCAGCCACCATGGGGCCCGTGCCAGCTGCTGACCTGCGCTGCTAGGAACCCCCCGTCACTGTGCACTAACCGCTTCGTCCCCAGGGACCTCCCACCTCGGCATCTGGACGGTCACGGGCCCCACCCACCACCCAGGCTGCCACCGACGCCACCAGCAGCAGTGCAGGCCCCCCACCCGATGCTCCGCACCCTGGCAAGCGCCCACGGAGGAAGACAGCAGAGACAGTGGTGAAAATATAAAAGCATGTTTACTCTTTGTTCCTTACTTGGTTAAAATTGCATTAAAATAAGTTAACAGTTAAAACAGTGTGGCCTCAACAGTCGGCCTGAACAGGCCCGGGCCCCAACAGGGGGCACAGGGCAACAACAAAGGGTAGGGTGGCAAGGGGGGGCGTGGCCAGCACGCAACATGGCACCCCTCATGGAGGGGGCCGGAGCGGCTCTATGCCCAGCCGGGCCAGAAGAGCGGTCAGCCCCGCCAGGATGGTGTCCTGCCTGGCCTCCACCTGGAGCAGGTGGTGCAGGACGGGGGGCACATGGCCAGCACCATCGCCATGGGCCAGGGCCGTCACATGGCGAATGGCCTGCTGCATTTGGCCATGGGCGGCCCATGCAGCGCCCTCCAGGTTGCGCAGCTGTTGGCGCACCGCTGCCTGTTGGCCCGCTGCCTCCTGCCTCCCACGGTCCACCCGGCGGCCGACGTCCCGGATGGTGGCCATGACCCTGGGTGCCAACGACGAGCCTGCGGAATGAAACAGATAGGGCGGGAATTAGGCCTGCGGCCTCGTGGTGCCCTCTTCGACGGCCACCCACCCGCACACCCCTGGCCCCCATGGCCTGTCATCTGCTGGAGGCGGACCCTGTCACAGGCAACATGGCAGGACAGGGCGCGGGCCCCAGTCTGGCCCTCTCCATGACTGCCCTGACCCCCATCCCATGGCCTGGCCTGGGTCCCTGCACATCCCCCCTGGTCCCGCAACGCACCTGCCCAACCGGTCACCACTGTGTGTCTGGCCACAGGGACATGGCTGCTGACCCGGCCCAGGTGCACTATCAAGGCCACGGCGCACAGGGCCCCGGGGGGCACCCCCAGCCATCAACCGGCTGGCCGTCAGCCGCCGGGCACCCACCAACTGACAGGCAGGCAGTCCATGGGGCACTGGCCTCTGGTTGCAGCACACCATGCCATCCGAACCCATTGCACTACCAGGGGGTGGGGGGTGGGAACACTCACAGTGTCACCGGGCCTGGTGCAGATGGGCCCCACGCCGCCTCGTCTGCGTGGCCTGGTGGGCCTGGTGGTGGTGGTCCTGCCGCTACCGCCAACAACGCCTCCTGCGCAGCTGCATAGGTGGATGGCCTGTCCTCCTCCTCCTCCTCCACCAGCTGCACGTCCTCCTCCGCAGGCAGGTCCTCCTCCTCCCCCACCTCCTCCTCCACTGCCACCACTGCCACTTCCCTGGAGGAGGCGGTCGAGGAGGAGGAGGACGCCGCCCACCGTGCACGGCGCCGTGGTGGCCAAGTGGCTGGCGCAGCTGCTGCTGCTGCTGCTGCTGCTGCTGCCAGTCGCCGCCCCTCCATCCGGCGTATGGCCACTGCAGAGGAGAACACACATAGGGTCAGCGCCTCCTAGCTCAGCACGCACCCGTACCCCCCCTCTGCCCCAGCCCGCCCCGTCACCTGCCTCATCTGCATCACCACCACCACCCTTCCCCAGGGCTGGGCAGGCCCGTGTACATGTCCTGAGGCTGGGAATCCAGCCCCCTCAGGCCACCGACCACCCTTGGACCCCCGGGTGCCTGCGCCACAGCCTGCCATGCCCCCAGCGGCCAGCCACAAGGGGTCTCCGCAGCGGCAGCATCCCACTGCCCTCCCAGCTGTCCGGTGCTGCAGGGGGGCCTGGACAGACCAGCAGGCTGCTAGAGATGCCACCACGGCGTTCCAGCCAGCGCCGTGCCCTCATGGCTAGACCCAGACCCAGGCCTCCCACATGCGGCCGGAGCAGGCAGTGCAGTAGGCCTGGCATCTGGGCAGGGGGCTGCCTGCAGCATGGCACAGGCCTGCAGACCTCCCTGCCAGAGGTCATGTGAGCAGCAGGCTCCAGGGACAGGGCCTTATGGCGTGCCCTCCACTGTGTGTGCTGGTGTCCCTCCCACCCTCCCTGTGTGAGGGGCGGGCCCATCTCCCAGCCTGGGCAACAGGGCTGTGAGGGGGGGCATGTGCCAGTCCTCCCTGCGCACACTGGCAGGAGCTCGGTAGCATTTGGGCTGGAACCGTAAGGCTGCCCTGGGGGGGATCGGCAGGGTAGCTGGAATGGGCAGCTGTATGGAGAGAGTAGCCCCTGGTTATGGTGGGCAGGCATGGGCGTGGCTGGCCCATGGCCTGTGGGCTGCGACTGTCCAGGGAGCCGGATGGCTGCAGCTGGACCCATGGCTACTCCCCCCCCCGGCCTGTGCCCAGTCCTGCAGGGCTCTGAACCATGCCAGGATCACCCTCCGCAACAGGGTGACTGGCACCGCTGGAATCACGGACCCTGGCTGCAGAGGGCCCAGGTGTTCCTGGAGGGCACACCCTGGCATGCTGCCCCTGACGGGCCTGTCACCCTCCCCCCCCCCGGGCTCCATGTGGTCTGTGCTGGGAGATCCCCCCAGGGGTGCCCATGGTCCGCAGGTCCTCACAGGGCACCTACGTGCCTGGGGGGACCCATTCACGCCCTCCCTGCCATGAGCCCATCCCCAGTACACAGCCTTACCTGAATGATGGCGGCACCGGTAGCGAGGGCGCCCAGCACGCCGCCACAGCCGCAGCATGGTGTCATACAGCGGGGGGGGTCCCTGCTGGGGCGGCCCTCGTGGCAGTCCCTGTACCCCAGCTCCTCGAAGAAGGCGACCTTGAGGGCCTTCCACCGTCCGCGGCACTGGCCCACAGACCTGTGGAAGCCCCGGCGAGCCAAGGCTGCCGTGACCTCCCCCCAGGCCTCCAAGTTGGGGGCGGTGCTGCTGGACATCAGGGTGGGCAGGTGGGGGCTGTGGGAGATGGCTGCCAGCATGGCTGCCCTCTCATCTGCAGACCACCTTCTTCTTACGCCTGCTGTGTGAGATGTACGATAGAATTTTAAGTTTACAATATACCTGTTTTAGCACAATGTATAACCACTATTTAGAACTTGGCTTTTAAGCAAGAATATTAACTGGCATTCTGGCTTCCATAAAATAGCTGACACTGCGAAAACAATGTAGCAAGGCAACAGAGGCCCAAGGTTGGGAGCAGGGTAGGGATGTACCGAGGAATAAAGATAACAGCAGAGGCCTGTAAGGGAGGGGGAAGGAGGCTCATCTAGTAAACAAAACTTATTTGGGAAACGAAAGTTATGAAACCTAATTAATTGGGGTGGAGACAATCAATGTATGCACTCAGACACCAATGTATGTGCTCCAAATGCAGTGACGTGTTTTTCATGTTTTTTGTAAGAATTGGAAGGTATAAAAGCTCATGCTCGGCCCATACTCAGGGCCGTAGCCTTCCCTTTTGTCTCGGGGCTACGCTGCCAGTGATATCACTTACCAATAAAGCTGCTTCGTAATTCCTCTTCCTGCCATCCAGAGTCTGATTTAATTAGCTCCAGGTTACATTTCTGGCGCCGTGACTCGGATGGTGACTAGTGGCAGTTGCCTGCCCTTCGGTAGAACCCCTGTTTGGGCTCTTCCGCGGAGGGAACCCCAGCCTCGGGCGCCACTCTGGATTTTCTGGAGAGAGATTTGGGGTTCTGGCTGCGGGAGACCACCGCGGGGGCCTGCTGATCACTGGGCTTCTAAGGACGAGGTTGACAGCGCAGAAGGATCGCCGGCAGGTATAGGGCGCGCAGAGGAGGGACGTCCCAAGGTGTAGCAGGGACTAGCCACCCCTGCTTGGACCGGAGGGGGGTGCGGCAACACCTCACAACCTCGTCGTGGTCCACAGGTTGGGTTGGTGCGTGACTGGAGTGTATTGTCTTTCCTCATTGTTTTTAGCCAGGCCAGACCCTTTACTGGCCGGCATGGATTTTGCCCTCGTGTTGTCTTGTTTGTCTGGAATGTAAGCCCAGGGGTTTTGTGAAGTGTGAATGTTAAAGGTGTGTGGAGGCATTTCTGAATAAGTAGATCAAAGCGTGTGTGCAAGAAAGGCAGAGAGGAGGAGTAATTTATGATGGCAGCAGCCATAAACAGGGACAAGGAAAGGCAGAGGTCTGAGAGGAATCTCTGGTAGGAGAAAAAGTGCCTGATTAGTTTTTAGGGTCTCTTTGGTCTCGGGTGTAAACAAAGGAGAGGGTGTGGCTTTGCAAGAGAAAGAGAGGTGAATTTGCAAGACAAATAGTGTGTTTTTAATGTAGAAGGAAAAAAAGGTGAGAGTGGAGTTCTGTGTGTGGGGGAGCCAGCGATGTGATCAGAGAACGGAGGCAGCGTGGGTTGTGTCTGGCTGGAAGAGATGGCTGATTTTTGTGCAAAAGAGAGAGCTTGTGTGTGAATGATTATCAACTGACTGATGTTTGTTGCAACGAATGAGAAGTTTAAAAAATGCACGTGTTTCATTTCATTCGTGTTTATGATGGCTTGATTTTGACTCCTTGTGAGTATGTATTTTTAGGGGTGTGTTTGTTTTTGTAGTGATTTAAGTATTAGGGGTGAGATATTTGATGAGGGGGAAGAGGTGCACTGTTAGGTTCCCTGGGGAATTCCGGACTGATCACCCTGGGTTCCCTCATGGAATTTTGTTTAACAGGCAGCGCATGCTCTTCTTCCCATCCCACAAAAAGTGTTCTAATGCGCATAATGATTTTTAAGTGTGTTAAGGTGATTTCTAAGTATAATGAGAAGGAAACAAGGTGTCTGGTTTGGTCTGAACAGTATCCCAAAACTCAAAATAATGCCTGGGAAATGTGTTTAAATATGTTGTTGATTCACTCTACCAGAAATAAGTGGTAAACAAAGGAAAAATGCGTGGATGAAAGCCTTTTGCTGCAACTTAAAGTGAGTACACTTTTTAAATATCTTAAAAGAGGGATGTATGATGGGAGCTTTGTAATGGATCTAACAATTCTGGGGAAATTAATGTGAAATGAATAATGACTTAAAAATAATGGGAAAATGTGTATATATGTTTCTTTTGCCCTATAACAATCGGGGCCTCTGGAAGGAATTTTACTGGAAGGGCACAAGGTTTATTTTGAACTCATTTTTAGGGGGGGGGGGAAGCAGCAATGGCTAGAGCCAGAGCTCGGATTCACCAGGCTTCCCAACAACTGTCTGGTGGACCTGGCCCTCCAGTTGGCTCAGCCCCTGTCTTTTACACTCCATAAGGCCAGTTTGCCTCCTTTCCCCCCCCCCCCCCAGACTCTGATAAAATAATGTGGCATGTTTTTGACTTGTGGTGGTAAATGGAACTGTTTGTTAGAGAAGAAAAAGAGAATAAAGAAAAAAGGGAGGAAAAACCCCACAGAAAGTTTGTTTAAAGTTAGAACGTCGCCTCTGGGTTTAAATGGAACTGTAGCAGAGGCACAGAGGAAAATGGCAAGTCGAGATGATGGAAAGTGTATGTTTTAAAATAGGCGTAAGAGGTAATGTTGGACAAGCCTTGGCTGGAGACCCAAGGAAAGATTCGCTGGCCAGAAAAGCAAAAGACAGGTCCTCCTTCCTCCTTAGCTTGAGAATGTGTTTTGCCAGGAAAACAGGAGGGGGAGAAGGGAGATAAGAGTGTCTGAGAAACCCACAGCCTGCTAGCAAAATACCAAGGGAAGGGGGGGGGGGACGAAGAGATGCAAGGATTACGCACATAGACTCTCATAACTACACTGGATGAAACACAGGAGGGTGACACAAGACTAGCCCCTTTCTCAAGTGTAAGCCAGGTGAGACGTTATGAGCAAGAGTGGTGCAATGGAAGAAAAGGAGAGCCCCCCCCCCAGAACCTCAGCAGCCACATTTCAAACCCAAAAGCCTGCATTGTATTGTTCACAACAGATTGCTATTTCCAGAAGCCTAAAAAGCAGAATTTGAGGTCCCTATCAAGCTGAAAGGTACGTACAGTAGAGCTCTCTGCCTTGTGAACAGTCCTATACAAGGCAAGATCAGAAATTGGAGCCTGCTTGCTGCTCCATCAGAACAGGACCTAGCAGGCCAGCTCAGCCACTTGTTGGAATCCACTTGTCTATTTTTGAACTATTTCTAGCAAAGTAATGAAACTAAAGACATTGTATATTGTTGTGATTTCTTATAACTTACCTTTTTTGCCGAAAGCTCACACCCCTGGGTTTTAAAAGCTCACAAACAGCTATTTTTCCTTCCTTGCAGCATGTTGCTTGTACATTGTTTAAAAAAATGGACACTGTCTTCAGATTTCTTGGCAGGCAGAAGCCCACTGTTATCTTGTAATGCCCTTGTGAACAGGAACACAGCATACTCCCAGTATTGAAGAACAAAAGCACCGTCTCAGCGCACTGCGCAAAGAGCTTGGCAACTCAAGACATGGATAAAAAAATCCTAAATTGTATTGTTTGAATTAATTGTTCTTTTGATTTGGTTATATGTGGTTATAAGAATCAAAGTTTTGTGTCATCTGAGTATTGTTGTTTGAAAATGTGTATGATGTCATTTCTCTTCTTTGTTGTTTAAAGAAGTTGTTTCAGTAGGAAAGGTTTAATGGATTTAATAGCCATGTGCAGAAGGCTTGATGCAACAACAACCTTGCAAGGTAGCCTTGGTAATCTTCAACCACCAAAACAGAAAAAGAGAGCAAAGAAACGTGGTTTAAATATTAACAATGATCAAAGACTATTATAACCAGCAGCAATGTAAATCGAATGAAGTATATCAGGATTCAGGTTATAAAAACTCAATTTATAAAATGTCAATTCTATATTGGAAATTGGTTTAAATATTGTTTGCATATAAATCCCCTATAGATAGAATAGGGAATTAGGATAGCAAAGGAGGGGTCCGAGGAAAGGTTTTGAGGTTATGGGAGGGAGAAATGAAAATCCGGAAGACCGAGAATTGTCACCCCGAGGAGGAAAAGATGAGTTAGGGAATTTCCCTATAAAAGAATTATGAAACATTGTTAAGAAAACTGTTTTTATTTTGTTATCTCAGGTCTGCTGTATTTCTAATGTTGTTGTTTTCTTTTGTATATTTCAGGTTGACTGGCAAAATAGCTAAGGAAGTATTATGAGTTGCCAGAAGGCAACATGGATTTAACTCCTTTAATATTTATCTTAATAGGTCTGAACCCGGAACTCTCTGGAACCGAAAGAGTCAAGAGCCAAAAGCAGTTGCTACGGATTGAATCCCAGGAGAATGGAGCCACTAAAAGGAGAGGCTCCCCAGCTTTGTGAGAAAAGAATCATGTGTCATTTGTCGGTGTGGAGAAGCCAGCCCAAAAATTCAGGGACACTGAGTCTGGCTCCAAGATGGCAATATTGGCAAATGCTGGCACCAAGCAGGAAGATTCCAGAATCCAGAAACTTTTAAAAGGACTGACCCCGTTTGCCTCCTTGAGATTTGGGGGAGGGGTCTGTTTGATCACAGTCATATGTGTCCCAAATCAGGTTTGGAGGGGAGTAACACTTGGTTTTGCATCCATTACCAGTTAAAGGAGGGGATTGCTGATCAGGATCAATGAAACATTGATCCAAACTAACCCAAAGAGCTGTCTGCTGGCAGATGCAAACTCCCTGCTCCTTTGTGGTTATCAAGATGGAGAGCAGAACACACACACACACACACACACACACACAAAAAGCAATGGCTGGACTAGCACCTGGGGCAAGTGCAAGAGACACAAAGGATTGTCATTTGCTTTGCTAGACGCCTTTTAAACTCCTCTAACAGAGAAATTGTGTGTGGCTCGAATCATGGTCAAACAAAACGTTGCCTAAGAAGTAAACTAGGCTGTGCCTTGTATTGATTGCCACCGACAAGCAGAAAAAGAGACATTTGGGGATCAAACCCTGCTAAGGGGGGAGAACAAATAAAAATAATATTGCTTGTGTTGTTTATTATGTACCAGACCAAGAATGGAAAGGCTGGGACATGTCATGGTTAACATCGTGGATACCTAGCTTTGGATGGCTTAAGGGAATTTTAGTATTTGCTTCTATCATGATATTATTGCTTGCTATTTTGCCCTGTTTGATTCCATGTATCATTAAGTTCATAAGTGCATGTATAACTAGGCTTGTGCAACAGCAGACTATCAAATGATACAAGAAGATGGCGAAGAAGAGGAGGCTGAATTATATAAAACTGCTATAGCTATGCAAGGAGAATCATTAAAGGAAAACTGAGTTAAAGATTCTAAGGGGGGAATGTGAGATGTACGATAGAATTTTAAGTTTACAATATACCTGTTTTAGCACAATGTATAACCACTATTTAGAACTTGGCTTTTAAGCAAGAATATTAACTGGCATTCTGGCTTCCATAAAATAGCTGACACTGCGAAAACAATGTAGCAAGGCAACAGAGGCCCAAGGTTGGGAGCAGGGTAGGGATGTACCGAGGAATAAAGATAACAGCAGAGGCCTGTAAGGGAGGGGGAAGGAGGCTCATCTAGTAAACAAAACTTATTTGGGAAACGAAAGTTATGAAACCTAATTAATTGGGGTGGAGACAATCAATGTATGCACTCAGACACCAATGTATGTGCTCCAAATGCAGTGACGTGTTTTTCATGTTTTTTGTAAGAATTGGAAGGTATAAAAGCTCATGCTCGGCCCATACTCAGGGCCGTAGCCTTCCCTTTTGTCTCGGGGCTACGCTGCCAGTGATATCACTTACCAATAAAGCTGCTTCGTAATTCCTCTTCCTGCCATCCAGAGTCTGATTTAATTAGCTCCAGGTTACAGCTGCGGCAGCCATTTTGCGTCGGAACGACGACCGTTGGCCGCTCGTGACGTCACACGGCCTGCGCCTGTCCGTACCCGTACGGGCGCCCGTCGCAGCGGGCATTCCGCAGATGCCATTGGCGGGCGCGACAGCTTCCGTAGTGGTCGCCATGGCGCCCGTCAGTGTTTGCCTGCCTGAGAGGCCCCCCAACTCCCCCCCTGCCCTCTGGGCCTGGAGGGTCCGGCGGCCCCCCTGCTGTGTGCTCCCAGGGAAGGCAGTGGCAGTCCCTGGCTGGGCGTCCTGCAGGGTCTTGTGTGCTGGGGCCTGCCTGTGGGGGGGGGGGCAGTGCTTATGCAACATTGGGGACTTGTGTGGCCAGGGGCATCTTTATTGTTCTGGAACGGTGGCAGAGATGGCTGGGCGAGGCTGCCAGGGGTTGGCACAGCAGCCTCTCAGACCACAGCAGCAGCTGCAGCAGGCGTGCCCCATGGACCTGGAGATGCGGGCTCTTCCCCTGTGGAACCACGGCCTGCTCCATAGAAAGGGGAGGGACAGCAAGTAGGCAGCCAGGGAGGTGGAGCAGCAGCAGCAGCTGCGGAGGGTTGCAGGGCAGGCTCCCAGACCTCTGGCAGCATCCTGGCAGATGACCGTGGGGCAACCAGACTGCAGGCCCAGGGGTGCTCCCCAGACGGTCGGTGGTAGTGGGCATTCCTGGGGGGATGACCAACTTGGGGGTATTCCATGGCAGCTGGTGTGTGGTAGCAATCGCCATTGAAGGAAAGCCAGTGTGCCGGTTGCAAAGGCCTGCAGGGAGAGTAATCACACACAGCTGAGTGGTGTGAGCCACATAGCCTGGTCTGCGCTCCTTCCCTGGGTGTAAGGTGAGCATGATCCTGTAAGGGTAAGGGGTCAAAGAGAGAGACAACAACACAACTTGGGGGTCACAACCATGGCAATCCTAGCAATACTGACCTGTCAGTGGACCCTGTGGAGAAAAGAGGGGGGGGGGCGGAAAACGGCTGGTGTCTACATATGGGTTACAGTTCCACACTCATGGCATTGTGTGCTCACATTCATACAGGCAGCTATGAGACGAGACATTGGTAAAGAGGCATATCATGGCAGGCATTGCAGGCAGCTATGAGACAAGACATTGGTACAGAGGCATATCATAGCAGGCTATGCAGGCAGCTATGAGACAAGACATTGGTAAAGAGGCATATCATGGCAGGCATTGCAGGCAGACATGAGACAAGACATTGGTACAGAGGCATATCATAGCAGGCTATGCAGGCAGCTATGAGACAAGACATTGGTAAAGAGGCATATCATGGCAGGCATTGCAGGCAGACATGAGACAAGACATTGGTACAGAAGCATATCATAGCAGGCATTGCAGGCAGCTATGAGACGAGACATTGGTAAAGAGGCATATCATGGCAGGCTATGCAGGCAGCTATGAGACAAGACATTGGTAAAGAGGCATATCATGGCAGGCTATGCAGGCAGCTATGAGACAAGACATTGGTATAGAGGCATGTATCCTACCTATATTTCTCTATGTAAAGAGGCAGTAGTCAGACCACATGTCAGCACGTACCCTGCTCTTACCTGCACTTACCTGCTGGTGTTGTTGCCTGTGGGGGGGGAGAGGGGCTGGGAGAAAGACATGGGTTAGCAAACACTTGCATGGAGAGAGCTGCCCAGGCACAGGAGTAAACAGTTTGGCCACAGGCAGAACAGCCCTCTCTGCCCTAGAGGGGGGCAGAGAGGAGAGAGGAGAAGAGAAGAGAGAAGTGGGGTGTTAGGAAAGTTTTCAAAGTCCCACTTTGTGGCTGCTGGGGGACAGAACCCCACGCCACGTGCTCAGAGAGAAAGAGAGAGAGAGAGAGAGAATGAGTGGAGGGCTGGGGCTGGGCTTTTGTGGGAAAGAGGCTGGGTGGGGCTGGGTGCTGATAGGGTAAATATTTGGGTCCGTGTCCAGAGTTCGGCCACACCTGTTCGGTCCTAACTCAGGCCCAACTCGGGCCCAGTGTGTTAGAACTTTTCAGGAGAGGGCTGGTGTGGGTAAGGTAAAATGGCTCCTATGGGTCTCCTCACATTTGGGTCCACCCTTTTTGCTGGCCCAAATTTTGGGCCTGAGTTGGGCTCGAGGGGGCGTGTCAGGGGGTCGCCAGTGTCTGGAACCGGACCAAATCTCGTTACCGCCCCCGTGACGCCCACGGAACGCCCACTTTTAGGCCGCAGTTGTACCGCAACTGTACCGCGCCCGTCCTGCGCATGCGCACGGCGTCCGTCGTAGGTTCGTCCTACGTCCGGCACAATTGCAGTACAATTCAGGTACAATTCAGGCACAACTCGGGCCTAAAGCACTTGGGCTGCAATTGTGCCTGAATTGTACCGCAGTTGCCTTGGGCTGGACCGGGCTGTTAGAGAGTTTTTATCTACTGTTCTGTATATCTTAACTTGCTAATATGTACCTTTATATTGGAGAAACCCTCTTCTCTCCCCCCCCCCGCCAATTTTATGGGTTTCTAATAAAACTCTTAATGCTAGAATTTTCTGTGTCTGGGATTGTCTCGAGTGATGAGATGATCATGTGCTCCTGGGTTAGCCCAGGGAACTCCTCCCACTTGTTACTGTTTATTTTGTACTCCCGGGCTGGTGGCAGTAGAGCTACTATTGAAAATCCCCCCCTGGCCATGACATCATCTATCTTCATGGCAAGTATCACTTATGAGTCATTCATGGGTCACTTCAACACCAATTGGACAGAACCCGCTCCCGCAAATCCCCTCTCGGTCACACCTCCCGCACCAGCCATCACTTACGCAAGCTTCTAGGAATATGGGGGCTTGCTCGCTCATAAACTTCTTGAAATCTTTGGGGCTGAGGTAATCGTCCTGGCCTTGGCAGGGGGCGTATTGGTGGTAAAGGTTCACAATGGTCTTCATGGCCTCTTCCAGGGTGCAGTTGCGGTCAGTGCTGGTGTTGGGAGTTGTGTGTGTGTGGTAGCTACTTGGGCCGGTGGCAGTGGGTCTCCGCTCAGTAACATGTGGCCACACTGACATCTTGGAAGTGGATTGGGCGCAGGGGCGAAAAAAGGAGGAATCGCGTTTCTTCAGCTGCTGCCGATATAAAAGGGTGTTATTGGGTCACACTGAGGTCACACTGTCTTGCAGGCCTGGGCCAAACCTGTACAAACCCACCAAACATACAAAAACCCATGTGGTAAGGGGCATTTTCCACGAACAAACACATGTTAGGAAGCAACATCCATATGGGTTACTCCCCCCATCAGTGTCATTTACCTCACATAAGAAGAGATTCATAGTTCATCTAGTCCTGCTTGCCTCCAACACTGGCTATCTAGATGCTTCTGTAAGCATCAGAGGGGCATGATGGAGACAGCCTATGCTCCCTTTCGTTTGTTCCCCAGCACCTGTTACAAAGCGGTACACTGCCTCTGAGTAGGGAGGCTCCACTCTTAGCTATCTTAGAAGTGATCACCATTAGATCTATCCTCCATCCCCCCCCTTAATGCTTCTAAGGGCCTCGTCCTATGGCCACCCGACCCAACTCACATGGCTGTGCAAAAGCCAGGCCACTGTTGCACGCAGCCAGGCTGCTGCCGCAAACAGGCAGTGGTGCAGTGCATGCAGCAGCAGCTCCAGAGGCCTCTGCCAGCACCAGTAGGTTGGCGGCGGAGGTGCACAGTGGGCGGCAAGGGGGTGGGCAGCGGGAGCTTGGGGGCAGGGTGAGGAGGTGGCGAAGGGGGTGGGCCCCGGAGGCAGCAACTTGCGCCAGGATCCTAACCCCTCTTAAGCTCTCCCTGCCTCTGACTTACGCCAGCAAAATGGCTGGTGTGGGTCCAAGGAGACCCATAGGCCATGGGGCAGCCTATCAGAGGGTAGGTAAAAATATTAAAGATGGTTGTTTTTAACTTATTTTTTACTAAGTAAAAATGTAAACACTTTTATTACCTCCTGTAGGCTGTCTGTTCCCCCCGCCCCCCCCCCCACACACAAACACACAGCATGTGGCATAACCTCCACTGGTGCGGCTGCATGCTCTAATGTGGCGGGGGATAGGATTGGGCAGTGAAAGGCCATTGGAGCTGACTGGCCATCACCACCATCACATTTTGTGCAGCTTCATCAAAGACACTTCTTCCCTTTTGCAGTTTTTGGGGGTGACGAGAGAGAGAGGAGAAGCTTCAGAGTGAAGAGGAGCTGTGAAGAGGAGGTTCAGATGGGATGGGGAAGATAAACAGGAACAGCACGACTAGAATCAGAAAAAAACAGACCCACAACGTGTTTGAAGACCTTTGGATCAAATCTTTATTGCCCAATGTTGGCCCCAAAAAGCAGACCCACAACACGATTGAGGACCTATGGATCAAATCTTTATTGCCCAAGGTTGGCCCCAGAACCAGGGGAATGGGGAGGAATTTCCTTCGGCTCATTTTTCGACAGGACCTGATCTAAAAGCCTCAGAAACTCATTGAAACTGACTTCATTATCCCCGTTCGTATCCAACTCGTTGAACAGTTTATCAACATCACCCTGAAATGTTGCCTCAATAAGTCCTTGGTCCTGGATTTGTTCTTGGTCCTGGACAAATGCAAAGAAAGGGCAGGAACAGAGATTATTCGGGATGTGGAGAGGAACAGCTCAAAACTGAACATTGCAAACTGCAGCTTCTAGACTGCCTGTTCCTGACGACACTGATTTGCAACCAAGGAATTTGGGGGAACAGACAAGGTCTTCCCCTCCCTCCCCCATTCTATCTTCATCAGCACCCTGTGAGGTTGGTAGGCTGAGAGGAAGGCAGCCGCCGTAGGCCACCCCATGAGCTGCCTGCCTGAGGGCACAGTCCAAACACTGGGAATGCCCTATTCTAGCTGGCACTTTAACCAGTACTCCACACTTCCTTTCTTAGCTGTGTCTACAGGCATTGAGTATCTTTTCCTCCGACTAACAGCTTGACTCTGCACAGAAGGGGATGAACCCTAAAGGGTAAGACCTGCTGCATCTTACAGGGATGATTAGCAACTGACAGAGCACTCCTGAGATGCTGCAGGTTCTGGCTGTAAGGGGACGAAAGAGGAAGGCAAACGTTCCTTCTTCCACTGAATTGATGTTTCCTCCTTGCCTTTGAACGGCTGGCAAAGCAAGAGGCCACGTGTAGCCCCCCACTCTGCAATAAGCTGTCCTGCCTTTCCACCCACTGCGTGATTTTATAGCCTGTAACCAAACACTCACTTTCCATCTGCAGCTCTTCTCCCACTTCCATCCCCACCTCAAAGAACCGGAGAAGGGAAGTCAACCCTCTAGGAAGAAAGAGCCTTCGGGCTCCTGCTCACCTTGAAGAAGTTTGGCAGCTGCTCACGCATCATCTTAGTGAACCCACCCAAGGTGAGTCCAACGGTCCCGTTTAATCGCGTTGAATATTTGTCAAACACACTTATGATAGAGGATACAGCTGCTTCCAGTAGAGTCTCAGACATCTTGAGTTGACTGCCAAGTCCTGTTAGGAAACAACCAGTTCAGCGGGTGAGGGGGTCTCCTTCAAAGGGATTGTGCTGCTGAGGTAGAAAAAAAGAAAGAACTTCCCCTGCCTGGCTGAACCCCATTTCTGGTCAGGAAGGGTGAGTATTTTGAGGCACTATGCAGCCACTCTAGGAATCCAGACTCTCTAACACTTCAGCACCCAGGAAGCAAAACTCATTTGGGCTTTTTTGGCCCTTTTGGGGGTTTTCTCTTAGAACGTGCTACACGAAGGAAGGCAACTCTTTCAGGGAATGAGTCACAATCTCCCAGCTTATCATCATGACATTTTGGAACTGAACAGCGTTCATCCCTCCCAGTTCCTCTTTCGTACATAGAAAAAGAACTTCAAAATCATTTTCAATACGTGAAGGATTATCTCTAGATGATAAATGTGCATATATTATAGAGTTGCAGAATCAACCCCACATTCTGGAAACTGTAGCCTTGCAAAGATAAGAACTGAGATCCGAGGCAAGTGGTTGTGTCCATTAGAGAGTTTCCTTGTCGGCACCCCAAACCTGTGGGCTTCATTGGCTCCTGGTGAACGTGGCTGTGCTGTGGCCACTGTACCCATTCTGGAAGAGATAAAACCCCACCTGAGCAGCATTGTTCCTCAACACCAGCCCTAACACAGGAATAGGGGAACCAGAGTTCCCTGTGGGGAGAGACTGAATATTGTAGCAGGTTAACCTCCCTAGTGAGGCATAGGTCGGGGATGTCAAATATGCTCTATAGATAGATTTTTTTTAATGTTCATAAATAGACACTCACCAAGTTGATCAGCAGAACCCCCTTGATCTTGTCTTCTTCCAGGTGTTTGTCGTGTGGGGAAGATCGGAGCTGCTCTCTTTATACATTTCGCCGCAGGTGGGTTGAGCCAGCTGCAGTGCCGGTCTGTGTGTTGCAAGCTGATAGTATTGCGTTGGGGAGACTTCAATTCACTGGATGGACTTCCACTTAGTCACTCGTATCGTTGAGTCAAAACGTGACCTGTCTGAAAGTTGGCCCATGTTATCGACACCTGACCAGGAGGTGGAGAGGCGGAACTGTATTTTGTGCCCGAAGGACGGAAACAGGTGAGCCGACATGTGAGGTCAGCTTTGCCAGCCAAGTCGGAGGGGGGACCAGCCAGCATCCCTGAGCCAGGCAGCATGTTGGGAATGCTGCTGGTCCCCCCCTGACACTGCTTCCCTCAGGTTATACCTCAAATCCCTACTCCTACTGCAAGGCACGTACCATTCCTGGTACATGTGCCCCCCTGGCTTCAGGAAAATATCCAATCCAAACTCAGGAAAACTTGGACGAAAAAACCTTCAACCAATTCCAAGCAGGTGAGCAGCCAAAAACGTCTACCTGTCTCCCAATGGCAACCAGTGAACCTCCTTGACAGGGTGTGTGGTGGAAGGGACACGGGGCACACTGAAGACAGACTCAGGTGAGCCTCAGGACAGCCACTAAACGCCCCCCTTACGCAAAGGACCCGATTGGGTGCAGAGATCGCATGACACCAGGATGGGCAAAATATGTTCCTTCCGCCAAGGAGAGAATGGGAGCAGCGTTCGTCAGTTTAATTTTTCAGATAGGAAACAGGAATGTTGTTAGGGTAGGAATATTTGCTGAAAAATGGATCAAGTTGATAAGGCACTTTTTAAGTCAGGAAGCATTCAAATAAGTGACTCATCGACCTACTTTCAGAAATGGGGCGGCTCCTCAACCCGCCCAGATAACTGAATGTGGGAATGTGTGTGGATGTCCTCCAACTTCATTAAGTGTTGGTGCCAGAATTTCACACAAAGCTCAGAATGTATCTCCCCTGACCTGGTCTTTGATAGACGCGATGACAGCTGGAATATGTTGCTTGTTAAAAAGTGTTTTAGTGGCATCTGGGGATTATCTCCACAGTAGATTTGTGCTTGGTTCACTCTGTCCTCCCCTGTGCAATTCCATGCTGTTTGGAGGCCAACGGCATAGGTGGACCTCCTTAGGTGCGGCAAGTGCGGCCGGCACCACCTACTGACTTGGGAGTGGTGATGCACAGCGGCCACTCTGGTGGGTGAGAAGCCCACCGCACCCATCTGGCAGGTGACAAGCCCGCTCCGAGTGGTGCACTCCAGGGGGGGAGGAAGAATACTGTGTGCGTTCATGCATTTGTTCGTTCCCCCCCCCCCACAGACAGCGGGCGGCCAGACACGTCCTTCCTGGCTGGCTGGCAGTAGGAAAAACGATGTTGGAGAGGCTGCCCCTGCGCAAACGTGCTGCAGCCTCTCTAGCTCCCTTAGTAAATTCTACAAGTCTACAGTTCTTGTAGTTCTACTTGTAATTCTACAAGTGTAAATTCTAGAATTGTAAATTCTATCTTGTAAGTTAAATGGGCAAATGCTGCTCTCATCCACTCCTTGGTGGATGGAAATTATTTTGCCCGTCCCAGTGTCATGCGAGGCAAGAGGACGATCTCTGCACCCAATCGGGTCCTTTGCGTGAGGGGGAGAGTTTTCAGCAGCTGGTGCCTGGCAACTGGCCGTCTCTTAAACACTGGAGGATTGACGGAGTGGAGTTCTCTCCCTCAGCCAGCAAAGGCCAAACTTAACAGATAATGATGCTTATGAGCACGAGATGAGATCAGGTATCCACAGCTGAACCCACAAGTTGACCACATGCTGTGAAGAGAATCGGTTGGCGATCAATTATCACAAAAGCAAGATTATGGCATTTGCCAGGAGGCCAAAGAACCGTTTGTGGATGACTGACGAACATAAGATTGAGCAAGATTGAGCAAGTGAACATAAGTGGTTGAGCAAGCAACTGGGTATTCCATGCGAGCGGCTCTAGAAAAGCCCATGGAGAGCACGTAGCGTTAAACGCTCAGAGAAGCTGTTCTGCAACTATACAATTTATGCGAACAAAAGGAGAACATTACTTCCCTGCAGCCCTCCAATTATTTCAAGCAAATGCTATAAAATCAATTAATATATGGCTCCCAACTGGGGCCTTTCCCAAACATTAAGACTCTAGGGTATGTGCATTCAAAGTTTTTAGGACAGCACTAGAAGTACCTAGAGACGTCTCCAATGTAAAATTACGCTTGGAAATGGGCCAAATTAAGATTAAAGCCAGAGTCTAGACTGCTATTCTCTTATACTGGCTTAGATGACTTTTTTACCAGTTGGTCTCGCTCCGATAACTTTACAAGATGATCATAAATCCACCTGGATCCAGTCAATTGATCTGAAAATACCTTCCCTGGGTTTCTCTTTGCCGATACTGTTAAATATGGGATTTGATTAGACATGAGCTACCATCTAGTAGCGTATTACAGACAATGAAGGACAGAGCGACCTTAGCAGCACTTCAGAATTCTATATTAGGGAGGAACTCGAATATATCACCTCTCCTGTTCCCTGTCAGGGCGATGGTGTTCCCAGTAGCAATGTATGGTTGCGAGAGTTGGACCATAAGGAAGGCTGAGCGCTGAAGAATAGATGCTTTCGAACTGTGGTGCTGGAGAAGACTCCTGAGAGTCCCTTGGACTGCTAGGAAATCAAATCAGTCAATCCTAAATGAAATCAACCCTGACTGTTCCCTGGAAGGACAGGTACTGAGGGTGAAGCTCAAATATTTTGGCCATCTAATGCGAAGAGAGGACTCTCTGGAGAAGACTCTGATGCTGGGAAAGATTGAAGGCAAAAGGAGAAGGGGAAGGCAAAGGATGAGATGGTTAGACAGCATCACCGATGCAACGAACATGAAAATGAGAGAACTCAGGAAGATAGTGGAGGACAGGAAGGCCTGGCGGGATATGGTTCATGGGATCACAAAGGGTCTGACATGACTTAACGACTGAACAACAACCATCTAGCAGCGTATTATAGACACTGAAAGACAGAGTGACCTTAGCAGCACTTCGGAATTCTATATTAGGGAGGAACACGAATATATCACCTCTCCTGTTCCCTGGCTTGCTCAGCTGTTGTTGTGAGCACCCAAGGGTGCTAGTGATTTCAGCTCGTTTGAATCGGTGAGCAGACACCTGACTCCGCGGGCGGAGAGGGTACCCGAAGATAGAGGTAGGAAGACAGAAGGAGAAAGATCCGCGTTTGCGGAGGCGCCAAAAATAGAGCTCCCAAAAGTCCAGCACTGGATTAGAAACAATCTTTACTTTGCTAGCAAAGGACACGATCAGCAAGGCAGAAAGTGTAACATATAAAATCAATACACAGGCTTATATACATTTCATTATTACAGGTAAAATCATGGAGTACATTGTTTCATAGAATACATAACAAAAAGGAACCAATACAGCGGGGGATCCAAGGAGTTACACTTCGATACAGCCAATCAGATGTGGGATTGAAACTTTGCACCAATAAGAACAGCAGCAGCGTGTATGAAACTTTGAACCAATAAAAGATAAACTTTATTAAAAGAACCAATGAAAAGTGTGGTGCTTTGTGCAACTGGGAACCAATGGGACGATGGGTGGGGGTACTGGGTGGCAGAGGTAATAGGATTATGCCCCCACTTCAGGTGAAGCGAGGTTTTCCGGAGTTTTATGAATGGGTCCTTTTGAGAAGCCTGCTTAACACAAAAGGCAGTGTTTCCAATTAGATAGCCCAAAAGTGCCACACAATAGGTCCCTGCCCCATGGCACCAAGTATACAGTTGAGGACATTTGGATTATGGCTGTCAGTCAGGCAAGAGCAAGGCAGATAACTAGATTAGCATTTGAATAATTGTAGCAAGGCAAAACAGGGACAACGGGAGGTGAGATAGTGGTAGCATGCACAGAGGGACAAGTTGCAATCCAGGAAATGGCAGCAGGAGATAGGCATTTGAATGATAGTGACAAAGGAAGGCAGAGACAATGGTTCCAGGATGTGGAAGCCATTTGGGAGCAACACAGAATAGGAACAATGAGTATGAACTTAGGTTATGTGTTTTAAAATGGTCTCTCCTACTCCCTGCAGTACAGATTTGACAGGAGGCGCCCCCCGGGCTGCCTACGTTCGACCTCTTGTGTACTCGCTGGAGGGGGTAGAGGGCCTCGAACCGCTCCCCATGGTTTCCGCTTCCCGGTACCCCAAGCAGGATGCCCCACCTCGAACGGGACTCTTTAATGGCTGTAAACCTATTGTACCGCTGCCAGGAGCCTCTCCGCTCAGCGTGAGACTAACCCCAGTCGAGCGGGAGGATCGGGACCATTCCGTGTGGGATCCCGTCCCTGGAGATACCCCGATGACCTCCGAAAAGATCCGGACACATAACCCCCACTGGAACCCCCTAATAACCGAGAAAACTTCAGAAACCCCATTCCACCGAAATAGAGTACTGCCGCTTTAAAGCTGTCAAATGGAGCCGAGTTAGCGAAAGCCGGCTGTCACTGCGGAAAGGCGAGAGGTCAGAGTTGGGTTAGTTAATAAGCGGCACACGCCGTCTGGGAGTGTTGGCTGAACGCCCAGAAAGAGGATTATAGGCTTAGTGGGTTAAGAGGTTTAAAGGATTAAAAAGGTACAGGGTGAACTTTTGCTGCTGCCGCTTCTCTTGGGGCTCTGGAGGGCTCGTGTTAGGCACGTGCCGGTGAGCTTTTGCCCTCGGCGGGCACGCGCCAGCTGTCAAATGGTGCGCAAAGCGGAAATAAGCCAAATTTAAAATGCGCTTTGCTTTAAAAGGCTGTATCTCAGTGATTCTTGGGTGGATTTGGATGGGGTAAAAGGCAGGGGGTTCAGGGGAGAGTGGCCGACGACATAAAACTATTTGGGGAGGGGTCTGATCCTTACATCACTGTAGAAACGTAGAAGGGCATTTACCCTGGCCCGCTGTTGTGGACTTCCCTCAGCAGTGTCCAAGGGTTGCCATAAAATCCCCTTTTTGAAGCGTCTCTTCCCCTGTTACTTGGAACAAATTGAAATGACTGAACATGTGTTGCTAAATTGTATGGTTTTAAACGGATATTTGTGGTGCTTTTATTTTTTCATTGTTGAATGGTTTCCTGCGTCGTACATGCCAGCAATATATCCATTTGCTTTTATCCGATTCTAACCTGGCAATCACATAGTGTTGCCAAATTCTTCGTGGCCGCGGTAAGTGTCTGTCTGGAAAAAGATGATGAAAGAGTGTGGATTCATTTGTTTTGACTTAAGACATTGTATGGAAGTAGTGTATCAATCCTCAGCTTATGGTTTCTTGTGTATTAGCAGTTAAGTAGATTATTGTTCAATAAGAGTATTTGTAATCTTGGTTTGGAGATACTAGCTTGGTTCCCACAGAATTGGAACATGGACATAAGGGTTATTTTAATCTTAATTGTTTAATATTTTGATTTAACTGCTCTTTCTATCACCTCTGTACTTTCAATCAATCAAGAACCTTTATTGGCATGAAGACAACATAAATCAACATACATTACATAACACATATTACAAACAAACAAAAGGTCCAATCAGACAAAAACAACCAGATATCGGGCTACGATCTAGGGGCCATTACATCATATATCTGATGCACAAGACGAAATAATTGAACAAACAAAGGCTGCAACCCTTTCCAATATATCACCTTCCTCCGTCGATAAGATGTTTCTCAATATCTCCTGATCTGCTAAACCCTGGAATTTAACAAATACTGGGACTAGATGTTCTGTGCGGGAAGCATTGTGGAACGAGCAATATAAGAATGTATGTGGGAGGGTCTCTACACAATTCATGCCACAAGGGCAATATCTCTCAGACATTGCAATTCCATTGTATCTTCCTTGTAGCAAGGCAGACGGGAGAACATTGCATCTCGCTAAGGAGAGAGCTCTACGATTCTGTGGACATTTTAGAATATATAGGTATGGGGCCATCTTACCTAGCGTAAATGAAATGTGGAATTTTAGTGGGGAACAGGAAGTACAGGCTTTACTATGCAGCTCCTGGTATTCGATATCTAAGATTCGCGTCTTTATTTCTCTATATGCCACCGTCTGGTTAAGCATACCTAATCTCTCTGTGTCCAAGCCCAGGGATTTTAATTTCCTATATAGATCTATCAACTGAGTGGGTAAATCCGGTTCCAGCAGAAGTTGAAATATCAAGCTATCATGTTCAAGATTATAAAGTACTCTGAGCCAAAATTTCATGAGCCTCAACCATGCCAAGGTCTTTAGACGGATGAGGCCTGTTTCAAGACAAAGTACTGCATATGGGACACAGTTGGGCAGCCCAAGGATTTTACGAAGAAAAACTCCTTGAATTCTTTCGATAGTTTGGTCAAAAGCATTGTACCACAAAGGTATTCCATACAGAACTTGTGGGATAATCTTCGCTTTATAAACCTCTATACCTGCTGGTACATATTTATTCCCACAATTAAAAAAGAACCTAGTTACTGCTTGGGAGGACACCTTGGTGGCCTTTACCACAGCCTTACGGTGAGCCACCCAGGAGTGGTTATATTGAAAAGTAACCCCAAGATATTTTATTTGTCTAACCTGCTCAATTTTGTGACCTTTACATGTCCAATTTTGTAGCTTCCATTTTTTGGAAAACACAATAATCTTGGATTTATCAAAGTTTAGTTGTAATTTGTTAATATGAAAATATTCTAAGCTACCTTCTAGCAAGCGTTTTAAACCAATACGAGTTTGAGAGAGGAGCACTGCATCGTCGGCATACAGGAGGAGAGGAACCTGCCGTGTTCCCAACTTTGGGCAATGGCTTTCTATCCCCTGAAGGAAGGTGTTAAGATCATTTAAAAATAGATTGAACAGCATAGGGGCCAAAATACATCCTTGTTTTACCCCTCTGTTGGTCTGGATAGACGATGTTAGGTCACCATTCCACGAGCATCTCACCTTACAAGACGTGTTTGTATAGAGGGCTCTGATTAAGGTAAGAAGCCTTTTATCCATCTCCATATTCATAAGCTTGTCCCACAATAGGTCCCTATCAATCGAATCAAAGGCTACTTTTAGATCTAAAAAGGCTGCATAAAGTTTCCGCCCAGGGGACTTAAGCTGTTTGTTAATCATAAAAGATAATAATAGACAATTGTCCATCGTAGATTTACCCCGACGAAAGCCCGCTTGTTCACAACCCAAAATACGTTGGTCATTGACCCATTGGGAGAGCTTATTAAGTAAATGCGTAGCATAGAGTTTACCTACGACTGATAACAAACTAATGGGCCTATAGTTCGAGGGTACACTACTATCGCCTTTCTTATAGATTGGGATGACTATAGCACACAGCCAATCGCTTGGTATTATAGCGCTTCTGTCGATCATTGTGAAGAGGTGCGCAAGCAGCAAGGCCCACCATTCTGATCTACCCTTGAGTAACTCTGGTGGTATGGCATCAGGGCCTGAGGCCTTACCAGATTTGAGTTGAGTAATTAACTGTCTCACCTCCATTGTAGATACTGGGGGCCAATCAGGGAGATCTAGAATGCCAGTATCAGGTGGGAGTTGTTGGGAACTACTTGGAATGAAAAAGAGTTCGGAAAAATGTTGGACCCAAATAGATGGAAGGATCAATGCTGGGTCGTGGGCTTCTGATCTAAATGACCCAGACACAAGTGCCCAAAACAGTTTGTTGTTTTTCTGATGTATTGCTTGAAGCAATCTATTCCATCGATCACTAAAGAAATTCTGTTTCTTACTCACTATCATAGCTTTCAGCTGCTTCTTGAGTAGGAAATAACTAGATAACTCAAGCAAATTTCCAGTGTTCCTAAATTCCAGGTAGGACTTCCGAATTGATCTCTTTAGTTCCTTGCATTCACGATCAAACCAATTTACTCTATCAAGAGAGCCAGCGTTATGATGTACTGGAGTTTTATGCCCCAGCTCTTCTTGTAGATATTTAATCAAATCTTCATAAATTTCAATTTGGGCAGGGGGATCATCTGCTGTTATAATAAATGAAGTTGTCTCTTTATACTTTCCCTCAGCTATTAATTTACAAAACTTTGGGATGAGCTCATTGTTGCATGGGATTTTATACATGTGGTTAGTATTACCCATATATACGATTGGTGGTGGGGGTCTAAGGGGAATCGAATCAAGTACCAAGATCAGTGGTAAGTGATCACTGAGGATGTAATCCCCTATGGCAAATTCCCTCACTTGAGGTTTCAATTTTATGGGAATCAATATATAATCCACAACACTTGAGCCATGGGGAGACACAAACGTAAATTCACCTGCATCATCAAATTCCACTAACCCGTTTAGCCAAAGCATGTGAAACTTTACACAGAATTTAGCCAGTTCCGCACCTGCAGCATTACTATGAATATCCTTGGACCTCCTACTCGTATAACATAGTGGGGGAAGGGACGATCCTTCCTCCACTTCTAGGGCTTTAGTAAAGATTTGCTCTGATGGTCCCACTCTCGCATTCAGGTCTGCACAAAGCACAATTACGCCAAGGGGATTGGCCTTCTCAAGCTCCTCTATACCAGATGTTAGACTATTCCAATGTTGGATCCGTTGTAAACTACTGAGGGAAGGAGGAATATAAACATTGACACAAATTAGAATTAGATCATTCAAAAAGATCTTGGAAGCTTGCATTTTACAACAGCCAACTTTGAGGTCTAAAGGTTTCGATTTCAACCAAACTGCGGACATTGTAACCAGGCCTCCTGATGGACGACCTCTCGCACTAGTTTTGCACGCTGGCAACGAATATGCATTGAAACCATCTAGTCTGATTTGATCCTGTGCCCACGTTTCTTGAAGTAAGATGATATCGAATGTTGCTAAATAGTCTAGAAACTGTCTATCCTTTGACTTGTTTCCCCATCCCGCAATATTCCAAGAGAGGATTCTCAAAGGGGTGGTAGACTGACTTCCTGTAGGAGATTTTGAGAGTCATTCATCCTCCTGTGTACAGGCTTCAATGCCTAACAGGTCATGTGACGCACTTCCGTCTAGAACTAGAAGCAGATCCTGATTCTGTTCAAATCTAGGGGGTGCGGTCTGGATGTCTATTATCGCAGGATGATCTGATAGCTCCTCCTTATCAGGGTCACTAGAAGTGCAGGGAAATGGAATCGTTGGCAAGGAATTAGCCAAAGGAATACACGACTTTGCATCAAGGTGGGGCATCAGCATGTCCTCTTGCACTGTAGAAGGCCCTTCTAAGGATGCCTCTGGGGCGGAAGTTGTTAGTCCATAGTCCCTGTTACCATCACTTCTTGATCTATCTTCTGTCTGCTCCTTGTTCATAATCGTGTTGGCGGTTGAAAGGGTAAGTTTAGTAGGTCTTAAGACATCATCAGGATTATACGTCCCTGAGACCACTCCCAAGGGTTCTTCCTCTGTTGCAATGTCATCTAGAGCCGGCATAACCACAGCTACGTTTGCGGAACAAGGCGTAGGTTGATGTAATAGGATATTAACTTCCTGCAAATGGGCTTTAGGGCAGTCATGGAACACAGATGGAAGAGTGGGTTGATCAGTAATCCGTGGCGCATCCGCCAAGTTTGGTATTGTATTTTCTTCTGGGGAAGTTTCTGATTGGTCTCCAGCTGAAATCAATCGAAGCTCAGAACTCAGCCTATCCAGCTTCCCAATAAATGTCTCCTGTTCATTTTTAGACAATCCCCCAAACATCTGGATGACTTCTAGTCTAGCTTGCTCATCGTCCATATCTATGGGTAAAGCTTGTTCTGAAAGCTGGGATGCTGGTATTGTATCTGTGATGTCATGAATGCTAGCTCGGCGCATAGTTAGATCCTGTCCCATGTCCTGCAATCGCCTCTCTTGGTTGGATATGTCCCTTGCCAGGGGTTCATCCTGTAAAAAGGATAGTATCTCATCTCTTGCAGGCCTGTCATTGTTCATGATCGTGCAGCCCAAACTGGCAAGTTCATGAGGTTTTGCCTTGGACTTGTTAAAATCACGCAACGAATCTTGAATACAGCTTGTTATTTCCTCTATTTCCTCTAGTATGTTGTTTTTTGGAACTTTAGTAGTCGATGTTGTTTCTTCAGCATTCTTATAGATCAGAGATTCCTTCAGAGTCACACTTTGGAGCCCTCCTAGATTAGCTGCAGCTGTAGGAGTATCAGCCAGAGGAGCTGGCTGTTGTCCAAGGTGGCTTGACCTTGATGCTGGCACAATTCTTGGCTCGGGGGGTTGCTCAGGAGATAACCGACTGGCAGGCATTTGTCTGACTGGGAATAGAGGCACAGCGTCCAAGTCTGCAAACACTCTTTTGACTGTAATGTGAAATCGACTCAAGAAGCGACACATTTTGGGAAGCAGCAAGGGAATGGCATGACTATGAAATTTGAGAAGTAGCCTTATTACATTTGGATGGCTCGGTAGTTTCTGTATCGTTTTTAAGTCCAAAGAACCAAGATCTAAATTCAGAAGTTCACATAAAGAAACACAAACTTTTGGACGGTCGATCCAGCGCCCTCTATTCTCCCAGTTGTTTTGAATAATCAGAACTATCTGGTCCAGCTGCAAACATCTCCTAGTAGAGTGGGGGCCATTGGACTCCTTCCGAGGACTAGATTTGGTCTGTGCAACTTGGGGGCTCTCCCTCCAAGAATTGAGGCGCTCCAGCCTGCTCGGTTGTACATTCTCAGCATTCTTTACCTGAGGCTCGGGGGGCCGCACCAGACTCTCCACCTTCTGACCACCCACCACACAGTTCTCAATGCTCTCCAACCTTCGAAGAATTAATGCCAGTGACCTTCCAGTAAGTAAACTTTGTTCTCCAAACAGACTTAGCAATTTCCCAGCTGATATCTCCTCATTAGCTCCTGGCAGTTTAGATAGCTTTTGAGGAGTTGTTTGGGCAGCTGTATGGGCTGCTGCTTGGGCTGTTTGGGTTGCTTTATTATCTGTGATTTTTCCTCTGGATCTGTTTTTCTTTGAGCCTTTTGACCTTGAGCCTTTTAGCTGCTTGGGGGGGCTCTTCCATACATCTGTCTGACTGCTGAGAATTAGAACTAGCTGATGGCTGTTCATCGCTGCCATATTTATTAGCCCCCTCCTCCATTTGCTCTTCTGTCCTTATTTCCCACCCAACAGATGCCTCTTGTGCTATTTCAGTAATAGTCCAATCCGAAAAATCAGTCAGGCTTAGTTGTTTAGATTTTGATCTGGTCAGGCAGCATGGCTCGGAAGGCACTTGCGGCTGCCGCAACTTCTTTTTCTTAGCCATCAGGGCAGAGTCAAGGACCCAGATCAATCCAAAACAATCCTCCTTCGTCAAGCTCAATTAAAATCTGGCATTACACCAGTAGGGAGTCCAGCAATTACTTGTCTAGCAGAATGCAAAACAAAAGTAAATAACTTACTCCAACAGTTGTAAAATCCAATTCAGGAGAAACGATCAGAGAGAAACGGGAAGGAGGAATCTACTCGTCGGCCATCTTTGGAGACTCCGGCCCTGTACTTTCATCTACCAGTTAAGTTTCGTGAAACAGCTTCTCATACAGCCTAGATCTCAGAAGATTATTGCGGGCCATGAAAGTCTTCGCTCTAAACTAAACAGCTTCTTCTTTTTACCAGCTGCTTGACTCAAGGGGAAAGAAGAGCATTCTCGATGGTGAGATGCAACGCTGTACCCCTCAGCTCTGATGGAGGGTTCTTTCAACGGTACTTCGCATTGTGAGAGGTTTTGTCCTTTTGAAGCGGGTAGAGAGGCGACACGCAAACATATGTTTTTGCAATGTTGTCTTCATGAGAAGGCCCGCGAGAAACTGCTTGTCCCTATTTTGTCTAATTTACAGCAGCGGACTGAGCCCACCATACTGTGTGCTCTTCTATAGGCGACAGAGAGTGATATTCTTGGAAAAGTGGCTGCTTTTGTCCATCTGTTGGTCGTGGGGTGGGGACAGTTCTAATAGTGTTCATGCCAGGAATTAGGGCAATTCTTGTATATCGTTGTATATGTTTTGTTTTGTTGTTATGCCAATAAAGGTCTTTCATTCATTATATCACCTATGGCAGTGGTTCTCAAACTTTTTAGCACCAGGACCCACTTTTTAAAATGACACTCTCTCAGGACCCACCTAGCCTTATGAGACGTTCAAACATTTATCTCCCTATATTTGCACAAGCTTGCAAACTGCAGGAGCTCAGCTCTTTGTAGGGCAATTAGCAGATATCTGATGTTTGAATAGCCTCAGGGCTTGTGACAATTACTTATCTGATCTTTCCATCACCTGGGACCCACCAGTTTGAGAAACACTGACCTATGGTATTACTGTATTGTTTTTCTCAGCAGGGGGGCTTGTCTTTGACCGTAATAAAGATATTGGTTGGTTGATTTCTGTGTTTTTGATGATGAGGAAGCAGTTGGTCAAGGAGGGCCAGTACAGCACTCAATAAAACTTGACTCATGATCCTCTCGAGCTAATACACATGCAAATTGTATTTGTAAGTTCTTGTAAAATGTAAAATGCAATTGTATAATGCTACTCATACAAATGCAAATGCATTACAGTTTTTCGTCTGCTGTGATGTTTTCGTGCAGGCGCAAGAGTGCTGGTTTTTGAGAGGTTATGCTGTTTTTCAACCACAAAAGAAAGTTGTTCACTATTTTGTTTATGTCTTATAAATAGAGAAATAATGTTTCAGCTTAACTACCTCCGGAACCTAAGCTATATTTAGGTAGAGGACTGCCTGCAATTCGTTCAAAACAAGAGGGACTTGAAGCAAGATGTTGCATTTCTACAAGATAAATAAATGTGCACTTGGCTTAATAAGCAGGTCCATTCTGTCTCCCAGCTCCATGTTGTATTTCTCCAGCGGACCCCAGTGGACCCCTTCCCTGGTTTCTTGGGGCCACTGAGCGCAGTCAGTCTACATCAGGCTCTTGTTTTCTGGTTGCTTTTTCTTTCAAACGTACAAGACTTTGTGCACTGCATAGTGGGGGTGCTCCTCCGCCTATGTAGACCCCACCACTCTCTCTGTATAGCAGAGCTGCAAGCGCAAATGTCACGGTAGCAGGATATGAGACCAGGGAGGGTGGAAGCCAGGGAGGGCTTTCAAGTTAAGAGCATGGAGCCTACACTGGATTCAAGAGCGATGCGGAAGAAGGAGCTGTGCTGAATTGGGGAGAGGAGGGGGAGACAGTGAAAGTATTTCAGGTGGGGGCGTGACTTGATTGGAGCGAGTAAAAAGGGCATGATTTGGGGAGCAGAGTGCCAGATACTCTACCACCCCACACCCCTGACACATCTCTGTCACCCCAGATGCGGTGACAGAAGATCAGCAAGGAGGAGGTAGCTTGGGAGGTGACAGGGGTGGGCACTGGAGGTTTTGCCAGGGGGGACAGAAGGAGGGCCCTCTTATAGCGAGATTGTATGGAGAAGTGTCACGAGACATGACAAAGTGAACATGGGAAAGAAGGGGAAGGGACTGAAAGATAATGTCAGGACGGAGGGCCTGTTCCACAGGTTGGATGGTGGACACAGAGTATGGGGAGAGGGGCCCTTGGGAGGAAAGGCAAAGGGTTCTAAGGCAGGACCATAGTGAGACGTTTACTCCTGCTTAATTTTTCAGGGGCAGAACACGCATCACAATTTCTCATCTGGCTGTCATGCTGGTGGTATCAAAGTCCATGTTGTCCTTTATTATAATGTGAGGGCATAGCCTAACCAGGATGGAGAAGATAAATAAAGAAGAAAACAAGGGGGGATAATGTGCCCAACAACAACAAAGGTGGGAGGATCCATTCATAACCTCCAGGGCTTGGGATGCTCCCACTGAGCAGAAGCACCAGGAGCGAGGCCAAGATCCACAGAAACCAAACAAAGGCAACCTGGGAGAGGCAGGTCAAGGCGCTCCACTTGGGGCCATACCCTCACGAGACCATGGCCACCATCGACGGCCACAGCAACAGAAGTGTGGCCAGCTCTCTTGTGCGATGTGGGTGTTGTGCAAGAGCATGGGAGCTTTGCATGCATGCAGTGAATGGCTCACTCGATGTGAGGGGGGAGTCTTCCATTTATGAGCACGGACACCTCTGCTTTCACGTCTATGTTATGGTTCCAATGTGTGCCTGACTGGACGCATAAGGAGCCTGTGTCTTGTGTTTTTACAGACAATTCCCCTTTCCATAGCATGGACTGCCATCTAGTGGCCTACAGGAAGCACTGCCACCAGGATCTCTTTTTCTCCAGGAGCCTTTTTCAGTTCCACCCCCTGCATCAGCTCTGAGCCATGTCTGGTGATCAAAAAATTGTGTGTTTCCTTCCCTATCTTGGTTCTTCATTTTTAAAACCCCACATGCCTTTTTCTTCTCTTTCCATCCATTGTGAGATGCTTCAGTCAGCCCTTTCTCACGTGTTGTCCCTGATGTTTGGAGCTATCATCCGGCCGGAACCTCTTCAGGGGCTTCCTCACTCGCTTGTTTCACCCCCTTCTGAAAACCTCCCTTTTCCATTTTTGGTGCTCCTACCTGTGATCTAGGTCCTAGGAGGTGGGGTGGGAGTTCGTTCTGCTCCTCAGTATTCCAGGGAGTCGAAAAGGGAATTCTGCAGGAGGGGCCCCCAGAAGATCTTAGGGCCCAGGTAGATTCAACTATAGGGAATGTTTCAGGGGCAGCTGTTCCCCACCGATCCCTGTGCAGCTCGTTTGCCCCATTTTCTGACTCGCTGGGCTCAGTCACGCAGCTGAACGGATTCCATCCAGTCCACCAAGATGCCTCCAACTCAGCTGGAAGGAGTCACTGGGAGCAATGCTGAGTTTGCCCACAACAATTCAGAAGGAGCTGGGGGTCTCCTTGGAAAGGGAGGGGTAGTTATAGCCCAGAACCAGACCACATTCCCACAGCTACACCCAACTAACACAACACACACACAGTGGCGTCACCCCAGAGCAGGGGACGCGCGTCACCCCCCCGACTCATCCCCCCCACAGAAACTTACCTTTTCCGGCGTTCGTC
The DNA here is from genome assembly GCA_026170595.1 of Plestiodon gilberti rubricaudatus. Classification (NCBI taxonomy): domain Eukaryota; kingdom Metazoa; phylum Chordata; class Lepidosauria; order Squamata; family Scincidae; genus Plestiodon; species Plestiodon gilberti. Next base: position 27,951,999 of record JANXHW010000009.1, on the reverse strand, counting down.
ACCCTCCGGGAGCCGGCCGGGAAGAGGAGCGAACTTTTAAGTTTTTCGCGCATGCGCAAAGCCTTCTGAAAAGAAGAGGCCCAATGCGCTTGTGTTAAAACGAGAACTTTTAAGATTTCCGCGCATGCGCAGACCCTCCTGAGGGCAAGAGGGCAGGCCCTTGCCCTCAGAAAAGGGCCTCTTCTTTTCAGAAGGCCCTAGACGCTTCCCGGCCTCGGAGCATCCGGCCTCCGGAGGGTGACGCGCGCCGTCACGGAGGTGACGCGCGTCACCCCTTGGCGCGCGTCACCCCCCGGCGGCCCGCCCCGCCCGCCCCGCTACAGTGACACCAGTGCACACACACACACTGTCTTTTAACATGTATTAGTTAACACGAGATTTGGCATGTCTGAAATGGAGACTGGAATGCTCCCCAAGTGTGGACTGAGGCTGGTCTGCTAGCTGTGCCGAGGGAAGGACCGATGTGGGTGTCTTTACAGCTTTAATTTCTAAAGATATATGTGCTGGCCCCCACCTTCGGAGAGTCAGCACTAATTACCTGGCTCCGCCCCAGCTCACCAGGCATTGGCTGGAGCTTGCTCAGCAGCCGATTGGCTGTTGGGGTGGGGGGCGGGACTGAGGAGGTGCAGAGCGACTGCTCTGTTCAGCTCTCCTCAGTCACATGCCCAGAGCCAGACAGGAGCAGCAGCAGAAGCTGGGTGCTCTGCTGTGTTTGCTGCCTTTCACTAGGCCTAGTCTGCCGGCTTCTTTCCGCGCCTTTTACAGGCATCGGGGGCGTGACAGCGGTGTTCGCCGCATAGGTTCTTCGAGCCTTGGACACATCAGCGGCTGGAACGCCACTTTTTCAGTTTCCCATGGCCTGGAGCGATAGCTCCGCTGGCATTTCGGGCTGTTTCCGCCCCCCTCTCCCTCCCCCTCCACAGGAAGGCTGCTTTAGGGGCATTTCCCCCTTACTAGAGCGCATCTTCGCGCTTTTTGGCCTGTTTGTCAGGAGGAGGGAGCTGCTGCTGCGGCAAGCGTTGCTCCGGCAGCTCGGCAGGGAGCGATCCGCGGACCTCCCCCCCACGAAAGGCTGCTTCGGCGCGGAGCTCGACAGGGGATAGCACGGCCGTGGTGCCGCCTGTTTGGCGCCAACTTCGGCTCTGCTGCGCGGCTGCCTCGAGTGGGCCTTGGTCTACCGGCGAGCGGCGCACGGCACCTTGGCCCAAGGAATGGATCTCAGTGGGGGTCACTACCAATTTCACCTTCCTGGAGCTGTTTCCCATAGTGTTGGCTGTCCACTTATGGGCCACTGAGTTTGAGAATTCCACGATCCCTTTTTGGTGCGAAAACCTGGCCATAGTTTCAGTCGTTAACAAATTGTCATCAAAATCCACCAGGGTGATGGGACTTGTACGCCCGCTTGTACTGCAATGTCTGCGACTTAATTCACTTTTTATCGCAAGGCATGTGCCTGGATTGGAAAACTGCATTCCAGATGCTTTGTCCCGTTTTCAGATGGAGAGTTTCCGGAAGCTGGCACCGTCTGCCCGCCGGGAGCCGGACCCAATGCCGCGGTGGTTGTGGAACCTTGGCGCAACAGGGCTCTTGCAGTGATTATGGATTTTTAGCCCCAAGTACCCGGCAAGGGTACCTACGTAAGGTGAAGGTATTCACTCTATTTCGGCAATCGGCTGGGCTGCAAGTAACGTGATCCATCCCACTGGAGGACATCATGCACTTTATCTTATATCTGAAGGACTCTGGTAGGGCAGCCTGCTCCTTCCCCGGGTTCCTGTCGGCATTGGCATTCATAACCAAGGCTGTTGGGCTGCCAGATTATACGCAGGACTTTCGGATCCGGCAGATGTTGGAGGGCTTTGTGAGGCGAGCCCCAGCGGTGCCTGACCATAGGCGTCCGATCACCCCGGAGATCTTAGAGAGGGTCACATCGGCATTCCAAGGGCTCTGTAGTTCCCCATTTGGGAGTGCCCTGTTTCGGGCTGCCCTGTTTGTAGCTTTTTTCAGCGCCTTCCGGCCCAGCGAGTACTTGGCCAAGGGGAAGGAGGACGTCTCTGAGTGGGCGCACCAGCGGGCAGACGTAACCCTAGGACGAGAAGGGGTCGCGTTACGTCTGTGGGTATCCAAGATGGACCAACGGGCCTTGGGGCAGCGGGTAGACTTAAGGAGGGTGCCGGGTCTTGCCATTTGCCCGGTGCTGGCTCTAGAGCAATATATGGGGCTGTCTCCCGCCACAAACGGTGCGCTGTTTCAGCACCAGGACGGTCATCCGCTGATGCAGTTTCAGTTTCGGAACCTTTTTGCCAGGGCACTCGAAGCCCTGGGTCTTGAGCCCAAGGACTATGGCCTGCATTCGTTGCGCATTGGGGCAGCAACCGCCGCTGCATCACTGGGGCTAACCGGACAAGTCATTCAGCGGATTGGTCAGTGGCAGTCGACCGCCTACAAAAGATACATCCGAAAGTGAGATGGCCTGCATGGAGGTGTGGGTCGGCGTGGTATCCGGAAGTGATGGGCGATGTGTTCTATGCCCCCCCTACAGAAAGAGGGCATCCTGTGCTAACACCGGCTGCCCGGACTTCAATGTTTGTGGTGCATGTTTGTGTGTTGCTGCGCTCCTTCTGTCTTATCCCCCTTCTTGTTTTCACTCTGTCCATTCCCATTTCAGTACATCTACATGGTACATCTGGGAGAAAACTATCTGCCCGCCACAACAGGCCTAGCTCTCCGAAGGAGGATGTGCGAAGATCTTGAGATTCTCCGGCAACGAATCCCCGGTGTGGTATTGATTTAGTCCGAGCTCCTACAGCGTAGGGTTTGGAGGGGGGCACAAAGTATTCCCGGGGTCGAGAAGGCCCGCAGACAGGTTAACAATACTGTGGGTCGCTACATTCGCCAGGACCGGGGGCCTGGTGATCCGTCATTCATTCTGCTGTTTCCCTTTTTAGAGGGGATGGGGTGCATCTCTCCGAGATAGGCAAAGACACCTTTCTGAGAGACCTTTCTGGGTTGCAGGAGTGAACCCGAGGGCAGCAAGGTCAAGGGAGGCACCCCCCACCATTCATCTCCCAGTTGCCCTCCGGCACGGGGACAGGTGGGGGGGCCCTTGGCTGGGATCACGTGAGCTTCCCTAGGGCCCGCCGGCTCAGGGCGGTGCCGCGGTTCCTGCTGTCCTGGCCCACTAGGGGACGGCGTGGATGATTTGGCTTCCTTAGGCGAGGGGCGACCACTCGGAGTATGGGTTGTAACTCCGCCTGGGCAGTCCTTAGGATGCCTCGTGTCAGTGCTTCTCACATAAGCGTGTTACGCCCTGACCCCGGCCTGTAGATCTCCACTTTACCTATGATCTTGCTTTCCTGTATTTCAATAAAGTGACCCTTTATATCCATATCAGGTCTCGTGTCTTTAATGAGGCGTACCCGGGTAATAAAGTATACAGTATACACAGTATACAGTATATAGAACAGTATATACAGTATATATATTATACAGTATAAGGAACTCTTACTATCATTTTCTCTTACTACTCTCCATCCATTCAAGATGAAATTAAATCAATAGGCAAATGAAGAAGGCACAAGACCAAAGTATAATTTTGCTCAGTTCGATTCAGGATCTGGAAGTTGAAGGCTTTCTATCCAACAATGACTGGCTGAATTGGATATTCTGGAGTTCCCATATATTTCTAGATATCTAGATATATCCAGAGTTCCTTATTTTGAACAGGCAGAAGGTTGAGGCTATATTACTTGTGTGGCGGTTAGGGATCGACAAGTGCCACAAAGTGGAGATCAATAACGATCTCAATAAAGATCAATAATGATCAATAATGGTCTCTACTGTCCCATTTCATTCTTGCTTTCTGGTTGTCTTTGCTGTTCATTTACACCTTCTTAGTTGATTGACATAAGTAAGGCGGCAATCCTATGCATACATACCTAGGAGTAAGCCCCACAGAGGCGTAGCTAAGGTGGGGCAGGGGGGTCCGGTTTCAGTTTCCAACTAATCAGTTCTATTGGCTGTCCCCTGATTCTAGGGTTGTGAAAATGGGAGAAGAACCTCTCTCCACTTGCTCCAGATAGAGTGATGCATTATTTCACAAGCCCCACTTGCTTTCGTCGGCCGGAATGGCTCCAAAGGCGAGGGGGCGGGGCCGCTTTCTCCTGTCGTGTAACGGAGGGTCAGAGCCCGACGGAACTTGGAGCTCCGCCCCCCCTGCAGTGACACTGCAGATGTCCTGTCACCAAGGAGTTCACCATCTCAAAATAAACATTGCAACAAATGTTTCAGAGAAGAAAAGGGGGAAATTCTGAACACAAAAACTGGCAGCGACATTTCAGTGTAATGCAAAGACTGATTTAATTCTGGATTTGAAGTGCATAGAGCAGCTTCCAAGTTGCTGGAGCCACATGGTTGGGATCTGGGACGACGACACCATCCCTTCCCACCACCAGTATCATTATTATTATCATCAGTATTTATATACCACTTTTCAACAAAACAATGTATCCTGGCCAGTATTGCATAAGTGGGAATCAAAGTGGTCCTACCACAGAATTTCCTTTTTGTGGGTGTCTTCTGATCAGTGTGGAACTGGAGTATGGGAAGTTTGCTCCAAACAGTTGCAATTATGTTTTTACTGAGCTTTCAATGCAGAGGCTGTTGGGTCCCTCTGTGTCAAGTCTCTTGAGTTCTTATTAACCTGAAAAGATATCTGAAGGATCAGACCCAAGATTCATCTGTTTCTCATAGTGACCAACCAATGACTTGGGCAAGTCCATAAGCACAAGATGAAAGCCACACTCGTCTCCTGCCATTTCTCCCCTGCAATGAGAGACGCCGCTTATGATCCGGGTCATTGTGCATGGCCATCGTGAGTGGTAGCTGTTGCTAGTCCCAATTGTGCTCCATAGATTTGCATAATCTCCTTTTAACGTCATCCCAGCTAGTATCCTTTACTGCTTCTCATGGAAGCAAGCTCCATAGATTAATGGAGCTTCAGTGTGTGAAGACGTTCTTCCTCTTGTCCGGTTTCAGTTCCCCACTAATCAGTTCCATTGGCTGTCCCCTCATTCTAGTGTTGTGAGAACGGGAGAAGAACCTCTCTCCACTTGCTCCAGATACAGTGATGCATTATTTCACAAGCCCCATCTGAAGCTGCTTCTCTCACAAGATCTATACAGATAGTATAATCCAAATCAAGGATTCACAAACGGGTGCGGTTTTCTCCTTTCGCTGCCGTAAACATGGTCATCGCCAGGGACATTGGGATCAAGTACCAAGCTCAGGCCTCAGCGCACACGAATGTGGCTGCAATCCTATATACACTTACCTGGGAGTAAGTCCCCTTAATCTCAGTGGGACCTGCTTATGAGTAGACATACAGAAGATTGACTGTGAGTTTGGACAACACAAAGATTTGTCACAACTTAGATTAACCAGCTAACATCAGCATAAGCTTTATCTTGGGTTACAGTGTGTAGAGGAGAATTTGCAACCAAGGAAATGGAGTCTGGCAAGAAATGTAATTCTGACAAGACAGGGAGCTAAACATGGTGAGCCCTGGTGATGGACTCAAGGACACCCATCAAGCAGCTCATTTTTCTCAGTTAATAAATGAAGCTTCAGGAATACTTGGTTACATATTGCAAAAGGTTTTTGCCCCAACTGTTGACCCTCATATTAATTTATTCTTTCTTTCTACCAGAACTAAACAACCTCACTTATTAGCCCCTAAATGAGGTCAACCTGAAGTGGTTTCTGAAGCAACATGTGCTGGTAGCAAGGTAGCCATGATGTTTAAGGTGGACAACTGCCCCCCCTCCGGAATTGTGGTGTGTGGCCTGCACACACTATGCCCCCTGAATGGTTTGTTCAGGGCTGGCCCATCCATGAGGCCAACTGAGACAGTTGTCTCAGGCATAGGATTGGTTGGGGGGGCACTCCTCTTTGCCTACTTGCCTCCACTGCCCCTGCTTCTCCTTCCACACTCTGAACTGGAAAAGGAAGAAGGGGACAAAGGAAGATTAAATGTGGAGAGGAGGAGAGCGCTAAGAGAGTGCTACATTGCAGAGGGGGAGGAGCTGAGGCTGGCACAACATTCTGTAAGGGGGGGCAGCATTCCTCAGGCGTCAGAAGGTCTTGGGCTGGCCCTGGGTTTGTTGCTCCTTTCTCAGCGTGCTTGGGGCACTGACAGAGAAGTAATCCAATACTACCCCCATTCTACATTGTGCCCATCCCTCCATTCATAAGCCATTGGTGTGTTAGCCAAGTCTTGTTGCCACTGATTTGCTGTCCTGCTCCAAGGATTCCCATGGGTTTTTCCTATGTCATCCTTCCTGGAATATTATAGGACTTTCTGAATACAATTAAGGTGTTCTGTCGCTGAATGATGGCACCGTTTGATTGCGTCAGTATCACCTGCTGTCTGCAGTGTAACATCCCAGATTCAGGTTGACCAACCCCATAAGAATGAGTTGAAGCTATCTCATTCAAGCTGCTGATGTAGCCACACAACCCCAGCCAATAAAAGGGGAAGCGTCGCTAGGCGTGTAGCCGGTCACTGTTGAATATGGAGTTCTAGGATCCATCTCCTTTGGATATCATTGAAGGAGACACTCCTTATGTCCTCTCGTCATGTTATCCCCCCCCCAGGGATGAACCCGTGACCCATCTGCCTGGTCCTCAGAGAGGAATTCCATCTCGGATGGAGAACAGCGATTGAAAATGACATAAGAAAGAAACGAGGGTTTCAATGCAGTAGAGATTTTATTTGGAAGGAGAAGTGAATGAGGGGTACAATTCCACCATAGACGTCTGCTGGAGCATGGAGGTTCCCAGGACACATAGCTGCCAATTATGCAGAGACAGAAATATTAAGAGATGGTAGGATGGCAACAGGCAGACCAGCTCCCTCTACGGAAGGAGTTCGGAACAAGGGATCTAAACTGTGAATGGAATTAGCAGACAATAGCGGTTGAACCATGTTGGAGAATCTTGCAGTCCCCCAGAAATTCAACACATCTTCGATCTTGACTTTGGATACCTGGCTCTTCTTCATATTCATGGTTTCTGCGCTTAGAATTTCTGGCAGGGGTAGCAACCTGGCTTCTGTGGTGGGGGATAAAAGCCGGAAGAGGGAGGAGGAAAAAAGCCGGAACTGGGAGGGAGTGGTCTGTATCCGCCACGGTAGGGGATTTCACAAGGGTTGTATTGCTCAATACCGAAGGGCTGGTCGGGACAGACGAGGGATGGTCCCGGGATGGACAAGACGAAAGGGGGTGGATAAATGGTCACAGTGCTGGGGGGGCAGCTGGCTTCGCAAGGGTTCCACCGGGAGGTCATCTTTGATGATAGAATGCGACTCTAAAGAGGTGGAAATAGACACAGCGCACAACGGTCCGTCAAATATACTTCCCAATGCATGATTCTGATTTCCAACACCTATTTAGACACCAACAGCCGTCCAAACCAGCACAGAAAACCCATTACTGTGCATTTGGGACTTGAATGTACAGCACATCGCACATTGGTGGCATAGCATTATATACTATACAATGGGGCAGGAGAAAATGGTGATCACAAAATCAAAACACATGCCATAATCTTTCTGCTTAAAAAAAAAATTCAGCGAAAAAATAAATAAAATTAAGCCATGCCATTTTTGCATCATTCTTCATCTGTTGATACTGCACAGCCCACTTTTTATGTGGTTACAATTGATAATAATTGGAAAAAATGGAATAAAAACACTTAACATCACTTTTTGCACTTTCATGTTGGTTAAACATTGAATTCTGCGAGAAAGGAAAGCCATCTTGTTCCACCTCTCACTATACAACAGCTCTTTCCTCCTCATATAATGTGTTGCATGCACAAATCCCTTTTCTCTGGAGTCAGGACTTATTGCACAGTTCTCTATTTAATGGACATGTTCCACCAAGGTTCTGTTGCAGGGAAAAGGCATTCCCTGTAAGCTATCTGAAACCCAGTTTCTTCCATCTCTTCCTTCCTTCCTCTCAACAGTAGCCAGTGTCTGATTGGTCTTTCCATAGAGTTAGAAAACAATTTAGCCTCAGTCAAACTTACGGTGTCCTCAAACGAGAAGAACTCAACTGGATGGCCTCAGTGGTGAAAGAAGCTGATAGCGCCTCTCTGATTTGCCTGGGTTTATATACCATTTCTTGAGTGGGCTGAGACTTGAGTGATGCACTTAATTTTCATCATGTTCTCACAAATACATTTCCCCTTGTGTAACCTGCAACTTGGGAGGAGTGATTTAAGTGTTAGTAACTCTCCTCCTTTACCGGTGCATGTTTAGCAACGTAGGTGGAGTCCTTCCTTACGGTCAGTGGTTCCAAATGTGATGGGTGTGTGTTTGTCTGCTTTTAGAGTAGTGACCTGAAACCCAAGCGAAGAGATATTTTCATAGGTTCCTGTGCCTTCTTCTCAGACTTAAAACCATTTCAGAGGAACCAGAACAGCCTGAAAATTATTTTATTACAGTACAGCGAGTCCTCATGTAAAGTTGTTTCGTTTAAAGTTGTTTCCTTTTAAAGTTGATGGAAAAATGCAATAGGAACGTTAACGTTTAACAAGTAGTCCCATGGTTCCCAAACAGGAGCCGCGGTAAGTAGCCCGGGGTGCCGCGGAGTGCCATGGAATCCTCAACATTATGAAATGGGGAGCTGCAGCCAGTGGTCGCCAATGGTCAAGGGAGCCGCTGGTCAAAAATGTTTGGGATACACTGAGTAGCCTATGGTAAAATTGGTTTCATTATAAGTCGTTTCGCTTAAATTCACAGTTGCCAAAAAGAACCTATCGACAACTTTAAGTGAGGACTTGTTGCTGTATTTCTTCACATTTTTAACACCGTTGTGATCTTTCCATCACCTAGAACCCACCACCAGAAATCAGATCGCAACCCACCAAGTGGGTCCCGACCCACAGTTTGAGAAACACTGCTCTATACAAAAAGATGGGCTCATTGAGCTTTATTATGTGATGCCCTATGGGTTACCCTCCCCTATGGGAGACAGTGAAGTAGCTCAATATTGCCTCTAAGTGATTGGCAATAGCTCTCCAGGGCTTCGGTCAAGGGTCTATAACTGGACTATGGTCAAAGACTCTTCTGTATTCAAATATATATATACTCTTCTGTATTCAAAAATATATATTAGAAGATCCAGGCAAGATTGGAAGAGCAGGGGAAGTTCCTGGAAATGGTTTTCAACAGGGAAGAGACCAGAACTACATCATAGTCAATAAGGAAATCTCAGAGGGATGAAAAGGTTTACGCTGATGATGATTAATAAGGAAGGTGCCTGGAGACATTCCTTTTTTAATAGACTATTTAAAGACAAACAATATCATGATGAGGGGACATGTTGAAAGGTAGGCCAAGTGGATGTGTGCTTTTTTTGTAAACCCTTCTGAAAGCTGCAAAAAGCACACACTTCCCCATACACACACTTTTCGAGAGTGTTTGGGGACAGTGCACATTCAGAGGGATGGTACACATGTTTCCTCAATCCCTCTGAGAGTGCAATCCGACTTAACTTTTGTGCCGGTTTAACCAGCGGCGCAGCGAGAATGGGAGGCCCCAGAATGGGAAAGGGATTCAAATCCCCTTTGAATTCCTCTTTTGGATGGGATTTGAATCCCTTTTCCATTCTGGGGTCTCCCGTTCTCGCTGCGCCGCTGGTTACAACGGCACAAAAATTAAGTCAGATTGCGCTGTGAATTGGCTTTACAATGCTGTAAATGTGATGTTGCCATACTGGATTGGCTGGGTGGCCCTGTGATGTCATCAAACTCACTAAGCAGTCCCGCATGTATTGTGATCATTTTTTCGGAGAGGAAATGTAGCCCTTACATGAGAAGGGTAATACGGGTTAAGATGCCATGTCAGGAAAGGTTGCCTGGAAAAAATAATATCCTACGCCGAACGCGAGTCTCCAAAGAATAGCTGGCAGTCGCGATCGGGATGATAAAATTAAAATCCAAGGTGTATTGCTATCACTCCAACGTTTCGTTCCGAAACTCGGAACTTCTTCAAAGGAAATCCCCAAAGGGATTAAAGTGTTCATATTACATCTTTAATCCTTTTTGGGATTTTAATTTTATCGTCCCGATCGCGACTGCCAGCTGTTCTTTGGAGACTCGTGTTCGGCGTAGGATATTATTTTTTCAAGGCATCCTTTCCTGACATGGCTTCTTCACCCGTATTACCCTTCTCATTTAAGATAACTGCGGGCCATGAAAGCTTCTGTTCCTACTTATATAGCCCTGATAGGCAAAGAGAAAACCAACAATAGCATGGCACCTGAAACACGTGACGATGTGATAGCTAACAGGCAAGGATTGGGTGGTTAACAAGGTATCTGTAGAGAGATATTTCAGCTGTCACCCCTGAAGTCAGGCTAACATGCACCATAGCCCTGAACCATATGCAACATGTTCTACAGACTCATGGCTCAGTGGAAGAATATGTGGTTTTCTCAATATGTCAAGGTAATATTGTGTTATTTGCGAATGTTATCATTTTATGCATTTTATGGTTTATATATGTATTGCAATGTGTTGAGAGCCGCCTTGGGTTTTTCTGTGCTTTTTCAAACTTATGTTCTTATCGTGTGTTCTCATCCCTTATGTTCTCAACCCTTCCCGAAGGAGTACCACCTCCGGCGCCACTCTCCTGCTGCGTACCACAGGAAGTGACTGGCAATGACATCATCGCCTGTTACGTCCAGGTTTTCAGAGGCCAGAAATGCAGGTAGGAGGCTCTGGGCAGGTGGGAGGGCCCTTCTCAGCATCCTGGAGAGGCTCGGCCAAAGGCAGAAACCTCCTGAGTGAGAAAACTTGCCAACAAAAGCACCACGGCAGAGTGGGGTTCTGGCAGTCCGAGTACCACCAGAAGCTGGCTGAAGTACCACTGGTTGAGAAGCCCTGGTCTAGATCTCCAGATCTAAGAGTTCAAGATTTTCTTTTGAGTTGTTTTTTTCAGTTGGAAACTCTGGGCCTCTCAGTGCATGATGGGCAGAAATCAAAAGGTTTAACGCAGCAGGTTTAGGAACGAAGGGACTTTATGGGCTATCTTCTTTAATTGTTGGCTCCATGTGAGATGACTGTGAGATGAACTCACAGTTTTGGGTGGACCACAGGCCACAGCTTATACGTTCACAATGGATGGCTAATCCTGTCTCTCTAATTGTGGCTTCTCCCAGTATCCGGTTCATTGGTTGAGGGCTATGATATTTGTAGAGAAACATTAGAGAATCAGGTACTCCAGAGGTAGTCGTACCGTGGGGAGAGATCATTGCTCAGAGCTAGCCCTCCTCCTTTCCATAAAGAGGGTCTGAGATATAATCCCTAATAGCACCTCCATGTAGGGCCAGTAAAGACCCCTGTATGAAACCCGGAGAGATGCAACCTTTCATTGTTCATTACCTTGAGCCAGATGGGCCAAGGACCTGATTTAGGAGAAGGCAACTACTGTATAAATGCAATATGTGGGTACCAGCACTCGACATGAAGGGTGATGGAACCTGTATGTTGTGGCCACTTGATATCCTTTGTTTTCATTTCCATGTCTTTCACTTAAGAAAGCCAGTTAGTTCTGGCTTTAGTTGTACCGCTTCAGACAGCGGGGAAGGGGGGTCACATCACAAAAATGTTAGTCTATGGAAAAAAATAGTCTAAGACTAAATTTTAGTCAAACTACATTTAGTCTAGACATTATCCTTTCGATGCTATTTCTTTTTGGGTGGGGGAGAGGTATTGCGGTTGCCCCACAAAAGCATGAGGAGGAACCACAAAATCATAATGTAATTCTGCTTCTCTCGCAGGTTTGCGGAAACTACTCTAAGGGTAAGTATCCCAAACCACATTTCATATACTTGATCCACACCGATTTCAAAAGAAAAATACTCCACCCATAGAGGGAAAAGTCAGCCAGTGAGGAAGAAGAGTTAAAAACGCTGAAATCACTTCTCATAACAGGTTGCAGGTTACACAAGGGGAAGTGTGGTTAGCAGTTAGCATAATGAGAACATTATGAAAATTAAGTGTATCACGCTGTCTCAGGCTACTCACAAAATGGTATAAAAACCCAGATGAGGCATCGAGGACTCCATCAGCTTCTCTCCGACAGACAACTGAGTCCTTCACTTTTGAGAACTCGGTAAGTTTGGCTCAAGCGGGGAAATGTTCTAATATGTGTGATGCTTTTTATTTTTGGAAAGCTTGCTAATCGGTTTATTGTAATTTAACAATCGGTGCCCATGGAGTTTTCTCCTCCCCAAAATCTTCCTCTCTTTGCTGGTTGTCAGAACTGGAGAATGGGAGTCTACTTGCGACAGGGGAAGACATCCACCATTTTTGTAATGTGTGTGCATGTCCTAGCAGGGTGAAAAGTATTTTCTGTTTTGTATCCCCAATGTGGAGAAGATAGAAAATGCAGAGGTGTGCCAATGTTCAGACACAGAATGTTGACAAACACTGCAACTCCTGTGAGAGACAGGTGGTGCTGTGAGGCTCAAACCAAAAGGAGAAATTGTGTATGATTGAGTGGAAGGAGGAAGAGACAGAGGAGGACTGGGTTTCCGGTAACATAGAGGGCGGGGGCAATTAATTTTCAGTGGATCTGAACAGAACCTTGGTGGAACTTGCCCCGTTAATAGAGGACTGTGCAATAACGTTCACTGCAGAGTCCTAACTCCAGGGAAAGGGGGTCTGTGCATACAACCCATTATATGAGGAGGAATGAATTGTTGTATAGTATATAATGTTATGCCAACAATGTGCGATGTGCTGTACATTCCAGTCCCAAATGCACAGTAATGGGCTTTCTGTGCTGGTTTGGACGGCTGTTGGTTCTGAAATAGCTGTTGGAAATCAGAATCATGCGTTGGGAAGTATATTTGACGGACCCTTGTGCACTGTGTCTATTTCCACCTCTTTAGAGTCGCATTCTATCATCAAAGATGGCCTCCCGGTGGGACCCTTGCGAAGCCAGCTGCCCCCCCAGCACCGTGACCATTCATCCACCCCCTTTCGTCTTGTCCATCCCGGGACCATCCCTCATCTGTCCCGACCAGCCCTTCGGCATTGAGCAATACAACCCTTGTGAACGATTCCCCTACCGTGGCGGATACAGACCAATCCCTCCCAGTTCCGGCTTTTTTCCTCCTCCCACTTCCGGCTTTTATCCTCCACCACAGAAGCCAGGTTGCTACCCCTGCCAGAAGTTCTAAGCCCAGAAACCATGAATATGAAGAAGAGCTGGGTATCCGAAGTCAAGATCGAAGACAGATTGAATTTCTGGGGGACTGCAAGCTTCTCCAGAACATGGTTCAGCAGCTGTTGTCTGCTATTTCCATGCACAGTTTAGATCCCTTGTTCCGGACTCCTCCCGTAGAGGGAGCTGGTCTGCCTGTTGCCGTCCTACCATCTCTTAATATTTCTGTCTCTGCATAACTGGCAGCTATGTGTCCTGGGAACATCCATGCTCCAGCAAACCTCTATGGTGGAGTTGTACACTTCATTCACTTCTCCTTCCAAATAAAATCTCTACTGCATGGAAACCCTCGTTTCTTCTTATGTCATTTTCTCTCACTGATCTCCATCCGAGATGGAATTCCTCTCTGAGGACTGGGCAGATGGGGCAAGGGTTCATCCCTGGGGGGGGGGGGGTAACATGACGGGAGGACTTAATTAGGTTCTTCTTCAATGAGATCCAAAGGAGATGGTGTATACACCACATCAACAAAAAGGGGATTTTGTTTTAGATATTTGATGGATTTGCTGGCAAACTATTCTTATAGCAGTTTTTGCTTCTTGGGTGATTGGAATGGAGTGGTCTCTCCACTGAGTGATAAAAGCTCAGAAAAACAAATAAAGCATAACCAAGGGAAACTCCCTAACAGTGTTTGCATTTTTTTGGTGGAGACATTATGGGTTTTGGACATATGGAGTCAGAACTCAAAGGAGTTCACCCGTTACTCAGAGAGGCATAGATCAAGTTCATGAATTGATAGGTTTTGGGTGTGTCCAGGCCAGCCCGTCCCCCAGCCAGCCGTCGGAGGCTTATCAGCCGGCTTCCGGCACCTCGCCTGTCCAGGCGATCAGGGAGGGGACCCTACTCACCAGGCAGAGAGGTCCAAGTCCCCGCCGGCCGCCACTGGAGCTGGGGAAGCAGCCCACGAAGCGTCCGGCATCCATATGGATCCTCCGATCCCTACCTGAGCTGCCAACAGAGCCTGTATCTGGTTCCCTCGGGTCGGGAGACATGGGAGGGGGGCGGGAGGGGTGTGTGCTTGGGCTTGCCTCCCAGAGATTTACAGCGGTTTAACCTGCAGTTCCCTGTCACCTTTTAACGAAGGGCTCCTGGCCCAGGGCGCGCTGCACGGCGGCGCCACCACCTCACTTGTATGGCGGGCCCGCTCCTTCTCGGACCTACCTAACATGGTCGTGCCAGGTGGCTCCCTCTTTTTCCAACATGGCGGCGGCCATAGCGGCCCACGTGGACCCGGTTTTCTTTGTTACAATGGCAGCGCCCATGGTTGCCCATGCGGCCTCCAGGGCGGCTGCCTGGTCTCCTTCATTAACAACAGGGCAACCGTCACGGCGGGCGGCACTGGCCAGCCCAGCGTGCTGTGAGTCTGTCCACTCCTTCCTTAGGAGCGCCCAGGCCCTCGCTGACCTTTATCGGGGCGGAGGCCCACTGGCCCCTTGGTCCGAATGCAGCGCCGCTCTCTCACAGCGGGGGCGGGTCCTAGAGCCGCTCCGAGCTGCGGCGCTGGGGCAGCGGGGCGCTATCGCCGGGCAAGCGGTAGGAGCGCCCAGGCAGTCTTATTTTATGCATGTTTCCAGCCGCCAAGGCGGGATATGGACTTAATAAACTGCCGGTATCTGCACATGTCCGTGTCCATTACTTGCCTTTACAAGGGATCTGATGTTTGTTTTTATGGCATGTCGCGAATGCGGGGCAATCAGTTACAGGCCAATTAAATTTTATGCAGAATCAAGGATGATGAAGTACTTAATAGCGATCCCAACTGACAGGCTCTTAATTATAATCTTGATGAATTAATTTAATCTAATTATGGGGCAATGAATTCATTGGGGGTTGATCATAAGTAAAGGGTGAATTAAATATGATGTAAATACTTTATTGGGTGAGAATCGCTGGCCGATGAATTAAGTAATAGCGCTTTTGATTGAAGTACAATTAATTATTCAAAAAAAATGCTAGCGTTAGATGGGCCCGCTGGTTAATTAAATATTTAATGATTAATTTAATTATGTAGGCAATGGGCCAGCAAAGGCGTTCAGGGGAAAACGGGGGAGTATTAACTAGACCCGGAACCCCCGGGACCCAAGATGATGCGATAAGGTAATTGCACGGTATGCCCAATCTCTAGTCGAATGCAAATTATTGTCATTGTGGTATTGGCTTCCTGACAAGCGGACATGGAACATTCCAAGGTCCCGCAAGCACGGGGCTCAGCTTAACCTATCACGGTGTATTGCCTTGCAGGTCTTTTCTTTACCCCTTGTGTGTCAAGCCCTGCTCCACGTGAAGTATGCTTAAGCGGCCACAGAAGACCGACAGTAGGCGGGCAGCTAAAAGACCCGCAGCCGAGGTTATGGAGGTGCCTGGGGGTCAGCTTCCACATCGCAGTAATCAGTTGGGGGCCCCGCGGCAGCGGGAGGGGGGCCAACTCCCTTTCCTTGGCACAGACTGCCGTCCAGGCTGCGGTTCAGGCCTTGCGGCATTGCAGCAGCTGATGGCAGCTCAACAAGGGGCCATGGCCAACCTACCCCTGAGCTTGCCCAGCCTGCCAACCAGTCCACCGGAGCAAATCTTTTCCCTTATGGGGAGTGGCTCAGCGGCTAGCGCGGCACCTGCCGAGGCCGTGGCGGGCCCACCCACTTTTGCACCTCCCGCGAGTAACAATCTGGGTGCAGTAAGAGCGGCACAGGGCGGGAGCACTCCATCCGCAGCACCGGACCAATCGGTTCTCCTACCGGTTAGTGCGGCACCAGGCGCTAACCCATCCACAGCTACTCCACCTGCTTCAGGAGCAGCGGTACTACCGCAGGGGGGGGCTAAGGCAGCTGTCGCACACAGGGCACCGATGCCCCCACAGGTTCCGGTTTCTTCAGCGATCCGTACAGGTGAGTTGCCCATGCCTGTGGCATCCATCCCTGGGGTTTGGGGTGAGGGTAACAACGGGCACCCATGGGGGGTGCAGTAGTGTCGTTAACCAACAAGTTAAGGTGGTGGCATCCGGCCTGCCCTACCCGGCTCCTATGACGGGAATGCCTATGCCTGTCTAGCCACCTAATGGTTTCCCGGGCCTGGGCGCTACAGGGGGACATGCGGGCGCGACGCATGCAACAGGCAGCCCGGTAGGGGGCCGTGCTGCACCGGTGGGGGTTGGGACCAATGCTACCGGCATTTCGGTTCCGGCGCAGGATGGGGCTGGTCCTTCCCCCCCTGGCGCGGGATTTACCTATGATCTTGCTTTCCTGTATTTCAATAAAGTGACCCTTTATATCCATACCAGGTCTTGTGTGTTTAATGAGGCGTACTCGGGTAAACTCTTCCCTTTCATTTCTGCAGGCATCACACCATTTTCCCATTAAACAGCAGTGGTTGAGTCACAAAAATGTGTGTCACAAAAGGAGGACAACCCCGGGACACCTGGCATCAGGACTTCCAGGACACACTGCTGGTCAGTACCCAACTGCGAACAGAGCATGCACAGTTCACAGTTCCAGGTACATCTATGCTGTGGTTCCCAGCCTGCGGAACTCCCTGCCCCTGGAAATTCACAGAGATCCCAACTTGCTGACAATTCTGCAGCAAGGTTACTGGCATCGCAAAACTAAAGATTTTGGAGGTGGGGCTTGGTGATGTCACAAGCCTGCCAATCCTGGAAAAACTGGGCAGGAATTTTGTACTGGGAAGGTGTCATGAACCATTGGTTCCTGTGAGGTTCTTTCCCCTCTTTGCTTGTAACATTTTTCAGCAAACGTTTGTAGGACTCCTCATGTGTAAAAAGGTCAGAGGGGTAATCTAATTTGGAGAGAAAATGCTGCTAGTAATTGGAAACACGAGAACTCCTCGTTATAAGAAGGATAAATTCCTCAACAGAAGTGGAACCTGGTACTCTTTCCTTTGGGTGCTGTAGGAGAGACAGGAATACCCCTTGGTGGAGTGTGGGTTAAAAGGAATGAGGATATTTGACTAGTTAAGGAGGTCTGTAGAGTTAGTAAAGAATTTATAGTATTTAGAGAGTTTTTATCTACTGTTCTGTATATCTTAACTTGCTAATATGTACCTTTATATTGGAGAAACCCTCTTCTCTCCCCCCCCCCCCAATTTTATGGGTTTCTAATAAAACTCTTAATGCTAGAATTTTCTGTGTCTGGGATTGTCTCGAGTGATGTTAGGGTTAGCCCAGGGAACTCCTCCCACTTGTTACTGTTTATTTTGTACTCCCGGGCTGGTGGCAGTAGAGCTACTATTGAAAATCCCCCCCTGGCCATGACATCATCTATCATCATGGCAAGTATCACTTAAGAGTCATTCTTGGGTCACTTCAACACAAATTGGACAGAACCCGCCCCCGCAAATCCCCTCTCGGTCACACCTCCCGCGCCAGTCATCACTTACGCAGGCTTCTAGGAATATGGGGGCTTGCTCGCGCATAAACTCCTTGAAATCTTTGGGGCTGAAGTAATCGTCCTGGCCTTGGCGGGGGGTGTATTGGTGGTAAAGGTTCACAATGGTCTTCATGGCCTCTTCCAGGGTGCAGTTGCGGTCAATGCTGGTGCTGGGAGTTGTTTGTGTGTGGTGGCTATTCGGGCCGGTGCAGGTGGGCCTCCGCTCAGTAACATGTGGCCGCACTGACATCTTGGAAGTGGATTGGGCACAGGGGGTGAAAAAAGGAGGAATCACGTTTCTTCAGCTGCTGCTGATATAAAAGGGTGTTATTGGGTCACACCGATGTTTTAGTCACTGTCTTGCAGGCCTGGGCCAAACATGCAGAAACCCACCAAACATGCAAAACCCCAGCAAACACACAAAAACCCATGTGGTAAGGGGCATTTTCCACGAACAAACACATGTTAGGAAGCAACATCCATATGGGTTACTCCCCCCATCAGTGTCATTGACTTTACCTCACATAAGAAGAGATTCATAGTTCATCTAGTCCTGCTTGCCTCCAATACTGGCTATCTAGATGCTTCTGTAAGCATCAGAGGGGCATGATGGAGACAGCCTATGCTCCCTTCCGTTTGTTCCCCAGCACCTGTTACAAAGAGGTGTAGTGAGCACCCCAAGGGTACTGGTGACCTAAGTTCAAGGGATTCGGTGAGCTGACACCAAGGCTCCAAAGATGGAGAAGGTACCCAAAAATAAAAGAGAGAGAGAGAGAGAGAGAGAAAAAGGTCTGCAGTTTGCAGAGGCGCCAAAAGGAGCTCAGATAGACCAACGTTGGGTAAAGAAAAGATCTTTTACTCAGCTAGCCAAGGACGCGATTCTATGCAGAATGCGTAACACATAAATCATTTACAAAAGGTTTTATACATTTCATTATTTTTGAACATACATTGGAATACATGAAGGCGAGAAGATGAGCCAATGAGGGGACGGATCCAGAAGGGTGCACGTTGATACAGCCAATGGGAGGTCGGATTGAAGTTTTGCACCAATGAGAGCAGCAGCAGCGTGTGTGAAATGTTTAGCCAATAAAAAGATAACTTTATTAAAAGAACCAATAAGAAGTGTTGTGTTTTGTGTTAGCTGGGACCAATGGGAATGGGAACTGGTAGCCAATGGGAAGAGGTGCCTGGAGGCTGGATGACTGGGGTGACAGGATCAGGCCCCCACCTCAGGTGAGGTGTGGTGTTCCGGGGTTTTATGAATGGAGTCTTTTGTGTAGCCTTTTGACACAAAAGGCAAGGATTTCCAGATTGATGGGTAAAAGTACCAATTCAATGAGTCTCTGCCCCACTGGCTCCAGGTATACAATGAAGAACATTCAGGTGAATGCTGTCAGTCAGGAAGGAGGGAAGCGAGTGATTAGATTAAATGTAGCAGGCTAGGTAATAGAACAATGGTTGAGGAGATAGGCATTTGCATGAGAGACACCAGAGTCAGGACTGCAGGGTGAAAGACAAAAGAGTGGGGATGAGTCACACAGAGAATAGCTTCCAGGGAGCAGTGACACTAACCTAAGATTTCCCATATTCGTGGAGACCCCCCTTTTCCCTGCCCCTGAATGGCCTCCCAGGTAGAAGGAAGACATTTCAAGAGCATCACAGAATGGAAGCTGGTTGTTGTTAGCGAGAGGTTATGGTTTTAAAATGGTTTCCCTGGACTCCTGGGGGTGCAGATTCTTGGCAGGAGGCCCGCTCCCAATGCCCTTTTGCATTCCCAGCGCCTGGCCTTCAGTCAACCTCCTGTGCCCAGGCCGGGGGGTGGCAAAGGGGCTAAACCACACACTTACCAATCCCCCTCCTGGGCCCCAGGGAGGGCACGTGGGGAAGTCCCCCACGCCTTTTACCAGCTGCAAGAATATGTGCACTGTACCAGGAGTCTCTGAACCCTGCTGAAGAAAAACTCCACCAAAGTGTCAGGATGGGGACCCTTCTGTGGGGGGGCCCCTCCCCAGGGACACCCCGTTGATCCCTGGTAAGGCTCCGGTGCCATAACCATGGAGGGAATTCAGGAAAGCAGTATTTTCCTAGGATAATGCACTGCTCCGAATTAAAGGAATACCACTTTTTAGAAACTTCCAAAGAGAGAGAAGGTTATGAGGATTAAATGGGTACAGAGTGAACTTTTGCTGCTGCCGCTTCTCTAGGGGTCTAGGGAGGCGCGTGGCCGGCGCGTGCCTGTCTCAGCTGGCACGCGCGAGCTGTCAAAAGTGCGCGCAGCCAAGGAAAAAAGCCGAATTTCTTTATGCGCTTTTATAAAAATGGCTGTATCTCAGTGATCTCGTGATGGATTTTGATGGGACAAAAAAGGTGGGGGTCTTGGGGGGAGGCGAGGAATGAAATAAGAATATTTGGGGAGGGGTAGCTTGCTCACTACAGAGGTACACTGCCTCTGAATAGGGAGGCTCCGGTCTTAGCTATCTTAGATCTATCCTCCATCCCCCCCTTAATACTTCTAAGGGCCTCGTCCTATGGCCACCAGACCCAACTCACATGGCTGTGCAAAAGCCAGGCCACTGTTGCACGAAGCCAGGCTGCTGCCGCAAACAGGCAGTGGTGCAGTGCGTGCAGCAGCAGCTCCAGAGGCCTCCGCCAGCACCAGTAGGTTGGCGGCGGAGGTGCACAGTGGGCGGCAAGGGGGTGGGCAGCGGGAGTTTGGGGGCAAGGTGAGGAGGTGGAGAAGGGGGTGGGCCCCGGAGGCAGCAACTTGCGCCAGGATCCCCTCTTAAGCTCTTCCTGCCTCTGACTTATGGCAACAAAATGGCTGGTGTGGGTCCAAGGAGACCCATAGGCCATGGGGCAGCCTATCAGAGGGTAGGTAAAAATATTAAAGATGGTTGTTTTTAACTTATTTTTTACTAAGTAAAAATGTAAACACTTTTATTACCTCCTGTAAGCTGTCTGTTCCCCCCGCCCCCGCCCCCACACACAAACACACAGCATGTGGCATAACCTCCACTGGTGCGGCTGCATGCTCTAATGTGGCGGGGGATAGGATTGGGCAGTGAAAGGCCATTGGAGCTGACTGGCCATCACCACCATCACATTTTGTGCAGCTTCATCAAAGACCCTTCCCTTTTGCAGTTTTTGGGGGTGACGAGAGAGAGAGGAGAAGCTTCAGAGTGAAGAGGAGCTGTGAAGAGGAGGTTCAGATGGGATGGGGAAGATAAACAGGAACAGCATGACTAGAATCAGAAAAAAACAGACCCACAACGTGTTTGAAGACCTTTGGATCAAATCTTTATTGCCCAATGCTGGCCCCAAAAAGCAGACCCACAACACGATTGAGGACCTATGGATCAAATCTTTATTGCCCAAGGTTGGCCCCAGTACCAGGGGAATGGGGAGGAATTTCCTTCGGATGACTTTTCAACAGGACCTGTTCTACAAGCCTTACAAACTCATTGAAACTGAGCGAAGCATTCCCGTTCGTATCCAACTCGTTGAACAGTTTATCAACATCACCCGGTAATGTTGCCTCAATAAGTCCTTCGTCCTGGATTTGTTCTTGGTCCTGGACAAATGCAAAGAAAGGGCAGGAACAGAGATTATTCGGGATGTGGAGAGGAACAGCTCAAAACTGAACATTGCAAACTGCAGCTTCTAGACTGCCTGTTCCTGACGACACTGATTTGCAACCAAGGAATTTGGAGGAACAGACAAGGTCTTCCCCTCCCTCCCCCATTCTATCTTCACCAGCACCCTGTGAGGTTGGTAGGCTGAAGGGAAGGCAGCCGCCGTAGGCCACTCCATGAGCTGCCTGCCTGAGGGCACAGTCCAAACACTGGGACTGCCCTATTCTAGCTGGCTCTTTAACCAGTACTCCACACTTCCTTTCTTAGCTGTGTCTTACAGGCACTGAGTATCTTTTCCTCCGACTAACAGCTTGAATCTGCACAGAAGGGGATGAACCCTAAAGGGTAAGAACTGCTGCATCTTACAGGGATGATTAGCATCTGACAGAGCACTCCTGAGATGTTGCAGGTTCTGGCTGTAAGGGGACGAAAGAGGAAGGCAAATGTTCCTTCTTCCACTGAACTGATGTTTCCTCCTTCCCTTTGAATGGCTGGCAAAGCAAGAGGCCACGTGTAGCCCCCCACTCTGCAATAAGCTGTCCTGCCTTTCCACCCACTGCGTGATTTTATAGCGTGTAACCAAAAACGCACTTTCCATCTGCAGCTCTTCTCCCACTTCCATCCCCACCTCAAAGAACCGGAGAAGGGAAGTCAACCCTCTAGGAAGAAAGAGCCTTCGGGCTCCTGCTCACCTTGAAGAAGTTTGGCAGCTGCTCACGCATCATCTTAGTGAACCCACCCAAGGTGAGTCCAACGGTCCCGTTTACTCGCGTTGAATATCTGTCAAACACACTTATGATAGAGGATATAGCTGCTTCCAGTGGAGTCTCAGACATCTTGAGTTGACTGCCAAGTCCTGTTAGGAAACAACCAGTTCAGCGGGTGAGGGGGTCTCCTTCAAAGGGATTGTGCTGCTGAGGTAGAAAAAAAGAAAGAACTTCCCCTGCCTGGCTGAACCCCATTTCTGGTCAGGAAGTGAGTATTTTGAGGCACTATGCAGCCACTCTAGGAATCCAGACTCTCTAACACTTCAGCACCCAGGAAGCAAAACTCATTTGGGCTTTTTTGGCCCTTTTGGGGGTTTTCTCTTAGAACGTGCTACACGAAGGAAGGCAACTCTTTCAGGGAATGAGTCACAATCTCCCAGCTTATCATCATGACATTTTGGAACTGAACAGCGTTCATCCCTCCCAGTTCCTCTTTCGTACATAGAAAAAGAACTTCAAAATCATTTTCAATACGTGAAGGATTATCTCTAGATGATAAATGTGCATATATTATAGAGTTGCAGAATCAACCCCACATCCTGGAAACTGTAGCCTTGCAAAGATAAGAACTGAGATCCGAGGCAAGTGGTTGTGTCCATTAGAGAGTTTCCTTGTCGGCACCCCAAACCTGTGGGCTTCATTGGCTCCTGGTGAACGTGGCTGTGCTGTGGCCACTGTACCCATTCTGGAAGAGATAAAACCCCACCTGAGCAGCATTGTTCCTCAACACCAGCCCTAACACAGGAATAGGGGAACCAGAGTTCCCTGTGGGGAGAGACTGAATATTGTAGCAGGTTAACCTCCCTAGTGAGGCATAGGTCGGGGATGTCAAATATGCTCTATAGATAGATTTTTTTTAATGTTCATAAATAGACACTCACCAAGTTGATCAGCAGAACCCCCTTGATCTTGTCTTCTTCCAGGTGTTTGTCGTGTGGGGAAGATCGGAGCTGCTCTCTTTATACATTTCGCCGCAGGTGGGTTGAGCCAGCTGCACTGCCGGTCTGTGTGTTGCAAGCTGATAGTATTGCGTTGGGGAGACTTCAATTCACTGGATGGACTTCCACTTAGTCACTCGTATCGTTGAGTCAAAACGTGACCTGTCTGAAAGTTGTCCCATGTTATCGACACCTGACCAGGAGGTGGAGAGGCGGAACTGTATTTTGTGCCCGAAGGACGGAAACAGGTGAGCCG
The DNA here is from genome assembly GCA_026170595.1 of Plestiodon gilberti rubricaudatus. NCBI lineage: Eukaryota > Metazoa > Chordata > Lepidosauria > Squamata > Scincidae > Plestiodon > Plestiodon gilberti. The sequence continues at coordinate 27,928,730 of JANXHW010000009.1, read as the reverse complement.
ACATGTGAGGTCAGCTTTGCCAGCCAAGTCGGAGGGGGGACCAGCCAGCATCCCTGAGCCAGGCAGCATGTTGGGAATGCTGCTGGTCCCCCCCTGACACTGCTTCCCTCAGGTTATACCTCAAATCCCTACTCCTACTGCAAGGCACGTACCATTCCTGGTACATGTGCCCCCCTGGCTTCAGGAAAATATCCAATCCAAACTCAGGAAAACTTGGACGAAAAAACCTTCAACCAATTCCAAGCAGGTGAGCAGCCAAAAACGTCTACCTGTCTCCCAATGGCAACCAGTGAACCTCCTTGACAGGGTGTGTGGTGGAAGGGACACGGGGCACACTGAAGACAGACTCAGGTGAGCCTCAGGACAGCCACTAAACGCCCCCCTTACGAAAAGGACCCGATTGGGTGCAGAGATCGCATGACACCCGGACAGACAAAATACGTTCCTTCCGCCAAGGAGAGAATGGGAGCAGCGTTCGTCAGTTTAATTTTTCAGATAGGAAACAGGAATGTTGTTAGGGTAGGAATATTTGCTGAAAAATGGATCAAGTTGATAAGGCACTTTTTAAGTCAGGAAGCATTCAAATAAGTGACTCATCGACCTACTTTCAGAAATGGGGCGGCTCCTCAACCCGCCCAGATAACTGAATGTGGGAATGTGTGTGGATGTCCTCCAACTTCATTAAGTGTTGGTGCCAGAATTTCACACAAAGCTCAGAATGTATCTCCCCTGACCTGGTCTTTGATAGACGCGATGACAGCTGGAATATGTTGCTTGTTAAAAAGTGTTTTAGTGGCATCGGGGGATTATCTCCGCAGTAGATTTGTGCTTGGTTCACTCTGTCCTCCCCTGTGCAATTCCATGCTGTTTGGAGGCCAACGGCATAGGTGGACCTCCTTAGGTGCGGCAAGTGCGGCCGGCACCACCTACTGACTTGGGAGTGGTGATGCACAGCGGCCACTCTGGTGGGTGAGAAGCCCACCGCACCCATCTGGCAGGTGACAAGCCCGCTCCGAGTGGTGCACTCCAGGGGGGGAGGAAGAATACTGTGTGCGTTCATGCATTTGTTCGTTCCCCCCCCCACAGACAGCGGGCGGCCAGACACGTCCTTCCTGGCTGGCTGGCAGTAGGAAAAACGATGTTGGAGAGGCTGCCCCTGCGCAAACGTGCTGCAGCCTCTCTAGCTCCCTTAGTAAATTCTACAAGTCTACAGTTCTTGTAGTTCTACTTGTAATTCCACAAGTGTAAATTCTAGAATTGTAAATTCTATCTTGTAAGTTAAATGGGCAAATGCTGCTCTCATCCACTCCTTGGTGGATGGAAATTATTTTGCCCGTCCCGGTGTCATGCGAGGCAAGAGGACGATCTCTGCACCCAATCGGGTCCTTTGCGTGAGGGGGAGAGTTTTCAGCAGCTGGTGCCTGGCAACTGTCTGTCTCTTAAACACTGGAGGATTGACGGAGTGGAGTTCTCTCCCTCAGCCAGCAAAGGCCAAACTTAACAGATAATGATGCTTATGAGCACGAGATGAGATCAGGTTTCCACAGCTGAACCCACAAGTTGACCACATGCTGTGAAGAGAATCGGTTGGCGATCAATTATCACAAAAGCAAGATTATGGCATTTGCCAGGAGGCCAAAGAACCGTTTGTGGATGACTGACGAACATAAGATTGAGCAAGATTGAGCAAGTGAACATAAGTGTTTGAGCAAGCAACTGGGTATTCCATGCGAGCGGCTCTAGAAAAGCCCATGGAGAGCACGTAGCGTTAAACGCTCAGAGAAGCTGTTCTGCAACTATACAATTTATGCGAACAAAAGGAGAACATTACTTCCCTGCAGCCCTCCAATTATTTCAAGCAAATGCTATAAAATCAATTAATATATGGCTCCCAACTGGGGCCTTTCCCAAACATTAAGACTCTAGGGTATGTGCAATCAAAGTTTTTAGGACAGCACTAGAAGTACCTAGAGACGTCTCCAATGTAAAATTACGCTTGGAAATGGGCCAAATTAAGATTAAAGCCAGAGTCTAGACTGCTATTCTCTTATACTGGCTTAGATGACTTTTTTACCAGTTGGTCTCGCTCCGATAACTTTACAAGATGATCATAAATCCACCTGGATCCAGTCAATTGATCTGAAAATACCTTCCCTGGGTTTCTCTTTGCCGATACTGTTAAATATGGGATTTGATTAGACATGAGCTACCATCTAGCAGCGTATTACAGACAATGAAGGACAGAGCGACCTTAGCAGCACTTCAGAATTCTATATTAGGGAGGAACTCGAATATATCACCTCTCCTGTTCCCTGTCAGGGCGATGGTGTTCCCAGTAGCAATGTATGGTTGCGAGAGTTGGACCATAAGGAAGGCTGAGCGCTGAAGAATAGATGCTTTCGAACTGTGGTGCTGGAGAAGACTCCTGAGAGTCCCTTGGACTGCTAGGAAATCAAATCAGTCAATCCTAAATGAAATCAACCCTGACTGTTCCCTGGAAGGACAGGTACTGAGGCTGAAGCTCAAATATTTTGGCCATCTAATGCGAAGAGAGGACTCTCTGGAGAAGACTCTGATGCTGGGAAAGATTGAAGGCAAAAGGAGAAGGGGAAGGCAAAGGATGAGATGGTTAGACAGCATCACCGATGCAACGAACATGAAAATGAGAGAACTCAGGAAGATAGTGGAGGACAGGAAGGCCTGGCGGGATATGGTTCATGGGATCACAAAGGGTCTGACATGACTTAACGACTGAACAACAACCATCTAGCAGCGTATTATAGACACTGAAAGACAGAGTGACCTTAGCAGCACTTCGGAATTCTATATTAGGGAGGAACACGAATATATCACCTCTCCTGTTCCCTGTCTTGCTCAGCTGTTGTTGTGAGCACCCAAGGGTGCTAGTGATTTCAGCTCGTTTGAATCGGTGAGCAGACACCTGACTCCGCGGGCGGAGAGGGTACCCGAAGATAGAGGTAGGAAGACAGAAGGAGAAAGATCCGCATTTGCGGAGGCGCCAAAAATAGAGCTCCCAAAAGTCCAGCACTGGATTAGAAACGATCTTTACTTTGCTAGCAAAGGACACGATCAGCAAGGCAGAAAGTGTAAAATATAAAATCAATACACAGGCTTATATACATTTCATTATTACAGGTAAAATCATGGAGTACATTGTTTCATAGAATACATAACAAAAAGGAACCAATACAGCGGGGGATCCAAGGAGTTACACTTCGATACAGCCAATCAGATGTGGGATTGAAACTTTGCACTAATAAGAACAGCAGCAGCGTGTATGAAACTTTGAACCAATAAAAGATAAACTTTATTAAAAGAACCAATGAAAAGTGTGGTGCTTTGTGCAACTGGGAACCAATGGGACGATGGGTGGGGGTACTGGGTGGCAGAGGTAATAGGATTATGCCCCCACTTCAGGTGAAGCGAGGTTTTCCGGAGTTTTATGAATGGGTCCTTTTGAGAAGCCTGCTTAACACAAAAGGCAGTGTTTCCAATTAGATAGCCCAAAAGTGCCACACAATAGGTCCCTGCCCCATGGCACCAAGTAAACAGTTGAGGACATTTGGATTATGGCTGTCAGTCAGGCAAGAGCAAGGCAGATAACTAGATTAGCATTTGAATAATTGTAGCAAGGCAAAACAGGGACAACGGGAGGTGAGATAGTGGTAGCATGCACAGAGGGACAAGTTGCAATCCAGGAAATGGCAGCAGGAGATAGGCATTTGAATGATAGTGACAAAGGAAGGCAGAGACAATGGTTCCAGGATGTGGAAGCCATTTGGGAGCAACACAGAATAGGAACAATGAGTATGAACTTAGGTTATGTGTTTTAAAATGGTCTCTCCTACTCCCTGCAGTACAGATTTGACAGGAGGCGCCCCCCGGGCTGCCTACGTTCGACCTCTTGTGTACTCGCTGGAGGGGGTAGAGGGCCTCGAACCGCTCCCCATGGTTTCCGCTTCCCGGTACCCCAAGCAGGATGCCCCGCCTCGAACGGGACTCTTTAATGGCTGTAAACCTATTGTACCGCTGCCAGGAGCCTCTCCGCTCAGCGTGAGACTAACCCCAGTCGAGCGGGAGGATCGGGACCATTCCGTGTGGGATCCCGTCCCTGGAGATACCCCGATGACCTCCGAAAAGATCCGGACACATAACCCCCACTGGAACCCCCTAATAACCGAGAAAACTTCAGAAACCCCATTCCACCGAAATAGAGTACTGCCGCTTTAAAGCTGTCAAATGGAGCCGAGTTAGCGAAAGCCGGCTGTCACTGCGGAAAGGCGAGAGGTCAGAGTTGGATTAGTTAATAAGCGGCACACGCCGTCTGGGAGTGTTGGCTGAACGCCCAGAAAGAGGATTATAGGCTTAGTGGGTTAAGAGGTTTAAAGGATTAAAAAGGTACAGGGTGAACTTTTGCTGCTGCCGCTTCTCTTGGGGCTCTGGAGGGCTCGTGTTAGGCACGTGCCGGTGAGCTTTTGCCCTCGGCGGACACGCGCCAGCTGTCAAATGGTGCGCAAAGCGGAAATAAGCCAAATTTAAAATGCGCTTTGCTTTAAAAGGCTGTATCTCAGTGATTCTTGGGTGGATTTGGATGGGGTAAAAGGCAGGGGGTTCAGGGGAGAGTGGCCGACGACATAAAACTATTTGGGGAGGGGTCTGATCCTTACATCACTGTAGAAACGTAGAAGGGCATTTACCCTGGCCCGCTGTTGTGGACTTCCCTCAGCAGTGTCCGAGGGTTGCCATAAAATCCCCTTTTTGAAGCGTCTCTTCCCCTGTTACTTGGAACAAATTGAAATGACTGAACATGTGTTGCTAAATTGTATGGTTTTAAACGGATATTTGTGGTGCTTTTATTTTTTCATTGTTGAATGGTTTCCTGCGTCGTACATGCCAGCAATATATCCATTTGCTTTTATCCGATTCTAACCTGGCAATCACATAGTGTTGCCAAATTCTTCGTGGCCGCGGTAAGTGTCTGTCTGGAAAAAGATGATGAAAGAGTGTGGATTCATTTGTTTTGACTTAAGACATTGTATGGAAGTAGTGTATCAATCCTCAGCTTATAGTTTCTTGTGTATTAGCAGTTAAGTAGATTATTGTTCAATAAGAGTATTTGTAATCTTGGTTTGGAGATACTAGCTTGGTTCCCACAGAATTGGAACATGGACATAAGGGTTATTTTAATCTTAATTGTTTAATATTTTGATTTAACTGCTCTTTCTATCACCTCTGTACTTTCATCTACCAGTTAAGTTTCGTGAAACAGCTTCTCGTACAGCCTAGATCTCAGAAGATTATTGCGGGCCATGAAAGTCTTCGCTCTAAACTAAACAGCTTCTTCTTTTTACCAGCTGCTTGACTCAAGGGGAAAGAAGAGCATTCTCGATGGTGAGATGCAACACTGTACCCCTCAGCTCTGTTGGAGGGTTCTTTCAACGGTACTTCGCATTGTGAGAGGTTTTGTCCTTTTGAAGCGGGTAGAGAGGCGACACGCAAACATATGTTTTTGCAATGTTGTCTTCATGAGAAGGCCCGCGAGAAACTGCTTGTCCCTATTTTGTCTAATTTACAGCAGCGGACTGAGCCCACCATACTGTGTGCTCTTCTATAGGCGACAGAGAGTGATATTCTTGGAAAAGTGGCTGCTTTTGTCCATCTGTTGGTCGTGGGGTGGGGACAGTTCTAATAGTGTTCATGCCAGGAATTAGGGCAATTCTTGTATATCGTTGTATATGTTTTGTTTTGTTGTTATGCCAATAAAGGTCTTTCATTCATTATATCACCTATGGCAGTGGTTCTCAAACTTTTTAGCACCAGGACCCACTTTTTAAAATGACACTCTCTCAGGACCCACCTAGCCTTATGAGACGTTCAAACATTTATCTCCCTATATTTACACAAGCTTGCAAACTGCAGGAGCTCAGCTCTTTGTAGGGCAATTAGCAGATATCTGATTTTTGAATAGCCTCAGGGCTTGTGACAATTACTTATCTGATCTTTCCATCACCTGGGACCCACCAGTTTGAGAAACACTGACCTATGGTATTACTGTATTGTTTTTCTCAGCGGGGGGGGTTGTCTTTGACCGTAATAAAGATATTGGTTGGTTGATTTCTGTGTTTTTGATGATGAGGAAGCAGTTGGTCAAGGAGGGCCAGTACAGCACTCAATAAAACTTGACTCATGATCCTCTCGAGCTAATACACATGCAAATTGTATTTGTAAGTTCTTGTAAAATGTAAAATGCAATTGTATAATGCTACTCATACAAATGCAAATGCATTACAGTTTTTCGTCTGCTGTGATGTTTTCGTGCAGGCGCAAGAGTGCTGGTTTTTGAGAGGTTATGCTGTTTTTCAACCACAAAAGAAAGTTGTTCACTATTTTGTTTATGTCTTATAAATAGAGAAATAATGTTTCAGCTTAACTACCTCCAGAACCTAAGCTATATTTAGGTAGAGGACTGCCTGCAATTCGTTCAAAACAAGAGGGACTTGAAGCAAGATGTTGCATTTCTACAAGATAAATAAATGTGCACTTGGCTTAATAAGCAGGTCCATTCTGTCTCCCAGCTCCATGTTGTATTTCTCCAGCGGACCCCAGTGGACCCCTTCCCTGGTTTCTTGGGGCCACTGAGCGCAGTCAGTCTACATCAGGCTCTTGTTTTCTGGTTGCTTTTTCTTTCAAACGTACAAGACTTTGTGCACTGCATAGTGGGGGTGCTCCTCCGCCTATGTAGACCCCACCACTCTCTCTGTATAGCAGAGCTGCAAGCGCAAATGTCACGGTAGCAGGATATGAGACCAGGGAGGGTGGAAGCCAGGGAGGGCTTTCAAGTTAAGAGCATGGAGCCTACACTGGATTCAAGAGCGATGCGGAAGAAGGAGCTGTGCTGAATTGGGGAGAGGAGGGGGAGACAGTGAAAGTATTTCAGGTGGGGGCGTGACTTGATTGGAGCGAGTAAAAAGGGCATGATTTGGGGAGCAGAGTGCCAGATACTCTACCATCCCACACCCCTGACACATCTCTGTCACCCCAGATGCGGTGACAGAAGATCAGCAAGGAGGAGGTAGCTTGGGAGGTGACAGGGGTGGGCACTGGAGGTTTTGCCAGGGGGGACAGAAGGAGGGCCCTCTTATAGCGAGATTGTATGGAGAAGTGTCACGAGACATGACAAAGTGAACATGGGAAAGAAGGGGAAGGGACTGAAAGATAATGTCAGGACGGAGGGCCTGTTCCACAGGTTGGATGGTGGACACAGAGTATGGGGAGAGGGGCCCTTGGGAGGAAAGGCAAAGGGTTCTAAGGCAGGACCATAGTGAGACGTTTACTCCTGCTTAATTTTTCAGGGGCAGAACACGCATCACAATTTCTCATCTGGCTGTCATGCTGGTGGTATCAAAGTCCATGTTGTCCTTTATTATAATGTGAGGGCATAGCCTAACCAGGATGGAGAAGATAAATAAAGAAGAAAACAAGGGGGGATAATGTGCCCAACAACAACAAAGGTGGGAGGATCCATTCATAACCTCCAGGGCTTGGGATGCTCCCACTGAGCAGAAGCACCAGGAGCGAGGCCAAGATCCACAGAAACCAAACAAAGGCAACCTGGGAGAGGCAGGTCAAGGCGCTCCACTTGGGGCCATACCCTCACGAGACCATGGCCACCATCGACGGCCACAGCAACAGAAGTGTGGCCAGCTCTCTTGTGCGATGTGGGTGTTGTGCAAGAGCATGGGAGCTTTGCATGCATGCAGTGAATGGCTCACTCGATGTGAGGGGGGAGTCTTCCATTTATGAGCACGGACACCTCTGCTTTCACGTCTATGTTATGGTTCCAATGTGTGCCTGACTGGACGCATAAGGAGCCTGTGTCTTGTGTTTTTACAGACAATTCCCCTTTCCATAGCATGGACTGCCATCTAGTGGCCTACAGGAAGCACTGCCACCAGGATCTCTTTTTCTCCAGGAGCCTTTTTCAGTTCCACCCCCTGCATCAGCTCTGAGCCATGTCTGGTGATCAAAAAATTGTGTGTTTCCTTCCCTATCTTGGTTCTTCATTTTTAAAACCCCACATGCCTTTTTCTTCTCTTTCCATCCATTGTGAGATGCTTCAGTCAGCCCTTTCTCACGTGTTGTCCCTGATGTTTGGAGCTATCATCCGGCCGGAACCTCTTCAGGGGCTTCCTCACTCGCTTGTTTCACCCCCTTCTGAAAACCTCCCTTTTCCATTTTTGGTGCTCCTACCTGTGATCTAGGTCCTAGGAGGTGGGGTGGGAGTTCGTTCTGCTCCTCAGTATTCCAGGGAGTCGAAAAGGGAATTCTGCAGGAGGGGCCCCCAGAAGATCTTAGGGCCCAGGTAGATTCAACTATAGGGAATGTTTCAGGGGCAGCTGTTCCCCACCGATCCCTGTGCAGCTCGTTTGCCCCATTTTCTGACTCGCTGGGCTCAGTCACGCAGCTGAACGGATTCCATCCAGTCCACCAAGATGCCTCCAACTCAGCTGGAAGGAGTCACTGGGAGCAATGCTGAGTTTGCCCACAACAATTCAGAAGGAGCTGGGGGTCTCCTTGGAAAGGGAGGGGTAGTTATAGCCCAGAACCAGACCACATTCCCACAGCTACACCCAACTAACACAACACACACACAGTGGCGTCACCCCAGAGCAGGGGACGCGCGTCACCCCCCCGACTCATCCCCCCCACAGAAACTTACCTTTTCCGGCGTTCGTCACCCTCCGGGAGCCGGCCGGGAAGAGGAGCGAACTTTTAAGTTTTTCGCGCATGCGCAAAGCCTTCTGAAAAGAAGAGGCCCAATGCGCTTGTGTTAAAACGAGAACTTTTAAGATTTCCGCGCATGCGCAGACCCTCCTGAGGGCAAGAGGGCAGGCCCTTGCCCTCAGAAAAGGGCCTCTTCTTTTCAGAAGGCCCTAGACGCTTCCCGGCCTCGGAGCATCCGGCCTCCGGAGGGTGACGCGCGCCGTCACGGAGGTGACGCGCGTCACCCCTTGGCGCGCGTCACCCCCCGGCGGCCCGCCCCGCCCGCCCCGCTACAGTGACACCAGTGCACACACACACACAGTCTTTTAACATGTATTAGTTAACACGAGATTTGGCATGTCTGAAATGGAGACTGGAATGCTCCCCAAGTGTGGACTGAGGCTGGTCTGCTAGCTGTGCCGAGGGAAGGACCGATGTGGGTGTCTTTACAGCTTTAATTTCTAAAGATATATGTGCTGGCCCCCACCTTCGGAGAGTCAGCACTAATTACCTGGCTCCGCCCCAGCTCACCAGGCATTGGCTGGAGCTTGCTCAGCAGCCGATTGGCTGTTGGGGTGGGGGGCGGGACTGAGGAGGTGCAGAGCGACTGCTCTGTTCAGCTCTCCTCAGTCACATGCCCAGAGCCAGACAGGAGCAGCAGCAGAAGCTGGGTGCTCTGCTGTGTTTGCTGCCTTTCACTAGGCCTAGTCTGCCGGCTTCTTTCCGCGCCTTTTACAGGCATCGGGGGCGTGACAGCGGTGTTCGCCGCATAGGTTCTTCGAGCCTTGGACACATCAGCGGCTGGAACGCCACTTTTTCAGTTTCCCATGGCCTGGAGCGATAGCTCCGCTGGCATTTCGGGCTGTTTCCGCCCCCCTCTCCCTCCCCCTCCACAGGAAGGCTGCTTTAGGGGCATTTCCCCCTTACTAGAGCGCATCTTCGCGCTTTTTGGCCTGTTTGTCAGGAGGAGGGAGCTGCTGCTGCGGCAAGCGTTGCTCCGGCAGCTCGGCAGGGAGCGATCCGCGGACCTCCCCCCCACGAAAGGCTGCTTCGGCGCGGAGCTCGACAGGGGATAGCACGGCCGTGGTGCCGCCTGTTTGGCGCCAACTTCGGCTCTGCTGCGCGGCTGCCTCGAGTGGGCCTTGGTCTACCGGCGAGCGGCGCACGGCACCTTGGCCCAAGGAATGGATCTCAGTGGGGGTCACTACCAATTTCACCTTCCTGGAGCTGTTTCCCATAGTGTTGGCTGTCCACTTATGGGCCACTGAGTTTGAGAATTCCACGATCCCTTTTTGGTGCGAAAACCTGGCCATAGTTTCAGTCGTTAACAAATTGTCATCAAAATCCACCAGGGTGATGGGACTTGTACGCCCGCTTGTACTGCAATGTCTGCGACTTAATTCACTTTTTATCGCAAGGCATGTGCCTGGATTGGAAAACTGCATTCCAGATGCTTTGTCCCGTTTTCAGATGGAGAGTTTCCGGAAGCTGGCACCGTCTGCCCGCCGGGAGCCGGACCCAATGCCGCGGTGGTTGTGGAACCTTGGCGCAACAGGGCCCTTGCAGTGATTATGGATTTTTAGCCCCAAGTACCCGGCAAGGGTACCTACGTAAGGTGAAGGTATTCACTCTATTTCGGCAATCGGCTGGGCTGCAAGTAACGTGATCCATCCCACTGGAGGACATCATGCACTTTATCTTATATCTGAAGGACTCTGGTAGGGCAGCCTGCTCCTTCCCCAGGTTCCTGTCGGCATTGGCATTCATAACCAAGGCTGTTGGGCTGCCAGATTATACGCAGGACTTTCGGATCCGGCAGATGTTGGAGGGCTTTGTGAGGCGAGCCCCAGCGGTGCCTGACCATAGGCGTCCGATCACCCCGGAGATCTTAGAGAGGGTCACATCGGCATTCCAAGGGCTCTGTAGTTCCCCATTTGGGAGTGCCCTATTTCGGGCTGCCCTGTTTGTAGCTTTTTTCAGCGCCTTCCGGCCCAGCGAGTACTTGGCCAAGGGGAAGGAGGACGTCTCTGAGTGGGCGCACCAGCGGGCAGACGTAACCCTAGGACGAGAAGGGGTCGCGTTACGTCTGTGGGTATCCAAGATGGACCAACGGGCCTTGGGGCAGCGGGTAGACTTAAGGAGGGTGCCGGGTCTTGCCATTTGCCCGGTGCTGGCTCTAGAGCAATATATGGGGCTGTCTCCCGCCACAAACGGTGCGCTGTTTCAGCAACAGGATGGTCATCCGCTGATGCAGTTTCAGTTTCGGAACCTTTTTGCCAGGGCACTCGAAGCCCTGGGTCTTGAGCCCAAGGACTATGGCCTGCATTCGTTGCGCATTGGGGCAGCAACCGCCGCTGCATCACTGGGGCTAACCGGACAAGTCATTCAGCGGATTGGTCAGTGGCAGTCGACCGCCTACAAAAGATACATCCGAAAGTGAGATGGCCTGCATGGAGGTGTGGGTCGGCGTGGTATCCGGAAGTGATGGGCGATGTGTTCTATGCCCCCCCTACAGAAAGAGGGCATCCTGTGCTAACACCGGCTGCCCGGACTTCAATGTTTGTGGTGCATGTTTGTGTATTGCTGCGCTCCTTCTGTCTTATCCCCCTTCTTGTTTTCACTCTGTCCATTCCCATTTCAGTACATCTACATGGTACATCTGGGAGAAAACTATATGCCCGCCACAACAGGCCTAGCTCTCCGAAGGAGGATGTGCGAAGATCTTGAGATTCTCCGGCAACGAATCCTCGGTGTGGTATTGATTTAGTCCGAGCTCCTACAGCGTAGGGTTTGGAGGGGGGCACGGAGTATTCCCGGGGTCGAGAAGGCCCGCAGACAGGTTAACAATACTGTGGGTCACTACATTCGCCAGGACCGGGGGCCTGGTGATCCGTCATTCATTCTGCTGTTTCCCTTTTTAGAGGGGATGGGGTGCATCTCTCCGAGATAGGCAACGACACCTTTCTGAGAGACCTTTCTGGGTTGCAGGAGTGAACCCGAGGGCAGCAAGGTCAAGGGATGCACCCCCCACCATTCATCTCCCAGTTGCCCTCCGGCACGGGGACAGGTGGGGGGGCCCTTGGCTGGGATCACGTGAGCTTCCCTAGGGCTCGCCGGCTCAGGGCGGTGCCGCGGTTCCTGCTGTCCTGGCCCACTAGGGGACGGCGTGGATGATTCGGCTTCCTCAGGCGAGGGGCGACCACTCGGAGTATGGGTTGTAACTCCGCCTGGGCAGTCCTTAGGATGCCTCGTGTCAGTGCTTCTCACATAAGCGTGTTATAGTGACCCTTTATATCCATATCAGGTCTCGTGTCTTTAATGAGGCGTACCCGGGTAATAAAGTATACAGTATACACAGTATACAGTATATAAAACAGTATATACAGTATATATATTATACAGTATAAGGAACTGTTACTATCATTTTCTCTTACTACTCTCCATCCATTCAAGATGAAATTAAATCAATAGGCAAATGAAGAAGGCACAAGACCAAAGTATAATTTTGCTCAGTTCGATTCAGGATCTGGAAGTTGAAGGCTTTCTATCCAACAATGACTGGCTGAATTGGATATTCTGGAGTTCCCATATATTTCTAGATATCTAGATATATCCAGAGTTCCTTATTTTGAACAGGCAGAAGGTTGAGGCTATATTACTTGTGTGGCGGTTAGGGATCGACAAGTGCCAAAAAGTGGAGATCAATAACGATCTCAATAAAGATCAATAATGATCAATAATGGTCTCTACTGTCCCATTTCATTCTTGCTTTCTGGTTGTCTTTGCTGTTCATTTACACCTTCTTAGTTGATTGACATAAGTAAGGCGGCAATCCTATGCATACATACCTAGGAGTAAGCCCCACAGAGGCGTAGCTAAGGTGGGGCAGGGGGGTCCGGTTTCAGTTTCCAACTAATCAGTTCCATTGGCTGTCCCCTGATTCTAGGGTTGTGAGAATGGGAGAAGAACCTCTCTCCACTTGCTCCAGATAGAGTGATGCATTATTTCACAAGCCCCACTTGCTTTCGTCGGCCGGAATGGCTCCAAAGGCGAGGGGGCGGGGCCGCTTTCTCCTGTCGTGTAACGGAGGGTCAGAGCCCGACAGAACTTGGAGCTCCGCCCCCCCTGCAGTGACACTGCAGATGTCCTGTCACCAAGGAGTTCACCATCTCAAAATAAACATTGCAACAAATGTTTCAGAGAAGAAAAGGGGGAAATTCTGAACACAAAAACTGGCAGCGACATTTCAGTGTAATGCAAAGACTGATTTAATTCTGGATTTGAAGTGCATAGAGCAGCTTCCAAGTTGCTGGAGCCACATGGTTGGGATCTGGGACGACGACACCATCCCTTCCCACCACCAGTATCATTATTATTATCATCAGTATTTATATACCACTTTTCAACAAAACAATGTATCCTGGCCAGTATTGCATAAGTGGGAATCAAAGTGGTCCTACCACAGAATTTCCTTTTTGTGGGTGTCTTCTGATCAGTGTGGAACTGGAGTATGGGAAGTTTGCTCCAAACAGTTGCAATTATGTTTTTACTGAGCTTTCAATGCAGAGGCTGTTGGGTCCCTCTGTGTCAAGTCTCTTGAGTTCTTATTAACCTGAAAAGATATCTGAAGGATCAGACCCAAGATTCATCTGTTTCTCATAGTGACCAACCAATGACTTGGGCAAGTCCATAAGCACAAGATGAAAGCCACACTCGTCTCCTGCCATTTCTCCCCTGCAATGAGAGACGCCGCTTATGATCCGGGTCATTGTGCATGGCCATCGTGAGTGGTAGCTGTTGCTAGTCCCAATTGTGCTCCATAGATTTGCATAATCTCCTTTTAACGTCATCCCAGCTAGTATCCTTTACTGCTTCTCATGGAAGCAAGCTCCATAGATTAATGGAGCTTCAGTGTGTGAAGACGTTCTTCCTCTTGTCCGGTTTCAGTTCCCCACTAATCAGTTCCATTGGCTGTCCCCTCATTCTAGTGTTGTGAGAACGGGAGAAGAACCTCTCTCCACTTGCTCCAGATACAGTGATGCATTATTTCACAAGCCCCATCTGAAGCTGCTTCTCTCACAAGATCTATACAGATAGTATAATCCAAATCAAGGATTCACAAACGGGTGCGGTTTTCTCCTTTCGCTGCCGTAAACATGGTCATCGCCAGGGACATTGGGATCAAGTACCAAGCTCAGGCCTCAGCGCACACGAATGTGGCTGCAATCCTATATACACTTACCTGGGAGTAAGTCCCCTTAATCTCAGTGGGACCTGCTTATGAGTAGACATACAGAAGATTGACTGTGAGTTTGGACAACACAAAGATTTGTCACAACTTAGATTAACCAGCTAACATCAGCATAAGCTTTATCTTGGGTTACAGTGTGTAGAGGAGAATTTGCAACCAAGGAAATGGAGTCTGGCAAGAAATGTAAGTCTGACAAGACAGGGAGCTAAACATGGTGAGCCCTGATGATGGACTCAAGGACACCCATCAAGCAGCTCATTTTTCTCAGTAAATAAATGAAGCTTCAGGAATACTTGGTTACATATTGCAAAAGGTTTTTGCCCCAACTGTTGACCCTCATATTAATTTATTCTTTCTTTCTACCAGAACTAAACAACCTCACTTATTAGCCCCTAAATGAGGTCAACCTGAAGTGGTTTCTGAAGCAACATGTGTTGGTAGCAAGGTAGCCACGATGTTTAAGGTGGACAACCCCCCCTCCGGAATTGTGGTGTGTGGCCTGCACACACTACGCCCCCAGAGTGGTTTAATCAGGGCTGGCCCATCCATGAGGCCAACTGAGACAGTTGCCTCAGGCATAGGATTGGTTGGGGGGGGCACTCCTCTTTGCCTACTTGCCTCCACTGCCCCTGCTTCTCCTTCCACACTCTGAACTGGAAAAGGAAGAAGGGGACAAAGGAAGATTAAATGTGGAGAGGAAGAGAGTGCTAAGAGAGTGCTACATTGGAGAGAGGGAGGAGCTGAGGCTGGCACAACATTCTGTAAGGGGGGGCAGCATTCCTCAGGCGTCAGAAGGTCTTGGGCTGGCCCTGGGTTTGTTGCTCCTTTCTCAGCGTGCTTGGGGCACTGACAGAGAAGTAATCCAATACTACCCCCATTCTACATCGTGCCCATCCCTCCATTCATAAGCCATTGGTGTGTTAGCCAAGTCTTGTTGCCACTGATTTGCTGTCCTGCTCCAAGGATTCCCATGGGTTTTTCCTATGTCATCCTTCCTGGAATATTATAGGACTTTCTGAATACAATTAAGGTGTTCTGTCGCTGAATGATGGCACCGTTTGATTGCGTCAGTATCACCTGCTGTCTGCAGTGTGACATCCCAGATTCAGGTTGACCAACCCCATAAGAATGAGTTGAAGCTATCTCATTCAAGCTGCTGATGTAGCCACACAACCTCAGCCCATAAAAGGGGAAGCGTCGCTAGGCGTGTAGCCGGTCACTGTTGAATATGGAGTTCTAGGATCCATCTCCTTTGGATATCATTGAAGGAGACCCTCCTTATGTCCTCTCGTCATGTTACCCCCGGGGATGAACCCCTGCCCCATCTGCATGGTCCTCAGAGAGTAATTCCATCTCGGATGGAGAACAGCGATAGAAAATGACATAAGAAGAAACGAGGGTTTCAATGCAGTAGAGATTTTATTTGGAAGGAGAAGTGAATGAGGTGTACAATTCCACCATAGACGTTTGCTAGAGCATGGAGGTTCCCAGGACACATAGCTGCCAATTATGCAGACACAGAAATATTAAGAGATGGTAGGATGGCAACAAGCAGACCAGCTCCCTCTACGGGAGGAGTCCGGAACAAGGGATCTAAACTGTGAATGGAAATAGCAGACAATAGCGGTTGAACCATGTTGGAGAATCTTGCAGTCCCCCAGAAATTCAATCTGTCTTCGATCTTGACTTTGGATACCTGGCTCTTCTTCATATTCATGGTTTCTGCGCTTAGAATTTCTTGCAGGGGTAGCAACCTGGCTTCTGTGGTGGGGGATAAAAGCCGGAAGAGGGAGGAGGAAAAAAGCCGGAACTGGGAGGGAGTGGTCTGTATCCGCCACGGTAGGGAATTTCACAAGGGTTGTATTGCTCAATGCCGAAGGGCTGGTCGGGACAGATGAGGGATGGTCCCGGGATGGACAAGACGAAAGGGGGTGGATGAATGGTCACGGTGCTGAGGGGGCAGCTGGCTTCGC
Source organism: Plestiodon gilberti rubricaudatus (assembly GCA_026170595.1). Lineage (NCBI taxonomy): Eukaryota > Metazoa > Chordata > Lepidosauria > Squamata > Scincidae > Plestiodon > Plestiodon gilberti. The sequence continues at coordinate 27,912,722 of JANXHW010000009.1, read as the reverse complement.
AAGGGTTCCACCGGGAGGCCATCTTTGATGATAGAATGCGACTCTAAAGAGGTGGAAATAGACACAGTGCACAACGGTCCGTCAAATATACTTCCCAATGCATGATTCTCATTTCCAACACCTATTTAGAAACCAACAGCCGTCCAAACCAGCACGGAAAACCCATTACTGTGCATTTGGGACTTGAATGTACAGCACGTCGCACCTTGGAGGCATAGCATTATATACTATACACTGGGGCAGGAGAAAATGGTGATCACAAAATCAAAACACATGCCATCATCTTTGTGCTAAAAAAAAAAAATTCAGCGAAAAAATAAATAAAATGAAGCCATGCCATTTTTGCATCATTCTTCATCTGCTGACACTGCACAGCCCACTTTTTATGTGGTTACAATTGATAATAATTGGAAAAAATGGAATAAAAACACTTAACATCACTTTTTGCACTTTCATTTTGGTTAAACATTGAATTCTGCGAAAAAGGAAAACCATCTTCTTCCACCTCTCACTATACAACAGCTCTTTCCTCCTCATATAATGTGTTGCATGCACAAATCCCTTTTCTCTGGAGTCCGGACTTATTGCACAGTTGTCTATTTAATGGACATGTTCCACCAAGGTTCTGTTGCAGGGAAAATGCATTCCCTGTAAGCTATCTGAAACCCAGTTTCTTCCATCTCTTCCTTCCTTCCTTCCTCTCAACAGTAGCCAGTGTCTGATTGGTCTTTCCATAGAGGTAGAAAACAATTTAGCCTCAGTCAAACTTACGGTGTCCTCAAACGAGAAGAACTCAACTGGATGGCCTCAGTGGTGAAAGAAGCTGATAGCACCTCTCTGCTTTGCCTGGGTTTATATACCATTTCTTGAGTGGGCTGAGACTTGAGTGATGAACTTAATATTCATCATGTTCTTACAAATACATTTCCCTTGTGTAACCTGCAACTTGGGAGGAGTGATTTAGGTGTTAGTAACTCTCCTCCTTTACCGGTACATGTTTAGCTCTGTAGGTGGAGTCCTTCCTTACGGTCAGTGGTTCCAAATGTGATGGGTGTGTGTTTGTCTGCTTTTAGAGTAGTAACCTGAAACCCAAGCGAAGAGATATTTTCATAGGTTCCTGTGCCTTCTTCTCAGACTTAAAACCATTTCAGAGGAACCAGAACAGCCTGAAAATTATTTTATTACAGTACAGCGAGTCCTCATGTAAAGTTGTTTCGTTTAAAGTTGTTTCCTTTTAAAGTTGATGGAAAAATGCCATAGGAACGTTAACGTTTAACAAGTAATCCCATGGTTCCCAAACAGGAGCCGCGGTAACTAGCCCGGGGTGCCGCGGAGTGCCACGGAATCCTCAACGTAATGAAATGGGGAGCTGCAGCCAGTGTTCGCCAATGGTCAAGGGAGCCGCTGGTCAAAAATGTTTGGGATACACTGAGTAGCCTATGGTAAAATTAGTTTCATTATAAGTCGTTTCGCTTAAATTCACAGTTGCCAAAAAGAACCTATTGACAACTTTAAGTGAGGACTTGTTGCTGTATTTCTTCACATTTTTAACACCGCTGTGATCTTTCCGTCACCTAGAACCCACCACCAGAAATCAGATCGCAACCCACCAAGTGGGTCCTGATCCACAGTTTGAGAAACACTGTTCTATACAAAAAGATGGGCTCATTGAGCTTTATTATGTGATGCCCTATGGGATACCCTCCCCTATGGGAGACAGTGAAGTAGCTCAATATTGCCTCTAAGTGATTGGCAATAGCTCTCCAGGGCTTCGGTCAAGGGTCTATAACTGTACTATGGTCAAGGACTCTTCTGTATTCAAAAATATATATACTCAACAAAATGTTCGCAAAGTGGTTTACAGAGAAAATTAAAGAACTTTAATGGCTTTCTGTCCTGAAAGGACAATATCCAATAGACATTTGTGCCATGGGAGCTTACAACAGCATCCCATTGGGGCAGGTCCATGATATTTGCCACATGCAATGCTTTAAAACAAACACTCGGTACAGAAAATTACAGCCATGATTGCTAATCACAGACTGCAACGAGTCATAAATAGTTACATTCTCTGCCATGGTATAGTGTCCTGGCTTCAGATCTTGGCCAACATCTCTAGGGTACGTTGGAATTTATTCTTGAGTCAAAACTGGTAATTGCACTCTTGCCTGGATTGGTCACATCTTGGACAATCATCTTCGAAGGCGTGGAACCTGTCAATTAATGGGAGACTTCTTTGCCATGAGACTTCTTTGCCACTCCCTTTAATTGGAATTGGAAAGACGGCTTACAAGAAAAAAAAATCTGGGTAAGGATGTGTTTTAGAAGATCCAGGCAAGATTGGAAGAGCAGGGGAAGTTCCTGGAAATGGTTTTCAACAGGGAAGAGACGAGAACTACATCATAGTCAATAAGGAAATATCAGAGGGATGAAAAGGTTTATGCTGATGATGATTAATAAGGAAGGTGCCTGGAGACATTCCTTTTTTAATAGGCTATTTAAAGACAAACAATATCATGATGAGGGGACATGTTGAAAGGTAGGCCAAGTGGATGTGTGCTGTTTTTGTAAACCCTTCTGAAAGCTGCAAAAAGCACACACTTCCCCATACGCACACTTTTCGAGAGTGTTTGTGGACAGTGCTCTTTCAGAGGGATGGTACACATGTTTCCTCAATCCCTCTGAGAGTGCAATCCGACTTAACTTTTGTGCCGGTTTAACCAGCGGCGCAGCAAGAATGGGAGGCCCCAGAATGGGAAAGGGATTCAAATCCCCTTTGAATTCCTCTTTTGGATGGGATTTGAATCCCTTTTCCATTCTGGGGTCTCCCGTTTTTGCTGCTCCGCTGGTTACACCGGCACAAAAGTTGATTGCGTTGTGAATTGCAACGCTGTAAATGTGATGTTGCCATACTGGATTGGCTGGGTGGCCCTGTGATGTCATCAAACTCACTAAGCAGTCCCACATGTATTGTGATCATTTTTTCGGAGAGGAAATGTAGCCCTTACATGAGAAGGGTAATATGGGTGAAGAAGCCATGTCAGGAAAGGTAGCCTGGAAAAAAATAATATCCTACGCCGAACGCGAGTCTCCAAAGAACAGCTGGCAGTCGCGATCGGGATGATAAAATTAAAATCCAAGGTGTATTGCTATCACTCCAACGTTTCGTTTCGAAACTCGGAACTTCTTCAAAGGAAATCCCCAAAGCTATTAAAGTGTTCATATTACACCTTTAATCCTTTTTGGGATTTTAATTTTATCATCCCGATCGCGACTGCCAGCTGTTCTTTGGAGACTCGTGTTCGGCGTAGGATATTATTTTTTCCAGGCATCCTTTCCTGACATGGCTTTTTCACCCGTATTACCCTTCTCATGTAAGATAACTGTGGGCCATGAAAGCTTCTATTCCTACTTATGTAGCCCTGATAGGCAAAGAGAAAACCAACAATAGCATGGCACCTGAAACACGTGACGATGGGATAGCTAACAGGCAAGGATTGGGTGGTGAACAAGGTATTTGTAGAGAGATATTTCGGCTGTCACCCCTGAAGTCAGGCTAACATGCACTATAGCCCTGAACCATATGCAACATGTTCTACAGACTCATGGCTCAGTGGAAGAATATGTGGTTTTCTCAATATGTCAAGGTAATATTGTGTTATTTGCGAATGTTATCATTTTATGCATTTTATGGTTTATATATGTATTGCAATGTGTTGAGAGCCGCCTTGGGTTTTTCTGTGCCTTTTCAAACTTATGTTCTTATCGTGTGAAGAAAAAAAAGGCCAATATCCCCCCCCCCCAATTTTGCTTGTTACGTTTCCCATTTTCTCCTATCCCAAGTTTCATCTTTCCCAATTTCCTATGGAAGAATGATGAAGATAATCAGGAGGAAAGAGCCATTCTTGTACGTCTTGCTCAATTCGTCCCCAAACAGTGTTGTCTAGAACAGGGGTTTTCTCATCCCCTTCCCGTATGAGTACCACCTCCGGCGCCACTCTCCTGCTGCGTACCACAGGATGTGCCTGGCAATGACATTATTGCCTGTTACGGCCAGGTTTTCAGAGGCCAGAAATGCAGGTAGGAGGCTCTGGGCAGGTGGGAGGGCCCTTCTCAGCATCCTGGAGAGGCTCGGCCAAAGGCAGAAACCTCTTGAGTGAGAAAACTTGCAACCAAAAGCACCACGGCAGAGCGGGGTTCTGGCAGTCCGAGTACCACCAGAAGCTGGCTGAAGTACCAATGGTTGAGAACCCCTGGTCTAGATCTCCAGATTTAAGAGTTCAAGATTTTCTTTTGAGTTGTTTTTTTCAGGTGGATACTCTGGGCCTCTCAGTGCATGATGGGCAGAAATCAAAAGGTTTAACACAGCAGGTTTAGGAACGAAGGGGCTTTATGGGCTATCTTCTTTCATTGTTGGCTCCATGAATCCCCAAATCAAGAGATGAGCTCACAGTTTTGGGTGGACCACAGGCCACAGTTTATATGTTCACATTGGATGGGAGAGATCACTGCTCAGAGCTAGCCCTCCTCCTTTCCATAAAGGGGGTCTGAGATTAAGGGCTCAGTCCAGCCCAACTCAGGCACAGTTGAGGCCCAATTGTGGCCCAATTGGGGCCCAGTTGTGGCCCAAAATAGGACCGAGTTAGGCTGCAACTGTGCCTGAGTTAGGCAGGAGGCAAGAGCAGTGGGCCAGGATCGAGGCAAAACTTACCACAGAGGCAGGCAGGCACCTGTGGGGAGCTGTCAGTCTTGTGGAAGCGAAGAGCCCCCTCCTCAGCTTGTCTGTGTGCACCTACCACAGCTGCTGCAGCGGTCGCAGCAGATGGGCAGCCACAGGTGGGCCTGCAGGCACTAGGCGTGCGGCAGTCAGCTGAAGGGCAGAGGTTGTGCCAGTGCCAGCTGCCCCAGGGCACCCTGTGCATTAGCCACCTGCCGCAGGGGGGAGTGCCACTGCCCTCCGACCCACAACAGGTGTTGCCACCCCCATGCCACGTTGAGGCTGCACATGGGATTCATGGGGGGGAGCGGGGGAGGGGAGGGAGGGAGGGTGGGGGGAGGGAAAGACACACACACAAGGGGGGGGACTCACCGTTTCCGCTTGGAGGTGGCCGTGCCGCCCTGAGGAGCTGCTCCAGTGCGTTGTGCCCTCGCGGAGCTGCGCCCCCGGCTGGCAGCTGGGCCTGCGGGTGCTGGCCCAGCCGGTTCCGCAGCAGGGGCATCATGTGCAGCCATGGCAGCACGGACCGGGGATCTGCGGGCCTGCTCAGCAGCATGCCGCTCCCGGTCAAAGGCGAGGCGGTCCCGTTGGACAGCGACCACCTTCCTCACCACACCGGTGAGGGCCCGGATCTCTGCCGTCTGTGCCGCCTGCCCCGCCACCAGGCCCTCCAGCTGTCCGGAGACATGCTGGAGCCCTGCCATCAGCTCCCGGTGATCGTCCCGGCGATCGTCCCGCTGCTCAGCAAGGGCATCGAGAAGCTGGGCGCGCCCCACGTCGCCAGCTTCCATGCATGCCTGCCACATCTGGCCTGCCTCGAGCTGCTCCCGCTCCATGGCCTGGTGCAAATCAGCCACGGTCCGGGGCAGCTGACGAGCGGGGCGTGGCCCACGGGCACGGGGCAGTATGTTGGGGCCCCCCAGCGCCGCATCTGCCGCTGCATCCCCTGGCAATGCAGCGGCTGCTGGGAGGGCCGGCCCCTGATGTGGCGGGGAGGCCTCCGCGGGCCCCCCCTCGCTGGCAGACCCCTCCCCCGGCGGGGACTCTGCGCGGGGTGCCTCCTCAGCCGAGTCACCGGCCCCTTGGAGGACGTCTTCCTCCTCGTCAGCTGATGACGGAGGGAGGCTCCCCTCCGGCTCCACCTCAGCAGTCTCGAGGCTGTCCCCCGCGGCCCCCGTTGGAGAAGGGAGAGAAGCTGTGCTGGGGTGGGTGGGCTCCGTGTCGCCACACACGGAGCCCCGCCGGGGGCTTGACTCGTCGGAGGTGCTGGCATCGTCTGGACGGGCTGTGGGTGGGAAAGGCCCCAACCCAGGGTGGGTGGATACATACCGGCAGGCTGGCAGCCTGCGGCCTCTCCGCTGGGCCCCGGCTGGGGCGACTAGGCCCGTCCAGCGGCGGCACGGGTGCCTGGAGGGAGAAGAAGCACAGGTGAGGCCGGGCATGGGCTGCAGTGACGTCCAGCAGTGGGCCCCTCCCCACAGCACTCACCCCTGAAGACCTCCACGCCAACACCACCGACGACCTCCTCGCGGACTAGCGGCCCTAGAATGGCGGTGGTGCTGCCCTGTGTAGCATGGCCAATGGCGGCATCCACGGTCATGGAGCGAGTGCGCACCAAGGCCCTGACCCGATGGTTCAGGGCCCAGTACGACCTCCTGAACCGCTTCATGCAAGACATGCCCGTGCGCTCCCGGAAGCCTTGGGCACGGAGGGAGCTGGCTATGCCCGCAAAGAAGGCCTTTCGGCGTGCACTCTGCTCTGTGGCCCTGCCTTCTCCAAGAGCCACCTCGGCACTGGCTACTGAGAGGGTGAAGAGAACACGCATCTCATCATCCCCCCAGTTGGGCCCACGAGGAGCTGCCCTGGGGCGTGCTCGTCGGGGGGGGGCGGCCCCTGCGGCCACCATCCATCACCAGGGAGTGCACAGGGAGACAGACAGGCAGGGAGGCAGACAGGGAGGGAGGCAGGGAGGCAGTGGGTGCTGGGGAGGGGCTTGGGAGGGGCACGACTGGAGAGACAAACGACAAGGAAGCGGGTGCCAGATACAGAAGAGGGGTCTGCAGAGAGGACAAGGCACATGGGGGGAGCTCCGCAGATGGCGACAGTGCACAAACGTGCGCCACGTATGCAGACGGACCGGACGGGCGTCACCGACGGGCGGACCGGACGGGCGTCCTCGACGGGCGCTGCCGACGGGCGGACGTGGCGGGCGCGGCGTCGGACGGGGCGGAGTCGAAGGGCGGAAGCGGCATCGGCCAGTGCCCTGCCGACTCCGGACGCCACGCTTGGGCGGAGCGATCGGGCGGAGGGGACGGGCTGCCTGCCTGCCAGGGCTCTGGCTGGAGGGGGCGGGGGTGGTGGCAGACACCACTGCGGGCAGACGCTCAGGGACGGCGTGGAAGGAGGTGGGCAGCAGGTGGCTGTGCAGCGAGGAGCAGAGCAGAGGGAGGCACCAGCAGTGCACGGGAGCTGCTGTTCAACCTTGCCATCGCCTGACCAACATGGAGCAGGGCCAGCCGCAGCCTCGGGCACAGAGGCGGCAACTGCCGTGGCCGCGAGTGCCATGGCTCCAGCAGTGGCAGCAGGAGCGCCTGCGGCAGTGGCGCATTCGGAGGGAGCGGGCGAGGGAGAGAGAGAGGGCCCGGGCCCGGGAGCAGCCGGCGCTGCACGCACAGGAGCAACAGCGTCGGCGGCAGGAGAGGCAGCTCCGCATGCAGCGCTGGGACCAGCAACGCGCAGAGTGCCGACAGCGGCGCGAGCAGTGGATGCAGGTGCAGCAGCAGCCACGCCACCGGGGGCAGGCGCTGCAGCTGCCGCCCCTGCCCCAGCTGCTTGGAGCCGAGGGCCAGGGTGAGTGTGCTTGGACACGGGAGGCCCTGGGTGGGAGGTGTTGGGGAGGGTGACTCCATCGACCCTCTGGAGGGGGGCTCGGACCCAGCCACCCTGGCGCCCTGGCACATCCAGCAGCTGCTTCCCTGCGGGGGGGCAGGCATGCCCAGCCAGCCGCCAGGCCCAGCTCGAGGGAGCTGGCCGCCCTGGCCAGGGGGCCCGCCCACAGGTGGTGACCGTGGCCACTGGCCCAGCTTGCACCGGCTGGGCTGTAACCTCTCCGCATCCTGTCCACAAGACCCCAGGAGCTCCGACGGCCCAGAGGAGCCATCCTGCCCTGGACCGCGTTCCCACCATGCCTTGTGAACCACTACGCCAATCTGCCTCTGATGGTGGCATATGTGTTAGCCCAGCGCCGGAGACGGGTCCAGAGACGGCGGTCGGTGGTGAAGGAGCGTCTGCGCCGGCTGCCGGGCCCCGACATCGATTGCATCCAGGCCTTTCGCCTGGACAGGGGCGCCGTGGCGGAGCTCTGCCACCTCCTGGGCCCGGGTCTCGAGGCCCGGATCCGCTCCCGCCATGCCATACCTGTCCTGCAACGGGTCCTCATCGCCCTGCAGTACCTGGCGACAGGGAGCTTCCTGGGAGGCGTGGCGAGGCAGCTGGGTGTCTCCCGCTCCTCTGCCTGCCGGTGCCTGGATGCATTCGTGGATGCCATGGTCCCCCACGGGGCCGAGTTCATCGTGTTCCCAACCAGTGTGGCAGAGCTGCAGCGGGTCAGGGCCGAGTTTCATGCCATCGCGGGCTTCCTGAATGTGATCTCGGCTGTGGATGCCACGCACATCACCATCCAGGCCCCCCACCAGAATCCAGCCGTGTACCGCAACTGGCATCGCCAGTATTCCATCAATGTCCAGGCCACCTGCGATGCCAGGGTGTTGTTCACCAGCGTCACGGCGCTGTTTCCAGGGAGCGTCCATGATGCCGCCATCTTCGATGCCTCTGCCGTCCGACGACACCTGGCAGAGCTGCCCGAGGGAACCGGCTGGCTTCTAGGTGAGTCGGGGGGGCCTGGCAGGGGGGGAGGGGAGTCGGGGGGGCCTGGCAGGGGGGAGGGGAGGGGGGAACGAGGCCATGGCAGGGACTGATGCTGCCCCACCGCCCACAGGTGACCGTGGCTACCCCTTGCGCCCGTACCTGATGACACCCTACGCTGCGGACGTCCCAGGGCCCATTGCGCGGTACAATGTCGCTCACCGTGCCACACGCATTGTCGTGGAGAGAGCTTTCGGGATGCAGAAACTTCGATTCAGATGCCTGCACCTGACTGGGGGGCGCCTGATGCACACACCCAACAAGGCCGCTAAGCTGTTTGTCGTGTGTGCCATGCTGCACAACCTCTGTCTTCGGCGGAACACCCCACTCCTCGATGCCATGGAAGTCGAGCCTGCAGAGGCCGAGCCTGCCAGGGGGGCCGGCCAGGACCCGCGGGGCGTCGCATGCCGCCAGCAGGTCACAGCCGAGTACTTTGGCCCGTAACGTCCAGGTAAGGTTGCAGCCACCATGGGGCCCGTGCCAGCTGCTGACCTGCGCTGCTAGGAACCCCCCGTCACTGTGCACTAACCGCTTCGTCCCCAGGGACCTCCCACCTCGGCATCTGGACGGTCACGGGCCCCACCCACCACCCAGGCTGCCACCGACGCCACCAGCAGCAGTGCAGGCCCCCCACCCGATGCTCCGCACCCTGGCAAGCGCCCACGGAGGAAGACAGCAGAGACAGTGGTGAAAATATAAAAGCATGTTTACTCTTTGTTCCTTACTTGGTTAAAATTGCATTAAAATAAGTTAACAGTTAAAACAGTGTGGCCTCAACAGTCGGCCTGAACAGGCCCGGGCCCCAACAGGGGGCACAGGGCAACAACAAAGGGTAGGGTGGCAAGGGGGGGCGTGGCCAGCACGCAACATGGCACCCCTCATGGAGGGGGCCGGAGCGGCTCTATGCCCAGCCGGGCCAGAAGAGCGGTCAGCCCCGCCAGGATGGTGTCCTGCCTGGCCTCCACCTGGAGCAGGTGGTGCAGGACGGGGGGCACATGGCCAGCACCATCGCCATGGGCCAGGGCCGTCACATGGCGAATGGCCTGCTGCATTTGGCCATGGGCGGCCCATGCAGCGCCCTCCAGGTTGCGCAGCTGTTGGCGCACCGCTGCCTGTTGGCCCGCTGCCTCCTGCCTCCCACGGTCCACCCGGCGGCCGACGTCCCGGATGGTGGCCATGACCCTGGGTGCCAACGACGAGCCTGCGGAATGAAACAGATAGGGCGGGAATTAGGCCTGCGGCCTCGTGGTGCCCTCTTCGACGGCCACCCACCCGCACACCCCTGGCCCCCATGGCCTGTCATCTGCTGGAGGCGGACCCTGTCACAGGCAACATGGCAGGACAGGGCGCGGGCCCCAGTCTGGCCCTCTCCATGACTGCCCTGACCCCCATCCCATGGCCTGGCCTGGGTCCCTGCACATCCCCCCTGGTCCCGCAACGCACCTGCCCAACCGGTCACCACTGTGTGTCTGGCCACAGGGACATGGCTGCTGACCCGGCCCAGGTGCACTATCAAGGCCACGGCGCACAGGGCCCCGGGGGGCACCCCCAGCCATCAACCGGCTGGCCGTCAGCCACCGGGCACCCACCAACTGACAGGCAGGCAGTCCATGGGGCACTGGCCTCTGGTTGCAGCACACCATGCCATCCGAACCCATTGCACTACCAGGGGGTGGGAACACTCACAGTGGCACCGGGCCTGGTGCAGATGGGCCCCACGCCGCCTCGTCTGCGTGGCCTGGTCTTGCGTGGCTGGTGGGCCTGGTGGTGGTGGTCCTGCCGCTACTGCCAACAACGCCTCCTGCGCAGCTGCTGAGGTGGATGGCCTGTCCTCCTCCTCCTCCTCCTCCACCAGCTGCACATCCTCCTCCTCAGGCAGGTCCTCCTCCTCTGCCTCCACAGCCTCCTCCACCACCACCACGTCACCCGCTGCAGGCAGGTCCTCCTCCTCCCCCACCTCCTCCTCCACTGCCACCCCTGCGGGGGCCTGTGGGACAGCAGGGGAGGGGGGCCCAGATGGTGGGGCCACCACACCTCCCTCTGCCTCTTCCCTGGAGGAGGCGGTCGAGGAGGAGGAGGACGCCGCCCACCGTGCATGGCGCCGTGGTGGCCGAGTGGCTGGCGCTGCTGCTGCTGTTGCTGCTGCTGCTGCTGCTGCTCGCCGCCCCTCCATCCGGCGTATGGCCACTGCAGAGGAGAACACACATAGGATCAGCGCCTCCTAGCTCAGCACGCACCAGTACCCCCCCCTCTGCCCCAGCCCGCCCCGTCACACCTCATCTACATCACCACCACCACCCTTCCCCACGGCTGGGCAGGCCCGTGTACATGTCCCGAGGCTGGGAATCACCCCCCTCAGTCCACCGACCACCCTTGGACCCCCAGGTGCCTGCGCCACAGCCTGCCATGCCCCCAGCGGCCAGCCACAAGGGGTCTCCGCAGCAGCAGCATCCCACTGCCCACCCAGCTGTCCGGTGCTGCAGGGGGGCCCGGACAGACCAGCTGGCTGCTAGAGATGCCACCGCGGCGTTCCAGCCAGCGCCGTGCCCTCATGGCTAGACCCAGACCCAGGCCTCCCACATGCAGCCGGAGCAGGCAGTGCAGTAGGCCTGGCATCTGGGCAGAGGGCTGCCTGCAGCATGGCACAGGCCTGCAGACCTCCCTGCCAGAGTTCATGTGAGCGGCAGGCTCCAGGGACAGGGCCTTATGGCGTGCCCACCACTGTGTGTGCTGGTGTCCCTCCCACCCTCCCAGTGTGAGGGGCGGGCCCATCTCCCAGCCTGGGCAACAGGGCTGTGAGGGGGGGCAGCTGACAGTCCTCCCTGCGCACACTGGCAGGAGCTCGGTAGCGTTTGGGCTGGAACCGTGAGGCTGCCCTGGGGGAGATCAGCAGGGTAGCTGGCATGGGCAGCTCTATGGAGAGAGTAGCCCCTGGGTATGGTGGGCAGGCATGGGCCTGGCTGGCCCATGGCCTGTGGGCTGCGACTGTCCAGGGAGCCGGATGGCTGCAGCTGGACCCATGGCTACTCCCCCCCCCCGGCCTGTGCCCAGTCCTGGAGGGCTCTGAACCATGCCAGGATCACCCTCCACAACAGGGTGACCGGCACCGCTGGAATCATGGACCCTGGCTGCAGAGGGCCCAGGTGTTCCTGGAGGGCACACCCTGGCATGCTGCCCCTGACGGGCCTGTCACCTTCCCCCCCCTGGGCTCCATGTGGTCTGTGCTGGGAGATCCCCCCCAGGGGTGCCCATGGTCCGCAGGTCCTCACAGGGCACCCTCCCTGCCATGAGCCCATCCCCAGTACACAGCCTTACCTGAATGATGGCGGCACCGGTAGCGAGGCCGCCCAGCACGCCGCCACAGCCGCAGCATGGTGTCATACAGCGGGGGGGGGGGGGTCCCTGCTGGGGCGGCCCTCGTGGCAGTCCCTGTACCCCAGCTCTGCGAAGAAGGCCACCTTGAGGGCCTTCCACCGTCCGCGGCACTGGCCCACGGACCTGTGGAAGCCCCGGCGAGCCAAGGCTGCCGTGACCTCCCCCCAGGCCTCCAGGTTGGGGGTGGTGCTGCTCGACATCAGGGTGGGCAGGTGGGGGCTGTGGGAGATGGCTGCCAGCATGGCTGCCCTCTCCTCTGCAGACCACCTTCTTCGAACGCCTGCTGCGGCAGCCATTTTGCGTCGGAATGATGACCGTTGGCCGCTCGTGACGTCACACGGCCTGCGCCTGTCCGGACCCGTACGGGCACCCGTCGCGGCGGGCGTTCTGCAGATGCCATTGGCGGGCGCGATGGCTTCCGTAGCGGTCGCCATGGCGCCCGTCAGTGTTTGCCTGCCTGAGAGTCACCCCAACTCCCCCCCTGCCCTCTGGGCCTGGAGGGTCCAGCGGCCCCCCTGCTGTGTTCTCCCAGGGAAGGCAGTGGCAGGCCCTGGCTGGGCGTCCTGCAGGGTCTTGTGTGCTGGGGCCTGCCTGTGGGGGGGGCAGTGCTTATGCAACATTGGGGACTTGTGTGGCCAGGGGCATCTTTATTGTTCTGGAACGGTGGCAGAGATGGCCGGGCGAGGCTGCCAGGGGTTGGCACAGCAGCCTCTCAGACCACAGCAGCAGCAGGCGTGGCCCATGGACCTGGAGATGCGGGCTCTTCCCCTGTGGAACCACGGCCTGCTCCATAGCAAGGGGAGGGACAGCAAGTAGGCAGCCAGGGAGGTGGAGCAGCAGCTGCGGAGGGTTGCAGGGCAGGCTCCCAGACCTCTGGAAGCATCAAAGCAGATGACCGTGGGGCAACCAGACTGCAGGCCCAGGGGTGCTCCCCAGACGGTCAGTGGTAGTGGGCATTCCTGGGGGGATGACCACCTTGGGGGGTGTTCCATGGCAGCTGGTGTGTGGTAGCACTCCCCATTGAAGGAATGCCAGTGTACCGGTTGCAAAGGCCTGCAGGGAGAGAAATCAAACACAGCTGAGTGGTGTGAGACACAGAGCCTGGTCTGCGCTCCTTCTCTGGGTGTAAGGTGAGCATGATCCTGTAAGGGAAAGGGGTCAAAGAGAGAGACAACAACACAACTTGGGGGTCACAACCATGGCAATCCTAGCAATACTGACCTGTCAGTAGACCCTGTGGAGAAAAGGGGGGGGGGAACAGCTGGTGTCTACATAAGGGTTACAGTTCAACACTCATGGCATTGTGTGCTCACATTAATACAGGCAGCTATGAGACAAGACATTGGTAAAGAGGCATATCATGGCAGGCTATGCAGGCAGACATGAGAGGGCACATTGGTAAAGAGGCATATCATGGCAGGCATTGCAGGCAGCTATGAGACAAGGCATTGGTAGAGAGGCATATCATGGCAGGCATTGCAGGCAGCTATGAGACAAGACATTGGTAAAGAGGCATGTATCCTACCTATATTTCTCTATGCAAAGAGGCAGAAGTCAGAACACATGTCAGCACAAACCCTGCTCTTACCTGCACTTACCTGCTGGTGTTGTTGCCTGTGGGGGGGGAGGGGCTGGGAGAAAGACATGGGTTAGCAAACACTTGCATGGAGACAGCTGCCCAGGCACAGGAGTAAACAGTTTGGCCACAGGCAGAACAGCCCTCTCTGCCCTAGAGGGGGGCAGAGAGGAGAAGAGAGGTGTTAGAAAAATTTGCAAAGTCCCACTTTGTGGCTGCTGGGGGACAGAACCCCACGCCACGTGCTCAGAGAGAGTGAGAGAGAGAGAGTGAGTGGAGGGCTGGGGCTGGGCTTTTGTGGGAAAGAGGCTGGGTGGGGCTGGGTGCTGATAGGGTAACTATTTGGGTCCATGTCCAGAGTTCGGCCACACCTGTTCGGTCCTAACTCAGTCCCAGCTCGGGCCCAGGGTGTTAGAACTTTTCAGGAGAGGGCTGGTGTGGGTAAGGTAAAATGGCTCCTATGGGTCTCCTCACATTTGGGTCCACCCTTTTTGCTGGTCCAAATTTTGGGCCTGAGTTGGGCTCGAGGGGGTGTGTCAGGGGGTCGCCAGTGTCTGGAACCGGACCAAATTTCGTTCCCGCCCCCGTGACGCCCACAGAACGCCCACTTTTAGTCCGCAGTTGTACCGCAACTGTACCGCGCCCGTCCTGCGCATGCGCACGGCGTCCGTCGTAGGTTCGTCCCAAGTTCGGCACAGTTGCAGTACAATTCGGGTACAATTCAGGCACAACTCGGGCCAAGAGCAGTTGCCTTAGGCAGGACCGGGCTGTTAATCTCTAATAGTACCTCCATGTAGGGCCAGTAAAGACCCCTGTATGAAATCCGGAGAGATGCAACCTTTCATTGTACATTACCTTGAGCCAGATGGGCCAAGGACCTGATTTAGGAGAAGGCAACTACTGTATAAATGCAATATGTGGGTACCAGCACTTGACATGAAGGGTGATGGAACCTGTATATTGTGGCCAACTGATATCCTTTGTTTTCATTTCCATGTCTTTCACTTAAGAAAGCCCGTTAGATCTGGCTTTAGTTGTACCGCTTCAGACAGCGGGGGAGGGGGTCACATCACAGAAATGTTAGTCTATGGAAAAAAAATAGTCTAAGACTAAATTTTAGTCAAACTATATTTAGTCTAGACGTTATCCTTTCGATGCTATTTCTATTTGGGTGGGGGAGAGGTATTGCGGTTGCCCCACAAAGCATGAGGAGGAACCAAAAAATCATAATGTAATTCTGCTTCTCTCGCAGGTTTGCGGAAACTACTCTAAGGTTAACAGCCCATTCCAACCCAACTCCTCTCCAAGTCAGGCATAAGTGTGGCCTAAGTGCAGCCTAAGTTAGGCAGAAGTTATGCCTGAGGTAGGTCAGAGTTATGCCTGAGTTAGGCAGGCTGCAGTTTCTGTGGCCCAGCACCACCCCAGGATCCAGGCAACACTTACCTCCCAGGCAGGCAGGCTCTTCTCCAGGCTCCGTGTCTGGCTCAGGCATGTGCAGGCCTCTGTCTGCATGTGTCAGCGTCCATCCATGGCAGCTGCCACAGGGTCTGTCGCAGCCTGGTTGCAAAGGGGCTGACCGCAGGCAGGGGGGTTGCGCCAGTCATGTGGTGGGCGCAGGGCAGGTGACAGGTGAGCGAGGTGCCTGAGCCCAGCCGCCACAGGGCACCCTGAGCATCAGCCACCTGCTGCAGGGGAGAGTGGCTGTCCCCTCCCTCCTGCAGAAGGCGATGCCACCCCCAAGCCATGTTGAGGCTGCACTGGGGGGTGAGCGGGGGAGGGAAGGGAAGGGAAGGGGAGGGGGGTGGGAACGTCACACAGAAGGGGGGTCTCATGAGGTCTGGAACTGCCTCTGACATGACTTGCCCGTGCGCTGCCTGAAGCCCTGGGCCTCCAAGGCCGTGGCTATGCCCACAAAGAAGGCATCCCGGCGTGCCTGCTGCTCTGTGCCCCGGCCAAGACCGAGAGATGCCTTGGGCTTGTCTGCTGCGAGAGTGAAGGGCTCACACAGCTCATCACACCCCCAGATGGGGCGACAACGGCGCCTCACGGCAGGCGCTCTAGCAGGGTGGGGGGTGGCCAGCAGCCATCATCAGGGAGTGGGAGGAGAGGCAGACACACAGGCAGGCAGACAGGGGGTGCTGGGGAGGGGCATGGGTGGGTCAGAGACAGACAGACAGACAACAAGGCCGGTGGGAGACAGATTCCGAGAGAGGGGTCTGCAGAGACCGATAGGGACACAGGGGGCGCTCCGCAGATGAAGGTGATGCATAAACAGGCGCCTCTTATGCAGACAGACTTTGGGCGGAAGTGGCTGCATTACAGGCGGACCTTCGACAGAGGTGCCTGCATTACGGGCGGACCTTCGACAGAAGCGCCTTCATTACGGGCAGACCTTCGACGGAGGCGCCTGCATTACGGGCGGACGCCCTGGCTGTTTGCATGCCTGAGAGGCCCCCCCAACTCCCCCCTCCCCTCTGTGCCATGGGGGTCAGGCAGCTCCCCTGCTCTGTTCTCCCAGGGAAGGCCGTGGCAGTCCCTGGATGGGACTCATGTAGGGGCTTCAGTGCTGGGGGCTGTCTGTGTGTGTGTGGGGCAATGCTTGTGTAAACACTGGGCACATATGTTTCACTGAGGCTCTGCCCGAGGGGCATCTTTATTGTTCTGGAACGTTAGGAGAGATGGCCAGGTGAGGCTGCCAGGGGTAGTCACAGCAGCCAATCTGAAAGCAGCAGCAGCACACCTGCCCCATGGACCTGGAGATGCAGGCTCTTCCCCTGTGGAACCACAGCCTGCTCCATAGAAAGGGGAGGGGCAGCAAGAATGACAGCCAGGGAGGTGGAGCAGCAGCAGCGCCAGCTTAGGAGGGTTGCAGGGCTGGCTCCCTGACCTCTGGCAGCATCGAGGCAGACGACAGTGGGGCAACCAGACTGCAGGCCCAGGGGTGCTCCCAGGAAGGTAGGTGATAGTGGACGTTCCTGGGGAGACAAAAAACAAGGGGGAGTTACATGTCAGCTGGTGTGTGGAAGCAGTCACCATTGACAACAAGCCAGTGTGTCGGTTGCAAAAGCCTGCAGGGAGAGAAATAAAACACAGCTGATAGGTGTGACACACATAGCATGGTCTGAGCTGCTTACCTGGGTGTAAGGAGAGCATGATCCTGTAAGGGGAAAGGGTCAAAGAGAGAGACAACAACACAACTTGGGGATCACAACCATGGCAAACCTAGCAATACTGCCCTGTCAGTAGACCCTGTGGAGAAAGGGGGGGGTACAGCTGGTGTCTACATAAGGCTAACAGTCCCACACTTGTGGCATTGTCTGCTCACATGACTACAGGCAGCAATCAGACACAACAGTGGTAAAGAGGCATGTATCCTATATATCATAGCAGGCAAAGCAGGCAGCTATGAGACAACACATTGGTAAAGAGGCATATCATAGCAGGCTATGCAGGCAGCTATGAGACAACACATTGGTAGAGAGGCATGTCATGGCAGGCTATGCAGGCAGCTATGAGACAACACATTGGTAGAGAGGCATATCATGGCAGGCTATGCAGGCAGCTATGAGACAACACATTGGTAGAGAGGCATATCATGGCAGGCTATGCAGACAGCTATGAGACAACACATTGGTAAAGAGGCATGTATCCTTCCTATATTTCTAAATGCAAAGAGGCAGCAGTGAGACCACATGTCAGCACAAACCCTGCTCTTACCTGCTCTTACCTGCTGGTGTTGTTGCCTGTGGGGGGGGGAAGAGGGGCTGGGAGAAAGACATGGGTTAGCAAACACTTGCATGGAGGCAGCTGCCCAGGCACAGCTGTAAACAGGTTGGCCACAGCCAGAACAGCCCTCTCTGCCCTAGAGGGAGGCAGAGAGGAGAAGAGAGAAGTGGGGTGTTTGTGAATTTTGCCCTCCACCGACAAAGTCCCACTTTGTGGCTGTGAGGGACAGAACCCCACACCACGTGCACAGAGAGAGAGAGAGAGTGACTGGAGGTCTGGGGCTGGGCTTTTGTGGGAAAGAGGCTGGGTGCTGATAGGCTCCCTATCTTAGGCATAACTCTGTCGGTTTCCAGACCTAGCAGGCCCAACTCCGTCCTAACTCTGACCTAACTCAGGAGTAGGGTGTTAGAAATTTTCAGAAGAGGGCTGGCTTAGGTAAGGTAAAATGGCTCCTATGGGTCTCCTCGAATTTGGGTCCACCTTTTTGGTCGACCTAAATTTTGTGTCAGCATTTGTGTTGGAGGGGGCGTGTCTGTGCTTGCCAGGGTCTGGAATCCAACGTTAATTGGTTGCCGCCCCCGTTACACCCACGGTCCGCCCATGTTCCGCCCACTTTTAGGTCAACTTTAGGTCTGACTTGTGCTGCTTAGCCCTTGGGTTGGAATGGGCTGTTCTTAGTCCGTTGGTCGTAACTTTGCCCTAACTTTGACCTAACTTCGCCCTAAATGGTTGCATTCCAGACCTAACCTCGACCTAAATGACTTAGGCTGACTTTAGGTCTGACTTGGGCTGCTTAGCACTTGGGTTGGAATGGGCTGTGAGTATCCCAAACCACATTTCATATACTTGATCCACACCGATTTCCAAAGAAAAATACTCCACCCATAGCGGGAAAAGTCAGCCAGTGAGGAAGAAGAGTTAAAAACGCTGAAATCACTTCTCGTAACAGGTTGCAGGTTACACAAGGGGAAGTGTGGTTAGCAGTTAGCATAATGAGAACATTATGAAAATTAAGTGTATCATGCTGTCTCAGGCTACTCACAAAATGGTATAAAAACCCAGACGAGGCATAGAGGACTCCATCAGCTTCTCTCCGACAGACAACTGAGTCCTTCACTTTTGAGAACTCGGTAAGTTTGGCTCAAGCGGGGAAATGTTCTAATATGTGTGATGCTTTTTATTTTTGGAAAGCTTGCTAATCGGTTTATTATAATTTAACAATCGGTGCCCATGGAGTTTTCTCCTCCCCAAAATCTTCCTCTCTTTGCTGGTTGTCAGAACTGGAGAATGGGAGTCTACTTGCGACAGGGGAAGACATCCACCATTTTTGTAATGTGTGTGCATGTCCTAGCAGGGTGAAAAGTATTTAATGTTTTGTATCCCCAATGTGGAGAAGATAGAAAATGCAGAGGTGTGCCAATGTTCAGACACAGAATGTTGACAAACACTGCAACTGCTGTGAGAGACAGGTGGTGCTGTGAGGCTCAAACCAAAAGGAGAAATTGTGTACGATTGAGTGGAAGGTGGAAGAGACAGAGGAGGACTGGGTTTCCGGTAACATAGAGGGCAGGGGCAATTAATTTTCAGTGGATCTGAACAGAACCTTGGTGGAACTTGCCCCGTTAATAGAGGACTGTGCAATAACGTTCCCTGCAGAGTCCTAACTCCAGGGAAAGGGGGTCTGTGCATACAACCCATTATATGAGGAGGAAGGAACTGTTGTATAGTATATAGTGTTATGCCACCAATGTGCGATGTGCTGTGCATTCCAGTCCCAAATGCACAGTAATGGGCTTTCTGTGCTGGTTTGGACGGCTGTTGGTTCTTAAATAGCTGTTGGAAATCAGAATCATGCATTGGGAAGTATATTTGACGGACCCTTGTGCACTGTGTCTATTTCCACCTCTTTAGAGTCGCATTCTATCATCAAAGATGGCCTCCCGGTGGGACCCTTGTGAAGCCAGCTGCCCCCCAGCACCGTGACCATTCATCCACCCCCTTTCGTCTTGTCCATCCCGGGACCATCCCTCATCTGTCCCGACCAGCCCTTCGGCATTGAGCAATACAACCCTTGTGAACGATTCCCCTACCATGGCGGATACAGACCACTCCCTCCCTCTTCTGGCTTTTATCCTCCTCCCACGTCCGGCTTTTGTCCTCCTCCCAGATCCGGCTTTCTTCCTCCTCCCTCTTCCGGCTTATGTCCTCCACCACAGAAGCCAGGTTCCTACCCCTGCAAGAAGCTCTAAGCCCAGAAACCATGAATATGAAGAAGATCCGGGTATCCGAAGTCAAGATCGAAGATGGGTTGAATTTCTGGGGGACTGCAAGCTTCTCCAGAACATGGTTCAGCAGCTGTTGTCTGCTATTTCCATTCACAGTTTAGATCCCTTGTTCCGGACTCCTCCCGTAGAGGGAGCTGGTCTGCCTGTTGCCGTCCTACCATCTCTTACTATTTCTGTCCCTGCATAATTGGCAGCTATGTATTCTGGGAACCTCCATGCTCCAGCGAACCTCTATGGTGGAATTGTACACCTCATTCACTTCTCCTTCCAAATAAAATATCTACTGCATTGAAACCCTCGTTTCTTTCTTATGTCATTTTCAATTGCTGTTCTCCATCTGAGATGCAATTCCTCTCTGAGGACTGGGCAGATGGGGCAAGGGTTCATCCCTGGGGGGGGGATAACATGTTGGGAAAACTTAAGGAGGGTCTTCTTCAATGAGATCCAAAGGAGATGGTGTATACACCACATAAACAAAAAGGGGATTTTGTTTTAGATATTTGATAGATTTGCTGGCAAACTATTCTTATAGCAGTTTTTGCTTGTTGGGTGATTGGAATGGAGTGGTCTCTCCACTGAGTGATAAAAGCTCAGAAAAAAAAAATAAAGCATAACCAAGGGAAACTCCCTAAACGTGTTTGCGTTTTTTTGGTGGAGACATTATGGGTTTTGGACATATGGAGTCAGAACTCTAAGGAGTTCACCCGTTACTCAGAGAGGCATAGATCAAGTTCATGAATTGATAGGTTTTGGGTGTGTCCGGGCCAGCCCGTCCCCCAGCCGGCCGTCGGAGGCTTGTCAGCCGGCTTCCGGCATCTTTCCTGTCCTGGCGATCAGGGGACCCTACTCACCAGGCAGAGAGGTCCAAGTCCCTGCCGGCAGCCACCGGAGCTGGGGAAGCAGCCCACGAAGCGTCCGGAGTCCACGTGGATCCTCCGATCCCAACCTGAGCCGCCAACAGAGCCTGTATCTGGTTCCCTCGTGTCGGGAGACATGGGAGCGGGGGCGGGAGGGGTGTGTGCTTGGGCTTGACTCCCAGAGATTTACAGCTTTTTAACCTGCAGTTCCCTGTCACCTTTTAACGAAGGGCTCCTGGCCCAGGGCGCGCTGCACGGCGGCGCCACCACCTCACTCGTATGGCGGGCCCGGTCCTTCTCGGACCTACCTAACATGGTCGTGCCAGGTGGCTCCCTCTTTTTCCAACATGGCGGTGCCCATAGCGGCCCACGTGGACCCAGTTTTCTTTGTTACAATGGCAGCGCCCATGGTTGCCCATGCGGCCTCCAGGGCGGCTGCCTGGTCTCCTTCATTAACAACAGGGCAACCGTCACGGCGGGGGGCACTGGCCAGCCCAGCGCGCTGTGAGTCTGTCCACTTCTTCCTTAGGAGCGCCCAGGCCCTCGTTGACCTTTATCGGGGCGGAGGCCTGCTGGCCTCTTAGGCCGTGCGGCTGGTAAAAGGGCCGTGGTCCGAATGCAGCGCCGCTCTCTGACAGCGGGGGCGGGTCCTAGAGCCGCTCCGAGCTGCAGCGCTGGGGCAGAGGGGCGCTGTCACCGGGCAAGCGGTAGGAGCGCCCAGGCAGTCTTATTTTATGCATGTTTCCAGCCGCCAAGGCGGGATATGGACTTAATAAACTTTATCTGCACGTGTCCGTGTCCATTACTTGCCTTTATGAGGGATCTGATGTTTGTTGTTATGGCATGTTGCGAATGCGGGGAATCAGTTACAGGCCAATTAAATTTTATGCAGAATCAAGGATGATGAAGTAGTTAATAGCAATCCCAACTGACAGGCTCTTAATTATAATCTTGATGAATTAATTTAAGCTAATTATGGGGCAATGAATTCATTGGGGGTTGATCATAAGTAAACGGTGAATTAAATGTGATGTAAATACTTTATTGGGTGAGAATCGCTGGCCGATGAATTAAGTAATAGCGCTCTTGATTGAAGTACAATTAATTATTCAAAAAAAATGCTAGCGTTAGATGGGCCCGCTGGTTAATTAAATATTTAATGATTAATTTAATTATGTGGGCAATGGGCCAGCAAAGGCGTTCAGGGGAAAACGGGGGAGCATTAACCAGACCTGGAACCCCCGGGACCCAAGATGATGCGATAAGGTAATTGCACGGTATGCCCAATCTCTAGTCGAATGCAAATTATTGTCATTGTGGTATTGGCTTCCTGACAAGCGGACATGGAACATTCCAAGGTCCCGCAAGCACGGGGCTCAGCTTAACCTATCACGGTGTATTGCCTTGCAGGTCTTTTCTTTACCCCTTGTGTGTCAAGCCCCTGCTCCACGTGAAGTATGCTTAAGTGGCCACAGAAGACCAACAGTAGGCGGGCAGCTAAAAGACCCGCAGCCGAGGTTATGGAGGTGCCTGGGGGGACAGCTTCCACATCGCAGTAATCAGTTGGGGGCCCCGCGGCAGCGGGAGGGGGGCCAACTCCCTTTCCTTGGCACAGACTGCCGTCCAGGCTGCAGTTCAGGCCTTGCGGCATTGCAGCAGCTGATGGCAGCTTAACAAGGGGCCATGGCCAACCTACCCCTGAGCTTGCCCAGCCTGCCAACCAGTCCACCGGAGCAAATCTTTTCCCTTATGGGGAGTGGCTCAGCGGCTAGCGCGGCACCTGCCGAGGCCGTGGCGGGCCCACCCACTTTTGCACCTCCCACGAGTAACAATCTGGGTGCAGTAAGAGCGGCACAGGGCGGGAGCACTCCATCCGCAGCACCGGACCAATCGGGTCTCCTACCGGTTAGTGCGGCACCAGGCGCTAACCCATCCACAGCTACTCCACCTGCTTCAGGAGCTGCGGTACTACCGCAGGGGGGGGGCTAAGGCAGCTGTCGCTCACAGGGCACCGACGCCCCCACAGTTTCCGGTTTCTTCAGCGATCCGTACAGGTGAGTTGCCCATGCCTGTGGCATCCATCCCTGGGGTTTAGGGTGAGGGTAACAACAGGCACCCGTGGGGGGTGCAGTAGTGTCGTTAATCAACAAGTTAAGGTGGTGGCATCCGGCCTGCCCTACCCGGCTCCTATGACGGGAATGCCTATGCCTGTCTAGCCACCTAATGGTTTCCCGGGCCTGGGCGCTACAGGGGGACATGCAGGCGCGTCGCACGCAACAGGCAGCCCGGTAGGGGGCCGTGCTGCACCGGTGGGGGTTGGGACCAATGCTACCGGCATTTTGGTTCCGGCGCTGGATGGGGCTGGTCCTTCCCCCCCTGGCGCGGGATTTACCTATGATCTTGCTTTCCTGTATTTCAATAAAGTGACCCTTTATATCCATACCAGGTCTTGTGTGTTTAATGAGGCGTACTCGGGTAAACTCTTCCCTTTCATTTCTGCAGGCATCACACCATTTTCCCATTAAACAGCAGTGGTTGAGTCACAAAAATATTTGTCACAAAAGGAGGACAACCCCGGGACTCCTGGCATCAGGACTTCCAGGACACACTGCTGGTCAGTACCCAACTGCGAACAGAGCATGCACAGTTCACAGTTCCAGGTACATCTATGCTGTGGTTCCCAGCCTGCGGAACTCCCTGCCCCTGGAAATTCACAGAGATCCCAACTTGCTGACAATTCTGCAGCAAGGTTACTGGCATCGCAAAACTAAAGATTTTGGAGGTGGGGCTTGGTGATGTCACAAGCCTGCCAATCCTGGAAAAACTGGGCAGGAATTTTGTACTGGGAAGGTGTCATGAACCATTGGTTCCTGTGAGGTTTTTTCCCCTCTTTGCTTGTAACATTTTTCAGCAAACGTTTGTAGGACTCCTCATGTGTAAAAAGGTCAGAGGGGTAATCTAATTTGGAGAGAAAATGCTGCTAGTAATTGGAAACACGAGAACTCCTCGTTATAAGAAGGTTAAATTCCTCAAGAGAAGTGGAACCTGGTACTCTTTCCTTTGGGTGCTGTAGGAGAGACAGGAATACCCCTTGGTGGAGTGTGGGTTAAAAGGAATGAGGATATTTGACTAGTCAAGGAGGTCTGTAGAGTTAGTAAAGAATTTATAGTATTTAGAGAGTTTTTATCTACTGTTCTGTATATCTTAACCTGCTAATATGTACCTTAATATTGGAGAAATCCTCTTCTCTCCCCCCCCCCCGAATTTTATGGGTTTCTAATAAAACTCTTAATGCTAGAATTTTCTGTGTCTGGGATTGTCTTGAGTGATGTTAGGGTTAGCCCAGGGACTCCTCCCACTTGTTACTGTTTAGTTTGTACTCCCGGGCTGGTGGCAGTAGAGCTACTATTGAAAATCCCCCCCTGGCCATGACATCATCTATCATCATGGCAAGTATCACTTAAGAGTCATTCTTGGGTCACTTCAACACAAATTGGACAGAACCCACTCCCGCAAATCCCCTCTGGGACACACCTCCCGCCCCAGTCATCACTTACGCAGGATTCTAGGAATATGGGGGCTTGCTCGCGCATAAACTCCTTGAAATCTTTGGGGCTGAAGTAATCGTCCTGGCCTTGGCGGGGGGCGTATTGGTGGTAAAGGTTCACAATGGTCTTCATGGCCTCTTCCAGGGTGCAGTTGCGGTCAATGCTGGTGCTGGGAGTTGTGTGTGTGTGGTGGCTACTCGGGCCAGTGCCGGTGGGCCTCCGCTCAGTAACATGTGGCCGCACTGACATCTTGGAAGTGGATTGGGCGCAGGGGGCGAAAAAAGGAGGAATTGTGTTTCTTCAGCTGCTGCCGATATGAAAGGGTGTTATTGGGTCACACTGAGGTTCTAGTCAGTGTCTTGCAGGCCTGGGCCAAACCTGTAGAAACCCACCAAACATGCAAAACCCCAGCAAACACACAAAAACCCATGTGGTAAGGGGCATTTTCCAGGAACAAACACATGTTAGGAAGCAACATCCATATGGGTTACTCCCCCCATCAGTGTCATTGACTTTACCTCACATAAGAAGAGATTCATAGTTCATCTAGTCCTGCTTGCCTCCAACACTGGCTATCTAGATGCTTCTGTAAGCATCAGAGGGGCATGATGGAGACAGCCTATGCTCCCTTCCATTTGTTCCCCAGCACCTGTTACAAAGAGGTACACTACCTCTGAGTAGGGAGGCTCCACTCTTAGCTATCTTAGAAGTGATCACCATTAGATCTATCCTCCATCCCCCCCCCCTTAATACTTCTAAGGGCCTCGTCCTATGGCCACCCGACCCAACTCACATGGCTGTGCAAAAGCCAGGCCACTGTTGCACGCAGCCAGGCTGCTGCCGCAAACAGGCAGTGGTGCAGTGCATGCAGCAGCAGCTCCAGAGGCCTCCGCCAGCACCAGTAGGTTGGCGGCGGAGGTGCACAGTGGGCGGCAAGGGGGTGGGCAGCGGGAGTTTGGGGGCAGGGTGAGGAGGTGGAGAAGGGGGTGGGCCCCGGAGGCAGTAACTTGCGCCAGGATCCTAACCCCTCTTAAGCTCTCCCTGCCTCTGACTTACGCCAGGAAAATGGCTGGTGTGGGTCCAAGGAGACCCATAGGCCATCGGGCAGCCTATCAGAGGGTAGGTAAAATATTAAAGATGGTTGTTTTTAACTTATTTTTACTAAGTAAAAATGTAAACACTTTTATTACCTCCAGTAGGCTGTCCGTTCCCCCCGCCCCCCCCACACACAAACACACAGCATGTGGCATACCCTCCACTGGTGCGGCTGCATGCTCTAATGTGGCGGGGGATAGGATTGGGCAGTGAAAGGCCATTGGAGCTGACTGGCCATCACCACCATCACATTTTGTGCAGCTTCATCAAAGACCCTTCCCTTTTGCAGTTTTTGGGGGGTGACGAGAGAGAGAAGAGAACCTTCAGAGTGAAGAGGAGATGTGAAGAGGAGGTTCAGATGGGATGGGGAAGATAAACAGGAACAGCACGACTAGAATCAGAAAAAAACAGACCAACAACATGTTTGAGGACCTTTGGATCAAATCTTTATTGCCCAATGTTGGCCCCAAAAAGCCGACCCACAACACGATTGAGGACCTATGGATCAAATCTTTATTGCCCAAGGTTGGCCCCAGAACCAGGGGAATGGGGAGGAATTTCCTTCGGCTCATTTTTAAACAGGACCTGTCCTACAAGCCTCACAAACTCATCGAAACTGAGCGAAGCATTCCCGTTCATATCCAACTCGTTGAACAGTTTATCAACATCACCCTGAAATGTTGCCTCAATAAGTCCTTCGTCCTGGATTTGTTCTTGGTCCTGGACAAATGCAAAGAAAGGGCAGGAACAGAGATTATTCGGGATGTGGAGAGGAACAGCTCAAAACTGAACATTGCAAACTGCAGCTTCTAGACTGCCTGTTCCTGACGACACTGATTTGCAACCAAGGAACTCGGGGGAACAGACAAGGTCTTCCCCTCCCTCCCCCATTCTATCCTCACCAGCACCCTGTGTGGTTGGTAGGCTGAGAGGAAGGCAGCCGCCGTAGGCCACCCCATGAGCTGCCTGCCTGAGGGCACAGTCCAAACACTGGGACTGCCCTATTCTAGCTGGCTCTTTAACCAGTACTCCACACTTCCTTTCTTAGCTGTGTCTTACAGGCATTGAGTATCTTTTCCTCCGACTAACAGCTTGAATCTGCACAGAAGGGGATGAACCCTAAAGGGTAAGACCTGCTGCATCTTACAGGGATGATTAGCATCTGACAGAGCACTCCTGAGATGCTGCAGGTTCTGGCTGTAAGGGGACGAAAGAGGAAAGCAAACTTTCCTTCTTCCACTGAATTGATTTTTCCTCCTTGCCTTTGAATGGCTGGCTAAGCAAGAGGCCACGTGTAGCCCCCCACTCTGCAATAAGCTGTCCTGCCTTTCCACCCACTGCGTGATTTTATAGCGTGTAACCCAAAATGCACTTTCCATCTGCAGCTCTTCTCCCACTTCCATCCCCACCTCAAAGAACCGGAGAAGGGAAGTCAAACCTCGAGGAAGAAAGAGCCTTCGGGCTCCTGCTCACCTTGAAGAAGTTTGGCAGCTGCTCACGCATCATCTTAGTGAACCCACCCAAGTTGAGTCCAACGGTCCCGTTTACTCGCGTTGAATATTTGTCAAACACACATACGATAGAGGATACAGCTGCTTCCAGTGGAGTCTCAGACATCTTGAGTTGGCTGCCAAGTCCTGTTAGGAAACAACCAGTTCAGCGGGTGAGGGGGTCTCCTTCAAAGGGATTGTGCTGCTGAGGTAGAAAAAAAGAAAGAACTTCCCCTGCCTGGCTGAACCCCATTTCTGGTCAGGAAGAGTGAGTATTTTGAGGCACTATGCAGCCACTCTAGGAATCCAGACTCTCTAACACTTCAGCACCCAGGAAGCAAAACTCATTTGGGCTTTTTTGGCCCTTTTGGGGGTTTTCTCTTAGAACGTGCTACATGAAGGAAGGCAACTCTTTCAGGGAATGAGTCACAATCTCCCAGCTTATCATCATGACATTTTGGAACTGAACAGCGTTCATCCCTCCCAGTTCCTCTTTCGTTCATAGAAAAAGAACTTCAAAATCATTTTCAATCCGTGAAGGATTATCTCTAGATGATAAATGTGCACTCATTTTAGAGTTGCAGACTCAACCCCAAATCCTGGAAACTGTAGCCTTGCAAAGATCTGATCTGAGATCCGAGGCAAGCGGTTGTGTCCATTAGAGAGTTTCCTTGTCGGCACCCCAAACCTGTGGGATTCATTGGCTCCTGGTGAACGTGGCTGTGCTGTGGCCACTGTACCCATGGCAGGGATAAAACCCCACCTGAGCAGCATTGTTCCTCAACACCAGCCCTCACACAGAAATAGGGGGACCAGAGTTCCCTGTGGGGAGAGACAGAATATTGTAGCAGGTTAACCTCCCTAGTGAGGCAGTGCCATAGGCCGGGGATGTCAAATATGCTCTATAGATAGATTTTTAAAAATATTCACAAATAGACACTCACCAAGTTGATCAGCAGAACCCCGTTGATCTTGTCTTCTTCCAGGTGGTTGTCCTGTGGGGAAGATCGGAGCTGCTCTCTTTATACATCTCGCCACAGGTGGGTTGAGCCAGCTGCAGTGCCGGTCTGCGTGTTGCAAGCTGATTGCTTCTTTTTGGGGAGACGTCAATTCACTGGATGGACTTCCACTTAGTCACTCGTGTCGTTGAGTCAAAATGTGACCTGTCTGAAAGTTGGCCCACGTTACTGACACCTGACCAAGAGGTGGAGAGGCTGAACTGTACTTTGTGCCCAAAGGACGGAAACAGGTGAGCCGACATGTGAGGTCGGCTTTGCCAGCCAAGTCGGAGGGGGGACCAGCCAGCATCCCTGAGCCAGGCAGCATGTCGGGATTGCTGCTGGTCCCCCCTGACACTGCTTACCTCAGGGTATACCACAAATCCCTACTCCTACTGCAAGGCACGTACCATTGCTGGTACGTGTCCCCCCCTGACTTCAGGAAAATATCCAATCCAAACTCAGGAAATCTTGGACGAAAAAACCTTCAACCAATTCCAAGCAGGTGAGCAGCCAAAAACGTCTACCTGTCTCCCAATGGCAATCAGTGAGCCTCCTTGACAGGGTGTGTGGTGGAAGGGACACGGGGCACACTGAAGACAGACTCAGGTGATCCTCAGGACAGCCACTAAACGCCCCCCCCTTATGCAAAGGACCCGATTGGGTGCATTGATCGCATGACACCGGGATGGGCAAAATATGTTCCTTCCGCCAAGGAGGGGATGGGAGCAGTGTTCACCAGTTTAATTTTTCAGATAGGAAACAGGAATGTTGTAGGGTAGGAATATTTGCTGAAAAATGGATCAAGTTGATAAGGCACTTTTCATGTCAAGAAGCATTCAAAGAAGTGACTCATTGACCTACATTCAGAAATGGGCCGCCTGAAGGTGTAAATATAAGGTGTGTGGATGGCCTCCAATTTCATTAAGTGTTGGCGCCAGAATTTCACACAAAGCTCAGAATGTATCTCCCCTTACCTGGTCTTTGACAGACGTGATGGCAGCTGGAATATGTTGCTTATTTTTAAAGCGTGTTTTAGTGGCATCTGGGGATTATCTCCACAGTACATCTGTGCTTGGTTCACTCTGTCCTCCTCTGTGCAATTCCATGCTGTTTGGAGGCCAACGGCACCGTCACACCTTCCCGGTGGTTAGAGAGACTCCTGCCCCTTCCAGAACTCCAAAGAACGCTGCTTCCAGCCCCACATTTACACCCCCAGCCCCCCTTCCTTCCTTGCTTGCTTCATTCAATCGGGGAGATCCAGCAGGAAATGCTGAGCAGGCAAAATCCCTCACCAATCAGAGCGTCCCTTTCTGCCTTTCCCCACATGGAAGAAACGTACAAATATTTTGTGCACAGACCCCAATGTCTGAGGAAACCTACACCGGCCTTTTCCTCCCTATGCACCAGGTGAATGCATACTTCAGTGCATGAGGGGAGAAGAGATTCATTGCTTTTGCTTTTCTCTACCTTTTCTCCCCCCCCCCCCCCGGTATCCTCCTTTCATCAGAGCTGGTTGCTATTAAATTGACATCTTCTGGGTAAACAAACCTGTGTGCCTATTTTGCTCTCAGAACTCAGTCTTCCCCCTCCAAATCCCCCCTCTCCTCCTCTTCCTCCTCCTCTTCCTCGAAGGTGCTCCACTTGGCCACCCCTCCTCTCTGATTTTGAACCCGTCCTTGATGCCTTCGTGTCAATCCAGTTTACTTTTCTTCAGCAAATTCCCTGACTCCACTGGTTTCTCCTTTTCGGTTGGTAGACTGCTGTCTGAAACCCTCCTGCCTGTCCTGTCCTTGAACAATCAGGTTTTATTGAGCCTTATCACACTTTTGTATTCTTCTTGTGTTTTGAGGGCTTCCTCTTCTTCACTCAAAAGTCCATTCTCTTCCTTCCCTATTTTTCTCATTTTGACAAAGGGATTCAAATTCTCCATCTATAGCCCCATCCTGTTCCTAGGAATGCATCAAAACACAGACACCCCGAGGTGTTTCTGTATTCCAGTTTTAAAAGATGTTTGCCCTTTTGGATTAAATAGTTATTTCTTTTTTTCCCACCACCTTTGCTTTATTCTTAGTACCGCAAGAAATCTTATACAGCAAATCCTTACTTAATGTTGTCTTAATATTTAATATTTCTGGTCACAAAAACATCACCAAACTTCTAAAGAAAGACTCAAAACACTTCTAATATTAAACACTGAAATAAATTTGAGCTTTCCGCGCCAAAGAAAACCCATGTAGACATGGGGATAACATTCAAGCTCTACACAGACAGTAGGCCCGCCGGGAATTGATTATTTTTTTTTATCAACAACTTTAAAACTATGCGTCTTATAACGAAACGACTTTAAGTGAGGACAGGCTGTATCATTTATTCGGAACACCCCCCTTGTGTTTCCTCTTGTAACTATTTTGTGTCAGATAATTGTTCAGTGTGAGCACCAAATTGGTCCTAGGATGTTGCAGATTCCGGCTGCGAGGGGAGGAAACAGGAAAACAAACTTTGCATCCACTGAATTGATGTTTCCTTGTTTCCTTTGAAAGGCTAGCAAAGCAAGAGGCAGTTGTGTAAGCCCTCACTCTGCAATAAGCTGTCCTGCCTTTCCACCCACTGCGTCATTTTATAGCGTGTAGCCCAAAAACTCACTTTCCATCTGCAGATCTCCCCCCCACACACACACATACCTCAAAGCACCTAAGAAGGGAAGCCAAACCTCTAGGAAGAAAGAGCCTTGGGGCTCCGGCTCACCTTGAAGCAGTTTGGCATTTGCTCACGCATCAGCTTAGTCAGCCCGTCCAGTGTGAGCGCACAGGTCCCATTTACGCGTTCTGAATGTTTGCGGATCAGCCTTACGAAACAGGACAGAGCAGCTTCCATTGGAGTCTCAGGCATCTTGAGTTGGCTGCCAGACCCTGTTAGGAAACAACCAGTTCAGGGGGTGAGGGAGCTCTAATTCAAAGTGATTGGGCTTCTGAGGTTGAAAATGAAAGACCTCCCCTACCCAGCTGCACCCCATTTTTGGGCAGGAAGTGCATGAGTATTCCAGGGCATGATACAGCCACTCTAGGAATCCAGACTCTTTAATCCTTCAACTCCCTGGAAGCAAAGTGGGCTTCTTTGTCCCCTTTGAAGATTTGCTTTTGAAACATCCTCATGGAGGAAGACCTCTCTTTCCAAGGAATGAATCAAAATATCTCCGCTTAATGCCAGGAGGATGATTTGGAACTGGACAGCGTTCCTCCCATTTTATTCATACGCTCTTAAAAAAAGTCATTGACAATATATGAATATTATCCTACAGTCATGGGCATAGCTAGACAGTAAATGAGTGTTGGTTTTAGACTCAGAGACGTTTGGGACCTGAAGAGCGCTTGTTCCCCCTCCCCCCCCTCCCCGTTTTGTTCTTTTGCTCATTTGCTGTTAAGTAATAGAGCAAAATCATTGCCAACATGAAAATACTTCTCCACTGTCCTGGGAATATTTAGACTATAAAAGCATAGTGTTTAAGAGTCATGCAAATGCTCTCTCTCTCTCTCTCTCTCTCTCTCTCTCTCTCTCTCTCTCTCTCTCTCTCTCTCTCTCTCTCACACACACACACACACACACACACACACACACACACACACACACACACATCCTGGGGTTCGTCATAAACCAGGTAACCAGCAGGATTCATTCCGTGCTGTGGCTACTGAGTCCATTTTGGGAGGGTTAAACCATAACCTGAGCAACATCATTCCTCACCACCAGGCCCTCCACAGACAAATGGGTGCCAAGTTCCCTGGGGAGAGAGACTGCATTGTAGAGCAGTTGAACTCCCCAGTGCAGAAATCAGGGCGGTGAAGCCATGAAGACATTGGAAGGATTTTAAAGAGAGACTCACCAAACTGATCAGCAGACTCCAGTTGATTTTGTCTTCTTCCAGGCGGTTGTGCTGACGGGTAGCTCAGAGCTGCTCTTTTTATATATCTGACCGCTGGTGGGTTGAACCAACTGCTGTGCCAATCTGCGTGTGGCGATTGTTTCACTTGAGGGAGACGTTTATTGGCTGGATGGAAATCCACCCAGTCACTTGCGTGTGGCGTCAAACTTTGACATATTAGACAATCGGCCCCAATTATCGATGCCAACGCAAAAGGTGTAGAAGCTGAACTGCACTTTCTGGCCTCGGCATGAAAACATTTGACGTCGGTTTTGCAATCCGAGGCCGAGGGATCACCAGCTTGCATCCCTGAGTGAGTCAGGCAGCAGTAGGCCTGAATTGGCACTGGCCTCCCTCTCACCCTGCTTCTCTCAGGTGCACACCAAATCCCTCCTCTTACTCCTTGGCCCACACCGTACCATGTGGCCACCCTGCCTGAGGGGGAAAAATCTAATCGAAAGGCAGCAGTCTGGGGTGGGTGAAGAAAGCCTCAACTGAGGCCAAGCAGGTGGGTGGGAAAAAATTCCTCCCTGGCTCCAAAAGGCTGTGAGCAGATCTCGGACTTCCCCCTGGAAGGGTGGCTGACGGGAAGGACACAAAGCAGAAGACGGACCAAGGTGGGCCTGGGTCACAGCCACGGAGCTCTGCCCCTTCTTCACTCACACCACCCGATGGGGTGCAAAGCTCATCCCTCTTGGCTCGTGAGACAGCAGGGCAGGGCAAAATGCTCTCCCACCACCAAGGAGGGGGTGCAAGCAGCATTCTCCAATTTTGGTAGGGTAGTAAGATTGTCTGAAAAATCAAGCAACTTGAGAAGGGCATCTTGTCACGTCCAAAAGCATTCAAAAATGTAACGCATCAAACTTCGATCAGAAACGATGTTGCCCATCATCATCCTACCTTATTTTGCAGCAAATCTAAACTGAAAATGTGCAGACGGTCTCCAATTTGTCGGAGGGTTGGCACCCTCAAATTTCACACACACTGAGCATAAATTCAGTTTCAGGGCCCTTTAAACAATCCTTCTCAGGGTTTCCTTCCTTAGTTAGAATGAACATGAAACCATTCCAAGTTTCTTCTGTAGAAACTGTTTTCACACATGCGCAGACCGTTCCTGAGGGAAAAGGCAGAAGCGTTGCTCCGGTAGGGGCGGGGCTGTAAGTATCGCTGCGGTTACAGTCGCTTTACCGAGCGAGGAGGAGGCAGCCCCGCCCCCTCACTGTCGGAGCCAGTCCCCTGCGGAGAAAGTAGCAGGCAAGAGACCCTGCCTGCTGCTTTCTCCGTAGGCGAATGGCTCGGACAGTGAGGGGGCGGGGCTGCCTCCTCCTCGCTCGGTAAAGCGACTGTAACCGCAGCGATACTTACAGCCCCGCCCCTACCGGAGCGACGCCTCTGGGAAAAGGAATTCAGATATATTGGCAAACAGGCAGAAGTCAGAACACATGTCAGCCCAGACCCTGCTCTTACCTGCTGGTGTTGTTGCCTGTGGGGGGGGGGGGGAAAGAAGCTGGGAGAGAGACATGGGTTAGCAAGAGCTTGCATGGAGACAACTGCCCAGGCACAGCTGTTAACAGTTTGGTCGCAGCCAGAGAAGCTCTCTCTGCCCTTGAGGGGAGCAGAGAAGAGGAGTCCAGAGAACAGAGAGGAGAAGAGAAGAGAGAAGTGAGGTGTTTGTGAATTTTGGAGCCAAGTGCTCCCCTCCATCAAAGTGTGTCTGTGGGGGACAGAGCCCCACGCTACGTGCTCTGAGAGAGAGAGAGAGAGAGAGAGAGTGAGAGAGAATGGGAGGTCTGGGGCTGGGTTTTTATGGGAAGGAGGCTAGGTGCGGCTGGGTGCTGATTGGGTGCCTAGCTATGTCCATATCCAGACATCCAGGCTCCTATTCCAGCCTAGATAGGCCGGTGGGGTGTTTGGAGTTTTTCAGGAGAGGGCTGGAGTGGGTAAGGTAAAATGGCACCTTTGGGTCTCCTCAAATTTAAGTGCACCGTTTTGGTCGACCTAAATTTTAGGAGCTTCTCGGAGCCCGAGGGGGCGTGTCGGTACTCGCCAGTGCTCTGGATATGGCCTAAAAGCTGGAACGCCTCCGTTACACGCCCATTACGCCCCCGCCACGCCCGCTCTTAGGCCGGAATACCTAACTACACCCGTTCTGCGCATGCGTGGCGTATATAGGTAGGCCGGCCCGCACAACTCTTGCGTCCGTTGGAACAGCGGCACTATTCCGGCCCATCTAGCCCTATTCTGGACTTAGGCCAGAATAGCAGCCGCTATTCCAGCCTAAGGCTTGGGTTGGATTGCGCCCTAAGGAAGCTAGAGAGGCTGTAGCACGTTTGTGCAGGGGCAGCCTCTCCAACATAGTTTTTCCTACTGCCAGCCAGCCAGGAAGGACAAGTCTGGCCGGCGGGGGGGGGGGGGAGGGAACGAATGAATGCACGAACTCACACGGTATTGACAAAAGAGGTAGAGTTTATATAGGTTAAAAAGTCATGTAAAAAGATGTTTAAATGATGAGTCAACCTTAGAATCTGAGAAGCGTATAATCAAGGGACCCGATTGGGTGCAGAGATTGCATGACACCGGGACGGGCAGAATACATTCCTTCCGCCAAGGAGAGAATGGGAGCAGCGTTCGTCAGTTTAATTTTTCAGATAGGAAACAGGAATGTTGTTAGGGTAGGAATATTTGCTGAAAAATGGATCAAGTTGATAAGGCACTTTTTCATGTCAAGAAGCATTCAAATAAGTGACTCATCGACCTACTTTCAGAAATGGGGCAGCTCCTCAACCCGCCCAGTTAACTGAATGTGGGAATGTGTGTGGATGGCATCCAACTTCATTAAGTGTTGGTGCCAGAATTTCACACAAAGATCAGAATGTATCTCCCCTGACCTGGTCTTTGATAGACGCGATGACAGCTGGAATATGTTGCTTGTTAAAAAGTGTTTTAGTGGCATCTGGGGATTATCTCCACAGTAGATCTGTGCTTGGTTCACTCTGTCCTCCCCTGTGCAATTCCATGCTGTTTGGAGGCCAACGGCATAGGTGGACCTCCTTAGGTGCGGCAAGTGCGGCCCGCACCACCTACTGACTTGGGAGTGGTGATGCACAGCGGCCACTCTGGCGGGTGAGAAGCCCACCGCACCCATCTGGCAGGTGACAAGCCCGCTCCGAGTGGTGCACTCCAGGGTGGGAGGAAGAATACTGTGTGCGTTCGTGCATTTGTTCGTTCCCCCCCCCCACAGACAGCGGGCGGCCAGACACGTCCTTCCTGGCTGGCTGGCAGTAGGAAAAACGATGTTGGAGAGGCTGCCCCTGCGCAAACGTGCTGCAACCTCTCTAGCTCCCTTAGTAAATTCTACAAGTCTACAGTTCTTGTAGTTCTACTTGTAATTCTACAAGTGTAAATTCTAGAATTGTAAATTCTATCTTGTAAGTTAAATGGGCAAATACTGCTCTCATCCGCTCCTTGGTGGATGGAAATTATTTTGCCCGTCCCGGTGTCCTGCGAGGCAAGAGGACGATCTCTGCACCCAATCGGGTCCTTTGCGTGAGGGTGAACGTTTTCACGAGGGTGAGCTGGTGCCTGGCAACTGGCCGTCTCTTAAACACTGGAGGATTGACGGAGTGGAGTTCTCTCCCTCAGCCAGCAAAGGCCAAACTTAACAGATAATGATGCTTATGAGCACGAGATGAGATCAGGTTTCCACAGCTGAACCCACAAGTTGACCACATGCTGTGAAGAGAATCAGTTGGCGATCGATTATCACAAAAGCAAGATTATGGCATTTGCCAGGAGGCCAAAGAACTGTTTGTGGATGATTGACGAACATAAGATTGAGCAAGATTGAGCAAGTGAACATAAGTGTTTGAGCAAGCAACTGGGTGTTCCATGCGAGCGGCTCTAGAAAAGCCCATGGAGAGCACGTAGCGTTAAACGCTCAGAGAAGATGTTCTGCAACTATACAATTTATGCGAACAAAAGGAGGACATTACTTCCCTGCAGCCCTCCAATTATTTCAAGCAAATGCTATAAAATCAATTAATATATGGCTCCCAATTGGGGCCTTTCCCAAACATTAAGACTCTAGGGTGTGTGCAATCCAAGTTTTTAGGACAGCACTAGAAGTACCTAGAGACGTCTCCAATGTAAAATTACGCTTGGAAATGGGCCAAATTAAGATTAAAGCCGGAGTCTAGACTGCTATTCTCTTATACTGGCTTAGATGACTTTTTTACCAGTTGCTCTCACTCCGATAACTTTACAAGATGATCATAAATCCACCTGGATCCAGTCAATTGATCTGAAAATACCTTCCCTGGGTTTCTCTTTGCCGATACTGTTAAATATGGGATTTGATTAGACATGAGCTACCATCTAGTAGCGTATTACAGACACTGAAGGACAGAGCGACCTTAGCAGCACTTCAGAATTCTATATTAGGGAGGAACTCGAATATATTACCTCTCCTGTTCCCTGTCAGGGCGATGGTGTTCCCAGTAGCAATGTATGTTTGCGAGAGTTGGACCATAAGGAAGGCTGAGCGCCGAAGAATAGATGCTTTCGAACTGTGGTGCTGGAGAAGACTCCTGAGAGTCCCTTGGACTGCTAGGAAATCAAATCAGTCAATCCTAAATGAAATCAACCCTGACTGTTCCCTGGAAGGACAGGTACTGAGGCTGAAGCTCAAATATTTTGGCCACCTAATGCGAAGAGAGGAGTCTCTGGAGAAGACTCTGATGCTGGGAAATATTGAAGGCAAAAGGAGAAGGGGAAGGAAAAGGATGAGATGGTTAGACAGCATCACCGATGCAACGAACATGAAAATGAGCGAACTCAAGAAGATAGTGGAGGACAGGAAGGCCTGGCGGGATATGGTTCATGGGATCACGAAGGGTCTGACATGACTGAACGACTGAACAACAACAACCATCTAGCAGCGTATTATAGACATTGAAAGACAGAGGGCTCAGTCCAGCCCAACTCAGCCCAACTCAGGCACAGTTGAGGCCCAATTGTGGCACAATTGGGGCCCAAAATAGGACCGAGTTAGGCTGCAACTGTGCCTGAGTTAGGCAGGAGGCAAGAGCAGTGGGCCAGGATCGAGGCAAAACTTACCACAGAGGCAGGCAGGCACCTGTGGGGAGCTGTCAGTCTTGAGGAAGTGAAGAGCCCCCTCCTCAGCTCGTCTGTGTGCACCTACCACAGCTGCTGCAGATGGGCAGCGACAGGTGGGCCTGCAGGCACTGGGCGTGCGACAGTCAGCGGAAGGGAAGAGGTTGTGCCAGTGCCAGCTGCCCCAGGGCACCCTGGGCATTAGCCAACTGCTGCAGGGGGGAGTGCCACTGCCCTCCCTCCTGCAGAAGGCGATGCCACCCCCAAGCCACGTTGAGGCTGCACGTGGGAGTCATGGGGGGGAGGGTTGGGAACGTCACACACAAGGGGGGTCTCATGAAGTCTGGAACCGCCTCTGCCAGGACATGCCCGTGCGCTGCCTGAAGCCCTGGGCCTCCAGGGCCGTGGCTATGCCCACAAAGAAGGCATCCCGGCATGCCTTCTGCTCCGTGCCCCGGCCAAGACCGAGAGATGCCTTGGGCTAGTCTGCTGCGAGCGGGAAGGGCTCACGCAGCTCATCACACCCCCAGATGGGGCAACGTCGGCGCCTCGCGGCAGGCGCTCCAGCAGGGTGGGGGATGCCAGCGTCCATCATCAGGGAGTGGGAGGGGAGGCAGGCACACAGACAGGGGGTGCTGGGGAGGGACACGGGTGGGTCAGAAACAGACAGACAACAAGGCTGGTGGGAGAGGGATACAGGGAGAGGGGTCTGCAGAGACCAATAGGGACACAGGGGTCACTTCGCAGATGGAGGCAATGCAGGAACGGGCGCCTCTCATGCAGACGGACCGAGGGCGGTAACGGACGCCGTTGACGGGCGGAAACGGACGCCATTGACGGGCGGACCGAGGGTGGGTGAGAGCCCCGGTTGCTGAAAGGGCTCTTCACGGACATGGCGGACGTGCGCCATGTCGCCTGTCAGTGGTTGCCTGCCTGAGAGGCCCCCCAACTCCCCCCTCCCCTCTGAGCCCGGAGGGTCTGGCAGCGCCCCTGCTGTGTTCTCCCTGGGCTGACTGTGGCAGGCCCTGGCTGGGATTCATGCAGGGCCTTGTGTGCTGGGCGCTGTCTCTGTGTGTGTGCGTCAGTGCTTGTGTAACATTGGGGTCATGTTGTTCAAGGGGCCTTTGCCCAAGGGGCATCTTTATTGTTCTGGAACATTGGCAGAGATGGCCAGGCGAGGCTGCCAGCGGGTAGGCACAGCAGCCACTCAGAACGTAGCAGCAGCAGCAGCAGGCGTGGCCCATGGACCTGGAGACGCAGGCTCTTCCCCTGTGGAACCACAGCCTGCTCCATAGAAAGGGGAGGGACAGCAAGTAGGCAGCCAGGGAGGTGGAGCAGCAGCAGCAGCTGAGGAGGGTTGCAGGGCAGGCTCCCAGACCTCTGGCAGCAGCTGAGGCAGACGACCATGGGGCAACCAGACTGCGGGCCCAGGGGTGCTCCCCAGAAGGTAGGTGGTGGTGGACATTCCTGGGGGGATGAACAACACGGGGTGTTACATGGCAGCTGCTGTGTGGAAGCAATCGCCTTTGAAGGAATGCCAGTGTGCTGGTTGCAAAGGCCTGCAGGGAGAGAAATCAAACACAGCTGAGTGGTGTGAGACACATAGCATGGTCTACGCTCCTTCCCTGGGTGTAAGGTGAGCATGATCCTGTAAGGGAAAGGGGTCAAAGAGAGAGACAACAACACAACTTGGGGGTCACAACCATGGCAATCCTAGCAATACTGACCTGTCAGTAGACCCTGTGGAGAAAAGAGGGGGGGGGACAGCTGGTGTCTACATATGGGTTACAGTTCCACACTCATGGCATTGTGTGCTCACATTAATACAGGCAGCTATGAGACAAGACATTGGTACAGAGGCATATCATGGCAGGAATTGCAGGCAGACATGAGACAAGACATTGGTACAGAGGTATATCATGGCAGGCTATGCAGGCAGCTATGAGACAAGACATTGGTACAGAGGCATATCATTGCAGGCTATGCAGGCAGCTATGAGACAAGACATTGGTAAAGAGGCATATCATGGCAGGCTATGCAGGCAGCTATGAGACAAGACATTGGTATAAAGGCATGTATCCTACCTATATTTCTCTATGCAAAGAGGCAGAAGTCAGACCACATGTCAGCACGAACCCTGCTCTTACCTGCACTTACCTGCTGCTGTTGTTGCCTGTGGGGGGGGGAGAGGGGCTGGGAGAAAGACATGGGTTAGCAAACACTTGCATGGAGACAGCTGCCCAGGCACAGCAGTAAACAGTTTGGCCACAGGCAGAACAGCCCTCTCTGCCCTAGAGGGGGGCAGAGAGGAGAAGAGAGAAGTGGGGTGTTAGAAAAGTTTTCAAAGTCCCACTTTGTGGCTGCTGGGGGACAGAACCCCACACCACGTGCTGAGAGAGAGTGAGTGAGTGAGTGAGTGGAGGGCTGGGGCTGGGCTTTTGTGGGAAAGAGGCTGGGTGGGGCTGGGTGCAGATAGGGTAACTATTTGGTCCGGTTCCAGAGTTAGGCCACAACTGTTCCGTCCTAACTCAGGCACAACTCGGGCCCAGGGTGTTAGTACTTTTCAGGAGAGGGCTGGTGTGGGTAAGGTAAAATGGCTCCTATGGGTCTCCTCACATTTGAGTCCACCCTTTTTGTTGACCCAA
The DNA here is from genome assembly GCA_026170595.1 of Plestiodon gilberti rubricaudatus. Classification (NCBI taxonomy): domain Eukaryota; kingdom Metazoa; phylum Chordata; class Lepidosauria; order Squamata; family Scincidae; genus Plestiodon; species Plestiodon gilberti. The sequence goes on along the minus strand of JANXHW010000009.1, from coordinate 27,873,452 downwards.
ATTTTGTGCCTGAGTTGGGCTCGAGGGGGCGTGTCAGGGCCTCTCCAGTGTCTGGAACCGGAACAAATTTGTAACCGCCCCTATCACTCCCCCGACACGCCCCCAACATGCCCACTTTTAGGCCGCAATTGTGCCTGAATTGTGCAGTTGTGCCTTAATTGTGCCGGAACCCAATTCAGTCACAATTGCAGCACAAATTCGGCCTCTGCGGCACAATTCAGGCACAACTCGAGCCTAAAGCACTTAGGCTGCAATTGTGCCTGAATTGTGCCGCTGAGGCCTTGGGCTGGACTGGGCTGAGAGTGACCTTAGCAGCACTTCGGAATTCTATATTAGGGAGGAACTCGAATATATCATCCTCCTGTTCCCTGTCAGGGCGATGGTGTTCCCAGTAGCAATGTATGGTTGTGAGAGTTGGACCATAAGGAAGCTGAGCGCCGAAGAATAGATGCTTTCGAACTGTGGTGCTGGAGAAGACTCCTGAGAGTCCCTTGGACTGCTAGGAAATCAAATCAGTCAATCCTAAATGAAATCAACCCTGACTGTTCCCTGGAAGGACAGGTACTGAGGCTGAAGCTCAAATATTTTGGCCACCTAATACGAAGAGAGGACTCTCTGGAGAAGACTCTGATGCTGGGAAAGATTGAAGGCAAAAGGAGAAGGGGAAGGCAAAGGATGAGATGGTTAGACAGCATCACCGATGCAACGAACATGAAAATGAGAGAACTCAGGAAGATAGTGGAGGACAGGAAGGCCTGGCGGGGTATGGTTCATGGGATCATGAAAGGTCTGACATGACTTAACGACTGAACAACAACAACCATCTAGCAGCGTATTATAGACACTGAAAGACAGAGTGACCTTAGCAGCACTTCGGAATTCTATATTAGGGAGGAACACGAATATATCACCTCTCCTGTTCCCTGTCTTGCTCAGCTGTTGTTGTGAGCACCCAAGGGTGCTAGTGATTTCAGCTCGTTTGATTCGGTGAGCAGACACCTGACTCCGCGGGCGGAGAGGGTACCCAAAGATAGAGGTAGGAAGACAGAAGGAGAAAGATCTGCGTTTGCGGAGGCGCCAAAAATAGAGCTCCCAAAAGTCCAGCACTGGATTAGAAACGATCTTTACTTTGCTAGCAAAGGACACGATCAGCAAGGCAGAAAGTGTAACATATAAAATCAATACACAGGCTTATATACATTTCATTATTACAGGTAAAATCATGGAGTACATTGTTTCATAGAATACATAACAAAAAGGAACCAATACAGCGGGGGATCCAAGGAGTTACACTTCGATACAGCCAATCAGATGTGGGATTGAAACTTTGCACCAATAAGAACAGCAGCAGCGTGTATGAAACTTTGAACCAATAAAAGATAAACTTTATTAAAAGAAGCCATGAAAAGTGTGGTGCTTTGTGCAACTGGGAACCAATGGGATGATGGGTGGGGGTACTGGGTGGCAGAGGTAATAGGATTATGCCCCCACTTCAGGTGAAGCGACGTTTTCCGGAGTTTTATGAATGGGTCCTTTTGAGAAGCCTGCTTAACACAAAAGGCAGTGTTTCCAATTAGATAGCCCAAAAGTGCCACACAATAGGTCCCTGCCCCATGGCACCAAGTATACAGTTGAGATTTGGATTATTGCTGTCAGTCGGCAGATAACTAGATTAGCATTTGAATAATTGTAGCAAGGCAAAACAGGGACCATGGGAGGTGAGATAGTGGTAGCATGCACAGAGGGACAAGTTGCAATCAAGGAAATGGCAGCAGGAGATAGGCATTTGAATGATAGTGACAAAGAAAGGCAGAGACAATGGTTCCAGGATGTGGGGGATAGCGGTGATTGACAGAGAGGAGGCACACAAAGAGTTAGGCTTGGAGTTTAGGAAATGGTGGCAGTCTGAGTTCTTACGGTGCATCAGGAGTTCCCTGGATTCCCTGCCCCCAGCTAGCCTCCCAGGTAGAAGGAAGCCATTTGGGAGCAACACAGAATAGGAACAATGAGTATGAACTTAGGTTATGTGTTTTAGAATGGTCTCTCCTACTCCCTGCAGTACAGATTTGACAGGAGGCGCCCGCCGGGCTGCCTACGTTCGACCTCTTGTGTACCCGCTGGAGGGGGTGGAGGGCCTCGAACCGCTCCCCATGGTTTCCGCTTCCCGGTACCCCAAGCAGGACGCCCCGCCTCGAACGGGACTCTTTAATGGCTGTAAACCTATTGTACCGCTGCCAGGAGCCTCTCCGCTCAGCGTGAGACTAACCCCAGTCGAGCGGGAGGATCGGGACCATTCCGTGTGGGATCCCGTCCCTGCAGAGACCCCGATGACCTCCGAAAAGATCCGGACACATAACCCCCACTGGAACCCCCAAATAACCGAGAAAACTTCAGAAACCCCATTCCACCGAAATAGAGTACTGCCGCTTTAAAGCTGTCAAATGGAGCCGAGTTAGCGAAAGCCGGCTGTCACTGCGGAAAGGCGAGAGGTCAGAGTTGGGTTAGTTAATAAGCGGCACACGCCGTCTGGGAGTGTTGGCTGAATGCCCAGAAAGAGGATTATAGGCTTAGTGGGTTAAGAGGTTTAAAGGATTAAAAAGGTACAAGGTGAACTTTTGCTGCTGCCGCTTCTCTTGGGGCTCTGGAGGGCTCGTGTTAGGCACGTGCCGGTGAGCTTTTGCCCTTGGCGGGCACGCGCCAGCTGTCAAATGGTGCGCAAAGCGGAAATAAGCCAAATTTAAAATGTGCTTTGCTTTAAAAGGCTGTATCTCAGTGATTCTTGGGTGGATTTGGATGGGGTAAAAGGCAGGGGGTTCAGGGGAGAGTGGCCGACGACATAAAACTATTTGGGGAGGGGTCTGATCCTTACATCACTGTAGAAACGTAGAAGGGCATTTACCCTGGCCCGCTGTTGTGGACTTCCCTCAGCAGTGTCTGAGGGTTGCCATAAAATGATCCCCTTTTTGAAGCGTCTCTTCCCCTGTTACTTGGAACAAATTGAAATGACTGAACATGTGTTGCTAAATTGTACGGTTTTAAAGGGATATTTGTGGTGCTTTTTTTTTTCGTTGTTGAATGGTTTCCTGGGTCGTACATGCCAGCAATATATCCATCTGCTTTTATCCGATTCTAACCTGGCAATCACATAGTGTTGCCAAATTCTTCGTGGCCGTGGTAAGTGTCTGTCTGGAAAAAGATGAGGAAAGAGTGTGGATTCATTTGTTTTGACTTAAGACATTGTATGGAAGTAGTGTATCAATCCTCAGCTTATGGTTTCTTGTGTATTAGCAGTTAAGTAGATTATTGTTCAATAAGAGTATTTGTAATCTTGGTTTGGAGATACTAGCTTGGTTCCCACAGAATTGGAACATGGACATAAGGGTTATTTTAATCTTAATTGTTTAATATTTTGATTTAACTGCTCTTTCTATCACCTCTGTACTTTCATCTACCAGTTAAGTTTCGTGAAACAGCTTCTCGTACAGCCTAGATCTCAGAAGATTATTGCGGGCCATGAAAGTCTTCGCTCTAAACTAAACAGCTTCTTCTTTTTACCAGCTGCTTGACTCAAGGGGAAAGAAGAGCATTCTCGATGGTGAGATGCAACGCTGTACCCCTCAGCTCTGTTGGAGGGTTCTTTCAACGGTACTTCACATTGTGAGAGGTTTTGTCCTTTTGAAGCGGGTAGAGAGGCGACACGCAAACATATGTTTTTGCAATGTTGTCTTCATGAGAAGGCCCGCAAGAAATTGCTTGTCCCTATTTTGTCTAATTTACAGGAGCGGACGGAGCCCACCATACTGTGTGCTCTTCTATAGGCGACAGAGAGTGATATTCTTGGAAAAGTGGCTGCTTTTGTCCATCTGTTGGTCGTGGGATGGGGACAGTTCTAATAGTGTTCATGCCAGGAATTAGGGCAATTCTTGTATATCGTTGTATATGTTTTGTTTTGTTGTTATGCCAATAAAGGTCTTTCATTCATTATATCACCTATGGCAGTGGTTCTCAAACTTTTTAGCACCAGGACCCATTTTTTAAAATGACACTCTATCAGGACCCACCTAGCCTTATGAGACGTTCAAACCTTTATCTCCCTATATTTGCACAAGCTTGCAAACTGCAGGAGCTCAGCTCTTTGTAGGGCAATTAGCAGATATCTGATTTTTGAATAGCCTCAGGGCTTGTGACAATTACTTATCTGATCTTTCCATCACCTGGGACCCACCAGTTTGAGAAACACTGACCTATGGTATTACTGTAGTGTTTTTCTCAGCGGGGGGGGCTTGTCTTTGACCGTAATAAAGATATTGGTTGGTTGATTTCTGTGTTTTTGATGATGAGGAAGCAGTTGGTCAAGGAGGGCCAGTACAGCACTCAATAAAACTTGACTCATGATCCTCTCGAGCTAATATACATGCAAATTGTATTTGTAAGTTCTTGTAAAATGTAAAGTGCAATTGTATAATGCTACTCATACAAATGCAAATGCATTACAGTTTTTCGTCTGCTGTGATGTTTTCGTGCAGGCGCAAGAGTGCTGGTTTTTGAGAGGTTATGCTGTTTTTCAACCACAAAAGAAAGTTGTTCACTATTTTGTTTATGTCTTATAAATAGAGAAATAATGTTTCAGCTTAACTACCTCCGGAACCTAAGCTATATTTAGGTAGAGGACTGCCTGCAATTCGTTCAAAACAAGAGGGACTTGAAGCAAGATGTTGCATTTCTACAAGATAAATAAATGTGCACTTGGCTTAATAAGCAGGTCCATTCTGTCTCCCAGCTCCATGTTGTATTTCTCCAGCGGACCCCAGTGGACCCCTTCCCTGGTTTCTTGGGGCCACTGAGCGCAGTCAGGCTACATCAGGCTCTGCTTTTTCTTTCAAACGTACAAGACTTTGTGCACTGCATAGTGGTGGTGGTGGGCTCCTCCGCCTATGTAGACCCCACCACTCTCTCTGTATAGCAGAGCCGCAAGTGCAAATGTCACAGTAGCAGGATATGAGACCAGGGAGGGTGGAAGCCAGGGAGGGCTTTCATGTTAGGAGCATGGAGCGTACACTGGATTCAAGAGCGATGCGGAAGAAGGAGCTGTGCTGAATTGGGGAGAGGAGGGGGAGACAGTGAAAGTATTTCAGGTGGGGGCGTGACTTGATTGGAGCGAGTAAAAAGGGCATGATTTGGGGAGCAGAGTGCCGGATACGCTGCCACCCCACACCCCTGACACATCTCTGTCACGCTAGATTGCGGTGACAGAAGATCAGCAAGGAGGAGGTAGCGTGGGAGGAGACGCGGGTGGGCAATGGAGGTTTTGCTGGGGGGGCAGAAGGAGGGCCTTCTTCTAGCGAGATTGTATGGAGAAGTGTCACGAGACATGAGAAAGTGAACATGGGAAAGAAGGGGAAGGAACTGAAAGATAATGTCAGGACGGAGGGCCTGTTCCACAGGTTGGATGGTGGATACAGAGTATGGGGAGAGGGGCCCTTGGGAGGAAAGGCGAAGGGTTCTAAGGCAGGACCATAGTGAGACGTTTATTATTATTATTATTATTATACTTTATTTCTAAAGCGCTGTAAATATACACAGCGCTGTACAAAGTTACAAAAGAAACTCAAAAAGGATATAAAAGCCTGCCCAAGACGTACACTCTAAAATAGTCACAAACAAAAGGAAGAATAAAATTACCATTTAAAGGAAAATAAAAACCAAAACATCAAATATAAAACAGATCACATCACATCAATCAAATAACTTACATCATAACAAACAAACAAACAAACTCCTGCTTAATTTTTCAGGGGCAGAACACGCATCACAATTTCTCATCTGGCTGTCATGCTGGTGGTATCAAAGTCCATGTTGTCCTTTATTATAATGTGAGGGCATAGCCTAACCAGGATGGAGAAGATAAATAAAGAAGAAAAAAAGGAGGGATAATGTGCCCAACAACAACAAAGGTGGGAGGATTCATTCATAACCTCCAGTGCTTGGGATGCTCCCACTGAGCAGAAGCACCAGGAGCGAGGCCAAGATCCACAGAAACCAAACAAAGGGATTTCCTTCCTCTCCCTCCACTGTGCCCAGCATCAGTGAACACAGACCTGGATGCAGGCGTTGCTTTAGCGCATTTGTCTGCACAAATGTGCCTGGATTCTGGCTGTTGGGATCGCAGCTCAGGGCTCGGTGACTTGCAGGGACAATGGATGTCCTCCTGCCTCCCTGAGGAAGCCACCCCCCCAATGCCCCACCTTATCCAGCCGTACCAGCCATAGCCTCTGCCAGTCCTTGAGGCTCCAGCTCACCGCTTTCCATTCTGCCACGCTCCTCATTTCCCTTGTCCTCTTTGAAGCAGGGAACAAAGGGGGAAGGCAATGGGGGCACCAAATGGCCTGGTAGTGGCAGGTATCTTTTGCCTGAGACAAACAGCTCAGGGGGCCTCACAAATGGGCCAGCCCAGGCATCTTGACCGCAGCCACAAAAAGCCCTTGGACGGGCAACCTGGGAGAGGCAGGTCAAGGCACTCCACTTGGGGCCATACCCTCACGCGACCATGGCCACCATCGACGGCCACAGCTACAGAAGTGTGGCCAGCTCTCTTGTGCGATGTGGATGTTGTGCAAGAGCATGGGAGCTTTGCATGCATGCAGTGAATGGCTCACTCGATGTGAGGGGGGAGTCTTCCATTTATGAGCACGGACACCTCTGCTTTCACGTCTATGTTATGGTTCCAATGTGTGCCTGACTGGACGCATAAGGAGCCTGTGTCTTGTGTTTTTACAGACAATTCCCCTTTCCATAGCATGGACTGCCATCTAGTGGCCTCCAGGAAGCACTGCCACCAGGATCTCTTTTTCTCCAGGAGCCTTTTTCAGTTCCACCCCCCTGCATCAGCTCTGAGCCATGTCTGGTGATCAAAAAATTGTGTGTTTCCTTCCCTATCTTGGTTCTTCATTTTTAAAACCCCACATGCCTTTTTCTTCTCTTTCCATCCATTGTGAGATGCTTCAGTCAGCCCTTTCTCACGTGTTGTCCCTGATGTTTGGAGCTATCATCCGGCCGGAACCTCTTCAGGGGCTTCCTCACTCGCTTGTTTCACCCCCTTCTGAAAACCTCCCTTTTCCATTTTTGGTGCTTCTACCTGTGACCTAGGTCCTAGGAGGTGGGGTGGGAGTTCGTTCTGCTCCTCAGTATTCCAGGGAGTCGAAAAGGGAATTCTGCAGGAGGGGCCCCCAGAAGATCTTAGGGCCCAGGTAGATTCAACTATAGGGAATGGTTCAGGGGCAGCTGTTCCCCACCGATCCCTGTGCAGCTCGTTTGCCCCATTTTCTGACTCGCTGGGCTCAGTCAGGCAGCTGAACGGATTCCATCCAGTCCACCAAGATGCCTCCAACTCAGCTGGACGGAGTCACTGGGAGCAATGCTGAGTTTGCCCACAACAATTCAGAAGGAGCTGGGGGTCTCCTTGGAAAGGGAGGGGTAGTTATAGCCCAGAACCAGACCACATTCCCACAGCTACACCCAACTAACACAACACACACACAGTGGCGTCACTGTGACGCGCGTCACCCCAGAGCGGGGGACGCGTGTCACCCCCCCGACTCACCCCCCCATAAACTTACCTTTTCCGGCGCTCGTCACCCTCCGGGAGCCGGCCGGGAAGAGGAGCGAACTTTTAAGTTTTTCGCGCATGCGCAAAGCCTTCTGAAAAGAAGAGGCCCAATGCACGTGTGTTAAAACGAGAACTTTTAAGATTTTCGCGCATGCGCAGACCCTCCTGAGAAGAAGAGGGCAGGCCCTTGCCCTCAGAAAAGGGTTTGTGCATGCGCGAAAATCTTAAAAGTTCGCGTTTTAATGCAAGCGAATTGGGCCTCTTCTTTTCAGAAGGCTTTGTGCATGCGCGAAAAACTCAAAAGTTCGCGTTTTAACGCAAGCGCGTTGGGCCTCTTCTTTTCAGAAGGCCCTGGAGCGCCGGCCGGGCCAGACGCTCCCCGGCCTCGGAGCGTCTGGCCTCCGGAGGGTGACGCGCGCCGTCACGGAGGTGACGCGCGTCACCCCTTGGCGCGCATCTCCCCCCGGCTGCCCGCCCTGCCCGCCATGCTACAGTGACGCCAGTGCACACACACACACTCTCTTTTAACATGTATTAGTTAACACGAGATTTGGCATGTCTGAAATGGAGACTGGAATGCTCCCCAAGTGTGGACTGAGGCTGGTCTGCTAGCTGTGCCGAGGGAAGGACAGATGTGGGTGTCTTTACAGCTTTAATTTCTAAAGATATATGTGCTGGCCCCCACCTTCGGAGGGTCAGCACTAATTACCTGGCTCCGCCCCAGCTCACCAGGCATTGGCTGGAGCTTGCTCAGCAGCCGATTGGCTGTTGGGGTGGGGGGCGGGACTGAGGAGGTGCAAAGCGACTGCTCTGTTCAGCTCTCCTCAGTCACATGCCCAGAGCCAGACAGGAGCAGCAGCAGAAGCTGGGTGCTCTGCTGTGTTTGCTGCCTTTCACTAGGCCTAGTCTGCCGGCTTCTTTCCGCGCCTTTTACAGGCATCCGGGGCGTGACAGCGGTGTTCGCCGCATAGGTTCTTCGAGCCTTGGACACATCAGCGGCTGGAACGCCGCTTTTTGAGTTTCCCATGGCCTGGAGCGATAGCTCCGCTGGCATTTCGGGCTGTTTCCGCCCCCCTCTCCCTCCCCCTCCACAGGAAGGCTGCTTTAGGGGCATTTCCCCCTTACTAGAGCGCATCTTCGCGCTTTTTGGCCTGTTTGTCAGGAGGAGGGAGCTGCTGCTGCGGCAAGCGTTGCTCCGGCAGCTCCACAGGGAGCGATCCGCGGACCTCCCCCCCACGACAGGCTGCTTCGGCGCGGAGCTCGACAGGGGATAGCGCGGCCGTGGTGCCGCCTGTTTGGCGCCAACTTCGGCTCTGCTGCACGGCTGCCTCGAGTGGGCCTTGGTCTACCGGCGAGCGGCGCACGGCACCTTGGCCCAAGGAATGGATCTCAGTGGGGGTCACTACCGATTTCACCTTCCTGGAGCTGTTTCCCATAGTGTTGGCTGTCCACTTATGGGCCACTGAGTTTGAGAATTCCACGATCCGTTTTTGGTGCGACAACCTGGCCATATTTTCAGTAGTTAACAAATTGTCATCAACATCCACCAGGTGATGGGACTTGTACGCCCTCTTGTACTGCAATGTCTGCGACTGAATTCACTTTTTATCGCAAGGCATGTGCCTGGATTGGAAAACTGCATTCCAGATGCTTTGTCCCGTTTTCACATGGAGAGTTTCTGGAAGCTGGCACCGTCTGCCCGCCGGGAGCCGGACCCAATGCCGCGGTGGTTGTGGAACCTTGGCGCAACAGGGCCCTCGCAGTGATTATGGACTCCTTAGCCCCTAGTACCCGGCAAGGGTACCTACGTAAGGTGAAGGTATTCACTCTATTTCGGCAATCGGCTGGGCTGCAAGTAACGTGATCCATCCCACTGGAGGACATCATGCACTTTATCTTATATCTGAAGGACTCTGGTAGGGCAGCCTGCTCCTTCCCCGGGTTCCTGTCGGCATTGGCATTCATAACCAAGACTGTTGGGCTGCCCGATTATACGCAGGACATTCGGATCCGGCGGATGTTGGAGGGCTTTGTGAGGCGAGCCCCAGCGGTGCCTGACCATAGGCGTCCGATCACCCCGGAGATCTTAGAGAGGGTCACATCGGCATTCCAAGGGCTCTGTAGTTCCCCATTCGAGAGTGCCCTGTTTCGGGCTGCCCTGTTTGTAGCTTTTTTCAGCGCCTTCCGGCCCAGCGAGTACTTGGCCAAGGGGAAGGAGGACGCCTCTGAGCGGGCGCACCAGCGGGCAGACGTAACCCTAGGACGAGAAGGGGTCGCGTTACGTCTGTGGGAATCCAAGATGGACCAACGGGCCTTGGGGCAGCGGGTAGACTTAAGGAGGGTGCCGGGTCTTGCCATTTGCCGGGTGCTGGCTCTAGAGCAATATATGGGGCTGTCTCCCTCCTCAAACGGTGCGCTGTTTCAGCACCAGGACGGTCATCCGCTGATGCAGTTTCAGTTTCGGAACCTTTTTGCCAGGGCACTCGAAGCCCTGGGTCTTGAGCCCAAGGACTATGGCCTGCATTCGTTGCGCATTGGGGCAGCAACCGCCGCTGCATCACTGGGGCTAACCGGACAAGTTATTCAGCGGATTGGTCAGTGGCAGTCGACCGCCTACAAAAGACACATCCGAAAGTGAGATGGCCTGCATGGAGGTGTGGGTCGGCGTGGTATCCGGAAGTGATGGGCGATGTGTCCTATGCCCCCCCTACAGAAAGAGGGCATCCTGTGCTAACTCCGGCTGCCCGGACTTCAATGTTTGTGGTGCATGTTTGTGTGTTGCTGCGCTCCTTCTGTCTTATCCCCCTTCTTGTTTTCACTCTGTCCATTCCCATTTCAGTACATCTACATGGTACATCTGGGAGAAAACGATCTGCCCGCCACAACAGGCCTAGCTCTCCGAAGGAGGATGTGCGAAGATCTTGAGATTCTCCGGCAAAGAATCCCCGGTGTGGTATTGATTTAGTCCGAGCTCCTACAGCGTAGGGTTTGGAGGGGGGCACAGAGTATTCCCGGGGTCGAGAAGGCCCGCAGACAGGTTAACAATACCGTGGGTCGCTACATTCGCCAGGACCGGAGGCCTGGTGATCCGTCATTCATTCTGCTGTTTCCCTTTTTAGAGGGGATGGGGTGCATCTCTCCGAGATAGGCAACGACACCTTTCTCGGAGAACTGCAGGCTGGCCTCCAGTGCCTATTGTCACTGTCTGGGCGGTGAGGGCCAAGCTCTAGGCTGACCCTCCCTGGTGGCTGGGGGTCATGGGTAAGAAGGCTCGAAGCTGGGTTGCAGGAGTGAACCCGAGGGCAGCAAGGTCAAGGGAGGCACCCCCCACCATTCATCTCCCAGTTGCCCTCCGGCACAGGGACAGGTGGGGGGGCCCTTGGCTGGGATCACGTGAGCTTCCCTAGGGCCCGCCGGCTCAGGGCGGTGCCGCGGTTCCTGCTGTCCTGGCCCACTAGGGGACGGCGTGGATGATTCGGCTTCCTCAGGCCAGGGGCGACCACTCGGAGTATGGGTTGTAACTCCGCCCGGGCAGTCCTTAGGATGCCTCGTGTCAGCGCTTCTCACATAAGCGTGTTACGCCCTGACCTCGGCCTGTAGATCTCCACTTTACCTATGATCTTGCTTTCCTGTATTTCAATAAAGTGACCCTTTATATCCATATCAGGTCTCGTGTTTTTAATGAGGCGTACCCGGGTAATAAAGTATACAGTATACACAGTATACAGTATATAAAAAAGTATATACAGTATATATATATTATACAGTATAAGGAACTGTTACTATCATTTTCTCTTACTACTCTCCATCCATCCAAGATGAAATTAAATCAATAGGCAAATGAAGAAGGCACAAGACCAAAGTATAATTTTGCTCAGTTCGATTCAGGATCTGGAAGTTGAAGGCTTTCTATCCAACAATGACTGGCTGAATTGGATATTCTGGAGTTCCCATATATTTCTAGATATCTAGATATATCCAGAGTTCCTTATTTTGAACAGGCAGAAGGTTGAGGCTATATTACTTGTGTGGCGGTTAGGGATCGACAAGTGCCACAAAGTGGAGATCAATAACGATCTCAATAAAGATCAATCATGATCAATAATGGTCTCTTCTGTCCCATTTCATTCTTGCTTTCTGGTTGTCTTTGCTGTTCATTTACACCTTCTTAGTTGATTGACATAAGTAAGGCGGCAATCCTATGCATACATACCTAGGAGTAAGCCCCACAGAGGCGTAGCTAAGGTGGGGCAGGGGGGTCCGGTTTCAGTTTCCAACTAAGCAGTTCCATTGGCTGTCCCCTGATTCTAGGGTTGTGAGAATGGGAGAAGAACCTCTCTCCACTTGCTCCAGATAGAGTGATGCATTATTTCACAAGCCCCACTTGCTTTCGTCGGCCGGAATGGCTCCAAAGGCGAGGGGGCGGGGCCGCTTTCTCCTGTCGTGTAACGGAGGGTCAGAGCCCGACGGAACTTGGAGCTCCGCCCCCCCTGCAGTGACACTGCAGATGTCCTGTCACCAAGGAGTTCACCATCTCAAAATAAACATTGCAACAAATGTTTCAGAGAAGAAAAGGGGGAAATTCTGAACACAAAAACTGGCAGCGACATTTCAGTGTAATGCAAAGACTGATTTAATTCTGGATTTGAAGTGCATAGAGCAGCTTCCAAGTTGCTGGAGCCACATGGTTGGGATCTGGGACGACGACACCATCCCTTCCCACCACCAGTATCATTATTATTATCATCAGTATTTATATACCACTTTTCAACAAAACAATGTATCCTGGCCAGTATTGCATAAGTGGGAATCAAAGTGGTCCTACCACAGAATTTCCTTTTTGTGGGTGTCTTCTGATCAGTGTGGAACTGGAGTATGGGAAGTTTGCTCCAAACAGTTGCAATTATGTTTTTACTGAGCTTTCAATGCAGAGGCTGTTGGGTCCCTCTGTGTCAAGTCTCTTGAGTTCTTATTAACCTGAAAAGATATCTGAAGGATCAGACCCAAGATTCATCTGTTTCTCATAGTGACCAACCAATGACTTGGGCAAGTCCATAAGCACAAGATGAAAGCCACACTCGTCTCCTGCCATTTCTCCCCTGCAATGAGAGACGCCGCTTATGATCCGGGTCATTGTGCATGGCCATCGTGAGTGGTAGCTGTTGCTAGTCCCAATTGTGCTCCATAGATTTGCATAATCTCCTTTTAACGTCATCCCAGCTAGTATCCTTTACTGCTTCTCATGGAAGCAAGCTCCATAGATTAATGGAGCTTCAGTGTGTGAAGACGTTCTTCCTCTTGTCCGGTTTCAGTTCCCCACTAATCAGTTCCATTGGCTGTCCCCTCATTCTAGTGTTGTGAGAACGGGAGAAGAACCTCTCTCCACTTGCTCCAGATACAGTGATGCATTATTTCACAAGCCCCATCTGAAGCTGCTTCTCTCACAAGATCTATACAGATAGTATAATCCAAATCAAGGATTCACAAACGGGTGCGGTTTTCTCCTTTCGCTGCCGTAAACATGGTCATCGCCAGGGACATTGGGATCAAGTACCAAGCTCAGGCCTCAGCGCACACGAATGTGGCTGCAATCCTATATACACTTACCTGGGAGTAAGTCCCCTTAATCTCAGTGGGACCTGCTTATGAGTAGACATACAGAAGATTGACTGTGAGTTTGGACAACACAAAGATTTGTCACAACTTAGATTAACCAGCTAACATCAGCATAAGCTTTATCTTGGGTTACAGTGTGTAGAGGAGAATTTGCAACCAAGGAAATGGAGTCTGGCAAGAAATGTAATTCTGACAAGACAGGGAGCTAAACATGGTGAGCCCTGGTGATGGACTCAAGGACACCCATCAAGCAGCTCATTTTTCTCAGTTAATAAATGAAGCTTCAGGAATACTTGGTTACATATTGCAAAAGGTTTTTGCCCCAACTGTTGACCCTCATATTAATTTATTCTTTCTTTCTACCAGAACTAAACAACCTCACTTATTAGCCCCTAAATGAGGTCAACCTGAAGTGGTTTCTGAAGCAACATGTGCTGGTAGCAAGGTAGCCATGATGTTTAAGGTGGACAACTGCCCCCCCTCCGGAATTGTGGTGTGTGGCCTGCACACACTATGCCCCCTGAATGGTTTGTTCAGGGCTGGCCCATCCATGAGGCCAACTGAGACAGTTGTCTCAGGCATAGGATTGGTTGGGGGGGCACTCCTCTTTGCCTACTTGCCTCCACTGCCCCTGCTTCTCCTTCCACACTCTGAACTGGAAAAGGAAGAAGGGGACAAAGGAAGATTAAATGTGGAGAGGAGGAGAGCGCTAAGAGAGTGCTACATTGCAGAGGGGGAGGAGCTGAGGCTGGCACAACATTCTGTAAGGGGGGGCAGCATTCCTCAGGCGTCAGAAGGTCTTGGGCTGGCCCTGGGTTTGTTGCTCCTTTCTCAGCGTGCTTGGGGCACTGACAGAGAAGTAATCCAATACTACCCCCATTCTACATTGTGCCCATCCCTCCATTCATAAGCCATTGGTGTGTTAGCCAAGTCTTGTTGCCACTGATTTGCTGTCCTGCTCCAAGGATTCCCATGGGTTTTTCCTATGTCATCATTCCTGGAATATTATAGGACTTTCTGAATACAATTAAGGTGTTCTGTCGCTGAATGATGGCACCGTTTGATTGCGTCAGTATCACCTGCTGTCTGCAGTGTAACATCCCAGATTCAGGTTGACCAACCCCATAAGAATGAGTTGAAGCTATCTCATTCAAGCTGCTGATGTAGCCACACAACCCCAGCCAATAAAAGGGGAAGCGTCGCTAGGCGTGTAGCCGGTCACTGTTGAATATGGAGTTCTAGGATCCATCTCCTTTGGATATCATTGAAGGAGACCCTCCTTATGTCCTCTCGTCATGTTATCCCCCCCCCAGGGATGAACCCGTGACCCATCTGCCTGGTCCTCAGAGAGGAATTCCATCTCGGATGGAGAACAGCGATTGAAAATGACATAAGAAAGAAACGAGGGTTTCAATGCAGTAGAGATTTTATTTGGAAGGAGAAGTGAATGAGGGGTACAATTCCACCATAGAGGTCTGCTGGAGCATGGAGGTTCCCAGGACACATAGCTGCCAATTATGCAGAGACAGAAATATTAAGAGATGGTAGGACGGCAACAGGCAGACCAGCTCCCTCTACGGGAGGAGTTCGGAACAAGGGATCTAAACTGTGAATGGAAATAGCAGACAATAGCGGTTGAACCATGTTGGAGAATCTTGCAGTCCCCCAGAAATTCAACACATCTTCGATCTTGACTTTGGATACCTGGCTCTTCTTCATATTCATGGTTTCTGCGCTTAGAATTTCTGGCAGGGGTAGCAACCTGGCTTCTGTGGTGGGGGATAAAAGCCGGAAGAGGGAGGAGGAAAAAAGCCGGAACTGGGAGGGAGTGGTCTGTATCCGCCACGGTAGGGGATTTCACAAGGGTTGTATTGCTCAATACCGAAGGGCTGGTCGGGACAGACGAGGGATGGTCCCGGGATGGACAAGACGAAAGGGGGTGGATAAATGGTCACAGTGCTGGGGGGGCAGCTGGCTTCGCAAGGGTTCCACCGGGAGGTCATCTTTGATGATAGAATGCGACTCTAAAGAGGTGGAAATAGACACAGCGCACAACGGTCCGTCAAATATACTTCCCAATGCATGATTCTGATTTCCAACACCTATTTAGACACCAACAGCCATCCAAACCAGCACAGAAAACCCATTACTGTGCATTTGGGACTTGAATGTACAGCACGTCGCACATTGGTGGCATAGCATTATATACTATACAATGGGGCAGGAGAAAATGGTGATCACAAAATCAAAACACATGCCATCATCTTTCTGCTTAAAAAAAAAATTCAGCGAAAAAATAAATAAAATTAAGCCATGCCATTTTTGCATCATTCTTCATCTGTTGATACTGCACAGCCCACTTTTATGTGGTTACAATTGATAATAATTGGAAAAAATGGAATAAAAACACTTAACATCACTTTTTGCACTTTCATGTTGGTTAAACATTGAATTCTGCGAGAAAGGAAAGCCATCTTGTTCCACCTCTCACTATACAACAGCTCTTTCCTCCTCATATAATGTGTTGCATGCACAAATCCCTTTTCTCTGGAGTCAGGACTTATTGCACAGTTCTCTATTTAATGGACATGTTCCACCAAGGTTCTGTTGCAGGGAAAAGGCATTCCCTGTAAGCTATCTGAAACCCAGTTTCTTCCATCTCTTCCTTCCTTCCTCTCAACAGTAGCCAGTGTCTGATTGGTCTTTCCATAGAGTTAGAAAACAATTTAGCCTCAGTCAAACTTACGGTGTCCTCAAACGAGAAGAACTCAACTGGATGGCCTCAGTGGTGAAAGAAGCTGATAGCGCCTCTCTGATTTGCCTGGGTTTATATACCATTTCTTGAGTGGGCTGAGACTTGAGTGATGCACTTAATTTTCATCATGTTCTCACAAATACATTTCCCCTTGTGTAACCTGCAACTTGGGAGGAGTGATTTAAGTGTTAGTAACTCTCCTCCTTTACCGGTGCATGTTTAGCAACGTAGATGGAGTCCTTCCTTACGGTCAGTGGTTCCAAATGTGATGGGTGTGTGTTTGTCTGCTTTTAGAGTAGTGACCTGAAACCCAAGCGAAGAGATATTTTCATAGGTTCCTGTGCCTTCTTCTCAGACTTAAAACCATTTCAGAGGAACCAGAACAGCCTGAAAATTATTTTATTACAGTACAGCGAGTCCTCATGTAAAGTTGTTTCGTTTAAAGTTGTTTCCTTTTAAAGTTGATGGAAAAATGCAATAGGAACGTTAACGTTTAACAAGTAGTCCCATGGTTCCCAAACAGGAGCCGCGGTAAGTAGCCCGGGGTGCCGCGGAGTGCCATGGAATCCTCAACATTATGAAATGGGGAGCTGCAGCCAGTGGTCGCCAATGGTCAAGGGAGCCGCTGGTCAAAAATGTTTGGGATACACTGAGTAGCCTATGATAAATTGGTTTCATTACAAGTCGTTTCGCTTAAATTCACAGTTGCCAAAAAGAACCTATCGACAACTTTAAGTGAGGACTTGTTGCTGTATTTCTTCACATTTTTAACACCGTTGTGATCTTTCCATCACCTAGAACCCACCACCAGAAATCAGATCGCAACCCACCAAGTGGGTCCCGACCCACAGTTTGAGAAACACTGCTCTATACAAAAAGATGGGCTCATTGAGCTTTATTATGTGATGCCCTATGGGTTACCCTCCCCTATGGGAGACAGTGAAGTAGCTCAATATTGCCTCTAAGTGATTGGCAATAGCTCTCCAGGGCTTCGGTCAAGGGTCTATAACTGGACTATGGTCAAAGACTCTTCTGTATTCAAAAATATATATACTCTTCTGTATTCAAAAATATATATTAGAAGATCCAGGCAAGATTGGAAGAGCAGGGGAAGTTCCTGGAAATGGTTTTCAACAGGGAAGAGACCAGAACTACATCATAGTCAATAAGGAAATCTCAGAGGGATGAAAAGGTTTACGCTGATGATGATTAATAAGGAAGGTGCCTGGAGACATTCCTTTTTTAATAGACTATTTAAAGACAAACAATATCATGATGAGGGGACATGTTGAAAGGTAGGCCAAGTGGATGTGTGCTGTTTTTGTAAACCCTTCTGAAAGCTGCAAAAAGCACACACTTCCCCATACGCACACTTTTCGAGAGTGTTTGTGGACAGTGCTCTTTCAGAGGGATGGTACACATGTTTCCTCAATCCCTCTGAGAGTGCAATCCGACTTAACTTTTGTGCCGGTTTAACCAGCGGCGCAGCAAGAATGGGAGGCCCCAGAATGGGAAAGGGATTCAAATCCCCTTTGAATTCCTCTTTTGGATGGGATTTGAATCCCTTTTCCATTCTGGGGTCTCCCGTTTTTGCTGCTCCGCTGGTTACACCGGCACAAAAGTTGATTGCGTTGTGAATTGCAACGCTGTAAATGTGATGTTGCCATACTGGATTGGCTGGGTGGCCCTGTGATGTCATCAAACTCACTAAGCAGTCCCACATGTATTGTGATCATTTTTTCGGAGAGGAAATGTAGCCCTTACATGAGAAGGGTAATATGGGTGAAGAAGCCATGTCAGGAAAGGTAGCCTGGAAAAAAATAATATCCTACGCCGAACGCGAGTCTCCAAAGAACAGCTGGCAGTCGCGATCGGGATGATAAAATTAAAATCCAAGGTGTATTGCTATCACTCCAACGTTTCGTTTCGAAACTCGGAACTTCTTCAAAGGAAATCCCCAAAGCTATTAAAGTGTTCATATTACACCTTTAATCCTTTTTGGGATTTTAATTTTATCATCCCGATCGCGACTGCCAGCTGTTCTTTGGAGACTCGTGTTCGGCGTAGGATATTATTTTTTCCAGGCATCCTTTCCTGACATGGCTTTTTCACCCGTATTACCCTTCTCATGTAAGATAACTGTGGGCCATGAAAGCTTCTATTCCTACTTATGTAGCCCTGATAGGCAAAGAGAAAACCAACAATAGCATGGCACCTGAAACACGTGACGATGGGATAGCTAACAGGCAAGGATTGGGTGGTGAACAAGGTATTTGTAGAGAGATATTTCGGCTGTCACCCCTGAAGTCAGGCTAACATGCACTATAGCCCTGAACCATATGCAACATGTTCTACAGACTCATGGCTCAGTGGAAGAATATGTGGTTTTCTCAATATGTCAAGGTAATATTGTGTTATTTGCGAATGTTATCATTTTATGCATTTTATGGTTTATATATGTATTGCAATGTGTTGAGAGCCGCCTTGGGTTTTTCTGTGCCTTTTCAAACTTATGTTCTTATCGTGTGAAGAAAAAAAAGGCCAATATCCCCCCCCCCCAATTTTGCTTGTTACGTTTCCCATTTTCTCCTATCCCAAGTTTCATCTTTCCCAATTTCCTATGGAAGAATGATGAAGATAATCAGGAGGAAAGAGCCATTCTTGTACGTCTTGCTCAATTCGTCCCCAAACAGTGTTGTCTAGAACAGGGGTTTTCTCATCCCCTTCCCGTATGAGTACCACCTCCGGCGCCACTCTCCTGCTGCGTACCACAGGATGTGCCTGGCAATGACATTATTGCCTGTTACGTCCAGGTTTTCAGAGGCCAGAAATGCAGGTAGGAGGCTCTGGGCAGGTGGGAGGGCCCGTCTCAGCATCCTGGAGAGGCTCGGCCAAAGGCAGAAACCTCTTGAGTGAGAAAACTTGCAACCAAAAGCACCACGGCAGAGCGGGGTTCTGGCAGTCCGAGTACCACCAGAAGCTGGCTGAAGTACCAATGGTTGAGAACCCCTGGTCTAGATCTCCAGATTTAAGAGTTCAAGATTTTCTTTTGAGTTGTTTTTTTCAGGTGGATACTCTGGGCCTCTCAGTGCATGATGGGCAGAAATCAAAAGGTTTAACACAGCAGGTTTAGGAACGAAGGGGCTTTATGGGCTATCTTCTTTCATTGTTGGCTCCATGAATCCCCAAATCAAGAGATGAGCTCACAGTTTTGGGTGGACCACAGGCCACAGTTTATATGTTCACATTGGATGGGAGAGATCACTGCTCAGAGCTAGCCCTCCTCCTTTCCATAAAGGGGGTCTGAGATTAAGGGCTCAGTCCAGCCCAACTCAGGCACAGTTGAGGCCCAATTGTGGCCCAATTGGGGCCCAGTTGTGGCCCAAAATAGGACCGAGTTAGGCTGCAACTGTGCCTGAGTTAGGCAGGAGGCAAGAGCAGTGGGCCAGGATCGAGGCAAAACTTACCACAGAGGCAGGCAGGCACCTGTGGGGAGCTGTCAGTCTTGTGGAAGCGAAGAGCCCCCTCCTCAGCTTGTCTGTGTGCACCTACCACAGCTGCTGCAGCGGTCGCAGCAGATGGGCAGCCACAGGTGGGCCTGCAGGCACTAGGCGTGCGGCAGTCAGCTGAAGGGCAGAGGTTGTGCCAGTGCCAGCTGCCCCAGGGCACCCTGTGCATTAGCCACCTGCCGCAGGGGGGAGTGCCACTGCCCTCCGACCCACAACAGGTGTTGCCACCCCCATGCCACGTTGAGGCTGCACATGGGATTCATGGGGGGGAGCGGGGGAGGGGAGGGAGGGAGGGTGGGGGGGAGGGAAAGACACACACACAAGGGGGGGGACTCACCGTTTCCGCTTGGAGGTGGCCGTGCCGCCCTGAGGAGCTGCTCCAGTGCGTTGTGCCCTCGCGGAGCTGCGCCCCCGGCTGGCAGCTGGGCCTGCGGGTGCTGGCCCAGCCGGTTCCGCAGCAGGGGCGTCATGTGCAGCCATGGCAGCACGGACCGGGGATCTGCGGGCCTGCTTAGCAGCATGCCGCTCCCGGTCAAAGGCGAGGCGGTCCCGTTGGACAGCGACCACCTTCCTCACCACACCGGTGAGGGCCCGGATCTCTGCCGTCTGTGCCGCCTGCCCCGCCACCAGGCCCTCCAGCTGTCCGGAGACATGCTGGAGCCCTGCCATCAGCTCCCGGTGATCGTCCCGGCGATCGTCCCGCTGCTCAGCAAGGGCATCGAGAAGCTGGGCGCGCCCCACGTCGCCAGCTTCCATGCATGCCTGCCACATCTGGCCTGCCTCGAGCTGCTCCCGCTCCATGGCCTGGTGCAAATCAGCCACGGTCCGGGGCAGCTGACGAGCGGGGCGTGGCCCACGGGCACGGGGCAGTATGTTGGGGCCCCCCAGCGCCGCATCTGCCGCTGCATCCCCTGGCAATGCAGCGGCTGCTGGGAGGGCCGGCCCCTGATGTGGCGGGGAGGCCTCCGCGGGCCCCCCCTCGCTGGCAGACCCCTCCCCCGGCGGGGACTCTGCGCGGGGTGCCTCCTCAGCCGAGTCACCGGCCCCTTGGAGGACGTCTTCCTCCTCGTCAGCTGATGACGGAGGGAGGCTCCCCTCCGGCTCCACCTCAGCAGTCTCGAGGCTGTCCCCCGCGGCCCCCGTTGGAGAAGGGAGGGAAGCTGTGCTGGGGTGGGTGGGCTCCGTGTCGCCACACACGGAGCCCCGCCGGGGGCTTGACTCGTCGGAGGTGCTGGCATCGTCTGGACGGGCTGTGGGTGGGAAAGGCCCCAACCCAGGGTGGGTGGATACATACCGGCAGGCTGGCAGCCTGCGGCCTCTCCGCTGGGCCCCGGCTGGGGCGACTAGGCCCATCCAGCGGCGGCACGGGTGCCTGGAGGGAGAAGAAGCACAGGTGAGGCCGGGCATGGGCTGCAGTGACATCCAGCAGTGGGCCCCTCCCCACAGCACTCACCACTGAAGACCTCCACGCCAACACCACCGACGACCTCCTCGCGGACTAGCGGCCCTAGAATGGCGGTGGTGCTGCCCTGTGTAGCATGGCCAATGGCGGCATCCACGGTCATGGAGCGAGTGCGCACCAAGGCCCTGACCCGATGGTTCAGGGCCCAGTACGACCTCCTGAACCGCTTCATGCAAGACATGCCCGTGCGCTCCCGGAAGCCTTGGGCACGGAGGGAGCTGGCTATGCCCACAAAGAAGGCCTTTCGGCGTGCACTCTGCTCTGTGGCCCTGCCTTCTCCAAGAGCCACCTCGGCATTGGCTACTGAGAGGGTGAAGAGAACACGCATCTCATCATCCCCCCAGTTGGGCCCACGAGGAGCTGCCCTGGGGCATGCTCGTCGGGGGGGGGCGGCCCCTGCGGCCACCATCCATCACCAGGGAGTGCACAGGGAGACAGACAGGCAGGGAGGCAGACAGGGAGGGAGGCAGGGAGGCAGTGGGTGCTGGGGAGGGGCTTGGGAGGGGCACGACTGGAGAGACAAATGACAAGGAAGCGGGCGACAGATACAGAAGAGGGGTCTGCAGAGAGGACAAGGCACATGGGGGGAGCTCCGCAGATGGCGACAGTGCACAAACGTGCGCCACGTATGCAGACGGACCGGACGGGCGTCACCGACGGGCGGACCGGACGGGTGTCCTCGACAGGCGCTGCCGACGGGCGGACGTGGCGGGCGCGGCGTCGGACGGGGCGGAGTCGAAGGGCGGAAGCGGCATCGGCCAGTGCCCTGCCGACTCCGGACGCCACGCTTGGGCGGAGCGATCGGGCGGAGGGGACGGGCTGCCTGCCTGCCAGGGCTCTGGCTAGAGGGGGCGGGGGTGGTGGCAGACACCACTGCGGGCAGACGCTCAGGGACGGCGTGGAAGGAGGTGGGCAGCAGGTGGCTGTGCAGCGAGGAGCAGAGCAGAGGGAGGCACCAGCAGTGCACGGGAGCTGCTGTTCAACCTTGCCATCGCCTGACCAACATGGAGCAGGGCCAGCCGCAGCCTCGGGCACAGAGGCGGCAACTGCCGTGGCCGCGAGTGCCATGGCTCCAGCAGTGGCAGCAGGATTGCCTGCGGCAGTGGCGCATTCGGAGGGAGCGGGCGAGGGAGAGAGAGAGGGCCCGGGCCCGGGAGCAGCCGGCGCTGCACGCACAGGAGCAACAGCGTCGGCGGCAGGAGAGGCAGCTCCGCATGCAGCGCTGGGACCAGCAACGCGCAGAGTGCCGACAGCGGCGCGAGCAGTGGATGCAGGTGCAGCAGCAGCCACGCCACCGGGGGCAGGCGCTGCAGCTGCCGCCCCTGCCCCAGCTGCTTGGAGCCGAGGGCCAGGGTGAGTGTGCTTGGACACGGGAGGCCCTGGGTGGGAGGTGTTGGGGAGGGTGACTCCATCGACCCTCTGGAGGGGGGCTCGGACCCAGCCGCCATGGCGCCCTGGCACATCCAGCAGCTGCTTCCCTGCGGGGGGGCAGGCATGCCCAGCCAGCCGCCAGGCCCAGCTCGAGGGAGCTGGCCGCCCTGGCCAGGGGGCCCGCCCACAGGTGGTGACCGTGGCCACTGGCCCAGCTTGCACCGGCTGGGCTGTAACCTCTCCGCGTCCTGTCCACAAGACCCCAGGAGCTCCGACGGCCCAGAGGAGCCATCCTGCCCTGGACCGCGTTCCCACCATGCCTTGTGAACCACTACGCCAATCTGCCTCTGATGGTGGCATATGTGTTAGCCCAGCGCCGGAGACGGGTCCAGAGACGGCGGTCGGTGGTGAAGGAGCGTCTGCGCCGGCTGCCGGGCCCCGACATCGATTGCATCCAGGCCTTTCGCCTGGACAGGGGCGCCGTGGCGGAGCTCTGCCACCTCCTGGGCCCGGGTCTCGAGGCCCGGATCCGCTCCCGCCATGCCATACCTGTCCTGCAACGGGTCCTCATCGCCCTGCAGTACCATGCATTCGTGGATGCCATGGTCCCCCACGGGGCCGAGTTCATCGTGTTCCCAACCAGTGTGGCAGAGCTGCAGCGGGTCAGGGCCGAGTTTCATGCCATCGCGGGCTTCCTGAATGTGATCTCGGCTGTGGATGCCACGCACATCACCATCCAGGCCCCCCACCAGAATCCAGCCGTGTACCGCAACTGGCATCGCCAGTATTCCATCAATGTCCAGGCCACCTGCGATGCCAGGGTGTTGTTCACCAGCGTCACGGCGCTGTTTCCAGGGAGCGTCCATGATGCCGCCATCTTCGATGCCTCTGCCGTCCGACGACACCTGGCAGAGCTGCCCGAGGGAACCGGCTGGCTTCTAGGTGAGTCGGGGGGGCCTGGCAGGGGGGGAGGGGAGTCGGGGGGGGCTGGCAGGGGGGAGGGGAGGGGGGAACGAGGCCATGGCAGGGACTGATGCTGCCCCACCGCCCACAGGTGACCGTGGCTACCCCTTGCGCCCGTACCTGATGACACCCTACGCTGCGGACGTCCCAGGGCCCATTGCGCGGTACAATGTCGCTCACCGTGCCACACGCATTGTCGTGGAGAGAGCTTTCGGGATGCAGAAACTTCGATTCAGATGCCTGCACCTGACTGGGGGGCGCCTGATGCACACACCCAACAAGGCCGCTAAGCTGTTTGTCGTGTGTGCCATGCTGCACAACCTCTGTCTTCGGCGGAACACCCCACTCCTCGATGCCATGGAAGTCGAGCCTGCAGAGGCCGAGCCTGCCAGGGGGGCCGGCCAGGACCCGCGGGGCGTCGCATGCCGCCAGCAGGTCACAGCCGAGTACTTTGGCCCGTAACGTCCAGGTAAGGTTGCAGCCACCATGGGGCCCGTGCCAGCTGCTGACCTGCACTGCTAGGAACCCCCCGTCACTGTGCACTAACCGCTTCGTCCCCAGGGACCTCCCACCTCGGCATCTGGACGGTCACGGGCCCCACCCACCACCCAGGCTGCCACCGACGCCACCAGCAGCAGTGCAGGCCCCCCACCCGATGCTCCGCACCCTGGCAAGCGCCCACGGAGGAAGACAGCAGAGACAGTGGTGAAAATATAAAAGCATGTTTACTCTTTGTTCCTTACTTGGTTAAAATTGCATTAAAATAAGTTAACAGTTAAAACAGTGTGGCCTCAACAGTCGGCCTGAACAGGCCCGGGCCCCAACAGGGGGCACAGGGCAACAACAAAGGGTAGGGTGGCAAGGGGGGGCATGGCCAGCACGCAACATGGCACCCCTCATGGAGGGGGCCGGAGCGGCTCTATGCCCAGCCGGGCCAGAAGAGCGGTCAGCCCCGCCAGGATGGTGTCCTGCCTGGCCTCCACCTGGAGCAGGTGGTGCAGGACGGGGGGCACATGGCCAGCACCATCGCCATGGGCCAGGGCCGTCACATGGCGAATGGCCTGCTGCATTTGGCCATGGGCGGCCCATTCAGCGCCCTCCAGGTTGCGCAGCTGTTGGCGCACCGCTGCCTGTTGGCCCGCTGCCTCCTGCCTCCCACGGTCCACCCGGCGGCCGACGTCCCGGATGGTGGCCATGACCCTGGGTGCCAACGACGAGCCTGCGGAATGAAACAGATAGGGCGGGAATTAGGCCTGCGGCCTCGTGGTGCCCTCTTCGACGGCCACCCACCCGCACACCCCTGGCCCCCATGGCCTGTCATCTGCTGGAGGCGGACCCTGTCACAGGCAACATGGCAGGACAGGGCGCGGGCCCCAGTCTGGCCCTCTCCATGACTGCCCTGACCCCCATCCCATGGCCTGGCCTGGGTCCCTGCACATCCCCCCTGGTCCCGCAACGCACCTGCCCAACCGGTCACCACTGTGTGTCTGGCCACAGGGACATGGCTGCTGACCCGGCCCAGGTGCACTATCAAGGCCACGGCGCACAGGGCCCCGGGGGGCACCCCCAGCCATCAACCGGCTGGCCGTCAGCCGCCGGGCACCCACCAACTGACAGGCAGGCAGTCCATGGGGCACTGGCCTCTGGTTGCAGCACACCATGCCATCCGAACCCATTGCACTACCAGGGGGTGGGAACACTCACAGTGGCACCGGGCCTGGTGCAGATGGGCCCCACGCCGCCTCGTCTGCGTGGCCTGGTCTTGCGTGGCTGGTGGGCCTGGTGGTGGTGGTCCTGCCGCTACTGCCAACAACGCCTCCTGCGCAGCTGCTGAGGTGGATGGCCTGTCCTCCTCCTCCTCCTCCTCCACCAGCTGCACATCCTCCTCCTCAGGCAGGTCCTCCTCCTCTGCCTCCACAGCCTCCTCCACCACCACCACGTCACCCGCTGCAGGCAGGTCCTCCTCCTCCCCCACCTCCTCCTCCACTGCCACCCCTGCGGGGGCCTGTGGGACAGCAGGGGAGGGGGGCCCAGATGGTGGGGCCACCACACCTCCCTCTGCCTCTTCCCTGGAGGAGGCGGTCGAGGAGGAGGAGGACGCCGCCCACCGTGCATGGCGCCGTGGTGGCCGAGTGGCTGGCGCTGCTGCTGCTGTTGCTGCTGCTGCTGCTGCTGCTCGCCGCCGTGGTGGCTGGGTGGCTGCTGCTGCTGCTGCTGCTGCTGCTGCTGCTGCTGCTGCTGCTGCTCGCCGCCCCTCCATCCGGCGTATGGCCACTGCAGAGGAGAACACACATAGGATCAGCGCCTCCTAGCTCAGCACGCACCAGTACCCCCCCCTCTGCCCCAGCCCGCCCCGTCACCTGCCTCATCTACATCACCACCACCACCCTTCCCCACGGCTGGGCAGGCCCGTGTACATGTCCCGAGGCTGGGAATCACCCCCCTCAGTCCACCGACCACCCTTGGACCCCCAGGTGCCTGCGCCACAGCCTGCCATGCCCCCAGCGGCCAGCCACAAGGGGTCTCCGCAGCGGCAGCATCCCACTGCCCTCCCAGCTGTCCGGTGCTGCAGGGGGGCCCGGACAGACCAGCTGGCTGCTAGAGATGCCACCGCGGCGTTCCAGCCAGCGCCGTGCCCTCATGGCTAGATCCAGACCCAGGCCTCCCACATGCAGCCGGAGCAGGCAGTGCAGTAGGCCTGGCATCTGGGCAGGGGGCTGCCTGCAGCATGGCACAGGCCTGCAGACCTCCCTGCCAGAGGTCATGTGAGCGGCAGGCTCCAGGGACAGGGCCTTATGGCGTGCCCACCACTGTGTGTGCTGGTGTCCCTCCCACCCTCCCAGTGTGAGGGGCGGGCCCATCTCCCAGCCTGGGCAACAGGGCTGTGAGGGGGGGCACCTGCCAGTCCTCCCTGCGCACACTGGCAGGAGCTCGGTAGCGTTTGGGCTGGAACCGTGAGGCTGCCCTGGGGGAGATCAGCAGGGTAGCTGGCATGGGCAGCTCTATGGAGAGAGTAGCCCCTGGGTATGGTGGGCAGGCATGGGCCTGGCTGGCCCATGGCCTGTGGGCTGCGACTGTCCAGGGAGCCGGATGGCTGCAGCTGGACCCATGGCTACTCCCCCCCCCGGCCTGTGCCCAGTCCTGGAGGGCTCTGAACCATGCCAGGATCACCCTCCACAACAGGGTGACCGGCACCGCTGGAATCATGGACCCTGGCTGCAGAGGGCCCAGGTGTTCCTGGAGGGCACACCCTGGCATGCTGCCCCTGACGGGCCTGTCACCTTCCCCCCCCCCCCGGGCTCCATGTGGTCTGTGCTGGGAGATCCCCCCCAGGGGTGCCCATGGTCCGCAGGTCCTCACAGGGCACCTGCGTGCCTGGGGGGACCCATTCACACCCTCCCTGCCATGAGCCCATCCCCAGTACACAGCCTTACCTGAATGATGGCGGCACTGGTAGCGAGGCCGCCCAGCACGCCGCCACAGCCGCAGCATGGTGTCATACAGCGGGGGGGGTCCCTGCTGGGGCGGCCCTCGTGGCAGTCCCTGTACCCCAGCTCTGCGAAGAAGGCCACCTTGAGGGCCTTCCACCGTCCGCGGCACTGGCCCACGGACCTGTGGAAGCCCCGGCGAGCCAAGGCTGCCGTGACCTCCCCCCAGGCCTCCAGGTTTGGGGCGGTGCTGCTCGACATCAGGGTGGGCAGGTGGGGGCTGTGGGAGATGGCTGCCAGCATGGCTGCCCTCTCCTCTGCAGACCACCTTCTTCGAACGCCTGCTGCGGCAGCCATTTTGCGTCGGAATGACAACCGTTGGCCGCTCGTGACGTCACACGGCCTGCGCCTGTCCGGACCCGTACGGGCACCCGTCGCGGCGGGCATTCTGCAGCTGCCATTGGCGGGCGCGACGGCTTCCGTAGCGGTTGCCATGGCGCCCGTCAATGTTTGCCTGCCTGAGAGTCACCACAACTCCCCCCCTGCCCTCTGGGCCTGGAGGGTCCAGCGGCCCCCCTGCTGTGTTCTCCCAGGGAAGGCAGTGGCAGGCCCTGGCTGGGCGTCCTGCAGGGTCTTGTGTGCTGGGGCCTGCCTGTGGGGGGGGCAGTGCTTATGCAACATTGGGGACTTGTGTGGCCAGGGGCATCTTTATTGTTCTGGAACGGTGG
Source organism: Plestiodon gilberti rubricaudatus (assembly GCA_026170595.1). NCBI lineage: Eukaryota > Metazoa > Chordata > Lepidosauria > Squamata > Scincidae > Plestiodon > Plestiodon gilberti. The sequence continues at coordinate 27,846,014 of JANXHW010000009.1, read as the reverse complement.
CAGAGATGGCCGGGCGAGGCTGCCAGGGGTTGGCACAGCAGCCTCTCAGACCACAGCAGCAGCAGGCGTGGCCCATGGACCTGGAGATGCGGGCTCTTCCCCTGTGGAACCACGGCCTGCTCCATAGCAAGGGGAGGGACAGCAAGTAGGCAGCCAGGGAGGTGGAGCAGCAGCTGCGGAGGGTTGCAGGGCAGGCTCCCAGACCTCTGGAAGCATCAAGGCAGATGACCGTGGGGCAACCAGACTGCAGGCCCAGGGGTGCTCCCCAGACGGTCAGTGGTAGTGGGCATTCCTGGGGGGATGACCACGTTGGGGGGTGTTCCATGGCAGCTGGTGTGTGGTTGTTGTTGTTGTTGTTGTTCAGTCGTTAAGTCGTGTCCGACCCTTCGTGATCCCATGAACCATATCCCGCCAGGCCTTCCTATCCTCCACTATCTTCCTGAGTTCGCTCATTTTCATGTTCGTTGCATCGGTGATGCTGTCTAACCATCTCATCCTTGGCCTTCCCCTTCTCCTTTTGCCTTCAGTCTTTCCCAGCATCAGAGTCTTCTCCAGAGACTCCTCTCTTCGCATTAGGTGGCCAAAATATTTGAGTTTCAGCCTTAGTACCTGTCCTTCCAGGGAACAGTCAGGCGTGATTTCATTTAGGATTGACTGATTTGATCTCCTAGCAGTCCAAGGGACTCTCAGGAGTCTTCTCCAGCACCACAGTTCAAAAGCATCTATTCTTCGGCGCTCAGCCTTCCTTATGGTCCAGCTCTCGCAACCATACATTGCTACTGGGAACACCATCGCCCTGACTATACGAACTTTTGTTGGTATGGTGATATCTCTGCTTTTTATTATGCTATCTAAATTTGCCATAGCTTTCCTTCCAAGGAGTAAGCGTCTTTTAATTTCATGGCTGCTGTCTCCGTCTGCAGTGATCTTGGAACCACTCCCCATTGAAGGAATGCCAGTGTGCCGGTTGCAAAGGCCTGCAGGGAGAGAAATCAAACACAGCTGAGTGGTGTGAGACACAGAGCCTGGTCTGCGCTCCTTCTCTGGGTGTAAGGTGAGCATGATCCTGTAAGGGAAAGGGGTCAAAGAGAGAGACAACAACACAACTTGGGGGTCACAACCATGGCAATCCTAGCAATACTGACCTGTCAGTAGACCCTGTGGAGAAAAGGGGGGGGGGAACAGCTGGTGTCTACATAAGGGTTACAGTTCAACACTCATGGCATTGTGTGCTCACATTAATACAGGCAGCTATGAGACAAGACATTGGTATAGAGGCATATCATGGCAGGCATTGCAGGCAGCTATGAGACAAGGCATTGGTAGAGAGGCATATCATGGCAGGCATTGCAGGCAGCTATGAGACACGACATTGGTATAGAGGCATATCATGGCAGGCATTGCAGGCAGCTATGAGACAAGACATTGGTATAGAGGCATATCATGGCAGGCATTGCAGGCAGCTATGAGACAAGTCATTGGTAAAGAGGCATGTATCCTACCTATATTTCTCTATGCAAAGAGGCAGAAGTCAGAACACATGTCAGCACAAACCTTGCTCTTACCTGCACTTACCTGCTGGTGTTGTTGCCTGTGGGGGGGGGGAGAGGGGCTGGGAGAAAGACATGGGTTAGCAAACACTTGCATGGAGAGAGCTGCCCAGGCACAGGAGTAAACAGTTTGGCCACAGGCAGAACAGCCCTCTCTGCCCTAGAGGGGGGCAGAGAGGAGAAGAGAGAGGAGAGGTGTTAGAAAAATTTGCAAAGTCCCACTTTGTGGCTGCTGGGGGACAGAACCCCACGCCACGTGCTCAGAGAGAGAGAGAGAGACAGAGTGAGTGGAGGGCTGGGGCTGGGCTTTTGTGGGAAAGAGGCTGGGTGGGGCTGGGTGCTGATAGGGTAACTATTTGGGTCCATGTCCAGAGTTCGGCCACACCTGTTCGGTCCCAACTCAGTCCCAGCTCGGGCCCAGGGTGTTAGAACTTTTCAGGAGAGGGCTGGTGTGGGTAAGGTAAAATGGCTCCTATGGGTCTCCTCACATTTGGGTCCACCCTTTTTGCTGGTCCAAATTTTGGGCCTGAGTTGGGCTCGAGGGGGCGTGTCAGGGGGTCGCCAGTGTCTGGAACCGGACCAAATTTCGTTCCCGCCCCCGTGACGCCCACAGAACGCCCACTTTTAGTCCGCAGTTGTACCGCAACTGTACCGCGCCCGTCCTGCGCATGCGCACGGCGTCCGTTGTAGGTTCGTCCCAAGTTCGGCACAGTTGCAGTACAATTCGGGTACAATTCAGGCACAACTCGGGCCAAGAGCAGTTGCCTTAGGCAGGACCGGGCTGTTAATCTCTAATAGTACCTCCATGTAGGGCCAGTAAAGACCCCTGTATGAAATCCGGAGAGATGCAACCTTTCATTGTACATTACCTTGAGCCAGATGGGCCAAGGACCTGATTTAGGAGAAGGCAACTACTGTATAAATGCAATATGTGGGTACCAGCACTTGACATGAAGGGTGATGGAACCTGTATGTTGTGGCCAACTGATATCCTTTGTTTTCATTTCCATGTCTTTCACTTAAGAAAGCCCGTTAGATCTGGCTTTAGTTGTACCGCTTCAGACAGCGGGGGAGGGGGTCACATCACAGAAATGTTAGTCTATGGAAAAAAAATAGTCTAAGACTAAATTTTAGTCAAACTATATTTAGTCTAGACGTTATCCTTTCGATGCTATTTCTATTTGGGTGGGGGAGAGGTATTGCGGTTGCCCCACAAAGCATGAGGAGGAACCAAAAAATCATAATGTAATTCTGCTTCTCTCGCAGGTTTGCGGAAACTACTCTAAGGGTAAGTATCCCAAACCACATTTCATATACTTGATCCACACCGATTTCCAAAGAAAAATACTCCACCCATAGCGGGAAAAGTCAGCCAGTGAGGAAGAAGAGTTAAAAACGCTGAAATCACTTCTCGTAACAGGTTGCAGGTTACACAAGGGGAAGTGTGGTTAGCAGTTAGCATAATGAGACCATTATGAAAATTAAGTGTATCATGCTGTCTCAGGCTACTCACAAAATGGTATAAAAACCCAGACGAGGCATAGAGGACTCCATCAGCTTCTCTCCGACAGACAACTGAGTCCTTCACTTTTGAGAACTCGGTAAGTTTGGCTCAAGCGGGGAAATGTTCTAATATGTGTGATGCTTTTTATTTTTGGAAAGCTTGCTAATCGGTTTATTATAATTTAACAATCGGTGCCCATGGAGTTTTCTCCTCCCCAAAATCTTCCTCTCTTTGCTGGTTGTCAGAACTGGAGAATGGGAGTCTACTTGCGACAGGGGAAGACATCCACCATTTTTGTAATGTGTGTGCATGTCCTAGCAGGGTGAAAAGTATTTTCTGTTTTGTATCCCCAATGTGGAGAAGATAGAAAATGCAGAGGTGTGCCAATGTTCAGACACAGAATGTTGACAAACACTGCAACTCCTGTGAGAGACAGGTGGTGCTGTGAGGCTCAAACCAAAAGGAGAAATTGTGTACAATTGAATGGAAGGTGGAAGAGACAGAGGAGGACTGGGTTTCCGGTAACATAGAGGGCAGGGGCAATTAATTTTCAGTGGATCTGAACAGAACCTTGGTGGAACTTGCCCCGTTAATAGAGGACTGTGCAATAACGTTCCCTGCAGAGTCCTAACTCCAGGGAAAGGGGGTCTGTGCATACAACCCATTATATGAGGAGGAAGGAACTGTTGTATAGTATATAGTGTTATGCCACCAATGTGCGATGTGCTGTGCATTCCAGTCCCAAATGCACAGTAATGGGCTTTCTGTGCTGGTTTGGACGGCTGTTGGTTCTTAAATAGGTGTTGGAAATCAGAATCATGCATTGGGAAGTATATTTGACGGACCCTTGTGCACTGTGTCTATTTCCACCTCTTTAGAGTCGCATTCTATCATCAAAGATGGCCTCCAGGTGGGACCCTTGTGAAGCCAGCTGCCCCCCCAGCACCGTGACCATTCATCCACCCCCTTTCGTCTTGTCCATCCCGGGACCATCCCTCATCTGTCCCGACCAGCCCTTCGGCATTGAGCAATACAACCCTTGTGAACGATTCCCCTACCGTGGCGGATACAGACCACTCCCTCCCTCTTCTGGCTTTTATCCTCCTCCCACGTCCGGCTTTTGTCCTCCTCCCAGATCCGGCTTTCTTCCTCCTCCCTCTTCCGGCTTATGTCCTCCACCACAGAAGCCAGGTTCCTACCCCTGCAAGAAGCTCTAAGCCCAGAAACCATGAATATGAAGAAGATCCGGGTATCCGAAGTCAAGATCGAAGATGGGTTGAATTTCTGGGGGACTGCAAGCTTCTCCAGAACATGGTTCAGCAGCTGTTGTCTGCTATTTCCATTCACAGTTTAGATCCCTTGTTCCGGACTCCTCCCGTAGAGGGAGCTGGTCTGCCTGTTGCCGTCCTACCATCTCTTACTATTTCTGTCCCTGCATAATTGGCAGCTATGTATTCTGGGAACCTCCATGCTCCAGCGAACCTCTATGGTGGAATTGTACACCTCATTCACTTCTCCTTCCAAATAAAATCTCTACTGCATTGAAACCCTCGTTTCTTTCTTATGTCATTTTCAATTGCTGTTCTCCATCTGAGATGCAATTCCTCTCTGAGGACTGGGCAGATGGGGCAAGGGTTCATCCCTGGGGGGGGGATAACATGATGGGAAAACTTAAGGAGGGTCTTCTTCAATGAGATCCAAAGGAGATGGTGTATACACCACATAAACAAAAAGGGGATTTTGTTTTAGATATTTGATAGATTTGCTGGCAAACTATTCTTATAGCAGTTTTTGCTTGTTGGGTGATTGGAATGGAGTGGTCTCTCCACTGAGTGATAAAAGCTGAGAAAAACAAATAAAGCATAACCAAGAGAAACTCCCTAAAAGTGTTTGCGTTTTTTTGGTGGAGACATTATGGGTTTTGGACATATGGAGTCAGAACTCTAAGAAGTTCACCCGTTACTCAGAGAGGCATAGATCAAGTTCATGAATTGATAGGTTTTGGGTGTGTCCGGGCCAGCCCGTCCCCCAGCCGGCCGTCGGAGGCTTGTCAGCCGGCTTCCGGCATATTGCCTGTCCTGGCGATCAGGGAGGGGACCCTACTCACTAGGCAGAGAGGTCCAAGTCCCTGCCGGCCGCCACCGGAGCTGGGGAAGCAGCCCACGAAGCGTCCGGAGCCCATGTGAATCCTCCGATCCCTACCTGAGCTGCCAACAGAGCCTGTATCTGGTTCCCTCGGGTCGGGAGACATGGGAGGGGGGCGGGAGGGGTGTGTGCTTGGGCTTGACTCCCAGAGATTTACAGCTTTTTAACCTGCAGTTCCCTGTCACCTTTTAACGAAGGGCTCCTGGCCCAGGGCGCGCTGCATGGCGGCGCCACCACCTCACTCGTATGGCGGGCCCGGTCCTTCTCGGACCTACCTAACATGGTCGTGCCAGGTGGCTCCCTCTTTTTCCAACATGGCGGTGCCCATAGCGGCCCACGTGGACCCAGTTTTCTTTGTTACAATGGCAGCGCCCATGGTTGCCCATGCGGCCTCCAGGGCGGCTGCCTGGTCTCCTTCATTAACAACAGGGCAACGGTCACGGCGGGGGGCACTGGCCAGCCCAGCGCGCTGTGAGTCTGTCCACTTCTTCCTTAGGAGCGCCCAGGCCCTCGTTGACCTTTATCGGGGCGGAGGCCCGCTGGGCCCCTTAGGCCGTGCGGCTGGTAAAAGGGCCGTGGTCCGAATGCAGCGCCGCTCTCTGACAGTGGGGGCGGGTCCTAGAGCCGCTCCGAGCTGCAGCGCTGGGGCAGAGGGGCGCTGTCACCGGGCAAGCGGTAGGAGCGCCCAGGCAGTCTTATTTTATGCATGTTTCCAGCCGCCAAGGCGGGATATGGACTTAATAAACTTTATCTGCACGTGTCCGTGTCCATTACTTGCCTTTATGAGGGATCTGATGTTTGTTGTTATGGCATGTTGCGAATGTGGGGAATCAGTTACAGGCCAATTAAATTTTATGCAGAATCAAGGATGATGAAGTAGTTAATAGCAATCCCAACTGACAGGCTCTTAATTATAATCTTGATGAATTAATTTAAGCTAATTATGGGGCAATGAATTCATTGGGGGTTGATCATAAGTAAACGGTGAATTAAATGTGATGTAAATACTTTATTGGGTGAGAATCGCTGGCCGATGAATTAAGTAATAGCGCTCTTGATTGAAGTACAATTAATTATTCAAAAAAAATGCTAACGTTAGATGGGCCCGCTGGTTAATTAAATATTTAATGATTAATTTAATTATGTGGGCAATGGGCCAGCAAAGGCGTTCAGGGGAAAACGGGGGAGCATTAACCAGACCCAGAACCCCCGGAACCCAAGATGATGCGATAAGGTAATTGCACGGTATGCCCAATCTCTAGTCAAATGCAAATTATTGTCGTTGTGGTATTGGCTTCCTGACATGCGGACATGGAACATTCCAAGGTCCCGCAGGTACGGGGCTCAGCTTAACCTATCACGGTGTATTGCCTTGCAGGTCTTTTCTTTACCCCTTGTGTGTCAAGCCCCTGCTCCACGTGAAGTATGCTTAAGTGGCCACAGAAGACCAACAGTAGGCGGGCAGCTAAAAGACCCGCAGCCGAGGTTATGGAGGTGCCTGGGGGGACAGCTTCCACATCGCAGTAATCAGTTGGGGGCCCCGCGGCAGCGGGAGGGGGGCCAACTCCCTTTCCTTGGCACAGACTGCCATCCAGACTGCGGTTCAGGCCTTGCGGCATTGCAGCAGCTGATGGCAGCTCAACAAGGGGCCCTGGCCAACCTACCTCTGAGCTTGCCCAGCCTGCCAACCAGTCCACCGGAGCAAATCTTTTCCCTTATGGGGAGTGGCTCAGCGGCTAGCGCAGCACCTGCCGAGGCCGTGGCGGGCCCACCCACTTTTGCACCTCCCACGAGTAACAATCTGGGTGCAGTAAGAGCGGCACAGGGCGGGAGCTCTCCATCCGCAGCACCGGAACATCGGTTCTCCTACCGGTTAGTGCGGCACCAGGCGCTAACCCATCCACAGCTACTCCACCTGCTTCAGGAGCTGCGGTACTACCGCAGGGGGTGGGGCTAAGTCAACTGTCGCTCACAGGGCACCGACGCCCCCACAGTTTCCGGTTTCTTCAGCGATCCGTACAGGTGAGTTGCCCATGCCTGTGACATCCATCCCTGGGGTTTGGGGTGAGGGTAACAACGGGCACCCGTGGGGGGTGCAGTAGTGTCGTTAATCAACAAGTTAAGGTGGTGGCATCCGGCCTGCCCTACCCGGCTCCTATGACGGGAATGCCTATGCCTGTCTAGCCACCTAATGGTTTCCCGGGCCTGGGCGCTACAGGGGGACATGCAGGCGCGTCGCACGCAACAGGCAGCCCGGTAGGGGGCCGTGCTGCACCGGTGGGGGTTGGGACCAATGCTACCGGCATTTTGGTTCCGGCGCTGGATGGGGCTGGTCCTTCCCCCCCTGGCGCGGGATTTACCTATGATCTTGCTTTCCTGTATTTCAATAAAGTGACCCTTTATATCCATACCAGGTCTTGTGTGTTTAATGAGGCGTACTCGGGTAAACTCTTCCCTTTCATTTCTGCAGGCATCACACCATGTTCCCAGTGGTTGAGTCACAAAAATGTGTGTCACAAAAGGAGGACAACCCCGGGACACCTGGCATCAGGACTTCCAGGACACACTGCTGGTCAGTACCCAACTGCGAACAGAGCATGCACAGTTCACAGTTCCAGGTACATCTATGCTGTGGTTCCCAGCCTGCGGAACTCCCTGCCCCTGGAAATTCACAGAGATCCCAACTTGCTGACAATTCTGCAGCAAGGTTACTGGCATCGCAAAACTAAAGGTTTTGGAGGTGGGGCTTGGTGATGTCACAAGCCTGCCAATCCTGGAAAAACTGGGCAGGAATTTTGTACTGGGAAGGTGTCATGAACCATTGGTTCCTGTGAGGTTTTTTCCCCTCTTTGCTTGTAACATTTTTCAGCAAACGTTTGTAGGACTCCTCATGTGTAAAAAGGTCAGAGGGGTAATCTAATTTGGAGAGAAAATGCTGCTAGTAATTGGAAACACGAGAACTCCTCGTTATAAGAAGGTTAAATTCCTCAAGAGAAGTGGAACCTGGTACTCTTTCCTTTGGGTGCTGTAGGAGAGACAGGAATACCCCTTGGTGGAGTGTGGGTTAAAAGGAATGAGGATATTTGACTAGTCAAGGAGGTCTGTAGAGTTAGTAAAGAATTTATAGTATTTAGAGAGTTTTTATCTACTGTTCTGTATATCTTAACCTGCTAATATGTACCTTAATATTGGAGAAACCCTCTTCTCTCCCCCCCCCCTAATTTTATGGGTTTCTAATAAAACTCTTAATGCTAGAATTTTCTGTGTCTGGGATTGTCTTGAGTGATGTTAGGGTTAGCCCAGGGACTCCTCCCACTTGTTACTGTTTAGTTTGTACTCCCGGGCTGGTGGCAGTAGAGCTACTATTGAAAATCCCCCCCTGGCCATGACATCATCTATCATCATGGCAAGTATCACTTAAGAGTCATTCTTGGGTCACTTCAACACAAATTGGACAGAACCCACTCCCGCAAATCCCCTCTGGGACACACCTCCCGCGCCAGTCATCACTTACGCAGGCTTCTAGGAATATGGGGGCTTGCTCGCGCATAAACTCCTTGAAATCTTTGGGGCTGAAGTAATCGTCCTGGCCTTGGCGGGGGGCGTATTGGTGGTAAAGGTTCACAATGGTCTTCATGGCCTCTTCCAGGGTGCAGTTGCGGTCAATGCTGGTGCTGGGAGTTGTGTGTGTGTGGTGGCTACTCGGGCCAGTGCCGGTGGGCCTCCGCTCAGTAACATGTGGCCGCACTGACATCTTGGAAGTGGATTGGGCGCAGGGGGCGAAAAAAGGAGGAATTGTGTTTCTTCAGCTGCTGCCGATATAAAAGGGTGTTATTGGGTCACACTGAGGTTCTAGTCAGTGTCTTGCAGGCCTGGGCCAAACCTGTAGAAACCCACCAAACATGCAAAACCCCAGCAAACACATAAAAACCCATGTGGTAAGGGGCATTTTCCAGGAACAAACACATGTTAGGAAGCAACATCCATATGGGTTACTCCCCCCATCAGTGTCATTGACTTTACCTCACATAAGAAGAGATTCATAGTTCATCTAGTCCTGCTTGCCTCCAACACTGGCTATCTAGATGCTTCTGTAAGCATCAGAGGGGCATGATGGAGACAGCCTATGCTCCCTTCTGTTTCTTCCCCAGTACCTGTTACAAAGAGGTACATTGCCTCTGAGTAGGGAGGCTCCACTCTTAGCTATCTTAGAAGTGATCACCATTAGATCTATCCTCCATCCCCCCCTTAATGCTTCTAAGGGCCTCGTCCTATGGCCACCCGACCCAACTCACATGGCTGTGCAAAAGCCAGGCCACTGTTGCACGCAGCCAGGCTGCTGCCGCAAACAGGCAGTGGTGCAGTGCATGCAGCAGCAGCTCCAGAGGCCTCTGCCAGCACCAGTAGGTTGGCGGCGGAGGTGCACAGTGGGCGGCAAGGGGGTGGGCAGCGGGAGTTTGGGGGCAGGGTGAGGAGGTGGAGAAGGGGGTGGGCCCTGGAGGCAGCAACTTGCGCCGGGATCCTAACCCCTCTTAAGCTCCCCCTGCCTCTGACTTACGCCAGCAAAATGGCTGGTGTGGGTCCAAGGAGACCCATAGGCCATCGGGCAGCCTATCAGAGGGTAGGTAAAAATATTACAGATGGTTGTTTTTAACTTATTTTTTACTAAGTAAAAATGTAAACACTTTTATTACCTCCAGTAGGCTGTCCGTTCCCCCCGCCCCCCCCCCCCACACACAAACACACAGCATGTGGCATACCCTCCACTGGTGCGGCTGCATGCTCTAATGTGGCGGGGGATAGGATTGGGCAGTGAAAGGCCATTGGAGCTGACTGGCCATCACCACCATCACATTTTGTGCAGCTTCATCAAAGACACTTCTTCCCTTTTGCAGTTTTTGGGGGTGACGAGAGAGAGAAGAGAAGCTTCAGAGTGAAGAGGAGCTGTGAAGAGGAGGTTCAGATGGGATGGGGAAGATAAACAGGAACAGCACGACTAGAATCAGAAAAAAACAGACCCACAACATGTTTGAGGACCTTTGGATCAAATCTTTATTGCCCAATGTTGGCCCCAAAAAGCAGACCCACAACACGATTGAGGACCTATGGATCAAATCTTTATTGCCCAAGGTTGGCCCCAGAACCAGGGGAATGGGGAGGAATTTCCTTCGGCTCATTTTTCGACAGGACCTGTTCTAAAAGCCTCACAAACTCATTGAAACTGACTAAATTATCCCCGTTCGTATCCAACCTGTTGAACAGTTTATCAACATCACCCTGAAATGTTGCCTCAATAAGTCCTTGGTCCTGGATTTGTTCTTGGTCCTGGACAAATGCAAAGAAAGTGCAAGAACAGAGATTATTCGGGATGTGGAGAGGAACAGCTCGAAACTAAACATTGCAAACTGCAGCTTCTAGACTGCCTGTTCCTGACGACACTGATTTGCAACCAAGGAATTTGGGGGAAGAGACAAGGTCTTCCCCTCCCTCCCCCATTCTATCTTCATCAGCACCCTGAGAGGTTGGTAGGCTGAGAGGAAGGCAGCCGCCGTAGGCCACCCCATGAGCTGCCTGCCTGAGGGCACAGTCCAAACACTGGGACTGCCCTATTCTGTCTGGCACTTTAACCAGTACTCCACACTTCCTTTCTGAACAGTGCCTACAGGCATTGAGGTTCTTTTCCTCCAACTAACAGCTTGACTCTGCACTGAAGGGGATGAACCCTAAAGGGTAAGAACTGCTGCATCTTACAGGGATGATTAGCATCTGACAGAGCACTCCTGAGATGCTGCAGGTTCTGGCTGTAAGGGGACGAAAGAGGAAGGCAAACGTTCCTTCTTCCACTGAATTGATTTTTCCTCCTTGCCTTTGAATGGCTGGCAAAGCAAGAGGCCACGTGTAGCCCCCCACTCTGCAATAAGCTGTCCTGCCTTTCCACCCACTGCGTGATTTTATAGCGTGTAACCCAAAATGCACTTTCCATCTGCAGCTCTTCTCCCACTTCCATCCCCACCTCAAAGAACCGGAGAAGGGAAGTCAAACCTCGAGGAAGAAAGAGCCTTCGGGCTCCTGCTCACCTTGAAGAAGTTTGGCAGCTGCTCACGCATCATCTTAGTGAACCCACCCAAGGTGAGTCCAACGGTCCCGTTTACACACGCTGAATATCTGTCAAACACACTTATGATAGAGGATACAGCTGCTTCCAGTGGAGTCTCAGACATCTTGAGTTGACTGCCAAGTCCTGTTAGGAAACAACCAGTTCAGTGGGTGAGGGGGTCTCCTTCAAAGGGATTGTGCTGCTGAGGTAGAAAAAAAGAAAGAACTTCCCCTGCCTGGCTGAACCCCATTTCTGGTTAGGAAGTGAGTATTTTAAGGCACTATGCAGCCACTCTAGGAATCCAGACTCTCTAACACTTCAGCACCCAGGAAGCAAAACTCATTTGGGCTTTTTTGGCCCTTTTGGGGGTTTTCTCTTAGAACGTGCTACATGAAGGAAGGCAACTCTTTCAGGGAATGAGTCACGGTATCCCAGCTTGTCACCAGGACATTTTGGAACTGAACAGCGTTCATCCCTCCCAGTTCCTCTTTCGTACATAGAAAAAGAACTTCAAAATCATTTTCAATACGTGAAGGATTATCTCTAGATGATAAATGTGCATATATTATAGAGTTGCAGAATCAACCCCAAATCCTGGAAACTGTAGCCTTGCAAAGATCTGATCTGAGATCCGAGGCAAGCGGTTGTGTCCATTAGAGAGTTTCCTTGTCGGCACCCCAAACCTGTGGGATTCATTGGCTCCTGGTGAACGTGGCTGTGCTGTGGCCACTGTACCCATGGCAGGGATAAAACCCCACCTGAGCAGCATTGTTCCTCAACACCAGCCCTCACACAGAAATAGGGGGACCAGAGTTCCCTGTGGGGAGAGACAGAATATTGTAGCAGGTTAACCTCCCTAGTGAGGCAGTGCCATAGGCCGGGGATGTCATATATGCTCTATAGATAGATTTTTAAAAATATTCACAAATAGACACTCACCAAGTTGATCAGCAGAACCCCGTTGATCTTGTCTTCTTCCAGGTGGTTGTCCTGTGGGGAAGATCGGAGCTGCTCTCTTTATACATCTCGCCACAGGTGGGTTGAGCCAGCTGCAGTGCCGGTCTGCGTGTTGCAAGCTGATTGCTTCTTTTTGGGGAGACGTCAATTCACTGGATGGACTTCCACTTAGTCACTCGTGTCGTTGAGTCAAAATGTGACCTGTCTGAAAGTTGGCCCACGTTACTGACACCTGACCAAGAGGTGGAGAGGCTGAACTGTACTTTGTGCCCAAAGGACGGAAACAGGTGAGCCGACATGTGAGGTCAGCTTTGCCAGCCAAGTCGGAGGGGGGACCAGCCAGCATCCCTGAGCCAGGCAGCATGTCGGGATTGCTGCTGGTCCCCCCTGACACTGCTTACCTCAGGGTATACCACAAATCCCTACTCCTACTGCAAGGCACGTACCATTGCTGGTACGTGTCCCCCCCTGACTTCAGGAAAATATCCAATCCAAACTCAGGAAATCTTGGACGAAAAAACCTTCAACCAATTCCAAGCAGGTGAGCAGCCAAAAACGTCTACCTGTCTCCCAATGGCAATCAGTGAGCCTCCTTGACAGGGTGTGTGGTGGAAGGGACACGGGGCACACTGAAGACAGACTCAGGTGATCCTCAGGACAGCCACTAAACGCCCCCCCCCCTTATGCAAAGGACCCGATTGGGTGCATTGATCGCATGACACCGGGATGGGCAAAATATGTTCCTTCCGCCAAGGAGGGGATGGGAGCAGTGTTCACCAGTTTAATTTTTCAGATAGGAAACAGGAATGTTGTAGGGTAGGAATATTTGCTGAAAAATGGATCAAGTTGATAAGGCACTTTTCATGTCAAGAAGCATTCAAAGAAGTGACTCATTGACCTACATTCAGAAATGGGCCGCCTGAAGGTGTAAATATAAGGTGTGTGGATGGCCTCCAATTTCATTAAGTGTTGGCGCCAGAATTTCACACAAAGCTCAGAATGTATCTCCCCTTACCTGGTCTTTGACAGACGTGATGGCAGCTGGAATATGTTGCTTATTTTTAAAGCGTGTTTTAGTGGCATCTGGGGATTATCTCCACAGTACATCTGTGCTTGGTTCACTCTGTCCTCCTCTGTGCAATTCCATGCTGTTTGGAGGCCAACGGCATCGTCACACCTTCCCGGTGGTTAGAGAGACTCCTGCCCCTTCCAGAACTCCAAAGAACACTGCTTCCAGCCCCACATTTACACCCCCAGCCCCCCTTCCTTCCTTGCTTGCTTCATTCAATCGGGGAGATCCAGCAGGAAATGCTGAGCAGGCAAAATCCCTGACCAATCAGAGCGTCCCTTTCTGCCTTTCCCCACATGGAAGAAACGTACAAATATTTTGTGCACAGACCCCAATGTCTGAGGAAACCTACACCGGCCTTTTCCTCCCTATGCACCAGGTGAATGCATACTTCAGTGCATGAGGGGAGAAGAGATTCATTGCTTTTGCTTTTCTCTACCTTTTCTCCCCCCCCCCCCCGGTATCCTCCTTTCATCAGAGCTGGTTGCTATTAAATTGACATCTTCTGGGTAAACAAACCTGTGTGCCTATTTTGCTCTCAGAACTCAGTCTTCCCCCTCCAAATCCCCCCTCTCCTCCTCTTCCTCCTCCTCTTCCTCGAAGGTGCTCCACTTGGCCACCCCTCCTCTCTGATTTTGAACCCGTCCTTGATGCCTTCGTGTCAATCCAGTTTACTTTTCTTCAGCAAATTCCCTGACTCCACTGGTTTCTCCTTTTCGGTTGGTAGACTGCTGTCTGAAACCCTCCTGCCTGTCCTGTCCTTGAACAATCAGGTTTTATTGAGCCCTATCACACTTTTGTATTCTTCTTGTGTTTTGAGGGCTTCCTCTTCTTCACTCAAAAGTCCATTCTCTTCCTTCCCTATTTTTCTCATTTTGACAAAGGGATTCAAATTCTCCATCTATAGCCCCATCCTGTTCCTAGGAATGCATCAAAACACAGACACCCCGAGGTGTTTCTGTATTCCAGTTTTAAAAGATGTTTGCCCTTTTGGATTAAATAGTTATTTCGTTTTTTCCCACCACCTTTGCTTTATTCTTAGTACCGCAAGAAATCTTATACAGCAAATCCTTACTTAATGTTGTCTTAATATTTAATATTTCTTGTCACAAAAACATCACCAAACTTCTAAAGAAAGACTCAAAACACTTCTAATATTAAACACTGAAATAAATGTGAGCTTTCCGCGCCAAAGAAAACCCATGTAGACATGGGGATAACATTCAAGCTCTACACAGACAGTAGGCCCGCCGGGAATTGATTATTTTTTTTTATCAACAACTTTAAAACTATGCGTCTTATAACGAAACGACTTTAAGTGAGGACAGGCTGTATCATTTATTCGGAACACCCCCCTTGTGTTTCCTCTTGTAACTATTTTGTGTCAGATAATTGTTCAGTGTGAGCACCAAATTGGTCCTAGGATGTTGCAGATTCCGGCTGCGAGGGGAGGAAACAGGAAAACAAACTTTGCATCCACTGAATTGATGTTTCCTTGTTGCCTTTGAAAGGCTAGCAAAGCAAGAGGCAGTTGTGTAAGCCCTCACTCTGCAATAAGCTGTCCTGCCTTTCCACCCACTGCGTCATTTTATAGCGTGTAGCCCAAAAACTCACTTTCCATCTGCAGATCTCCCCCCCCCCCACACACACATACCTCAAAGCACCTAAGAAGGGAAGCCAAACCTCTAGGAAGAAAGAGCCTTGGGGCTCCGGCTCACCTTGAAGCAGTTTGGCATTTGCTCACGCATCAGCTTAGTCAGCCCGTCCAGTGTGAGCGCACAGGTCCCATTTACGCGTTCTGAATGTTTGCGGATCAGCCTTACGAAACAGGACAGAGCAGCTTCCATTGGAGTCTCAGGCATCTTGAGTTGGCTGCCAGACCCTGTTAGGAAACAACCAGTTCAGGGGGTGAGGGAGCTCTAATTCAAAGTGATTGGGCTTCTGAGGTTGAAAATGAAAGACCTCCCCTACCCAGCTGCACCCCATTTTTGGGCAGGAAGTGCATGAGTATTCCAGGGCATGATACAGCCACTCTAGGAATCCAGACTCTTTAATCCTTCAACTCCCTGGAAGCAAAGTGGGCTTCTTTGTCCCCTTTGAAGATTTGCTTTTGAAACATCCTCATGGAGGAAGACCTCTCTTTCCAAGGAATGAATCAAAATATCTCCGCTTAATGCCAGGAGGATGATTTGGAACTGGACAGCGTTCCTCCCATTTTATTCATACGCTCTTAAAAAAAGTCATTGACAATATATGAATATTATCCTACAGTCATGGGCATAGCTAGACAGTAAATGAGTGTTGGTTTTAGACTCAGAGACGTTTGGGACCTGAAGAGCGCTTGTTCCCCCTCCCCCCCTCCCCGTTTTGTTCTTTTGCTCATTTGCTGTTAAGTAATAGAGCAAAATCATTGCCAACATGAAAATACTTCTCCACTGTCCTGGGAATATTTAGACTATAAAAGCATAGTGTTTAAGAGTCATGCAAATGCTCTCTCTCTCTCTCTCTCTCTCTCTCTCTCTCTCACACACACACACACACACACACACACACACACACACACACACACACACACACACACACACACATCCTGGGGTTCGTCATAAACCAGGTAACCAGCAGGATTCATTCCGTGCTGTGGCTACTGAGTCCATTTTGGGAGGGTTAAACCATAACCTGAGCAACATCATTCCTCACCACCAGGCCCTCCACAGACAAATGGGTGCCAAGTTCCCTGGGGAGAGAGACTGCATTGTAGAGCAGTTGAACTCCCCAGTGCAGAAATCAGGGCGGTGAAGCCATGAAGACATTGGAAGGATTTTAAAGAGAGACTCACCAAACTGATCAGCAGACTCCAGTTGATTTTGTCTTCTTCCAGGCGGTTGTGCTGACGGGTAGCTCAGAGCTGCTCTTTTTATATATCTGACCGCTGGTGGGTTGAACCAACTGCTGTGCCAATCTGCGTGTGGCGATCGTTTCACTTGAGGGAGACGTTTATTGGCTGGATGGAAATCCACCCAGTCACTTGCGTGTGGCGTCAAACTTTGACACATTAGACAATCGGCCCCAATTATCGATGCCAACGCAAAAGGTGTAGAAGCTGAACTGCACTTTCTGGCCTCGGCATGAAAACATTTGACGTCGGTTTTGCAATCCGAGGCCGAGGGATCACCAGCTTGCATCCCTGAGTGAGTCAGGCAGCAGTAGGCCTGAATTGGCACTGGCCTCCCTCTCACCCTGCTTCTCTCAGGTGCACACCAAATCCCTCCTCTTACTCCTTGGCCCACACCGTACCATGTGGCCACCCTGCCTGAGGGGGAAAAATCTAATCGAAAGGCAGCAGTCTGGGGTGGGTGAAGAAAGCCTCAACTGAGGCCAAGCAGGTGGGTGGGAAAAAATTCCTCCCTGGCTCCAAAAGGCTGTGAGCAGATCTCGGACTTCCCCCTGGAAGGGTGGCTGACGTGAAGGACACAAAGCAGAAGACGGACCAAGGTGGGCCTGGGTCACAGCCACGGAGCTCTGCCCCTTCTTCACTCACACCACCCGATGGGGTGCAAAGCTCATCCCTCTTGGCTCGTGAGACAGCAGGGCAGGGCAAAATGCTCTCCCACCACCAAGGAGGGGGTGCAAGCAGCATTCTCCAATTTTGGTAGGGTAGTAAGATTGTCTGAAAAATCAAGCAACTTGAGAAGGGCATCTTGTCATGTCCAAAAGCATTCAAAAATGTAACGCATCAATCTTCGATCAGAAACGATGTTGCCCATCATCATCCTACCTTATTTTGCAGCAAATCTAAACTGAAAATGTGCAGACGGTCTCCAATTTGTCGGAGGGTTGGCACCCTCAAATTTCACACACACTGAGCATAAAGTCAGTTTCAGGGCCCTTTAAACAATCCTTCTCAGGGTTTCCTTCCTTAGTTAGAATGAACATGAAACCATTCCAAGTTTCTTCTGTAGAAACTGTTTTCACACATGCGCAGACCGTTCCTGAGGGAAAAGGCAGAAGCGTTGCTCCGGTAGGGGCGGGGCTGTAAGTATCGCTGCGGTTACAGTCGCTTTACCGAGCGAGGAGGAGGCAGCCCCGCCCCCTCACTGTCCGAGCCAGTCCCCTGCGGAGAAAGTAGCAGGCAAGAGACCCTGCCTGCTGCTTTCTCCGTAGGCGAATGGCTCGGACAGTGAGGGGGCGGGGCTGCCTCCTCCTCGCTCGGTAAAGCGACTGTAACCGCAGCGATACTTACAGCCCCGCCCCTACCGGAGCGACGCCTCTGGGAAAAGGAATTCAGATATATTGGCAAACAGGCAGAAGTCAGAACACATGTCAGCCCAGACCCTGCTCTTACCTGCTGGTGTTGTTGCCTGTGGGGGGGGGGGGGAAGAAGCTGGGAGAGAGACATGGGTTAGCAAGAGCTTGCATGGAGACAACTGCCCAGGCACAGCTGTTAACAGTTTGGTCGCAGCCAGAGAAGCTCTCTCTGCCCTTGAGGGGAGCAGAGAAGAGGAGTCCAGAGAACAGAGAGGAGAAGAGAAGAGAGAAGTGAGGTGTTTGTGAATTTTGGAGCCAAGTGCTCCCCTCCATAAAAGTGTGTCTGTGGGGGACAGAGCCCCACGCTACGTGCTCTGAGAGAGAGAGAGAGAGAGAGAGTGAGAGAGAATGGGAGGTCTGGGGCTGGGTTTTTATGGGAAGGAGGCTAGGTGCGGCTGGGTGCTGATTGGGTGCCTAGCTATGTCCATATCCAGACATCCAGGCTCCTATTCCAGCCTAGATAGGCCGGTGGGGTGTTTGGAGTTTTTCAGGAGAGGGCTGGAGTGGGTAAGGTAAAATGGCACCTTTGGGTCTCCTCAAATTTAAGTGCACCGTTTTGGTCGACCTAAATTTTAGGAGCTTCTCGGAGCCCGAGGGGGCGTGTCGGTACTCGCCAGTGCTCTGGATATGGCCTAAAAGCTGGAACGCCTCCGTTACACGCCCATTACGCCCCCGCCACGCCCGCTCTTAGGCCGGAATACCTAACTACACCCGTTCTGCGCATGCGTGGCGTATATAGGTAGGCCGGCCCGCACAACTCTTGCATCCGTTGGAACAGCGGCACTATTCCGGCCCATCTAGCCCTATTCTGGACTTAGGCCAGAATAGCAGCCGCTATTCCAGCCTAAGGCTTGGGTTGGATTGCGCCCTAAGGAAGCTAGAGAGGCTGCAGCACGTTTGCGCAGGGGCAGCCTCTCCAACATAGTTTTTCCTACTGCCAGCCAGCCAGGAAGGACAAGTCTGGCCGGCGGGGGGGGGGGGAGGGAACGAATGAATGCACGAACTCACACGGTATTGACAAAAGAGGTAGAGTATATATAGGTTAAAAAGTCATGTAAAAAGATGTTTAAATGATGAGTCAACCTTAGAATCTGAGAAGCGTATAATCAAGGGACCCGATTGGGTGCAGAGATTGCATGACACCGGGACGGGCAGAATACGTTCCTTCCGCCAAGGAGAGAATGGGAGCAGCGTTCGTCAGTTTAATTTTTCAGATAGGAAACAGGAATGTTGTTAGGGTAGGAATATTTGCTGAAAAATGGATCAAGTTGATAAGGCACTTTTTCATGTCAAGAAGCATTCAAATAAGTGACTCATCGACCTACTTTCAGAAATGGGGCAGCTCCTCAACCCGCCCAGTTAACTGAATGTGGGAATGTGTGTGGATGGCATCCAACTTCATTAAGTGTTGGTTCCAGAATTTCACACAAAGATCAGAATGTATCTCCCCTGACCTGGTCTTTGATAGACGCGATGACAGCTGGAATATGTTGCTTGTTAAAAAGTGTTTTAGTGGCATCTGGGGATTATCTCCACAGTAGATCTGTGCTTGGTTCACTCTGTCCTCCCCTGTGCAATTCCATGCTGTTTGGAGGCCAACGGCATAGGTGGACCTCCTTAGGTGCGGCAAGTACGGTCCGCACCACCTACTGACTTGGGAGTGGTGATGCACAGCGGCCACTCAGGTGGGTGAGAAGCCCACCGCACCCATCAGGCAGGTGACAAGCCCGCTCCGAGTGGTGCACTCAGGGGCGGAAGGAAGAATACTGTGAGCATTCTTGAATTTGTTCGTTTCTCCCCCCACACAGACAGCGCGCGGCCAGACAAGTCCTTCCTGGCTGGCTGGCCGTAGGAAAAACGATGTTGGAGAGGCTGCCCCTGCGCAAACATTCTGCAGCCTCTCTAGCTCCCTTAGTAAATTCTACAAGTCTACAGTTCTTGTAGTTCTACTTGTAATTCTACAAGTGTAAATTCTAGAATTGTAAATTCTATCTTGTAAGTTAAATGGGCAAATACTGCTCTCATCCACTCCTTGGTGGATGGAAATTATTTTGCCCGTCCCGGTGTCCTGCGAGGCAAGAGGACGATCTCTGCACCCAATCGGGTCCTTTGCATGAGGGGGAGAGTTTTCAGCAGCTGGTGCCTGGCAACTGGCCGTCTCTTAAACACTGGAGGATTGATGGAGTGGAGTTCTCTCCCTCAGCCAGCAAAGGCCAAACTTAACAGATAATGATGCTTATGAGCACGAGATGAGATCAGGTTTCCACAGCTGAACCCACAAGTTGACCACATGCTGTGAAGAGAATCGGTTGGCGATCGATTATCACAAAAGCAAGATTATGGCATTTGCCAGGAGGCCAAAGAACCGTTTGTGGATGATTGACGAACATAAGATTGAGCAAGATTGAGCAAGTGAACATAAGTGTTTGAGCAAGCAACTGGGTGTTCCATGCGAGCGGCTCTAGAAAAGCCCATGGAGAGCACGTAGCGTTAAACGCTCAGAGAAGCTGTTCTGCAACTATACAATTTATGCGAACAAAAGGAGGACATTACTTCCCTGCAGCCCTCCAATTATTTCAAGCAAATGCAATAGAATCAATTAATATATGGCTCCCAA
The DNA here is from genome assembly GCA_026170595.1 of Plestiodon gilberti rubricaudatus. NCBI lineage: Eukaryota > Metazoa > Chordata > Lepidosauria > Squamata > Scincidae > Plestiodon > Plestiodon gilberti. The sequence continues at coordinate 27,825,770 of JANXHW010000009.1, read as the reverse complement.
TTGGGGCCTTTCCCAAACATTAAGACTCTAGGGTATGTACAATCAAAGTTTTTAGGACAGCACTAGAAGTACCTAGAGACGTCTCCAATGTAAAATTACGCTTGGAAATGGGCCAAATTAAGATTAAAGCCAGAGTCTAGACTGCTATTCTCTTATACTGGCTTAGATGACTTTTTTACCAGTTGGTCTCGCTCCGATAACTTTACAAGATGATCATAAATCCACCTGGATCCAGTCAATTGATCTGAAAATACCTTCCCTGGGTTTCTCTTTGCCAATACTGTTAAATATGGGATTTGATTAGACATGAGCTACCATGTAGCAGCGTATTACAGACACTGAAGTACAGAGCGACCTTAGCAGCACTTCAGAATTCTATATTAGGGAGGACCTCAAATATATCACCTCTCCTGTTCCCTGTCAGGGCGATGGTGTTCCCAGTAGCAATGTATGGTTGCGAGAGTTGGACCATAAGGAAGGCTGAGCGCCAAAGAATAGATGCTTTCGAACTGTGGTGCTGGAGAAGACTCCTGAGAGTCCCTTGGACTGCTAGGAAATCAAATCAGTCAATCCTAAATGAAATCAACCCTGACTGTTCCCTGGAAGGACAGGTACTGAGGCTGAAGCTCAAATATTTTGGCCACCTAATGCGAAGAGAGGACTCTCTGGAGAAGACTCTGATGCTGGGAAAGATTGAAGGCAAAAGGAGAAGGGGAAGGAAAAGGATGAGATGGTTAGACAGCATCACCGATGCAACCAACATGAAAATGAGAGAACTCAGGAAGATAGTGGAGGACAGGAAGGCCTGGCGGGATATGGTTCATGGGATCACGAAGGGTCTGACATGACTTAACGACTGAACAACAACAACCATCTAGCAGCGTATTATAGACACTGAAAGACAGAGGGCTCAGTCCAGCCCAACTCAGCCCAACTCAGGCACAGTTGAGGCCCAATTGTGGCACAATTGGGGCCCAAAATAGGACCGAGTTAGGCTGCAACTGTGCCTGAGTTAGGCAGGAGGCAAGAGCAGTGGGCCAGGATCGAGGCAAAACTTACCACAGAGGCAGGCAGGCACCTGTGGGGAGCTGTCAGTCTTGTGGAAGTGAAGAGCCCCCTCCTCAGCTCGTCTGTGTGCACCTACCACAGCTGCTGCAGATGGGCAGCGACAGGTGGGCCTGCAGGCACTGGGCGTGCGACAGTCAGCGGAAGGGAAGAGGTTGTGCCAGTGCCAGCTGCCCCAGGGCACCCTGGGCATTAGCCACCTGCCGCAGGGGGGAGTGCCACTGCCCTCCCTCCTGCAGAAGGCGATGCCACCCCCAAGCCACGTTGAGGCTGCACATGGGAGTCATGGGGGGGAGGGGTGGGAACGTCACACACAAGGGGGGTCTCATGAAGTCTGGAACCACCTCTGCCAGGACATGCCCGTGCGCTGCCTGAAGCCCTGGGCCTCCAGGGCCGTGGCTATGCCCACAAAGAAGGCATCCCGGCATGCCTTCTGCTCCGTGCCCCGGCCAAGACCGAGAGATGCCTTGGGCTTGTCTGCTGCGAGCGGGAAGGGCTCACGCAGCTCATCACACCCCCAGATGGGGCAATGTCGGCACCTCGCGGCAGGCGCTCCAGCGAGGTGGGGGATGCCAGCGTCCATCATCAGGGAGTGGGAGGGGAGGCAGGCACACAGACAGGGGGTGCTGGGGAGGGACACGGGTGGGTCAGAAACAGACAGACAACAAGGCTGGTGGGAGAGGGATACAGGGAGAGGGGTCTGCAGAGACCAATAGGGACACAGGGGTCACTTCGCAGATGGAGGCAATGCAGGAATGGCCGCCTCTCATGCAGACGGACCGAGGGCGGTAACGGACGCCGTTGACGGGCGAAAACGGACGCCACTGACGGGCGGACCGAGGGTGGGTGAGAGCCCCGGTTGCTGAAAGGGCTCTTCACGGACGTGGCAGACGTGCGCCATGTCACCTGTCAGTGGTTGCCTGCCTGAGAGGCCCCCCAACTCCCCCCTCCCCTCTGAGCCCGGAGGGTCTGGCAGCGCCCCTGCTGTGTTCTCCCTGGGCTGACTGTGGCAGGCCCTGGCTGGGATTCATGCAGGGCCTTGTGTGGTGGGCGCTGTCTCTGTGTGTGGGGGGCAGTGCTTGTGTAACATTGGGGTCATGTTGTTCAAGGGGCCTTTGCCCAAGGGGCATCTTTATTGTTCTGGAACATTGGCAGAGATGGCCAGGCAAGGCTGCCAGGGGGTAGGCACAGCAGCCACTCAGAACGTAGCAGCAGCAGCAGCAGCAGGCGTGGCCCATGGACCTGGAGACGCAGGCTCTTCCCCTGTGGAACCACAGCCTGCTCCATAGAAAGGGGAGGGACAGCAAGTAGGCAGCCAGGGAGGTGGAGCAGCAGCAGCAGCTGAGGAGGGTTGCAGGGCAGGCTCCCAGACCTCTGGCAGCAGCTGAGGCAGACGACCATGGGGCAACCAGACTGCGGGCCCAGGGGTGCTCCCCAGAAGGTAGGTGGTGGTGGACATTCCTGGGGGGACGAACAACACGGAGTGTTACATGGCAGCTGCTGTGTGGAAGCAATCGCCTTTGAAGGAATGCCAGTGTGCCGGTTGCAAAGGCCTGCAGGGAGAGAAATCAAACACAGCTGAGTGGTGTGAGACACATAGCATGGTCTGCGCTCCTTCCCTGGGTGTAAGGTGAGCATGATCCTGTAAGGGAAAGGGGTCAAAGAGAGAGACAACAACACAACTTGGGGGTCACAACCATGGCAATCCTAGCAATACTGACCTGTCAGTAGACCCTGTGGAGAAAAGAGGGGGGGGACAGCTGGTGTCTACATATGGGTTACAGTTCCACACTCATGGCATTGTGTGCTCACATTAATACAGGCAGCTATGAGACAAGACATTGGTAAAGAGGCATATCATGGCAGGCATTGCAGGCAGACATGAGACAAGACATTGGTACAGAGGCATATCATTGCAGGCTATGCAGGCAGCTATGAGACAAGACATTGGTAAAGAGGCATATCATGGCAGGCTATGCAGGCAGCTATGAGACAAGACATTGGTAAAGAGGCATATCATGGCAGGCTATGCAGGCAGCTATGAGACAAGACATTGGTATAGAGGCATGTATCCTACCTATATTTCTCTATGCAAAGAGGCAGAAGTCAGACCACATGTCAGCACGAACCCTGCTCTTACCTGCACTTACCTGCTGCTGTTGTTGCCTGTGGGGGGGGGAGAGGGGCTGGGAGAAAGACATGGATTAGCAAACACTTGCATGGGGACAGCTGCCCAGGCACAGCAGTAAACAGTTTGGCCACAGGCAGAACAGCCCTCTCTGCCCTAGAGGGGGGCAGAGAGGAGAGAGGAGAAGAGAGAAGTGGGGTGTTAGAAAAGTTTTCAAAGTCCCACTTTGTGGCTGCTGGGGGACAGAACCCCACACCACGTGCTCAGAGAGAGAGAGTGAGTGGAGAGCTGGGGCTGGGCTTTTGTGGGAAAGAGGCTGGGTGGGGCTGGGTGCTGATAGGGTAACTATTTGGTCCGGTTCCAGAGTTAGGCCACAACTGTTCCGTCCTAACTCAGGCACAACTCGGGCCCAGGGTGTTAGTACTTTTCAGGAGAGGGCTGGTGTGGGTAAGGTAAAATGGCTCCTATGGGTCTCCTCACATTTGAGTCCACCCTTTTTGTTGACCCAAATTTTGTGCCTGAGTTGGGCTCGAGGGGGCGTGTCAGGGCCTCTCCAGCGTCTGGAACCGGAACAAATTTGTAACCGCCCCCGTCACTCCCCCGACACGCCCCCAACATGCCCACTTTTAGGCCGCAATTGTGCCTGAATTGTGCAGTTGTGCCGGAACCCAATTCAGTCACAATTGCAGCACAAATTCGGCCTCTGCGGCACAATTCAGGCACAACTCGGGCCTAAAGCACTTAGGCTGCAATTGTGCCTGAATTGTGCCGCTGAGGCCTTGGGCTGGACTGGGCTGAGAGTGACCTTAGCAGCACTTCGGAATTCTATATTGGGGAGGAACACGAATATATCACCTCTCCTGTTCCCTGTCTTGCTCAGCTGTTGTTGTGAGCACCCAAGGGTGCTAGTGATTTCAGCTCGTTTGATTCGGTGAGCAGACACCTGACTCCGAGGGCGGAGAGGGTACCCAAAGATAGAGGTAGGAAGACAGAAGGAGAAAGATCCGCGTTTGCGGAGGAGCCAAAAATAGAGCTCCCAAACGTCCAGCACTGGATTAGAAACGATCTTTACTTTGCTAGCAAAGGACACGATCAGCAAGGCAGAAAGTGTAACATATAAAATCAATACACAGGCTTATATACATTTCATTATTACAGGTAAAATCATGGAGTACATTGTTTCATAGAATACATAACAAAAAGGAACCAATACAGTGGGGGATCCAAGGAGTTACACTTCGATACAGCCAGTCAGATGTGGGATTGAAACTTTGCACCAATAAGAACAGCAGCAGCGTGTATGAAACTTTGAACCAATAAAAGATAAACTTTATTAAAAGAACCAATGAAAAGTGTGGTGCTTTGTGCAACTGGGAACCAATGGGACGATGGGTGGGGGTACTGGGTGGCTGAAGTAATAGGATTATGCCCCCACTTCAGGTGAAGCGAGGTTTTCCGGAGTTTTATGAATGGGTCCTTTTGAGAAGCCTGCTTAACACAAAAGGCAGTGTTTCCAATTAGATAGCCCAAAAGTGCCACACAATAGGTCCCTGCCCCATGGCACCAAGTATACAGTTGAGGACATTTGGATTATGGCTGTCAGTCAGGCAAGAGCAAGGCAGATAACTAGATTAGCATTTGAATAATTGTAGCAAGGCAAAACAGGGACAATGGGAGGTGAGATAGTGGTAGCATGCACAGAGGGACAAGTTGCAATCAAGGAAATGGCAGCAGGAGATAGGCATTTGAATGATAGTGACAAAGGAAGGCAGAGACAATGGTTCCAGGATGTGGAAGCCATTTGGGAGCAACACAGAATAGGAACAATGAGTATGAACTTAGGTTATGTGTTTTAAAATGGTCTCTCCTACTCCCTGCAGTACAGATTTGACAGGAGGCGCCCCCCGGGCTGCCTACGTTCGACCTCTTGTGTACTCGCTGGAGGGGGTGGAGGGCCTCGAACCGCTCCCCATGGTTTCCGCTTCCCGGTACCCCAAGCAGGATGCCCCGCCTCGAACGGGACTCTTTAATGGCTGTAAACCTATTGTACCGCTGCCAGGAGCCTCTCCGCTCAGCGTGAGACTAACCCCAGTCGAGCGGGAGGATCGGGACCATTCTGTGTGGGATCCCGTCCCTGGAGATACCCCGATGACCTCCGAAAAGATCCGGACACATAACCCCCACTGGAACCCCCTAATAACCGAGAAAACTTCAGAAACCCCATTCCACCGAAATAGAGTACTGCCGCTTTAAAGCTGTCAAATGGAGCCGAGTTAGCGAAAGCCGGCTGTCAGTGCGGAAAGGCGAGAGGTCAGAGTTGGGTTAGTTAATAAGCGGCACACGCCGTCTGGGAGTGTTGGCTGAACGCCCAGAAAGAGGATTATAGGCTTAGTGGGTTAAGAGGTTTAAAGGATTAAAAAGGTACAGGGTGAACTTTTGCTGCTGCCGCTTCTCTTGGGGCTCTGGAGGGCTCGTGTTAGGCACGTGCCGGTGAGCTTTTGCCCTCGGCGGGCACGCGCCAGCTGTCAAATGGTGCGCAAAGCGGAAATAAGCCAAATTTAAAATGCGCTTTGCTTTACAAGGCTGTATCTCAGTGATTCTTGGGTGGATTTGGATGGGGTAAAAGGCAGGGGGTTCAGGGGAGAGTGGCCGACAAAATAAAAATATTTGGGGAGGGGTCTGATCCTTACATCACTGTAGAAACGTAGAAGGGCATTTACCCTGGCCCGCTGTTGTGGACTTCCCTCAGCAGTGTCCGAGGGTTGCCATAAAATCCCCTTTTTGAAGCGTCTCTTCCCCTGTTACTTGGAACAAATTGAAATGACTGAACATGTGTTGCTAAATTGTATGGTTTTAAAGGGATATTTGTGGTGCTTTTATTTTTTCATTGTTGAATGGTTTCCTGCATCGTACATGCCAGCAATATATCCATCTGCTTTTATCCGATTCTAACCTGGCAATCACATAGTGTTGCCAAATTCTTCGTGGCCGCGGTAAGTGTCTGTCTGGAAAAAGATGATGAAAGAGTGTGGATTCATTTGTTTTGACTTAAGACATTGTATGGAAGTAGTGTATCAATCCTCAGCTTATGGTTTCTTGTGTATTAGCAGTTAAGTAGATTATTGTTCAATAAGAGTATTTGTAATCTTGGTTTGGAGATACTAGCTTGGTTCCCACAGAATTGGAACATGGACATAAGGGTTATTTTAATCTTAATTGTTTAATATTTTGATTTAACTGCTCTTTCTATCACCTCTGTACTTTCATCTACCAGTTAAGTTTCGTGAAACAGCTTCTCGTACAGCCTAGATCTCAGAAGATTATTGCGGGCCATGAAAGTCTTCGCTCTAAACTAAACAGCTTCTTCTTTTTACCAGCTGCTTGACTCAAGGGGAAAGAAGAGCATTCTCGATGGTGAGATGAAACGCTGTACCCCTCAGCTCTGTTGGAGGGTTCTTTCAACGGTACTTCGCATTGTGAGAGGTTTTGTCCTTTTGAAGCGGGTAGAGAGGCGACACGCAAACATATGTTTTTGCAATGTTGTCTTCATGAGAAGGCCCGCGAGAAATTGCTTGTCCCTATTTTGTCTAATTTACAGCAGCGGACTGAGCCCACCATACTGTGTGCTCTTCTATAGGCGACAGAGAGTGATATTCTTGGAAAAGTGGCTGCTTTTGTCCATCTGTTGGTCGTGGGGTGGGGACAGTTCTAATAGTGTTCATGCCAGGAATTAGGGCAATTCTTGTATATCGTTGTATATGTTTTGTTTTGTTGTTATGCCAGTAAAGGTCTTTCATTCATTATATCACCTATGGCAGTGGTTCTCCAACTTTTTAGCACCAGGACCCACTTTTTAAAATGACACTCTCTCAGGACCCACCTAGCCTTATGAGACGTTCAAACATTTATCTCCCTATATTTACACAAGCTTGCAAACTGCAGGAGCTCAGCTCTTTGTAGGGCAATTAGCAGATATCTGATTTTTGAATAGCCTCAGGGCTTGTGACAATTACTTATCTGATCTTTCCATCACTTGGGACCCACCAGTTTGAGAAACACTGACCTATGGTATTACTGTATTGTTTTTCTCAGTGGGGGGGGGTTGTCTTTGACCGTAATAAAGATATTGGTTGGTTGATTTCTGTGTTTTTGATGATGAGGAAGCAGTTGGTCAAGGGGGGCCAGTACAGCACTCAATAAAACTTGACTCATGATCCTCTCGAGCTAATATACATGCAAATTGTATTTGTAAGTTCTTGTAAAATGTAAAATGCAATTGTATAATGCTACTCATACAAATGCAAATGCATTACAGTTTTTCGTCTGCTGTGATGTTTTCGTGCAGGCGCAAGAGTGCTGGTTTTTGAGAGGTTATGCTGTTTTTCAACCACAAAAGAAAGTTGTTCACTATTTTGTTTATGTCTTATAAATAGAGAAATAATGTTTCAGCTTAACTACCTCCGGAACCTAAGCTATATTTAGGTAGAGGACTGCCTGCAATTCGTTCAAAACAAGAGGGACTTGAAGCAAGATGTTGCATTTCTACAAGATAAATAAATGTGCACTTGGCTTAATAAGCAGGTCCATTCTGTCTCCCAGCTCCATGTTGTATTTCTCCAGCGGACCCCAGTGGACCCCTTCCCTAGTTCCTTGGGGCCACTGAGCGCAGTAAGTCTACATCAGGCTCTGCTTTTTCTTTCAAACGTACAAGACCTTGTGCACTGCATATTGGTGGTGGGGGGCTCCTCCGCCTATATAGACCCCACCACTCTCTCTGTATGGCAGAGCTGCAAGCTCAAAGGTCACAGTAGCAGGATATGAGACCAGGGAGGGTGGAAGCCAGGGAGGGCTTTCAAGTTAAGAGCATGGAGCCTACACTGGATTCAAGAGCGATGCGGAAGAAGGAGCTGTGCTGAATTGGGGAGAGGAGGGGGAGACAGTGAAAGTATTTCAGGTAGGGGGCGTGACATGATTGGAACAAGTAGAAAAGGGTATGATTTGGGGAGCAGAGTGCCTGACACGTTGCCACCCCACACCCCTGACACATCTCTGTCACCCCAGATGCGGTGACAGAAGATCAGCAAGGAGGAGGTAGCTTGGGAGGTGACAGGGGTAGGCACTGGAGGTTTTGCCAGGGGGGACAGAAGGAGGGCCCTCTTCTAGCGAGATTGTATGGAGAAGTGTCACGAGACATGACAAAGTGAACATGGGTAAGAAGGGGAAGGGACTGAAAGATAATGTCAGGACGGAGGGCCTGTTCCACAGGTTGGATGGTGGATACAGAGCATGGGGAGAGGGGCCCTTGGGAGGAAAGGCGACGGGTTCTAAGGCAGGACCATAGTGAGACATTTACTCCTGCTTAATTTTTCAGGGGCAGAACACGCATCACAATTTCTCATCTGGCTGTCATGCTGGTGGTATCAAAGTCCATGTTGTCCTTTATTATAATGTGAGGGCATAGCCTAACCAGGATGGAGAAGATAAATAAAGAAGAAAACAAGGGGGGATAATGTGCCCAACAACAACAAAGGTGGGAGGATTCATTCATAACCTCCAGGGCTTGGGATGCTCCCACTGAGCAGAAGCACCAGGAGCGAGGCCAAGATCCACAGAAACCAAACAAAGGGATTTCCTTCCTCTCCCTCCACTGTGCCCAGCATCAGTGAACACAGACCTGGATGCAGGCGTTGCTTTTGCGCATTCGTCTGTGCACAAATGTCCCTGGGTTCTGGCTGTCGGGATCGCAGCTCAGGGCTTGGTGACTTGCGGGGATGTCCTCCTGCCTCCCCGAGGCAGCCACCCCAATGCCCCACCTTATCCAGCAGTACCAGCCATTGCCTCTGCCAGTCCTTGAGGCTCCAGCTCACCGCTTTCCACTCTGCCACGTTCCTCATTTCTCTTGTCCTCTTTGATGCAGGGAACAAAGGGGGAAGTCAATGGTGGCAACAAATGGCCTGGTAGTGGCAGGTATCTTCTGCCTGAGGCAAACAGCTCAGGGGGTCTCACAAATGGGCCAGCCCAGGCATCTTGACCGCAGCCACAAAAAGCCCTTGGACGGGCAACCTGGGAGAGGCAGGTCAAGGCGCTCCACTTGGTGCCATACCCTCACGCGACCATGGCCATGTAGAGGTTTACTGACCATAATCAGAATGCTTTCTTTGTAGTAAACATCAAAATGTATTTTCTAAATACAAAACAACATAATCCCATACCAAGTCTCTGGAAAGAGAAATATACACCTGTTTATATCATGGCTTATGCTCTCATATAGTCAGACAAGCAAGAGCACAATATTAAGGTACATTTCTGTTCTGCAGTAGAATTATGACGTACACAAGTTGGCCTTCTTCTAAAAGATAACATGCTGGTTGGGTGTGACATGGGCAGAAGCTCGCTGGCAGGGAGGAGCTGGAGGTCAAAGGGAGAAGCAAGCATGTGTGGGGTGAAGCTTTGGGTCAGCCCTACTCCTGTTGCTGATAAGGTTAACTGAACAGAAGAACTAAAGCGTCATGAGAATACGTAAATCTAATTCCAAGAATTATGTACGTCAAACCTCAGAGAATGACCAATAAGATATGTAACTTGTCTACTACGTATGTTCCTGTCTTTCTGTAACCAATAAGAATTGGATCTGTTTTTTTCAAACTGCCTGCCTACTGAAAGTTGTTTTCTGTTGGCTATAAGAAGCATTGTAATGGAGAGCTCAGCACTGCTCCTCATGACTTTAGGACAAGAGTCCCATGGGAAGCAGTCAGCACATGTGCTTAATAAATAAAGATGTCCAAGTTTCTCTCATACCTGGTTGCTGATTTATTAATCAACGCGTAACAGCCACCATCGACGGCCACAGCAACAGAAGTGTGGCCAGCTCTCATGTGCGATGTGGATGTTGTGCAAGAGCATGGGAGCTTTGCATGCATGCAGTGAATGGCTCACTCGGTGTGAGGGGGGAGTCTTCCATTTATCAGCATGGACACCTCTGCTTTCACGTCTATGTTATGGTTCCAATGTGTGCCTGACTGGACGCATAAGGAGCCTGTGTCTTGTGTTTTTACAGACAATTCCCCTTTCCATAGCTTGGACTGCCCTCTAGTGGCCTACAGGAAGCACTGCCACCAGGATCTCTCCTTCTCCAGGAGCCTTTTCCAGTTCCACCCCCTGCATCAGCTCTGAGCCATGTCTGGTGATACAAAAATTGTGTGTTTCCTTCCCTATCTTGGTTCTTCATTTTTAAAACCCCACATGCCTTTTTCTTTTCTTTCCATCCATTGTGAGATGCATCAGTCAGCCCTTTCTCACATGTTGTCCCTGATGTTTGGAGCTATCATCTGGCCGGAACCTCTTCAGGGGCTTCCTCACTCGCTTGTTTCACCTCCTTCTGAAAACCTCCCTTCTCCATGAAACCTTTGGCAACACACCTTAGCCCCCCTCTTCTCAAATGTAGATAAGCCTAATGGACCTGAAAGAATCCCATAGGCATCTTCCCCTCTTTGCCCCTCCTCCATCTGACTTCCATCTTCCAATCAACAGAAGAGCTTAATGGAATAGGTCCCTTCATCTCTATGTAGAGCTGACTGCACTGTTTCTGTGATAGCCTCAACACACTCTCATGGCTAGGGGAGCCCACTTCTCCACTTTCTCTGCCCCCTGGTTCCCCAAGTTCCAGCCTAATTCTATATCCCCACCCCCCGGGCTAGTGCAGCTGCGTAAAAAAGGCATGCACTGAATCCTGTGGTGGTGGGGTGGGGGTGACGTGATGACAAACAGGATGTAAGTAAATTAAAAATTGTACTTACCTCCACCTAAATTTTGGGGCTGCCTTACCCTGGACACATGCCAAACACACTCCTGAGTCCCTTAAGGAGGAATTCCCTCCACTCCTATCTTCAGGCAATAACGATTTGAATCCCTTTTCCTTCTATGGATTTTGGTGCTTCTACCTGTGATCTAGGTCCTAGGAGGTGGGGTGGGAGTTCGTTCTGCTCCTCAGTATTCCAGGGAGTTGAAAAGGGAATTCTGCAGGAGGGCCCCCCAGAAGATCTTAGGGCCCAGGTAGATTCAACTATAGTGAATGGTTGCGGGGCAGCTGTTCCCCACCGATCCCTGTGCAGCTCGTTTGCCCCATTTTCTGACTCGCTGGGCTCAGTCACGCAGCTGAACGGATTCCATCCAGTCCACCAAGATGCCTCCAACTCAGCTGGAAGGAGCCACTGGGAGCAATGCTGAGGTTGCCCACAACAATTCAGAAGGAGCTGGGGGTCTCCTTGGAAAGGGAGGGGTAGTTATACCCCAGAACCAGACCACATTCCCACAGCTACACTCAACTAACACAACACACAGACAGTGGCGTCACTGTGACGCGCGTCGCCCCAGAGCGGGGGACGCGCGTCACCCCCCGACTCACCCCCCCTACAGAAACTTACCTTTTCCGGCGCTCGTCACCCTCCGGGAGCCGGCCGGGAAGAGGAGCGAACTTTTAAGTTTTTCCCGCATGCGCAAAGCCTTCTGAAAAGAAGAGGCCCAATGCGCTTGCGTTAAAACACGAACTTTTAAGATTTTCGCGCATGCGCAGACCCTCCTGAGGGCAAGAGGGCAGGCCCTTGCCCTCAGAAAAGGGTTTGCGCATGCGCGAAAAACTTAAAAGTTCGCGTTTTAACGCAAGCGCATTGGGCCTCTTCTTTTTAGAAGGCTTTGCGCATGCGCGAAAAACTCAAAAGTTCGCGTTTTAACGCAAGCGCGTTGGGCCTCTTCTTTTCAGAACGTCCTGGAGCGCCGGCCGGGCCAAACGCTCCCTGGTCTCGGAGCGTCCGGCCTCCGGAGGGTGACGCGCGCCGTCCCGCCCAATCGGGGACACATCAGCGGCTGGAACGCTGCTTTTTGAGTTTCCCATGGCCTGGAGCGATAGCTCCGCTGGCATTTCGGGCTGTTTCCGCCCCCCTCTCCCTCCCCCTCCACAGGAAGGCTGCTTTAGGGGCATTTCCCCCTTACTAGAGCGCATCTTCGCGCTTTTTGGCCTGTTTGTCAGGAGGAGGGAGCTGCTGCTGCGGCAAGCGTTGCTCCGGCAGCTCGGCAGGGAGCGATCCGCGGACCTCCCCCCCACGAAAGGCTGCTTCGGCGCGGAGCTCTACAGGGGATAGGGCAGCCGTGGTGCCGCCTATTTGGCGCCAACTTCGGCTCTGCTGCGCGGCTGCCTCGAGTGGGCCTTGGTCTATCGGCGAGCAGCGCACGGCACCTTGGCCCAAGGAATGGATCTCAGTGGGGGTCACTACCGATTTCACCTTCCTGGAGCTGTTTCCCATAGTGTTGGCTGTCCACTTATGGGCCACTGAGTTTGAGAATTCCACGATCCGTTTTTGGTGCGACAACCTGGCCATATTTTCAGTAGTTAACAAATTGTCATCAAAATCCACCAGGTGATGGGACTTGTACGCCCTCTTGTACTGCAATGTCTGCGACTGAATTCACTTTTTATCGCAAGGCATGTGCCTGGATTGGAAAACTGCATTCCAGATGCTTTGTCCCGTTTTCACATGGAGAGTTTCTGGAAGCTGGCACCGTCTGCCCGCCGGGAGCCGGACCCAATGCCGCGGTGGTTGTGGAACCTTGGCGCAACAGGGCCCTCGCAGTGATTATGGACTCCTTAGCCCCTAGTACCCGGCAAGGGTACCTACGTAAGGTGAAGGTATTCACTCTATTTCGGCAATCGGCTGGGCTGCAAGTAACGTGATCCATCCCACTGGAGGACATCATGCACTTTATCTTATATCTGAAGGACTCTGGTAGGGTAGCCAGCTCCTTCCCCGGGTTCCTGTCGGCATTGGCATTCATAACCAAGACTGTTGGGCTGCCCGATTATACGCAGGACATTCGGATCCGGCGGATGTTGGAGGGCTTTGTGAGGCGAGCCCCAGCGGTGCCTGACCATAGGCGTCCGATCACCCCGGAGATCTTAGAGAGGGTCACATCGGCATTCCAAGGGCTCTGTAGTTCCCCATTTGGGAGTGCCCTGTTTCGGGCTGCCCTGTTTGTAGCCTTTTTCAGCGCCTTCCGGCCCAGCGAGTACTTGGCCAAGGGGAAGGAGGACGCCTCTGAGCGGGCGCACCAGCGGGCAGACGTAACCCTAGGACGAGAAGGGGTCGCGTTACGTCTGTGGGAATCCAAGATGGACCAACGGGCCTTGGGGCAGCGGGTAGACTTAAGGAGGGTGCCGGGTCTTGCCATTTGCCGGGTGCTGGCTCTAGAGCAATATATGGGGCTGTCTCCCTCCACAAACGGTGCGCTGTTTCAGCAACAGGATGGTCATCCGCTGATGCAGTTTCAGTTTCGGAACCTTTTTGCCAGGGCACTCGAAGCCCTGGGTCTTGAGCCCAAGGACTATGGCCTGCATTCGTTGCGCATTGGGGCAGCAACCGCCGCTGCATCACTGGGGCTAACCGGACAAGTTATTCAGCGGATTGGTCAGTGGCAGTCGACCGCCTACAAAAGACACATCCGAAAGTGAGATGGCCTGCATGGAGGTGTGGGTCGGCGTGGTATCCGGAAGTGATGGGCGATGTGTCCTATGCCCCCCCTACAGAAAGAGGGCATCCTGTGCTAACTCCGGCTGCCCGGACTTCAATGTTTGTGGTGCATGTTTGTGTGTTGCTGCGCTCCTTCTGTCTTATCCCCCTTCTTGTTTTCACTCTGTCCATTCCCATTTCAGTACATCTACATGGTACATCTGGGAGAAAACGATCTGCCCGCCACAACAGGCCTAGCTCTCTGAAGGAGGATGTGCGAAGATCTTGAGATTCTCCGGCAAAGAATCCCCGGTGTGGTATTGATTTAGTCCGAGCTCCTACAGCGTAGGGTTTGGAGGGGGGCACGGAGTATTCCCGGGGTCGAGAAGGCCCGCAGACAGGTTAACAATACCGTGGGTCGCTACATTCGCCAGGACCGGAGGCCTGGTGATCCGTCATTCATTCTGCTGTTTCCCTTTTTAGAGGGGATGGGGTGCATCTCTCCGAGATAGGCAACGACACCTTTCTCGGAGAACTGCAGGCTGGCCTCCAGTGCCTATTGTCACTGTCTGGGCGGTGAGGGCCAAGCTCTAGGCTGACCCTCCCTGGTGGCTGGGGGTCATGGGTAAGAAGGCTCGAAGCTGGGTTGCAGGAGTGAACCCGAGGGCAGCAAGGTCAAGGGAGGCACCCCCCACCATTCATCTCCCAGTTGCCCTCCGGCACAGGGACAGGTGGGGGGGGCCCTTGGCTGGGATCACGTGAGCTTCCCTAGGGCCCGCCGGCTCAGGGCGGTGCCGCGGTTCCTGCTGTCCTGGCCCACTAGGGGACGGCGTGGATGATTCGGCTTCCTCAGGCCAGGGGCGACCACTCGGAGTATGGGTTGTAACTCCGCCCGGGCAGTCCTTAGGATGCCTCGTGTCAGCGCTTCTCACATAAGCGTGTTACGCCCTGACCTCGGCCTGTAGATCTCCACTTTACCTATGATCTTGCTTTCCTGTATTTCAATAAAGTGACCCTTTATATCCATATCAGGTCTCGTGTTTTTAATGAGGCGTACCCGGGTAATAAAGTATACAGTATACACAGTATACAGTATATAAAAAAGTATATACAGTATATATATATTATACAGTATAAGGAACTGTTACTATCATTTTCTCTTACTACTCTCCATCCAAGATGAAATTAAATCAATAGGCAAATGAAGAAGGCACAAGACCAAAGTATAATTTTGCTCAGTTCGATTCAGGATCTGGAAGTTGAAGGCTTTCTATCCAACAATGACTGGCTGAATTGGATATTCTGGAGTTCCCATATATTTCTAGATATCTAGATATATCCAGAGTTCCTTATTTTGAACAGGCAGAAGGTTGAGGCTATATTACTTGTGTGGCGGTTAGGGATCGACAAGTGCCACAAAGTGGAGATCAATAACGATCTCAATAAAGATCAATAATGATCAATAATGGTCTCTTCTGTCCCATTTCATTCTTGCTTTCTGGTTGTCTTTGCTGTTCATTTACACCTTCTTAGTTGATTGACATAAGTAAGGCGGCAATCCTATGCATACATACCTAGGAGTAAGCCCCACAGAGGCGTAGCTAAGGTGGGGCAGGGGGGTCCGGTTTCAGTTTCCAACTAATCAGTTCCATTGGCTGTCCCCTGATTCTAGGGTTGTGAGAATGGGAGAAGAACCTCTCTCCACTTGCTCCAGATAGAGTGATGCATTATTTCACAAGCCCCACTTGCTTTCGTCGGCCGGAATGGCTCCAAAGGCGAGGGGGCGGGGCCGCTTTCTCCTGTCGTGTAACGGAGGGTCAGAGCCCGACAGAACTTGGAGCTCCGCCTCCCCTGCAGTGACACTGCAGATGTCCTGTCACCAAGGAGTTCACCATCTCAAAATAAACATTGCAACTAATGTTTCAGAGAAGAAAAGGGGGAAATTCTGAACACAAAAACTGGCAGCGACATTTCAGTGTAATGCAAAGACTGATTTAATTCTGGATTTGAAGTGCATAGAGCAGCTTCCAAGTTGCTGGAGCCACATGGTTGGGATCTGGGACGACGACACCATCCCTTCCCACCACCAGTATCATTATTATTATCATCAGTATTTATATACCACTTTTCAACAAAACAATGTATCCTGGCCAGTATTGCATAAGTGGGAATCAAAGTGGTCCTACCACAGAATTTCCTTTTTGTGGGTGTCTTCTGATCAGTGTGGAACTGGAGTATGGGAAGTTTGTTCCAAACAGTTGCAATTATGTTTTTACTGAGCTTTCAATGCAGAGGCTGTTGGGTCCCTCTGTGTCAAGTCTCTTGAGTTCTTATTAACCTGAAAAGATATCTGAAGGACCAGACCCAAGATTCATCTGTTTCTCATAGTGACCAACCAATGACTTGGGCAAGTCCATAAGCACAAGATGAAAGCCACACTCGTCTCCTGCCATTTCTCCCCTGCAATGAGAGACGCCACTTATGATCCGGGTCATTGTGCATGGCCATCGTGAGTGGTAGCTGTTGCTAGTCCCAATTGTGCTCCATAGATTTGCATAATCTCCTTTTAACGTCATCCCAGCTAGTATCCTTTACTGCTTCTCATGGAAGCAAGCTCCATAGATTAATGGAGCTTCAGTGTGTGAAGACGTTCTTCCTCTTGTCCGGTTTCAGTTCCCCACTAATCAGTTCCATTGGCTGTCCCCTCATTCTAGTGTTGTGAGAACGGGAGAAGAACCTCTCTCCACTTGCTCCAGATACAGTGATGCATTATTTCACAAGCCCCATCTGAAGCTGCTTCTCTCACAAGATCTATACAGATAGTATAATCCAAATCAAGGATTCACAAACGGGTGCAGTTTTCTCCTTTCCCTGCCATAAACATGGTCATCGCCAGGGACATTGGGATCAAGTACCAAGCTCAGGCCTCAGCGCACATGAATGTGGCTGCAATCCTATATACACTTACCTGGGAGTAAGTCCCCTTAATCTCAGTGGGACCTGCTTATGAGTAGACATACAGAAGATTGACTGTGAGTTTGGACAACACAAAGATTTGTCACAACTTAGATTAACCAGCTAACATCAGCATAAGCTTTATCTTGGGTTACAGTGTGTAGAGGAGAATTTGCAACCAAGGAAATGGAGTCTGGCAAGAAATGTAATTCTGACAAGACAGGGAGCTAAACATGGTGAGCCCTGGTGATGGACTCAAGGACACCCATCACGCAGCTCATTTTTCTCAGTTAATAAATGAAGCTTCAGGAATACTTGGTTACATATTGCAAAAGGTTTTTGCCCCAACTGTTGACCCTCATATTAATTTATTCTTTCTTTCTACCAGAACTAAACAACCTCACTTATTAGCCCCTAAATGAGGTCAACCTGAAGTGGTTTCTGAAGTAACATGTGCTGGTAGCAAGGTAGCCATGATGTTAAGGTGGACAACTGCCCCCCCTCCGGAATTGTGGTGTGTGGCCTGCACACACTATGCCCCCTGAATGGTTTGTTCAGGGCTGGCCCATCCATGAGGCCAACTGAGACAGTTGTCTCAGGCATAGGATTGGTTGGGGGGGCACTCCTCTTTGCCTACTTGCCTCCACTGCCCCTGCTTCTCCTTCCACACTCTGAACTGGAAAAGGAAGAAGGGGACAAAGGAAGATTAAATGTGGAGAGGAGGAGAGCGCTAAGAGAGTGCTACATTGCAGAGGGGGAGGAGCTGAGGCTGGCACATCATCGGGTAAGGGGGGGCAGCATTCCTCAGGCGTCAGAAGGTCTTGGGCTGGCCCTGGGTTTGTTGCTCCTTTCTCAGCGTGCTTGGGGCACTGACAGAGAAGTAATCCAATACTACCCCCATTCTACATTGTGCCCATCCCTCCATTCATAAGCCATTGGTGTGTTAGCCAAGTCTTGTTGCCACTGATTTGCTGTCCTGCTCCAAGGATTCCCATGGGCTTTTCCTATGTCATCCTTCCTGGAATATTATAGGACTTTCTGAATACAATTAAGGTGTTCTGTCGCTGAATGATGGCACCGTTTGATTGCCTCAGTATCACCTGCTGTCTGCAGTGTAACATCCCAGATTCAGGTTGACCAACCCCATAAGAATGAGTTGAAGCTATCTCATTCAAGCTGCTGATGTAGCCACACAACCCCAGCCAATAAAAGGGGAAGCGTCGCTAGTCGTGTAGCCGGTCACTGTTGAATATGGAGTTCTAGGATCCATCTCCTTTGGATATCATTGAAGGAGACCCTCCTTATGTCCTCTCGTCATGTTACCCCCGGGGATGAACCCTTGACCCATCTGCCTGGTCCTCAGAGAGGAATTCCATCTCGGATGGAGAACAGCGATTGAAAATGACATAAGAAAGAAACGCGGGTTTCAATGCAGTAGAGATTTTATTTGGAAGGAGAAGTGAATGAGGGGTACAATTCCACCATAGACGTTTGCTGGAGCATGGAGGTTCCCAGGACACATAGCTGCCAATTATGCAGAGACAGAAATATTAAGAGATGGTAGGACGGCAACAGGAAGACCAGCTCCCTCTACGGGAGGAGTCCGGAACAAGGGATCTAAACTGTGAATGGAAATAGCAGACAACAGCTGCTGAACCATGTTCTGGAGAATCTTGCAGTCCCCCAGAAATTCAACCCATCTTCGATCTTGACTTTGGATACCTGGCTCTTCTTCATATTCATGGTTTCTGCGCTTAGAATTTCTTGCAGGGGTAGCAACCTGGCTTCTGTGGTGGGGGATAAAAGCCGGAAGAGGGAGGAGGAAAAAAGCCGGAACTGGGAGGGAGTGGTCTGTATCCGCCACGGTAGGGGATTTCACAAGGGTTGTATTGCTCAATGCCGAACGGCTGGTCGGGACAGATGAGGGATGGTCCCGGGATGGACAAGACGAAAGGGGGTGGATGAATGGTCACGGTGCTGGGGGGGCAGCTGGCTTCGCAAGGGTTCCACCGGGAGGCCATCTTTGATGATAGAATGCGACTCTAAAGAGGTGGAAATAGACACAGCGCACAACGGTCCGTCAGATATACTTCCCAATGCATGATTCTGATTTCCAACAGCTATTTAAAAACCAACAGCCGTCCAAACTAGCACAGAAAACCCATTACTGTGCATTTGGGACTTGAATGTATAGCACGTCGCACATTGGTGGCATAGCATTATATACTATAAATCGGGGCAGGAGAAAATGGTGATCACAAAATCAAAACACATTCCATCAACCTTCTGCTAAAAAAAAAAAATCAGCGAAAAAATAAATAAAATTAAGCCATGCCATTTTTGCATCATTCTTCATCTGCTGACACTGCGCAGCCCACTTTTTATGTGGTTACAATTGATAATAATTGGGAAAAATGGAATAAAAACACTTAACATCACTTTTTGCACTTTCATTTTGGTTAAACATTGAATTCTGCGAAAAAGGAAAACCATCTTCTTCCACCTCTCACTACACAACAGCTCTTTCCTCCTCATATAATGTGTTGCATGCACAAATCCCTTTTCTCTGGAGTCCGGACTTATTGCACAGTTCTCTATTTAATGGACATGTTCCACCAAGGTTCTGTTGCAGGGAAAAGGCATTCCCTGTACGCTATCTGCAACCCAGTTTCTTCCATCTCTTCCTTCCTTCCTCTCAACAGTAGCCAATGTCTGATTGGTCTTTCCATAGAGTTAGAAAACAATTTAGCCTCAGTCAAACTTACGGTGTCCTCAAACGAGAAGAACTCAACTGGATGGCCTCAGTGGTGAAAGAAGCTGATAGCACCTCTCTGCTTTGCCTGGGTTTATATACCATTTCTTGAGTGGGCTGAGACTTGAGTGATGAACTTAATATTCATCATGTTCTTACAAGTACATTTCCCTTGTGTAACCTGCAACTTGGGAGGAGTGATTTAAGTGTTAGTAACTCTCCTCCTTTACCGGTACATGTTTAGCTCCGTAGGTGGAGTCCTTCCTTACGGTCAGTGGTTCCAAATGTGATGGGTGTGTGTTTGTCTGCTTTTAGAGTAGTGACCTCAAACCCAAGCAAAGTGATATTTTCATAGGTTCCTGTGCCTTCTTCTCAGACTTAAAACCATTTCAGAGGAACCAGAACAGCCTGAAAATTATTTTATTACAGTACAGCGAGTCCTCATGTAAAGTTGTTTCGTTTAAAGTCGTTTCCTTTTAAAGTTGATGGAAAAATGCCATAGGAACGTTAACGTTGAACAAGTAGTCCAATGGTTCCCAAACAGGAGCCGTGGTAACCAGCCAGGGGTGCCACGGAGTGCCACGGAATCCTCAACGTAATGTAATGGGGAGCTGCAGCCAGTGGTCGCCAATGGTCAAGGGAGCCGCTGGTCAAAAATGTTTGGGATACACTGACAGCCCATTCCAACCCAACTCCTCTCCAAGTCAGGCATAAGTGTGGCCTAAGTGCAGCCTAAGTTAGGCAGAAGTTATGCCTGAGGTAGGTCAGAGTTATGCCTGAGTTAGGCAGGCTGCAGTTTCTGTGGCCCAGCACCACCCCAGGATCCAGGCAACACTTACCTCCCAGGCAGGCAGGCTCTTCTCCAGGCTCCGTGTCTGGCTCAGGCATGTGCAGGCCTCTGTCTGCATGTGTCAGCGTCCATCCATGGCAGCTGCCACAGGGTCTGTCGCAGCCCGGTCGCAAAGGGGCTGACCGCAGGCAGGGGGGTTGTGCCAGTCATGTGGTGGGCGCAGGGCAGGTGACAGGTGAGCGAGGTGCCTGAGCCCAGCCACCACAGGGCACCCTGTGCATCAGCCACCTGCTGCAGGGGAGAGTGGCCGTCCCCTCCCTCCTGCAGAAGGCGATGCCACCCCCAATCCACGTTGAGGCTGCACTGGGGGGTGAGCGGGGGAGGGAAGGGAAGGGGAGGGGGGTGGGAACGTCACACACAAGGGGGGTCTCATGAGGACTGGAACTGCCTCTGACATGACTCGCCCGTGCGCTGCCTGAAGCCCTGGGCCTCCAAGGCCGGGGCAATGTCCACAAAGAAGGCATCCCGGCGTGCCTGCTGCTCTGTGCCCCGGCCAAGACCGAGAGATGCCTTGGGCTTGTCTGCTGCGAGCGTGAAGGGCTCACACAGCTCATCACACCCCCAGATGGGGCGACGACGGCGCCTCACGGCAGGCGCTCTAGCAGCCATCAGCCAGCAGCCATCATCAGGGAGTGGGAGGAGAGGCAGACACACAGGCAGGCAGACAGGGGGTGCTGGGGAGGGGCATGGGTGGGTCAGAGACAGACAGACAACAAGGCTGGTGGGAGACAGATTCCGAGAGAGGGGTCTGCAGAGACCAATAGGGACACAGGGGGCGCTCCGCAGATGAAGGTGATGCATAAACAGGCGCCTCTTATGCAGACAGACTTTGGGCGGAAGTGGCTGCATTTCGGGCGGACCTTCGACGGAAGCGCCTTCATTACGGGCAAACCTTCGACGGAGGCGCCTGCATTACGGGCGGACGCACTGGCTGTCACTGTTTGCCTGCCTGAGAGGCCCCCCTGACTCCCCCCTCCCCTCTGTCCCATGGGGGTCTCGCAGCACCCCTGCTGGGTTCTCCCAGGGAAGGCCGTGGCAGTCCCTGGATGGGACTCATGTAGGGGCTTCAGTGCTGGGGGCTGTCTGTGTGTGTATGGGGCAATGCTTGTGTAAACACTGGGCACATATGTTTCATTGGGGCTCTGCCCAAGGGGCATCTTTATTGTTCTGGAACATTAGCAGAGATGGCCAGGCAAGGGTGCCAAGGGTAGTCACAGCAGCCAATCAGAAAGCAGCAGCAGCACACCTGCCCCATGGAGCTGGACATGCAGGCTCTTCCCCTGTGGAACCACAGCCTGCTCCATAGAAAGGGGAGGGGCAGCAAGAATGACAGCCAGGGAGGTGGAGCAGCAGCAGCGCCGGCAGCTAAGGAGGGTTGCAGGGCTGGCTCCCTGACCTTTGGCAGCATCGAGGCAGACGACAGTGGGGTAACCAGACTGAAGGGCCAGGGGTGCTCCCAGGAAGGTAGGTGATAGTGGATGTTCCTGGGGAGACAAAAAACAAGGGGGAGTTACATGTCAGCTGGTATGTGGAAGCAGTCACCATTGACGACAAGCCAGTGTGTCGGTTGCAAAAGCCTGCAGGGAGAGAAATAAAACACAGCTGATAGGTGTGACACACATAGCATGGTCTGAGCTGCTTCCCTGGGTGTCAGGAGAGCATGATCCTGTAAGGGGAAAGGGTCAAAGAGAGAGACAACAACACAACTTGGGGGTCACAACCATGGCAAACCTAGCAATACTGACCTGTCAGTAGACCCTGTGGAGAAAAGGGGGGGAACAGCTGGTGTCTACATAAGGCTAACAGTTCCACACTTGTGGCATTGTCTGCTCACATGACTACAGGCAGCAATCAGACACAACAGTGGTAAAGAGGCATGTGTCCTATATATCATAGCAGGCAAAGCAGGCAGCTATGAGACAACACATTGGTAAAGAGGCATATCATGGCAGGCTATGCAGACAGCTATGAGACAAGACATTGGTAGAGAGGCATGTCATGGCAGGCTATGCAGACAGCTATGAGACAACACATTGGTAAAGAGGCATGTATCCTTCCTATATTTCTAAATGCAAAGAGGCAGCAGTCAGACCACATGTCAGCACAAACCCTGCTCTTACCTGCTGGTGTTGTTGCCTGTGGGGGGGGAAGAGGGGCTGGGAGAAAGACATGGGTTAGCAAACACTTGCATGGAGGCAGCTGCCCAGGCACAGCTGTAAACAGGTTGGCCACAGCCAGAACAGCCCTCTCTGCCCTAGAGGGAGGCAGAGAGGAGAAGAGAGAAGTGGGGTGTTTGTGAATTTTGCCCTCCACCGACAAAGTCCCACTTTGTGGCTGTGAGGGACAGAACCCCACGCCACGTGCTCAGAGAGAGTGACTGGAGGTCTGGGGCTGGGCTTTTGTGGGAATGAGGCTGGGTGGGGCTGGGTGCTGATAGGCTCCCTATCTTAGGCATAACTCTGTAGGTTTCCAGACCTAGCAGGCCCAACTCCGTCCTAACTCTGACCTAACTCAGGAGTAGGGTGTTAGAAATTTTCAGGAGAGGGCTGGCTTAGGTAAGGTAAAATGGCTCCTATGGGCCTCCTCGAATTTGGGTCCACCTTTTTGGTCGACCTAAATTTTGTGTCAGCATTTGTGTTGGAGGGGGCGTGTCTGTGCTTGCCAGGGTCTGGAATCCAACGTTAATTGGTTGCCGCCCCCGTTACACCCATGGTCCGCCCATGTTCCGCCCACTTTTAGGTCAACTTTAGGTCTGACTTGTGCTGCTTAGCCCTTGGGTTGGAATGGGCTGTTCTTAGTCCGTTGGTCGTAACTTCAACCTAACTTTGACCTAACTTCGCCCTAAATGGTTGCATTCCAGACCTAACTTCGACCTAAACGACTTAGGCTGACTTTAGGTCTGACTTGGGCTGCTTAGCACTTGGGTTGGAATGGGCTGTGAGTAGCCTATGGTAAAATTGGTTTCATTATAAGTCGTTTCGCTTAAATTCACAGTTGCCAAAAAGAACCTATCGACAACTTTAAGTGAGGACTTGTTGCTGTATTTCTTCACATTTTTAACACCGCTGTGATCTTTCCATCACCTAGAACCCACCACCAGAAATCAGATCGCAACCCACCAAGTGGGTCCTGATCCACAGTTTGAGAAACACTGCTCTATACAAAAAGATGGGCTCATTGAGCTTTATTATATGATGCCCTATGGGATACCCTCGCCTATGGGAGACAGTGAAGTAGCTCAATATTGCCTCTAAGAGATTGGCAATAGCTCTCCAGGGCTTCAGTCAAGGGTCTATAACTGGACTATGGTCAAAGACTCTTCTGTATTCAAAAATATATATACTCAACAAAATGTTCGCAAAGTGGTTTACAGAGAAAATTAAAGAACTTAAACGGCTTTCTGTCCTAAAAGGACAATATCCAATAGACATTTGTGCCATGGGAGCTTACAACAGCATCCCATTGGGGCAGGTCCATGATATTTGCCACATGCAATACTTTAAAACAAACACTTGGTACAGAAAATTAGAGCCATGATTGCTAATCACAGACTGCAACGAGTCATAAATAGTTACATTCTCTGCCATGGTATAGTGTCCTGGCTTCAGATCTTGGCCAACATCTCTAGGCTACGTTGGAATTTATTCTTGAGTCAAAACTGGTAATTGCACTCTTGCCTGGATTGGTCACATCTTGGACAATCATCTTCGAAGGCGCGTAACCTGTCAATTAATGGGAAACGCCATGAGACTTCTTTGCCACTCCCTTTAATTGGAATTGGAAAGATGCAAAAGTTTATGCTGATCATGATTAATAAGGAAGGCGCCTGGAGACATTCCTTTTTTAATAGACTATTTAAAGACAAACAATATCATGATGAGGGGACATGTTGAATGACAGGCCAAGTGGATGTGTGCTGTTTTTCTAAACCCTTCTGAAAGCTGCAAAAAGCACACACTTCCCCATACACACACTTTTCAAGAGTGTTTGGGGGGAGGCCCCAGAACAGAAAAGGGATTCAAATCCCCTTTGATTTCCTCTTTTGGAGGGGATTTGAATCCCTTTTCCGTTCTGGGGTCTCCCGTTCTCGCATCGCCGCTGGTTACACCGGCACAAAACTCACTAAGCAGCCCCCCATCTATTGTGATCATTTTTCGGGGAGGAAATGTAGGCCTGATAGGCAAAGAGAAAACCAACAATAGCATGGCACCTGAAACACGTGACGATGTGATAGCTAACAGGCAAGGATTGGGTGGTGAACAAGGTATATGTAGAGAGACATTTCAGCTGTCACCCCTGAAGTCAGGCTAACATGCACCATATCCCTGGACCATATGCAACATGTTCTACGGACCCATGACAAAGTGGAAGTATATGTGGTTTTGTCAATACGTCAACGTAATATTGTGTTATTTGTGAATGTTATCGTTTTATGCATTTTATGATTTATATATGTTTTGCAATGTGTTGAGAGCCGCCTTGGGGTTTTCTGTGCTTTTTTAAACTTATGTTTTTATTGTGTGAAGACCCCCCCCCCCCAATTTTGCTTGTTATGTTTTCCAATTTCTCCTATCCCAAGTTTCATCTTTCCCATTTTCCTATGGAAGAATGATGAAGATTATCAGGAGGAAAGAGCCATTCTTGCACGGTCTTGCTCAATTCGTCCCCAAACAGTGTTGTCTAAATCAGAGGTACTCTCAACCCCTTCCCGTATGAGTACCACCTCTGGCACCACTCTCCTGCTGCGTACCACCGGAAGTGACTGACTGGCAATGACATCATCGCCAGTTACGTCCAGGTTATCAGAGGCCAGAAACTCAGGTAGAAGACTCTGGGCAGGTGGGAGCGCCCTTCTCAGCATTCTTGAGAGGCTCGGCCAAAGGCAGGAACCTCTTGAGTGAGAAAACTTGCCACCAAAAGCACCACAACAGAGCGGGGTTCTGGCAGTCCGAGTACCACCAGAAGCTGGCTAAAGTACCACTGGTTGAGAAGCCCTGGTCTAGATCTCCAGATTTAAGAGTTCAAGATTTTCTTTTGAGTTGTTTTTTTCAGGTGGAAACTCTGGTCCTCTCCGTGCATGATGGGCAGAAATCAAAAGGTTTGACGCAGCAGGTTTAGGAAAGAAGGGACTTTATGGGCTATCTTCTTTAATTGTTGGCTCCATGAATCCCCAAATCAAGAGATGAGCTCACAGTTTTGGGTGGACCACAGGCCACAGTTTATACGTTCACAATGGATGGCTAATCCTGTCTCTCTACTAGTGGCTTCTCCCAGTATCGGGTTTATTGGTTGAGGGCGATGATATTTGTAGAGAAACATTTGAGAATCAGGTACCCCAGAGGTAGTCGTACCGTGGGGAGAGATCATTGCTCAGAGCTAGCCCTCCTCCTTTCCATAAAGAGGGTCTGAGATATAATCCCTAATAGCACCTCCATGTAGGGCCAGTAAAGACCCCTGTATGAAACCCGGAGAGATGCAACCTTTCATTGTTCATTACCTTGAGCCAGATGGGCCAAGGACCTGATTTAGGAGAAGGCAACTACTGTATAAATGCAATATGTGGGTACCAGCACTCGACATGAAGGGTGATGGAACCTGTATGTTGTGGCCAATTGATATCCTTTGTTTTCATTTCCATGTCTTTCACTTAAGAAAGCCAGTTAGATCTGGCTTTAGTTGTACCGCTTCAGACAGCGGGGGAGGGGGTCACATCACAGAAATGTTAGTCTATGGAAAAAAAATAGTCTAAGACTAAATTTTAGTCAAACTACATTTAGTCTAGACATTATCCTTTCAATGCTATTTCTTTTTGGGTGTGGGAGAGGTATTGCGGTTGCCCCACGAAAGCATGAGGAGGAACCACAAAATCATAATGTAATTCTGCTTCTCTCGCAGGTTTGCGGAAACTACTCTAAGGGTAAGTATCCCAAACCACATTTCATATACTTGATCCACACCGATTTCAAAAGAAAAAAACTCCACCCATAGAGGGAAAAGTCAGCCAGTGAGGAAGAAGAGTTATAAACGCTGAAATCACTTCTCGTAACAGGTTGCAGGTTACACAAGGGGAAGTGTGATTAGCAGTTAGCATAATGAGAACATTATGAAAATTAAGTGTATCATGCTGTCTCAGGCTACTCACAAAATGGTATAAAAACCCAGACGAGGCATCGAGGACTCCATCAGCTTCTCTCCGACACACCGAGACAACTGAGTCCTTAACTTTTGAGAACTCGGTAAGTTTGGCTCAAGCGGGGAAATGTTCTAATATGTGTGATGCTTTTTATTTTTGGAAAGCTTGCTAATCGGTTTATTATAATTTAACAATCGGTGCCCATGGAGTTTTCTCCTCCCCAAAATCTTCCTCTCTTTGCTGGTTGTCAGAACTGGAGAATGGAAGTCTACTTGCGACAGGAGAACACATCCACCATTTTTGTGATGTGTGTGCATGTCCTAGCAGGGTGAAAAGTATTTTCTGTTTTGTATCCCCAATGCGGAGAAGATAGAAAATGCAGAGGTGTGCTAAGCTTTGAGGAAATGTTCAGACATAGAATGTTGACAAACACTGCAACTGCTGTGAGTGATGCTATGTGAGGCTCAAACCAAAAGGAGAAATTGTGTACGATTGAGTGGAAGGAGGAAGAGACAGAGGAGGACTGGGTTTCCGGTAACATGGAGGGCAGGGGCAATTAATTTTCAGTGGAACTGGACAGAACCTTGGTGGAACATGCCCCGTACGTAGAGGACTGTGCAATAACGTTCCCTGCAGAGTCCTAACTCCAGAGAAAGAGGGTCTGTGCATACAACCCATTATATGAGGAGGAAGGAATTGTTGTATAGTATATAATGTTATGCCACCAGTGTGCGATGTGCTCTACATTCCAGTCCGAAGTGCACAGCAATGGGCTTTCTGTGCTGGTTTGGACGACTGTTGGTTCTGAAATAGCTGTTGGAAATCAGAATCATGCATTGGGAAGTATATTTGACTGACCCATGTGCACTGTGTCTATTTCCACCTCTTTAGAGTCGCATTCTATCATCAAAGATGGCCTCCCGGTGGGACCCTTGCGAAGCCAGCTGCCCCCCCAGCACCGTGACCATTCATCCACCCCCTTTCGTCTTGTCCATCCCGGGACCATCCCTCATCTGTCCCGACCAGCCTTTCGGCATTGAGCAATACAACCCTTGTGAAATCCCCTACCGTGGCAGATACAGACCACTCCCTCCAAGTTCCAGCTTTTTTCCTCCTCCCACTTCCGGCTTTTATCCTCCACCACAGAAGCCAGGTTGCTACCCCTGCCAGAAGTTCTCAGCTCAGAAACCATGAATATGAAGATGAGCCAGGTATCCGAAGTCAAGATCAAAGACGGATTGAATTTCTGGGGGACTGCAAGATTCTCCAGAACATGGTTCAACTGCTGTTCTCTGCTATTTCCATTCACCGTATAGATCACTTGCTCCGGACTCTTCCCGTAGAGGGAGCTGGTCTGCCTGTTGCCGTCCTTCCAACTCTTACTATTTCTGTCTCTGCATAATTGGCAGCTATGTATCCTGGGAACCTCCATGCTCCAGCAAACGTCTATGGTGGAATTGTACACCTCATTCACTTCTCTTTCCAAATAAAACCTCTACTGCATTGAAACCCTCGTTTCTTCTTATGTCATTTTCTCTCGCTGATCACCATCCAAGATGAAATTCCTCTCTGAGGACTGGGCAGATGGGTCAAGGGTTCATCCCTGGGGGGGGTAACATGACGGGAGGACTTAAGGAGGGTCTTCTTCAATGAGATCCAAAGGAGATGGTTATACACCACATCAACAAAAAGGGGATTTTGTTTTAGATATTTGATGGATTTGCTGGCATACTGTTCTTATAGCAGTTTTTGCTGGTTGGGTAATTGGAATGAAGTGGTCTCACCGCTGAGTGATAAAAGCTGAGAAAATCAAATAAAGCATAACCAAGGGAAACTACCTAAAAGTGTGTGTGTGTGTGTTTTTTTAATGGTGGAGTCATTATGGGTTTTGGACATATGGAGACAGAACTCCAAGGAGTTCACCCGTTACTCAGAGAGGCATAGATCAATTTCATTAATTGATATGTTTTGGGTGTGTCCGGGCCAGCCCGTCCCCCAGCCGGCCGTCGGAGGCTTGTCAGCCGGCATCCGGCACCTTGCCTGTCCAGGCGATAAGGGAGGGGACCCTACTCACCAGGCAGAGAGGTCCAAGTCCCCGCCGGCCACCACCGGAGCGGGGGAAGCATTCCACGAGGCTTCCGGAGTCCATGTGGATCCTCCGATCCCAAC
This sequence comes from Plestiodon gilberti rubricaudatus, assembly GCA_026170595.1. Lineage (NCBI taxonomy): Eukaryota > Metazoa > Chordata > Lepidosauria > Squamata > Scincidae > Plestiodon > Plestiodon gilberti. The sequence continues at coordinate 27,797,219 of JANXHW010000009.1, read as the reverse complement.
CGGAGCCGCCGACAGAGAACAGTTAGTCAGAAGGACCTCCGCCACAGGAGGGATGACAGGAGAGGAACAGACAGCCCTGCCAATCAAGCTCACCCCCGCTGGTGCCGGCTGGCCACCTAGCAACCCAGCGCCAAGCAACCAGCGTGACCAGGCGCAGAGGCACTGCACTCGACCACGGCAGCTGCGTGTCGCTCGGGGGCTTCCCCTTCCGCACCCGGGGCCAAGGGATGGCCACTCTGTTGTGGGGGCAGAGAACCCTGCAGGGAGCAAGTGCCGCCAGGAGCCTCCTGAAGCCTGGCCCCAGCTGACTGTCAAGAGCAGGCAGCGGGCGGGGACTGACTGGGCGGGGCACAGGGAGGAAATTGGTCTGGCGGGGCTGGGGGAAGTTTGCTTAATTAAACCTGACAGTGCCTATGACGAGGAGGTGGAGGAGCACGCTGGTCGCATCCGGCTGGAGAACCAGGCAGGCAGCTCTAACAAAGCCAGGTGTGGAGGTTGAAAAGGGTGTTGTTAAGGAAACAACCCCCCCCCCCCGACCATACCCTGAGGCATTTGCAGCAGTCCACAGAAAGGTCTGGGTAAGCTCCGCAACGGGCCAGGGCTGGAAGTCGACCTACCTGAGGCGGCGGTCCCCGGTACAGGACACGCCTGGGACACCAAGGTTTCGGGGTCCCCCGACAGGGCACCCCAACAGGGTGTCAAAGGATATAGCTGTTAGAACTTCCAAAGCAGAGATCTTACCAAAATCTATTTCAGATCATAATTGGATATCGCTGGCAATAGATGGAGACTGAATGAATTATTATTACAGAAAGAGGAGATAATAGAAGAAGCTAAGAGTAAATTATTAAAAGACTTTTTTGAGTTAAATGTGAATAAAGGAACAGAGGTAAGAATGGTTTGGGATGCGAGTAAAGCTTTTATAAGAGGATATTTTATACAAAAAATTCAGAATGGACTAAAAAGAGGCACATTAAGTTTCAAAAGATTGAAGAAGGGATGAAGAAGAAAGAACAAGAGCTGAGGTTGACACCTGGTGATAAAGAAGTTCCACAACAAATTAAAATTTTACAGAATCAATTATCCTTGATGATAACAAGAGAAATAGAAATTAAAGTGAAGTATGTAGTACAAAGGCATTTTGAACATGCTAATAAACCAGGACATTTTTTAGCTTATAAACTGAGGAAAAAAGAGGGAGAAATGAATAATTTCCAAGCTACAAGAGTCAGAGAAAATATATACAGAACAGGAAGATATACAAAACTTATTTGTAAATTATTACACAAACTTATATAAAGGACAGAAGGTAGAATCAGCAAGAATAAAGGAATATTTGGCAAAGCAAAATTTACCAAAAGTATTGGAAGATCAGAAATTAATCTTAAATGAAAGGATTATGCCTAGAGAACTGGCAGATGTGATAAAGAGAGTTAAACTGAATAAGGCAGCAGGTCCAGATGGTTTGACTGGGAGATTTTATAAATGTTTAGAAGACATAATAAGTATTCCATTACAACAGACAATGAATGATATTTTACAAAATAGAACAGTGCCAGATTCATGGAAAGAAGAGAACATAACTTTGATACAAAAAGAAGGACAAGATTTAAGTAGTATAAATAACTATATAGTATACAGTATAAACTATACAGTATACACAGTATACTGTACAGTATAGAGAACAGTATATACAGTATATATATTATACAGTATAAAGAACTGTTACTATCATTTTCTCTTACTACTCTCCATGCATCCAAGATGAAATTAAATCAATAGGCAAATGAAGAAGGCACAAGACCAAAGTATAATTTTGCTCAGTTCGATTCAGGATCTGGAAGTTGAAGGCTTTCTATCCAACAATGACTGGCTGAATTGGATATTCTGGAGTTCCCATATATTTCTAGATATCTAGATATATCCAGAGTTCCTTATTTTGAACAGGCAGAAGGTTGAGGCTATATTACTTGTGTGGCGGTTAGGGATCGACAAGTGCCACAAAGTGGAGATCAATATGATCTCAATAAAGATCAATAATGATCAATAATGGTCTCTTCTGTCCCATTCCATTCTTGCTTTCTGGTTGTCTTTGCTGTTCATTTACACCTTCTTAGTTGATTGACATGAGTATGGCGGCAATCCTATGCATACATACCTAGGAGTAAGCCCCACAGAGGCGTAGCTAAGGTGGGGCAGGGGGGTCCGGTTTCAGTTTCCAACTAAGCAGTTCCATTGGCTGTCCCCTGATTCTAGTGTTGTGAGAACGGGAGAAGAACCTCTCTCCACTTGCTCCAGATAGAGTGATGCATTATTTCACAAGCCCCACTTGCTTTCGTCGGCCGGAATGGCTCCAAAGGCGAGGGGGCGGGGCTGCTTTTTCCCGTCTTGTAACAGAGGGTCAGAGCCCGACGGAACTTGGAGCTCGGCCCCCCCCCTGCAGTGACGCTGCAGATGTCCTGTCACCAAGGAGTTCACCATCTCAAAATAAACATTGCAACTAATGTTTCAGAGAAGAAGAGGGAGAAATTCTGAACCCCAAAACTGGCAGCGACATTTCAGTGTAATGCAAAGACTGATTTAATTCTGGATTTGAAGTGCATAGAGCAGCTTCCAAGTTGCTGGAGCCACATGGTTGGGATCTGGGACGACGACACCATCCCTTCCCACCACCAGTATCATTATTATTATCATCAGTATTTATATACCACTTTTCAACAAAACAATGTATCCTGGCCAGTATTGCATAAGTGGGAATCAAAGTGGTCCTACCACAGAATTTCCTTTTTGTGGGTGTCTTCTGATCAGTGTGGAACTGGAGTATGGGAAGTTTGCTCCAAACAGTTGCAATTATGTTTTTACTGAGCTTTCAATGCAGAGGCTGTTGGGTCCCTCTGTGTCAAGTATCTTGGGTTCCTATTAACCTGAAAAGATATCTGAAGGAGGATCAGACCCAAGATTCATCTGTTTCTCATAGTGACCAACCAATGACTTGGGCAAGTCCATAAGCACAAGATGAAAGCCACACTCGTCTCCTGCCATTTCTCCCCTGCAATGAAAGACGCCGCTTATGATCCGGGTCATTGTGCATGGCCATCGTGAGTAGTAGCTGTTGCTAGTCCCAATTGTGCTCCATAGATTTGCATAATCTCCTTTTAACGTCATCCCAGCTAGTATCCTTTACTGCTTCTCGTGGAAGCAAGCTCCATAGATTAATGGAGCTTCAGTGTGTGAAGATGTTCTTCCTCTTGTCCGGTTTCAGTTCCCCACTAATCAGTTCCATTGGCTGTCCCCTCATTCTAGTGTTGTGAGAACGGGAGAAGAACCTCTCTCCACTTGCTCCAGATACAGTGATGCATTATTTCACAAGCCCCACTTGCTTTCGTCGGCCGGAATGGCTCCAAAGGCGAGGGGGCGGGGCCGCTTTCTCCCGTCGTGTAACGGAGGGTCTGAGCATGACGGAACTTGGAGCTCGCCCCCCCCCTGCAGTGACGCTGCAGATGTCCTGTCACCAAGGAGTTCACCATCTCAAAATAAACATTGCAACTAATGTTTCAGAGAAGAAGAGGGAGAAATTCTGAACACAAAAACTGGCAGCAACATTTCAGTTTAATGCAAAGACTGTTTAAGATTTAATTCTGGATTTGAAGTGCACAGAGCAGCTTCCAACTTGCTGGAGCCACATGGTTGGGATCTGGGACGACGACACCATCCCTTCCCACCACCGGTACCCTGGCCATCAGAGGCATATCAAGAGCGGTTGCTGCCTGGAGCACCGCTCGCTGATGCGCTGCCCCGGGGGTGGGGCGCCGCCACTCCGGGGGGGGGACCCGGCTTACCAGGGCGCTCCGAGGCCTTCTCCCCTGGCCTCAGAGCCGGAGAAAGCCCCAGAGCGTCAACCACGACCGGTGGCCAGGGCTTTCTGAAGGCGGCCGACTGCGGCCCTGCGCTATTTATCCTTTTTTTGCACAAGGATAAAAAAGGATAAATAGTGCGGCGACGCAGTCGGCCACCTTCAGAAAGCCCTGGCCACCAGTCGTGGTGGACGCTCCGGGGCTTTCTCTGGCTCCGAGGTCAGGGGAGAAAGCTTCGGAGCGCCCGCCCGCGTCACCGGGCGGGCCGCTGCTCCGCTCGCTCCAGTCTTTCCACGCCTCTGCTGGCCATTATTACTTGAGTGGGTATCAAAATGATCCCACCACTGAACTTCCTTTTTGTGGGTGTCTTCTGATCAGTGTGGGACCGGAATAGTTTGCTCCAAACAGTTGCAATTATGCATTTACTGAGCTTTCGATGCAGAGGCTGTTGGGTCCCTCTGTGTCAAGTCTCTTGAGTTCTTATTACCTGAAAAGATATCTGAAGGATCAGACCCAAGATCCATCTGTTTCTCATAGTGACCAACCAATGACTTGGGCAAGTCCATAAGCACAAGATGAAAGCCACACTTGTCTCCTACCATTTCTCCCCTGCAATGAGAGACGCCGCTTATGATCAGGGTCATTGTGCATGGCCACCGTGAGTGGTAGCTGTTGCTAGTCCCAATTGTGCTCCATAGATTTGCATAATCTCCTTTTAAATTCATCCCAGCTAGTATCCTTTACTGCTTCTCGTGGAAGCAAGCTCCATAGATTAATGGAGCTTCAGTGTGTGAAGACGTTCTTCCTCTTGTCCGGTTTCAGTTCCCCACTAATCAGTTCCATTGGCTGCCCTCTCATTCTAGTGTTGTGAGAACGGGAGAAGAACCTCTCTCCACTTGCTCCAGATACAGTGATGCATTATTTAACAAGCCCCATCTGAAGCTGCTTCTCTCACATGGTCAACACAGATAGTTTTTAATCCAAATCAAGGATTCACAAACTGTTGTGGTTTACTCCTATCGCTGCCGTACACATGGTCATCGCAAGGGACAATGGATCCAGTACCAAGCTCCGGCCTCAGTGCACACAAATGTGCATCAGTGGCTGGAATCCTATATACACTTACCTGGGAGTAAGTCCCCTTAATCTCAGTGGGACCTGCTTCTGAGTAGACATACAGAAGATCGACTGTAAGTGATTTTGGACAACACAAAGACTTGTCGCAACTTAGATGAATCAGCTAATTTCAGCATAAGCTTTATCTTGGATTACAGGGTGTAGAAGAGAATTTGCAAACAAGGAAATGGATTCAGGTTGACCACCACATAAGAATGAGTTGAAGCTATCTCATTCAAGCTGCTGATGTAGCCACACAACCTTTGCCCATAAAACGGGAAGCTTTGCTAGGCGTGTAGCCGGTCACTGTTGAATATGGAGTTCTAGGATCCATCTCCTTAGGAAGATCTCCTCATCTCATTGAAAAAGACCCTCCTTAAGTCCTCCCGTCATGTTACCCCCCCCCCAGGGATGAACCCTTGCCCCATCTGCCCGGTCCTCAGAGAGGAATTCCAGCTCGGATGGAGATCAGTGAGAGAAAATGACATAAGAAGAAACGAGGGTTTCAATGCAGTAGAGGTTTTATTTGGAAGGAGAAGTGAATGAGGTGTACAATTCCACCATAGAGGTTTGCTGGAGCATGGAGGTTCCCAGGACACATAGCTGCCAATTATGCAGAGACAGAAATATTAAGAGATGGTAGGACGGCAACAGGCAGACCAGCTCCCTCTACGGGAGGAGTCCGGAGCAAAGGATCTATAGGGTGAATGAAAATAGCAGACAACAGCGGTTGAACCATGTTCTGGAGAAGCTTGCAGTCCCCCAGAAATTCAACACATCTTCAATCTTGACTTCGGATACCAGGTTCTTCTTCATATTCATGGTCTTGGGCTTAGAACTTCTGGCAGGGGTAGCAACCTGACTGCTGTGGTGGAGGACAAAAGCCGGAACTGGGAGGAGGACAAAAGCCAGAACATGGAGGGAGTGGTCTGTATCCGCCACGGTAGGGGAATCGTTCACAAGGGTTGAATTGCTGAATGCAGAAGGGCTGGTCGGGACAGCTGAGGGATGGTCCCGGGATGCAGACGACGAAAGGGGGTGGTTGAATGGTCACGGTGCTGGCGGGGCAGCTGAATTCGCAGGGGTTCCACCGGGAGGCCATCTTTGATGATATAACGTGGATCTAAAGAGGTGGAAATAGACACAGTGCACAAGGGTCCGTCAAATATACTTCCCAATGCATGATTCTGATTTCCAACAGCTATTTAAGAACCAACAGCCATCCAAACCAGCACAGAAAGCCCATTACTGTGCATTTAGGACTGGAATGTACAGCACATCGCACATTGGTGGCATAATGTTATATACTATACAATGGGGCAGGAGAAAATGGTAATCACGAAATCAAAACACATGCCATCATCTTTCTGCTAAAAGTACTTTTCAGCGGTAAGTAAAATAAAAGAAAGCCATGTCATGTTTGCATCATTCTTCATCTGCTGACACTGTACAACCTACAGTTTACCACCTGCCTAGTACACGTTTTTGTGGATACAATTGTTAATGGAAAAAATTGGAATAAAAACACTGCTTTCTGCTCTTTCATTTTGGTTAAACATTGAAGTCTGCAAAAAAGAAAAAAGAAAAAAAAAGAAAACCATCTTCTTCCACCTCTTCCATACTATACAACAGTTATTTCCTCCTCTTATAATGTGTTGCATGCACAAATCTCTTTTCTATGGAGTCAGAACTCTTCAGGGAACCTTATTGCACAGTCCTCTATTTATGGGACATGTTCCACCAAGGTTCTGTCCAATTCCACTGAAAATGTATTCCCTCTAAGCTACCTGAAACCCAGTTTCTTCCATCTCTTCGTTCCACTCAAGAGTAGCCAATTTCTAATTGGTCTTTCCATAGAATTAGAAAACAATTTAGCCTCAGTCAAACTTACGGTGTCTTCGAACGAAGCGAACTCAACTGGACGGCCTCAGTGTTGAAAGAAGCTGATAGTGTCTCTCTGCTTTGCCTGGGTTTATATACCATTATTTGAGTGGGCTGAGACTGAGTGATGCACTTCTTTTTCATAATGTTCTAAATAATTGCTGACCACATTTCCCCTTGTGTAACCTGCAACTTGGGAGGGGTGATTTATGTGTTAGTAACTCTCCTCCTTTACCAGCACATGTTTAGCTCTGTAGGTGGTGTCCTTTTTTACGGTCAGTGGTTCCAAATGTGACTGGTGTTTGTGTGTCTGCTTTTAGAGTAGTGACCTCAAACCCAAGCGAAGAGATACTTTCGTAGGATTCAGTGGCTTCTTCTCAGACTTAAAACCTTTTGAGAGGAATCAGAATAGCCTGAAAATTATTCTATTACAGTACAGCGAGTCCTCACGTAAAGTCATTTCGTTTAAAGTCGTTTTGTTTTAAAATTTGATGGAAAAATGCCATAGGAACGTGCAGGATTTGAACCTGGATTTTCCTGGTCTAAGTCCAACACCAGAACAGGTGGCACCCAAGAACTCTATACAAAAAGATGGGCTCTATCACAGAGCTTCATTGTGCGGTGCCCTTACCTTCCCCTATGGGGTACCCTCCCCTAAGGGGGACAGTTAAGTAGCTCAGTATTGCCTCTAAGTGATTGGCAATAGCTCTCCAGGGCTTTGGCTAAGGGTCTATCACTGGACTATGGTCCTATTCAATTGTATCAGCACCATTGATCGTATTCAACCATATCATCGTCATCCCAGACACAGGTTGATCACCCACATGAGAATTGTTGATTTCTACCGTTCAAGCTGTTGATAGAGCAACACATCCTTTTCCACGCTCTAAGCATCTAGGTTTGGAAACACTACTCTCAGCGTCGTACCCATTTGGTCTAAGAGAGGACGTTGTGTTCATGTCATCGTGGTCTGTTCGTGGCCTCTACGATGGGATTTGTGTCATGCCTGATCTCCTCCTAGCACCATGATGGTTCAACCATCAACCTTCGTCCTGTCCGTTCCGGAACTGTCTCAAAGCTGGTTCCATTCCTCCATCCTCTCTTGTTTGACTAATAGCCTTTCATCAAGTTGGGTAGAATAGCCAACAGTCAGGTTTTAGCTCTCATTATTCACCTGTCCTTCTGCCTCTTTTTGGGGTCTTCTTCTTGTTGAATCTCAGCAACAAGCATCAACTCTTGCCTCCTCCTTTGGGATCTTCCTTATTGCTTGGTTGCAATCCTTATTTCTAACTCCTTGTTTATACTCCTTTCTGGTTTCGTATATAATGAATGGTTGCCAACCCTCCAGGTTTGGTCTAGGGTCTCCAGGAATCAGCACCTACTGTATCTCCTGGGGGAAATTTGAAAAGGGCCTCCAAGAATGTCCAACATTATATCATATTGGGGGGATGGACCTTGAGGACTAGTTTCAAACAGAGTTGGCAATGCCACCTGAGCACCAAGTAGCTGGAAAGAAACAATTCTGAATCATTGTTTGGATCTCCTAATTGTTTTGGCCAGAGCTAAAATCATTAACTCTATCTCCTCAAGTCATTTGGCCTTCCATATTGTTTAACCAGAGAAGCAGGTATAACTCTTAACTCCTTTGTTTCAACATTCTTAATGTTTGAGCCAAGCAGGAAGCAATATCTCCGCCTCCTTGTTTGGACTTCTTCCATCTGCCCTGACCAGGGCTGGCCCATCCATGAGGCCTACTGAAGCGGTTGCCTCAGGCAGCAGATTGGTGGGGAGCGCTCATCTCTGATGGCCTAATTACCTCTACTGCTCCTTCTCTTTCCACTCCCTGGATTGGAAAAGGAAGGGGGGCAGAGAAAGAGGAAGTGCAGGGGACAGAGATTGCTGAATGAGAACATTGGAGAGTGGAAGGAACAGAGGCTGGCACATTATTGGGTAAAGCTGACTCGCCTTGACCAAGCAATAAGTGCTTCAACTTCTTGTTTTGATCTGTGTAGGTCAAACAAGCAACAAGCATTATCTCTAGGTTTGTTGTTGTTGTTGTTGTTGTTGTTGTGTAAAATGAGTTCCTGCCAACCTAGCAGTTCGACAGCAAGAAATTGCAAGTAGATAAATAGGTGGGAAGGTAACAGCGTTCCGTTAGTCATGCCGGCCACATGACCACGGAAGCGTCTTCGGACAGCACTGGCTCTTCGGCCTTAGAAACGGAGATGAGTGCTGCACCCTGGAGTCGGGTTGAGATAATATTATTATTATTATTATTATTATTATTATTATTATTATTATTATTATTATTATGCTTTTCATGCATTCCTCCCTATATGGATGACAGTTTATAACATGGTTGAAAAGACACAGGCAACCTTTTTGTATAAGATATTAGCTGTCCCTTATTGCGTCTCTTATGCAGCCCTATGCCTAGAAGCAGGTCAACAAAGACTAGAGTTACGGGCCTGGTCCAGGTTTTTAAAATACTGGACCAGAATATGTTTTGTTGCTGACCATGACCCCCTGCTTAAGGGTGTTCTCACTCACTGATTCAATAATTACTCCTGGCCTGGCCTTGTATTATTAAAAAAAATCCAAAAACAGGGTCTGTCAGTTGATGTTATGGGGGCAGGATCACTGGCCATAGCTTGGAAGATAATAATCAGGGGCGTCACTATAGCGTGGCGGGCGGGGTGGAACGCTTGTCACCCGGAAGGCTGCGTCCCCTGCGCGCGTCACCCGGAAGGCTCGCGCGACCCGCGCATCACCCGTGAGGCTCCGAGGCCGGGAGAAGGCCTCGGAGCGTCCTCCCGGGTCTGCGCTCCTGGGCCTTCTGAGGAAGGCCTGCTGCGCGAACGTTATTTATAACGTTCTTTTGCACATGCGCAGACTGTTGCTGAGGGAAAAGGGCAGCCCTTTTCCCTCAGCAACCATTGAGGGGGCGCCGGAAGTGGGCGCCCATCGGACGCCTGGAACGGCAGCCCGTCGGACGCCTGGAACGGCAGCCCATCGGGCGCCTGGAGCAGCAGCCTCAGCAGGCGCCCCCCCAAGAAAACGCGGCACGGCGCGGCAGGAGACCTTGGAAGTGGCACATACAATCTGCTCCCCACAGAACTTTCAACTACTGAGATCACCTATGGCAGCAGACCTAGATATCTGCTCTTTTTAGACAGTTCCCAAGAAAGGCGAGCATTTACGCTAGAACGCTGTAATGCTCTGCCCTCTAAAGTACTACTAGGCGGATTTAGAGGCCTGCCTGCTGAGGACCGCCGCTGCAATTGTAACTTAGGGGGGCTGGAATTCCTACCCCATATCTTGCTCCACTGTACCTGATTTGCGTGCCCAATTTCTTAAACCATTGCTGTCGGATATAATATGTCAGTCAGATAATGTTGCTATCCAATACCTATTAGCAGGAAACGCTGAGACACGTACTAGGCAGGTGGCCAAGTTTCTAAGTCTGCTCGTTTAGAAACGTCTAACCATGCCGTTTTTTAATGACTAATCTGAGGACAATATATAGTTTCGATGTAAATATGAGGGGGATTGTAGATTTTAAATGCTCTGAATGAAGTTGATTTAATTTTAGCTTGTTTAATTGTCTAATTTATTCTGATCTGCTTATTTAATTCTGTGTTATGTTTCTGTTTGTGCTTGTGTTTGTTTTATATGTATATGCTAATAAAGGTTTATTATTATTATTATTATTAATATTAATATTATTATTAATATTATTATATGCATTCCAGCTAGAACTCAGATGCAGTGGAACCCAAAGACTCTTCTCTATACTCAACAAAAAGTTCGCAAAGTGGTTTACAGAGAAAATTAAAGAACTTAAATGACTTTCTGTTCTGAAAGGACAATATCCAATAGATATTTGTGCCATGGCAGCTTACAACAGCATCCCATTGGGGCAGGTCCATGATATCTGCCACATGCAATGCTTTAAAACAAACACTCGGTACAGGAAATTTGAGCCATGATTGCTAATCACAGACTGCAACAAGTCATAACTAGTTAAATTCTCTGCTATGGAATAGTGTTCTTGCTTCAGATCTTGGCCAACATCTCTAGGGTACGTTGGAAGGTATTCTTGAGTCAAAACTGGTTTCCTATAATTGCACTCTTGCCTGGATTGGTCACATCTTGGACAATCATCTTCGAAGGCGCGGAACCTGTCAATTAATGGGAAACGCCATGGGACTTCGTTGCCACACCCTTTAGTTGGAATTGGAAAGACGGTTTACGAGAAAAAAATCTGGGTAAGGATGTGTTCTAGAAGATCCAGGCATGATTGGAAGAGCAGGGGAAGTCCCTGGAAATGGTTTTCAACAGGGAAGAGACCAGAACTACATCATAGTCAATAAGGAAATCTCAGAGGGATGAAAAAGTTTACGCTGATGATGATTAATAAGGAAGGCGCCTGGAGACATTCCTTTTTTAATAGGCTATTTAAAGACACAAACAATATCATGGTGAGACAGTGGGTGGGCCAAAATGGATGTGTGTTGTTTTGTAAACCCTTCTGAAAGCTGCAAAAAGCACACACGTCCCCATACAACACTTTCGGGGGTTGTTTGGGGACAGTGCTCATTCAGAGGGACGGTACACATGTCCCAAATCCCTCTGAATTGACTTTACAATGCTGCAAATGTGGTGTTGCCATACTGGATTGGTTTGGTGGCCCTGTGATGTCATCAAACTCACTAAGCAGTCCCCCATCTATTGTGATCATTTTTCTGGGAGGAAATGTAGCCCAGACAGGCAAAGAGAAAACCAACAATAGCATGGCACCTGAAACATGTGACGATGGGATAACTAACAGGCTAGGATTGGGTGGTGAACAAGGTATATGTAGACTCTACTTAACTTGGATGTAAATGCTAGAAAGGGGTTTATATAAAGATTTGGCAGAGGGTTTTTTTTTTAATATGGGAGCCTTGCGAGTCTGTGCCTTATCAGCTGTAAGTCAGCTGTGAGTCGGGAGTTTAAACGTTAAAAAAACTAAAAGCCGATGCTGACTTGCAGCTGATAAGACACAGCAAACTGAGTACCCCCCAGTAGCGTCACTAGGACGTGCATCACCCTGGGGCAGGGGGCGCGCGTCACCCTAGTGACGCTATGTTATCGCGGCGTGGGGGGGCGACCCGGCTCCCCCCCCCGCGTCGCCCTCCGGATGCTCCAAGGCAGGCCCGGGAGCCAGCCTCGGAGCGTCCGACCCCGTCGGCGCTCCAGGGCCTTCTGAAAGAAAGCCCAGGCAGCACGTCGGTCTGGGTATTTTTCGGGTTTTCGCGCATGTGCTTTTTGCCCTCAAAATGGGTCTGCACATGCGCGAAAACCCGAAAAATACCCGGATCGACGCGCTGCCTGGGCTTTCTTTCAGAAGGTCCTGGAGCGCCGACGGGGTCGGACGCTCCGAGGCCGGCTCCCGGGCTGGCCTCGGAGCATCCGACGGGTGTCGCGCGTCACCCGGGGGTGCCCTGCCCACCCCGCCACGCTCCAGCGACACCCCTGGTACCCCCACCTGTTGGTTCACGTACCCCTGGGGGTACACATACCACAGGTTGAGAACCTTTTATGTAGAGAGATATTTCAGCTGTCACCCCTGAAGTCAAAGCAGGCTAACATGCACCATAGCCCTGTACCATATGCAACATGTTCTATGGACCCATGGCTCAGTGGAAGAATATGTGGTTTTGTCAATATGTCAACGTAATATTGTGTTATTTGTGAATGTTATCGTTTTAGGCATTTTATGATTTATATATGTATAAATATAGAGAGAGCCGCCTTGGGTGCCCTTCGGGGAGAGAGGTGGGATATAAGTCAAATAAATAAATAAAATTCCTTGCGAGTCGGCTGTTCCTCCTCAGGCTTGTGTACAGCTACCAGGTGGGACTCTGATGAAGCTGCCCAAACCTACACCAACATAGGATCATGGGTAGAGGGACTTGAACCAGAAGGACCCGAGTTCAAGTCCCAGCTCAGCCATGATGACGCTTACTGACATTGACGCAGTCATTCTCTCTCAAGTCTAACCTACCTCAAAAAAAGTTGTTGTTGTGATCAGAGGGCGAAAAGCCATATGTACACCACCCTGAACTCCACAGAGGAAGAATGGTAAATAAAGATGATTAACTGCAGATATGGGTTTCACAACTTTCATACTCTCCCCAATGCGATACCGACAGACTCACCACTTTTAAGAGGCTTCTTTTATTACACCAAGCCCAGAGCCGGCCCATCCATGAGGCCAACTGAGGTGGCTGCCTCAGGCAGCAGACTGGTAGTGATCCTCCTCCTCCTCCCCCCCCCATTCCCTGGATTGTAAAAGGAAGAGGGAGACAAAACAGAAGTGTGGAGGAGAGGAGGGCAGTTGGACAAGCAGAGGGTGGCACATCACCAGGCCAGAGGGGCAGTATTTGGCACACTGTCTCAGGTCCGTCTTGGGCCGGCCCTGAAAACGCCTTTTCAAAGTCGTATTAGCCAGCCTGATTGAAATTTATTGTCTGCCGCCATTGATATTAATCAGGACAGCATTCCTGAATTGGTTCACAGCCTGGCAAGAATCTCGCCAGATCTGCCCAAGGCCTGAACATGCCTAGAATGGCCTTATGGATCCTGGCCAATGATCACAAATGTTGTGTTGAGGTGATGACGGGCCCTTGACGTCTCCCCAGAGATACCAAAGAACAGCGAATACAAATGAGGGGTGTGTGTGTGTGTGTGTGTGTGTGTGTGTGTGTGTGTGTGTGTGTGTGTCTTCCGTTGGGTGTTCATAAATCACCCTGCAGGTGCTCTACACTCCTCCAGAGTCGGCCTTACACAGGAGAAGGACAACTGAAAGGGAAGCATCATCTTCACTCTAACTGCATTTTACCGACTGAGCAAACTGGGAAGTCATGGAAATGGCTGGCTAATTATAGTAATTTCAGGCAGGGCAAATTGGAAACTTGTTACTGTCTGTTAATTACAGCTTTGTGCTAATGAGAGTCTGTCACACCCTCAGGGCTTGCATGGAAAAAGATCCAGAGAACATCAAAGCCAAGGGTCTTGGACCCAATCCTCTTCCGGCGGAATCATTTCCGGTGGGCGTAGGCTGCCGTGGCAGACCCAGTGCAGTCCATTCCTGGTTAGCAATGTGAACCCACAGACACTGGCCTCATGGAACAGAGCAGCGTAGGGGAAACAGTTTACCCAATGCTTAATTAATCTGTGGAACTCCTTGTCACAGGATACTGTGATGGCACCTGGCCTAGATGCCTTGAAAGGGGGACTGGACAGATTAATGGAGGCAACGTCCATCACACGCTACAAGCCACAATGACTATCTGCAACCTCTGGGTTTTATATGTAGCCTCTCTCTGAATGCCAGATGCAAGGGAGTGGCAACAGGATACAGGCATATTGTTGTCTATAGTGCTCCCTGAGGCACTGGATGGTCCACTGTGAGATGCAGGAAGCTGGACAAGATGGGACATTGGCCTGAACCGGCAAAGGCTCTTCTTATGTCCAAGAGACACTCCCAGTTCTGTAACCAATTTCGGTTGAAGGGGGAAAGTTCCTACCCAGACCTCCATGGCAATAATAGAATCCCACAGCAGGGGATCTCCAAGGAGATTCTTTAATTGTTGGCTCCATACCTCCCTGAACCAAGAGATGAGGCCACAGTTTTGGGTGGACCACAGGCCACAGTTTATACGTTCACAATGGATGGCTAATCCTAGGCTTACCATATTTTTCAAACTTCAAACCGGGACACCCCCCCATAACCCCCCCCCCGCAAGGTAAATAATTAATTAATGTAAAAGCAACGCAAAACCAAGCACAAATAACCAAAACCAATCATAAAGCACTACGCAAAACCAAGCACAAACAACCAAAACCAACCCCAAACTACAATCCACAACGAAAAACGCACCACAAAGTACAAAGTACAAGCCAAAAAGAGAAACCAACCACAAAGTAGAAGCAATAAAGAAAAACGCACCACAAAGTAGAAGCAATAAAGAAAAACGAACGCCAAACTACAAGCAATAAAGAAAAAACAACCATAAATGCAAATGCAAACACAAACCAGAAACCCCAATAAAAAATCTTTTCTATGAATTAATTATAGCAGAAAGGGGGCCGTTTTTTTTAAAATAAATAAATAAGTAAAGGGGGCACAAAGTGCCCCCTTTTGCCGTGCGAAGCGCGTCCGAAATTTTTAAATAAATAATTAATCTTTATATTAAAAATATATTAAAAAAATATGCTTACCTGGTCGCTGGTCATCGCTGGTCGCTGCTGCTGCTGCTGCTGCTGCTGGGGCCTTGGCAAGCAGGCACCGGGAGAAGCACAGCCTGCTTGCCCGCGTTGCGTGAGCCTGCCGGAGGCTCGCGCCGCACGGGCAAGCAAGCAGGCTGGCCCGGTCTCCCAGCTGCACCGCATGGAGCCGCTGGGAGACCGGGAGAAGCACACCCGCTCGCCGCGCCGCACCGCGCCGCCATTTTTTTAAAATTTTAAACTTACCGGGCAGCATCTTGGATCACGAAATCTCGCGTGATCCAAGATGTTGCCCGGTAAGTTTAAAATTTTAAAAAAAGATGGCGGCTCCCATTCATCCCCCGGGACCGGACCCGGCGGACCGGGAATTGAGCCCGATTTCAGGGACTGTCCCGCCGAAACCGGGACGAATGGTAAGCCTAGCTAATCCGGTCTCTCTACTAGTGGCTTCTCCCAGTGTCTGGTTCATTGGTTGAGGGCGATGATATTTGTAGATAAACATTTGTGATTCAGGTACCCCAAAGGTAGTGGTACTTTGGGGAGGGATCATTGCTCACAGCTAGCCCTCCTCCTTTCCATAAAGAGGGTCTGAGATTTAATCCCTAATAGCACCTCCATGTAGGGCTAGTAAAGACCTCCGTATGAAAACCGGGGAGATGCAACCTTTCAATGTAGATTATCTTGAGCCAGAAGGACCAAGGACTTGATTTAGAAGGCAACTACTGTATAAAAGATGGAGGTGAGGGGGATGGCGGCGCGGAATAGGGCCTTCTCGGCAGTGGCTCCCCAATTATGAAATTCCCTCCCCCTGGAATTAAGAACGGCTCCCTCTTTAGAGACCTTTTGGCGGGGCCTTAAGACGTTTTTATTTAGGTTAGCTTTCGATGTCTGACATGGTGGGCTGGCTTCTTAACAAATGGCTTTTTACAAATGTAAATATATGTGACCCACTGGGGTTGTTTGTTTTAATTGTTTTAATTATTTGTTTTAATTAGTTTAATGTATATACGTATTTTAATGCTTTTTGTAAGCCGCCTTGAGTGCCCTTGCTGGGAGAAAGGGGGCATATAAATTCTTTAAATAAATAAATAAATATTTGGGTACCAGCACTTGTCATGAAGGCTGATGGAACCTGTATGTTGTGGTCACCTGATATACTTTGTTTTCATTTCCATGTCTTTCACTTAAGAAAACCAGTTAGTTGTGGCTTTAGTTGTACCACTTCAAACAGTGTGTGTGGGGGAATCACAGAAACGTTAGTCTATGGAAAAAATAGTCTTAGACTACATTTAGTCTTAGACTACATTTAGTCTAGACATTAAAAATGTCATTAAAAAGTTAGACAAAAATTTTAGACATAAAAATGTAGTCGTAGACTACATTTAGTCTAGACATTATCCTTGAGGTGCTATTTCTTTTTGGATGGAGGGAGAGGAATTTACGAAAGCATGAGGAGAAAGCACACAATAATATTGTAATTCTGCTTCTCTCGCAGGTTTGCGGAAACTACGCTAAGGGTAGATATTCCAACCCACATTTCATATGCTTGACCGACACCAATTTCCAAAGAAAAATACTCCACCCATAGAGGGAAAAGTCAGCCAGTGAGGAAGAAGAGTTAGTAATGCTGAAATCACTTCTCGTAACAGGTTGCAGGTTACACAAGGGGAAGTGTGGTTAGCAATTAGTGAGAACATTATGAAAATCAAGTGTACCATGCTGTCTCAGGCTACTCACAAAATGGTATAAAAACCCAGACGAGGCATCGAGGACTCCATCAGCTTCTCTCCGACACACCGAGACAACTGAGTCCTTCTCTTGAGAACTCGGTAAGTTTGGCTCAAGCTGAGAAATGTTCTAATATGTGTGATGCTTTGATTTTTATTTTTATGTTTTGAAAGCTTGCTGATCGGTTTATTATAATTTAACAATCGGGGCCTATGAAGTTTTCTCCTCCCCAAA
This sequence comes from Plestiodon gilberti rubricaudatus, assembly GCA_026170595.1. Classification (NCBI taxonomy): domain Eukaryota; kingdom Metazoa; phylum Chordata; class Lepidosauria; order Squamata; family Scincidae; genus Plestiodon; species Plestiodon gilberti. The sequence goes on along the minus strand of JANXHW010000009.1, from coordinate 27,780,132 downwards.
ATCTTCTTCTCTCTGCTGGTTGTCAGAACTGGAGAATGGAGGTCCACTGGCGACAGGGGAACACATCCACCAATTTTGTAATGTGTGTGCATGTCCTAGCGGGGGAAAATGTATTTTCTGTTTTGTATCCCCAATGTAGAGAAGATAGAAATTGCACAGGTGTGCCAAGCTTTGAGAAAACGTTCAGACACAGAATGTTGACAAACGCTGCAACTGCTGTGAGAGACTGGTGATGCTGTGAGGCTCAAAACAAAAGGAGAATTGTGCACGATTGAGAGGAAGGAGGAAGAGACAGAAGAGAATTGGGCTTCCAGTAACTTAGAGGGCAGGAGCAATGCATTCTCAGTGGAACAAGACAGAACCTTGGTGGAACATGCCCCGTAAATCAGTGGTGTTCTTTGTATGGGGGAGCTGGTGTGCTGCGCCCCAGGCGCTGAGTGGGCACAGTGCTTCCGGGGGGCGCGGCAGCTGGGCTTGGGGCTGCGCGGCCAGGCGCGTCACCGGAGCCTGGCTGCCGAGCCCCCGGGAAGTAGCGCGCCCACTCGGCGTGTCACCGGCTTCCGGAGGCTCCGCTCCAAAGCCCGGACAAGCCCTCCTCATTGCGACCGCCCAGTTCGGCAGTCGAGGGCTTTGTGAGCCAGCTGAACGTGTCGCCGGCTTTTATTTGGGTTTTCTGCACATGTGCAGAAAACCCAAATAAAAGCCGGCGACGCGTTCGGCCGGCTCACAAAGCCCTCGACCGCCGAACTGGGCGGTCGCTCCGAGGAGGGCTTCCCATCCTCGGAGCAAAGCCTCTCCGGAAGCCGGTGACACGCCGCTTCCGGGGGGGGGCAGCCAGGCTCTGGCGGGACGGGGACGCTCCAGCCCCCGCCCCCCCGGGCACCACTGCCGTAAATAGAGGTCTGTGCAATAAGAATGCCACTGCCGTAAATAGAGGTCTGTGCAATAAGGTTCCCTGCAGAGTCCTGACTCAAGAGAAAGGGGGTCTGTGCATACAACCCATTATATCAGGAGGAATGAATTGTTGTATAGTATATAATGTTATGCCACCAATGTGCGATGTGCTGTGCATTCCAGTCCCAAATGCACAGTAATGGGTTTTCTGTGCTGGTTTGGACGGCTGTTGGTTCTTAAATAGCTGTTGGAAATCAGAATCATGCATTGGGAAGTATATTTGACGGACCCTTGAGCACTGTGTCTATTTCCACCTCTTTAGATCCACGTTATATCATCAAAGATGGCCTCCCGGTGGAACCCCTGCGAATTCAGCTGCCCCCCCAGCACCGTGACCATTCAACCACCCCCTTTCGTCGTCTGCATCCCGGGACCATCCCTCAGCTGTCCTGACCAGCCCTTCGGCATTGAGCAATACAACCCTTGTGAAATCCCCTACCGTGGTGGATACAGACCACTCCCTCCCAGTTCCGGCTTTTATCCTCCTCCCACTTCCAGTTTTTGTCCTCCTCCCAGATCCGGCTTTTGTCCTCCTCCCACTTCCAGCATCTGTCCTCCACAACAGAAGCCAGGTTGCTACCCCTGCAAGAAGTTCTAAGCCCAGAAAACCATGAATATGAAGAAGAGCCGGATATCCAAAGTCAAGATCGAAGATGGGTTGAATTTCTGGGGGACTGCAAGCTTCTCCAGAACATGGTTCAACCGCTGTTGTCTGCTATTTCCATTCACAGTTTAGATCCCTTGTTCCGGACTCCTCCTGTAGAGGGAGCTGGTCTGCCTGTTGCCGTCTTACTATTTCTGTCTCTGCATAATTGGCAGCTATGTGTCCTGGGAACCTCCGTGCTCCAGCAAACCTGTATTGTGGAATTGTACCCCTCATTCACTTCTCCTTCCAAATAAAATCTCTACTGCATTGAAACCCTCGTTTCTTCTTATGTCATTTTCTCTCACTGATCTCCGTCCGAGATGGAATTCCTCTCTGAGGACTGGGTAGATGGGGCAAGGGTTCATCCCTGGTGGGCAACCTGATGGGAGGACATAAGGAGGGTCTCCTTCAATGAGATCCAAAGGAGATGGATCCTAGAACTCCATATTCCACAGTGACTGGTTATACGCCTAACGACGCTTCCCCTTTTACGGGCCAAAGTTGTGCGGCTACGTCAGCAGCTTGAGTGAAATGACATCAACTCATTCTTATGCAGTTGGTGAACCTGAATCTGAGATGTCACAGTGCAGGCAGTAGGTGATACTGACACAATCGAAAGGTGCCGTCATTCATTGACAGAGCACTTTTGTACGATAGCCGTTGTCAGAGGCGTCGCTGTTTCGAGGTGGGGCAAGCGGGTCGCCCCCAGGTGATGCGTGCAAAAAAGGTGACGCCGGGAGCCGGCTCCGGGGACGTCTTCCCCGTTCGCCGCGCCACATCGTTATTTATAACATTTTTCGTGCATGCGCAGACCGTTCTTGAGGGAGCCTCCGAGGCCGGGAGAAAGCCTTGGAGCGGAGCCGGCTGCAAGGGGGGGGGAGTTCGGGAGCACCCCCGGCAGCGTCCTGTCAGGTCGCCCCCTAAAAGAATCACGACGCGGCTTAGCAGGCGCTCCAAAATTAGAATTAGGGGCTGGGTGTGGGGGGTCATTAGGGTGATGTGCTTGCCCCCGCAGGGTTGAAACCAGTGGGCTGAAACTACAGGAAAGTCGACTGAGGCTAGACACAATTATTTCCTGAGCATAAGAGCTGCCTAGCCCTGGCATAGCCTGTCTCGGGCAGTTGTAGGCTCTTCCTCATTGGAGGTTTTGCAGCTGAGGCTGGATGGTCACCTATCAGGAATGCTCCAGTAGTTGTTACACTGAGCAGGGGGGGTAGACTAGATACACTGAGCAGGGGGTTAGACTAAATGATCTCCAAGCTCCCTTCCTTCTTTTCTTTGTTATGAGCTCTTTGGGGACAGGGAACCATTTTATTGATTTATTTTGCTATGTAAATCGCTTTGTGAATTACTCCTGATGAAAAGCGGTATATAAATATTCTTAATAATAATAATAATAATAATAATAATAATAATAATAATAATAATAATAATTTTTAAATAAATAAATAAATAAAATGATGTGACGGGGCCGGCTTCACCTGTTGCAATACCCTAGTTAGGCAGCAGGTGGCACCAACTGATTGAGAACTTCTGCGCTTGGAGGGAAGAGTTCTATGATCTATGGCTAATCCTGAGTTATCTAATAATACAGGTACAAGCCAACATGGGTTACGAGAGGAAGCATGCATCACAGTGCTCTCGAGAACACAGTGGCTTTCAGACCAGATCGGTATAGTCCACAAAACCAGGATTCTGCACTCTTTCAAGTAAACACTAACCAGACTTTTGAAATAAAAGCCATGTGTTGCCTTCTCAGAAAGAAGGCAATCAAGGAAGGGGTGCAATTAGGACCTCAACGTTGGCATGCTTCACCACGGCACCATTTTGACTGGGTGATGCGGCCAGAGTCAGATGAGCTGCCAGGAAAAGACCCCTCCATGAGCCCCTCAATCCCCATTGTAAAACCATTCAACTTTTTGGCCCACAGAGGCCGAAGAACTCCCATGCCGATTTTTCCAGTACACTTGGTCTCTGGTTTATGAACATCTGACTTATGGGAGTCCACACCAGCGTTTTCACGCAGGCAGAATAGTGCTGAGCCAGCAAGAGCCGCTGTTCAAACTTCCATTCTGACTTCCGGACAAACCTCTGGAACGGAACCAAGATGTAACTTGGGGACTGAGTGTATTTTCAGGGTCAGAAAGATAGCAGGGAAACTGCATCAGCCCTTAAAAAAAAAAAAAAAGATGGATGCAGTTGACTTAACAAAAGAACATAAGAGGAGCTCTACTGGATCAAGCCAAAGGCCCATCTAGTCCAGCTTCCTGTATCTCACTGTAGTCCCACCAGATGCCTCAGGGAGCACACAAGACAGCAAGAGACGTGTATCGTGTCTCCACTGGCATGCAGAGATAGCCTACTTCTAAAACCAGGAGGTTGCAATATACCCATCATGGGTTGTAACCTGTGATGGACTTTCCCTCCATCAATCTGTCCATCCCCCTTTTAAAAGCATCCAGGCCAGGTGCCATCAACACATCCTGTGGCAAGGAGTTCCACAGATTATTTTCTTTTTGTCGGTTCTAACTCTCCCACTACTCAGTTTTAGTGGCTGTCCCCTGGTTCTTGTGTTGCGCAAGAGGGAACAAGAACATGTCTCTATCCACTCTATCTATCCCATGCATAATTTTATACGTCTCAATCATGTCCCCCCCCTCAGATGCCCTTTTTTGTAGATTTTTCTAGACTCTGTGTGGTGGACCTTGTAGGTTCTGATAATCTGCCTAACCTGAACTTAGAGAGGGGAGAATAAAGTGATTCAAAGCTTGGTTAACTTTGAGATTTTTTTTGGGGGGGGGGGGAGACAGAGAGAGAGAGAGAGAGAGAGAGAGAGAGAGAGAGAGAGAGAACAATTGAAAAATGAAGTTTCCTTTTTCCTGCATGCATTTCTTTTTGGAAACTTTTCAAGCAATGAGCAAGGCAATAGAATGCTAGGAAGGATCTTATATCCCAGTGTTTCTCAAACTGTATGTCATGACCTGATTTCTGGTGGGTCCCAGGTGATGGAAAGATCAGATTAGTAATTGCCACAAGCCCTGAGGCTATTCAAAAATCAGATAGCTGCTCATTGCCCTTCAAAGAGTAGAGCTCCTGCACTTCACAAGATAGCTGCTAATTACCCTGCAAACAGCTGAGCTCCTGCAGTTTGCAAGCTTGTGTAAATATAGGGAGATAAATGTTTGAGCGTCTCGTAAAGCTAGGTGGATCCCGATAGAGTGTCATTTTAAAAAGTGGGTCCCCATGCTAAAATGTTTGAGAGCGACTGTTACAGCCCAAGCACGTTCTCAATAATAATAATAATAATAATAATAATAATAATAATAATAATAATAATAATAATAATAATAATAATAAAACATGGGTTTGGCTTTTTATCACCTGTCTTAAAATTGGATGCAATTACAGTAAACAGCAGACTAAATGAAAACCCCAGGGGGAACATTAATATGCCACGCCTAGTCTCTCATTCAATGAAATCATTATTGCTTGTTAATGACATATACAGTCTAGGCTGTTTCTGTGGTGGAAATTCACCAAGGAACCTGTGGGTTGGCTTGCAAATGGATTGAAACCGTTGGCTGGTGAGCGAAAAAGCATGCAAAGAATCGAGGAGACAACTTATGGGGTGAAGGACGAGAACCCAGCACTCGCTGAGTGATGCGGGTCTGATGTATGGATGCGACTGGAGCTCAAAAAATAAAAAAGATGAGTTGAGAGAGTATTTTTTTCCGCCCTTCTTACTATATTAGAAGTCACGTCACACAACTGATTGACTGGAGGAAAAGTTCCTTTATGCAGCATGTAATTAGCTCTACAGGGAGAGTGAGAAAACAGGTCTGTGACGGATCAGGAGAGAGATCTTAGGGTACTGGTGGACAGGTCGATGAAAGTGTCGACCCAGTGTGCGGCGGCTGTGAAGAAGGCCAATTCCATGCTTGGGATCATTAAAAAAGGGATTGAGAATAAAACGGTCAATATTATTATGCCGTTGTACAAATCGATGGTAAGGCCGCATCTGGAGTATTGCGTCCAGTTCTGGTCACCGCATCTCAAAAAGGATATAGTGGAACTGGAAAAAGGTGCAGAAGAGAGCGACCAAAATGATTGGTGGGCTGCGGCATCTACCTTATGAGGAAAGGCTACAGTGTTTGGGGCTCTTTAGTCTAGAAAAAAGGCGGTTGAGGGGGGACATGATTGAGACATGCATGGGATGGAGAGAGTGGATAGAGAGCAGTTCTTTTGCCTCTCACACAGCACTAGAACTAGGGGACATCCACACAAATTGAGTGGAGGGAGTATTAAAACAGACAAAAGAAAATATTTATTTACCCAGCGTGTAATTGGTTTGTGGAACTCCTTGCCACAGGATGTGGTGATGGCACTTGGCCTGGATGCCTTTAAAATGGGATTGGACAGATTTATGGAGCTTACAAGCCATGATGGGGATAAGCAACCTCCTGGTTGGAGGAGTAGGTTCTCTCTGTGCCTGGTGCAAGGGAGTGGCGACAGGATATAAGTATCTTGTTGTCTTGTGCTTCCTGAGGCATCTGGTGGGGCCATTGTGTGATACAGGAAGCTGGACTAGATGGGCCTTTGGCCTGATCCAGCAAGGCTCTTCTTATGTTTATGTTCTTATGTCGGCAGCCTTTGGTCCAATTGCACAGGGTGCTTCAGGGTGCTTTTGTAGCTTATTACAAATGGAACCTCCATGTGCAGGGGCAGTATATCTTTGAGTACCCGATTCTGGGGACACAGCAGAGAAAGGGCTACGGCCTTTATGTCCTGCTTCTGAATTTCCAGAGGCATCTGGTTGGCTAATGTGGGATGCTGGAGTAGTGGACCTTTTGATGTACTTTATTTTTTCACATTTTAATACTGCCCTTCCTCCAGGGAGCTCAGGGTGGTGAACATGGTTCCTCCCCTCCTTTTGCCCTCACAACAACCCTGTGAGGTCGGTGAGGCTGAGAGATAGTGACTGGCCCAAGGTTCACCCAGGAAGCTTTGTGGCTGATCAGGGATTCGAAGCTGGATCTTCCAGGTCTAAGTCCAACTCCCAAACCACTACACCATCCTGGTACCATACTTGAATAGAGTTCTTCAGAGAATGAACTTCATTCTTCAGAGTTCTTCATCCCTTAGGAGAATGTTTGGAGGTTCCCAATGAATCCAGGAAGCATGCTTGCTTTCCAAACAAGTATCTCTGGATGCTGGGGGGGGGGGGGAGTCTTGGTTTAGAAGAGGGTTCAATGGAATGAATCTGCTCCTTCTGAACCATGGGGCACTTCACAGCTGACAATTCAGGATCTTGTCCCTTTCCAGAATGCAGAATTCCTGGACACCTTGGCAGATCTTTCTGTATCATCCTAGCGATTAAGCAATGATTCATGGGATTGTTTCTCTGGAGTGCCGAAATCAGCGTGGTCACGGAACCCTACTCCTCCAAGCAGAGGCTGAGCGCAAGCCCAGTGCTTACTGAAACCCGGATCCACCCTGATTAAACTCCTACATGGATCAGTCACTGCTTGGAAACGATGTGTTTCCACACATCTCCACATCAAACATATCCATTTGGGTTAGCTTGTGCCTCACGGACCAACACCTGGGTAGAGAAACAAAGAGCCATGAATCAGTAGGCATCTCTCTCTGACAATTCCAGCCGTCATAACTGATACCTACCCAAAATGCATCGCCCCAGTTCTTAACCACCAAAGCTCGTTTTGGAATTAGGGATGCTTCCAGCATGAATATCCTTTGAACCTCCTCTCAGGTACTGGAGTGCCAAAACTGCTCATCTTGTTTCTGAAGTGGAACTGAGCCACTGGGGAATTTTCATGTATTCATTGTTTCAATTACATTTTGCTCATACACCCCTCAATAAACAGGCGAGATAGTGAGAGACTTGGAGTCATATTGGGCCCCTTTTATTGATAGTCTGATCAAGGGTCTCAACAAAACTGCAGTGGGGGCTTCTCCCCCTGGAATGTGGGCTTTGAAATGAGATAAGGCCAAAGAATGGCCTCTTTTCATACAGATGTTCCTACCCTGCTTCCAAGGTGCGGGTCATCAACTGATAGCTGATACTGACAGCGATAGCTGCGGGTCATCAACTGATACCAACCATGAAGGGTTGAAGAAGCTGAACTGCACCACCTCCACCAGACATTTGAGGTCAGCTTTGCATTCCAAATCTGCGGGATCACCAGCCAGCGTTCCGGAGCGAGAGCAACATCTAGGGATCAGTACTGGTCCGTTCCCCCCCCTGGTGGCTTCCCTGAGGGATCTGGGTGGCTATTGTGGAAGAGCAAGATGCTTTGGATAGAATAGCCATCCTGTAGGCAGGGGCGTCGACAAGGAGAAGCGCGCGGGGCGGGCCGCCCGGGGGTGACGCGCGCACAGGGGTGACGCGCGTCCCCTCGGCACTTACAGTTTGTTGCTGGAGCTGGGCCCGCCCGCCCGCCCGCCCGCTGCCGTGTCCGTTTGGCTCTGAAATGAGCCAAAAATGGCACGGGGGGTGCTCTGCGCCTGCGTGTGACGTCATGCGCGGGGCGGAGCCGCGTCCTTAAAGGTCACGTGTGCGCCCCGCTCTGGGGTGACGCACGTCCCTGTGACACGACTGCCTGTAGGGCAGTGGTTCTCAAACGTTTTAGCACCGGGACCCACTTTTTAAAATGACTCTCTATCAGGATCCACCTAGCTTTATGAGACTTAAAAAAAGTGACCTAGAAATAAATATATCTACAAGTAAAGAGCTCAGCTGCTTGCAGGGTAATTAGCAGCTACCTTGCAAACTGCAGGAGCCCAGCTCTTTGAAGGGCAATTAGTAGCTATCTGATTTTTGAATAGCCTCAGGGCTTGTGGCAATTACTGAGCTGATCTTTCCATCACCTGGGACCCACCAGAAATCAGGTCGCGACCCACCAAGTAGGTCCAGACCCACAGTTTGAGAAACACTGCTGTAGGGGGTTTATTTCCCCTTTCCCTGGTGAAGCTTCCCGATCCGTCCCCCCCAGAACACAACAAAAGATGCAGTGGTAGCCATGTTGATGCCGCTGCATTGGCTGGGGGGGGGGAATGGATAGGATTGGGCTGTTAGTCTAGGGTCTGGTCTAAACAGGTGATGTCAGTCAGTGTCAACCGTCCCTTGGATTAATTAAAATGGATGCCATTAAGCCATTTTAATTAAGCTGACTTGAGCCATTAAGCCCAGCTTGCATAATTTTCAACAATCTGATAAACTCTCAGAAGCAGATCAGATGTCAAAGTGGCATTGCCTATCATAACATATTATCACTGGGGGGCGTGATGGCGTGATGTGCAGGGCGAGGTTGAGATAGTTGCCTAGATAAACTCATTTCAAAGCAGATTGCCCACATGCGCCTCTGGAACTCATTGCACAGTTCTTGCACCACTTGTTGGTAAATTTGAACCGGCCGCTCTATCTGGAATATGAATGGTACTTGAAAAAATGCCTTTGAAGGTGTCGGCATCTCCCCCCTCAGGCTGTGATTTTGAAACGGCACCAGCCTGTTTGCTTTCATAACCGTCACCGTTGCCACCGAAAGGAGAAAAATCCGGGGAATATCAAGTGTAGCGAAAAAGAATATCTCTGAGGAATTCCTCAGGAATGTTTGCACACCTTAAGCACATCTGTCTTTTGGCAAAGTGGGGGGGAAGCACACGCCATAGATTTCTCTATGAGGGCTTGCGGTTTATTGGGCAAAATGTCTGAACGGTTGTGTTAGAAATGAGTCTGAGTGGCATCTCTCCAATGGCCCCACTAGGCATGTTTTCGGTATAGTGAACATGGTTCCAAAACTCAAAGGGCCCTGTTGAATTGCAACCTCTTCTTAAAGGCACAGGAGTTGTGGGGGGGGGGGAGATGATGGCAATCAGGGCCAGCCCAAGACTGCCTGAGGCACATACGAAATGCTGCCCCCCTTACCCGATGATGTGCCAGCCTCTGCTCCTCCCACTCTCCAATGTTCTTACTCAGCAGTCTCCTCCCCTCCACATTTCCTCTTCCTCTCTGCCCCCTAACCCTTTTCCAATCCTGGAAGCAGAGTGCATTTTTCTTCAGTAACCTTGTCCTCTTCCTCAAACACACTAAATTGGTTCATTGATGAATATCTGCCACTTCCAAAGATTTCAGAAGCCAGTTTTTGGATTTGTCCACATAGAATCTGATACAATTTTATCTCTCCTTTTTTTTTTTTTAAACCAATGAGAATTCATTTCCTGTACCATTCAGCTACTGATGTACAATCTCACAAATCTCCATGGCAAAGTCCAACATTTCCCAAAAAAGTGAAATTAGAAGCAAATTTCAGGGCACCTCCCCCCAAGTAGAATCCCATTGGCTACCGAAAGAAAAAGGATAATGGATCCTCGATTTATGAACCATCCATTTGTTTATTTATTTAGCTACGTAAACTGCTTTGTAAGCTACTTTTTTGTTGGGGAAAAAATTATTTGTTTCAGCAGGCCAGCTCTTAAATAGGAGCCACCACAATGAGGACTAGAGCCTTAATCAGCATTTATTTTAAAAAAAGAAGTACGTGGAGATGTGAGATTTCAGGACACCATAGGAGATTGACCCACAGATGCAGCATCAACCCCTGTTGGGAGTATGAGCTTTGCTCACTCAGCACTTCTTCGAATTCCAGGGGCATGCATATGATCACCCTAAATTAATCTGTCTCATTATCAGATTCGTAATGGCTTTGATGGTAGAAAGTCATGGGAGGGTGGTTGCATGAACAAAACATGGTTTTCTGTTGGGCAACCCAACGATTGACTATGACTAAGTGATACACAAATAGAGCAATTCAGGGTGTTGACACATGCTAAGCACTTTTTCATTGTCAATTACCATGCAAGTCACCCTCGACTTGCACAAGGGTGACCTGGGAACGGTATAAAAGGGCTTGCAGAATTGACTTCATCCATCCTTGTCTTGAACCTTCTTCACTTGGTTTTTCTTCAAGAACCCGGTAAGTTCCATTTGATTCAGGCTCTCTTCTTCCTTTGTCTCTCTTCTTCTGGACTCTCCCATGACCCTCCACCCATCTTTGCCTTAAGACTACCCTGAAATTCTACCTGGCATGAAATTGGATAGCCAGCCAGGAATAGGACTTCTCCTCGGGCAATAGACCTGGAGAATTCTGAGGGAATCCAAACAAGTTTTGATGGGACAACAGAAAGGCCTTGGGTGCTGGTGGTCTGCAAATCTTTGCGTTTTATTTATTTATTTTTCACATTTTTATACCACCCTTCCTCCAAGGAGCGCAGAGTGGTGTACATATTTCCTTCCCTCCTTTTTGTCCTCACAACAACCCTGTGAGGTAGGTGGGGCTGAGAGATAGTGACTGGCCCAAGGTCACCCAGGAAGCTTCGTGGCTGAGCGGGGATTTGAACCTGGATCTTCCAGGTCTAAGTCTGACTCCCAAACCACTACACCATCCTGGCAGTTAAGATAGGACCGTGCCCAATACCGCCTTATCCAGCTAGGATAGTATTGAGTATGATGGAGATGGCTCTACAGGACATGGGAGTCTGCCCCAGTCCTCGCTGGAAATGCAAAACAAACTAGGCTCAATTCTTGGCATGTGAAGCATGTCCTCTACCACTGACCTACATGTCTTCATTATGGACATACAGTATGTGTTGCCCTAGTCCATTGGACCATCAAGCCTTCAGGGTAGTTACCAAAAGAGCTGGTTCTTAGGGGGAATTCACCCAACTCTATTGAAACATGGGATCTTAGACTGGATAACAGATCAGCATAATGCAGAGCATCCCCTTTAACTTAGCAAAGAAACCGAGAGAAATACTTTCCATTAAAAGTTTATGGATTTATTAAGAAAAGACCAAGGTAAAATTACTGCATACAGAGAAATAATATATTCAGCAATAATAATATGCCTGCAGTTGGACAGTCTTGCAGTATGCCTGCAGTCTTGACCTTGAGGCAGTGTTTCCCAAACTTTTTAAACCCGCGGCTCCCTTGACCCTTGGCGACCCTTGGCTGCAGCTCCCCCTTACAGTATGTTGATGCCTGCCAGTTGGCATTGCACTGTTTTCCGAGAGGATTCAGTGGCACTCCGCAGCTCCCCTGGCTGGTATCCGCGGCTCCCCTGGGAGCCACACCTCCCATTTTGGGAACCACTGCTCTAGGGTGAAGGACCACTGAAGGACCATAATTCAGTGGTTGGGACCCCTGCTTTGAATGCCGAAGGCCCCACATTCAACCCCTCATGGCCCCTCCAGGGAAGGTTGGGAGAGACCCCTCTATGAAATCAGGTACTCCACTGCTAATCATTATAGACCAGCAGTTCTCTGACTTTTGGGTCTCCAAAGCCCTTTATACTCAGCAGGACAGCTCTTAAATAGGATCCACCACAATGAAGACTAGAGCCTTAACCAGTATTTTAAGTATGTTGAGATGCGAGATTGCAGGACACATAAGAGATTGACCCACAGATACAGCAATGGTCTCAGGGAGCCAAAGGGCACATTGAGAAATGCTGGTATAGACAACACTGGGCTAGGTTGACCAGAGATCTGACCCAATAGAAGATAGCTGCATATGTTCATATGTGAATTTTTTTTATTATTTTCTTGGGGTTTTTTTGTATGACACTTAAGAGTGTAACCCATTTTTTTTCCTCTTTTTATACCACCCTTCCTCCAATTAGCTTAGGGTGGTGTACATGGTTCCTTCCCTCCTTTTGCACTCACAACAACCCTGTGAGGTAGGTTAGGCTGAGAGATAGTGATTGGTCCAAGGTCACCCTGGAAGCCTCATGGCTGAGTTGGGATTTGAACCTGGTTCTTCCAAGTCTAAGTCCAACAGCAGAATCACTACACCATCCTAGTATGAATGGAACAATAATATGTAGTTCTTAATAATAATATTGATTCATCCTTCTTTCAGAGCCCTCAAGATGTCTTACTACAACAACTGCTATGCCCAGTGCCCAGCATCAACCGTGACAATCCAACCTCCACCTTTTGTCCTCACCATTCCTGGACCAGAACTCTACTGTCCCAACCAAGCGTTCGGCATTGAGCAATACAACCCCTGTGCCTATTACGGTGGCAGCAGATATCCGGCCCTTGTTTCCTCCAACTTCTCTGAGTCCAACTACAGTCTCCCAGCTCTCTCCAGCCGGCCTTACAGCTCTTACAGCTACAGAAGGTACTAGATGTCCCAAAAGGGCATGGAAAGAAGTACGATCAGAAAGGCATGATCCTAGAGTGAGCCAGATGGAGTTGTGGGTGCTCAGTACCTCTGATGGTTCAGACTGAACTGTTCTTTCTGATAGCAATCATTCCTTGGGCTATATGTGTCTCTCTGTCCTTTTCCACGTCATGTGTCTCTCTGTCTCTTTCCACGTCATGTGTCTCTGTGTCCCTCTCCACGACATATCTTATTTCACTCCCCCATCCCGTTGAAATGTTCCAATTTTTTAGGGTGGCGCATAATTCCACCCTAAGGAACCATCAAATGTTTTCAATTTTAGTGGCAAAAATGGACCAGAGTTCAGGTCTTAGTGATGAGTTGAAGGCTACAATCCTATTCACACTTACCTGGGAGTAAGCTCTATTGACTATGATGGGACTTACTTCTGAGTAGACATGCAGTAGTCGAAGTGATGTACTCTCCATTAACTACCCCTGAACTCTCCATCTTTGTCTATTTGTACTTCAACTAAGGATTGTCCCATATGAGATTCACTAAGTTGAATGCACCCTTCTAACCATGTATGCCCCCCCCCTCCGAAGCTTAATAACAAAACTCCTGTTTTCTGGGGAAAATGGAGGTTGCTGAACCTCTGTCCAGCCACAAAACATGGCCCCAGTCGACTTGGTGGGTCCCACATTTGAGTGGTCTTCAGCTGCAGTTTTCAGCGCAACGTATTGATCGAGCCCACTCAGATGAATTTTCAGAATCCATCAACCGACTTCAGATTCAAGTGTGAGTGAAAAGCCGCTATTGATCCAATGGCGCCAACAGAACTGTTCCATCACCTTTGGACACAAGACTCGTCAATGGCCAGTGTCCAGCGCATTCTGTTGTGGCTTGTTGGAGGTGGGACCCATGCTTGGCTTCCAAGTTCATGTACGTTGGCCTGGAGGAACGAACTTCATCATATTGTACAGCTCCGAACGTTCGGTCACCATCTCCTATTAAGCAATAATAATATTGAGCCCCACAAGTTCTGGACTTGTACCTTGTCTGCCAAAGATATTCAACGCAAGATCCTTTTTCCGTTTTCTGTATATCATCTGACTGTCCGATTGTTCCTCTCAACTCTCTGTCCTATTAAAATGCATCGCTCACAGCACTACCCATGTCCTAAGGGTTTTATTTTCGATCTCCCTTTTGCTATTCGGTGACAACGCTATTTGAACGGCTTTTGATAACTGCCTGAGGTCAGGAGAAGAGCTATAAAAACAACTACCGATATTTCAGAAAATGTGGTTATTTATTGATGCATATGGAGTCATGTATGTTTGTGGCAAGACACAGAGTATAGGAAGACAAGATCCCAGCTCTGAGAGGCTTACAAATTCAACACGGGAGACAACAGAGGAAGGAGAAGGGGGTGGAGGCCAGGGGTAAGTGGGAGAATAATACACTTTCAGTTCAGTTTACATGTAGGTCGGCTTACTCTCATGAGGCTAAGGGGATTAAGAGGTTTCAGTGTTTCTTAAGCACAGACAAGCTTATCCCTAAGTGAAGGGCGTGGTGTATGCGTGCTGCTAGATCTTCCCCTGAAGCAAAGTTCCAAGGTGAATGGCGAGCTTTTTGCTTTGAAGAAAGATCTGAAGAAAAGTTAAGAGCAACTCCAGGACTAGCTTCTCATGCGCGCTGGGGGGGGCGGGGGGGGCTGTCAATCTGTGTACTGCTTCAGTCTGAAGATGGGCTGAATTGCTCCCATGACTGAATGCTCCTCTAGACAGACACATAAATGGATCGTCATTTCCTGCAACTAGAAAGCTAGCTTATCAAGGAGAAAGCTAAATGAGAATCAAATTGTGTAGATGGAGGGTTGTTGTTTTTTAGTATCTTTTGGTATCTTTCTACGCTTATTGTGCAATCTTATGCATGTTTACTCAAAAGTAAGTCTCACTGCATTCAGTGGAGTTTGTTCCCAGGAATGTGTATATAGGGTTGCAGCTTTACACACACACACACACACACACACACACACACACACACACACACACACACACACACAAATTACAATAAATCCATTAATGTTCATAAACAAGACATGTGTATGTATGAAAAAAAAATCAAATTGTGACTCTTCAATATCTGCAAGAAAATTGGAGTTGGGTATTGGAGTTTGGGAGGGTTTTCTTTTTTTATTTCTAAAAGAAATTTAGCTAAGCCCAAAGTTGGCAATATCTGGCCTGTGAGCCTCCAAACTGGCCCTCCGGCTGCTGCCCTTCCATGGCTAACAATCCAGACCGTGAGCGTTCTCACACCAATGCAGGCCCCACCCACTCAAATATAGCAGCCTCCAGATGTAGCATCAGTGTGTTTCTGTGGGTATGTGGAAGAAGGGCACGGCTAGATATACACTAACCCAGAGCCGGCCCATACATGAGGCCTACTGAAGCGGTTGCCTCAGGTAGCAGATTAGTGGGGAGTGCTAATGGGGAGTTTGCCAGTATGGGGAGTTTGCCAGTATGCCTCTCCTTCCACTCCAAGGACTGGAATAGGAAGAGGGGGGGCAGAAAGGAAGAGGAAATGCAGGGGGGTGGGGAGGGGACGGCTGAGCTAGAGCATTGGAGAGTGGGAGGAGCAGAGGCTGGCACATCATTGGGTAAGGGGGACAGCATTTGACTTGTTACCTCAGACGTCAGGAGGCCTATACTGACCACCCATGCGGAGGCCGAGCATTAATAAGCGCATATGTCCCATCTGCTTTGGAATCAAAGTTGTGATGGGAATTCTAGCAAGATGTCTACATCATGGCCCTACATGGCAGGAGGTCTGGCTCAGTGGAAGAGCTGCCACCTTGTATGCCTGAAGATCTAAGGCAGTCGTTCCCAAACTGGGAGGCGTGGCTCCCAGGGGAGCCGCGGATACCAGCCAGGGGAGCCGCGGAGTGCCACGGAATCCTCTCGGAATACAGTGCTGTGCCAATTGGCAGGCATCAGCATAATGTAAGGGGGAGTCGTGGCCAAGGGTTGCCAAGGGTTGCCAATGGTCAAGGGAGCCGCGGGTCAAAAAAGTTTGGGAAACACTGATCTAAGGACAGCAGTTCGAGACTCCCAGAAGTATCCAAGAGCTGTCGACACGCCGCTGACAAGCTGCAGAAGCCACGGTGTGCGTGAGAGAGAGAATTCTGCAGCTGTTACACTGAACTGATGACCAAGAAAGGCAGTATATTATTATTATTATTATTATTATTATTATTATTATTATTATTATTAATTACATAGAATTTCCGTACCCCAATGTGGTCCTCTGACCTCAAAGGTCTCTTCCTTCTGGTCCCAAACTCCAGTGACCTCCCCCACATGTATTGGAAGGAAGTCCTGGAAGCTGGTCCCAACCTTATAATTTCACTTGTTGCTGTGAGCTCATGTTCTTTGCGCTGATTACAAATCTACAAAGCAACAACAGGATGTAAAATATGGGTTTCAAGATGACCCGAGGTGCACAACACAGACGACAAAATGTGACCTGGACACTGTACAATATGAAAACTCAAATGCCAATTACTGCGGGAAAACATATGCACCACGTCATGCAATATTTGTTGAACCCTCTTTCAGTGCAGATGAATGCTCAAAGATTGACCTAAATAGGATTTCCCTGGATAGACCCTTAGAAACAAGTTAGAACAATTGTTTAGAGAAATTTAGGGAATCACAAGAAGCTGACTCTGGTTGAGTCAGACCTTGGTTCATATTGGTCCAGCACTGGCAAACACTGACTGGCAGCAGCTCTTTGCAGTTTCTGATAAAGGGTCTTTCCCTGCCCGACTGACAATGCTGCCATGGATTGTAACTGGAACCTTTTCCAGGCAAAAATAAAATCCAACACTGGGCTATGGTCCTTCCATTAATTCAATACCGCTGTTGCCTGTCTTCGTCACCCTGCCTCTCTTCTTGAGCAACTAGATCTCCTGATGCTCAGACCTTAAGACACAAGGGAGGAATTTGGAAATTTGGGGTGGGGAGGAAAAGTTGGTCTCTAGAGAGTCAGTGAAGAGCTTCATGGTATCTGGATGGTCAGGATGACAATGGCAGAGAGAACTGCAAAAGGCCTCCAGAAAATAGAGCGCCCTTCCCTTGATTCTTGTTCCTCATGCCACTGTCAGTCCCTGGTTGCTGAGGGTCTTGGGGAAAGCCCTGCAATGAGTTTCCCATGGCTCCCAGAAACTCCCAGATCAGGGGCAGAAGTCGGATGGGAGTTCTAGAAGCAGGCTTCACCTGGAAACAGCCCCGCTGACTTTCGTCTTGGTAGGTTTCAGCTTGTGCCTCCAGGACATGCCTTGGTTTCCAAGAGTTTCCAGCTCATTTTATTTTGAAATTATATGCTTGATAGGTATCACTTTGGCAACAGTTTTTTTTTTTTTTCGGGGAGGGGTTAATGACAGGAAAGAGTGCACACAAACAACAATTTGAGGAGATGCGCCTGTCGTCCGTTTGGGGTGGTGTGTGTTTAATCCAGGCTCTTTGGTTGAGGATATAAATGTGCTGCTGTTCCAAGATCATTTTTCCATTTTGCTGGACTTCAAAGCAGGTTGCTTCTCTGCAGTCAACAGGTAAGTCGTATTTTTTTTGCCACCCTTGGAAAGGTCGTGTCAGGATGAAGCCAGAGGGGAGTCTCCAGATGTGCTTTTGCATGTTGTATTAGATTCAAACCTCTCTGCTTGGCCATCCTCCAATCCCATTTGTCTCATTGTGCATGCAGTATGTCCTAGGAATTGGGACCAGCACTGAGATTGACAGGTGGTAAATTCAGGACTGGTGAAAAGGAAGTCAGCGGCATAACAACAAGAAAGGCAGCGGCGTAACAACAGGGGCAGGCTGCCTTGGATGAAAGGTGGGAGGGTGATGCAATTGCCGCTCGAGTGTTCGGCCTCTACCCGTTGTACGGACGAGGCCCGGAGCTGAGTGCGGAGCTCCGTGATCGGATTTTTTTCCGGCATCGGAAGGGCCCTCCTGCCTGCCCTTGCTTCTGCTTGACTCCAAATCAGAGCCCCCGCCCAGAAGCAATTGGAAGTGACTGACGCGATGACGTGATGATAGAATATCATCGTCATCGTCATCATTATCATCATCATCAAAAACTCAGTCATGCATACATTATTATTAGTTAACTCACAGGAGGGAGGGAGGGAGGGAGGAAGGGAGGAAGAGAGAGAGAGAGAGAGAGAGAGAGAGAGAGAGAGAGAGAGAGAGAGAGAGAGAGAGAGAGAGAGAACTTCCAATTGCAGAAGCAGTCTACCTCAGAGTTTCAGATGCAAAAACGGTCAGTCATGCTTCCAGGGGATCTAGGAGCAGTTTCGACGAGGCTTAGAAACATTTCTATTTCCACTAGCTTTTGAGGGGGAGGGGGACTGCCTCACTCCCATCTTTTAATGATTGAACTGTTCTCCTGCTCCTACTCCTGGTATTTAGCGGGGAACGTTTTATCTACTTATTACTGTTACTTTATTGCCTGCTTTATTGCTGCTATTTTCATTGCCCGTTTTATTGTCAGTTGATTGTGTTATGTTTGGTTTTATTGTAAGCCGCCTTGGGTTGTTTTTGACTGGAAAGTTGGGGTATAAATTCATTCATTCAATAAATACATGAATGAATGAATGAATGAATGAATGAATGAATGAATGAAAATGAGATCAGTCATAGAAATGGCAGAGGGAATGTAAAAATAAAACCAGCAGAACAAACCAGAGGCCAGACCAACAGACGTGTGTCTTTCTCACGGTTGCCTTTTGTAGATCGTGCCGGTGGCAAGAAGATGGCTGGTTGCAAGCGGAAAGTCTGGAGCACCACTTGTGCGTCGCGGCTACCGGAGTCAAATATGGTTGTGCAACCGCCATCCGTCCAGATGACGATTCCAGGAGTTTGTCTGAGTGCTTCCAGGGAGTCTGTGACCACTGGAAGTCGAGTCCCTTGCACAATGCCATGTAGTCAAGGGTCTTCTAGCTCGATCAGGGGCGTCTATTCCAGCTCGCCGAGTTCTGGATTCAAGAGACGCGGGAAGGGTCCCACCCACGGACATTCTTACACTCTACAAAGGAAGCCACCTTGCCACTCATACCGGTACATGAGATGTTAGGTCCGGAAGGAAAACCTAAAGAGGACAAGCAAAGACTGTGCCATTTTTATTTTCTTTCATGGAATGACTTTCAGAGGAGTCAAGCACATCCATAATACCAAATACAAAGTTTTCACTCCCCACTTCAAAACACACACTCACACCAAAAATGGGGGAGTTGGTGGGTTTGTAGAAGATGGCTCTCAGGGCAAAGCTACAGCCAGCGGTCTCTCTCCTTCCTCGCTGAAACATTCACCTTTCACTTTTTTTTCTTTTTTACAAAAAAGTAAAAATGTCTGCCTCTTTATTGGTGGAGCAATAAAGATATAGCGCCTTCTCCACTTCCACACTTGTCTCCCTAGTGGCGTACCTAGGAGTGGGGGGGGGGAGATGCGGACCACACCGGGTGACACGCTCAGAGTTGTTGTTGTTTTACACCACTAAGTGGCCAAAATTGTGAAAACTTTGTATTTATGAATAATAGCATATATATATATATATATATATATATATATATATATATATATATATATATATATATATATATATATATATATATATATATATATATATATATATAACTCAATGTGTAAGTTCATGCAGAATGCAATGGAACAAACCGTTTTGAAGTATCTGTATTCTATTAAAACGTATGGCCAAGTAACTGAAAACAGAAAACACAACTGCCTTATGTAACAAAAGGTGGATTTCCTTAACTCAAAACAGACCAATGAGACTGATTGTTCCAAGAGCCGAGTTGGTTACTGATTTGTTAGGTGATCTGTACTGTTCTATACTAAAATAAATAAAGTTAATGGGGGTGACCCCATGAGTTACCGGACCGGGTGCCACCACTTTTACAAAACACACTTTGTACCCCCCCCCCCCCGGATACAATTCTTCACGGAGGTCGTGATGGTTGAGCACGTCTTTTGAACATCCAATTCTTGGACAAGCTCGAAGGAACCTCCAGATAGATGATCTCGGGGGGGGGGAGGGTTGGGAAAGATCCTTGGGGTGTGTGTGGAAAGGTCCATGCATGAAGAAGAGTTCCGATCCAACCCCCAGAATCTCTCCATACAGGACCAGCAAGCCTACAAGAGCCTCTTCCTGAGAACTTGGAGAACCCTCTACACAGCTAGATGGTCTCACAGTCCGACTCAGTATAAAAGCCATTTAGCATCTTTCTCTCCTTGTGGTCCTCCCCCCTCCCCATGCTCTCAATTTGAGGCCCAACATCATTTCATAAGGAAGCCCTAGGCCTGTGCAATCATACCCGATGCCAGGACAAAAGCTGCACCTGGCCCTTTTCCCTGTCTCTTCCTCTTCCTTTTCCAGATTCCAATACACAACATTCACTGTAATGTCTTCATAGGCATTGTCGCCCCCTGCTGGCGTATGGGCGACACTCAACATCATCATCGCTCAGAGCTAGGACTGTATCTATTAACACACAGTCAAATAGCTATTGATACAGATTGGCCGTGCACAGATATGTCTAATCCTTTTAATTGCAGTTGAAGCTAATTGCATCTAGCGGCAATGAGTTCCAGAAATGTATTCTACATTTTGTGGGAAAGGATAGCTTTCTTTCTTGTGTTGGCTAATCATCTGCACCAAGTTCAAGTTCATTTGCACCAAGTTCTGGTATAATATGAGAGAGAGAGAGAGAGAGAGAGAGAGAGAGAGAGAGAGAGTACTTTATCCAATGCTACAATGGCCCTTTTCCCAGATGAGAGGATCACAATTGTACACAGCGTTCCACATCATGTACACACATCATATGTGTGTTCCACATATGATGTGTGTACATGATGTGTAACACTGTATACAATTGTGTGTACATGATGTTTCACATCATAGACTGATATGGTGACATGATGATATTGCCAATGTAACTGACAATATAGAGATTCAATTTTATTTTCCATGTTGGTGCCCTGCCCATATCCCCCCTCCCCCCCACAAAAATCAATTTAACTTTCCTTATAAACTCATTCAGCTTGCCTTCACAATTCTCAGATGTCTTCCGATCTATCGATGACATTTTTATACCGACCTTCCTACCAGGAGCTCAAAGTGGCGTACATGGTTCCTTTCTTCTGTCCTCACAACAACCTTGTGAGGTAGGTTAGGCTGAGAGATAGTGGCTGGCCCAAGGTCATCCAGGAAGCTTCATGGCTGAGCGGGGATTTGAACCTGGATCTTCCAGGTCTAAGTCCGACTCCCAAACCACTACACCAACCACTACACACTTTCTCATTCCAGAGCACGACACAAAGATGCCGTCACAACTGGAACATGCGATGGATCTTCCAGGTCTAACGCCAGCACCATTACACCAGATAGAAAAATTATTTTAGAGGACAGACTCCTGTGGGGTTAACCATGTGAATGGAGAAATTATTATTATTTTTTAATCCCCTTGGAGCAAGGTATCTTTGGAGGACTAAAACAGCAGCCCCCATTTGGACAGGATGTCAAGGGCTCTGTATGTCCCCCCCCCACATTCTCCCCAATTAAATGCCCCCCTCCAAAAATAGCTGGGAAATTGGTGGTAGGGGAGTAGGATTCAAAACCCCAGGGGCAAAAAGTTGAAAAATTCAGAGGGTCAAATCAGGTCTAAGATATTTCCCTGTAAGTTCAACCTGCATGCAAAATGATGCTCAGACTGCATGCTACGTTTTGAAGGCACCCAATCCCCACAATGATTTTTCGAATGAATGCACGTAGGGTCATTCAGACGTTTGCTTCCATACAGACCTCTGTGCTGCATACAACAAAATGTGAGGATTGTCCTCTCTTTCAATGAAAGCACAAGGAATTGAAATACCCTCCTTCACCACAGGGTGGCAGCATGTCTCCATTTTTAAGGCCTGATGGCAAAGCTCATATTTCACATTTTCTGAGTAGGTAGAATAATATAATCTCGAGTTAAGTGTTTTGAATAAAGGCTTCACATTTGGGTTCATTTGTGGCCTGGGAGGCATAAATATAACCTGTAGTGTTGCGTAAAACCGTAAAACGCGTAAAACCGGAAGTGGGTTGCGATCGCGTCGGAGCGCTGCTCCGACGCTTGGGGAGGCCTGTGGAGGGATCCGCAGGCTTCCCAAAAACCCCGCCGGACACCCACTGCCCACCAATGCAGGTAAAATGGACCTTATCATTCGTGGTGGTGGCGGTGGCGGCGGCGGCGGCGCAATCCCTGACGCGCCATCGCGATCCCTGGGAAGGCCCCACTGCCACTTAGAGCAGTGAAGGGCCTTCCCAGGAGTTTGGGAACCTCTGCACTATGTAATCAACACGTAAGAGAAGATGGCTTACAGTAGTGGTTCCCAAACTGGGAGGCGTGGCTCCCAGGGGAGCCGCGGATACCAGACAGGGGAACCGCGGAGTGCCACGGAATCCTCTCAGAATACAGTGTAATGCCAACTGGCAGACATCAACATACTGTAAGGGGGAGCTGCAGCCAAGGGTGGTCAAGGGAGCCGCGGGTTGAAAATGTTTGGGAAACACTGCCTCAAGGTCAGGATAGGCCCACTACTAAGTCTTTTACTGTGGTGGTGCACAACAATGCTGCATGAGCAACACTGGTGAGGTGACACCCTTGTGCTGCACCAGTGGAAGTGCTGGGTAAGATTGCGCTGTAAGCCACGTTTTCATGTGGGATTCCTTGCCTAAGGAAGAAGGTTCCTCTCATTTGCTGCTCTATTTTGGTTGAAATGTGAGAGCAGGGAACATACAATATTATCTCTAATAGGCAATCGTATTCCCTAATGCAAATGAATTTAAATATTTACTCTCTATATATTCAATATATACACTTGCTTCACCCTTATTGAACCGGCAAAGTAGTAATTAGCTGGCCCACTGAAACACTGAGATTTAAATTCATTAAACACACACACACACACACACACACACACACACACACACACACACACACACACACAAAGTGGAAATGCAGAAGACATTCACCCGAGAAGATAGTATGTAGTGTCACTGGTGTCGCTGGAGGTGGGGCGGAAAGCTAAGTTCTGCAGCTTTCCGCCCCACCGTTACTCTCCGGTACGAGGTGCCCCGGCCCCTCGTCGTAGGAGCCTGTCAGCGGAGAGAAAGCAATGTGCAGGGACTCTCCCCCTCCCCTCAGGGAGGTGTGCATGAGGGTCTGGAGGCTGAAGCCCCTCGTCCAAAGACGCTTCCTGGATGATTAGTTAGTAAGATTCAAGAAACGCCTGGGCCACTGGGTAGCCTTTAAGGGCAGTTAAGAACCTGCTGAGTTCTTAGCTACTCAGGTAGTTCTGCAGCCCCTGGAACGCATTTGACACATCACCATGGAGAAGTTTTGTTGTCCTCGGTTGGCAGTAATAGAGCTCAGTGTAGAGATGGTTCTTTAGCAATGGCGCTTGCCATCCCAGAAGAGAAGGAGCCATAGCTCAGTGCTGAGCACCTGCTTTGCAGTCCAAAGGTCCCTGTTTCAGTCCCTGGCTGGCAGGTTGGGGGGAGGCCCCTGTCTGAAAACTGCTGCCGGTCAGAGTAGACAGTGCTTAGCTAGATCGAGCAGCAGTCTGATTCGGGAGATGGCAGCTGCAGATGAGCTTGAGAGCGGCTAGTTTTTCTTGCCAATGTGTTTGGTAATTATCTTATCCAAGGCATTAAGTGGAAACAAAGGGCATAGGGTAGTTTGCTTTTTATCTTTCAAACTCTTGCTTTTTCCTTAGACACAAATGCATGCATTTTTCATTGATTGAGAGCCCAATTCTATGCATATCTACTCAGAAGTCAGTGCCATTACAGTCAAAAGGACTTACTCCCAGGTCAGTGTGGATAGGATTATAGCCTTATTTGAATCCACAAGCTGGTTAATCAACTACTTTAAGTAGACATACCATATATACAAAGGGGGACAAAGTGTCTATACCTTGAACCAGTAGTTCCCAAACTGGGAGTTGTGGCTCCCAGGGGAGCTGCAGAAACCAGCCAGGGGAGCCGCGGAGTGTCACAGAATACAGTCCAATGCCAATTGGCAGGCATCAACATAATGTAAATGGGGAGCAGTCACCAATGGTCAAGGGAGCCGCAGATTGAAAATTTGGGAAACGCTGGCTTACAATGTGGTCCAATACATGTTTACTCAGAAGTAAGTTCTACTGTGTTGAGTGAGGCTTACTCCTGGGAAAATGTGCGTTAGGTTGCATCCTTATATGTTTATCCCCCAGCAGCTGGTATTCAGAGGTACCCTGCCCCCAGGCATGGAGGCTCAAATGATGGATAGTTTTCAAAGACCTCTCTTCCTGCATGGCTTCGTCTAAACCCTTAGAAGTTCTTCTAAGCCTGTGAACATTCACACACTTCAGGCAGTTGGCAATATGAATCACGTGAATCACTTCAGGCAGTCGGCAATATGAATCACGTGAAGGGCTTTCTTTGCTCTGTTTTTATAGGGAAGGGTAAAAGTCCCCCCCCAAAAAAAAAATGATATCAGTTTTATAGAAACTCATTTGCTGAAACTCTGAAACCCACCTCAAATTTCACATGTCTCAAACATTGGTGCCAACTGTAGTACTGAGGACTAGAATCTTGCCTTCTGGATTGGGTTGCCCTGCCTTAAGAACATAAGAACATAAGAAGAGCCCTGCTGGATCAGGCCAAAAGCCCATCTAGTCCAGCTTCCTGTATCACACAGTGGCCCCACCAGATGCCTCAGGGAGCACAAGACAACAAGACAACCTGTTTCCCATTGACACTCCTTTGCACCTGGCACAGAGAAAACCCACTTCTAAAACCAGGAGGTTGCTTATGGCTTGTAACCTGTGATGGTCTTTTCCTCCATGAATCTGTCCAAACCCCTTTTAAAGGCATCTAGGCCAGGTGCCATCACCACATCCTGTGGCAAGGAGTTCCACAGATGAATTACACGCTGGGTAAAGAAATATTTTCTTTTGTCTGTTCTATCTCTCCCTCCACTCAATTTTAGTGCATGTCCCCTGGTTCTGGTGTTGTGCGAGAGGGAGAAGAATTTCCCTCTATCCACTCTCTCCATCCCATGCATAATTTTATACGTCTCAATCATGTCCCCCCTCAGGCGCCTTTTTTCTAGGCTGAAAAGCCCTAGACGCTGTAGCCTTTCCTCATAAAGGAGGTGCTCCAGCCCACGAATCAATCTGGTCGCTCTTTTCTGCACCTTTTCCAATTCAACTATATCCTTTTTGAGGTGTGGTGACCAGAACTGGACACAATACTCCAGATGTGGCCTTACCATCGATTTGTACAAAGGCAGAATGATGCCTTGTTTTTCCATGATGTTTTGCCGCCTTGTGGAACAACAATTCCCAAATCAGGCAAGGATTTCAACCACTCTGGGATGTTTCAATATGCAAATCCAAACAGTCCTGCAGCACAGCTGATATCCGTCTGCATGTATCATCCAGCCAAATAAAGGAGAAAACATGAAATAAATTACAGTCTTGCTGTTTGAATCTCCTTTCTATTAATGACTCTTTTCAGGTGAAGTCAAGCTGAGGAAGATGCGATTCCATAAGCAGTCTTCTGCTATTTATCTAATGTCCACCTGATGAAGTCCATAGAATTGGATGAAACGTTGTAGTTCAAAGTGTTGGATGTTTTTTGAACTATTTTTAACCATTTTGGATGTTTTTAACTTTGCTTTTTTAAAAAAAAACAATGTGTTTTTAACTTTGGGTTTTAATTAGGTGTTTTTTTTTAAAAAAAACATAATTATTTTTGCAACATAATTAATGTTTGTCCTAAATAAAATTTAAAAACAAACACAATGGACTAACAGAGGGGAGAGTTTTCCTTTGTCTATTGGCTGTCACAAGTTATGGTCATGGTCACAGTGTTAGATGGTTTTATGAAAGGATTAGGTAAATGCATGGAAGAGGGAGAGGTCTATTAGCCCTGATAGCTGAATAGAGCCTCCAGGCTGGGAGGCAGTATATCTTTGAATATTAATTACTGACATCCAGAATAATGTCCTTTAATATTCCCTCTCCTACATTATAGCTACCAGTTGTGGCTTGCCCTTGCTAGCGCACCCTAAGAACAGTCTGGACCACGGCAAAAAATACTCCCTTGTAGATTCAACAGCTACTGTAGACATATTTGGGGCCTAGGTAGTAATTTTTCTATGATGACATAGGAAAAAAGAGGACTAATTACACCCCATGGGCAGGGAGAAGTGCAGAGTGGAATCTCCCCACCACGTCAAGGATCTCTTTTTTCGCAAGATCCCCTTAATAGTTTGCCCCACGGAGAGAGGTTTCAAAAGTTTGTCAACAGCCGATGGGCTAAGTGCCACTTCTCTGTCGAGGCGCATGGCAACACTTTAAAAATATATATAAATGACTCAGCCTGACTGCTTCTATTCTTTGTCGGCGCATTCCTGATCCGCAGCTTTGAGAACCGAGAATCCGGTGACGCGGGGATTCTGTGGGGGTGAGGAACAGCCTGTGGTGTTCCTGTATCGCGGATGTGTCCTACAAAGCTTGGGGGACAGGTGGTTAGAACAATTTTCTCCCCTTTTTACAGTTGCTCCCCTCCAGGGCTTTTTCGCTCAAGTTCCTCAGACTTGGAAGAGGACCAGGAAAGAGCAACCAAAATGATTAAAGGATTACGGAGGCGGTGAAAGTTGACAGTACTTAAGTCTTTACTTTTTAGTTTACAAAACAAGATACGTGAATGGCCACCAGCATGGATGATTTGAAAGGGTGATTAGGTCAATGAGTGAAGGAGGAGAAAGGAGGAGGAGGGGTCTCTCAGTACCTATTTGGTCATGATAGCAAAATTGAACTTCCAAGAGCAGAGGCAGTCTACCTTTGAATTTCAGCCCCTAGAGAGCACACAGTGAGGGAGACCCGCCATCTTCTACCTCTTGCTCAGGGGTATCTGGTTGGCCGCTGTGGCAAACTAGGATCCCAGACTAGGTGGGTCTTTGGTCTGATCCAGCAGGAATCTTTTCTTAAATTTGGTAACTTTTGGAAGGGCAAGATCGTTCCAGGTGCCAAATGTACTCTGTGTGTGTGTGTGTGTGTGTGTGTGTGTGTGTGTGTGTGTGTGTGTGTGTGTGTGCGCGCCACAGAAAACAGGCTACAGAAATGCATCTGGAACAGCAAGTCCTCATTTAAAGTTGACGATAGGTTTTGGAAACTACGACTAAGCGAAATGACTTATAATGAAACCAATTTTATCATAGGCTAATTGACAAACAGGGGCCACAGTGGATTAGTGGTTAAGATGTTGAACTGCAGACCGGAAGGTTAGCAGTTCGAGACCCAAGTGCCGCGTGACGGAGTGAGCTCCCGTCTCCTGTCCCAGCTCCTGCCAACCTAGCAGTTCAAAAGCAAAAAATTGCAAGTACCACTGAGGTGGGAAGGTAACAGCGTTCTGTTAGTCAGGCCGGCCACATGACCATGGAAGTGTCTTCGGACAGCGCTGGCTCTTCTGCCTTAGAAATGGAGATGAGCACCACACCCTAGAGTCAGACACGACTGGCGTTTCAGCAGGGGATACCTTTACCTAATTGATAAATGTGAACGTTCCTATACGTTCCATTTTCCCATCAACTTTAAAACAAAATGACTTTAAGTGAGGACTTGCTATATATTCAGTTTGTGCCTCTGGGCTGCCCAATTCGATCATTGGGCCCCGCTGCCAGAACCCGTGTCCCAGCTGTGTGGCCTGACTGACCTGGTCAAGGACCCCCCTGGCCTCTTCACCCAGCGTGTAATTCATCTGTGGAACTCCTTGCCACAGGATGTGGTGATGGCACCTGGCCTAGATGCCTTTAAAAGGGGTTTGGACAGATTCATGGAGGAAAAGACCGTCACAGGTTACAAGCCATAAACAACCTCCTGGTTTTAGAAGTGGGTTTTCTCTGTGCCAGGTGCAAGGGAGTGACAGCAGGAAACAGGTTATCTTCTTGGCTGCGTGCTCTCGGAGGAATCTGGTGGGGCCACTGTGAGATACAGGAAGCTGGATTCTTATGTTCAGTTGCACAAGCCTGAGCTTCTTGCTGAGTGATCCATTCCAGCATCTCCAAATGGCACATCTTGGAGCAAGATGAGTGGGAAGGTGTGGCTGCTGGTTCTACCTACATGACACAGCACTCCGCAGGCATCTGCTATTATCAACAGTTTGTTACGCATTCTGGACAATGTTCTGGACAAATGCTGCTGAAGAAGCAGCCACGACAACAAACCACTCCCAGCTAGAGGGGGACATTATCGTCTTCTGACGAAGCGGGGAGTTGGCGGGGGTGGAAGATGAAATCACCTGCTTCGAGGCTACGCACAGCATGTCTTGGCTGAAAAGAAAGAAATTGAGCCTCCCTGGCATCTCTTTGATGTGCTCCAACCACTGACAGTGCTGGCATTCAAGGAATCATAAGCTGCCCTGAGGCCCTCATGTGCAGTGCACAGGTTTCTTGTTGAACACCAATATGCATTAAAAAAAATTCTACTGAATTTCTAGTTAAGCCCTGCTGGGTCTCATCAAAGACCCATCTGTTCTCATCCTGATTCCCACACGGACCAATCGGATGCATCTGGGAAGCTCAGGGCACAGGGCGATGATTCTCTTTTGTGTGCTGAGGGCACAGGGCGATGATTCTCTTTTGTGTGCTGAGAGCACAGGGCGATGATTCTCTTTTGTGTGCTGCCAGCATCTAGTACCTGGTTCTATGCTCTCGCCCCTCATGGATGTTCACTTAATGATCATGGCTAATGAGAACATCAGCCAAGCTCTGCTGAAGTTCATCTGCCCCAATGTCCTGTTTCCCACACCAGCCAACCCCACCATGGTCTGAGAACCTCATAAGCAGGACATGATGGAGAGCACTGCCCCCTACAGTAGGGTGTGCCCTACAGGCCAGCTTCCTAACATTCAGGGACAAAAATGGCAAAAATAACATCTTCTATGCCTCCATGATTTGTCCGGCTTCCAAATGAGAGCCTTCTTGGTTTGCTGTGTTGGTAGCCCCTTTCATCATGTTGAATGCTCCGCCCTGCAAACACAATTTATCCCTCTCCATTTGCATGCAGAGCCTGGAGAATCATGCTATTTATCCACAAACTATTGTTTTCCCCAATTGTATAGAGCTTGACAGCAAGGCCAGTTGGGATCTTCACCAGAAGACCCAAAGGAGGTGTATCTGTTTGGCAATTAACTATTGCATTTTCTTCTTAATCTATGTGACCTTCAGCTGCTTGAACCCTTAGGCTGGTGGTCCCCAAACTGGGAGGAGTGGCTTCCAGGGGAGCCGCGGAGACCAGCCAGGGGAGCCACGGAGTGCCACGGAATCCTCTCGGAATAAACTGCAATGCCAACTGGCAGGCATCAACAAAATGTAATGGGGAGCCACGGCGAAGGGTCGCCAATGGTCAAGGGAGCCGTGAGTCGAAAAGGTTTGGGAAACACTGCCTTAGGATATAATACTATACACTGTTTCATGAGCGTATATAAGAACAGGTCTGCTGGATCAGGCCGAAGGCCCATCTAGTCCAGCGTCCTGCATCTCCAGTGGCCCACCAGATGATTTGGGAAGCAAACAAATCCACACGATACCTGCATCCTGTTGCCACTCCCTTGCATCTGGAATTCAGAGATAGTCTAACCTCTAAACCTTGGAAGTCGCATGCAGTCATCGTGATTTGTAACCTGTGATGGACTTGTCCACCTTCAATCTATCCCATCCCCTTTGGAAAGCACCCAGGCCTGGTGCCATCATAACATCCTGTGGCAAGGAGTTCCATAGATTAATTACATGTCTTCCAGGGTTTAGCTTCTTGATTATTTGGTAAGGTGCAGGGGGCCAAGGGACAACCACGTGACGACCGCGGGCGTGACAGGCAGTGGCGTCGTAATGGGTGGTGCCTTAGTTCCCAGGGCACCAAGTACCGATCCCCGAAGACCCCTGGAGGGGTGCAATCGCGGGCCCAGGAGGGCGACAATGCACCTTCTGCTGGCGATTTCGACGTCCTCGCTGAGTCCGCGGAGCCGGGACGGCCGCATTTCGGCCCTCCCGCCTGCCCATGTTCTTGAACGGCTCCGAAATAGGGCAAAAATGGTGGAGGGTTTTTTTGGGAGGCGGGGCGTAACGTCACACGCCTGCCCACGCAGGGGCGGTGATGCGGGGGTGGGCGGTGGCCCCCACCCCGTGGGGGCATAGCGACCCTACTGGTGATGGGCTGCTGGAGAATGGGAGCACGGCCCCGTAAAGAGAAATGAAATTCCCCTCCCATGGGGCTGACAAAACAGGAAATAATGCCCCCATTCTCAAGGGTGGGTCCATAAATAGGAAGACAACTACCCTCTCTCTCTCTCTCTCTCTCTCTCTCTCTCTCTCTCTCTCTCTCTCTCTCTCTCTCTCTCTCTCTCTCTCTCTCTCGTCTTTGGGGGACTTGATATTACTTTTATTGCCTTGCAAGAGATCACAAGGGGATCCACACTTTTTGAGACAGGTTCTGCAACAGGATCACAAGGTGAAGCGTCTTCTGAAGCCGGCTTGAGAAAAGGAAACTGAGGCTGAGAGAGTCGCAGAGGTTTGTAATCAGCGTAATTTCAGCAGTTTGGAATAATTGCTCGAATGGCTGCCTACAGCTCTGTCAGAGGAACTGATGATGGTGAACTCCCAAGAAACAGGCTGGTTTGGGACCTTAATGGAAACACCCAACATTTTATGAAACGCCAAGACCATCTGAAGATATATAAAGGTGCAGAAGTTCCTGGGAGTGACTTTTATCTATCTATCTAGCCATCTATTTATCTACAATATTTCTACCCCACGCTATATTTCAAAGACTTCTTGGGAAGTAGAAGAATATTACTTTTTGGGTTAACAATAATAATAGAAAAAAATGCAACAGCAGCAGAATGAAAACTAAAGAACTGCTTCCGTAGACAAATGAGAACTCCAAATCTTAAAGTATGATGATCACAGATCATTGTCTACAACAGTGTTTCTCAAACTGAGGGTCGGGACCCACTTGGTGGGTCGTGACCTGGTTTCTGTTGGGTCCCAGGTGATAAGTAATTGCCACAAGCCCTGAGGCAGTATTGCCACTAGGGTGCGCATCACCCTGGAGCGGGACGCGCGTCACCCCTGCCCTAGGGTGACACTTACCCCCGCTGCTGCTGCCAGCTCCAAGTGCGTCCACCCCGGCCGGCGGTCCGGGGCCAATGCGTCAATACGTGCACTTTTAGCTTTTTCGCGCATGCGCAAACCGTTTCTGAGGGCAAGAGCTGCCCTTTTGCCCTCAGAAACAGTCTGCGCATGCGTGAAAAAGCTAGAAGTGCACATATTGATGCACTGGGCCTCGTCAGAAGGCCCCGGACCGCCGGCCGGGGTGGACGCTCCGAGGCCTTCTCCCAGCCTCAGAGCCTCCGCGCGGAATGGGGGTGATACGCGCGGGTGCGCGCACGTCACCCTTTGCACGCGTCACCCCCTGATGGCCCGCCTCGTCCACCACACTCCAGTGATGCAGCTGCCCTGAGGCTGTTCAAAAATCAGACAGCTACTAATTGCCCTTCTAAAAGCTGAGCTCCTGCAGTTTGCAAGATAGCTGCCAATTACCCTGCAAACAGCTGAGCTCTTTATTTGTAAATATTTATTTCTAGATCACCTTTTAAGTCTCGTAAAGCTAGGTGGGTCCCAATAGAGTGTCATTTTAAAAAGTGGGTCCCAGTGCTAAAAAGTTTGAAAACCACTGGTCTACAAAAATACAATGGCCTCGTCAAAGAAGGAGGTCTTCACCTGGGATCAGAAAGACATTCGAGTTGGCCTCCTTGAAGAGTGCATGCCATTCCCCCAAATTCTTCTAATTTCCCATGAAATTGTTAAAGAAATGTTGTCTTCCCACCCAAGAAAGACTTACGGGACAAAGACATCTTGAATGGTTCCTGCTATCTGGGCAAAGGGGCATGTTTGTAAGTGATAACTGTCTTGAATTTAGCAGAGGAAGAGGAAGGGCCCAATTGTACGCACGCTGCCCGATGGTAGCATGCCAGCAGGCATGCCAGTATGCTGTAAAGCAGTCAGCACCAGTTGCATGAATGAATGAATGAAACCTTTATTGGCATAAAGACAAACATACATAAAATATAAATGACAAGCAAGCAAACAATATCATAAAGCACAGACTAATCCAACACATAAAACAATATCTAAGGCAGTCAAAATAGGTGGATATAACAACAACTGCAAAGGACCATCTAGATATTAAGATATACTGTATTAAGGATTCCAACCGCCATCTATAACCAAATGAATCTGCGTCAGTTTCAGTTGCAAAAGGTGCTCCAACAGCACACTGCTGAGAGCGCTGGTGGGAAGTGCGGTGCCTTCCCGCTCCAGCGCTGGTGGTGGGAATTCCGGTGCCTTCCTGCTCCAAGCGCTGGTGGGAAGTCCTGTGCCTTCCCGCTCCAGCGCTGGTGGGAAGTCTGGTGCCTTCCCCCTCCAGCGCTGGTGGGAAGTCCAGGGCCTTCCTGCTCCAGTGCTGGTGGGAAGTCTGGTGCCTTCCCGCTCCAGCGCTGGTGGGAAGTCTGGTGCCTTCCCCCTCCAGCGCTGGTGGGAAGTCCAGGGCCTTCCTGCTCCAGTGCTGGTGGGAAGTCTGGTGCCTTCCCACTCCAGTGCTGGTGGGAAGTCTGGTGCCTTCCCGCTCCAGCGCTGGTGGGAAGTCCGGTGCCTTCCCGCTCCAGTGCTGGTGGGAAGTCTGGTGCCTTCCCGCTCCAGCGCTGGTGGGAAGTCTGGTGCCTTCCCCCTCCAGCGCTGGTGGGAAGTCCAGGGCCTTCCTGCTCCAGTGCTGGTGGGAAGTCCAGGGCCTTCCTGCTCCAGTGCTGGTGGGAAGTCTGGTGCCTTCCCGCTCCAGCGCTGGTGGGAAGTCTGGTGCCTTCCCCCTCCAGCGCTGGTGGGAAGTCCAGGGCCTTCCTGCTCCAGTGCTGGTGGGAAGTCTGGTGCCTTCCCGCTCCAGCGCTGGTGGGAAGTCCGGGGCCTTCCTGCTCCAAGTGCTGGTGGGAAGTCCGGTGCCTTCCTGCTCCAGCACTTCTCCCACCACTTGCCGAAAAGTCAGCAGAAGAGGTGAGAGGGGCAGGGGGAGGGCGGAACGTGGTGGGGGAAGGGGCAAAATGGGACAGGGGAGGGCAGCGATGGGGGAAGTGCTGGATGGATAGGACCCAGGAGGGGGCAGGTTCGGCACTGCTGGTGCTGCCAATATCCTATCCCTATTCCCAAACCTGTTCCCGCGGAACACGTCCACATGGACCTCCACCAGCTATTTAGCTGTCGCAAGTCCAGGTACCCCCCCCATGCCACAGAGGTTTACCCCTGGGTAATTGAATGATTGTTCCTTTACTTGGAAGAGAACTTTGCAACTGCCCCCCCACCATAGAATGTAACGGTCGACATTTTGGCGCCGCTGTGCGGGGGGGGGGGGGAGAATGGATAGGATTGGGTCATGAGTGTCCGTATTCTGCACCACACAACAGCCCTCCCGAGTGAGAGGACTGGTTTCTTGCATCTCTTTTGCATCCTTGCTTTAATCTTTGAGCATAGGGGTGCAGGTTTTCATGCATTGTTGCTCTTTCAACCTCTTTGAGAACGTTGCTTTTTTCCTGTTGAAAAGTGTCATGTAGAGTCTTCTTTTTTAAAACAACAACAACAAGGCTTTAGTCCTGTACACAATTTCCTGGGAGTAAGCCCCATGGAACAAAGTAGGACTTACTGCTGAGTAGACGTGCATAGAATTGTGCTGTAAATAAATAAATGTTAAGTCTCATCAACAGAATCTTTTTACACCCATCGAGTCTGTGGCTGTCCTTCCAATGCAGGAATCTCGATGTTTGTCTCAGGTTTTCACTGGAGTTGGAGGCTGGTGGCTTAATAATAACAATAATAATTGTACACTAATGATCTGGCAGGATTAGTAATGAGAGATCATTAGAATACGCTTTCATTGTAACACAAAGGACTGTATAATTTAAATAGTTAATGTATAACAGAAATTCCGAGTATGTAATAGACATGGAGGACAATTGTATAACACACATTTAATACGACTCGATCAATCAAGAGTTCAAAGTGCACAATTTGTATAATAAATCTGTGTGCATGCACACACACCCACACACACACACAAACAGTGCCTCTGATATAACTAAAGAGTACCCCTGAATTTTTTAGGAGAATTTCACCAAAATGCCCCTCCCCTGTCTTTACTTGCAAGTGCTCTTTGAAACCAGCCGCCGCCAGAACACCTTGGATGGGGTGAGGAAGGGGTGAGGATGTAAGGAAGGGGTGAGGACCACATCCTCTTAGAGTTGCTAGGAGAAACAACAAGGTGGCATTTGAGGACCACTCTGACATGAATCCCAACCGAGAAGCCACAACATCCACCACTCTCACCAGCGGCCAGGTTCTTTAGGGTGACTCCCTGGGGAGTTTGACATCTAGCCCTACTATACCTAAGACCCCCCCCCAGCAGTGGCCCAAACACTTGATTGCTCTTGCTGTGTGCCCCCTTTGTTCCTCCAACCATTGGGTTTCTCCCACCTTTTGGGAACCAGAAACCTGAGAATGGGAGGCCTCAGAGACTGAACTCGTCTGAGTACGTCCCAATTTCTTCTTGTAAATTGTCAGAGGAGCTGCATCCTGGTCTCTCCATTCCTTGCCTTAACATTCTCCTTATATCTGGAGTGCCTACGACTTCTAGGTGCATCTGGGTGGTGTCTAGAGGATATCTTGCTTCTGCTCTTGGAAAACATCTTGGCTCTCTGTTCAGTTCAGTTGGCAAAGTTGGCCCTAGACAGAAACAAAGGACAGCCCAGGCAATGAGCATCTTTGGTTCCCCCATCAAACTTGTCCGGCTTTTGAATATCTCTCTTGTGTGTGTGTGTGTGTGTGTGTGTGTGTGTGTGTGTGTGTGTGTGTGTGTGTGTGTGTGTGTGTGTGTGAGAAGTTTCCTTTCTCAAGGCCTCTCATAGTTACCCCCTCTCATAGAAGATTATCCATTTGTAAGCATATATCTATAAATACTTAATCTTATATGAATAAATGCATGTGTTTAGGGGAAATACACTAAAATGGAGTGGAGGGAGAGTTAGAACAGACAAAAGAAAATATGTCTTTACCCAACGTGTAATTCATCTGTGGAACTCCTTGCCACAGGATGTGGTGATGACACCTGGTTTAGATGCCTTTAAAAGGGGTTTGGATAGATTCATGGAGGAAAGGACCATCACAGGTTACGAGCCATAAGCAACGTCCTGGCTTTAGAAGTGGGTTTTCTCTGTGCCAGGTGCAAGGGAGTGACAACAGGAAACAGGTTATCTTGCTGGCTGTGTGCTCTCGGAGGCATCTGGTGGAGCCACTGTGAGGTACAGGAAGCTGGACTAGATGGGCCTTTGGCCTGATCCAGCAGGGCTCTTCTCATGTTCTTATGTGTTCCTTCCAATGGAAGGTATTTAATTTTAATACCACTTTGAATGCCTGGATCCCTCCTCCTCAAGCCCAGAACCCCAGGAGATCTCCTGGGCTACCTGTCCCTAAATTTGACCATACCGGGCCAGGAAGAATCTGGTTCTCCTGGTGGGTCGCAACCCACCAGTTTGAGAACCACTGATTTAGATTATTTATACCTTGTCTTTCGAGAGCATCAGATATCTCTTAGAGCAGTTTACACAGCAAAATAAATGTTCGTGGGGGGGGGGAATGGTTTCTTTTAACCCAAAGGGGCTCACATCTAAAAGAAAGTCACAAGGGACACATCCGAAAACAGCCACCGCAGCAGGTGCTATGATGGGTGGAATAGGGAGGGATACTTGCTCTGCCCCCATGCTAAATACCAGAGAATCACCCTCTTAACATGCTCCTTTGCCCAGTCCGCAGGCATAGACCTTCTCTCCTCCCCAAATCTTCATGCTTCTGTCCTTGGCCAAGAACACACTAAATAGCTCTCCATAGTTATCTTTTTCATCCTTCTTTCTTGTGCAATTAGCAAGGCTAAATATTATTACAATATTATTGGGGACGTAATTAAACTTTTTTTTTCCTTTTTCATGTTAGGAATCATTTGAGGAATTAAAACTATTATTCTCAGTCATGGGACAATATTTAAAAACCGGTTGCGTATCGCTCTTAACTGGTCACATGCCACAAAGTGCACAAGATTCAAAAACAAGATACTCTTAAAGATGGTTTCAGGGAGCTTTTGAATGGAAGAAAAAGGTAACTTTGGGGTACAGGGCAGAGAGTTCAGCTTGGAAAATGTCCGTGATGACACAGACGTTATGCCCCCCTCCCTCAAATATGTTCAGAAATTAAATTAATGCCTTTCTATTTGGGTCAGAGATTTCACAGGACTGCCCATCTGAAGCTATGGGTAAATTAACCATCTAAGAGAGGGAAGTTAAATAATTAGGGAGTTTCAATTAAAGCCTTGCTAGTCTAGCAAAAATATGTTAGACTATTAGTGCAAATTCCTGGAAGCAAAGGTTCCACTTCCTCATAGGATGCTGACAAACTGTATAAAAGAGTTGTCCACTCTGTGGACAACTCCAAAGGCATCTCTTCTCTCTTTGACTCCATAGGAAACTACCAGTAGGTGAGTTTCAATTCAATTTATTGACTTGATGGTGGCTGAAAATGTTCCTTTGTTGGTGGTTCAAACATGCAAAATTAACTAAAGTAGTTGCTAGAGCAAAATCCAGAAGAAGAGTTTGGCAGTTCAGCTTGGGCAAATATTCAGAGGAACTTCAAGCAAAAATGATTTACTATAAAATTAGTAACAGGGTAAAGGTTCCATTCCAAGAACTCAACATTCCAAGGATCTTCTTGGAATTCCAAGTTCCATTCTAAGAACTCAACATTCCAAGAATCTTCTTGGAATTCCAACCCAGACTTGGGAACGACCATAGCTCAATGTTAAGCGTATGGCATGCCCAGATGGGGCAGGAGAAAACTCCTGGCTAACGTTGGAAAGCACTCTTTGTCCATATTGTTAATACTGAGCTACGTGGACCAATAGTTTGACTTGGCAGCTGCCTATGTTTCAGTGTTGTTGAGAAGGGAAAAAAACACCTCCATGCAGTGAGAAAAATTGAAGAGTTCTTTGCCTTATGAGAACCTTCTTGGCAAATATGAAGGTTCCCTGCTGGAAACGAACGTTGCAGGGCATTTTGAGGGGAGCAGAAAATATTGGTGGGAGGAGAAGCATTTCTTGGAGAGGTTCTGTAACATCTGCATGTCTCTGAATGATCCTTTCTATAGAGTTGCCAAATTTCACCCGAACTGAAAATCTGAGGCCAGTTTGGAGGCGCTGTCCATGTTGAAAGACCCGCACAGGAAGAAGCATGGATAGTTTTGTACCTGATATTGGGATGCAATCCATTGCTCACTTTCCTAAGGCGAAGCCCCATTGAATACAGTGGGACTTACTTCTGAGTAGATGTGCATAAGATTGTGCTGTATGTTTCTGATCTGGACAGAAAGCCTCCTAGATTATGGCCTGCATTTGTTAAGATCAAGATATTTGGACTATTTTTCTCCCTTTTCCCTCTAACCCATCAATCTATAGACTTGAGCTTCTTGGGATATTAGATAAATCTTTTGGATGGTCACCTTCAAGAGTAGGTATCCCTAAACATTCCAGAGCAGGGCCTTTGAGAGGAATTTTATCAGGGGGTACAAAGTTTCTTTTGGCCCCCTCCTCAAAGGGGGAGGGGGCAAAACAGGGCAGGGGGGAGGCAGCAACAGCTGGAATAGTCTCCGGAGCCCAGGTCTGCCAGGCTTCCCGATGAGACACCCAGGTCTACCTACTTGGTAGACCTGGCCTCCTGGTTGGCCCGGCTTCCTTCTTTCACTTTCCATGAGACCAGCTGAGATCCCAGGAAATTTTTGGGCCCCCTCCTTTGGCGCCTGGGCCCCCTTTTTGACCCTGGGCCCGGGTACAATTTATCCCCTTTACCCCGCTCTCATGGGCCCTGTTCCAGAGTTACAATAGCTGAATGAACAGTAGTTGGGTTTGGTCGCTGAATGCTAAACTGCACGGTTTGCATGCAAACAATGACACATCCATTTTCCATCATCTGCAGCTAGGAGAGGTCCTCAAGCAGTAGGCAACATCTACCGAGGTGCTGGAAAGTCCCTGTCAGTTACCGTAGACATTTTCAATCTCGATGGACCAATGATTTGACCTGACTCACTAGGAGGCAGCTTGATATGATCATAGCATTCTGAATTAATGTCCTACATGCCTTCAGGAGCCAGCAGTTGGAGGAGTTAAGAGTGGTCGTGGTCGCAAATTGTAAGGGTGCCTTGGGGGCAGTCCCATGTCTTCACTTCTCTGATAGCTTCTCTGGGTTACTGGAAAGACAAAAGAGGGAGCATAGCACAGTCGTAAGGACACATGTTGAATGCCCAGATTCAATCCTTGTAATTTACCATGATCTCCAGTAATACAACAAGAATGAGAATACAAAGAGCAGTCAATGCCCTCCTCAGTTCCCCACAGTATGCCCGGTCCTGCAACTTCACAAGCGTCGTTCACGTGCTTTCAAGCCATCACAGTTGAGGGCCAGAAACTTGATTCAAAAAACAAACCAAAAAACAAAACAAAACCCTAAGATGTTCAGATTGCATGGCTTTTCATGGTCCAATTCTCAAACATTCATAGTCATGTTGATAGATTTGCTCCAATATAGCAAATATCAAGGGACGGGCCTCGTGCTTCTTCTTTTAGCATGTGCTTCTTCTCATTGTTCATCCATCCGATTTGTCATTCATTACAGATCTACCTTGCCTGCTCCAAGATGACTCTGTGCTACCAAAACTGTTACGATCCCTGCTACTACGGCAACCTGTACGGCAGCGGCTATTATCCATGGGCCTACAACTGTGGGTTGTACCCATACCCCTGTTACAACCCTTGTGGTTATGGTTACTACGGTCAGAACGTCAGCTGCTACGACCCCTGTGACTACAACTGCCTTGACAGCCTGGATTCTCTCTGTGACGATCCCTGTGGTCAGACCCCCCAGTCTTACCAACGCTACCAGCACTACAGCTCTTGCGATCCTTGCTGTTACCCGCCCGGTCAGTCATACCAACGCTACCAGCGCTACAGCTCTTGCGATCCTTGCTGTTACCCGCCCGGTCAGTCGTACCAACGCTACCAGCGCTACAGCTCTTGCGATCCTTGCTGTTACCCGCCCGGTCAGTCTTACCAACGCTACCAGCACTACAGCTCTTGCGATCCTTGCTGTTACCCGCCCGGTCAGTCGTACCAACGCTACCAGCGCTACAGCTCTTGCGATCCTTGCTGTTACCCGCCTTGCGGTCCATCATACCAAGGCTACCAGAGCTCCAGCTGCTATAATCCTTGTGGTCAGTCATACCAAGGCTACCAGAGCTCTGGCTGCTATAATCCTTGTGGTTATGGTTGGGGATGGGGGTCCAAATCCGGCTCTGGTTGGGGATGGGGGTCCAAATACGGCTCAGTGGGTTCGAAATGGTGCAGCCCCACTTCTCACCATAAGCATTACAGCTCCACCACTCCCTGCAAGCCATGTTAAGTTCAGATGTGTCCCATCAACAGCACCAGAAGCAACACTCTAACCTTTGCTGAATGAATGGGTTCCTAGATGCTTAGCACCCCAACTGAGACACCTGGGGTTTGGGGAGGGCTCAACCCTTCCCTTAACGCTTTGTAATGTTCTAACTTCTTCCTTTTTCTTCTGTATCTCTGCTTACTGATGTCTGGTAGGCTTTTGTTCTGACCCATGCCAGTCACTGTGGGTCCTTCCACCCTTGGGTGACATTCTGTCATTTGCCCCTTGTTTATGGATACTCATCCCATGAGTCTTAACACTGAAATGCAAGACTCATGGCTAGAAATGGGGACAGACCACCTGTCCATCGTATCAATCCACAATGACGGAACATCTTTGTTTTGTGATGTCTAACAGCATGGAGAAGATGCCTAAGGACAGCTCTTCCAACAGCCCATAATACTTCATTCATGTCTGTAATGGGTTGTTTCAATTCACTGTTTCTTTCTGATTAAAGTATTTGTTGCATTATAAAATGACTCCATCCTGATTCCCCCCCCCCTCTTCTCTTTTATCCTCTTCATAAAGGAAACGTTTCCATTATTGGAAGGGCAAAAATGTGTTAGGAACATGGGAATCATAGAAACATAAAGGCATGATCCAACGTCAGACATCTCCTGAAAATGTAGAGAGGGCAAAAGGGCATCTAGTCTAACCCCCTGCCTGTAGCAGGAAATCCTCCTAGAGCAGGGGTTCTCAACCTGGGGCCATATGGTCCCCAGGGCCCCCCAGGATATTCCAAGGGGTCACAGGCAAAAGTCACATAAAAGGGGGGCCACGGCATGAGATTAGGGGCCACAGAGAAGTGAGAAGTGAAGAAAACAGAGAAGTGACCGAGAAAAGAAAACAGGAAAGAAAAACGAAATCAGAGAAGTGACTGTGCTTCCCAGGGGATGGGTCGCCAAGCACACTCTGCTGTGGCAACCTCACTTCCCCTTCCTTCTCCCTCCCACTTCCGCACTCCACCACCACGCGCACCAGGCTGTCCGCATCTCATTTCTCACAGGCAAGGTGCGTGGCTGCAGCAGCTACCTTTCTACCGGTAGGACAGGGTGGGGCACAGGATGGAAACAAGGTTGGAAGGGGGGCACGGTCGGAAAAAGGTTGAGTAATACTGTCCTAGAGCATCTCCAACAGGTGCCTTTCGAGCCTCTGCTTGAAGACCTTCAATGAGAGAGAATCCACCTCCACCTCGCTTAGCAACTGGTTCCATTCCAAACCAGCCTATATGAAGGCAAATCCTTGGTCCATTAGCTCATTATTAGCTTGATTGACAAGGGCCATAATGGGGGGGGGGCTGCACTGGTTGAGTTGTCCCAGGTCTGCACCCTTCTCAATAATAATAATAATAATAATAATAATAATAATAATAATAATAATAATGAATAAACAACCAGTATTTATATACCGCCTTTTCTTTGGTCACCGTATTTCTCCTCTGACTTTAATTCAAAGGCGGTTTACATGGGCATCTGAGGATGTTGTCAGGGATTGAAGCTGGGATTTCCTCCAGGCAAGGTCCATGCTCCACAATGACAAATCCATGCTCCACAGCCTAGCTACTGTATGGCTGCTCCTGATGAACATAGGAAGTAAGACCATTATGTGCATCTATCAGTATGGACTGGTAGCAGGTCTCCAGGCTGTTAGACAAGAAGTCTTTCCCAACCCTGCCCAGAGAGTGACCCTGGGACATTCTCCATGCAATGCCCTACCCCTGAGCTACATACCCTGTTTTCCCGAAAATAAAACCTCCCCCGAAAGTAAGACCTACTATCATTTTTGCATGATTTTTGCTGACACTCGTCAATATACCGGTAAGTCCTCGCCGAAAGTAAGACCTAGCTAGGATCATCAGCCAGACGGACACAACCCCCTGCAACACTTTGACCGATTTAAGCTTCATTCTTTCCCGAGGGTGCAAGGCTCTGCAAGGCCTGGCAGGCCTGCACTCAAGTCCTCCACCATGGAGACGACATGCTAGAGAGACTCTGCAAGGTTGCATTCTCCTTGCAGGCCTTTCTGGCCTTTCTAGCACGTCATCTCTATGGTGGAGGACTCAAGTGCAGGCCTTCCAGGCCTTGCAGAGCCTTGCACCCTCAGGAAAGAATGAAGCTTTAATTGGTCAAAGTAAGTATTGGGTGGGGGGGGGTCTCGCCACAGGTTAGGAAAATAAGACCTCCCTGAAAATAAGATCTACTGCATTTTTTGGAGCCAAAATTAATATAAGCCACGGTCTTATATTCGGGGAAACAGGGTATGTGGAGTCATACCTAGATGTCCTCCCTTCATCTTGTGGGATTTATCATGTGCTTGAAATGAGCTCAGCACTTTACCCAGGTGTAAGAAAGAACCGAGACAAGTCTCTGTCTGAACACTCACAGTTTGAACTAAAGACGGAAATGTGTGGCACAAGATGATGGGCAGGACCAAAAGGTAGGCTTGTGGGAAAACGTCTATTTCTGCTGAATATTTATCGGTATTCCCCTTTCACCTGAAAAACCAGTTCACAAAGTGCTTGGCAGCCATTAAAAATAAGATATTCGAACCATCCTTAACAAATAGAAGAGGGGAAAAAATAAACAAACAAAACACAAGATGTTTACTTGAATCATTTAAAGTCGTTTAAAATCAATTTAAAATCGTTAAGGTAAAGGTAAAGGTGACCCCTGACAATTAAGTCCAGTCGTGTCCAACTCTAGGGTGTGGTGCTCATCCCCATTTCAAAGCCGAAGAGCCAGCGTTGTCCGAAGACGCCTCCATGGTCATGTGACCTTGCCGCAGCACGTAGCCTTGCCGCAGCGCATAGCATGCGGCAAAGAATACGGAGCACTGTTTACCTTCCCGCAAGCGGTACCTATTTATCTACTCACATTAACATGCTTTGGAACTGCTAGGTTGGCAGGAGCTGGCCAAGCAACGAGAGCTCACCCCATCGCGGATTCGAACTGCCAACCTTTCGATCGACAGCTCATGGTTCAGCGGTTTAACCCACTGCGCCACCCGCTGGAAATCGTTACATTTCCACTAATCGCTGGATGCCCAATGGATCATTTGTCATCTATCCA
The DNA here is from genome assembly GCA_026170595.1 of Plestiodon gilberti rubricaudatus. Classification (NCBI taxonomy): domain Eukaryota; kingdom Metazoa; phylum Chordata; class Lepidosauria; order Squamata; family Scincidae; genus Plestiodon; species Plestiodon gilberti. Next base: position 27,737,549 of record JANXHW010000009.1, on the reverse strand, counting down.
TGGAAGCCAAGGGTTGTTCTGGGCCCTGCACATGGCATCAGAAGGACATGTGGCACAGTCCTATGCATGTCTACTCAGAGGGAACATGCATTTCCCACTGATTTCAATAAATGTGTACAGGGGGACGCTATCCGCGGGTTCACTTATCTGCGGATAGCAGAAGGCCCCCCTGCCCAGAGGGGCCTCAAAAAACCATAGAGGGGGTGTTTGCCCCCTCCACTGTTTTCACATATCCGGGGGACTGGAACATATCACCCGCGGATATGAGGGCCCTACTGTATTGGGTTGCCACCCTCCAACAACACGCGGATTCTAGGAATGAGGTGGCACCAGTCTGGAGTATTCATCCTTCTCCACAACTGGATACACAAGTCAAACTGGGATTCTTCCACACCATCGCCTCATATCGACTTTTCTATCCCAAGCCTCTGGGCTGTCTGGATCGACGGCAAACTACTGACACCAGATACGGAGAAACTTTCCCATGCAGACGCGCCTGCAAGGAACGACAGCTGTCGAATGAGCTTGAGACCCAGTGTTTCGTCGCTTCGTTTGTTTCCTCTTGGCCCATAATCATGTAAGATGAAAGGAGTCAGCAGGGTGTGACGTTGAACCTCCTATTAGGTCGAGATTGTGATCCATAGTAATTGTTACAAGCAGCAAAGGCTCAACAATTACAGTGATTTAACAACAGAGCTAATTAGCAGCTTGGATCAGCCTTGTGTATTTACCTACCAGGCTCCTGTGGAAACTTTGGATCAAAGAGTTGTGACATTAAGAGCTGATCCAGACATTTCCTTAGAAGCAGTTTCAGCAAACCTGTGAAGGTGTGAAAGGTTTCAGGTGCATGTTCCTGGACAACGTTTCTGTTGGGTGGTTTGTCTCTCTTCTTTCTCTATTCCCCCCCCCCAGTTTGAAACTGCTCCCTCTGCTGGAATCGCTAATTGGGTGTCATTCTGAAGGGGATTCTGGGTGGAAAAAACGGCAACAGCCAGTAGAAATAGCCAGTGTTGCCTTTCCCTCCCTACCTCTCTCCCCTTCCGTTTTCACTGCTTGAGAATATCATGGAGAAAAAGGATCGGGGGGTGTTGGAATTGCGAGAATGTGGTGGGGAGCAATGGGAGGGGCATTTTGAATATTGAGAGAGTATGGCGGGGGAGATGGGGAAGGGAGCATTTTGGATAGGCGAAGACAAGGACCACATTGACAAGCTGTTTTACGTTGACACAGGCGCTTGATCCACTAGACCAAGTGCTTTTCAACCTTTTTCGTGCCATGACACCAATAAATAAATAAATAAAGTTTGAGGGTGGGGACCCACCACTGATCCCACCCCCCTCTTGGGATCCAATCCGCCCACCCCAGCACCAGCAGCATCATTCTGCCAAGCTCGCCCAGCCCACATCACCAGTGGTAGGGGCGTTCCGGAACAGGAGAGCTGAGCCGTAGTTCCCCACCGCCTCCCTAGCAAATTAAAAGAGGGAGGGGAGGAGGGGGATGAAATCCCTGTGGAAGCCCCCTAGCAGGTTCTCCAGCACTACCCACCAGCATTAACCACCACCCCCAGTGGCCATTTGTGTTCCCATAAGTTTCTGTGACCCCACAAATGAGGCTTCATGACCCCATCCAACCCCAAAGATGGAAGAACAGTGACCTAGACCACTTTGTGATGAGTAGGTTCAAGGATTCAGGCCGGGGTCATGGCAGCTCTGCCATGTGAACTTCTCTTAAGTCAGGGTATGAGAATCGAATCCATCACACGTGTTCTTGTCACATTGTGTTATGGCCTTTCTCCAAGGGGATCTTATCCATCCCTTCAAAGACATTGAAAGAGCTATTTTTTTCTGATAATCAGCAAGGAAGATACTGTATTCAGCAAGCTTGAACCCAGGGATACCATAGCAAAGGGTTGGAGAAAGGATTAAATTATTCTCTCTTTTTGCTTATAAAGAAATGATGGCTGAGCTGAACTCAACCACCATCACCATCTCAAGTATTTTCCACATCTTTGAGAACTGATTTGCCTTCTGTGCAATTTTTTTCGGGGGGTGGGGGGGTGGAGGCAAACGTTGGTGGCTATGATGGCCATTTTGCTTTTTCTGAGATGCTTTGCTCCAAATGAAGTTAGTGAGGGAAGTCACACGCTAAAATCGTGTCTTTTATGACCACAGATGGTCCTGTTCATCTCAGAGCACGGAGAGCCCAACCTTCTGAATGTCTACTCAGACGTAAATCCAATTATAGTGGATGGGGCTTACTCCCCGGTAAGTGTGGATTGGATTTCAGCCTAAGGTCCCAGGATATGTCGACAAAGACACCCTCCACTCAAACGGTGATACCCGCAGGAGGCCACCATTAATGGAGAAAGAAAAGACTATAAATGGTCGAACTGGAAGTGTGGTGCACGTTGCCTTTATCTTTCTTCTCCTCACTGTGCCAAGGGAATGGAGCAAATGGAGATGTCCCAAAATCTTTTCCCCATCCCCAAAGGAGAAAATCGGATGTTACACAGGAGAAGTAAATTTCAGATCAGTCCTGAAACAAACACTACATTTCTTAGTCTCTCTCTACCGATGATAGAAGAATCCAAGAGAAGAATCAAATCAGCAGGGGTTGAGATACAAAGCAAGCTTTATTGGGAATATAAACGGAGGGAACCTGCAGCTACCAGTACAACTGATGAATTCAGGTAAAAAGATGACAATACGAGGGAAAGAAAATGACACACACACACACACACACACACACACACACTTGTTCTGAGGTTTTCGCGACTGGTACATATATCTGAGTTAATAAAAGGAAGCATTTTCCATGTTGTTCTGGTTGCTTTATGAAGTTAAGAACAAGAGAACAAGGGGTTGTCCCTTTTATTAACTCACACCCACTTGAGTTGGACAGTGAGAGAGGAGAAGTGGAAGTTGCATGTTTGAGGACAGTCAAGAAATAGAAAGATCCGTGAAATGGATAAGCTGGGATATGATCTTCAGAGATTTGAGGGACACTAGGATTTTACTCTTCGCTTTTTGAATGGTGGTGGACTCCACAATAATAAGCTCAGCGATGCATTCAATGATCTGTGGTCATCCCCGTTGCTGCTAAGGCTCCTCCTGGGTTTAATAATAGGGCTTGGAGCTGCTATGGCAGGAGCTTCTGTGCTTCCAGGTACTTGAAGGGCATAAGGCTCTTGAGTCGGAACAACACGGGTCAGAAGAAAGCGGCTGACCACTGTAGCGGCGTCGGTACGCGTAGCGTGGCTGGTGGCAGGTGGACCCAGAGCTGTAGCCGCACGGGTCATAGCAGCTCCCCGCATGGTAACCGTTGCCAGACTGGCAGCTGTAACCGCATGGGTCGTTGCAACCGGTGCCACAGCCGGAGAGGTCGGTGTACCGGCGCCGGTACGCATAGCGTGGTGGGCGGCATACGGGAGCACAGCTGTAACCGCACGGGTCTTGGTAGCTTCCGCCGTAACCGGATTGGTAACCGGATTGGTAACCGGATTGATAACCAGAACTGCATGGGTTGTAGCAACTGGAGTTGGAGCCGGTGAGGAAGCTTTGACGGTGCCGGGTCGCATAGCGCTGTGGGCGGTAGATGGGGCCCAAGCTGTAACCGCAGGGGTTGTAGCAGCTCCCGCTGTAAGCGGATTGGTAACCGTAGCCACCACATGGGTCATAGCAAGTGTTGCCCCAGCCAGAGAGGTATCTGTAGCGCCGGGGCACATAGCAGCTGCTGCTAGAGCCAGAGATGTAGCTGTAGCCACGGGGCGCATAGCAGCTGGGACCATAGTAACCAGAGGTATAGCCACAGGGGTCATAGTAGCCTGGGCTATAGACGGTTTGCGGGTAGCAGACGTGTTGGATACCACCAGGTGGGTAACTGCTTACTAGGGTGATGCCAACCATCCTTCTTGGATTGTTGTCTACCTGAAATCCAAGACGTCAGAAAGGATCAGTTTTATTTTCACATTTATTTTATTCAAAATAGACTTCTCAACCTTGTGGTTTTTGCGGGTCTCATTTTTCCACATACCATCCCCTGTTCCACCTCTACCACCAGAGATGGCAGATCTGCCCAAGAGTGAGCAACGTGCCCCACAGTTGGGGCTTGGCTCTGGCTCTGCACCCTCCGTCCCCAAACCACATCTCTTTGAAAAGGTCACGTCTCACCCGCTGCTGCCCCATCACCCTAGACATCTCCCCTTCCAGTGGGGTAGGACCAAGTAAGGGCAGAGCTAAGTGGCTATCATGGCAATGGGGTCAAGGTTCACCCTCCCCCACTAGTATTCTATCCTCAAAAATCACAGGGTTACCCACAATAATCCTTAAAGCAACACCAAATAACAGTTCGTCGATCCAAGGGTGTCACTAGGGTTGGTGACATTCAAGGCGAGATCTCATCTCCTCCCATACCTCCTCCTGGAAAATGCAATCCTTTCGTGAGTTGCGGTGGGGATTGGGAAAAATAATATCCCATTTTCTACCAGTAGTGCAATTTCCGTTCCACCAGTAACAAACAGAATAGAAAGTCATTTTTGGTGTCTCCCCTCCCTAGGGTGACACCCAGGGCGGTCTGCCCCCACCCACCCCTAGTGACACCCCTACATTGATCTTAGAATGGCTTCAGAAAGTATGGCTCATTGCAAAGTGAGCGAGCAGAGAGTAAGCTTTAGAAATCAGAGGTAAAATTAACTCAACGTTTTGTGTTGGATTTAACTAAAAACCACAAACCATTGAGAACACAAATCCTTCCCCACGTGAATAAACGAAGCTGCCTTATAATGAATAGTTCCTCCAATCCACTTTTCCCAATCTGGTCTATTCCAGCAGGCCTCCAAAGTGGTGAGTAGGGGACTTGTTCGTCACCTGCTTCCCATTCCAGTTTGAGCTGGAGATGCCGAAGACTGAGCCAGGGGCCCTCCCTGCATGAGCTTGGCTCCCCTCTTCCCGTTTTACGATATCTACAAGGAGGCATTCTATAAGTTGTACAAGAATGAAGCAACCGGGACCTACCTAGATCTCTGAAGAGTCATCGAGAAGAAATGTATTTTGGGAAGGCTCTTCAACTGCAAGCACTATTTTATATGGTCTCGCACTGCCCGAAGGATTTGCTCCACAAAGTTAAGCCTAATTAGATGGCAACACTCAACATGGGGCATGTTCCTCTTAATTCCACAGACGGGTGTTAATTATTTTCCCGTCTCTCTGATTATTAATTTACAAGTGGTGTGGCATGTTCCCTAGTGCTGGTAATTTTTTAAACTCTTAGGAGTAGCTGTTCTTGCAGGTGTGTCCAGCTTTCGCTGAGTAGGTAATTGCTCCACAAAACCAACACAACTATGGAAAGTTCTAGAAGATGCATCCAGTGAAGTCCAATGGACAAGACGTCCACCAATTTATGTGAAGGTGACAGAAAAAAAGATGGTGTCTGTAAGGGTTGGTGGGAAGGGAACCTTCAAAAACAAGTATCTGGAATGAAGGATTCCTCCAGGAAGGCTGGAGCAAGAACTGTAAGCCAGTGAATCAAATGTTCACATTTGGCTTTAAATTGAAACAACTATAAGTTTCATGTTTTTTTAAAAGCTAATATAGTACAGTAGGGCCCTGGTATCCATGGGGGATAGGTTCCTCCCCCCCCCCCCGCGGATATCGGAAACCACGAATAAGCGGGTTACACTGAATGCTCTTTTCTGGTTTATATTTGAAGCAGAACTTGCAACACCCATAGGGAAAATATGTGCTGTTGAGTAAGTCTTCTGAAGAACCATTGAGAGCAGTGCAACCTTATGTGTGTTTACTCAGAGGTCAGTTCTACTTTGTTCGTTTGGGCTTGCTTCCAAGTAAGCGTGTGGAGGATTGCAGTCTTAAGTAACAGAAGAACATGAAAAAAGTCACGTTGGACCAGATCAAAGGTCCACTGACTCCAGCAGCTCACCACCCACAATGGCCGACCAGATGCAATCAGTGACCCCTCCCCCCATTCATTGGACATAGATCGCAGTCAGTTTAATGTCACCTTACCCTTCATAATGTGGAAAGGACATGTTTTCGGGAGTGACTATGTCTCCGTAATAGAGCCCATGCTTTGCATTGCATTCAGAAGGCACCATGTCCTTGAGATCTCCTACTAGAAAGAGCTCAGTTAATATAGCATAGCTAAGATCTACCTTACCCAGACACGTGGGTGATTTGCATTCAATCCCTGTTGAACCTCTGGTTCCAAGGATACCTGTCCTTTCTCTGCTAGAGACTCTGCAGGCAACAAGGACCAATATCTGGCATGGTAGAAGGCAGGGTCATCTGCTCAATATCTAGGCCAAGTTACTCATGTTATTACATTGTGTATTTCCTAGGCTCCCCTCAACAGTAGCCAGTGGGGAAGGGGTGTGACTCAGTGGGGGAGGTCCTGTTTTGCACATAGAATATCCTAACTTCAATCTGTGGCATCTCCAGGTAGGTCTGAGGAAGGTAGGTCTGAGGTCTGGAGAACCAGTGCTGGTCAGTATAAGTAATACTGAGCTAGATGGACTAATGCAGTGGCCCCCAAACTCCTCCCCCCCCCGCTGCAACCCACCTGTCCTCCGGCAGAGGGAACCACAACCCACCTCGTTTTTCCCATGATGGGCCTCCGCAGAAGTGACTTCTGGTTGCTTCTGGAGGCCTTCTGAGGTCTGCAAAGGACAATGGAGGCCGGAGGAAGCCTGGCACAGGACGGGAGCAGCCTCCAATTGCTTGGGGGGGGGGAGGCTCCAATTTGGAGCCAGCTGGACGCAGGGGCAGGTGGGAGGGCCCAACTCAAGGACCCACTGGTCATCAGGACATGACCCACCAAGTGGGTCACAACCTGCAGTTTGGGACAGAGCAAGCAGTGACAAACTAGAGGAAATCCTGAGGAGGACAACTAGAAAGGTGAGGGAGCAGGAGTTGGGCCTGTTTAGTTTGTAGAACAGACATAGAAGAGGTGACGCAATTACTACCTACAAATAACTGAGGGACTGCCATCTGAAAGATGGAGTGTATTTGTTTTCATTTGCTCTGGTAAGTAGGACTAGGACAAATGGGTTTAAATTATAACAAGAGATATTCCGATTACATGTTAGGAAGAACTTCCTTGTGCTACAAATTGCTCTGCAGTGGAACAGTCTGCCTCAGAAGGTGCTAGACTTTCCATTGTTGGAGGTCTTTGAGAAGAGGCTGGACAGCCATCTATCGGGGATGTTGTAATCATGGACATCCTTCATTGGCAGGGGGTTGGACTCCATGATCAAATAGGTCCCTTCTATTTATTTTATTTATTTTATTTACAGTATTTTTTATCCCGTCTTTCTCCCCGAAGGGACCCAAGGCGGCTTACAACAGGAAAAAAATACATACAAAAAACACAGTATAAAAATATCACATTTTAAAACAATAAAAACAATTAATGAAAATTAATAAAAACAGTGTCCATGAGTAACAACAGTGTTCTAAGTCCATGATCCTGTGCCAAAACATCAAAACACGGGGGAATTGTACCATTTATTGTGGACGGGGACAAGATAACTAAACAT